>JAUPFV010000001.1:378327855-379658129 GCA_036936605.1 Limnanthes douglasii subsp. nivea
AAAAAAGCTCACATTGAATCACAACCCCCCACACTTCGCGATGAAGCCACCGAAGAGGAAATTGACTCTGAGGCAATTGAATCAAACTTTACCGCTACCAAAGCGGATAAAGAGAAAGGCCCTTCAACATAAGTGGAAAGGAATAGATTAAAAAAGGCTCATATTATTCTTTATGAGGACATCGTTGCCTCTGTAAAAGAAAACTCAAGACTCTTCTCCCGATTCCATAGCTAGCAAGACAACATCTCTTCAAGACAACTTCCTCCATTTCTTCCTGGGTCAGAATCATTCTCTGTGTCATTGTACGAAGAGATTTTGTTTCAGATTCGGTTTCTTGGAGCTGCTCCAAAGCTGATGCTGCCTCTTCTTTCAGGTTCTGAAGTTCTGAGCGGAGGGAGGAATTTTCCTCGTCTCTTCCATCGTTTGATTGTTTAGCAGCCTTCAGTGCAGCCTCTCTTTGACGCAAAGCTGCTTCCTTCCTAGTCAGTAGTTTGGCCTCCAAAGACAGACCTTCTCCAACAGCAGCAACCTGCTTTTCCAGCTCCCGAGCCCTCGCTTCCGCTTCCTCGCGCCTTTCTTCTGCACAGCGGAGCTTATCTAATACATTCTCATTCTCCTCTTGTAGCATATCCAGTTCATCACGAAGAGCAGAAGTTTCCCTTTGATCCCCCATCTCTTTTGAGTTACCATTTCGTACATCAGCCGGAAACCGTTTATCTCTATTCCTACTACCCTGGTGCTAGTCCACCCAATACTTTGAGGCCCACCAAAAAAGGAAAAAGAAAAGTGACTGACTCTCAGTTGCCTTCAATTGCAAAAGAGGGTGAACCTATTCGCAAAAAGAAAAAGAATAACAACGCCTCCAAAAAGAAGAAGGGCACTCTAAAGTATTTATTGTCTTCGGCAAGGCCTCCACAGACTATTGTACCTCACCAAAAGATTTTGTGGACAATTGATGCTTGGACTTCAGTAGACGAAGTGAACAAGAAGCTTTCTGGTTCAGTTCTTGAGATGTGGTATTGGTGGCATTCATCTTTGTGGATCAACTCTGTGGTGTCTTCCATGGATTCCTCGAAGATTAATGGTTATGATATTCAACTACCTATGTTAATTTAGCCAGTGAAGACCGCTACTGTTGTTCAGATGCTGCAAAGCCCAGTTACTGTTAAGGATTATTATATGCAATCTTTGAAACTGAAAGCTTCTTCGTGCAAGTTATGGAATATCCCGCCTTCAAAGGCGGAGATTCCTACATTCCTTTTTTCCATTGCTCGTCCTCTCTTCCAGCAGATCATTTATACACACAAGAAATCATTCTCGGCCGACAAGTTTACTTCAATCAAGTCTCTTTCATATTCAACTCAGAAGAAAAACGAAGTTGAAATTCTTGAAGAGGTGCTACCATCCGAGGCGCACAAAAAGACTTCCATCGAAGAAAATTCTCAAGGAGGACTGAGACTTGGAGACAGCCAAGAGAATGATTATCTTAACCTCGACGATTTCAACTCGAGCGGCGACTTTATACTTACCTGTGAAGAATCTCATCCTACCAACACCAGTCCTTCAATACCTGTCGAAGCTATCCCAGTTCCAATGCGATTATTCCTCTTAACCGTCCTTCCATTGTTCCCACTTTTGGCACATCGGACGAGGTAACTTCTATCCTTCGACCTTTTGCTAATTTAGAAGCTGCAGCAAAGAAATTATGCGAAGAAGTAAATGCTTCTCACGCACAACTAGAGCTTCTTGCACAAGAGTTGATCAAGGCTAGGAAAGAAACCGAGGCTGAGAAATCTTCAAAAGACAAAACATTTCAAGAATTCGAAGCACAGAAGGAAAAACTTCTCACCGACCACAAGGAGAAAGTTCAAGCCATGGAAACAACCCATCATCAAGATCTTCAAACTTTGAACTCCATACATGCTCTTGCTATTTCCGACGAACATAAAAAGCGTTCCGAAACTGAGCAACTTTTGAAGAAAACCCAGGAAGACCTAGAACGCTGCAACACTGAGATGAATACACTTCGAAAAAACTTAGAACAAGAAAAGAAAGATGCTATTAAGAAGGCTGAAGGTTGGGTCCTTGATGCTTGTCAGAATTTTGAAAGCAAATTCCCGAAGCAAACCGTCCAATGGAAGCGTTCGAAGTAGCATCGGAATCATCAGGAAAAATCTGAATCCTCGGAAAATTCGTCAGAGGACAACTAAGAACCACATTATAACTATTCATTTTTATTAAGTACTTCCTCCTTTTTGTTATGCTTAAGCCATAAACTTTGTTTGGTAGAATATATATTTAATTGCTTAATGAAATTTCTTTTCTACATATAACAATATTTTTAACACTGGTTTGTTATGTAATTGCTTAAATATAACACAACTATAAAATATGACACCTCAAAAATTCGGTGCACTCGTAAAATGTAACACTTCATAAATTCAGTGCACTCATAAAACGTGGCACTCGAAAATTTGATGCGCTCATAAAACGTGGCACCTCGAAAATTTGATGCGCTTATAAAACGTGGCACCTCGAAAATTAGATGCGCTCATAAAACGTGGCACCTCGAAAATTAGATGCGCTCATAAAACGTGGCACCTCGAAAATTAGATGCGCTCATAAATCGTGGCACCTCGAAAATTAGATGCGCTCATAAAACGTGGCACCTCGAAAATTAGATGCGCTCATAAAACGTGGCACCTCGAAATAGGTTGTTTCTTCAAAGTTATTGCTTTGGAAAATTACTCTTGGTCAACTTTCAAAGATGATCAGTCTTTGCCAAGTTACCAAAATAACAAATCATTCATCATATTAAACAACCAATGGCCAAAAGAAATTTTATTATGAACTTCAATTTTTACCAGACACCTCATTAAAACCTTTCTGGGCCAACAGATAAGGAAAGAGTATGTCTGTCTTTTACAAAAATTCTAAGTTCGATTTTATTCACAATACAATTTCAAATGTTCTATAACATATTATCTCACAATGAGAATATAATGAAGAATCACAAATATTGACAATATTGAAATATTGACTAACCACTGCCTTCGATTATATTAAGCTCTGAGCAATGTGAATTTCCTCCTCGAACTCGAGTAGACTCTTCGACTTTGATCTGATCTTCAACCTGAGCCATGAGAGCTCCAAACGTTAATGCCCTATGCCTTGTTATTTCATCAGCTAAATCTCCTGGCAACAATCCTTGTCGGAACGCTGCCATAGCTACCACTTCCTCACAATCATCTAATCCTGCTTTTGTTAACACAAATCTTTTAGTATAATCCTTCAACGTTTCTCCCACAGCTTGCTTACATTGTATTATCGTATCTCTGTTAGCTCTCATTTCTTTGCTTCCCACAAACTGTCTTCGAAAAGCTGTGTAAAAGCCTCTAAAATTTACAATGGACTCCTTAGGGATCTTATTATACCACTTTAATGCAGTTCCTTTGAATGTCTGAGAGAATGCCCTACAAACCAATTTATCATCATCCTCGAAATTAGTCATATAATTCTTGAATTGCTCTATATGATCATCTGGATCTTGAGTTCCATCAAACTTGTCAATTTTAGAAATGTCGAACCGCCTCGGAAGTGGTACAGATCTAATCGCACTAATCAACGGTGAATCCCTCCAATCTACTCCTTGAACAAACTGGTCTTCGTTTCTCATTCCCACAGTAGCATACAAACTTGGTTCGCCTTTTTCAAATTTCCGAGGAGAATACACTTCTTCAAATTTCCGAGTAGAATACACTTCTTCAAATTTCCGAGGAGAATACACTTGTTTTCCCTTCTTTCGCCTTCCTTCCTTATACATTTTAGCTGGCCAAAATTCATATCCTCCTTCTTTTGAATGACTTCGAAAATGCTTATACCTTGGCGTTTCATCTGATTCCGAATTTTCAAAATCTTCTTCTTCACTAGAATCTACATACCGTCGCTTCTGCAACTTTTCCTTTTTTCTCATTCCACTATGCTCCCTCTTACGCTCAAAATGTATTTTACGTTGAACATCTTGAACATCGCCGACGTCATTCGACGGATCCAACTGATCATCTCGATTACCTCTTGCTACTTCAGATCTAAGTCTAGCGCCATTATTATCTTGTTTCTTTTGAGCAAATTCATCAAGCTCTGCCACTTTTCTTATCAACTCATTCATTTTACCTTCAAAATCAAATTGACTTGATCGAATCGGAACTGACTCACCTGCTTCTTTCTCTTGCGGATCAGATCTCAATGTCTCCAACGCCTTTCGAACAAGCGGATTATCTCCTTCCTCCGAATTCATCTCCGATCAACGAAAATATAAACGAAATGCTTAAAAAAACGAAAAAATTCGACACTCGATTTTTGATCTATCGATCAAGGTATCTTCGCCTCCTCCTTCTAGCGCCAATTTGGTGAGAATAGAAATTGGATTGAGAAGATTGAGAGAGAGACTAAGAATCAGCAGAGATTTTAGGTGGTGAATATAATCTTTCTCCTCTAATTATTTCATAGGTGTAATGAGCCTCTTCGACCTCTTTAAATAGGCCTAGTGAGTTAGTTACAAATTCGGTTACATAAGAGGTTTATTTACAGTTCAGTCCCTATTCTTCTTATAAAACTTTAATCTTATTCTATATTAATAGAACTTATCATTCAAGACCTTATTAATTACATTTAAGTCCCTAGTGAATATATTTCCTTATCAGAAGCTTCACCAAAAGTAGTTAAAGTAAGTATGCCCAGAGAACATGTCTTATAAGAGCTTAAACTATAGTATGAATCTATATAAATTGAGATTATATTTGCATATAACTTTCACATATTTATGCAACCAAAACACAATAAAATAAAATATGTATTTTTGAAACAAACTTGCATATAATATTGTAAAAAAATAACACCAACAAATTCTATAACCAGCGTGAATGTAACTTCGCAACCACACCTGCAAAACTAAAACCAAAATCCCAAATATTTTCTTCTGAAATTACTATTTTTGGATAATTGTAAAAAACATGAATGTATTAAATCAAAGAATCAATATAACTAAAAAAATTGTATATATCAAGAAAACAACCACGCAATAATTCGAAACAAATAAAATAACAAAATCATAAAACATAAATTACATGAATCGATAAACGACTTCAAAAAATAAAGATGTGATTACAGAAGGATAAAAGAGACAAGAATCGATAGCCAATTACATGAGCAATTGATCGCAGAGAAGAAATAAACCTAGAATCCAGCAAAACCTAAAATTCATGATCTGAAAATAATAATGAAACGAAGAACAAATCATAGGCATATACACAATGGTAATATTGTTTTTTAAAATTTAGGTGGTCATCAGTATATACTAATTTAACACTATGTGGTTATCCATACTTTATCAAACTTTGGATTGTAGTAGTAAATAAGTCTGATGTTGGATGGTTATTGGTAGATTATTATCCAATATATATATATGGTAAATTATTAGTTTATAATATTATTAGGACCATATATTTATAAAAAAAGTAAAAAAAAAATTATTATCTTATCAAAATTCCTTATTTTTTGAATTGGTCCAAGCAGGGACGAGAAAAATATATTGTTTTAGAGATGTTATTAATTTAAAATAGTATTAATTTATAAAGGTTTTAATGTATTTTGAGAATAATCATTTGATCAATTATCTTGATGATATAGAGTCTCTGGTCTAAATTATAATTAGATAACAAATTTTCTTAATTCATTCGTTGATAAAATATTATTACTTACATTGGATATGCGAAGGGTAGATAACATTTTCTAACGTTTACCAACCATACCTAAGAAGATGAAATGTTTTTATCTTATCAACCTTACAATCTTCCATACACACGATAAAATGTGTAGCTTAAATAACACAACCACAATTGTTTTGTATTTTAGACTATATTATGTCTTATATCCTACAAAATATTAAATTTTATTAGTTTGAATAATCATAATTAATTTTCAAATTTAGTTAACAATACATATATAATAACATATTAAGCGTATTAGTTCATTGTCGAGTTATTAAAATGCTTAAATTTATGTGTAGACATCAATAAAATCTTCACCAAATGTTCTTGTCCAAGAGGATTGGGCATACTTCATGGTTTTCGTATAACTTATAAACATATATTTTATATTTGTTAGATTTGAATTAAACTTGATGTTAATTTTTAAATAAAAAACAAAACTTTAAAACTTTTAAAACTTCATAACTATTTATATGTCTTCGATGATTTTCCTTGTATTTGTATATTGTTTTTGCTTATATATCGCATTCATATCGTATGCATTTCTTTTGGAAACATGTCGTCAATTTATCTCGTTCCTTTTAGTTCTTTATCTATGAACAACATAATGTACGATATGCTCCAATTATGAATAACCTCATAAAATATACCGCTCAAGTGTAACTATCCATTTTTTACACCCATAAAGAAAACAACGATTGAAAATATAATGTTGGCTGATATAACTTGATAATTTTAATATAGATTGTTATTTTTAAGTATGATCACTAATAAACACATGTTAGAGTGTATATAGATGATCGATGTTGATGTACAAAACAAAATTGAATTTCATTGTAGATTCCTCATTTCTAGTCCTATGTAACTCAATATAGTTTTTTTTCAATAAAAACTATAAGTATGACCAGTTGTATTTTTCAATCGTACATATTTTTGTCTAAATTTTATAAGCTATGCATTATTGAATTTTTTTTGGGGTTAAGGTTTTACAATACTTTATTAAATATTTAAAATTGAAGGAATATTTAGATTTTGCAACTATTATATATTTTAAAATAGTTTATCAGATCTTTCAGCTAAGAGTTTACTAGATCATTAAAATATATCTTTAAAGTTGTTGGAATCTTTAGATAGTTTCTATCTTTCATATATTAGATGTATTAAATAATTTATTTAGATGTTTCAACTAATAGTTTATTATATTTTTCCACTCGACTCTTCTTCTACTCGTTGAGGATGCTTCGACGATATCTGTTCAGACTTATTCAGTCTTTCCTTTTGGAACCATTATAATATGGATTGAGAAAATAGATTTGATGTATAGTACTTGTGTGAGAAGATGAAGCTAGTTGTGCGAATAATAAACAATAAGTATCTTATTTATATGATTTTTTTTGTTACAAATCGGATTTTCTATTTGGTCAATTAAATATCATATTTGGCAAATCAGGTATCATATTTGTAACTTTTTCTTCTTTTATCAAATCAGATATTCGATTTTTTCAAGTTTTTAAAAAATAATTAGCCGTTGATCAAATTGGATATCCAATTTGATCCGATTTTTTTTTAGCTTCTACTCTATAAATAGAGAAGAAACTCATCAATTTCTCATTCATCTCCCAAATAATATTGTTCTTCCAAAAGCTCTTAAAATGAATTATTGAAACTACTACTATAATCTCTCAAACCACGATCTTCTTCAATTTTATTCTTCAACAATCTTCGATCAAAATTTGTAATCATCATATCTAATCAAGTTTGGTTGGTGGTGGAAGATCATTGGTGATTTAACTGTTTGATATACTATTTTCTCTCTTTTATTTGTACAATTGTTTGATATTTATTTCGTTTACTAGTTTTTTCATACTATAATCTCTCAAATCAAGAAAAATAAACTATGAAGCCTAATGGATAAAATTTACACTGATGACCACCAAATCAAAATTGGCACTCTTGTTTAACCAAACTATGTCGTATTTTGGGTAAATACAGATATTAACTTATAATACACAATGTGAGAGAAAATATATACCATTAAAATTATTATTATTATTCTCTTACAATGTATATAATAGCTAATATTAGAGAGTTCTCCAAACAACATAGTTTTGTTAACAATGGTTTCAATTTTAATTTGGAGGTCATCAATGTAAACTTTATCCCTTAAGCTCCATAGTTTCTTTTCATTAATTTTGGAGCTTATAATAGTCGTTTTGAGAATTTTTGTAATAAAATAGTTCAATTTGAGAATATTTGTACAACTCATGACCCACGTGTGGTTAACGTGTTTTTTTTAATCAAAACAAAAACTTTATTGATGTTGAAAAGAATAATACAATCAATGTTGAAATCTTTAAGCTAATAGTATTACAACTTAGAGTATTGACATTTCAGTTGGATCATGATCCTACATTGATTTCTAAGTTTACATCCTTATTGGCTCTTTAAGTATATGCAGTTATTGGTTCATTGTCTTGCTATATGCTCCATCTTCTGATCTCCAATCTAAAACTTCTTCCAGTTTCTGATAAGATGCATCTTATTCCCCGAACCTCCTTATTATATACCTGCAAAGAGAAAACAAACAATGGTCAGGTAGAAACCTGCCATAAGAGTTAGTATATTAGTCTGAGAATCTAAAGTAGCCCAAATTCAAGCTTTCTAACAAAAGAATAGCATTGAGAGGGCTAGGACAGTTCAATCCATTAAAAACACATTCCTGCTTTTTTTCCAAAGCATAATTAACTATCTAATCCGAAGATACATTTTCTTCCCCAAAAACATGTTTTAATGTCATCTTTGATGAAAACAATTTTCTGCAACATGATAATGCTTTAGATAGATACCAGGGGCACTTATTATAAGCTATCATATTAAATAATTGAAGGGAATCAGTTTCGATATCAACATTAGTCAGGTTGTTCCTAAAACAATATTGTAACCCATATAATAAGGCTAATGATTCAGCAGCAATATGAGAACTCTTGCCTATTAAGAGACCTTGACCCTCAACTAACTCACCACTATGATTCCTTAGAATAAAACCACTGCTAGATTCACCATTATGCAATGAAGAACCATCACAGTTAAGCTTGAGTCTATTGTTAGCAGGTGGATGCCATTTGATATATAAACTGGTTTTACTATCTGAACTATGATTGTGACAATCTAATTCTTTAGCTATGTACATATCATGTCTCCAATGCTTTCTTTTTAATAAAGATGATCTATCTAGACAAAACAGCATAGATTTAACTTGTTTTATTATCGTAATATCTGAACAAAGTCTACCCTCATGCTTCATCTTATTTCTAGCCATCCAGATGGACATGTTTAACTCTTATGTTATTAACAATATGTTTAACATGTTTAACTCTTATGTTATTAACAGTATGTTTAAGATTGAAATTACCATCTCGAGAGATTCTCCAGATGATCAAATCATCATTATATTGATTAACTCTAATACGGACTATTTTGTTAACAACAAAGTCATTATTAATATCCTCCTTAAGTTTTGCTAGGTCCCAAGAGTGATTAAGCCAGTATTCATTAACCTTAGTATAGGAGTACCAGGTATTAGATTCATTATAGTTCAATTGAAAGATTGGATTCCTATCAAACCATCTATCTAAGTAGAAGTCTACATTCCCTATCCGTATTTCCCAATATATATGTTCTTCAGCTTTTATTCTAACTTTTAACATCCTTTTCCAACTATGTGAATCAGATTGCTTAGCTAAGGCTTGTAAAGGATGGAGATTAGAACAATACTTTTTATATAGCAAAGTGGTTCATAAAGTATTATTAGATCTAAAGTTATACCACAATTTGTATGATAGTGCTTCTTGGATTGTTGAGAG
Source organism: Limnanthes douglasii subsp. nivea (assembly GCA_036936605.1). Taxonomy (NCBI): domain Eukaryota; kingdom Viridiplantae; phylum Streptophyta; class Magnoliopsida; order Brassicales; family Limnanthaceae; genus Limnanthes; species Limnanthes douglasii. The sequence continues at coordinate 378,337,487 of JAUPFV010000001.1, forward strand.
ATCTCTTAGATTTAAACCATTTTCACTAAAGGGTTTACATAAACTAAGCCAATATTTCCATATTATTGTTTTATTGCTTTCTGAATAACCCCATAATAATTTATTAAGAAGCTTATTTATCCTATTAATAATAGATTTAGGTATTACAATACACTGCATATAATATAAAGGATAAGCTAATATAACAGATTTGATTAAAATCAATCTCCCTCCAAAAGATAAAGCTTTAGTGTTCCAATGATCTATACTCATTCTAATCTTATTTATAATTTCATCATAATATGAATTCTTATTCTTAAAGAAGATAGGTATTCCTAAGTGTTTAAAAGGTAAAATACTATGATGGAAACCAAGTAAGAGTTCTAGAATTCTTATTCTAGGTCTAGGCATTGTTGATGGCACCACAAAAGATGTTTTCTGTAAATTTATTTGTTGACCTGATAATATTTGATAAGATAATAAAAACCTACCTATCTTTTTAAGATTTCTAACAGAGCCATTTAAAAAAAAGTACATCATCAGCAAAAGCCAGACAGTTTAGTTTTAAAAATCTGAGATGGATCTAAAGCAATAATTTTATTCACTCCTCTAATAAGGAATTCTTTAGCTAATATAAACAGAGATGGGGATAAAGGATCCCCCTGCCTAATACCATTAGAAGATTTAAAATAGCCATATGCTAAACCATTAATAATTACTGAGTACTGAATATGCTCTATACTCTTTTTAATTAAACTAATAACCTGAGTACTAAAACCAAAAGATTCCAAGACCTAATATATGAACTTAAAATTAAGTTTATCAAAGGCTTTCTTCATATCCAAGTTAATAATAATATTACTACCCCTCTGCTTTTTGTTTAAATTATTGACCAAATCTTGTGTAATCAGTATGTTCTCTTGTATAGTTCTCTTAGGCACATATGCTCCTTGGTCTCTAGAGATTAGTTTAGGCAATAAACTACTTAGTCTATTATTTATAAGTTTGGATATAATTCTGTTGAATACAGAACATAGACTAATTGGTCTAAACTCAGACTAAGATTTAGCATTTGATTTCTTTGGTATTAAGAAAATAGAAGTGGCAAACATTCCTTGAGGGAAATTATCTTTAACAAAATAATCAGATATAGCTTTTACAAGATCCTCCTTAATTATAAACCAACATTCACTATAGAATCTGGAGTTGAAACTATCAACTCCAGAGACACTAGAACTGTTTAAACCTTTAATAACCCTATGCACCTCATCTAAAGTAGGCTTAGCTAATAGGGATAGATTATCAAGATCACTAACTAGCTTTGGAATAATATCCTGAGGGAAATCTGGTATTGGTTCATCTGATACATCTTTTGTATTAAGTAGTTCTGAAAAATAGGTAACAGCTGACTCACCTATAAGCTTTTGATCCTCTAATCTTTCATTGTTAACAAGAATTTCATCAATCCTATTTCTAGACCTCTTTTTCTTAACATAATTATGAAAAGTCTTAGTGTTTTTATCCCCATCCTTTAACCATTTAGAAGCACTCTTTTGCAACCAGAAAGTTTCTTCCCTAGCTAATAAGACCAGATGTTTAGACTTTAGTTCATAAAGCTTCCTATTGTTTTCTATAGAGTCAGAAACCTCTAACAAACTTTCCAATATACTAATTTCCTCTTCAGTTTTTTCAATGCAATCAAAATGTTACCAAATATATATTTATTCCAGTTTTTTAAATGAGTCTTAAGTCTTTTGAGCTTAAACCAGAATAAATGAATGGAATTTAAATGAGGAGATAGTTCTAAAGGATTCAACCAATTATTTTCAACTGTTAATAAAAACTCAGGATGACTTAACCACATGTTTTGAAACCTAAAAGGAGGTTTATGATCATTTAACACTGATGAGACTGAAATTAATAAGGGTGAGTGATCTGACCCTATTCTGGTCAGACGCATCACCCTAGTAACATTGAATTTTTCTCTCCATTTATCATTATGCAAAAATCGATCTAATCTTTTCCATTTATGGCTATTGGTCCAAGTAAAATTAGTACCTGAGAATCCTGGATCCTCAAGACTACAGTCAAGAATCATATTGTTAAAGTCCTCCATTGAGTTCATACAAAGTGTAACACATTTTATTTGTTCACTATGATTAGAGATAGTGTTAAAGTCTCCAACTACTAGCCAAGGTTCATTAGAAATATTATTTGATATATCTCTCAATTGGTTCCACAGATTCATTCTTAGAAGCCTATTACATTTTGCATATACTATGGTAACCAGAAACTCCTCCACAGAGTCAGAATGGTTTACCATAGTATGAACTAATTGGTCAGAATCTAAGATAATGTTAATTTTATAAGAGTTTTTCCAAAATATCCAGATTTTATTGTTTTTATTACCAAAGTATTGATCAAAGCCTATTTTTTCATTAGACATCATAGGTTCTTGAATAACTATAAGATCAATTGAAAACTTTTTAGTTAAACTTTTAATTCTTCTAATTGTGTTAATATTACCAACTCCTCTGGCATTCCAATTCAAAAAAGAGACTGTCATTTTTAAGCATTTTTGAGGATCTTACAGATCCTTTGAAAGATAAAGGTTTGTTAATTAGGTTATTTTTCAGTCCTTTAACTTTAACTTTGGAATGTTTCTTATTACTTAACTTATCAGGCATCTCTATATGTCTATTCATTGGAGAATTTGGGAGACTTAAAGTTGGTCTATCACTAGAAATATCACACAATTCCTTATCAGAAATATTGTCCTCATTCAGTATATCAAAAGTATTACTAAGGTTTATAGATTGTAAGGCCTCAATAACATCACTGTCATTTAAAACAGGTGAATTTATATTTTGATTAAAAACTAAGCAATTATCATTTGTCTTCATAGATAGAGAAGTATCAACAGCTTTATTAATTAGTTTATGATTATCATTAACATGCTCACAAGTATCATTTTCATTGGGAACTATCACAGATTTAAGTTTAGGAATCCATTTCTCCTTATGTTTTATAGTATTAACTTGCAAATTCAATTGTTTTTTATGACTTAATTCCTCAACTTTACAACTGGGTTCATTGTGTCCTAGATGTCTACAATTTTTACAGTAAGCAAGTTTGTCATTGTAAATGACATCTTGCCAGTAACCATCTCGATCCCCAAAGCTTATCCAAAGTCTTTGGGGAAGAAGACTTGAAGTATCAACAACAGTCCAGACCTTACAAAAGTTATAACTAGCCCTATTTCTATATGGTATCCATGTTTTTAACGGCAAACCAATTGCCTTGGCAATATGTTCTATAGTATCAGAGTTATACATATGTTCAGGAATTCTGGGGAAATAAATCCAAACGGGAGTCAAAGGAGACTCCCGTTTGGGGTTGAAATCTGTTAACCACCTAAGAATTCTAAAGGAAAATATACCCACAGTTCTAACAGTTCGTTTCCAAAAAGTTTTAACATCCTCTAAATCATCGAATTCAACAAAAAATATTCCTATAGTCCCATTTAAACACACTGAAATTACCTATGAATTTGAAAGATTCTAAATAAACCCTAAAATCAGACACAGAAGGGGATCCAAAAGAAAACTTAGCAATTAACGTAAACTTAGAAAGAGTAGAGAGTTTGATCTTATCTGGTTCGTCAAATTTGACGAAAGTGTATCCATCTTCCACTCCTGTTGAGACATTAGTATGCACAAAGAATCGATCTTTTCTTGCATTTTCTCCTGGGTAGATACCTCCCGAGTTCTTTTTCAGCACCTCAGCGAACGTTGGTCTTGAAATTAGCTTCTTTCCTTTTGAATCATTCCCGAATTGGTTCTGATTTAGATTATCCCCTTCGAAAATAGGGTTTTCGTAGAGCTTGTTTTGAGCAACAGGGAGTTGTGAACCATTAGTCGACTGAATCCTTTCTAGAGTAAGATTTGGAAATAGCGTTTGGTTTTGTAGGTTAAGGTTTGATTTCGGGTTTTGATGCTCTTCGAGAGGAAGAGACGAGAGTGGTGGCTGCATCGATAGAGGGAGAAGAAAGAGGTAGATTAGGGTTAGAGGGAGGCGCACCGATAAGGCCTTGAAATCAAGAAGCCCAAGGCTAGTTCTTGGAGCTTTTCTTGGGCCATCCCTCCCTTCATACGTGTGGTTAAAGTGTGGAATGCTTAAATCAATTAAAATATATTTTTATCCTTCAATCTCATAACGTAACAACGTATCACAATTTTTTTTACCATTTATTTTATAATCAAATTATAACAAATTATACTATAATCAAACTGTAACAATTATTTTCACGGATCAATAATCAAACTATAACAATTAAATATTTTTATCATGAATCAGTAATAATCAAACTACAATAATTATTTTATAATTACTCACTAATCAATGATGATCAAAGGATAACAATTATTTTATTGATAGTCTCTAGTAATGATCAAACTACCACCATTATTTTATTTAAATAGTCAACAATGATCGAACTATATCAATCATTGTATCCCTGGTCAATAATCATCAAACCATATCAAGTATTTTATAAATAGTTAGTAATGATTAAAAGACTATAACAACACGTCCTTATAATCAAACCATAATAATAAAAATATAATAACTTTATATTGTTTTTAAATATACAAACTATAATTAAGTGCTATAAAAATAATATAAAATCGGTAGCCGCGACCAGCGTTTTAATCCTGCCGTGACCATAATTACGTGACAGCTTAATTGTGATCGACTGATCTCACGTTAGACACCACCTCTATAGGAGGATGGCCCAATTGTCGGAGACTATAGAAGACTATGGACAGCTCGTCCAAAAAGTGTATAGCTAGGACACCAGTCAGTGTTCTTAAGCTTCTACTTCCTAATATTACACATGATTTTTGACATCGCCAGGCTAAGTGCCAACACTGACAAATCCTATTATCAAGCATCAACCAAAATTTCTGTATATTACGCTTCAAAAATTCCAAATTTTGATCTAAACGTTAATAATATATTAAACACAACAGCAGCAACCCTTATGAACAAACTTGCTCCTATACACACACATTATTGCATATATGTCCAAAACATCTAACAGAAGTTAGTGTTGTTCTCTATTAATATATACATGTATTCTCCTTCCTTTCTCTTTAAATGACCTAGCACAAAAGAATTGAAGGAAGGGGAACAAAAGAAAATATTATAAGTCCCATGAACAAAGCCGAAGAAGTGGGCAAAGATTATTTAAAAGCACACGTGCGATTACATGTAGACTGCTGCTTACTATCCTCAGTTTGCTTTATATTACTTTGGTTTATTGCGACCAACCATTACTCTCCATTTATCCTTCAAGTCCACCTAGACACGAAAATGTGGAATAATAAATAGAGAAATACTTTACCCATGACATAAATATACTTGACACGCGGGATAAAAAAAACTGAGAGATTGAGGTTGTAACCTCAGTTCTCTGTGAAAATACATCAGGATTGGTGTTCAAAATGGCTGACCATCTTCCTGTACCAAACCTGCAAATCAACAAGAGTGTGTAATGCAAGTCGAAGCTTGGTACTGTGCTGTAAAATTTATTGTTAGAGATAGCAATAGTCAAGATTGGACCCAGCCTTTTGCTCTCCTAATGTAAAGATGGCAGGTTGGCTTTTGAATCAAACAATATTCTCTTGTCCACACCTAAAAGTCGGGCATAGAATTCATTCCTTTACCTATCTTTTTGTCAGGTCAGACAGAATCTGTCAATAGTGTCGAGGAAAAATGTTGCAACCCCTACTTGTTAATGACCATCTTGACATAGAGAGAACTACTTACTTTATTACGCCTTGCCTCAGAACATCTTCTTCTTCAGGAGTCCATGCTACTCGTCTCCTTCTGATGACAACTTTCTTGGGGCGGTGCAACTTCAACGGGGAATTATATATCGGTCTAGGGTTAGGCAATTTGGCCCGGAGCTTACCCGTGGAAGTGCCTTCAGATGTCTCATCGATTGAATCCTGCCACTTCAAGAACATACAGAAAAAGCATGAAGTTGCAGTTAACAGAAAATGAATACATAGTAAAAAAAAAATCAAGCTTGCTACCCTCCACTACATACATACTTGACGCCTATTCATCAAAACTAGAAAATAAGGTTGTGGTATCAATAAGAAGTGAGTTCCAAACACTAATTGAGACCAAAACTTCAGATACTCACATGAAGAAATTGTTGTTAGTAAAATCAAGACTGGGTTGGAGTATTAGAACACAGAACAATCTGATTTACGAAATAGGAAAGTTAAAGCTATTGAAAATATGCTGATTAACAAAACACTTATATTTCTCTAAAGCATACGTCAAGACTAATATCTGGTTCGCCTGGATGGTATATTTAAATCGCAAGAGGACCTGTTTTAGTCAATCATAGATGCATGTCACAGCTCAATCAGGTGTAGCTTAGATAGTCAAACATTACTAGCATACACTTTCTTGCTTGACTAAGAACCACCAGAAGCCTATCTTTTTCCAACCTCATCGGAAAGCGGTACAAACAAAAGTATTGCATGTGAAATTAGCAATGCAGATAAGCATATATTCATTGACAAAGAATTAAACCGAGCAAAGAATCATACATACTTCAAAAACACGGGCTGTATTGTTTTGTTCCATTAAACTTATCTTCTTAGGATTACTTGGACCGATACCATGTTTACTTCCGTTATTATCTTTATCACTTTGAATATGTTTACCCTTTTGAGAACATTCCCCTTTCCCACTTTCATATTGATTTGACGCATCTGTATCCCTTTCATTTTCCTTGTCAGCCACAGTCTCATTGTTCACATTCCACTTAGTTTTTTCAGCGCTTACGACTTCTGCTACTCTCGTAGAATCAGGAAGTGCGTCTGTAACAAGGGATTGCCGTTCCAACACACTCGTGTTAAGCACTTTTCTCACTTTATCACATTCAGGGGTAGGAACACAATTGATTTTGGGAGACGGCTCTGCATCGGATTCCTCATTATGAGCAATCTTGGCTCCTCTATGTCGCTTATGAGATGTAACAAGCTTGTATCTAGGCAAGACATTCTTCTTACAGGCTTCTGTATCTATATGGAATGGGGTGAAAACATCATAAATTATAAGTATTACACAAGATTTAACACTAAAAGACAGTGAACTAATAGAATTGTACGACAATAATCTACATAAATGACAGGAAACTGGCTGCGTGAAATAAGAGTAGAGGATGAACACGGAGAAAAAAATCATACTTTGTCTTTTTGTCAACTCTGACTCTTTTGGACTCAGCCTCTCACTGGAAGCACCAGCAGGACTCTCTATTTCAACTCTCAATTCATTAGCCTCAGGACCATTTTCTTTCTCAAGCCCAACACTTGCTTCTCCACCATTTACACACTCTTTATCATTTGAATGAATGTCATCACCGTCTTCATCATCATCCTTCTCATCACAATTCATCATATCAACGTCAGGCAATGCGCCTCTCTCACTACTCTCTATGCCATGCTCTTGTTGTTCCTGCAGTTTCTCCCATGCCCTCGACACCTTTGCTAGAAATGGCGGCCCCATTAACACCCACTCCTCAGCTACGTACTCACTAAGCAATCTCAATGCTTCGTTTCTAGTATTGCGCTGCATAAACCTAAGCCGCACCTCTTCATCCCAACCCGCAACTTCGATCTCGTCCTCCAGTTTCTTCAACTCTGCCGAACTCACCAACTGGCTCTCTCTCTTCTCCAATCCTTTAATTCTCTCTTTCCATATCCTTGTAACCGCATCAAGATACCTCCCTTCTTTTACAGAAACACCAACTAAGTACCTCACTGTACAATCCGCGGCCACTGCACAATACGCCTTTTGCATCGACTTCAAAATTGGGGAACCATCAACATTACCGTCTCCGACTACTAATTTCTCCAGACTTTCGAGGCTGTCGAGAGCTCGCTCGTTGACGGTGCCTTTGAGAATATCGTTCCAGAGGTCTCGGAGGACCGCCGTCTTCCTTAGCCGTCCACCGCCGTCGTTTTCGAAGTCTAATTTTTCTAATAACTTCACGACGGAGGCGTTTCCGTGGCTTTGTCGGAGTAAGTACTCGGCTATCCAACAGTTAATTTCTTTGTCCATGCTCCGTCTAGGTCATCGAAAGTTTCTGTTTTGATTTTTTAGGGTTTTTGGGAAGAAGAAAGAAACGGTAACGTTCGGAAATGAAGAAAATATTCACAAGAATACCTATCTTCGAGAAGCAACAAGCAGTTTATGTCTCTAACACATAAAAACAACAAGCAGTTTAAATCCCACTACATAAAAACAACACGGTAAAGGGTGCAAGTGCAACTAAAGGGACACATGCGATTGTTATCGAAACAGGATTATAATAACTAATCCAAAGATTTAAGTGTGGACGACTAATTCGAAGTATTATTATTAGGGTATGGTTATATATACTCGATTCAGGTTTAAGTATACCCAAAATCAATATTTGACTTTCGTTTGATTTTTTTTTACATTTTATTACACATTTCTATAGATCTTAAACCGCTAGATCTTAAAACAGTGCAGACTTAAGAAAGAAGAAGAAGAGAATTAAAAGAAAAAGCACAACAATGGCGGCAATAACTCTAAACAATGGTTTCAAGATGCCGACGATCGGTCTTGGTGTCTGGCGTATGGAACCGAACACAATCAGAGACCTAATCATCAACGCCATCAACATTGGTTATCGCCATTTCGACTGTGCTGCTGATTACAAGAATGAAGCAGAGGTTGGGGAAGCACTAACTGAAGCATTTAAGACCGGTCTTGTTAAAAGGGAGGATCTTTTCATTACTACTAAGCTCTGGAATTCAGATCATGGACATGTGGTCGAGGCGTGTAAAGACAGTCTTAAGAAACTTAAGCTAGACTACCTTGATTTGTACCTAGTTCACTTTCCTGTAGCCACGAGGCACACAGGAGTAGGTACAACCGATAGTGCTTTGGATGAGGAAGGAGTTTTGGATATAGACACAACTATATCACTGGAAACTACATGGCATGCAATGGAAGAACTAGTTTCAATGGGATTAGTTCGAAGCATCGGCATAAGTAACTACGACATTTTTCTAACGAGAGATTGCTTAGCCTATGCGAAAGTGAAGCCAGCAGTGAATCAGATTGAGACACACCCTTACTTTCAGCGTGAGTCGCTCGTCAAATTCTGTCAGAAACACGGGATTTGCGTAACAGCCCATACTCCCTTAGGTGGTGCTACGGCTAATACTGAATGGTTTGGTACAGTCTCATGTTTAGATGATCCGGTTTTTAAAGGATTGGCTGAAAAATACAAGAAGACCGTTGCTCAGATTGTTCTTCAATGGGGAATCCAACGCAACACGGTTGTAATCCCGAAGACATCAAAACTAGATAGATTGAAAGAGAATTTCATGGTTGCGGATTTCGAGCTGGCTAAAGAGGATATGGAACTAATCAAAAGTATTGACAGGAATTATAGAACAAACCAGCCTGCCAAATTCGGAGTCGATCTATATGCATAAGCAAACTATTGCATTTCGGAGAAAAGTCATTGTATGAACTTTTGAAGTCAATACCGAAATACATGTCGAGCTGTGTGTATTGCTTGTGCGAAAGTCAATTTATGTATGGTCCGAATCCAAACCTTTTCTTTTGGGGTGTAATGTATCAAATCCTCTATTGAGCTAAAAAAAAAAAAAAAAAAGATAGATTCTCGCACCTAATTTTTGACCATTTTACCCTTTTCAAAAAATCTAGCTATAAAAGCGTTTGATAGATCTCTCACCACTTTTTTTCCTATCTTTCTCTCTCTCTCTCTAGAAACCTCACAAGCACCCGGAGCATCCATTTCAAAAACTCGATTTTTGAAGAATCTGAAGTGAAGAAAAGTTAAAGGTAAACGATACAAACATCATGGTGTAATTTGTTTTTGATTTCATTCGGTCTAAACTGTCGAATCTAGGTTTTTTAGTTTTTTTTTTCGATTTCAAAAGTTCGATTTTTGTATGATTTTAGGTGTTGTTTTGTTAGATTAGTGTTGTATTGTTGTTAGTATTGCTAGGATCTATGTTTTGGTGCTTGATTTTGTTAGAAATGAGGCTGTTTTGGTGGTGTTGAGTTTTTGAATCGTGTTTGCTGCTGGTAGCACGAACAGCGTGCTACCAGATCTGTTCTGGTCGCAGCCCTGATTTGCGATGAAGAAGGGGCCTCGTCGCAGGCCCAAAATGAGACGAGGCCCAAATGGCGTCTCATTTTGGGCCTGCGACGAGGCCCAAATGATGTCTCATTTTGGGCCTGCGACGAGGCCCAAATGACGTCTCATTTTGGGCCTGCGACGAGGCCCAAAGTTGTTTTTTTTTATTTGGTGTTTTGCGACTAATACATATTTTTTTGCGTTGTATTTACAGGATGGGACGATTCAAGATTAAAGCAAAAAATCCGTTCAAGAAACTTAGGGCGGAGGAGGAGGCAGCAGCGGCGGCTAGAGCGCGGTCCGAGGGCCGAGGAGGCTGCTCCCAGCGAGGAACATGTTCCCGGTACACGTAGTAGACGACGTCTCCGTCGTCACGGCGATTATATTCCTACTCCTGCTGATGGTAGCACAGGGGCAGCTTCTACGTCGCATCCCCCTGACGATGAGTACGATGACGATGTAGATGCACCGGAGTATATGGAGGCTGATGCATCTCATGTACCGGACTATACGGAGGCCGATGCACCTCACGCGCCAGAGGCAGCATCCCACTCACCTGAGGGTGAGGATCTTGATTTTTATTCCGTGCTGTCGCATGTTCCGGCACTTTTCCCGGATTACACCCTGCACGAGGCTTATAGCGTCTATCACGGAGATGTAAGTGCTACACCTTTATACTGTTTTATCATTTTCTTACGTGTTCGATACACATGTTTATAATTATTATTTTTTTACGAATTTACATATTTTATACATATTGCAGGATAGGGTCACCCTGCGATGCTTCGCTATGTATGACAGTCTCCGGAGATGGGACATTACAAAGCAGAGCAGGGTACGGGCAAGGGTGATGAAGACTATATTTGGTCCACTCGTCGATGCACTCACCCGCTGGCATACGAACCTCCATTTGGTGGAGGCATTCTTAGAGCGGTGGCATGATGAGACTTCTTCTTTCCATTTCTCGTTCGGGGAGATGACAGTCACGTTGGACGATGTCCACGTCATCACTAGACTACCGGTTGTAGGTAGGTCCTTCGAAGCTCTACCCTTTGACTCTGACGTTGAGAGGCTTGGTACTTATGCTGCCTTGCTAGGTGTGCGACAATCAGAGCTGAGTAAAAACCTTAGGAATGCTAGTAGTGTGAACCTAGGGTGGCTGCGGAGTACTTTTAGTAGTTCTCAGTATAGTGATAGGAGGATCACTGATGAGGGTTTAGATCATGCCACCCGTGCCTACATACTATATTTGTTAGGTACCACTATATGTGCGAACAAAACCGGCAACAGCATTCCATTAGATTACCTACAGTTCGTGAACCAGTACCAGAGTATGCATATGTACAACTAGGGTCAGTTGGTTTTAGCGCAGCTGTACCACGCCCTTAGTCAAGGATCTCTCCATGGTACGGGAGGCATTTGCGGGTTTCTAGCGTTGCTCGAGTCGTGGATTTTTGCACACTTTGTTCAGCTTCCAGCTCCACTTTTTCCCGGTTACGACGTATCCATGCCCTATATGTGCCGACATGCGCCGCAGAAGATTGGTGTCTCCCATGAGGTGCGCATGCAGATGAGACACGCACTGGCGACGTGCACCGAGGCAGATGTAAGTCATATTCGTTCATTTTAATTATTTTAATTATGAGTAATTTTACTAATATAAATGGGCTCAGTTGTTAATTTTTTTATTTACAGGTCATGTTACTCCCCTTCATACATTTACAGGACCACTTTCCGTTCCAGCAGGTGACTTATGTTGAGTTGACCCTTGGTTCGTTCGACGTGGTTGTGCCGTACTACCCAGACCGTGTCGTTCGACAGATGGGGTATGTACAGCTGATTCCTAAGGATATACACCCTCCTAAGTCGAAAAAAGTAGGGAAGAAGATGGTCAGTAGCTTAAAATGGGACGATCACTTGTGGCAGACATGGCAAAACCACGTGTTCACTCTTGCTGGCACGGCGTACCGTGGTAGTGGAGCGAGTGCTGACCCGATGTACTACATTTGGGCGAGGAAGAGGCTATGGTACATCGCCAGTCGTCCTGCGCCGGAGAGATGTCCTCGGTTGGAGCCGCAGGGTGGTGCTGATTATTCAGGATACGAGCAGATTGCTAGGTTTGCTCCATCGCTACCTACTATGGATCACCCTGATCTTCTAGAGACCACCCTTCAGATGTGTAGGATCGCTGAGAGGTACCGACAACACTGATTATTACTCTCATCATAACTTTGTTAGATTTTTGGACATCAACACTATATTTTGTAATCGGTTAATTGTATGACTGCTTTTAATTTTTGTATTTTAATTTATTGTATGCTTGCTTTGGATTTATCATGTTTATCGGTTCGATTCCATTCGAATGAAATACACACTCAAAATTAGAATGAAACAGAAAAACACACTCAAAATTAAAATGAAACACACTCATACTTAAATTGAAACTCATACTTAAATTGAAACTCAAACTCAAACAGAAATACACACTCATACTTAAATTGAAACTCACACTTAAACAGAAATACACACTCATACTTAAATTGAAACTCACACTCAAACAGAAATACACACGCATACTTAAATTGAAACTCACACTCAAACAGAAATACACACTCATACTTAAATTGAAACTCACACTCAAATAGAAATACACACGCAAAATTAAAATGAAACACAGACTCATACTTATCTATCAGGCCAGTTCCATTTCATCAACCTCCTTTCTTATTTCGCATCTTTGTAGTCACTGATTTCCTGTAGCTAGATGTCAACAATGTCAGAGCGGACCGTATCCAGCTGGTCCTCTGTTATATAATCCGTCACTTGACAGTTGAACCGGTTACCCGCAACACGACGTTCCAATTCGGTGAGGCCAGAAACTAGATGTCGACGGGATATTGGTGCTTCAAACCACTATATATCTCCCTAGGGCTCGAACCTAGGTGAGACAAACTACGAACTAGTTCCTCTTCGTCCAGTTTTAGCCTACAAGCGCGGGAATGACCGTCTAGGCGAATGTAGGGTTCATGATTGTGAGTACCGTTTATCACCTCCAAACGCCATTTCATGGCTAGTACGTCGATCCGATGACCTTTTAGCGCAAACGGACAATTACATTTCTTCGTCGATGTCTTCCTCTTTTTCAAAGTTTCCGGCTTTGCCTTTGAAACGTATACATCGTATCGCTCGCAAACGTACTCTAACCTAGGAGTCCTTCCCCATTTCCCACTATCGTAGAGTTTTCTTATTGTGACAAACTTGATCTTCTTTGATTCAATCTCCACGAAAGCGTCTAATTCGTCTTTAGTGAATAATCTATCCGTGTTGAATATTTTACTGTAATCGGCATCCATAAATGGAGGCTGGGCAGGTTCCTCCTGCAAAATATACAATCGAAAAGTATGAGTTTATATATACAAGTTGCCGCATGAGACATGTCTCAAGTTCAGTCGCAGGCCCAAAATGAGACGAGGCCCAAATGGCGTCTCATTTTGGGCCTGCGACAGATGCTTTCTGTCTGAAAAAATAGGCCAAAAATTTGGCCTACCGTCGCAGGCCCAAAATGAGACGCTCTTTTGTATCCGTCTCATTTTGGGCCTGCGACGGTTATTCAGGCCTGTCGCCTGCTGTTCGTGCGATGACGATGCTGTTCATCGCACGAACAACGTGCTACAGGCCTGAAATCTGAATAAATTAGTTTCGGTTCTTACCTCCATCCGGTAAGCTTCCTCCTCGTTCAGTAAGTCTTCCATAGAAATGTCCATCTCTTCGTTGTCCATAGATACTCCGATTCAAGATTTTTCGAAGTGGATTTGATGGGTTTGGGTAAAAAACGCTAACTTTTTCGATTTAATGGGTTTAGATTAGTAGATGTTAGTACAAAGCTTGTAGATCTAGTGTAATAACGGATAGATTTAAGTGTTTCATCCGATTTGGAGACTAAATGACATCAATGTAAAAATCTAGAGAGAGGAAGAGCAATTTTGGAATTTCAACTTTGAGTTTGAAAAAAGAAGGGAGTAGGGTGAGAGATCTATCAAAATGTGTAACATTTCTAGCCTGACCCAAATTAATATCTAAACTGCCATTAAGTAAAAAAAAACTACTAAGTGTATCCTGAGTATACCCAATTCACCAAAAGTCCTATTTCGCTATCTATACCCAAACAAACATTCTTCTTTGCTGAATTTAGTATCCAAATAGTATAGTTTTCTTAAAAATTTTGAAACCAAATTCAAACTTCATAAGAAAATCAAGAACATTCAACCTAAAACACAAAATCGATCATGACCGAAGCAGAACTAGGGATCAGCGTGGAGGAGTTGATGTCGCCGGAGAAAAGGGATGATGAAATTTTGCCGGAAAAAGAGATGGAGTCGCCGGAGAAGGAGCCACCGTCGCCGGAGTAGCCACCACCATCGTCGGAGAAGGTAATAACCACACCGGTGGCCCATGCATCATCGGTTCCAGGCCATGGAACCGATGGTGCGTAGGTGACGCACAGCCGGTTCTTGGCCTTTGAACCGGCCGTGCGTCACCTACGCACCACCGGTTCCATGGCCTGGAACCGATGGTGCATGGACCACCAGCCGGTCGGTTCCATAGCCTTGGCACCACCGGTGCTGAGGCCATGAACCGGTGGTGCAGGGGCCTCAGTCCGCTCGGTTCTGAGGCCCCAGCACCACCGGTTCATGGCCTCAGCACCGGTGGTGCTTATGGTCGTGTCCGGCCGGTTCTGAGGCCTAGAACCACCGGTTTTAGGCCTCAGAACCTTGGATTCGCGTATGTTTTTCGAAAAAAATCAAGATTTTTTTTATGTTTTTAACTATACCTGAATGTTTATTGTGCTTTTTTGTTGTGTAGCAGGGGACAGATGTCGCAAGTGGGACTGAGGCACCTTCCGCTACTGATTACAGTCATTTGTTCTTCACTACCGAGTTCTACACACACGACGCGTTGGTGAAATAGGTTACGAAGATAAGAAAACTTTATGGTATGGTTATCAACATAAGTCGGCGCGACAAAGTAAACAGCAGAAAAAATCCGAGAGTTTATTTCCAGTGTGAGAGGGGGGAAATATACTCCAAGGGTTGCAGAAAAAGACCGTAAACGGAAGTCTACAGGAACGAAAAAGATTGACTGCCCATTTCAGCTTCTCAGGTCAATGGTTGAACGAGATCAATGGAAGGTAGAAGTGAAATATGGTATTCATAACCATGAGACTTCTATACATCTAGAGGGTCATTCTTTTGCTGGCCGTTTGAATGATGAAGAGATGGAATATGTTGAACGAGCGACCTTTATTGGTACTAACCCCAGAGATATACTGAATGGTGTGAAGAAATTGAACGAAGATAATGTTTCTACCATGCAGAAGATCTACAATGCACGACAGAAAAGTCAGGTTTTAAAGAAGGCGGGTAGGTCACAACTTCAGTTCTTGTTGGGTGAGCTTAAGTCACAAAATTATTATGAATGGCATAAATCTGGTGAAGACGATGGACAAATCATTACAGATTTGTTTTTTGCCCATCCTGTCAGTGTTGACCTTTTGCGGACATTTCCGACAGTTTTGATTATGGATAGTACATATAAAGTCATACGATATGGTATGCCATTGTTCGAGATTGTGGGTGTGACGTGTACCGGATTGACTTTCTGTGCGGCATTTGCCTTCATGTCGGGTGAGAAGTTAAACAACTTCAAATGGGTGTTAGAGTGTTTGAAGTCGTTAATTTCCGTTCACGGAATTCAAGAACCTCGGGTCATCCTAACCGACAGAGATTTAGTATTGATGAATGCCATAGAAGTAGTATTCCCAGAGACAACGCATATGTTATGTCGCTGGCACATAAACCAAAATGTTCAAGGGCAAACGAGAAAAGACTTCATCGAGAAAAGTGATCATAACAAATTTGTTACTGCTTGGAAGAAGATTGCGTATGCAGAATCAGAGATTGAATTCGATCACGCCAGACGGGACATGCTATTGGAGTACAAAGATTACCCTCTTGCAATTGAATACACTGAAAAATCGTGGCTCGATAAGTACATGGACAAATTTGTCATTTGGAAGACGAACAAAAACTTGCATTTGGGACATTGCACAACTAACCGCGTCGAGAGTGCTCATTCTAACCTAAAGCGTTACATACGTGCGAGCAAATTAAACTTCGAGTTATTTTAGGGGAGGGTTCGTTCGCTTGTTGAAATCCAACATGCTACCATTAGGTCGTCGTTCGAGAAGAGTCGTTACATAGCACTGCATAAGTTCGCGGATAAATTGTTTGATGAGATTCGAGGCAAGGTTTCCCACATGGCGTTAGAACTATTTTTCTCCGAAGTAGAGAAGGCCGAAGATACCAAGATGGTTGCTATTGAAGATGGGTCGGATGTTAAAGACACTGGCGTCTGTATATGCGCTATAAAATCTACCCATGGTATACCTTGCTATCACCAGGTCCGCAAGTGGCGTAAAGGTGGAATGTCTGCCTCTCTAGATGCTTTTCACATCCACTGGACAAGGTTAGAAATAATGCCTCGTACATTCCGTACGACCATGGAAATTCTCAAAGATGATCTGCTAAAGCTAGTAACCGATGTTATGGAGACAAAAGATGAAAGCCGTATAAACATATTTACAAGAAATGGTTTGAAGTTGTTTATCCTGAAACATCGTCATTGCTAGAGCTATTGGAGAAGCAGAAACACCGAGGCCGCCCACAGGTGAAAAGAAAGTTAGTAGTGGATACATCATCCACTAAACAGGACATGAGCGGATGGGAGTACCCGCTAAAAGAGGATGAAGCTAGTCATGACGCAGTCATGCAGTCTTTAAAACCAACAAAAGTTAAAAAGGGTAAAGCAGTTGGTAGTGAAAATACGATTCGGGCAGATGTGCCTAAAGTACCTCGTACTCGTACCTCTTCTATTGCCTCGCTAGGTAGCAACATCGTACAACCGTCCATTGATCGAGTCACAGAACTAATACATGACCCGAAAGGTTTTTTGCGTTGGTTTCCGATTCACTTCAACCCTTTTATATCGGGTATTAATGATGTTAAGCCAGATGGACATTGTGGATATAGAGCAGTTTCATTCGGGTTGTATGGTCATGAAGAAGGTTGGCGAGGTGTTCGAAAGGCAATATACGATGAACTAATGGAAAACTACGACACGTACAACAAGATTTATAACGGTAAAGAGGATTACCTGAAGGTTGCAGAAAGTATAAACTACTACGAGACACCAGCATCACCCAAATATTGGATGACAATGCCTGAAATGGGGATTGCGATTACAACCAAGTTCGAATGCATTGTTCATTTTGTGTCACTCGTAGGGTCTCACAACTGTAGTCATACTTTTTTACCTCTGCGCGGTAAGCCCCCTATTATGGCCCAAAGACGTGAGATTGGGTTTGGATTCGTCGATACTAACCACTTTGTCAATGTAAGTCATTCGATATATGGTTATGTTTTTTCTCACCATTATATTACTCAATTGTTGGTTCTAATTTAAGTAGTATTAAACAGCTATCAATCAAGCCCCTTTGCCCTTGCGCACGCATACATCCTACGTGGCAGAAGTTGAAGAGCGAAGAGGCTACGCATTGGGAGCTACCAATAGTTGGTCGCTGCAAGAAATACATGGAACTCGAAGGGAGAAAGCCAGTTTGTTCATTCCCATAAGTAACTAATCTTGATGAATTTGTTTAGTAGGTTTATGTGTTTTGGTCGGGTTTATGTTAGTGTTTCGAACTCATTTGTGCCTTTTGGTCGCTTTATGTCATTTGTAAGGATTTATGTTGTTTAGAACTTTGTTTGTTTTACTACATCGTTTTGGTCCTTCCCTTTTATTGCAGTAATTCATGCAACTTACCAACTTATAACGATACGCCAATAATCATTTCATAACAAAAATAAAACATCGCAAACAAGCAACAACAACATCTTCTAAACATTAGTACATAACTTGATATTGAACAAACAGTTAGTCAAAATCGTAGCCTTCATTGTCGCTGAGAATACGCACTGTTTCCTCCTTCATGGCAATTTGAGAATGAATGTATTGTGCCATTTCCAAAGACAAATAGTCTGTGATCATTAAACCGAAGGAGTCGAATGCTTCATTCCTAACTTCTAGGGCCTTTTCTGACTAGTATCCGCAAAAATAGTGCAACCAAATAAGAACATAAGGTATGCTCGTGATACCTGGCGGATAGTCTCAGCATCAGTCTGCTCGATGTAGCGACCCCTGGTGGTGGATGTGTAATAGTATGCGCAGGGGACAGAGCTCTGCGAGAAGGAGAGGGAGGTGGTGGATCACTAGCAGTGGGAGGTGGTGATCTATGTGTATGTGATGATGACGTCTCTCGTCGTGAGGAGCCTCCACCTCTGATATCAATGTCCGTAGTCTCTATGGCTTTTTCCTTCCTCTGGCCATGCTTGATTGGACGCAAAGACTGATCATTCCGTATCCTTTCCTCCTCCTCCCTAAGACGAATAGTCTCAGAATCGTCAGGTAAATCTCGTCCGCGCTTGGCATCGCGGACCCGCTCATTCTCAACCGCCCGAACAGTCTTAATACTCTTCTCTGGCGGTGGCGGACGTGACCCAGGGGGATACACCCTGGATCGAGGAAGACGTCGCTCCTCAACCGCGTCTGACCTACAAAAATATAAAACAAAGCACGAAATTAATAACAGTAACATACAAAATTAAAATAATCAACACTCTTATACGCATGGTTGGCTAACTTTATAAAGTAATTTCTTATAAATTTGAAGTTTTTTTTAAAAAAAATGCAAAACTGCAACTTTTGAAACAAAATTTGGATATTTTTTTTAAAAAAAATCGGAGCACCATAGGTACACAACAAGGCGAACCGAGCAGCACGGGGGCTAGTGCCGCTCGGCACAGGCACTGTGTGCCGAACGACACAGGCACTGTGTGCCGAGCGACACAGGTGCCTGTGCCGCTCGACCCACAGTAGGTGTACCGCTCGGTACACAGTAGGTGTACCGAGCGGCACACCTACACGCATCGATGGTGCTGCCCAAGGCGCACCACCGGTGCATCGCCGGCCATTTTCCAGCCGGCAAGTTGGCTGGAAAATGGCCCATAATTCCTATTTTTTTCCTAATTTGTCTACCTAATTCTATCCTAAACACCAAATTCAACCCTAAATTTAATCAAAAACTAAAATTCATACCTAAATCTAACAAAATTAAGAAACAGATTTAGTTTAGGAACTTACGTAGGTGGCGGCGGAGGGTTTTTGTTCTTGACCATGATGAAGGAGGAGGAAGAGGAGGAGGAGGAGTGGTGGTGGCTCGCCGGAAAATATGAGAGAGAAGTGAGAGTGAGATTTTAGAGAGAAGTAAGAGATGTGAGTGAAGTGAGAGAAAGTGAAGGTTAAAATGGTGTGGATGAAGTTAGTAAAAAAAAATTGGCTTATATACCCACAAAAGGATATTTTTGAAAAAAAATAGATATACTTAGATCACCTTTGGGTATACTCACAATTGGGTATACTTAAACCTGAATTGGGTATATATACCTTAACCCTTATTATTATTATACATTTGATGGGTTGTTTTGTTTTAATACTATTCATTTTAATCAATTCTTGTTCAATTCTTTTTTTACTGAAATTCGAAATAAAGTAAAAGTCTACAAGTTAGATTTAAAACAAAAGTCAATTTTAGATGTTACCATTTAAAAGAAGAAGAAGCCCAGTGATGTCTTTTTACGTCGGAAAAGGGTTAATAGGACGTATTCTCTGTAATTAGTGTAGAAAATGGTAGTTGAAGACAAAGGAAAAAAACACAAAACATTGCGGGTTAAGGTATCGATTATCAACAATGTAGTAGTTAGTTAATATTAATCATAATTACGTGACGCAATTAGTAAAGTAATGTCATTAAATAGAAGAAAATAGTTAACATACGCAATTAGTAAAGTAATGTCATTAAAAAGAAGAAAATAGGTAACATAAGGCTACTAATATAAGGCTTATTTATAAGGTTTGTTGAACAGTTTATAAAAGATCGTGTTTTATGTTTTGTTTCTTTTTTTCCTATAATGTTTTAAAGTTTGAGTATTATCAACGAACAACAAATTGGTATAGATTTGCGCGAGATCGAGGGTTAAACAAACGAGAGAGATGAGTGAGAAGAAAATCTTAACAACTATTTCACACTTTGATGGTCAATATAACTACTGGAGTGAATTAATGGAAAACTTATTAAAGACTAGGAGATTGTTAGGAGTAATTGAACGTAGTTTAGGAGAACTAGTAGATTTAACTCTTCTTACCAGCAACCAGAGACAATTGTAAGAGGAGGCAAGGCAACGGGATTATCAAGTCAAGCATTATTTGTTCCAAGCAGTAGATAAACATGTGCTTGTATAAATCTTAGATAGAAGCTCTGCTAAAGTTGTGTGGTAGTCTCTTAAGAAACATATTGAGAATGAAAAGGTGAAGAAATCCCACTATAACACCTTGATGAGAGAATTTAAAGTGCTGGAAATGAAGGATGATGAAACCATTGACGGTTACTTCTCAAGGTTATAATAGTATCCATTCAGTTGAGAAGCAATGAAGCAATTATGCTTGATTCTGAAGTTGTAAACAAGGTCATGACTGATGAGGGCGGAATTCACCGATATAAGTCGTAAGGGTTAAATTGCAATAAACGATATTTGATGTAGTTATCAAGGTGTTAAAAGTACCTCGAGGACCAATGTGTAAACATAAAGATAGTTGAGGGGCCTTGTTAATATGTAATAACGGCCCACTAAGAGCTTAAGCGGGTCCACCTTATTTTTGTATAAAAGGTGACCCACTTGCCTGGCAAAAGGGTATTGAATATTATTTTATGACAACCCCCTTTATCTCTCTATACTTTCTCTCTCTAGTCACATCTGGTTCAAGATCCCAAATATTCTCCCAATCAATTATTGACTCATCATTGGCGCCGTCTGTGGGAATCGAGTGATACCGAAAAAGAATCTTTTGCTCTTTGAAAATCAAATTTTGCGGGATGAACAGCAAAGCGGCGAGAGAGAGGGTCGGTAGAGAAGTCGTCCGAGCCGTCTCAGGTTCGCAAGGCGAAGGAGCCCCTGATCGGGAATGGCACGATCGGGGTCGGGACAAGCGGTCAACTTTAATAATGACCCGAAAACAACTCCTTGAGGATATTGCCCGGTTAAAAGAAGAAAGAGAGCGGGCACTGGACGAGAAAAGGGCCCGGGAAGGGAAGGGCAAAGAACCCATCTTGGAGGATCGGGAGGCAGCCGACCATGACGACGATCCGCGAATAGAAGCCCGACCCGTTAGGTATTACAGGGACTCTCTCCCCGACGACGAGCGAACTGCTAGGACTCGGCGGAACCCGGAGAACCATCGTGGCATGACATTAGACTACCCCTCAGATGACTCGTCGGGCAGAGAATATCTGCGTCGGGAAAGAGTCCAACGAACACAAAAGAATCGTTCCCGACGCCTCCGAGGACCCCGGGCAGACCCTCTAAAATATAAGAAGGGTAGCACCGATAAGCAGACCCCGGTATCCTTTGAGAAAGAAGAAATGCATGCCGCCAGTCGCGGAGAGCGGGAAGCTTTGCCACCAGTTCCGTGGCAACCATCGAATAGTCAGAACCATGGTTACAGAACTAGTAGCCAGTTTATCAGCCCGGGAGTTGAGGGACTCTATGGAGTTCGGACGGAAGGCCTTGGGGGAGGAGCATGTGAGCTCGGAGTCAATTGGAGGGCCTCCCCACTGTCCGATGAGATATTAGCGGGACAAATCCCGAAGAGATTCGACATTTCTAAACTAGAAAAATACGACGGGAAAAAGGACCCGGATAATCATTTGGAGGTCTTCAAAAACTTCATGTTAAGCTTCGACAACGATGACAAGCTCCTATGTAGAGCTTTTTCCATGACTTTCAAGGACAGGGCGTCTAAGTGGTACAACCGTTTACCGCAGGGTTGCATTCGGAACTTCGGGACGTTCTAGACGATATTCAGGCAGCACTTTGTGGGAAGTAAGAGCTTCCGGGCCAACGGAGACACTATCATGAATTGCAGGCAGAAACTGGGGGAGAGCCTCAGAGAATACACTAGGCGATTCATCGACGCGAAAACCGACCTAGATCACTGCGAAGAGAACGTGGCTCTAACGGCGTTTCGCTTGGGTCTGCTTCCGGGGCCAATGAAGCAAGCAGTGACAAAGAAACAAGCATTCACGTTTTCCGCGCTTCTAGCACAGATAGAAAAGAAGATATTAATCAAGGAGACAGAAGCGTCTGAGTTGGCAGCGCAGATTCAGCAAAGTGCCCAAGCATCGGTCGAAATAAGACAGGGCACCCGGTCGGACTACGCAAGGGCGGCCCAACCGGTTAGCACGATACACCCGAACCCTCCTGTGTCGGCCAAGCCTTCGGCCCCAGCCGGTCTGAAACCAAAACAAGCTGGTCAGATGACTTCGCGACCCATGTCCAACAAATGGACACGACCTGCTTACTTCACGGACCTCACGGAGTGTGTATCATCGATCTACGAAAAGACCAAGAAGAGCGGGATATACCGAAGGCCGTTCCCAATCCCAACGCCTCGAGAACAAAGGAATAACCGTTATTGCCGCTATCACGAGGACGTTGGGCATGATACGAAGGGCTGCATTGCCTTGAAGAAAGAAATACAGATGCTCATAGAGCACGGGAACCTGTTGGAATATGTAAAGAAGGCGCAGCAGGGCACAACCTCGAAAGAAGTTGTAATTGTACCAAAACCAGAGACCACCATGGCCATTTCGGAGGTAACCGACCACTTCGATGTCTCCATTGAATACCTTGATCCCGAAGCAAATCGCAACATCATCGGGATCATCGAGGAGGAAGCAGAGGAGAGCGTCGGTAGTGTGCGTGGTCTTTGTGATTTTTTTGAGTCGTTAACCATCTTCGGGGGAGATTCTATGGCAGGAGTTACGCACTCGTCCAGGAAAAGGCACATAGTCAACCTAACCACTCAGTTGGAGACCAGAACTTGCTTCCAAACCAGAAGCGTTCCTTCTCCGATCCTGCACTTCGACGATGACGACATGAGGGATATAGCCGCATGAGGATGCCATTGTAATCGGGGCATCCATTGCGGGAGAGGAGGTTCGGCGCATCTTGGTGGATATTGGGAGTTCAGCCAATATCATCTTCGCGTCTACTTTTGCCAAATTCAGAACACAACCAGTAATTGCGCGGTCCGACCGAACCATTGTTGAGTTTACGGGGTCAGCAGCCGACGTTATAGGAGAGTTCGAGGGCGTAGTCCAGTTAGGCCGCGGTCCTTTTAAGAAAGAGGTCACGGTTTTATTCGTGGTAGTGGACGCACCGGCCTCCCACAACGCCATTCTTGGCCGGTCTTGGATATCACGCATGCATGCAGTAACTTCTACGATCCATCAATGTGTAAAGTACGTGGTCGGAAACAACGTAGGTGTGGTCCGGAGCAGCCAGAAAGCAGGACGGGAATGTTACCGAGCTGCGTTGGCACCAAAGAAAGACCAAGAGATGGTTCCAGCTCAAGAATAGCAATTAAGGGGGATCCCCCCGGGATCACTACCAGTGGATGACCCCCGGGAGGCCCCAAGCCTTTTGACAACAGACGAAGAATGCGAACTGCATCAATTCGCCGCGGGAAATCTCTGCGGGTCGGGGCGTGCCTGAGCAGCTATTGATCCTCCTAAGGGAAAACCTAGACTTGTTCGCATGGTGGTCAAGAGATGTTACGGGGGTACCAGAATCTTTTGCGGTTCACAAGCTGACCATCAACAGAAACGTCAGACCAATTACTCAAAAGCGTCGGGCTTTTTCCCCAGAAAAAGCAGAAGTAATCCTACGAGAAGTTGAGAGGATGACCAGCATCGGTCATATCAAGGAAGCGAGATACCCGTTATGGATTTCTAATCCCGTTCTAGTAAAAAAGAAAAGCGGAAAATGGAGAATGTGTGTGGATTTTACCGACCTTAACCGAGCGTGCCCGAAGGACCCTTTCCCGATGCCGAGAATCGACCAGCTGGTGGATTCGACATCGGGTAACAAACTGTTGTCGTTTATGGACGCCTACGCCAGTTACAATCAGATCAAATTACACTCCGCGGACCAGGAAAATACCACGTTCATCACAGGCCGGGGACTATACTGCTACAAAGTAACGCCCTTCGGGCTAAAGAATGCCGGCGCGACGTACCAAAGACTAGTCAACAGAACATTCGAAGGTCAGATCGGGAGGAATATGGAGGTGTACATTGATGACATGTTGGTCAAAAGCGGGACCGATATGGCCCACCTTGCCGATCTCAGGGAAACCTTTGATAACTTACGAGGGATAAATCTCAAACTTAACCTGGAGTAATGCTCCTTCGGGGTCCGGTCAGGAAAGTTCTTGGGATTCCTCGTCAGTGAGAAAGGGATTGAAGCGGATCCTATCCAGCTCCGAGCTCTAACCAACATGACTCCGCCCCGGAGCATCAAAGAAGTCCAGATCCTGACTGGGCGTGTGGCCGCCCTAAATCGATTTATTTCTCGCTCATCTGATAAGTGCGCTCCGTTTTTTCAGGTCTTACGACAAGCGAAATTTTTTGCTTGGACTCTCGAATGTAATGAGGCGTTCTTAGGGATCAAACAATACCTATCGTCCCCGAACCTCCTAACAAAGCCTACCACGAGCGAGACGCTTTTCCTTTACATCGTGGTCACGGACTTTGCGGTCAGCGCAGCTCTAATCAGCGAATCAGGACCGGCTCCAACAGCGGTCTACTTTGTGAGCAAAAGCTTACTGGATGCAGAAACTCGGTATCTAAAATTAGAAAAAATGGCACTTGCCCTAGTGACAGCAGCGTGGAAAATGCGCCCGTACTTTCAAGCCCACCCTATCGTCGTCCGCACGTCATTTCCACTTAAATATGTTTTCCAGCGACCAGATATGTCCGGGAGAATATCTAAGTGGTCAGTAGAGCTAGGGGAGTTCGACATCGACTTTGAACCGCGGACAGCTATCAATGGCCAAGTCTTGGCCGATTTTTTAGTCGAGTTCCACTCCGAACGACCCGAGCAGGAGGTACCTCCCCGAGAAACCACACTAGGCAAATGGATCGTCCGAACCGATGGGGGAGCGAACGTTAGTGGTTGTGGAGCGGTGATACAAATCATAACCCCGTCGGGCGTTAGCATGCTCCAAGCCATCCGATTTGGTTTCCATACTTCAAACAACGAAGCAGAATATGAGGCTGCTTTGGCAGGATTGCGGTTGGCACAGGTGTGCGGGGCGAGACAAGTACGCCTCGTAAGCGACTCCCAACTTTTAATAACCCAAGCTTCGGGGAGTGCGGAGGCTCGGAAAGAACATCTGGTACAATACCTAGCAGCACTAAGAGTTCTGGCTGCTTCATTTGACAAAATCACCTATGAACATGTCCCGAGGAGTGAGAACACGACCGCGGATTCCTTGGCCACGATCTCATGCTCTAGCAGTTATCCTTGGGTAACATAACAAGAAAGCCCATCTATTATCAAACGCCATGAGTTGGACAACCGACCTGAAATCGCATGCCAGATCTCTTCGGTTGCAACCTCGGACTGGCGGCGGGATATTATCTCTTTTCTGGCTGAAGGTCGGCTCCCCGATGACACCGCTTCGGCACGGAAAGTACGCAACAAAGCTCGGGGGTACGTCCTTTTAGGGGATGTACTATACAAGAAATCTTTTAGCCGACCCCTGCTTCGATGCTTAGGGTTCCAGGAATCTCAAGTAATTGTGTCCGAGCTACATGATGGTGAGGGCGCGGCCCACTGCGGATACAAGGCTCTAATTAGGAGAATTCTCCTCGCAGGATTCTATTGGCCGACGATAACGGCAGATGCGCGACTCATAGTTAAAACCTGCGATACATGTCAAAGGTTCAGGAACGCCATCAACGTACCTGCATCTCCCTTAAAATCCATATCCGAAGGGCTACCCTTTGACCGATGGGGAATCGACCTCGTCAGACCGTTACCAATGGCGTCGGGAGGAAGACAGACGATTGTCGTGGCGGTGGATTACTTCTCCAAATGGGTCGAAGCCGAACCTTTATCCTCCACGAAGACCAAAGATATCATGGAATTTATCTGGGCTAACATATGTTGCCGGTTCGGGGTGCCGCGGAGGCTGACTATGGATAATGGGCCGCAGTTTGATAGCGTAGAAATGAAAGCGTTCTGCACCACTCATAAGATCCGACAATGCTTCTCTGCTCCTTTCCATCCTCAAGCGAACGGACAGGTCGAAGTAACCAACCGAACCATTTTGGATGGCCTCAGAAAGAACCTTGAAGGAAAGGCCGGAAAATGGTCTGACTACCTACAAGAAGTGCTATGGGCTTACCGAACCACACCCCGGACAGCTACCCAAGAGTCACCTTATGCTCTAGTATACGGTATGGACGCGGTCACCCCCGCGGAATCTATTTTTCCTTCTTTCAGGGTCGGAACTTATCAGGAGGAGACGAACGACAACAGCCGACGACTCGAGCTCGACCTCATAGAAGAGAAGCGCAATCGCGCCCGATTAAACTCTTTGCACTATCAGACCCTAATGAGAAGTCGATACGCATCCAAAGTCCGTCGTCGGGAGTTTAAGGTCGAAGACAAGGTTCTGCGGCGCGTCTTCCTTCACACAAAAGATAAAAGCCTCGGGAAGCTCGCCCCGAATTGGGAAGGACCCTACGAAATTGTCGAAAAAATCAAGAGCGGGACGTACCGCCTGCAGAATAGGCTCGGACATCTTTTAAGGCTACCATGGAATATTGAACACTTGAAGTTGTATTTAGAATAGTGGTGGACTTGTATTTCAAATTGTATTTCACATTGTTTAAAATTGTAACGGTCGGGGATGCACTCTTTCCTACCTCGGTGGCGCGAGGAGGTTTTAACGAGGCATCGAAAAAGCCCGACCACCGATTACATTAATCAAAAAATTCTTTTGCCTTCCAAATATTAAATTGTTGCGACTTTGGACAACTGACGAGCTGGACGTCGTCCGTTCCTATTAATATCAATGGATCTACATATATAGTTTTCCCGATCCTCTGGGAAAATTTTTGATGACATATCGATCTACAGAACCTTAATGGGTTTTTCGGCTCTTACCGATCTACATATATAGTTTTCCCGATCCTCTGGGAAAATTTTCGATGACATATCGATCTACAGAACCTTAATGGGTTTTTCGGCTCTTACCGATCTACATATATAGTTTTCCCGATCCTCTGGAAAAAAATTTGATGACATATCGATCTACAGAACCTTAATGGGTTTTTCGGTTTTTACCGATCTACATATGTACTTTAATAGACCCACAAGGAAATTTTTCAATATTACTTTAACTTGCAGAGCTTACGATCCCCGATCCTATCAGAACCTAGGTAACGATGTGTGAGAAGATATAGCCAGAAAACTTGATATATTAACAGGGGACCCCATGGCCCCCAAAAGCAAAAGTTAAAGATGTTCATCAAAAACAACGACAGAGGGGCCCGCGGCCCCCAAAGAGTTACAAAAATAAGTAAGCAAAAAAAACAAACGAGCACAATTCCCGGATCACTCGTCCTCGTCCTCGCCCTCGTTATCTTCATCCTCCTCCACATCGATCCGAGGTGAAGGTCTAGGAAGCGGTTGTGGAACGACAGCACGTAAGCGGCTTTGGCATCGGCAGTTTCCTTCTCCGACCACTTCCTACACCGGTTGGCGAAAGCGACGTTCGAGGATTTCAACTTTTGGACCTCCAGAGCCAAAGCAGCGGCGCGGTCTTCCGCGGCTTTCTTTGCCGCCTCCGTAGCCTTCATCGCCTCCTCCGCAGCTGTATTCGCCTCTGTAGCGGCACGCTCGGCTTCAGCAACCCGACCCTCTGCCAACGCCTGAGCCGCCTTGGCAGTTTCCACCTCCGAAGTCAGACTAGCGATCTTTGCCTCCGCTAAGAGTAACTGCTGACTTAGCTCCTTTGCCCGACGCTCTTTCATGGCCGCCGGTACAAGCAAGTTATACAACGATAAAGCTAGACTGTCCGATCCCGGAAGCGGGAATGTGTGCGGGCTACCGAGCATCGACAGCACAGGGAATTTCGGGCCACTCGACGAGGCTGCGTCTGGGTTTGAAGCCTCGGGGGGCTCGACATCATCTGGAATTTCCACAACGTCCGCCGTTGGAATACCCTGGGCATTACCGACCTGATCCAAAAGCTTAGGTCCTACAGTGCCCACCCCCGCGCTAACGACTGCCTGACTCTCTTTCCTCGAAGGCTTGGGTTTCTTCACCTTAAACCCCTCCGCATCAGCACGACCTTTCCTCTTTTGCACCAAAGCCCGGTCCTGGCTTGCCTCCTTTCCTTCGGGCGCGGGCACCTGCACCCGAGTCGGTTCACTAGCCACCTCGGCTCTGGTCTCCTTCCCCCCCCCCCCCTCTCGTCATCTGACTTCGGGCGCTTGCTAGGCGCCTTGTTGCGTTTGGGTAGATACAATATTGACCCATGAGTGCCGGTTCGAGCAATCACATCCTCCAAGCTCGGGGGCTGCCGCAGCTGTTCGATGGTGAGAACCGCGGATGAGCAACGCCAGAGGTTGCTCATGAATAAGTTCGTATCTATGAAGGTGCGATGCATAACCCGACCCCAGTGCCTCTGGGAGTAGCTTTTCAGCACCTCGAAAGTGGCCTCAGCAGCTTTCGAGTAGTCCTTCTTCAGCCCTTGCAGCCAGTCCTTCGACACTGCGCAAAGGGTCGGTAAATAAAAAAAAAATAAAAAACGGAGTAGTACCATCATGGACCCAGGTCCGCAGCAGCTGCCTCTTATTCTCCGAAGTGTAGGGAAGACCGTTCTCCCAGCACCCGCTCAGAAATACGAACCGGTGCTTCCAGCCTTTGTCCCCCTCCAAAAAATCATTTACAATCTTCCATTTATTTCCAAGGGAAGAGTAGAAGAACAGGGATTTTGGAGATTTGGACAGACCCGACATAGCAACATACTCCTCCATCGGCATAGCCCGACCTGAGAGACGGGAAGCCATGATACAAGACATTAGAGTATACCAGGCGTTCGGCGTCAGCTGCGACTGGCAGATTTGGAGGGTGCGGAAGTAAAGCGCAATCTCAGGGTCTAAAGGGAAGCGCAACCCCCAGTTGAACAGCTCGGTAAACACCACAATCTCTCTGGGTCGGACATGAACAGGGGTCTCCCCGGGGAGCGGGAACCGAACGTTGACACATTCGGGAATTCCCCAGCGGATCAGCAGCTCTTTATGATCAGACTCGGGGAAGTAGAGGTACTTCCCTTCGTAAAGAGAAACCACATCTTTCGTCCGAAGCCAGCTAAAATACTTGGTAGTGATGGCAGCCTCAACTTCTTCGGGAAAGGGGTCATCAGGTGGGTTAGCTGCGTTGCCAGCAGCAGCGACACAGACCTCCGTGGGTGCAACGTCTGCTTCTGACTCTCCCACTTCTGGGTCTGGAGCCTGATCAGAACTTCGGGCAGTAGCGGCATCGGGTTCTGATGGTCGGACCCGAGAGGTGGAGGCATCGGCTATGTCTCCCGAAAAAGCCCGATGAGCCGCTTCCACTTCCTCGGGCGTAAGCTGACGTTTGGGCAAACCTAAAAAAGTGACCACAGTGTTAATACCGTTCCGATACCCTCGAATCGAGGGCGTAAGTTGAACCATTTCAGGATCGTTACCTCCTACGGGGGACGTAGAGGGACCATCTTCTCCCATTATCAAGAACTTGGATTTGCGAGCGCGTCGGGGAGCGTTTGAGTTGACAGGCAATAGGGTCGGATCGTTCGACCCAACTACAGGGGAATGAGAAGAGCTACCACTAGAAGAAAGGATAACGGTTTCTGGAAAAAGACTAGCCTCTGGATATGGAGAAACCGGAGGGTCGGTTAAGAGGAAAGATTCTGCAGGGATCGAGGTGGCTAGGACAGGGTCGTGAGGAAGCGGAGCGGGAATAAAAGGTTTGGAGTTAGATCCCCAGATCAGACCAGCGCGTCGGTAATCCTCTGCTCGATCTCCGATGCTAGACCACTCTTCAAAACTCCACTCGGACTTTTTCCTTTTCTTGGTTGGTTTTTGCTTCGGGTATCTGGGTTTCATAAAACAAACATTCCAGGATAAAGAAGGGTCTGATGAGCTCTCTCTCTCTAGAAATGATCTGACAGCACTTCCTCTCTCTAGAATGCCTCTGAGAGAAACCAAGGATTGTGGAGTATTTATAGGCAAGGTTGAAAGATCGGGGGATACCAATCGACAAAAGCACAGCGGGAAGATGAAGAGTATCCCTAAGAGCCTAGTCTGAAAGAGGTGTGACCCATTAGCTGATGACACGTGTTGACCACCGTCTGGCAACGGCTTACCTAAGCCATCCATCATGCACCTACTGCTGATATGGGCCGTCACGACCGCGTCCGGTAAGAAAGACCAGCCCATCACAGGAGACCCGGGCTGAAAACCCAAGTAGAACAAAAAAAACAATGCGGGAATCAACTCGGGTCGGAGCCTCGAACATCGGGAGAGAAAATCTAGCAGAGCCCGAAGATAGAATGAAGGTCAGACCGTTACGAACAGTGTCGGTAAGCGACCGACGCAAGAGGAAAAAGAACAGACTCGCCCAAGGCAATTGGACCGAAGAGCATGAGAGATCGGACAACAGGTGCAGGCTCGGCAACAAGTCTCCGCTCCTGATACTCCCGAAGACTGGGGGGCTACTGATGAGGGCGGAATTCACCGATATAAGTCGTAAGGGTTAAATTGCAATAAACGATATTTGATGTAGTTATCAAGGTGTTAAAAGTCCCTCGAGGACCAATGTGTAAACATAAAGATAGTTGAGGGGCCTTGTTAATGTGTAATAACGGTCCACTAAGAGCTTAAGCGGGTCCACCTTATTTTTGTATAAAAGGTGACCCACTTGCCTGGCAAAAGGGTATTGAATATTATTTTATGACAACCCCCTTTATCTCTCTATACTTTCTCTCTCTAGTCACATCTGGTTCAAGATCCCAAATATTCTCCCAATCAATTATTCACTCATCAATGACGACTGTCACTAAGAGGTTTACATGTGTAACAAACTAAAGATCTCAGGATGTCAACTCGATCTCAGTAGATGAACTTCAGGGAACACTAACTATGCACGAGCACAAATTAAACAGATTCAGAAAGAGGAGGAAGAACATGTTATAAATGTTAAGGAAAAATCAACCATGAGAGAAAGTTCAACCATAAGAAGAAGATGAAGAAATCTGTATATGAGAGAAAATAGTAGTAGAAGCTTCAACAGGGTTCATATGAAATGCTACAAATGTCATACACTAGGATATTTTCAATATGAGTGTCCAAAGAGAAGCAAAAAGATTTACTACATTGAACTAAGTGAGGACGAGGAAGAGATACTAATGATGTCATGTGATGAAGGCAATAAAGTAACCAAAGAATGAGTATGATTCTTGGATTCAAGGTGCTTCAAGCTTGTTTCGAGACATGACCAAGTTTTCCTCAAGACCTAGCCAAGCTTGCCTCAAGCTCTGGCCAATCTTGACTCACGAATAAATATAAGTAAACTATCCACAGAAAATATTCAGTTACCTAACTATGCGATGTCACACACATATAAGAAATTTGGTTGGAAGGCTAACCCTGAGTTCCAATATGTTCAGCCTCGGTGGCCACCTTGGTTACTTGCCCAATGCCAAAACAACAAGCTCGATTAATGGTCCAAGGCTAAAGCGGGCAGCTCGGCCTCTTAGCTAAAGCCAAAGTGGCCAACTAGGCAAGCTGGTTAAGGTCGAAGCGGCCAACTCGGTCAACTTGGCCTTAAACTACCAGCTAGTCGCTTAAGGCCAACTTGATTACTTGGCCAAGCGTGCTTCGAGACATGGCTAATATTTCTTGAAGACATGACCAAACTTGCCTTGATACATGGCCAAGCTTGTTAAGTCCAAAGTGGCAAGCTCAGTCGCTCAACCTCGAGCAACCATCGCTACAAAACATAGCCAACTTGACCACTTGGCTTTATAAGACCAGTTAGTCGCTTTAGAACATATTAACCATATGGAAAAGCTTCCTTTGAGACATGGCCAATCTTTCCTCGAAGTAATGGCCAAGCTTGCCTCGAGACATGACCAAGCTTACCAAGGTTAAAGAGGCTAGCCCGGTCGCTCAGCCTTGAGCAACCATTACCAGGAAACCTAGAAAACTTGGCCAAACCTCATCTATCCTCTCGGTACACTCTGAAAGAAATGACTCGTGGGCGCATGCGCTAAGTTCATAACGGTAACGTATACGGCACTCCGACGATTATTAACAATTAGACTCCATTAGTCTCCCCTCCTCCAAACATCACTGAAATGTACATAAATCATGTCTGATAACATACAGACGTCCTATCTGACATTGTACGATAAGGTAACCCCTAAAGACGTACCTTTGTCTGATAAAGCATCTCGAGAGCCAGAAAAGGCTGCACTAATGAGGAGGCCATAACCAAAGATCCTATCAAACATAGTTGTGAAAGGCGTCACCGTGGCAAGGTGAGGCTGCAGCGCCTCATGCCGAGGCGAGGCGTCCCGAACAGGAAGGCGACGACCACGACGACGCCATAGAAAGAAGGCGACAGAGAGTAAGGCGAGAAAAGGCGTCGCTTTTTCGACTTAGCAATTATCACCCTTTTTCTTTTTAAAATGTAGTATGTAAAGATGATTTGATCATTTACTTTAATATTAAAGAAATTGTTTTTCTTGTAAGTGGTAATTGAGTGTATAGCATCTGTTCAATATCTTCTTTTACACGATTACCAACTGATTTTTTCTCTGTCTGTCAGAGTCATTAATAGCGACATGGTACCTTTTGTTAAAAACTAAATACACGATGTCTGTGTATACTGTATACTAATAATATTTACTTTTATATCCATGGTTTTCTAAATTAATTCTGTACTAAACGATTCTTGGATATTAATTGCAACATGATTTTATATGTTTATTTTCTTATATTCAACATTTTTTCATATTTTTAAAAATGTATATTTTAAACATATATTTTCAATTAAATACTAATATAATGGTTTAGGAAAAGCATTTTTAGGAAAGACATTTTTACACAATCTTATATATTTACATCCGCATATATCCTAAACGAATAATATTTACTCAAAAAGATTGTGTTATTCAAAGGTGGGTTTAGAAAAAAAAATTTCTAATATATAAATTATTATTTAGTATCTAATTTATTTAATGTATATAATTTTATAGATTATTGATATATTTTATTTAAATATTGTGAGGTAATATTTTAATTAGTATTGTAATTTCCAAAAAAGTTTATATTATTTCCTCTACATATAGTCTATTTAGTTCCATGGTTTCTTCGAAAATTTTAAGAAGTTCAATGATATTTTTTCTCTATTACTGAATTTCAAAGGTTAGTTCATCCATACTCTATAGATTTTTTTCCTCATTCGAATATTATTAATCTTTTTCACACAAATGGCATCTAGGTCTAATAATACAACATCGAGAAGTTCTAAAATAAGAGATATTGGTTGGGATTATGGTTCACGTCCATATGGGAAAAATAGGGATTGTGTTAGATGCAATTTTTGTGATTAAGTGTACAAGGGTGGGGTAACTCGTCTAAAACAACATTTAATTGGTGGTTTTAAAAATTTCGTTGTTTGGTCTAAATGTCTTGATCATGTCAAAGAAAATTTGAGAGAGTTGAAAGAACTTGGTGTTAAAACCATCAGCTCCAGCCATACTTAAGGAGTTGAAGGCTTTGACAGAGGTATGCATTTCATCATTTGAATGAGGGGTCATAAGGTTAGTGTTTATTGGTAACAATCTTTGGGACAATATTATGGAGATTAGGTATCTCTTGAGGTATAGAGTTCTTAGTTAGAAGTTTCTTGAAGGGATTCACAATAGAGACATCAATCTCTTGATTATCCTCAATCCAAATATTGTTGTCCAATATTTTGGTGATTTTATTTTTTTCTCATTTTCTTCTTGACATAGCTATGGAATGTAGATGTATTTTTGTCACCAGGTTTTTTGTCAAATTAGAACAACATTTTTGCTCCCAATAAAACTCCCCTCTGGCCAATAGGTGGAGGTGAGTTGCTTGGGATTTTTCCAATTTCAGCCTATCCACCCGAGACTTATATTTTGTAAAATAATTTTCATAAGAACTTACTTCTTCTTCAGATTGAAACATGGCACTGAATATGTTTTTAAGGGTTCCCTTATTCCAAGTTTTGAGGAAAGACTTAAGTCTTTCCGGTTTTTGAAAAAAGACTTGAAGGGGCAAGTCATTCATGTTTTCATTCCAGTTTTTCTCAATTATACTTGAGAAGTCTGAATGAAGACTTAAAAAGGTAAGTCATTCATGTTTTTATTTCTAGCCATACAGTTTATTGAAATGCTTTAGGAATAGTTTGACCATGCACTATTGAATAACACCCTGCCAATGCACTTCCATTTACAAGAGTTACTCCAAGTTTATTTGGAGCCAATAAATCCAACATCCATAAGATTACAATAACTGATTGTGTTATTGAAATCATCAATGATTCTCAAGCATAATGTCGAGCATGAAAGTTTCTTAGAGGGATTAGTGATGGAATTGTAGTCCCTCATCACTAACCATTCCTTAGTTAAGTCAGCAACACTTCTAAGTGTATTCCAAATAGGTAGCCTTTGATCTCCTATGTATTTTGCATAAGCCACAGAAACCAAAAATTTCTTTTCAGTATTGATGTGATTGGCCTCTAATTAAAGAATATGGTCATGGCCAACAATAATTTTAACTCCAAACCCATTCCTCCAAAAGATCCAGATTTTATTGGAAGTATTGGTAATAGAATTTTGATAACTCAGCAGCTTAGTAGTCTTATTTCTATGAGTGTCACAATCATGGTTCCTGTACTGCAAGGAAGTCTATATTCTATAATTTGGTAATTGGTTTAATTAGGTTTCTAGTACCATTTTTTCCTATGCCTTTGACATTCCAGCTAGAGGCTTGACATGCCATTTGAATTCAATGACATTGGTTACATTTACACCTTTGGGAGGTTTAAGCTTAAATATTTTTATATTTTTTTTTCTTATAAATTTCTTGAATGTATTTTTTTTTCTTGTGTTATGATTCTAGGTGTTTAAGCAAGGCTTCACATGGTTTGAGGCTTCTGAGAAGGGTAGTCAGGGGTTGGAGATTCCTGGTCATTGGATTATGTCAGTTGGATTCATGTTTCCATAGAGTGCAAGGCTTCAATTATCTCAGCCTCACGAATCTCAGGTATTTGGTTGTTCACAATTAATTGATTGAAGGGTTTCATAGTTAATGACTAACTAGAGAAGATATGGATTTTAGGATCGATAAATGGTAAACGAGGGCCACTTGAGGCTTGGGGTGGTAATTGGATTACAATATATTGTATTGTTTAATCTATGGTGTTGTTATCTATGTTTACTTGTGGTAGATCCTTGACAATTACTAATTTTAATTTTGGTTTTGGCATCCATACTTTAATAGTTTAGGTTGGTTAGTATTTAGGGTTGATGAGTCCATATTTTGTCACCACTCATTATAAGGACCGGACAGGGGCAATTCAGACAAGATCCACCCACTAAACCATCCGAACTGAACTAATGTATTAAAAACTTAATCACTTCACGACTAAGCTAATTACCTACCTGCTTAAAAACTAACGAGTCTTTTGAACTCGACCCGAATTCATAATCATGACCCGAAAGCCCATGTGGCCCAAGATTAAGGGTATAAATACCCAACCACTTTCATTTAATGAGGGTAATAAAAATTAAATACAACCAGGCAGCTCAAATCTCTCACTACAATCTACTAAACATTAAATACCCTTGAAATATCTCAAAACTTTAGACAAAGTTACCCTTAGTTGAAATTAATCCTCACAAAATTGGCGACCACAGTGGGAGGAGAATGTGCCTGAATCTAGCATTCAAAACCATCAGGAAAAATCAGTTCGAATGAATCCGGACGAGCAGGAAATACCACCAGCTTTGGCAGAAGTGGTGGGTGAAAATGATGAATATACGATTGAGGAACGAGATAGGTTAAAAGTTGAAATAGAAGCTCTGAGGGCTGCAAAGAGGGCAGAGTTGGGCCCAAAAGAGAAGTCTAAGGCGTCAGTAGCTCATCATATTGATAATCCAAGAGAGCATGAGCCATCAAAAACCCATGTGAGTGCAAAGAAGACTCATGCTAGCTCAAAAAAGTCTCACCGGTCTAAACCGGTGGAAAGCTCTGATTCAGACTCAGAGTCTTCCAGTAGCTCCTCAGGTGAAGATGGAGTCAAAGAGTCCTTTTCATCCAGCAGTGATGAAGGCCGTTCTAAAAAGAAACAAAATTTGGTCAAGAAGTACTCAAGAAAAAGGGATAGGCAGGGAAGGTTGAAGAGGCATCTGGGCAAAAGATCGTCTCATAGTCATGGCCGGAGACATGTAGATCGATTGTTAATGGATCCTTTTGCCTTCCATAATGGACCAGGTATCTTTGCAACTCCTAACGAAGATACGGTTTTCAGTCGTGGCCGAAATTGGAGACAATCTCCATTGTCCTCCAAAATATTGTCCGGAAACCTTCCTAAGAGGTTTGACAGTACGAAAATGGAAAAATATGATGGTAATGAAGACCTGGATAACCACTTGGAACAATTCAAAAAATTTATGATGAATTTTGATGATGACGATAAGTTACTTTGTAGGGCATTCTCCCAATCTTTTACGGGGAGTGCTCTGAAGTATTATAATAGCTTACCACAGGGCTGTATCAGGAATTTTAACACTTTTTGGGTGGCCTTTCAGAGGCAGTTTGTTGGAAGTAAGGAAGTGAAAGGCAATGGAAACACGGTTATCCATTGTGCCCAAGAACCAAACGAATTTTTAAAAGAATACATAAGTCGTTTTGTAAATACCAAAAATGGATTGGCTGATTGCTTCGAACAAGTAGCAATAGCTTCTCTGAGGCAGAGCTTAAAACCTGGAAACTTGGCTGATTCGGTAACCAGAAAAAAGGCCATGACATGGGGAGTTCTCCTGAATCAGGTCGGAAAACAGATTAATGTAGATGAAACAAAGAAAACTAGGGTGCACAGGTAGGTGAGGTCTACTCCGGCTGCACCAAATCCAAACCAAAATCGGTCTGGGAACAAGGCCAATGAACCAGGGCAGGGTCATAACAGAGCCAAAGCTCAGTCTCAGCCAGCTGCACCAGCCCAGAGTCAGCAATCTAGAAATAAACGAGGTCCATTTATGACAAAACAAAAGATGAAGTACACTACAGAAGGTCGGCTGCATTACAGTCTCCTAGGGAGAGCCGTAATAATTGTTTCTACCAGTACCACCATGATACTGGTCATACCACTGAGGATTGTATTGCATTGAAACAAGAAGTGCAGAATTTGATTGAAAGAGGAAAGTTGGGGGCGTATGTTAAAAGAAGAGGTGGAAATAAACCTGATAATGCTCAACGGGCTGGTCCAAACAATGCAAGCACATCGGCTTCGGATGGGGCTAGGGTGATAATCGAAAGGTTCGATATAGAGTCAGAATACTTGGACCCTGATCCAACCCGGAATAAAGTGGGTGTTATCACAGAGCATTGCAAGACGGTGTCCGGACTCATCCGCTTTTTTGAGTCACTTACAATATTCGGGGGAGACACCGTGACTGCACCAACTGCTTCTTCGAGAAAGAGGCATGTCCACACTCTAGCTACCCAGCTTGAAGGAGGCATAACTTCTTATCAATCGCAAATTCCTTTGCCTTTTATTTTTTTGACGAGGATGACTTGAGGAATATTACTGGTCCACATGAAGATGCTGTTGTCATAGGAGCATCCATTAGAGGCAATGACATAAGACGAATTTTGGTGGACACCGGAAGTTCTGCCAATATCCTCTTTTTAACTTCCTATAAAAAAATGAAAAATCCGGTAGTAATATAACGTTTGAACAAGTCATTTGTGGGTTTCACTGGAAGCTCAGCAGATGTGATCGAGGAGTTCGATGAGGAGGTACTATTGGGCAAAGGCTCTTTTAAAAAGATGGTTGGAGTATTATTTATGGTGGGGGATTGTCCCACTTGTTATAATGCTATTCTTGGGAGATCTTGGCTCTCTAGGATGCATGCAGTGGCTTCAACAGTCCACCAATGCTTAAAGTATGTTGTGCAAGGACAAGTGGAAGTTGTTCGGAGCAGCCAAAAGGTAGCCAGAGAGTGTTATGAAACAACACTGGCCCCTCGGACGTTAAGGGCAGTCCGGATTAATGAGGAATAGCAGTTTGAGGGGCCCTCTGGGGGAGAGGGTGAAATTGATGACCCCAGAGAGACCCCTGGTGTTTTGATACCGGTTGAAGAAGTTGAAACTCACTCTCTGGCTGAAGGAAAAAATGTTAAGATATGATCCAAGATGACTTCGGAATTAAAGGGTAAAATGTTAGATTTTTTGAGGGACCATCAGCATGTATTTTCTTGGTGCAATGCTAATGTAACCGGAGTACCAGCAAACATTATATCACACCAATTATCCATCCGAAGAGACATATCACCTGTTGTACAAAGGAGGAGAGCCTTTTCTAAGGAAAAGGGTGATGTTATAGTTCAAGAGGTTGATCGGCTTACTAAAATGGGGCACATAAAGGAATCTCAATACCCTTTATGGATAGCCAACCTGGTATTGGTAAAAAAGAAAAATGGTAAGTGGCGTATGTGCATCGATTTCACAGATCTCAATAGGGCTTGCCCAAAAGATTTATATCCGGTCCCCCGAATTGATCAGTTGGTGGAATCCACTTCTGGAAACAAGTTGTTGTCCTTTATGAATGCCTTCTCCGGGTATAATCAGATTCAAGTAGATCCGAAGGATCAAGAACATACTACATTTGTTACTAATAGGGGCCTCCATTGTTATAAAGTAATGCCGTTTGGGTTAAAAAATGTCGGGGCTACTTATCAGAGGTTGGTAAACAAGGCCTTTGCTGATCAAATTGGAAGAAACATGGAGGTTTACATCGACAAAATGATGGTGAATAGTGTGGACGAAGAGCTACACTTGGCAGATCTCCAAGAAACCTTTACCAACTTGGTGAAAGTAAATTTAAAGTTAAACCCAGAAAAGTGCGTTTTTGGAGTGCAGTCTGGAAAATTTTTGGGGTATGTCATAAGTGAGAAAAGGATACAACCTGATCCAGACCAGCTTAACGCTTTACTACAAATGGAGCCTCCTCAGAATATTAAAGAGGTACAACGATTGACTGGGAGACTGGATGCACTAAACCGTTTTATTTCGAGATCTTCGGACAGGTGCGCCCCGTTTTTTCAAACTCTGAAAGGTGCAAAGGATTTCAACTGGTCCCCACAGTGTGATGAGGCTTTCAATGAGATTAAGAAGCACTTATCTTCCCCCAAGACTTTGTTTAAACCTATTGACGGAGAGACCCTCTTCGTATATTTAGCATTTTCTGATTGTGCAATAAGTGCAGTATTGGTAAGAGAGATGGACAATTATCCTCGTCCGGTGTACTATATCAGCAAAAGCTTGATAAATGCTGAAAAACGATATTTGAAGCTTGAAAAATTGGCATTAGCCCTGGTAATTGCAACGAGGAAAATGAGGTCCTACTTTCAGGCTCATTCTATCATCGTTCGAACTTCTTTTCCTTTGAAAAGCGTTCTCCAAAAAGCTGGCATTTCAAGTAGAATAACCAAGTGGTCAGTAGAGTTGGGAGACTACGATATTGATTTTTCTCCTCGAACAGCAGTCAAGGCCCAAACTGTGGCTGATTTCCTAGTTGAATTCCATTCAGATAGGGATACTAAGCAAGCAACCGGTGTAAAAGATAAAAAAGTATGGGTCGTCCGGATTGATGGTGGATTAAGTACCATGGGATGTGGTGCTGGGATATGTTTAACCTCTCCGTACGGTGACAGAATGTACCAAGCTATATGTTTTGCCTTCAGAGCTTCCAATAATGAGTCTGAATATGAAGCTGCTATAACTGGTTTAAAATTAGCTCTCATTTGTGGAGCTAAAAAAGTCAGGTTAATAAGTGATTCTCAACTTCTTATCCACCATGCACAAGGCCAGTCCGAAGCCAAGAAAGAGAAATTGATTAAATACTTGTTCATCCTTAAAGAAGTGGCGCTTAATTTTAAAAGAATCACCTATGAGCACATACCCTGAACGGAAAATACGCTAGCAGACTCTTTGGCAACCGTAGCCTACTCTGAGTCCTACCCTTGGATACATGTGCAAGAGTGCCCATCAATCCAAATCAATCCGAATAAGGAAGAAGAAATTTTGAACATACAGATTGAACAACCCCAAGATTGGAGGTTTCCAATCCTTCAATATCTCTCAGATGACATCTTGCCTCCGGAGAAAACAGTGGCAAGAAAAATAAAATACAAGGCTCGTGGTTTTGTCATCCTAAGGGATGTTCTTTATACAAAAATCCTATAATAAACCAACCTTATGATGTTTGGGAGTCGAGGAGTCCCAGATAGTGCTCTCCGAATTACATGATGGTGAGGGATCAGCTCGCTGTGGGTTCAGGTCTCTGACAAGAAGAGTTTTGTTAGCTGGGTACTACTGGCCCTCCATAATGCAAGATGCCAATGAATTGGTAAAAAAGTGTGACCCATGCCAAAGATACAGCAATGAAATTCATACTCCAGCTATCCTTTTAGAGTCAATTTCTGAACCAATACCTTTTGCTCGTTGGGGTCTGGATTTAGTGGGACCTCTACCCATAGCGTCCGGGGGGTGCAAAACTATAATTGTTGCCATTGATTACTTTTCAAAGTGGATCGAAGCAGCCCCATTGGCAGGAACTACCACGAAAGCCGTTATTAAATTCATCTTGTCTAACATTTGTTGCAGATTTGGAGTTCCACAGAAAATAACCACAGACAATGGGCCACAATTCGACAACAAGGAAATGGAGGTTTTCTGCGCCTCTGGAGGCATCCAACACTGCTTTTCTTCTCCTTTGCACCCACAGGAAAATGGTCAAGTTGAGGTGGCTAACAGGACCATCTTTTCCGGACTTCAAAAGAATTTAGAGGGAGCTGCTGGAAAATGGCCGAGTTATCTACAAGAAGTATTATGGGCCTACCGGACCACTCCTGGGGCTGCAACACAAGAATCTCCCTTTGCTTTAGTGTATGGGATGGATGCCATAGCTCCCATAAAGGCTACTATTCCTTCCTTTCGAGTTCATAATTTCTCCGAACATGCTAACGAAGTGGCAGTAAGAGGCCAACTTGACTTGATGGAGGAAAGAAGAGTCAAGGCTCACCTCAGAGCCACACACTATCAAGGCCTGATGAGAAGCAGGTTTGCTTCCAAAGTTAAAAGAAGTGATTTTCATCCAGGGGATAAAGTATTGAGGAAAGTCTTCCTACACTCTAAAGAGAAGCAGTTCGGAAAGCTAGCTCCAACTTGGGAAGGGCCATATGCAGTCAGTGAAAAGCTTAAGCATGGGACATACCGGCTTCAAGATAAGGATGGAAGGGTTTTGAATCACCCCTGGAACATTGAACACCTCTGGTTGTACTTGGAATGAGGACTATGTAAATATTTACTTGTTTAAAAATTCATGTAAATATTTAGGGGCATACTCTTTCCTACCCTGGTGGCGCGGGGAGGTTTTAATGAGGTGTCCGGGCTTTTCAATAAAATTCGATACCTTCTTAAAAGATTCGGAGTGTTTCAGTTAGTGTTTTCTTTGAAATTTTCTATCAATGTTAGATCGGATTGATAGAGTGATGACTACTTAAACATTTGTCATCGGAGAATTTAAACACTCTCACTTTAAAATTCTTGTAAACTAACTAAGGGATGTTTAAACATTAGCCAACAAAGCTGAAAAACTATGAAACAATGCAAGATTGTGCAAAGTAAAATTTCCCATTAAGATATACGAAGTGCCTTGGCCACCCAAGGACTTTGAGTTTTCAAACAAAAGGTTTATCCGGATAGGAGCCGGATATGATTACAAAAAATGCCTTGGCCATCCAAGGACTTTGTTTCAATCACAAAAAATTAAAAAGAAAAGAAAAAGATAGTTGATACTTTAAGACTGAGCTTTCTTAGATGGCAGAGCCTCACTTGGTTTCTTCTTCTTGGGGTCATTATCTTCCCCATCCATACTCTCCCCGGTCTTCCCTTCTTCATCGGTTGTGTCATCCCAGCCACTGGAGTAGTTATGCTTGTCACCATCAGCCATTGTATGAATGGGAAGGTCTTCATACTTTACAAAACTCCATAAATCTCCCAGCGTTCTCTTCGGGAATTTCTCATGAAAGAGCAAAACCATGTCTGACTTCACTTCGGCATACTTTTCCTCCTGAATGTCTATCACTCTGTTGATATAAGTATCAATCTTAGCTTGGATTGTTTTCTCTTGATCTTTTATCAAATCAGTTTTTTCTTGTGCAGCCTTGGACACAGTGTCCTCGAGCGAGATCTTGTCATTAGTTAAAGTCTGAATGACCTTGTCCTTAGCCCTCACCTTCTCTTTTGAAGAAGAAATATTTTTCTCCAAGTCGGATTACTTTGATTGGAGTTCTTTGATAGTTCCCTCCGAAGTGGCCAGTTTTGTGGCCCAATCCTCTTGGCTTTTCCTTAACTCCTCAATTTCCATCTTCAATGCATCAGTATTTTGATTGGCAGTGAGAAGGTCGCTAGACAATTTCTCTTTGTTAGAATTGAGGGTATTGATGATGGCTGACTGATTTCGTACTTGATTCTCCAAAGTAAGCAGTGGCTGGACGTTTATCAATAAGGAGTGAGCGATGACGTCTCTTTCACTTGAGACAGAAAAAGACCTACCATTGAATATGGCGAGGTTCGAAGAACTTGGGGGGAGGTAGGGCCCAGCAAAATCGTCTTTGGGGAGGTTTTCGAAGTAAAGATCAATCCCTTCAAGCCCACTGATATCGACACCATCAATGCCGATATCCCCTCATGCACCCCTCTGGTTTGAAAGTCACCAGGGATCTCTTCTTCTTGAGTGGGGTCAGTAGGGTCAACAGGAGTAAGAAGCTCCAGAGGCCGGAGAGAAACTTCATCACCCTTGGAGGTTTTATTTTTCTTGGCCTCCCTGTCTTTGCCTTTTACTCCCAGTTTCTTGTCTTTCTTAGGAGCCTTTGAGGGTTTTGGAGATCCACCCACTTCTCTAGTACTTTCATGCTCCACTACTTGAAGAAGAGCAACATCAATCTGTCCTTGGTCTAGCCCCTCTAGGTTTGTTGGAACAACCTCCTCAACTTCGGTAGGATTGACTTCAACCATACCTTGCTTGCCTTTGCCTTTCTTTCCCTTCATCCTGCTTGGGGTTTTAGCTTTACCTGGCAAAGAAAGCTTTCCATCCTTTGCCTCTGTTCTCCTGAGGATTACCTCCGGAGGGGGTAGAGTGGTTAATTCCTCCCAAGATAAGTCCCGCTGGTCAGTTGTATTCCAAGGGTAGGATTTTGTTAGATTGCCTCCGGCAAAAGCGTTGTGGAAGAGGTTTCCCCACTTCTCAGCAGCCCAAGCATTTAGCTTGGAACAAGTGGTCTTCCCAGCCTTTAAGTAATCATTAAAGTCCTTAGGCAGCACTACCAAAAAACAAAAGAAGAAAAGTTAGACAAACAAATTTATTATAAGTAAAGGTGGAGATATGAGATGAGATTTTCACCATCACTTCGCCATCTGCTGGTAAGCAGGCTTGGGTTGACACTGGTTTTAATCTTCCTCCCATTCTCCCAAGCGCCACTAATAAACAAGAATTGAGTCTTCCAGTTCCTTTCTGACTCAAGCAAGTCGTCCACAGCCTTGTAATCATCACTCATGTTGAAATGGTAGAAGGGGATAACGTGGTTTCTATAGAGGCTGGCCACAGCTGCGAACTGCTCCATTGGAAGAGGGATTCCAGAGAGCCTGGAGGCCATAATACAGGCCATGAGGGTATACCAAGCATTGGGGCTCAATTGGCTTGGGCATAGTTTGATAAGGTGAAAGCATTTGACGATCTCTGGGTCTAGGGGAAACCTTAGCCCCCAGTTGAATAGCTCAGTGAAGAAAACTATCTCACTGAGCTTGCAATCCATCGATGTCTCCAGGTCCACCGGTATCCTCACTTTGACATTCTCTAGGATCCCCCATTTTGTTCGCATCCGACCCAGTTCGGCTGTATGAATGAAAGCGTAATTAAGTTTCTGCAAAGCTAGCAGGTATTTGACACTTACCTTGTGGAAGCAAGGTCCCACTTTTCCCACAAGGCTCTCCGGTAGATTCGGATATTTTAAACATAACTTCTCCTTGCCCTTGTCCTTCTTAGCAGCACTATTCTCACTTGTTTGCTCGGAGACGTCGGACTCAAAATGAGCTTCTTCAATAGAGTCCTCCAGCACTTCTTCCATTATTATGGAAGGATTATCAGTCGTTTTTGGGTGAGAGGAACTGGTGGTTAGCTCAGCAGGCCCTCCGGAAGGTTGAGCATTACTATCTTCTTGTGGTCTGGACTCCGGCTGGGATTCTGATCCGGAGGTCTCTTTCTGGAGACTGAAACTAGTTGCTTCCGGACCTGAAAACTTGTCCTTGGAAATCTTAATGGGTGCTTCTGACCCTGTATTT
This sequence comes from Limnanthes douglasii subsp. nivea, assembly GCA_036936605.1. Taxonomy (NCBI): domain Eukaryota; kingdom Viridiplantae; phylum Streptophyta; class Magnoliopsida; order Brassicales; family Limnanthaceae; genus Limnanthes; species Limnanthes douglasii. The sequence goes on from JAUPFV010000001.1 coordinate 378,382,426, forward strand.
TTATTTTTAGCCCTAGACTTGGAAGGTGTAGTTTTTGGAGCCTGCCCTTTCACCAAACGACCTCTTCGCCGGTCTACTAGCTTATCAAGGAAGGCACCAACATCCGATCCCATGACAATGAATGGGGAAGGTCTCTCAACAACAGGCTCTGATTCCTGGACCGATGAGCCCAAAACGATTGGTGAAAGGTTGGGCTGGAATAACCTCCTGGGGTTAGCACTCTTAGCTGAAGAGGAACCCCGGTCAGGCTCTGGACTTGGTGTTTCCGATTTGTCAATAGGAGAAACAGGGAGGCCTGTAGCAATGCCCCTTTCTCGTTCGACCTTTTGAGCTTTTTCTAACTCTGACAAGTTGAGCCACCCACCTTATACTAAGGAATTTCTTGCTGTGAAAATAAACTCACACCAAAAGAAGGGTTTTTTTGAGAAGTGAAAGCTTTGAAATTTAACAAGAGTAGAGATAATGAAGATGGTAAAACAGTGAAAAGTGGACTAATTTATAGGAAAGGAACAAAAGCTGCTTCGATACCTAGGAGAATACAAAAGATAGATGTAATGATTAAGGACGGCGCTGATGTCAACTTTTTGGAGTAAGTGGGAGCGCTGTTCTAGGAGAAAAACGGCCGGTGCGAAGAATCAGTAAAGGACACGTGTCCCACTATATCTGGAAAAACCGTTCAGTTTCTGATAATTTTATTCGTCCGGATAAAGTCGTTACACAATTTGAAATCTGTCCGGACATAGTTATGAGTGCATATGGACTATTTTTTAGGTCTTGCCAAAGGCCTTGGAACGCAACCTCAAAAAAGGGCTACTGATGAGTCCAGATTTTGTCACCACTCATTATGAGGACCGGACAGGGGCAATTCGGACAAGATCCACCCACTAAACCATCCAAACTGAACTAATGTATTTAAAACTTAATCACTTCATGACTAAGCTAATTACCTACATGCTTAAAAACTAATGGGTCTTTTGAACTCGACCCGAATTCATAATCATGACCCGAAAGCCCATGTGGCCTAAGATTAAGGGTATAAATACCCAACCACTTTCATTTAATGATGGTAATGAAAATTAAATACAACCAGGCAGCTCAAATCTCTCACTACAATCTATTAAACATTAAATACCCTTGAAATATCTCAAAACTTTAGACAAAATTACCCTTAGTTGAAATTAATCCTCACCAAGGGTGACTTGATTCATATGATGGTTCTCTTCTTGAGGTTTCTTATCTTGGACTAATTTTATGCAGTCTTTTTTATTATGTCCAATGTGAAGGCATGCTACACAATAACTAGGCCTTTCTTAATAGGTTACCTCTTGTCAATATCCATGAGATTTCCGAAAACTAATCCATATTTTAGTTTGGAGTTTCTTCAATAAATCTAACTCAATCCAGGACTTACATCACTTGTACATGACTCTATTCTTGTGAGAGACTCATACATCTATAGGTTTACCTAGGTCTTGAGCAATTGTCCTGATGGTATCATCATTTTATATATAGTATGAGATACTGGGATTGATATCTAGGTGGGGGTTTTCTCTTTTAGGACTAAGGCTGGGAGCCCATTTTAAGATGTGTATAATGTGATGCCCCATAATCCGAACATCCCGCCTTCAAATCCTTATGATATCTTATTTGAGATATATTTCAATCCGTAGGTGATGAGGATCCTAAAATGCTTGAATAATCTTTCTTTTAAAGCCTAAAATTCCAAATATTTTTTGGATTTCAGACATAGGAGGTCTTCAAGCAGAAAACTTACCAATCAGCGTAGTTTTGGCCATAGAATCCAAGATTTGTTTATTTTTTTCCATAAATTCAAAATCTATATGTTCCTCCATATACTGTATCTTTACATTGTCATAAAAGATTCCTTTAGGATGAGTTCTAGTAACATTTGTGTCGCTTTTGACAGGTTGCTTTAGATTATGTGGTTTTATTTATGACGGTGTTTGATTTATAGGATGTAAAATAGATTGGTTATCAAGTAGGAGAATTGATTGGTGTTATAAGTAGGATTTCTTGATTGCTATGAAGGGTATTCTTGTTTCAGTGATGCATAATCGTGCTTTGAATCATCTTGGACTTCTCTGCCACTAGAGGTAGAATCTTTGATTGTTGGTTTATATTTGTTTTTGAGAAAGTTCTCTTGGTTATGGTGGTGATGGCAGGTATTATCCAGGTTGTAGTGATGGGTACGGTGGGGGGCTTCTCACCATCGAGATGATGGTTCAATAGGGCTTTCGGTGGTGGTGAATTTGTTGTCATTCTTGTATAAGATGCAGTAGCTACATGGCTAGGAAAAAATAAATTCTTGGTTGTAGTGACGGCGCGGGTGGGGGGCTTCTCACCATCGAGATGATGGTTCAATAGGGCTCTCAGTGGTGGTCAATTTGTTGTCATTCTTGTATAAGATGCAGTAGCTACATCACTAGGCAAAGATAAATTCAAAAATTGGGTTCCTAGAGAAAAAACTTTGTCATATCTCCTCCATTTCACTTTTGATAAATATAAAATTAATATATGATAAAAAGTAATAAAATATAATTTAAATAATAAATATAAAATATAATTTTTATTTGTGTTATTTGTTAGTTTTTAATTGAACTAAATATATTGTAGGAAATATTTTGTTATTTGCTAAAACATAAAAAAAAACTCAATTTGTTCAAATAGTATGTAAAGTGAAAGTATTGAAAATTAGAGTGATGTAGAAGTTCAAGTGGATGATGTTGTGAGTGATCTTGGTTTGGGAACACCAAATTTGTATTTTTTATGCGAGAATTAGAGTGAAAATATTATAATTTTAGGGGTCCTTGTCCTCTGATTGGTCATTATTATCTGGTAAATAAATAATGTAGATTATTTGTGTTTTCAAGATGTTTGGTTTGACGAAAGACTGTGGTTGGAGATAATTTTTTTAAAGATATAAATGTTTTTTATTTTTTCAGGAGAAATAATATAGGGTGATATATTATCAATATAAAAAACATTTAACTAATTTTTTACAAGTAGTTTGTTTTCTATTACGATAAAATCTGTCGTTTAAGGGTTGACGTTCAATGATATTCTTATTTAAAAAAGAACCTTTTTGTATTCGTTAATTGGTTGAGTGAAAAATAGTAAAAGATAACTAAATTTGTGAGAATAAATATTGTAGCTAATGCTCAAATGACTTTTCCAATTATTAAAAAATAGTTGATTAATTATTGTGTAAATGAGACGAGATTATCCATATTGTATGATTTATAAGATATACTATTTTCTATTATGATTTATGACATAGAACCGAGATTTGTTTTAGGTATAGTCTGTATAAGAGAGTCTAGAGTTGTTTGTTTGGAGGAGGCTCTTAATTTACTATTTACCAACCTTGGGTTATCTATTTCTCAATTGAGAGAGATATTATGGTGCTTCAAACATGCGAGGTGAATCCAATGGTTTGAAGACACTTGTTTAAAAAGAAAATCCAAGTTCTCCTTATATCCATTGTTTTCCTCACCAACTCAATTAGTGGCTGTTTCAGCATGTCAGGTCAATAAATTGATTGATGATTTATTTGTTTGTACTAGTATAATTGTTCATACTTGTGAAACATCATGTAAAAGATCATATATGTTAAGGCACGTTAAACATAAGTGGCTGCTTAGTTTATTACATGGCATGCAAATTTATGTTGGTAAAAGGCTAAACCAAACAGCTAGGATTATGTATGCAACACTAGATGTCGAACTTATTGTACAACCATATGTAGGTTGATGAGCATGTGTCCTTGTGCGTAAAATCTTTTTCAAGAAATAATTGATGATGTAGAAGTGAATACTATAGGCCATAATCATTATTTGATGCAAAAAATGGAAGGGGATGACATTTTTCGTTATAGTTTTGATGAGAAAGTTGTTGGAAATGACAAATGCTTTGTCAAATATACTACAATCAAAAGATCAAAACATTGATAATGCAATATATCAAACAATAATGATCAAATAAAATTTGCAAAAGCTTTGAGATGTAGCATGAGACAATTGTTTATTAAAGCCAATGCACTTTATGAAACATATTTCATTCCCATCATCGATAAGGTAGGTAGTAGAAGAAAGGGAAGTCGATCATTGCGAGGTCGATGTCAAATTATAACTAACCATCATTTCTTTTACATTGAGATTTTTATGAGGTAACATTTTTATTAAATTTAATCATCAATCAATTATTTATAGATATGCTTAAAAGTTTAACTTTTACTTGTTTTTTTTTGTTAATTATTAGGTAGTTCACATGTTAAGGCAATAAATGGATCATTTTTCTCGAGAGAAACATTAAATTGATTTCTTTCATTTCTCATGTTAATCAAAGATTATCCTGCACTTCACTCAATAACGATAAGTTAGTTCATATGACTCATCTTCATCTCAATGATTGATTAAATTATAATTTACTTGACAAGAACTTCAAACATATGTTCAAGATTTATGAAAAGATGCAAGATTCAAGGATTTTGAAAAATTAGAATTTGTGTTTTAAAAAAATGGTAAAATTTGTTAAACTTAAAGTTTTCTCATTGGCATATAATTTGATTGAGTTAGCCTTACTTATTCAAATTATGACTCTATTTGTTTAATATTTGTATTGTTCGAGAATATTTGTGCCTAATGAGGTTTACTTGAATAAATTTCTTAAGAAATTTTCTATGTCATCTGCAAAACATGTTATAACATTTTTAGCTTAGTAGTTTAAACTATATGATGAGTTATCTCCTATAAATGATATGAAAAAAGTGAGATGTATCAAGTGTCATATGCTAGTGCACTTGGCAGACTGATGTAATTAATGGTATGCAGTAAACCTTATATTGAACATACGAGTGTAATTACCAGATACATGACCAATCCAGGAAAATAATATTGGGAAACTATGAAGTGGATACTTCGATATGTGAATGGGTCCTTAGATATTGGGTTGTTGTACGAGAAGTCTCATGGTGATTGAGTCATGATGGAATAATATCATGATTCTGATTACTCATATAATATGGATAAAATGAGGTCCTTAACTAGTTATTCATTTACATTGTTAGGCTTTGAATAGTAATTAGTCCGTTGACTATTCATTTTTGTGACAGATAGTCCATTGACTAAAAAAAAAGTCCAAATTTAGTCCCGTGACTATCCATTTTGGTGACATATAGTCATGGAGTCACTAGAGTCGATAGTCCAGAGATTAGTTACTATTCAAAGCCTACATTGTTATGTCACCATAAGTTGGAAAGCTTCATTACAATCAGTATTTACACTATTTGTTTAGAAATCTGGTTCATCTTAGGAAAAAATCAAGGTGTGTTATCGATCTTCCTAAAACAAATACCATGTTCAACAAAAAAACAACAAAGAAAAAAAGCATATAAAAAACCAAGAACACAAGGTAACTTTAATGTGGCTCAAATTATGAAGAAATTCTACATTCACGAGCAACAAATATTCTATTTTATTAAAAAAAAGAATATGGGGCATTAACACATGTCATTTGCTCAGTTTCTTAACCATCGTCCAAGTTTTCGGCCTAGTAGAAAACAACAAACATGTCGTCACCCAATCTCCCCCTTAGGTTCTAGCAAACTTCTTCGTACCTAAATCTTGACCACATATCTATCTTGAGAGAATTTTAATAGTTCATACCTATACATGTTTAGGCTGATCCATTTTTCCTATGTAGTTCATTGGTTAGACATTTGTTGATGAGTTATTATAGCATACGCCAAACAATTCTCAACCTAGGCTTATAGTAACTCTAGTATCTGTTGCACCCGATGTTCAACTCTTTAGAAACTAACTCACTTGTATCCAAGACTTACACTAGTCTCATGCAGTTCGTGAGATATTGAATCGGCAATACATTCATCAGAGCATCTAAAGGATTTTCCTTGTTAGAAATCTTAGCCACATTCGCTTGCTCTATCTCTCTCTCTTTCTCTCTCTCCACCACTTCTCAGATGAAGTAAAACTTAATATCTACGTTCTTAGTTTGCTATCTACGTGCTTAGTTTGGTCATGGAACTTCCTATTCTTCATTATATGAATATAACTAATATTTCTACAGAACAAAATCACATCTTGCTTCATAATGATGAGTTCACTCAACAATCCATTTTTCCAAATACCTTTGTTCAAAGATTTTGTAGCAGCCATATATTCAACTTTTGCAGATGTCAAAGTAACAAACTTTTGTAGTTAAGAATTCTAGATAACCATTCCTTTAAGAACATTAAATAAATAACCTGAAATAAACATCCTTGTGTCAAGGCAATCTGCGTAATCAGGTTCAACATACCTTATCAACATTACATCACTCATATCCTTCTAGTTGTAACACAACCCTACCTAAGCCGACCCTTTCAAGTATCTCATGAGCCACTTGAGTGCATGCTTATATGGTTTCGCCGGATTAGACATGCATATGCTCAAAAAACTTATAGTGTAAGGGATATCAGGTCTCGTGCAAATAATAACATACATAATTCTATCAATAACATTGGCATAAGGTATTTTTATCATATACTCTTTATGTATCCATTCACATGGGTAACTCATCACTAAGAATACCTAGGTTTCTCTTGAATGTCTATTTGATCCAAACTAGTTTATGACCCTTTAAATTCTTTAAAATAATCCAAGTCCCCATCTTCTTGAGAGATATGAGTTCCTCTCTCATGGTCGTAATCCACTTCTCTTTATCACTTCTCTTTATCACTTCTCTTCATATCATCATAATAGATTTCGGGTTCAAGAACATCGATAAAGCATAACTAATTACATCGGCAAAACCATACCACTATGGCTGTGTGGTTAGTCTCCGTGCTCTATCCATTCGTCTGTTGATATGTGTCAAGTTCATACTAATATCTATTAGGATTATCCAAAGTCCTTTGAACAACGAACCTTCGATCATCTTTAACCTCATGTAGTGGTTGAACTTCCTTTGCATGGACCGACGCTAGACCATGTCCTAAATCATCTTCAGCAGAATTAGCCTCTTTTTCACTCTCTAGATCATGTCCATTATCAATTTCACGTCTCTTCTCGATAATACTAGGTTGAGTCTTTATCGCATTCTTCAATGCCATATGATCTTTATTGAAAACTACATCATTGTTTATCACAACCCTTTGATGTCTAGGTTCATGGTATCATAACCTATACCCCTTTATTTATTTTTTATACCCGATGAATAATCATCTAAGTTCTCTCGGCCATGCTTAACATGTGCGGAGGCAATACCTCCGAACACTTTCGAATTCCCAGTTTAAGGTTTTTCTCCAGTCCAGAAATTGTGAGGACAAATAAACTTAAGTATTGTAGATGGATTCATGTTGATGATATACAAAATCGTTGTTACGACTTCTCCCCAAAATATTCAGCCCATGTCAGTTGTATGAAGCATACACCTAACCTGCTCCAATAGGGTTTGCTTTATTCTTTCAAAAAGCTTATTTTGCTTGGGAGTCCCACGCACGGTTTGGTGTCTAAGAATGCCAAGATTTTCACAATATCTAATAAACTCCTTCTTCACATATGCCAAAATATTATCAGGCTCATGCTTCTTCACCAGTTTCCCGATCTGATTCTTCATAGACAATTCCACTTCACAAAGGTAACAAATGCTTCATTTTATTATCTTCAAAAGTATAACTGTAATTTCCTAGCATAAAACATCTATCAACAACATAAAGTACATTGCACCACATATAGTAGGTTCCCTTACTAAACCCAAAGATCTGGATGAACATACTCAAGCACTCCGTTGGTTGTCTGTTTGTTGAGCATAAACTTTACCATTTTGCTCTTACCTAATACACAACTTTCATAAAGCTTAACTTTTGAACTGTGGTACCATCTAACAACCCATGTATGCTTAATTCACTAAGACTTCTTTAATCAAATTACCTAGCCAAAGATTCCACCACTTGATAGAGTCATTCACCATACTAGACACACCCTCAAGCACTACAAAGCCTTAAGGAACTAAAACTTCTTTAGTCTTATAGGCTTTCATTACCATAAGTGATCCTTATAAAATCCTCAATTTGTTGTCTCCAACCTTATATGTAAACCCTTATTCATCTAACATTTTAATTACTCTCTCAATTCCTGTAGACAACTTTAGCCAAATAGTTCTAATCCCTTTGATATCACATGACTTTTTATTCTCTACGATGACCCTTTCACCATCAAACATTCTTATATTTTCAAACTAATGCTTATTATAAGTTATATGGAATGACGCACCCAAATTAAACATCCATTTATCTTGGTACATATAAGAATAAGAAGTCATTAACCCATGATTGTACTTACAATCATCAGAAAATATTCTAACATCTTTGATCGGTCCGTTGATAGTTGTTGTCATATTATTTCTTTAGAAAGTTCCTACTGAGTATTCATTTTCTTCTTGCATACATAACATATTACTTTATAACCCATCATAGGCCCTTCAACTTTGATCGAGAGTCTCCTCTCAGCTTACTTGTATCTCTTTTTTCTGTTATGTCCCTCATACTCGGACTGTGCTTCCAGAGTCACCCTTCATATCAGTCTTCCTTTGAAGATACTTGGAGTTCAATATGATTCTTAAATTCTTCCATCGTAAGACACTCTTTCTCGTAGATCATGATGTCCATAAATTTTACGTACAGTTTCAATAGAGAGATCAATAGGATAATATTTTATCATCTTCATCCATTTACACACCAACTGCAATCAAGTCGAGTATGATATTATTGTAATCGTATAGGTATCGTCTGACCTCTGTGTTATTACCCATAGACAACATGTAAACCTATTTCTTGAGATATAATTTATTCGCCAAGGAACTCTTCATGTAAATTGCCTAAAACCGATTCCATATCCCAAACATCGTAGGCTCTTCATATACCTCACGTAATACTTTATCCATAAGCTTCGTATGAGGATACTATGAGGTTTGGATAGTACAACAACATCAACCTGTATAGAATTCTCCTCGATAACAACATTGAATATCTTATGTACTAGGTAAGCCTTAACCTTAATTATTCAGAGGTTAAATTCATTCGATCCGTCAAATATTTCTTGGCTAACCTTCATGGATCTCATCTTTTGTGGATTTTCGATTTACAGACGAGATTTGTTCTTCAGCTTTCAAATCCTTGATCAATATACTCATTTTTATATTTTTAATACTAACCGTACTACTAGTTGATAAATTCTCTTCATAATAAGAAAGAACCAATGTGTGCTACTGAACTTTCTAAAAAGAACATTTACCTTGTTCAACAAGCCAAAAACAACAAAAAATAATGCATAAAAGAAACCAAGCAAACAAGACAGATTAAACATAGTTCATATTGTGAAGACATCCTATATTCACGGGAAACAAACACTCCATTTTATTAAACAACAAAAAATAATGCATAAAAGAAACCAAGCAAACAAGACAGATTAAACATAGTTCATATTGTGAAGACATCCTATATTCACGGGAAACAAACACTCCATTTTATTAAACAATGGAGGTTACAGAATGCCTCTCCAAACATAAATGACCCAATCACTCTTTCTTACAAAATTCTCATGGTTTACGAATATAATGTGATTATACAAAACTCTTTATTCAGTGTTTTTCTCGTACCTCACTTCTCTATCTAAAAGACCTAAGCTTTCTCTCACAAGAAATAAATATAGTCGTTAACAAGTCTCTTACCACATCGATCCAGTCACGCCATAAGTCATAGATTTGTGTTTTTATTCTATTTGTAAATTTAGAAAAAACATACTTTTCCAGCAGACATTTCAGATTAGATCCCATTCATGAAGTGTTGTATAAAACCTTAATCTTAGGAAACCTAATTAATAGAGAACACTAATAATTAGAAATCTTAATTAATAGGAAATATAATTAATAAAAGGTGACCAAATTAAATAAGACACCATTAAATATAAAAAAAACCCAATTTAATTAAGAACTTAAGCCCAACAACATCAGAAGTATCAGCCCACAAAGAACTCGACAATCTCAAATGGGAATTGACAACCAACACTCATCATTATTGGATATGGGGCATCATATGTTATTGGCTCAGTTCCTGCACCATCGACCATGTCTACGACCTTATAGAAAACAACTAGCATGTCGTCGATCAAGATTTCCCTTAGCTTCCCGCAAACGTTTTTTCACCTATATCTTGACCACAACTCCGCCTTTAGAGAATCCCAACAGTTACTACTTATACATGTCTCAACGGATTCATTTTTGACCATGTAGTACGTCAGCTACATATTTTTTGACGAGTTACTTCTAGCCTACACCTAACACTATTAATTATTGAGGCGGAATATATGACAATTTTTTTTATTACAAACAAGGTAACAATGTGGTTGAGAAGTTTGGTAATTAAATTCAGAGTAAAGCAAGCTGGTGCGCCAATAGTCTATGATAATCAGAGTCTAATATATCTTACAGATGAACAAACATTTCATAAGAAGGCTAAACATATTTATATCACGTATCATTTTGTGAGAGATTTAATTTCAAGTGTGAAGATAAATATTGAGATAATTGACATTGAAAATAATTATGTCGACATGATTAAGTAAAATAATAATAGATGTCAACTTTGAAAAATATTAGAGCTTGATAAAGGATATTGGATTAAAACTTGAATAATATAGTTTGAGGATGATAATGAATTAGAACTTTGAAAACACATGAAAATTGTTAGAATTTGTTAAACTATTTAGTTAGTGTTAAAAATAGTTACAAGTCAGTTTCCAGTTTTTATTAGTTAGAATGCTTTATGTAGACCTTTATTCGTTAATGTACATACCTTTTTTATGATCATTAAAGTATTTAGACTAAAAAAATATCATTTCGAAAAAAATATGGTTGCCAACAATTTTCTGATTGTATTTATGTTTTGTATAACTCGTATTATTCAATAAAATATTTTTTCGATGATTTTTAAACCAAATTTAACATATATATTAATTTCTAATTATGTTTCACACTATATTCAAATATTTTTTAAGACGAGGCTTTTTGATATAAAAGAAATAGAGATAACTAGAGGATAAAAAAACAAAAAACCAACTATTTATTAAATATATTTATTTTAGATATGATACAATAATAATTATGTAAATTCTAAAAATATATAAAATTATACTTTTTAAAATTATTTTGTGGAAAAAAATTCAAAACAAAATGCTTTGTGTTACTAATCATATTACATATATTCAACCAACCTTCAGTCACTCACATAATTCTTTTAGAGAAAAGATCAAGTACAGTATCAACACTACCGTACCTAACACCTATAAAACATCTAATCATAATCAAGTAACAAAACAAAGCCGTGAGATGTCAAATCAAACACTGAACCATAAGTATAAGCCATATTGGAGACCAAATCAACTAGAGATGGTCATGCACACCTGAATTAACGGTAATTTGATGGAGAGGAGAAACAAACAAAAGTTAGTTACATGAAATCAAGAATTCTCCAAGATTTGGAGCCTAAGGCTAAAATTTTCTACTTCTTTTGATTATCTTGGCTTCTCTATGGAGGTAGCTGAGTGTTATTCTCTGCATAAGCAAGCTGCTAATATCCATGAGAGCTTTCCGGCGTTAAATTCTATCTCTGATCAGCCAAATATCAGGGTTACCTAATATTCGAGCTTGCCATAAGTAAAACCAATGTATCAACAACAAAGAGTTCATATGCAGATTTATTTAAAAAACAAAGTTGGGAACATCGTACACAAAAAGGTAATCAGAAGAGTTGATAAAGATAATGTTGAGATTCATTTCGAGGCTGAGGATCTGGGCTGTTAAAACAGAGAGCTAAACACACTCTGGTTGGCAAGTTTGCCACTGGGAAACCTAATTACGCATCAATATTGACATTCTTGGATAAATTCAAGTTTTATGGTGAATGTAGCATCTCAAGGTTGGACTTTAGACACATATTTATTGAATTTTCTTTCAAAGAAGATCTACTGAAGTTGTGAAAAAGAAATGTGTGGCCAATCGGGGATAAGGTCATGAGGTTGCTGGAATGGTCTCCAAATTTCAATCCTAATGTTGAAAATCTAGCAACACCTATATACATTGACCTCCAAAACTTGCCAGAGTTTATACTTTGCGAAGAAACTATCATGGAGGTTTTTAAATCTATAAGATCCCCTCTTAGTGTCTGGGTTCCATCGAAAAATAGAGCTAGGCAAAATTACTGCAGAATTTGGGCAGTGTTGGATGTGTCAAATGTGTTACCTAAAAGAATAAAAATAGTCTTTGGATCCAACACTTTATGGCAAGATCTTGTGTATAATAAATATCCAGACTCTTGTATACAATGTTCTCACCTGGCCATTCAGAGAGTGAATGCAAGAAGATAACTCAAAGGAAGTCTGTTGTACAGACTAAGTCCTCCAACCCACAGTTTCTTGAATCATTGATACCTGCATTCAAAGTCAAGGATAATGGATTCAAATTGGAATCTATTATTATAGATGAGCAGAGAGATCAGTTTGAGAATGTAGAGAAAGAAAAGACTAACTCTATCTAAAGCAAATAAAAGCATCACTCTTCTAAATGCATTGATAGCAGAGAAGTTATTGGTGCTTTACATAGGCTAAAATGAGCACTACCTCTCTTGAAGACAGCTCTTCTATGAATCCGTTAATGATCAGTTCTTCTCCTACTAAGCAAACCACTGGTAGCCTCCCTTTTTCTCCTGTAAGCAAGCAAATTGGTAATGGTAAGAAATCTGAATTGAAAAAGATAAAGAAAGTTAAAACGTTCAACGTGAAGGGGATTATAGCCCCTAAATATTTGCAGCATAAGCATGTTGCAAAAGTCTCTAAGAAATCTAAATGACCATAACCTTCCTAAATTGGAATGTTCGTGGTGTTGGTAACAAGGAAACTCGGGATAGAATTAAATCGATAAAAAGGTCTAAGAATCTATCTTTTCTTGCCCTCCAAGAGCCTATGGTATGTGTTTCTTAGTTGGAAGTGATTGCCAAGAAATTTGGGTTTCAGGTTTGTGTTGGTAACATCAGTAATAAGGTTTGGTGATGTGGAATGTTGAATACAAGGTGGATATCATTGTAAATGATGATCAATTTTTGCATTTATTGGTCAGCCATAACTATATTCCTAAAGAATTCATGGTACCGTAATCTATGCAAAATGTTGTAAGAGTGTGAGGAGATTGTTGTGGGATAACTTGAGAAAGGTTGAAGAGGACAACAAAGAATGAATTTTGGTGGGTGAATTTAACACTATTGCTGACCATACTGAGCAACTCTACTGCTCTTTTAATTGCGCTGGTAGTATGAAAGAGTTTAATGATTTCATCATAGATTGTAAACTTCTGGATGCTGGATTTTGGGGAATAAATATTCTTGGTCTAATGTGAAACAGTAGAGGAGGCTTGATAGGGCCTTACTTAATAATAATAATTGGGTTAACTAATTTGATGATACTATAGTGACTCATTTACCTAAGTCTTGCTCTGATGATTCTCTACTGCTGATTACTATATCTACTGCTACCACAAAAAGAATTTCAAATTTCAAGCTCATGAACATGTGGTGCAAGCACAATGATTTCTATAAGTTTGTTGAGGGTTGCCGGGCTATTGAATACCAATGGGGCTCCTTTATTCAAGTTTTGGTTCAAGCTAAAGCATCTAAATGCCAACCTTAAAGTATAGAATAAGCAGGTGTTTGGCAATGTTTTTTAGTCTATTATTCAGGTGGAGGAGGAAATTAACAGCTTGGAATCTAAGGTACTGGTTACTAACTCTGTTCAGGATATTGAGAATTTGAAAAAGGTCAGGGATAATCATCTTTTGCTGCTTGCAAGCGAGCAAGATTACTGGGCTCAGAAATCCCACACTAATTGGGTTAAAGAAGGTGACAGAAATACTAATTTGTTTCACAATTATGTGAAAAGAAAACATAAGAGAGCTAAAATATCTCGTATTTGGACTGGTACCTATTGGGAGGAGGATAAAAAGGCTATTGAAGAGTCTGTTGTTAATCATTTTAAAGCCTTAATTGCTGATTTGCCTAATCTTTGGTATCCTAATCTACTTGAGGATTTCATTCCTAAGATTGTTACTGATGCTGATAATAAAATGCTAATGAAGATGCCTATGGAATCTGAAATTTATGAAACTATAAATAAGTTAAGCCCTAATTCTGCAGCTGGTCCAGATGTTTTAATGGGAATTTTTTTAAGGAATGTTGGCCTATTATTAGAACCGATATATGTGATGCTCTTAAGGACTTTTTCAGTGAGGGATCTTTTCCTATGGGCCTCTATGCTACTACTCTCTGTCTTATTCCTAAGGTGGAAGCTCCCAAAACTTAGAAGGACTTCAGACCAATAAGTCTGACTACTTTTCTTACTAGAATTATTTCAAATTTCATTAATAAAAGGTTATCTACCCTTCTTCCTAAGCTAATTTCTCCTGAACAAGGTGCGTTCATCAAGGGAAGGAGTATCCATGACAATGTCATGGCTGCTCAGGAGTTGATTAGTGAATTGGCTAATAAGGTCAGAGGTGGGAACATTGTCCTAAAGGTGGACATGGATAAAGCTTTTGATAGGATGGATCATACGTTTCTTCTTAGCATTTTGAGTGCTTTTGGGTTCAAGGCTGGTTTTACAAGAATGGTTGAAAGGAATTTGGTGAACTGCCAGTTTTCAGTGATGGTCAACGGTGCTCTAAAGGGGGTTTTCAGGTCTAATAAAGGTTTGAGACAGGGTGATCCACTATCACCCAATTTGTTTATTCTGGGTAAAGAATATCTATTGAGAGGTCTTAAAAGGTTATTCAACAACTCTATTTCTACAAGATATAAAAGTAGAGGGGAGCTCAACTCACCTGGTCTGTGTTTCGGTGATGATATCCTAGTCTTTTGCAATGGTTCCTTAGCTTCTGTTACAAAATTCATGAAGATGTTTAACCTTTATGAGGAAACGTCTGGGAAACTAGTTAACAAGGACAAGTCTAGAATCATTACCTCCAAGAGCTTATCTACGCAGCAAGCTAGGAAGCTGGAGTTGCTATTGGGTTTCAAGCCCTGTAACTTGCTGATCAAGTATCTGGGAGCTGTATTAAACAAAAAAAAAGAGTTAGTAACCATGATGAGCTTATTGTTAAAACTATTAATAAGATTTCTGAATGGGACAAAAAACTCTGTCTTTTGGGGACAGGTTAATGTTGATTTCAGTCTGTTCTCTCTACTTACCCGATATATACATTATAGAATTCAGAGTTCCCCAAAATTACTATCAAAAGGCTTGAGGTCCTTTATAACAAGTTTTTTTGGGGCAACAAAGTTAACAAGAACACTATAAACTGGTGTAAATGGTCTAATCTTTGTATGAGTTATGAAGAGGGAGGTTTAAACCTAAGGAAATTGGATGATATGATGGAGGTTTTTGCTGCTAAGCTATGGTTCAATATGAGGAAGCAGGTTTCTTTGTGGGCAGTCTTTATGAACTCTATCTATTTTATAAAGACCAACATCCTTTAGTTGCATCCTTGAATCCTAAGAGCTCTCTCACTTGGAAAATACTATGGAGAGTAAGGGATATGGCTGATAATTACATGATATGTCATGCTAAGTCAGGGAACGTGGATATCAATCTAGACAGGTGGTGCTCTCTTGAGGCTTTCAGGAAATTTTCTGGCAGTGAGCACATAATGTTATATGTGGGTTCTTTGGCTAAGGACTACTGAGAAGAGGGCAGGTGGAATGTAAATAAGCTGGAAACTGTGTTGAATTCAGAACAAATTTAATAAATTCTCAGAGTTTCTTTGGACAACTCTTTAACTGATTCTGTTAGTTGGTCTCTTAGTGGAGATGGTCAATTCTCCACTAAAGCTACTTGAAAATTCAGGAAAAAAGAGTCAAGTCATACCTTTATGCTAGAATCTGGAACAAGGTAACTCCCACCAAATTTTCGTTCACTCTATGGAGAAATCTCAAGTGCTGGATTCCTGCTGATTCTGTGCTACAAAAAAGAAAGATGCAATTAGCATCAAAATGTCAAAATTGCAGAAATTCAGAAACTATAAATCATGTATTTATGGAATGTCAAAAGGCTTAGGATGTTTGGGTTTTTTTCGCAACCTACTTCAATATTTATATTACCAAGTCTATGTCTCTATCTCACATGGTAAGGAAGTGGTACTGGTCCACTGAAAAGGTGACCCATTTACGTATTATTCTTCCCTTAATTATAGTCAGGGTATTGTGGTCAGCTAGAAACAAGAGCAAAATTGAGGGGAAGGTTCAAAAGTCTGAAGACCTAATTGGGCACATTTGTTACATTCTATCCGGTCTCGACAATGCTAATCTACAGAAGAGAACGTACTGTGGAAAATACAGTGGTATTGGTCCTGCAATTGGTTGCATAAACCATGTGAAAATGACTAGTGTTCCAGTCTCACTAAGATGGGTGTGCCCTAAGATTGGAAGGTTCAAACTCAATACAAACGACGCTTGTAGTGAGTCTGGTGAATGCTTCGGTGGAGGTCTTCTAAGAGATAATTCTGGTCAGGTAATTTTTGGGTGTGGTAGGGTTCACGACAAAGGCAATCCCATCATTGCAGAGACTAGGGCTATGTTTGATGGTCTTCAAATTTTCTTTGAAAGAGGTATCAACATGCTAGACATTGAGATAAATTCTCATATCTTATCACATATGATCCTTATATGTAGGTCTCCATGGTATCTTAAGGCGATGATTGAATGCTGCTACAAACTGATCTCTTCAAACATGAAAATTATCCATGTTTTCAGAGAGCAGAATGTAGCAGCCGACTGGATTGCTAATTCAGCCCTTGAATCTAACAGGAACTCTATATTTGAAGGGAGTGAAATTCGTGATAGATTAAGAGCTATAGCGTTCATAGAAGGATTGAGTTTATGCTATTTAAGAAGAAGTCGAAACGAATAAGGATGCATGTCATCATACCTGGCTATTCGAGCTTTCTTATGACTAGTGGGATGGTGTGAGATGATTGGAATTTTGAGAGGAGGAAAATGATGGAATCCTTTAGGGTTTGAATGAATTGGAGATTTTCTTTGTATTTGTGAACAACTTAGCTGAATAGTATTTCAGTGTGTAATTCGATTCGATCCATTATAAAATAAAAACCCAAATATTAAACTAAAAATAAAAACTAGAGATAGTCAAAATTAGAAGACAAAAGCGAAAATAACAAAATCAGATGCGAAGAACTTATATTGCTCTGTTAGGAGGAAGATGATTAAGTGAATCGACACCGGAGAGTTCTTATGGTCTCAGAAATTCAATTTACCTAAAAGTAATTTATCTCTGACATGACGCAACCAGGAGTCATGAGTTTATTATTAAAAATAAGATACAGTTCAATACGTTAAACGGAAATTGCTAAAAAAGTAATTAATTTTATTTCGTGAAGTTGTTTTTTTCTGAAACTATTCTGTGAAATTATTTTGTATGTTGATTTTATTTTTACGAAATATTATAATAGACAAATTTATTCCGTGAAGCTATGATAATTTTTTTTAAAAATTCAATTTTCTACCTTCTTTTTAAAAAATATTTAAAAAAAAACTTTAATAAAAACTTAATACCTAAATTAAAATTAAACTAAATTAAATCTAAATTAAACTAAAACTAATACCTAAACCTAACATTACCTCCCCCATTCACTTCACCCTGCCTCTCTCATCCACCACTGGAACAGTGGATTTCGAGCCAAACCCAAATCTGAGTTCCACAAACCGAAACCCAACCTATCCTACAACCAAACCCTTGACGATACCGGAAACCTAAATCGGAAGCATCCAATGGAGATTCGCCGAGCAGATTCGTAGAGCAGAGTTTGAAGATTATTGTAAGTGAAATTTGTTGTTATTTAATGGTTTACTAAACTTTAGGGTGTTGATTATAGTGTTTGATAGCTTTTTTGGGTTTGATTTGAATTTATATAAGCTTCAACAATGGCATACAACGTTCTTCACCATAGGAGGCGTGGAACACCATATTTACGCTATCGTGTGGTATAAATAACGAATCCTACGCCATTTGTATGGCGTGAGAGCTTGTGAGTACGTCTTACTATGACCTACACACAAGATCCCACACCATACCAATGGCCTGGACGTCCATTTCTACGCCATACCAATGGCCTCGAGGCCCTCGACGTCCATTTCTACGCCATACGTATTTTTTTGAGCTTCTTATCACACGTCATCACGATGTCATGGGTTGCTCCGTGGTTGGTGTTTACATTACGCGTTTATATTATTATTTTCTTTAATAATACTTCTCGGTTGACATTGGTATTTTAAACCAACTTTGACATTTCGTACGTTTTTTGTTTCAGGTTATGGCTCTCGGACGAAGAGAGAGAAGAGGCGGACAAAGGTACGGACGGCTGGCGAGCGCGATTTAGTAGCCGATTCAGCGGTTCCGATGGAGGAGCTACATATAGTTTATGGACCGCATACTTTTGGATCCAGTTCCGCTTCCACTTCGCGCGGATGACACTAGCCTCGCGCACCTAGAGTGCAGCCGCGAGCTCTTCCTCCCTCCAAGCTACCATTACTATTTGGCGAGACATTCACCTCCCATGCTATCTACTGCTTTTGGCAGGGAGAGGTAATATTTACCTTTGTAGTTGATATTTTAGTTCGGTAGAATTTTAATTTATACTCATATGTGGAGAATGAATATTTTCAGGAGCGCGAGATGCAGCTATACGCCCATTATCTAAGCCATAGAGGTTGAAGTTTTGCCTCGCAGAGGAGGGTGCGCGTCGTACTTGATCGCACATCTTTCGATTCATTTATCGAATCGTTCTCGTGCATGCAAACACACTCCAATTTGACGGAGGTATCTCTTGAGCGGTGGCTATGATCATTTGGGGTTGTTATTTCATTTGTGTCATTTTCGTAAATAAATAGAACCTGAGATTTGGTAAAGAGAAAGTCAAAAGGTGGTCAAATAGGGATTTTAGATGGGATTAGACTGAATTTGGATGAATTTAGCTTACCTTTTTGACATGAATAATTAGTATTCCATTACTAGCTTGAATTTAGAAAAAGGAAATAATTAGTATTCAATTACTAGTTTTGATAGTTTCCCCTCTCTAAAATTTACGTTCTTGACCTTTAAAATATTTTAAACATTTTTATCCATCATATATTTTAGTATTCATAAGTGTCGACCACGATGAGAGCCTAGACTAGTACCCGAGTACGAAAATCCAAAACCATTAGTGTGGTAGGTTTGACTTGGGATTATTGCGAGAAATGAATAACGAGATGCAAGTGGAGACTGCAGTAACTACATAAAGAATAACAATTGGATAGGGTTATGATACTTTGGCATGGGACGCTCAAGTGCAACACCAATACGAATATCAATAATTTCGATTGACCCTAGAAGAATATCAAGATCGATTATGAAGTGAAATTACTGTATTAAATGCGTCGAAAGAAACAATATTAGCCCAACCAATAAATATCCGATCATATATTCAAAATATTGCAGGGTGATAAGAGGTTTTTGAGGGCAATGATTTTCAGTTCATTTTTCAGTGAAATAATGAAAAATACAAAAGTAAGCAATTTGGATCGGACATAAGAAACCATTTTTTGAGAATGCAACGAAAAGCCACATATCGTTATAGTCATTCAGAATCTAGCGATTATTCTCAGTTTGACTTAGAGGACTTTTCTTCTTCTCCAAAGAGAGATTACCGTCACATGATTTAACATTATTGAAAGATACATTGAAGTCAAATCGGGGTTCAAGACGAGAATTATAATAAAAAAAACAACACGAATCCTTGGATAAGTAGGAACCTTATGAAGTTAAGTATATAATAGTTACAAGAGGTAAGGTTGGACCACAGGAAACTACAATTCAGGTATGAGAAAGTCATGTTATGTTATCTACAACACCAATGATCAACCAATAATGTCAACATTGAGGTTTGGGTAACCAAAAGTTTTGATTACCAAGTTAATAACAAATTTGTAAATCCATCCGAGCATGGTCTTTATACAATGGCAAACAAAGGCAATCATTATAGTCAGGGAGATAATTAGAGGCAGTCTTCTTTATCGACAAAAATTCTTGCCGAAGCAGTTTGATATATCAAAGGTCGAAACGTTTGATAAGAACAAAGAACTATATAACCTTGTTGAGAAATTTAAGAATTTTATGATGAACTACGACTATGATGATAACTTTTTGTGTCGTGCCTTCTCCCAAACATTTAAGGACAATACTTTGAAAGCGTACAACCAACTTCCTCGAGATTTTATCAAGAATTTTAAAATATTATGGATAATATTTAGGTGATAGTTTGTGGGAGTAAAGGGATGCGGGGGAATGAGGATAAGATTATCCAATGCAGATAGTTGGTCGCAAAAAGTTTGAATGATTATACCAACTTTTTGTTCTTACAAAGAATAGTTTGGATGATTGTTATTACGAAATTGCTATTACTTCTTTTAGACAAGGATTTCTCCCCGAAGATTTAGTTGATGAAGTGACTAGAAGAAAAAACTTTAACATTTGGTGATTTGCTAGCTCAAATTGAAGAAAATATCAAAGTGGAAAAATATAAGAAATTAGAACTAATTACATTGTAAAGACACACTAAATAGTCAGTTATTTCTGTTTTTCAACAACAAAATGTCCAAAGCGTACACCCCGAGGTTGTGATTGTTTTTTGTCCAAGAGGTTTGAATTAGATGTCGCCTCGATCGAGGGTGAACCAACAGCCTCAGGTTCAAGTACAAAGGCTCAGACTTAATCAATGGGTCCGACCTGATAACTTTGTGGAGCTAACAAATAGTGTTGCCACTCTTTTCAATAAGACGTAAAATTTTATTTAATTTTGAATACCCCTCCCGATTCAGAGACCGAAAAAAAAGTATAACCAATTTTAAAAATATCAAAATGATGTCGGTCATGATACGAGGGACTATATAACTTTAAATTAGGAAATTTAAAATCTAATCGATAATGGTAAGTTAACAATGTTTAAAATACAATAAAAGAATCAATAACAGATGCCAATGGTAATCAAACAACAACACAACATGAAGTAGTTGACTTTTCACCAAAGAAAAAAAATGCGATGGTCATAACAGAACCCTTTAATGTTTTGATTTGACCACAAATTATTTAGACCTTGATCCCAACTGAAGGATTGTTATAGAAATTTATGAACCCAAAGCTGAACGAAATGTTAATCATTTGTGCAAGTTATTTGTATTATTGATACTTAACGATGGGTATATCGTGTCATGAACCACCAATTTATGTCAAAACGACACATTTTAAGTTTAGCGACAAAAGTCGAAAGAGGAATATCAACTCATCTTTAAAGAAATCCATTGTCCTTTATACTTTTCGATGATGATGATTATTTAGGGGAGGTAACTGAAACTCATGATGATGTTGTGGTGATTGGTGTAGATGTTGAAGGAAGCGAGATATGAAGAATTCTAATCGATACGGGCTGTACGACTGACATCTAGATTATGTCCATCTATAAACAGTTGAAAGATCCTCACGTGATTCTCCAATGTGAAAGGACAATAGTGGGATGTATTAGGATCACCTTTGATTTTATTGGAGAGTTCAAAAATAAGAAAAACTAGGACTAGGGACCTTCAAATATATGGTGAAAGTGTTGTTCATGGTGGATGGTCCAACATAATATAATGAAATTTTCGGCAGGTCTTAGTTGTCAAGAATGCACGCTATTTCCTCTGATGTTTATCAATGTGTGAAGCATGTTGTTGGAAATTAAGTGGGAATTTTCTGGAGTAGTAAGAAAGTAGCGAGAGAATGTTATACTACTGTGTTAGCTCTAGAACGAAACGAGAATATCAATTAAAATGCTCTACTCAGAGTCATATTTTGTAGATGATTCGAGGGATACTCCCATATTGATAATACCCGGCGATGATGTTGAAATTTATACATTTTGAAATTTTTTGAAGATTGGTATTTTGCTATCAGTTGTAAATGAAAAGTATATCTTTTTTTTTATCAAATAATATACACATGTTCGTTTGATATATCAAATACGAACTGGAGTACCGTAAAATATTACTTATCGCAAACTTATTATACAAATCAACGTACATATGATAATTCAAAAAAGAAGAGCGTTCTTCATTGAGAAATCCGAAGCTATTGTAGCCGAAGTAGATAAGTTGTCGAAAGTATACCACTAAGAGAATCCTAGTATCTATTCTGGATAGCAAATCCAATACTGGTAAAAAATAAGAACGGCAAATATAGGATATGTGTCGATTTTTTCGATTTATCTGAAGAACCCATTCTCTGTTCCGATAAGGGATAAACTAGTAGACTGTAGTATAATAGGCTCTTATCTTTTATGGATGCATTTTCTGAGTATAACCATATTCAAATGTATCTGAATGACCAAGACATCACTATGCTAATAACTAATACAGGTCTACACTGCTACAAGGAAATCCCTTTTGTTTTGAAATATATTGGGGCAACTTATGAGTAACTAGTGAACAAAGCTTTTCCTTGCAAAATCGGAAAAAATGTTGAAGTCTATATTTACCATATGTTGATGAAAATCACAAGATACTAGAATCATTATCATGGTTTATTATAAATTTCATTAACTTAAAGGCCATAAACTTGAAATGGAATAAAAATGTAACTTCAGAGTGCGATCCAAAAATTGTTTGGGATAAATAGTGAGGGAAAATGAAATTGAAACCGATCTAGCTCACTTGAATTCTTAGATTGTTATGAATCATTTGACATCCAAATGTATGGATCTTAACGGGGAAGATTGGATACTCTAAATAGATTTATACCAAAATTATCAGATTCACTGATCTCATCGAATCAGAATCAATAGTATTCATAGTGCGAATACGCAAATTCATAGTTTTTTTTACAATCTAAAGCTACAAAATCATATAGAAATTATAGAAAAACAGGCACCGATAAAATATCAAACGAACATGTCAGATTGAATCAATATTGTTAGCACTTAAAACGGGATACAAAAATTGTTCCCATAGACGAAATGTTTCGTAAACATAAATTCTAAAATTATATAAGATCCAACCAAATAAAAAAATAAAGAGAAAGTTAAAAGGATAATATATTAGCCTATCTTTAAGGTACGGCTTTATATATATATATATATATATATATATATATATATATATATATATATATATATATATATATATATATATATATATTATATAAAGTATTATGAGTATAAATATTCAATGTATCACCATTTATAGGGTATATTTACCCCAGTACAAAGTAAATGATTCAATATTTTTAATTTATATATATATATATATATATATATATATATATATATATATATATTCAAAACCAAGTAGGGAAAATAAATAGATTCATACGAAAACATTCAATTTAATAGATGGTGAAATAAAGGATGAGTTAGTCTTCTCTCAGATACTTGAAACCGAAATGCACGAGTAGAACCACTACAAGGACAGACACAGCCATGCTAGCAAGAACTCTTGGCCATCCGGTCTGACAAACTTCGAGCATCCAACATACATGAGGATCAACTTCAGGAGGATCAGCTTCAGGAGGATCAACTTCAGCTTCAGGAGGATCAACTTCATGAGGATTAGCTTCTGCTTCAGGAGGATCAGCTTCATGAGGATCAGCTTCAGCTTCATGAGGATCAGCTTCACCTTCAGGAGGATCGGCTTGAATCTCTTGGATACCATCAATACAAATGAAAAACTACATATGAGTACAATTTCATCATTTGAAATATCAATATAAACCAAGACATTAGTATGTCTATTCTCACGAGAAAGATACCGACCTCTAGAGTCAAAGCTTTTGGCCATGTACTGGGAGTATTGAGCCATCAATTCAGATATCTGGCCCATGTGGTGGTTGGCGTAAAAGTATGTCAAATGAGATTCTTCGGTCGTGTATACATAGTATACGTAATTAAGTTCCTAAACCCAAACCCGTACATAAGAACAGAATGAATCTCAAAGAAACAACTAAGCTTTCTCAAGAGAAACAAAGTCTTACCTGCTTAAGAGCTGTTTCGAATATGTCACCATATTCTTGCTCGTGGCCTTTGTAGATCTGGTTTCAAAGACACAAGTATTATTACATCGGATCAAAACTATTGTGTCTAACAAAGCTAAAGAAAACAGTCAATTGGAAAAACAAACCTTATTAAGTTTAGAACGAGAGATTCTCGGATCTATACACGCACTGCAAATGTGATAAAAAGAATTTATACTTTATAAGGTTAATCACAGTATGAACTAATTTTGTGAATAGTGAGGGAAAGAAACACCTACTATATATAGCCTCCATATAGCCTCACTGGAACTTCATAGGGTGTTCTACGTTTAGGTAAATAGATACTCCTAGCCTTAGCAGTCTCCTCATCAAGAACCTACCAAAAAGCCGAGAAATATGGTAAGCAGAAATCTAATAGAATTTATAACAAGGAGTGAAGTTAATCTGTATACCCTTCCTGGCAACCATTTATTGGGACAAGTTTCAACCCATACAAGTGTTAACCGATTAGGTGCCAATTTATCTCCTTCTCCACTTCCTCCTTCTAATTTTTGTTTCCCTTTACATGCGCCTGGCGGGATTATACTGTCACGAAAATATAACACATCTTGTCCTAATCCATAGGCAGCGGACAGGACTAATCTTTCTGGAGAATATAGCACATCTTTCCCTTCTAACTTTTGTTTATCTTTAACGGAAGCCGCATACCTGGTTGATCTACCACGAGAAGATAGCATGTCGTCTTCTTCTGATATTTTATCCCACCACCTGGCCATTTTGACACGATAAGATAGGGCATCCATTGCTGCTTTATATTTGTCTTCTAACTTTTCCTTACCTTTATCTGCGCCTGACATAATTAATCTGCGATCCAAAGATAAGAAATCTTCAAACATTGCCATAAAGAAAATCAATCATGTAAAAGAGTAAAATCGGTAGCAGTAGTACATTAGACTTATGGTAAAGATTGGAGAAAGAAAAGAAACAGTCTATACAAATTATGAATGAAGTTAAACAATGGATGGATCATTGAAATCATTGAAATCCAAGTGTTGAAAGGAGATACATATGATTTTCTTTGTCCAGAAAACCTTCAGCCCTAATAGGAGAGAAAGAGAGAACGAGTAAGAACTTTGTAGGTGAAGAAGTATATGAGGGAAAAGGCGCCAATCTATTTGAAAGTTAACTAATTCGGTTGATTTTTGCAACTTAACCGCTTTATTTATTTTATTTTATTTTTATGTTTCTTTAAAAAAATTTATTTACATATATATATATATATATATATATATTCTCGAAGGATATACAATCCGCTAAACTATTTCATTTGCATTGTTATTCAATTGGTTCCTAACATCAATTTCGTTCTAAAATTCAGTTTAATTATTTTACGAAAACCGAGTCACGAAAATTAATTTGTCGAAACATTTTATTTTCATATATTAAATAACAATAGTGACAAACAACAAATATTAAGTATAGTTGGCCGAACACAATATGGTCGTGGATGTCAATCAGCGATTCATCACGTTTTCCAACAAAATAATAGATATCAATAAATATGCAGAAAAAACAAAAAATAAAAATACAAGTTACTTGTCATTAAATTGACGAGAGGAATTTTGAACCATGAAATCTGTATAAAAAATTGGAGGAAATATTAAAAAAAAATTGTCTAGGTTAATGATCACGTGTCCTTGAATATTTTTGCGTTTCTCTCAAACCAAAAATAATAGACCACATCAAAAAATACGGTGCACATAAAATGACCCTAATTGGAAGAGGAAGGTGTTTATGAACTGACTACTTGGAGCTATGAAGACCAGTCGGTAATGGAGAGAGGGAAATAAAGCTTTGGTCTCGCGGTCTCCTGAATTTGTTGGGGAAATGACAATCTGCAAGCATATGGTCAATTGTTTTAAGACAAGTGTTACATAACACACGATCAGGGATGGAGTTACAGCCCTAAAAGATAAGTTTGTCTATTGTGGTTAGACTATCCCAGATTGCAAGACAAGTAATAAAAGGACGTCGTGAAATGTTAAATTTGTTCCAGACAAGGTTGGCCCATGAGTCGCGCAAAAAATAATTAAAATATATTAATTGTGAACATATTACTTTTTTAGCTGGGAAGTCAGAATTTAACATCCTCAGAGTTTGAATGAGCAGGGAGTGAGCTCATTACATTACCAATTTCCTGGAGATGTCTATGATGAGTTATGTTACCTGACCAAATTCGAATGGGCTACTTCCAGGTATTGTTAGTGATTATGTCTGCCACTTTGCAATTGCTGCGCATACGAGCATAACATATAATACTATGATCGAAGTTGTCCACTAAAAATATAGTAGAGCCAGAGATCATATAAGAGGGAAGTGAAACCGTTGTTGCCAATTTTACATTTGTACAGTTTGGCCGCAGTTGATCTAAGGTTGAGGATTTTCCTCTACCCCTTGCTAGGTGTGGAGCCTATGGTAAGGTTCTAGAAGTTTGTATTGTTTGAGTTTTATAGAAATAATACAATCACACTAAATTGAAATGAACTTTCTATTCAATATGGACCACAAATGTTTGAGTACGCCCGACTGATTCCATATTTTAAGGTTTGGAATCCCAAGGCTACCCCCATATGATAGTAATGTAACAGTATTTTAAGCTACATTGACACTTGAGATTTTCATTACCGGACTGGACCAAATAAAGCGACGAAGTAGTTGAGACTGGTCCTTTAAGAACTTTACTGGAAGGATGAACATGGATAACCAATATACTTGGTCGACAAAGAGGACTGCATTTATTAGTTACAGTCTGCCAACATAGGATAAATATTTAGAGGTCCAAGAGTTTATACGAAAAGTAACATGGGGCCAACAATCATGATATGACAAACAATTGGTTATTAAGGAGATCTCGAAGTAGTGGACAGAGAGGTTCCCCACCTGGAAGCCAAAAAGGGTTGTAATACTTTGGTGGATGGTAGAGGAAGATTGTTTTTTACTAAGGTTGACACTAAATCCAGAAAGGATGGATAATTCTTGGAAGCCTTTTATTTATTTATTTATTTATTAATTAGATGGATCTGAGGTCGGGAAGACTGAAGATCATAAGATCATCGACAAAACTGAGTATTATGATTTTCAGCTTGTGTCACTTCTAGTGGAATAGCTAATGTATCTCTTTACAAATTCTAGAGGACTTCCATAACTAAAACGAAAGGAAATGAGATAGAGTATCATTGGTGGAGTCCTCTTTTCCCTATAAAATGAGTAGAGGAATTACCATTTATATTAACCGAGTATGAGGGGGTTGAAATACATTAGATGATCCAGGTTATCATCAAAGGGAGAAATTTCTTAAAGACAAGAACATCTAGGAGAAATCGCTGATGGAAATTATCAAAGGCTTTCATTAAGTCTAATTTGAGACTGAACCTTAGGCCTTTCCTATTGGTATTATAAAAATGGAGGAGTTCTTGAAAAATAAGAATACTTCTACATGGTATAAAAGAAGATAAGAGAAGTCGATGGGTGATAGATGGGAAACTTTGATCATATTGGCCAAGATTTTGGAGATGACTTTATAGATCACATTGCAGCAAACAATAGGTCTAAAATATAAAGATAATGATAGGATTTCAAATTTGGGAATAAGGGCTATTTGGGTTGAGTTCAAGATATGTTCTATACGATTATTGGTAAATGAATGTTGCATAAAATTACAAAGTTCATTGTCCATGGTAGTCTAAGAGTTTTTGAAAAACCTTGAGCTAAAACCATATGGACCAGGGGCTTTGTTATTGTCAATACTAAAAAGAGATTTTTTGATCTCATCATTCATGATGGGATGAATCATTTTGGTCTTTTTGGAAGGGTTCACCTTAGTAGAAATAAAGTATTGGATCTGATTTAGACCATGATAGTTGGAAGGGCACTTCTGCCCGAGGAGGTTTGCGAAGTGGTTGGCAAAATTGTTAGTCAGATCTTTGAGGGAGGTGTGCTGAATACCATGAGAGTTATGGATAATTATGATATTATTACGATTAATACGAGTTTTAATATTGTTATGGAAGAATTTGGTATTGCGGTCACTTAGTTTTAGCCAGGTTTCGCAATACTTCTATTTAAAGAATTATTCTTAAGTGGCGCTCAAGAAAATGAAAGACTTGGTGGGGTTAATATCGACCATAACAAGGGAAAGGTTTTAAGAGTCACTTTCTTAGTATATATGGGCCTAGAAAAGAAGGCTTTGGTCAACTGTGGTTATTTCGCTAATGTTGTTGAATTTATGCTTATTTAGGGAGGAATGAGAAGTTCTAGTCATTTGAGATCACTAAGGATAATTGACATCGCGGTGCCCTCTAAGGGGAGGTTCTAATGTGCTTTATTTCTTTAAGTTCTAAGAAAGACGAATCATTTCAATCGGACCCCAAAGTGTGGTGAAGCTTTGTCAAGATAAAAAAGTATTTATCCTTTCCGAAAATTTTAACTAAGCCAATTATGGAAGAAAATATATTTTTCTACGTCGTAATATCAAACTACGTAGCAACTGCAATTTTGGTTAGAAAGGTTAAAAATTATCCTCACCCGATATATTATCTAAGAAAAGTTTGTTAGATGTTGAAAATATACTTGAAATTAGAAAAACTAGCATTGGATTTAGTTAGGGCGGCGCAAAAAATGAGTCAATATTTCCAAGTCCATTAGATTATAGTTTGAACCCCTTTTCCACTAAAAATTGTACTCCAAAAGCCCAATGTATCTGGTCAGATGACTAAGTGGTTAGTGGAACTAAGAGACTCTGATATCAATTTTGAACCTCTACCAATAATCAAAGCACGAGTCTTGGTAAATGTTTTGGTTGAGTGTTATTCTGAACGAGCAGAATGAGAGCTAGATATTATTATACCCAAATAAGAGTGGGTTATTTGAATTGATTAGGGCTAGAGATTTTTGGTTTGTGGAGCAGGGGTTGCGTTGGTAGCTCTAAATTGAGAAGCAATGTATTAAGAAATACGTTTTTCTTCAGGGCATCTAATAACGAAACAGAATACATAACAGCCTTAGCAGGGTTGTGAAATGCACAAATTTCTCCAAAAGAGTTCATTTGATAAGTGATTCAAAACTTCTAATCAGCCATGTATGGGTTCAATCTGAAGCAATGACAAATGATCTGGTAAACTACCTAAATGTGTTGAAGAAACTAATAATTTTGTTCGAGAGCGTTCAGTATAGATATTTCCACCTTTCAGAAAATTATGTTGCTAATTCTCTAGCAGCTATAGAATACTTTGAAGGGTATTCGTGGATACTTGAACAAGAACATCATTTGATAATAACACCCTCCAAATGGAAACTAGACATAGAATAAGCATTGCGAATTTTGACAAGTTCCAAAAATAATTAGAGGCATGAGCTTAAAAAATTCATAGTTAGAGGGACTATTCCAGTTGATAAAGCATTGGATAACAAGTTAAGATTTAAAGCACATGGTTTTGCGGTTCTCATAGACATTGTGGTGAATCAAAACTAATGAGTCTGAGATGGTACCATCTGAATTACATGATAGAGAGGGGTTAGCTCTTTATTAGTTTAAAACATTGATTATAAAGGATTTACTGGACGTATGTTGGTGTGGTTTATTTTCGTATGAGGGTAGTTTTGTACTTTCTGTTTGGAGTTTAATAGAGTTTAGTTGGTATTTAATGTTTAGGTAGATTGTAGAGGGAGAATTAAGCAGCTTGGTTGCATTTAATTTTCATTATTCTCATTTAATGTTGGTGGTTGGGTATTTATACCCTTAAGCTTGGGCCTTATGGGCTTTTGGGTCGTGTTTAATGGACCCGGGTCAAGCTTGAAGATCCATATGTTCTAAGCAAAAGAACATGAAGCTTCGTCAAGAAGTAATTAAGTTTTAAGTACTTTAGTTCTGTTCGAACAATTCAATAGGTAGTGGTATCCGAACTGCCCTGTCCGGTTAGAGTAAACAATGTCAAAACTGCCCCTGTCCGAATCCGGACTCATCAGTAGCCCCTTTTTTAGGTGGTGTTCAAAAACCTTTGGCAAGACCCTAAAAAACAGTCCGATGCTAATGACAGTTATATCCGGACAAATTCTTCGAACAGAGTTAAAGCTTTAACCGGACTGATAAAGTTCTCGAAAACCAAACAATTTTTGCCAGAGTTCGTGGGACACGTGTCTCTTTTTGGTTCGTCTCTTCAGCCGTTTTTTCACCTTGAATTTCGCTCCCACCTTCTCTGAAAAGTAACCTCTTCATTAAATGAAGATGACATCAGCGCCGTTTTTCAATCATTACTAATCCTTTCGAATTCTCCTTGGAATCAAAGTGTGTTTACTATAAATTAATTTACTTTAACACTGTTTCATTATCATCTCCATACTTACTCTCTCAAATCTCAGAGCTTTCTCTCTCAAAAACAAGTTCTTTCTTTCAATTGTTTATGTTCACGACTAGGAACGCTTTAATCAGAGGCGGGTGGCTAAATCTATCAGAGCTTGAGAAAGCACAGAAGGTCGAAAGGAAAAGACGCATTGCTGCAGGCTTACCTGCTTCCCCCATCGAGAAACCAGTACCTTCAAACTCAGAGCCTGACCAGGGTTCTTCTTCAACAAGGAGTGTCAAACCGAGGAGATTGTTTCAAACCAGCCTTTCTCCTATTGTCTCAGGTTCATCAGTTCAAGAATCTGAACCCACCGTCGAACCAGGACCAGCAGTTACTAGCTTAAAAAAACCCTTCCCCATTCATAGCCATGGGGTCAGATGCAGATACTTCTCCCAAGAAATTGGTGGATCGAAGAAGAGGTCGGTTAGTTAAAGGGCAAGCTTCCAATACAGGGTCTGGGGCATCCATAAAAGTACCCAAGGACAGACTGTCCGGTCCAGAAGTCACTGGTTCAAGCCCTCGAAGAGAAACCTCCACATCGAAGCCCCATCCGGAGGCCATAATCCAGGAGAGTATTGAAGCTCCACAGTCCGGAGGTCAGACTGAACCAACCCCAAACTCTCCCCTTACAAAGACAACTGAAAACCCCTCTTCGGTTATGGAGGAGGTGCTGGAAGACTCTATCGAAGAGGTTCCATTCGAGTCTGAACCCTACAGACAAACCAGTGGTGCTGTTGCTGCCAAGAAGGACAAAGGCAAGGAGAAACTATGCTTGAGGCATCCGGATCTGCCGGAGTGCCTTGAAGGAAAAGTGGGACCTTGCTTCCACAAGGTTAGTGTTAAATACCTTCTTGCCTTGCAAAAAATCAATTATGCTTTCATCCATACAACCGAATTGAGCCGGATGCGTACGAAGTGGGGAATTCCGGAGAATGTGAAGATAAAAATCCCCATAGACCCAGAAACCCCAATGGACTGCAGGCTTAGTGAGGTAGTAATTTTCACTGGACTTTTTAACTGGGGTTTAAGGTTCCATTTAGACCCGGAGATAGTTAGGTATCTCCACCTCATCCAGCTCTGCCCTAGTCAACTGAGCCCCAACGCCTGGTACACACTTATGGCCTGCATTATGGCCTCCAGGCTCTCCGGGATTCTTTTACCAATGGAGGAATTCGCAGCTGTGGCCAGTCTCTGCAGAAATCACCTCATTCCCTTTTATCACTACAACATGGGTGATAATTACAAATCAGTGGATGACCTGCTGGAGTATGAGAGAAATTGGAAGACTCAGTTTTTGTTCATAAGTGGTTCTTGGGAGAACGGGAGAAATATCAAAGCCGGAGTCAACCCAAGCCTCCTCAAAAGCAGATGGCGAAGTGATCGTAAAAATCCCACCTCCATTCTCATTTTTACTTCTGTTAAATTTATTTCTAGACTGACTGGTCTTGTCTTTTTCCTTGACAGAGTTGCCCAAAGACTTCAATGACTATCTAACATTCGGGCAGGCCACTTGTTCCAAGATCAACGCTTGGGCTGCTGAAAAGTGGGGAAACCGCTTCCATGATGCCTTTATCGGAGGCAACCTCACCAGATCTCACCTCTGGAACACTACTGGTCGGAGGGACTTGACCTGGGAAGAAATCACCATTCCACCCCCTCCGGATGTAGTCCTTAAGAGAACACATGAGCCGGACGGGTCGCTATACTTGCCAGGTCGAGCTAAGGCCCCAAGCAAGATGAAAGGCAAGAAGGGGATGGGTAAAAAGGGTGCTGCTGAGGCTAACCCTGCTGAGATAGAGGAGACTGCCCCAAAAACTCAAAAGAAGGCAGCTCCAAGTCAAATTGATGCTGCTCTCCTAGAAGCAGTGAAGCAGGAGAGTGCTAGGGAAGATGTAGGATCTCCTAAACATCCAAGAGTTCCCAAGAGAGACCGAAAACGGGGAGCTGAAAGCAAAGAGAGGGAAGCCAAAAAGAAAAAGACTTCCAAGGGTGATGAACTTTCTCTCCGGCCTCCGGAACCTCTCCCTCCTGTTGACCCTACTGATCCAACAAGAGCAGAAGAGATCCATGATGACTTCCGAACCGACGAAGTTGGAGGAGGAGACATCAGCATTGATGGAGTTGACATCACTGGGCTTGGGGGGCTTGGTGAATATTTTGAGAACCTCCCTAGAGACGATTTTGGTGGGCCATACCTCCCTCCAAGTACTTCAAACTCTGTTACTTTTAATGGTAAGAATTTTACTGTTTCAAGTGAAAGGGATACCATTGCTCACTCTATCTTAAGTAGTGTTCAGCCAGTGCTTGTTCTGGAGAAACAAGTTCAAAGTCAGGCAGACATTATCAAGGATCTCGAATCCGACAAGGAGAAGGTGTCAAACGACCTCCTTACTGCCAACCAACATGCTGACATTTTGAAGGAAGAAAACGAGGAGTTAAAGAAGAACCAGGAGGGTTGGGCTACCAAAGAAGCTGGCTTAGAGGATACTATCAGAGACCTCCGGGAAAAACTGTCCGAATTGGAGAAAGATCTCACCTCCTCAAAAGAGGAGGCGAAGGCCAAAGACCAAGTCATCCACAACTTGACCAATGACAAGATTGCACTTGAGAACTCAGTATCTAAGGCTGTAGAGGAGAAAGCTCTTCTGCTAAAGGAAGAAGAGGCCAAAATTCAGGCCAAGATTGATGCTTATACCAACAATGTTATAGATACTCAAGAAGAGATGTATGTTAAAGTGAAGTCGGACATGGTCTTGCTCTTTCACGAAAAGTTCCCGAAGAGGAATCTGGGAGACTTGTGGACTTATGTAGAGTACGAAGACCTTCCCTTCCATACAATGGCTGAGGGTGACAGATTTGATTTTTCCAGTGCATCCTCATCTGATGAAGAAGAGAAAATCGGGGAGAGCCCTCACGAAGAGGACGATCCCAAAAAGAAAAAGACAAGTGAGGCTGAGCCATCTTCAAAGGCTCAGTCTTAGATGATGAATTATCTTTCCACCTTTTATTTTGTTTAAACTAAAGTCCTTGGAAGGCCAAGGAATTTTTGTTATTGTGTCCGGCATCTGACTGGATAGACCTTTTGTTTTGTCTGACAGTTTTAAAGTCCTTGGAAGGCCAAGGCACTTGGCTTATTTTGAATTTTAATGAATATCTCTGTTCTGCACAACTTTTGCATTCTTTCATAGTTTGTTTCAATTGTAGTGGCTAGTGTTCAAATAGCCCTTAGTTATTTCATAAACGTTCTAAGGTGAGAGTGTTTAAATTCTCCAATGACAAATGTTTAAGTAGTCATTATACCTTTAATTCAATCCGGATGATGTGACAAAAGACAAAGTAAGAACACTTTGAATTTTTAAGAAGGCATCAAACTTTATAAAAAAGCTTGGACACCTCATTAAAACCTCCCTGTGCCACCAGGGTAGGATAGAGTATGCCCCCAAATATTTACATGGGTTTTCAAACAAGTAAATATTTACATAGTTTCTACTCTAAATACATCCGAAGATGCTCAATATTCCAAGGGTGACTCAAAAACCTTCCATCCTTGTCTTCTAGCCAGTATGTTCTAGGTTTAAGCCTTCCAATGACCATATAAAGCCCTTCCCAAGTTGGGGCTAGCTTGTCGAGCAGTTTATCTTTAGTGTGCAAGAAGACTTTCCTCAACACCTTATCCCCCGGCTGAAAATCTCGTCTTTTAACTCTTGAAGAAAATCTACTTCTCATCAAACCCTGATAGTGTGCAGCTCTAAGGTGAGCCTTAACTCTTTTTTCCTCTATTAGGTCAAGCTGACCTCTGATTACCACATCGTTAGCTTGTTCAAAGAAATTGTGAACTCGAAAAGAAGGGAGAGTTGCTTCTATGGGAGCTATGGCATCCATACCATAAACCAAGGCAAAAGGTGACTCTTGTGTTGCAGCCCCAGGAGTAGTCCGGTAGGCCCACAGAACCTCTTGCAAATAACTAGGCCATTTTCCAGCAGCCCCGTCTAAATTCTTCTTCAAACCGGACAATATGGTTCTATTGGCAACTTCAACCTGACCATTTGCTTGTGGGTGGAAAGGTGAAGAAAAAAAATGTTGTATAACCCTAGAGGCACAGAAACTCTCCATCTCCTTATTGTCGAACTGTGGTCCATTGTCTGTCGTTATCTTTTGTGGTACACCAAATCTGCAACAGATATTGGATAAAATGAACTTTATAACGGCTTTTGATGTTGTTCTTGCCAGTGGGGCTGCTTCAACCCACTTGGAGAAGTAACCAATGGCAACAATTATTGTCCTTCGTCCTCCGGACGTCATTGGAAGAGGTCCCACCAAATCCAACCCCCATCAAGCAAAAGGTACTGGCTCAGAAATTGACTCCAAAGGGATGGCAGGGACATGAATTTCATTGCTATATCTCTGGCATGGATCACACCTTCTCACCAGCTCCTTGGCATCTTGCATTATAGAGGGCCAATAATAACCAGCCAATAGAACTCTCCTTGTTAGAGCCCTGAATCCACAGTGAGCTGATCCCTCACCATCATGTAATTCGGAGAGGACTACTTGAGACTCATCATCCCCCAAACATCGCAAAAGAGGTTTACTGTAAGACTTTTTGTACAGAACATCTCTTAGTATAATAAAACCACGAGCTTTGTGTTTCATTTTTCTTGCTTGTGATTTATCCGGAGGCAAGATGCCATCAGAGATGTACTGCAGGAGAGGACACCTCCAATCTTGAGGTTGTTTCATCTATACATTGAAAATTTCTTCCTCCTTACTCACATTAAGCTGAATAGAAAGGCACTCCAGCACATGAATCCAAGGGTATGACTCAGTGTAAGCTATGGTTGCCAAAGAATCTGCTAGTTCATTTTCTGTTCGGGGTATATGCTCATAAACAATGCTTTTTAATTTAAGTGCCTCATTCTTAAAAAGAAGTAAGTATTTTACCAGTTGTTCTTTTTTAGCTTCGGATTGACCCTGTGCATGATGGATAAGAAGCTGAGAATCGCTCATCAGCTTGACCCTTTTGGCTCCACAAATGAATGCCAACTTCAAACCAGCTATAGCAGCTTCATATTCGGACTCATTGTTAGAAGCCCTGAAAGCATAGCATATAGCATGGTACATTCTGTCACCATACGGAAAGGTCAAGCACATCCCTACACCACATCCCATTGTGCTTGATCCACCATCTGTTCGGACAATCCAGACCATTTTATCTTTCATCTCAGCCGTTTGCTCTGTATTTCTATCTGAGTGGAATTCAACTAGGAAATCAGCCACAGCCTCGGCTTTGATGGTTGTTCGAGGAGCAAAATCAATATCGAAGTCCCCCAACTCTACTGACCATTTGGTCATTCTGCTTGAAATGTCTGCCTTTTGAAGAACATTCTTCAAGGGATAGGATGTCCGGACGATAATGGGATGGGCCTGGAAATAAGGCCTCATCTTCCTTGCTGCAATCACCAAGGCCAGGGCTAACTTTTCGAGCTTTAAATAACGCTTTTCTGCATCTATCAGACTTTTGCTGATGTAATACACTGGATGGGGATAATTATCCACCTCTCTTATTAATACAGCACTGATGGCACAACTGGAAACTGCCAAGTATACGAAGAACGTCTCTCCATCAACAGGTTTAAATAAAGTCTTGGGAGAGGACAGATGTTTCTTAATTTCATTGAAGGCTTCATCACATTGTAAAGTCCAGTCAAAACCCTTTGTACCCTTTAAAGTTTGAAAGAATGGGGCACACCTATCCGAAGACCTTGAGATGAAGCGATTTAAAGCAGCCAACCTCCCAGTCAACCGTTGTACTTCCTTAATATTACGAGGAGGCTCCATTTGAAACAAAGTATTGAGCTGATCCGGATCGGGCTGTATCCCTCACTCACTTATTATATACCCCAAGAATTTCCCGGACTGCACTCCGAACACGCATTTCTCTGGATTTAGTTTCAAATTTACTTTTACTAAGTTAGTAAAAGTTTCTTGCAGATCAGCCAAGTGCAGTTCTTCATCCACACTCTTTACCATCATATCATCAATGTATACTTCCATATTCCTTCCAATTTGATCAGCAAAGGCTTTGTTAACTAACCTCTGATAAGTAGCCCCAACATTTTTAAACCAAAGGGCATCATTTTGTAGCAATGAAGACCCCTATCAGTGACAAACGTAGTATGCTCTTGATCTTTTGGGTCTACTTGAATTTGGTTGTATCCGGAGAAAGCATCCATGAAAGATAGTAGCTTATTCCCATAAGTAGAATCCACAAGCTGATCAATCCGGACAACCGGGTATAAATCTTTAGGGCAAGCTCTATTGAGATCTGTGAAGTCTATCCACATGTGCCACTTGCCATTTTTCTTTTTTACCAAGACCGGATTGGCTGTCCATAAAGGATATTGAGACTCCTTTATGTGGCCAATTTTAGTAAGTCTTTCAACTTCTTGAACAATAACATCAGCCTTCTCCTTGGAAAAAGCTCTTCTCTTTTGTACCACAGGTGCAACGTCTCTTCGGACAGATAAGTGATGTGATATAATATCTGCTGGAACCCCGGTAACATCAGCATTGCACCAAGCAAAAACGTGTTGATGGTCTTTTAGGAACTTCAATACTTTATTTTTCAGTTCGGATGGCATTTTGGACCATATCTTCACACTTTTTCCTTGTTCCAAAAAATGTGTCTCAACTTCTTCAACCAGTATCAACACGCCAGGGGTCTCTCTGGGATCATCAATTTCACCCTCACCCCCAGAAAGCCCCTCAAATTGCTATCCTTCATTAATACGAACTGCCCCTAACATTCATGGGGCCAGTGCTGTAGCATAACATTCTCTTGCAATCTTTTGGCTGCTCCGAACAAGTCCCACTTGTCCCTGGATAGCATATTTCAGATATTGGTGGACTGTGGAAGCCACAACATGCATCCTAGAGAGCCAAGATCTCTCCAAAATAGCATTGTAACAAGTGGGACAATCCACCACAACAAAAAGTATTCTGACAATTTTCTTAAAAGGGCCCTTGCCCAACAGAACTTCCTCTTTGAACTCCCAATCACATCTGCTGAGCTTCTAGTGAAACCCACAATTGATCTGTCCGAACGCTGAATTACGGCTGGATTTTTCATCTTTTTGTAAGAGGCTAAGAAGAAGATATTGGCTGAACTCCCAGTATCCACCAAGATTCGTCTTATGTCATTGCCCCCAATGGATGCTCCTATGACAACAACATCTTCATGTGGACCAGTTATATCCCTCAAGTCATCCTCATCGAAAACAATAAAGGGAAACGAAATCTGTGATTGATAGGAGGTCATGCCTCCTTCCAGCTGGGTAGCTAAAGTGTGAACATGCCTCTTCCTTGAAGAAGGAGTGGGTGCTGTCATAGTATCCCCTCCAAAAATTGTGAGTGACTCAAAAAAGTCAATAAGCTCGGAGACTGTTTTACAACGTTCCTCAATAACACCCACTCTGTTTCGAGTTGGATCAGGATCCAGATACTCAGAATCTATATCGAACCTTTCAATTATAACCATAGCTCCCTCCGGGGCAGATGTGCCTGCATTGTTTGGACCAGCCCGTTGTGCATTATCAGGCCTATTTCCTCCTCTTCTTTTGACATATGCCCCCAGCTTTCCTCTTTCAATTAAATTCTAAACTTCTTGTTTTAAAGCAATACAATCACCAGTAGTATGGCCAGTGTCATTATGGTACTGCCAGAAGGAGTTGTTACGATGCTCCCTAGGAGATTGTAGGGCAGCCGGCCTCCTATAGTGCACTGCTTCCTTTGTTTTGTCATAAATAGTAGCCACACTTTCTTTCAGCTCTGCAAACCACTCCGGTTGAACCCAAGGTCCCCTCTTATTTCTAGATTGTTGACTCTGGGCAGGCGCAGCTGGCAGAGACTGAGCTTTAGCTCTGTTATGACCTTGCCCGACCTCCCTTGCTTCGTTCCCGAACTAATTTTGATTGGGGTTTGGTGCAACCAGGGCAGACCTCACCTGCATGTGCACCCTAGTTTTCTTTGTTTCATCAACGTTGATTTGCTTCCCGACCTGATTCAATAGACCTCCCCATGTCATGGCTTTCTTTCTGGTCACTGAATCAACTAAATTTCCAAGGTTTAAGCCCTGCCTCAAAGATGCTATTGCTACCTGCTCGAAGTAATCAGCCAACCCATTTTTGGTATTTACAAAACGACTTATGTATTCTTTCAGCGATTCATTTGGTTCTTGAGCATAATTGATTATTGTATCTCCATTGCCTTTCACCTCCTTACTTCCAACAAACTGCATTCGGAAGGCTACCCAAAAGGTATCAAAGTTTCTTATGCACCCCTGTGGTAGACTGTTATACCACTTCAAAGCACTCCATGTAAAAGACTGGGAAAATGCTCTACAGAGTAACTTGTCGTCATCATCGAAATTCATCATGAAGTTTTTAAATTGCTCTAAGTGGTTGTCCGGGTCTTTACTGCCATCGTATTTCTCCATTTTTGTGCTATCAAACCTCTTAGGGAGGTTTCCGGACATAATCTT
This sequence comes from Limnanthes douglasii subsp. nivea, assembly GCA_036936605.1. Lineage (NCBI taxonomy): Eukaryota > Viridiplantae > Streptophyta > Magnoliopsida > Brassicales > Limnanthaceae > Limnanthes > Limnanthes douglasii. The sequence continues at coordinate 378,421,536 of JAUPFV010000001.1, forward strand.
GGAAGACAATGGAGATTGTCTCCAATTCCGGCCACAACTAAAAACGGTATCCTCGTTAGGAGTAGCAAAGATACCTGGCTCATCATGGAAGGCAAAAGGATCCACCAGCATCCAATCTATGTGTCTCCGGTTATGAGATGATCCTTTGCCTATGTGCCTCTTTAATTTCCCATGCCTATCCCTTTTTCTTGAATACTTCTTAGCCAAATTTTGTTTCTTTTTAGACCGGCCCTCATCACTGCTGGAGGACAAGGATTCTTCAATTCCATCATCGCCCGAGGAGCTACTGGAAGAGTCTGAGTCTGAATCAGAGCTCTCCACAGGTTTGGACCGGTGAGACTTTTTGGAGCTACCATGAGTCTTCTTCGTACTCACATGGGTCTTCGAAGGCTCATGCTCTCTACGGTTGTCTGTATGATGAGCACCTGATGCCCTTGACTTCTCTTTTATGCCCATTTTTTCCTTTTCTGCCCTCAGAGCTTCTATCTCACCCTTCAATCTATCACGCTCCTCGATGGTATACTCATCATTTTCTCCCACCACTTCGAGCAAAGCTGGTGGTACTTCCTGTGCGTCCGGATCCATTCAGACAGATTTTTCTGATGGTTTTGAATGCTTGATTCAGGCACCGTCGTGCTCCCACTCTGGTCGCCAAATTTGGTGTGGTTTATTTTCGTATGAGGGTAGTTTTGTACTTTCTGTTTGGAGTTTAATAGATTTTAGTTGGTATTTAATGTTTAGGTAGATTGTAGAGGGAGAATTAAGCAGCTTGGTTGCATTTAATTTTCATTATTATCATTTAATGTTGGTCGTTGGGTATTTATACCCTTAAGCTTGGGCCTTATGGGCTTTCGGGTCGTGTTAAATGGACCCGGGTCAAGCTTGAAGATCCATATGTTCTAAGCAAAAGAACAGGGAGCTTAGTCAAGAAGTAATTAAGTTTTAAGTACTTTAGTTCTGTTCGAACAGTTCAATAGGTAGTGGTATCCGAACTGCCCTGTCCGGTTAGAGTAAACAATGTCAAAACTGCCCCTGTCTGAATCCGGACTCATCATATATTATTGGTGTTACACATTGGCTGATGCAAAATAATTAGTCAGAAGGTGTGATACGTGCCAGTGAAATTAAGTCAATTTCTGAAACCTTACCTTTTGATATGTGGTGATTGGATTTAGTCGGTCTGTTACCTATGGCCTTTGGAGAATTCCAAATCATCATAGTAAATGTTGATTATTTTTTCTAAGTAGGTGTAAGCCAAGCCTTTTTCCAAAACTAAAGCAAAGTATGTTATCAAATTTATTATATCTAACATATCTTGTAGATTTAGAGTCACAAGAACAATCACCACAGATAACGGCCATCAATTTGATAACAAGGACATGAAAGCTTTTTGCTCTTCTATAAGAATCCAACATTACTTTTCAAAAACTTTCCACCCTCAGGCCAATGGGAACGTGTAGGTTACAAACATAACTATCATTGATGGCTAAATAAATATTTTAGAGGAGGTTGCCGGAAAATGGCCAAATTACCTACAAGAAGTATTTTGGCTTACCAAACGACCCATCGGGCAATGACCCAACAATAAAAAATTTCCTTGGTTTATTGGATGTATACAATAACCCCTCGCAAAGCCACAATCCCATATTTTAGAGTAACAAAATACATAAAGGCTGGCAATAATGATGCCATAAGATTCGAACTTGACTTCGTTAAAAAGATATGCACATTTAAGATCCCTTCATTATTAGACTTTAATGAGAAGTAAATATGCATCTCCAGTTCGCTAGAGATAATTCAAACTGGGAGATAAATTTTTAAAGAAGGTTTTCTTGCATATTAAAGATAAACGGCTTGAAAAGTTAGGGCCAAATTGAGAAGGACCGTATTTTGTAATTGATACGGTAAAGCCCAGAATTTATCAGTTGGAAGATCAAGCAGGAAAACCACTTTGGTACCATGGAGCATCGAAAGTTTGAGGTTCTATATGGAATAAGTATATAAAAATGTATATCATGTTCTTACCATGATGGCACATGAAGATTTTAATAAGGTTTCTATATATTTGGTTAGTCAGTAAAAAACATTTACTTTTATATATCCCCAGTTTTATTTTCAATTGGTTCGGAATTTTCGATCCAGAATAATACTTTAAAATTATCCAACACTAGTTGGTCAGGTTTAAAAGGTTCGAGCATTAGTTCGTCATGTTTAAAAGGTTCCAACACTAGTTGATCATACTTAAAGGTTTCAAGAATAGTCGGTGAATACTAAGAGCTCAGTACTTTTGAATCTCTAAAAGAGCAGTTGGGAACAACTGACACTCTCAATTAAGATGAATCATAAGATATAGCTTAAAGTAAAAAAAATATTATATGATAATTAAAGATGAGTAGACGATATTATTTATAAAAATCTAAAGTACAAAATGTCATGGCTATATAGAGACTTACGTTTCAAAAAGGTAAAAAACGACCGGAGGGGGATCGATTACCACCCTCAGATTTGTCATATTTAGCCTCGTTCTTGGTCATTTCGCTTGTCGTTTTCATAATTTCCCTTAGGATCTTCTTGAGAGTGACCCCTTTGGATATTTTCTCTTCAGACTCCTCAATGGCGTACCCATCATATTCACTTCCGAGTCTACAAATGCCTCCACTTTCTAACAAATATTAGCATGATGTTCCTCCTCTAGAACCATATTCAAGTAAGAGTCGAGGTTCAAATCTTGAAACGTCTCATGAAAGCTAAGAACTAGCACATATTTGAATATATCGTCTCGTTGATTCAAAGAGCCTATGAATTCATCAGTATAAGCAACAATCACGGCCGCTTTATCCTTTTTAGCTTGATTCTTGAAGGTAATAAGAAACTTAATAGAATTTTTACTATCCTTTTCAACTTTCTGGGTAGCATGCACCTGTTTTTCGTTTTTCGACATAAGAAGATCAACTCCTTAACTTCATTTAAATATTTTTTCATGCTTTACCACCTATCTTTCTAGTTTTGCAATGAGAGCAAGAAGCTCATGCAGAGCTAAGATAAAGGAATCCATTTTTAGGAGTTGAAATGATCTGGAGGCAGGAGAACCTCCGGAACTAACGATTGGTCTTTTTACGGGTTAAATGTCTAACCGTTATGGATTTTCCTCCAAAAGATATAGTGATTGATCTCCTGATTTTTGAGTCTCTCACACATGTTGGTTTCTTTCTGGGAGAGTGGGTTATTGGTTTCCTAAGGTTTGCGCTCCATAATGGTCGAAAAATGTAGTATTGGTGGTTTAATCCGCGTCAGGGGTGATCTCTTTTCCAATATTAGAGTTTGTTAAGTCTAAAAAAAATCTTGATGAATTAAAATAAATTAAGTCTGTGATTGTGGAAAATAAAATGAAAGTATTGAGATAAAGTTAAATTGTGGGAATTCTATACAGAGAAACAGTTTAATAGAGTTTATCTCAAGTAATAAAGATTGAACCCTTTATTCAAAGTCTACTCCTTTATTTATTGGCATGCAAGAAGACTTTAACTAAATCTGTTACATAATAAAACAAATTGTATTATGGTTATATTTACAACTAATACAAATCTTTATAGGATATTGAAAGTAACCTTAATGTCATTATTTTAGGTTCCTAATAATTTATGTCCTTATCAATAGCCCCCGTAGTTCTTATCAAGAATAACAAATAAGAAGTAGAAATATTCGAAGCCATATCAAATAAAAACTCCACATTGCCATACTCCAAGTTGCTTTGAATATTATTCAGTCAATATTGTATTGAAACGTCCTATCTCAACGCTTAACTTCTTTGAACGAAAATTGTCTTTAAACTTACATCAAATTAAAAATTCCTAATATTTTACTTAAAGCTTCCTCAAATTTTCATGTATTCTTCTCATTTTTTACATCAAAACGGTTAATCTTTGCTTATATTATTTAAACACAATCGTCTTTGCGTTTGCCTCGAATATACACGTGGATTTTCAGTCATTTGTCTACTGACATCTAGAAACGTATGGAAAAATCTAGTGCGCATGCAGAATGCCGTTAGATCTGAAAATATACAGATGTACCCTACTTGGTAATAGGCAACCATTTGGTGGTTCCTCTTCCATCCAATAGTTGTCACCAACTCTTCATCTTTTATGCCTGTTTTCTCCTTCACTATTCTCCTTTAAATATTCACCCTTAGTTATTTTTGCCTCACATACAATTTCTAGTGAGAGAAGGAGTGAATCACTTGAAAACCTTTTCTTCCCCGCTATCTACACCGGAAAATTCAACTTTCGCGATTTACCTTCATCCTTCTATAGATTAATTTGGAGGTTCTTATTTGTTCTAGTTTATGAAAAAATCTCCATGTACTAAAAAACTCATTTTTAGTATATACGACTATCTGTGTATTAGTGAGAGAGCTGTTGAATATTGTGCAGCAGGAGTAATAAACAATTCTCCAAAATTTTCAACTCAAACCATATTATACGGTAATTTCGTCCCCGACCAGAATTCTTATAAGCTAGAGACGATGGTGTGACCATGGGGTATGAGCTTTAGATGGATCAAAGATAGTTTTAGGCCTCAAAATACCATTTTGGTTGCGGGTGATAGGGTGTTGTACTTGATGTATAACATGCTAATAGGGACACGCGGGCATAACTGGTGTTGAATAACCCTCAGAAAGAGGTGATGATAAAGATGGTACGAAAACCGGGATGTGTTGTATTGTGGGAGAATTAATCACATGAGATGTTGGAACCGACTCGACCGTATGAGAAGGAATAATAGGCTATGGTCTTAGGTATTGATGGTTGAAATATGGAGATACACCATTACCCAAAAAATCATAATCCCTAGTATGAGACGTATGAACTTTGGCAAAAGAAAAAATTGTTTTATCAAATTGAACATAACGAAAAATGATGATTTTATTAGTGGATATATCGAAACACTTATAGTTTCGATGATTTTTTGGGATAAACAAAAAAAAAGCAATTAGTAGAACGAGCTTACAATTTTTGAATGGTAGTGAACGAAAACAAGGAGAAACATAAGCACCCAAAGACCTGAATATGAGAGTAAGATGGAACACGATGGTAGAGAATTTGGAGATGGGACTCATTGGAAAGAAATTTACTGGGAATAATATTAAGTGGGTGTACTGTCATATGAAGACCATGATACAAAAAAATGAAGTGGCAAAGATGCATGAATGAGAAGCGTACACGTGGTATTATTAATTAATCGTATTTTTCTTTCGGCCTTCCTGTTTTATGAAGAGGTATGGGAGCATGAAAAACGAAAAGACATTCCATAAGACTCATAAATGTTTTGAGAATAATGATTATCAAACTCTCCCCATTATCGCACTGTATGGTTTTAATATCTTGTTCAAACTGGATACGAATATGAGGTTGGACTTTTGTAAAAATTGAGAAAACCTGTGATTTATTAGCAATAGAAAAAGTCCAAAAGAATTCAAATAATTATAAATTAAATCACATAATATCGATGTCCGCATGAACTCAAATGTGGGGTTCCAATCTTAACATTTTTCTCATCCGCCAAACTGTGTACTTCAACCTCTTCAATAGAAATAATTGCACTATGAGTCTCTCGTGGATCATATATATTGCTTGGATCGAAAAATGATTCTAGTAATTGATATTCCTTCTTAGGTTTTATATTTTCCAGAGACTTTTGAGCCAGGGCATTGACATAACGTTCTCTGGAAACTTTTTGACTATTCTGAACCACTCCTACTTGGCCTCCAACAACATATATAAGCACCGATGAACCGTTAATGCAACAACATGCATCATAGATGGCCAAAATCTACTATAGATAGCATTGTAAAGGGTCGTACAGTCCACCACTACAAACAAAATTGTTACTATTTTCTAAAATGGTCCTTTTCCAAGAATTGCTTCTCATTTGAACGTCCTAATAACATCGGCAGAGTTGCTTGTAAATCCCACGATGGTTCTGTTCAATCGTAGAATAACGGATGGATTCTTCATTAACGTATAAGCAGACTAAAATAAGATATTAGTTGATCTTATAATTATGATCAGGATGCGTCAGATTTATATTCCTTCGATAGATGCCCCTATTACTATAACATCTTTATGCGGCTCAACAACTTTCCTTCAATCATCTTCATAAAAACTATGAAGGGGGAAGGATTTTAATAGAAATGTGAAGACATGTTACCTTCTAATTGTATGGTCAAGCTAACCACATGCTTTTTCGTAGAACAAATGGAAGGTTCTATCATTGTATTTCCCCCGAAAATAGTTAACGATTCAAAGAATTGACACAGTTTGAATACCATTCCAGTATTTTCCAATGCCAAATTCACTCGACCCCGATTTAGATTAGGATCTAATTACTCCCAATCTAGATCGAATTTATCAATAATCACCATCACAATTTCCTGTTTAGGATATTCTAAGGTTTTTTATTCAGACAACAGATGAAGCTCGATGCCCCCCACCAGTGCTTGGTTGTGATCAATTACTCACTTGTCTGTTACCCAGTTGCGATTTAACAAAAGTGGTTAACTTATTATTTTTAATTAATTTTCTCATACTTAAAAGCAATACAATCCTTAGTATCAATTCGTACGTCACTATGGTACTTACAGAATCATGTGTTTTGGAATTGCATAAAATTATTCGACCTGTCATAAATGGTTGCAATATTTTCAATAAGTTCTGGAAAATAACTAGGCTAAACCCACTTATTCCCTCTTGGTCTGGATTGTTTCCCTTGATTGGACTGGTTTGATCTAGGTCAATGAGAACCTTGTCAAGAGTCTTTCAGACGATTGCTAATAGTAGCTTGCGACTGACTACTCGTTTGTGAAAAAGAAGTTGAAGCAGCAGGTCTATATTGATGGGGTTGTCTTAATTTTATAGTTTCTTCCACTGTGATTTTCTATCCAACTTGGTTTAACAAGCCACCCTAAGTAATTTTTTTCTTACGGGTTACTGAATCAGCCAACTCGCTAGCTAACAGCCCTTGTCTGAGTGCGGTTATAGCTACATGTTCAAAGCAGTCTGCCAATTCATCTTTGGTATTCATGAAATGTTGGGTATAATCTTTTAAAGATTCATTACGGTGCTGCCAACATTGGATTATAGTATCGTCATTCTCTCTAAGTTATTTACTTCCCACAGATTATCTTTAGAAGTTCATCCAAAATATGTTAAAGTTCTTGATCGACCCCTTCAGTAATCTGTTGGCACTATCGTTGGAAGTTTGAGAAAATGATTTACAAAATAGCTTGTCATCATCATCAAAACTCATAATGAAATTCTTAAACTGCTCAATATGGTTATCGGGGTCTTGACTCCAATCATATTTTTCTATTTTTAAGATATCGAAACGTCTATGTAGATATCTGGAGATGATATACGAAAACAAGGACGACTACCTCCAATTATGTCATTGACTGAACATGCGACCCTCATTAGAAGTGGCAAAAATCCCAAGCTTGGATTGAACTACAAATTGGTCACTCAACAAGCGATCTATGCTATGGTCAGCTGACCCTTTCATATTTTCCTAATATTACTTATTTTTTCCTTTTCCCTTTTAACCTCTATTTTTTCCGAAGAATTCATCTTTCTTTCATTTTTCTTATGAAAATGATCACTGCTCGAAGAAGAGAATAAGACTTCTGATTATGTTGTAGAGCTCTCAGTAGATTGCGAAGTACTGGAATGATGTTTAGCTTAATGCTATTTTCTTAAATTCTCGGTGGGTTTTGTGAGACTAGTCATCATGATCCTTCTTCAGATTATGTTAGGGATTATTATCTGACTCAACAGATTTTGGATATGATATTTCCCACCAAATCCTTCTCAACTTGTCTTTGGGCTCTCAACGCTTCAATTTCGCCTCGTAATTGATTTCGTTCCTCTTGCATGAGAAATATTTCTTCAGTATCGTTATTAATATGGGATGTGTGTACATGCTCATCTTCGACTCTAACCTCTTCATTTTCAAAATATGGAGGGTCTATTTGTATGTCATGATCCATGTTTCAAAAACATTCGAAGGTGAGTTTTGTACGTTAGGTTTTGGATTTTGATATCTGGGTACCTTTCTCTAGTCTCCCACTATGGTCGCCACTCTGATATGGTTTAAATAGTTCATAGGTTTTTAGGTGATTGTGTTGGTGGTATAATAAATTGAAGGTAGAAAGTAGAGAGAAAGTAGTTCAGAGGTTTTTTGATATATGATGGTCCTTATTATGGAAAGATAAGTCCAAATAAATTTTAATACAACTAGGTCTTCGACTCATATATGTTTATGAAGATAATGAAAATACTATAAAAAATATGTTTATAAAAATCTAGGCATGTTGGTGCTTCATAAGAGAATGCGGTATCCTTAAGTTATGTTTCTTCAAATGGACAGCTCACGCGACAAAAAATAAAACAAAAAAAATGTAGACAAACAAATTAGTAAAAACATTACGTGTCTAGAATCGACATTTAGGCTACATGAGATGTTCTTTCAATTTTACCTCTATCAGATACTCTCGTGTAACTTTATTATTTTTTATAATTTTTATATTAAAATATTATTAAAAACAATATATTTTATTTTATACGAAAAAAATAATCTAAATAAAAAAGGAAATGTCACATTAAGTACCTTCTCACCAATCTTATTATCATCCAGTACCCCAACTATTTTCTATGCCTACTAAACACCCATCTCACCAAACTAATTCTTTTTCAATACCTATTTTTTAGATTATCCCTCATTTACCTTCAAAATTTGGCTCAGTCTTTTTTCTATTCAAAATTCAAATTTTGAATTCGTATTAGTAGCATCTACCCTACTATTTTAAAATATATTAATAGAGGTCATAAACCTCTTTAGTATTTCATTCATCCCATAAAATCAGTTGGAATACCTCATTTCAAGGAGTGCTTCTCGAAACGAGTTACAAGTAATATTTTGTATATGGTGGTTTTGTTTGTTTTTCTTGGTGAAGGTGTTTGTAACTACGTTTTTATCGACGAGTTGGAACGTTCTGAAATTTATTTATGTTTAGAAGTTCTGATTACCTTAACAAGTGTGTTATTCAGCTTATTTATAGTTATATGAGTTCTAATTAATTTTTTATCCACGTTTAATATTTTATGCATTATTTTCGAGCTTTGTTGAAATTGTTTATACTGTCATAGCGTATATGGCTAAGCATGCTTTTCTGTTGGAGATGATGCGATTGTGAATGCAGGTGCTTCCATTTATATACATTGGTTAGATAACCATGATATACAGGACTCACGTTAAAATCATATGTTACATGACCCATTAACCATGACACGAGGTATTCGTCGTCTATTTAACGTCTGAATCATCACACGTGTTAGTGAATCCATTATACACTATTGTGCACATGAAGCTAGTCTTGTATTAATGCTTCACATGACGTGAGTTACGTGTAGATGTTATAGGTCTGAACAAACACACGATTTACATCGTAATGATACATCACGTGATTCGTTGCTTCATAATTTTATACGTCTCGCGCGTTTCGTACTTTAGTTTCAAACTTTTCTCTCACTTAGTCGAATTTTATTTAACTACGCAATGCACTAGATGTTTAAGTAAAAAGTGTGTATTTTCAAATATTTCAAGCAGACCTCAATCGTTCCTTTGAGCGAGTTTGAAAACTTTCAGAATCTTCAACACTATGTTGAAGGTAGATGGGATGATCTGGTTAGGGGTAGCTACACTATTACCTACTCCTGTGGTGATCAAAACTACTGTTTGTTTAATAATGAGACTTATTTCTTGGCTTTAGTTGTTTATCTTGATGTGGAGGGTCTGAAAAGCGTTAACTTCTTTATAGAACAACAAGTAGTTAAAAATGAGGCGGATGACATTCGTAAACAGCCCAGCATAAGCTTCAGAAAACTCTATGATGATCAACTATTAAGTGGGAAGAGTAGTAATGGTTTACTAAGTTCGCAACAAAAAAAAAGACATCTTGCTACTAGCGGTTGGGTTGATGCTATCACAGGGGTTGGTCAGACATTTGCCGATGGTACCATAGGTCTAAGGTTATCGTTATGTCGATATGCTTTAGAGCGTGGTTTTGCTTTCGAGTATATGAATAATATGTCTACTAAGATCACTGCTTCCTTTGTCAAAAAAGATTCAGGTGGTTGTAAATGAAGACTTTATGCATCAATAGATTCTAGCACTGGTTTAATGTTGATCAAGCGATTTGTCCAAACCCAGACATGTAGCCCGGTATTTTCCAAAACAAAGTAGGCGCGTCTGATTTGATTGTGAATGAAATACACAAATCAATTAAGACACGTCATTCTTTAACAGCAAAAACTATTCAGTCTTCTATCAAACAAGACTATGGTTTAGACATTTCCTATCGTCTCTTGTGGAATGCTTTAGAAAAGGTGAGGAGGGAATGTTTTGGAGATAGTAATATTTTGTTTGGCTTGCTGAATGCTTACTTTAGAAGATTAAAAAGTCGAGACATTACTACTGATTTCCATTTGGAGGTTGGTTTTGGGAATGTCTTCAGGAGGTGCTTTATAGCATTTGGATCATGCATTCAAGGCTTTCACTCATTAAAGGAAACACTATACGCGAGTTACGATGATTTAATCATGCGATTTCCATCATCTAAGTACCCCCATCATTTTACCCATGCGATTCTTAACTAGTCTATTACGCGAGTCTTGAACTACAAGATCGATAGCAATCGCGCGATATTGCACAACAAATGTAGCAATCACGCGATGTGTACTGCAAAATTATCAATCGCCCGACTCTACCAATGTTGATGTATTTATGATCAACTTCATGAATGTATGTAACCTTATAGACAGACCTATCAACTAATTATTTTGTGAACAATTCATTTGGACTCCAATAAACTATTTACATATTGCATGTATTTTTCCAATTGCTTTTGGTATTTTCGGTGGTGAAGATTCTGATAATTGGCTATGGTTTATGGAACGTCTTAACCCTCATTTGTTAAACTGTCAAATTACTTTTATTTCCGACTGACACTCTGGTATTATTAATGTTGTTTCTGTTGTTTATCCAAACTACTTTTATGCTTACTGTATATATCATCTCTTTAATAATTTGAGGTCTGCTCTTGAATGCACTAACCGAGAGTTTAAAAAGAAGCTACTGAAGCGATTTAAAAGTTGTGTTTGTGCTCCGACGGTTGAACTTTTTAATCAGAGACTTTCCAAGTTTTTAAGTAGATGTGGTAAAAAGATTAAGAAATTCGTTGAGCATTTACCTCCCGATAAGTACGCCCAACCATTCTTCATTGAGAAACATTATGGAGCAATGGCATCATCTACCGCCGAATCCTTTAATAATCAGATTAAAAAGCTTTGCAATCTACCAATTGTTGAAATGATAGACAAGATTAGATTCATGGTAATGACTCAAATTTCTAGACGTTATCCAGAGGGGCTCAGCTGGAACAGTTATTTATGCCCCGAATATGACAAGCAGTTCAAGAAGAATGTTTTAATCAGTCGAACGTGGGTGGTATCTAAGTCTTCTGCAAGTTCGTTTTAAGTTTATTCTGAACCCGTTATGGTTGTCAACATGCTTGATTTTAATTATTTATGTGGTTCATGGCAGCAAGAGTGATTTCCATGTCCGCACTCATTGGCGGCAATAACATTAGTTAACGAAGATCCTATGACGTTGATAGAACCATTCTATACCGTTGGTAATTATAGGTCTAAATATTCTTTCAGCATAACTGCAATAACCGACTTCGGTGAAAGGTCATCCTCTAACGATTTTGAAGGACCGGTTGTTCTACCTCATAACATTAAAAGGCGAGCTGGAAGGCCAAGGAAAAAGAGGATTCCATCCATTAGAGAAGTATCATCGAGCTAGTTGCGTTGTGGTCGTTGTTTTAAATTTGGACACAATCGAAGGATATATGATATCCCACTATGAGTTAGCGCTTGCTATCGAAACTATTTGCGTATCATCTGATTTATTCAGTATATATTAACGGGATTCCTTTTCTCCTGTATCTCCCTCATATACAATAGTTGTTACTTTAATTTAGTTGAAACATATATTACAATTTTTTGCCTCCCTTGAGGTCACGCTTCCTTACTAATTTACTTAAACATTACTTTTGATTATTAATTTATTTCACACACGCGAGTTGTGTGTGACTTTATTGTTTTTGCACACACGATTTGTATGTACGTATATGATTACATGCGATTTGTTTGAAACTACTTACTTAATAACACTCGTTGTGTATGGATGTCACGCTTCAACGATGCGATCGCAATCACACGATTGCCAGTTGCTAACCTCCACAACGACGCGATTGTGTAGAAACGTTTCTTCATAGACCCCCTTTCTCCAGTTCTTTATTTTTCATATCGGTCACAACATAGCGGACGCGATTTATGTCAAAATCGAATAGTTCGTCATTGCGATTGGTTAAGTCTGTTTCAACGCGATTGCTACAAACTTCTTTACAAGCATTACTAGAACTAACGTGATTTATTAAATTGGACTTACACTACTTAAAACAGACCCTTTTACGCGATTGGAACATGAATCGAATAAGCATAACACACTTCAAAATACTACAACTGGAACTAGTTAGATAACGATAACATAACAATTTTAACAAACAAGAGACCCGATTTCAACATGGACCTACTACTGCACATATTGTAAACCCTAACCAAAAACCACTACATGTTATAGGGTTCACAAATTCTAATTCCAAAAAATGAAAACACACACACACAAACAAATACATACTGGCTAATTATTAAAAGAGTTCTCCTCCTCTGCATAATCAGACTCTTCCTCCGACTCTTCCTCCAACTCTTCCTCATCGTTGTCCTTCGTATCCATATCACTTTCTTCTTCATCGTAGTTCTCCATACCCCAGTATTCATCATCCGCTTCCCAAGACTCCTCTTGCTCGTCTGATGAATCCTTCGAAGACTCCTTAGGAGTCTGCTTTCTCCTTATCGTCATCCTCTTGTTCTTCGCGGCACTTTTACATTTTGGATACCACTCGTAGTCCAAATCCTCCTCTAGAAACGAAAACGAGTCGCCTGAGTCATAATCATCCTCAGGTGAAAGCGAGGATGAATAAGCATATTTCGATTCATCGGATGAGTACACAGATGTAGTGGATTGCTTGTAGTCGAAGTTCTTATCACCATCATCAGAGTACCCACCATCAGAGGATGGGTAACCATAGGAGTAAGGTGAGGAACCACTCATTTTCTTTGCAGAACTTTTGTTTAGAATACAAACAGACTTTTGAATTCGAATAGGTAAGTGGATAACTTTGCATGAGATACACTTATTTATATTTACAAAACCTACCACTACTTTAGTTATCAATTAATGCACATGTAATGAGTACTTTATCTACCTATGTCAAATGATGCATTAAATTACCCTACAAAACCAATGCCAATTAGTGAAAAGAAAATCCATTGTCTAATCAGGTGGCAGTAATTATGACGCGAGTTTCATACTTATCACAATAACCAACACCTAATAGTTACTATTGATGCTATTGTTTTACTCTACCATCATATTTGATATCGACTTACACTTATTCAATGACCTTTAATTGTCACATAATTATTCAGTGGTATGTCCATGCGCTAAAGTTCCACGCGATTCGTTAATTTTAATTCTATTTTCAGTAGTGCTTATTATAAGGAGAATGGTAGAGGTGGGTTTGAATTTGAACCAACTCTATAATTATATATAATGATAGACTCGACACCTTACTCAATAATCCACATGGGCTAAAAAATGTTATAAAATGTTTAATTGGCGCATAGCTAAACAAATGTATATAAGATGTAAATGATGTCTGTGACTGTTAAATTGTTTCGAACAAGCGATTTATGTGAAACATTAAGACATGGTACCGCGCGATTTATGTGAAACTCAAGTATTTTATACAACGCATGTTAGCGGGCCATATATTTTTAAATTATTAAGTAACTCCTTGTTTACTTCACACGAGTTAACGCTATTTGAACTAAACACCGATGCGATTTGGAAAGCCATTCATTCAGTCCACTATTTGAAGTGTTACGCGATTCATTTGTTAAATGAAAGTATTCCCTAATGCGGTTTAGACGAAAATATATCACTACCATTACACAAACATTTGTATTCAATGAGCATTACATTATTAAATTCGAGAATATTATAGACTGAAATCAACAAGCCTGGTGATCATCAACCGGTGAGAAATTCCCAAGCGCATCTTCTCTATCATCAATTTCTTCCTTCAAGTACACAGTCATATCTCTGGATACCCAATCATTAAGTTCCCACTTCCATAAGTCTGCTGCATCTTCGCGCAACGCGAGACACATGTCAGACACACGTAGCAAGGGTTCAGATTTTAATTCGTTGTACTTCGAAGCGACTTCTTCTCGGCTACGAACATGAGGTCCAACAAATCCAAGCCTCCTATAGTCAAAGTACATCCTACATAACACTTCGTAGAAAAAAAATTGGTTGTATCATCAGTAATTGTTGTCTTAATGTACTTCATCGCTTGAAGCAAGTGTTGGTCTTCATCTAAGCACCAGCTCATACTCAAAACTATTTCGAGTGTGTAAAGGGTTTTCATTTAGATTAAAGGTAGAGTTCTGGAGGTTTATATAAGGGGTTCAAAGTAGGTGGCTAACTTCGGCAGGTCATAATTATTTTGTGTAAGTTTTGGCGGGCTAATAGCAATCAGTCCCAAAAAATAGGCAAGACTTTAATTATACATATGGAGCCAGAATCACCATGCGATTTTCATGATTGGAAGACACGTGATACACACATAACCTAATAATATGATTTACGTCGTCCAGTCCCCATATAGCGCGCGATTTACACTTGCATGTTACAATCCCATGTTTATTGTTATATTAATGCAGTTTACGTTATCAATATCCATATAGCATGCAGTTTAGTAATTTGATTATGGTTAGTTACAAGGGTCCAAATGGATACAATTGTTGGATACAATGGTCACACTAAGTTACCTAAAAAAAAATTTCTTGACAATAAAATGGCACCCCATAACCCATCAGAATGCAATTACATACGAAAATGTCCTTCAAGTATTGTACTAAATTTAAAAAAAAACAATCACGCATCCAACACCCTTAGATTAGTATTTTTATCATTTCAAAATTGATAAAACATTTATGAACGTGCTTGAGCAGGCATTTGTATGCTATATTCCTTGGGTATAAACCTGTGCTGGATAATGTCTTTAACATACTAACAAACAAAGACTTCGTAGTCAAGTGAATGTTTTTCTTGCTGCGGAATATCTCTAAGAGCTTTAAATTTGTATACATCCTCACATGTGGTATGCATTTTTTATTCATACAATAGTTCAACTGCTCAGATAGAACAATTATGAGGTTAAAGTTTTTTAAATTACATGTAAAACCTTCTCCTAGTAGTAATCGTTAAGCAACTTTACGCAATTTTCGCACATAATGAATCATTAGCGATTTATACCAGAAACGCATTATATACATTTCATGAAATATAATATTGAGAATCACATTATATCTGCACGCGAGATCCATGCAGACAACACGCAATTCTCAGATACTACTTACCAATGCTTCTCCTATTTTTCTAGTGTTATCTGGAGTGAATTTGCTAAGAGGGAACATGGGATTGTAGTTTGTGGCCAACCCATTCTCCATATCAATTACGAAAAACGTCCAATGGTTTTTTCAATTCTCATTTATGTGCCATACCGAAATGAATGCGATAAATGTGTCCTCCCTTATGTTTTCAAAAACTCCGTCCACAACGTGTGAAATATCTTCTTTCAATGCTAGTAATTTCTGTAATAAAACCCGCGTACAACAAATCAACTTTTGGGTCGCTTTTAAGGGCTATTTCATAATTATATAGTAACCGTTGCGATCCAAGAAATCTGAATAGCGCTGTATTTATAACTGTACTTGTTATCAAACGCTTTGAAAGGTACTTTCCAGTTTGATTCTTTAAGAAACTTGAGTTCAGCGCTATATCAAACTATTTGTCAATTCTTTGTGAATTATATCAACAATTTAAATTTTACCTTGAAATCTAATCCCCCTTCGTATGGTAGTGTCATTACCTCAGTCACACTAACACTTAGCCAGTGTATAAATTATGTTTATGGTAAATACCATACTTTTGAGTCGCTTTGATTTCCGTCTGTATGTATTTTAAGTACATTGTGGTATTGAGTAACGGCTATTAAATTATGTTTCTGGTAAATACCAAGGTTGGTAAACAGCTTCTCCCTGTTGTGTTTGTGTAAGTCAATCTCAATTTGGATAAACGTTATGTAGTAACTGTAAAAGGTAAAAAATTGTGTTACATAACAATGAAAATGTTGTAACTATGTATATGTTTATTAGTATAATTACCCACTTACCATTAGAGGTGCCTCTTCTAATACACTTTTAGATGAATTGCTGCCAACAAACTTTCCTCCACTCGAGTGAATAACCGCCGCCTTATCAACTTTGTCGAAAAATGATTGGGTACATAGTACAAATCCATCATCTAGGGTTGGAAGATTAAAACATTCCGCTTCCCCTTCCCTTGCTGGTTGTGCTTCTTCTACTTTTCCGGTATGTGTTAGTACTTCAACCTTTGTTTTGCGTTGCACTTCTAACTTGGGTTGTAACTCTTTTGGTGATTTGAGAACAGCTTCGAATTCCATTACGTGCTCAGTCTTTGGTTGTTGTTTATTATATCATTATGTGCATAGATGTATTTATTTGTCTAATCTTGCTTTTTGGACATTACAGACCTATCAAAATTGAACATATATATTTTCAGTGTAGGGGTCTTCCGAATTATAGTTATAACCAATTATAGTTACCACACCAAGAAATTGTTTATCAATTTAAAAGTGCTATAACCTAATTCCCTAATGATGTGTGTTGGTCAAATTATCAATAATCACGCGTTGTGTTTGATAAATATAACACGTACGCGAGTTTACTTAATTTTATTAAAGATGCGATTTGTGTTTACTGTTTCACGCGAGACATCTTATTTTAACTACATTTTCAATTTGCATTTGGTACAACAATAACATGTGATTCTAGTGATAATAGAACACAATGAAAAAGTAATAGATACGGGCTTTGGTTGAATAAACATATCGCAATTTAGGACTAACAGACTCAAATACCTTTAGCATGCACAACGCGATGTAATATGAATACCAAATCATGAACTTCCAACCTCGTAACAATATAGTTATAACATAAACTTCCAAAAAGTTATAAGTAAAAAAAATTTCCCTACTGTAATAAAATAACCAACAAAACACCTATTTAAAATCCAAAATATACCAAAAAACAACTTCCTCAAATTAAACAAACCCACCCTAACATGACTTCTTAAAAACAAAGCATATCATAAAAAATAGTCATATAAAGTTGAATTTTAATAATTTAAGATCCACTTACATCTTCATGTCCTTGCTCCCCGCGCTTGGGTACGATACTGCTACTATCATCTGCCCCAAGTATATTCAGTTTTGTCCCAATTGTTACTTCCTCAACAGGTATAATTTCCAAACCAACCTCTACCATTTTGCAAGCAACGTCACCATATTGTACATCCTCTCCACCCTCTACGCGATTTTCATGTTCTATCAAATTATTTATTTCTTCCACAACCACTTTAGTACTCTCTTTTTCTATTTCTTTGTTCAATGTTGCGTCTATTTGGTTTGATGTCTCAACGACCACAACATCTGGTTTTGGTTGTAGGGAAGTTGGTTCAACAATTGCTGCCATAATGTCATGATTCTCCCCCCCCGGCTACGTCAACAGGAATTTTCACTTCAGCCTCTGGTGCTATTCCATCCACACCCACATCTGCCCCATGTGTGGTTACTTCATCCTTTTTTTCCACATTTCTGCTCCCTGTTTCAGCAGGTACACTACTTCTAAAATTGGCCGGCACAAGCATACAATTGTCAACACCTAAAACATACAAACATTTTTCATTTTCCTTCCCCTCACGAGATATCTCAATAATATCGTTTGGTTCATCAGCAGCTCCATCATCTTCTCATAAACTGTTTCATTTCCATCTTCGGCCCCATCATCTGTGTCTTTTTTATTGTCCTCAGGTGTAGAAATCTCTATAACATTTTCTTCTTTCTCGTCTTTTTTTCCCTTCAGCCTCTACCTTTTGGAAACCATGTTTTCTTAAAACATAAACTATGGTTTTAGGAACCTCATCCACTTTTATTGGCACCTCTACTGCTTTTTATAGTGACTCTTCTTCTACCGAACAGAAAGGAATTCCATAAACCTTCTCAAGTGCTTCATTAACCCCCCCCCCCCCCCCCATCTTTATCAACTTGATCAACTTGTTCTTGAAGCTTCAAAGTCAAAGATGCAACCTCCCTTTGGAGTTCTTCAATCTGTGGAAAAAATAAACAAGTACAATATTAGCAACTGAGTTCGTGTTCATTATAACGAAAACCTTTTAAGTAACTTACTTGTCTATTATTTCGTGCGATATAAATCTTAAGTCGTTTATTTTCTACTGACTATCTATACTTGCCACTGCTTCTCTTCTTAATATCTTCTATCCTCTTAAATAAAATATTACAAGCGCTTGGCTTGTAAATTTTCATCTTCTTCATCCGAATGCTGGAACTGCCTTCTCTACTGCATTCCCCAGTAAAAGTGTCCCGTTGTTTTAACTGCCTTTTATACGGTGTATGTTTATGCTGATCCAACGAGCCCCGTAGTGGTTAACCGAAGTCCTCATCTACGCCCCCATAATCCATTGTTTGAGACGTCTCCCTAATTTACATTTCATTTGTTTCACCCTCTGTACAAAACTTCAACCGCTTCACACTTCTTCTGCTAATGGGTTTTTCCGTTTGTTTGACATTTTTCCACGCCTCTGCTGTAAACTATCACAGCCTTCCCTAATTTCACCCGACCCGAAGGTCATTTCTTCAGCCTCACATAGTTTTATCTCTCCTTCAAAGATCTACAACAAGCAACGTGATTTGATAATAAAAAGTCAATAGTATCATCAAGCGATTCATTTATAGATTAAGTAATCCACAACGCGAGTCAACTACAATTAAAGTAACATGGTGCAATTTATTTACTAACAACTTATTAGTTGCGAGATTCATTTATGTTTCAGTATGTGATTTGTTAATTACCTCATTAAACACCAAATACAAAACACGATTCTCACCATATACACACTACACTAAAGTGATATACTAATACCATATCACGCGTATTTACTTATTTCTGACCAGATAGTCCCATAAAGGTATGAGTATGCGAGTCGCCTGCAAATTATCACACGAGATTATATGGGAAGTATGAACATACTTGAAACAGTGTCATGCCAACAATCCATCAACGCAATCCCTTAAAACTAAACATAAATATGTATTACCTCATCATTAGGGAGCTTCCTCAACCTTTTAATCATCGTCAGATTTGATTCCTTGCACTCCATCCCCCACCATTTGTAGCACCTATGAATCATGTTGGGCCTTACGAAATCTTCCTCTTATGTGGTGTGCTCCATTATGAAGGGCTGCAAAAAAAAATCGAGTCACATCACTTTTAATCCAAAACAAAATACGACACACCAACCTTATACTCACAAATAAAACTGCTACGCAGCCAATGACGTGATCGGGTGCCCCTTTCTCCAAATAATTCACCATCGACTTGGTAAGCTTCTCAATAATTGCCCCAGACCAATCATCGTCATTAAATTTAAGCATGTTTTCTACGTAGAAGACCATTTTCCAGTACATGATATCTCCAGATACAAAGTAGAAGAGGGTAGAGCAAATGAAGAGTATCAAAAGCTTCGCAACGTCAATTACTGATTCCTCCCCCCAATCCTTTACTGCTTTTTCTACGGCTTCCTGTAACAAAACATATAGTGGTTAGTTGACTGGATATTTTCAAACAACCTCTCTTTCATAAATTGTTTTTCCTACCTTGATCATCGCATTTGAAACAGATTTTTGGTTCGTCGGTCCACTTTTTCTAGCCCTTGGCTTCAAGAAATATTTTTGTATGAATGGAGACTCGTTCTCTGCACCATCAACAAATCTTCCAAGGAATGCTCCCGCTTTGTTCATAAGCATTTCCTCCGTTCTGTGTTTAAGACCAAAAATGGCTTTTATTTCTTTCGTTGTGAGTTTAATCCTCTTCGACCCTATTCTAAAACACCATTTCTTTACAGAATATCTGTTCACAATCTCCTCTATTACCTTGTTAAACTTCTTCTTCGGAAAATATTTGTTTCGTAGCATGAAGGAAGCTTTCAGCAAGGTATATAATGGTGTGTTCTACGTAGCCTTAATATGTTCCTCAGCCACTATGTTTTTCTGCAGCAAATTCAATACGTTGACTAAACCAGACCTGTAGAAAGTACCTTTGCCCATAGTTGAACCTGAAATTACAAATAACATTAATTGGTTAGATATTTTTATACAAATCGCGATTTTAGTTCTACAATTATATTAGGCAAACGCGACTTACGTAACATGCTTCTTAACAATGCGATTTACAACATACTTCTTACGCGAGATACAACATAAACTACAGTTTAAACTATACTTCTTATCACGCATACTTCTTACGCGAGATACAATATACACTTCTTACGCGATTTACAGATTAACCTAACTTAATTGGCATTTTCTCTGCTTACTAAATAGCAATTAACATACAGTTTAAACTATAAAACACACGCGATATACAGCCCAATACACGCACGAAATACATATTCACACAACTAAAAAATATCTCTTAAAACACATTTTCACACTGAACAAGAGGCGATATACCATATACAGGTGTTGCAGTTCCCAGACATCACTTTCAAACAAACATGCACGTAAAAGAAACCCCATTACCTTGTCTGAAAATCAGGAAACACAAAACGAAACAATGCATTCAACAACAACCGAAGCCTATCATAAACAATCCATGAACTAAATCGATATTTTATCTGGTGTACAAACACCAACAAACCAAACATACACAAGGCTGGTCCTTCTAAGAACAACTAAACTGTTTACCGGCCGGTCAATAGTCCTACTTGAGTTTCCCTTTAAACACAAACGGAGACAAACCGGTTGGTAATTCGAACAACCACTAAAAATATATTCCTAAACAACATATGTAACCAGTATCGACGTACCTTCAAACTACTTTATACTGATAATTTGTATTCAGGCGTTCACCGGCAACAGTGGTTCTGCATTGAAAACAGGAGATGTAGTTAGCCTCAAAGCTGGATTAAAATCCCAAGACTTCTACCATCGCTGGAGTTTGAACAACAACAACCACACCTGACTTGTTTTAGGGTTTTTAGATAAAATTGTGACTGTCTCTTTCTTTCATCTTTTGGCTTTCTCAAGACTTATTGAGATTTGGGGGGAAAGTTAAAATTAAAAAAATAAAAAGTAACTCTAAACATATTTTCTCTTTCATATAGCTATAGGGTTATTTTGGTCACAAACAGGATCTTAGATATTAATGGGTAGTATCCAATATTTAAATACTAAAACGAAATATCATACTTAAAAAATTATTTTCAAATACTTTTCTCAAATAAAAAAATAAAAAAATTCATTTAATTAAATGAAAAATAATTAAATATTGAATAGTTTCAAAACGAATTCAAATCTATGAAACTATAATTAAATAAGTAAACCAAAAATTCATAAATATGCTTAACTAAAACAAAATGGATTAAGGATAGGTTACACCCGAAGTAGTTCGTTAGAAAGACATATTTTCTCTAATATTATATCTTTCGAATCGAAGTTCTATAATACAATGTTCGATCTTATACTTAAAAAGACATTTCAAAATAAATTTATATCTGATCTACACTATAATCATTAACGATAAAGTTTTGACGAATAATTATTATTGTTGTTCACTTATTGTTTATTGTCTGTAGGCTTTGAACAGTAACTCGTCTCTCGACTATCGCACTTGGTGACAGCTAGTCTCTGGATTTTTAAAAGTCCGTTCGTAGTCCATCGACTATCCAGTTTGGATAATGTTAATCCCCTCGCATGTGTTGACTATCAATTTTTGTGACAGATAGTCCTTCAACTATACATTTTCGATAAATTTAGTCATTTGACTTTTCAATTTTGATAAAGTTAGTCCCCTTAATAAAGATGCGCATGGGACTAACTTTATCCAAACTGGATAGTCCAGGGACTACCAACAAACTTTTGAAAATCCTGAGATTATATGTCACCAAACTGGATAGTCCAGGAAGTACGAATGGACTTTTAAAAGTCCAAAGACTATCTGTCACCAAAGTCGATAGTCCAGGAACGAGTTACTGTTCAAAGGCTTGTTTATATGTACTAATATATTTATAAAAATCATTGAATATAAACCGATGGAGAAATATATAGCTGCCACGTAATTGTGACTTTCGATTGCACGGAAGAGTCAAAACCAGAAACAGACAACAAAATAAAATAAGATAAGAAGAATCGTGACTAAGCAACTCCTTAGATTCAACGTTGGTAGATCATGTTTCAATATCACCGACAACAGACAAAATTATTGTATAATACTATATCCTTTACTATGACTAGAATCGAATCGATTATATATACTACCAACAATCTACTAACAAGCCATATATTACACGAAATACTCCATAGATATAGACCAAACTATGAGCGATAGTGACCAAGTAGAGAACAGTTTCCATGAGTTCTACCGTAAGTGGGTTTATCAACTTAAACTTTACTTACCCTCCTCATAGACACAGCAAAACTTTCCCAAACAATCGAAGAACAAGAACTGAAAAAGATAGTATCTACAATATCCACACATTTCGAAAGCTACTATACTGCAAAATCGTGCGGTTTATAAACACGTTTTGTAATTCTTCTTACCACCATGGCGGAACTTCTTGGAGGCTCCTCACTTATGTGTATGGATCACAGGTTAGAAACCTTCCCTGATGTTTCCACTCGCTGGATTGAAGGAAGAGGACAACCTCTCCGAATTACAGGTCAAGAAAGTTGAAGAGCTGCGAGCAAAAACAATAATGGATGAAGAGAAGGTGGATGAAGAGATGAAGATTGTTGAAATGATTTTGGTTGATAAAAATATGGTAGCCCTAACTCAGTGGGCTAAAGAGGCTGAGAATGAGAGTGATTCCGATTCAGTTTTGGAGAGTAGAGAGACTAGACAGACGGATGAAGCCATGGAAATATTTTTGGGAAGGTGTACCGAGACGTTGGCTAAGGTGGTGAAATCTACTTAGGTTAGAATTCTTAAAATGTGTTTTTGAGATTGCGAACCCGTTTCAGTGTATTCATTTTTTGAGTTGGATGTGTTTGTTTGAGGTCACGAAAATGGAGAAATCGGAGTATGTGTTTGTTTGAGATCACGAAAATGGAGAAATCGGAGGAAAAGAAACACTCCTCTTCTGGGTTATTGAAGTAACTTTTGATGCTCGTTTTGTCTCTTTGTTTTCTTAAGTTTCGGGGTTGTGTTTGAGATTGAGTTATGTTTTTCGCTTAGAAGTTTTTTTGTTTTATTTTTGTTTTTTCCTTGAAGTTACGCTCATTACTTGACTTTCATAAGTTGTGTTTTTTATTTTGTATTAGTGATGTTCAAGCTCATAAGTTCTGTTTAAAATTTTCTTCATTTTATTTTTTATTTTATCTTCATAAATGATACCTTTTAATTAAAATTTGAATTAGTTTAAATATGAAAATATATTTCATATACGAATACAGCACGCACGATGAATAAATAAGAACCAATTGTAGTTCAATTGCCGTTCTTCTATGTCTGGTTTTTATATTAGAAGATTAATACAATGTTAGAGATTTTCTTGTTTAGGGGGAAAATGGCTAAGTTGTCTCGGTCGCTCTAACTCGGCAAACAACGCTCTAGTTCAGCCCACTAAAGTGGAAAAAGGGTTTGAGTGGCTTACGTTGCCTCTAGTTCAGCCCACTAAATTGAATAAAGTTTTCACTAAAGTGGTTGAATAAAGTTTTCAATAAAATGGAGTAGGTTTTGGAGTGGTCTATATTCCATAAACATATAGGTCCTCTAGTTAAGTATTGGACAAAGACTTTCGAGTGGTTTAATTTTCTAAAATATCAATTATTTTTCGTAATCCCACTAAAGTTTATGAGCATATTCATTGAATATTGTTGAGACCATCCGTAGAAAATCTTCTAAAATATCGATTATTTTTCGTAATCCCACTAAAATTTATGAGCATACTCATGTTGAGACCATTCGTGAAAAATCTTCTAAGATATCGATTATTTTTCATAATCCCACTAAATTTTATGTGCATACTCATGTTGAGACCATCCGTGGAAAATCATTTAAATATAGATTATTTTTCGTAATCCTACTAAATTTTATGAGCATACTCATGTTGAGACCATCCGTGGAATATGGTAAACTGTAAGTGTATTCTATGATATATAAAATATCCATAATTATGGAGTTGATGTATAAAGAGGCTAATTTTTGGATTTGTCAAAATAATTGTTGAATTTGATTATGCAAGTTGTTTGGGTATTATGAAGTCTTTGATTTGTTTTTGCTATTTGGTAGTACTATAACTTGACAGTTGAATGTTCAACTTGTAGTAGTATTGTCCTTTACACAAATTGAATATATTGATGTTACTTAAGCAATAAAAGAGAACACGCGTTTAAGAGGAATCTTGAGAGAAATTAAGGTTCACCAGGAAATTCAAATGGTGGAGTATGATAACCAAAGTGCAGTATATTTGTCAAAGAATCTAGTATTTCATAAATAAACTAAGCACATTGATGTTAAGCTTCATTCTGTAAGAAGTATTCTTGAAAACAACGAGATTGTGTAGGAGAAGTTTCATACGAGTAACAACCCAACATATATGTTTTCTAAACCGGTGGCAACAAACGAGTTCATGCATTGCTTGGACTTGGTTCATATCAGAAGCATCTAATAAGTTTACATGGAGATGGTATATCATTACCCTTATTTGGAAAATATGGATATTTATATCATTAAGGTAAAAGTATCGGCTAAATATTTAATTAAAGTATTAGCTAAATATAGGTTTTAGTATAACTAATGTGCATAAGATGAAAACAAATAGAAGATGGTAAATACATAGACACACCGAATAAAAAAACCAAAATATGGAAGAAGATAGTAGCATAAAGTACAAGATTCGAGAAAGATATGACAGTTTACCAAAATATCGATAGTAGTTGAAGGAAAAAATAGTAATTCTTGTGCTAGATGGCTGACACGTGTCATAAGATACGCGTGTCACTCATTCTGAATACTTATGAAGTAAAGTAGCGATAAATAGAGGATATGATAATTGTAAAAAAGATTCATTCAATTGATAATAATACTATATTCTATCATTACTATCGATAATAAAACTAATCTTAACTTTTTAACAAACTATGACAAGGATTTTCTTTCATTATATTTGGTTTCGTCTAGTAGGAAACACCTTCAAAGATATCATTCATAAACCAATTGGTGACGACTAACCCAAGAGTAGACAAAGGATCTCTTGGAAGTCATGCTCGTGGATCTTCAACATTAGTTTTTGGAAGTGTTTCTTCGCAGGCTTACGGAAACAAAAACATGCAAGGATAACCAAATATGTGACCATGAACGTTTAGGATAAGGTCTCCAATTCAATAGGTTAATATTTCTCCATGAGGATTTTGAGAAGTTTTAGTTAATCCGGTAGTAGCAATAGTACCATAGGAAGAAGCAACGAATGATGTAATGAGTTGCAATCAGAGCAATACAAACTTAATCAGTTGCAGAATCAGTGAGATGAAAACAATCGAAACCGACTCGAAATGATGACCATAACTAGTTGATAATATAGAAAAATAGCTAGGTAAAAAGTGCACATTTGGGTGAAAATATGGTTAAATATGATTTAATCTTGACAAAAAAATAGTTCTGAATGAGCAATAAGATGGCAGTAAAGTGGCTCAGTTTGATAATGAAGCATTGTCAAAAGGAAATTATGACAAATGAAAATGGAAGATGTTTGAAGATGGTGAGAAGAAGAAGGCAATACTAAACATGGCTTTGTATACATTGGTAAAATATTCATTGACGCAAATAATTTTCGAAGGGAAGTTGTCAAAAATGTTTGAACCTTATGGGATGAAAAAGTATGACGATACCATTGATCATGAGAACCACCTCGAATTTTTATACAATATCATGCTATGATTCAACGCATACAATACTCACTTATGTTTGGCTTTTTCTCTGACATTCAAAGGAAGCGCATTAGATTGGTTCAAAAATCTACCACCGATATCCGTTGACAGCTTTGATGATTTTGTGGATGTTGTTTTGGAATAATTTCATTTATCATAACTATTTAAAACGAGAAGGGGATAAAATCATGAATTTATTTTAAAAATTGAAGAATCTATAAGAGATCATGTCCAATATTTAATAAAAGAAATAGTGTGTTATAAATTTTAATGATAATATGGACCTATCAGCATTTATGAGAGGATTTTAATGTGATAGTAGTTTGTTTGAAGATCCCAGTGGGTTGTATGGTAGACTTGTTAGCAAGAACATATATTTACATCAAATTAGAGGATACAAAAAATGAGTAATAGAAGTCAAGATGCTATAAAGAGGTTAGATGCATTGAACAAAAAGAGGAACGGACGGTTCACCTGGTTGAATGAAACTATTGTCGTGGTATATGATACAACAAGATATGTGATGAATTATCAAACTCTAAGGGCAATTTTTATACCAACTAATGAAAGAAACCAATGTTATTATTGTACATATCATAACAATCATGGGCATTCGACTGTAGATTATTTTAAATTGAAGTAAAAAAATTCAAAGGTTGATTGATAATTGAGAGTTGGTTGAATTTTTGAACGGAAGAGAAAATGAAAGGAGATATGAGAAAGCTAGAGAAGGAATTCCAAAATGATAGAAAAATGATAAACAACAAGAATTATGTATGATTTTTATGGGAGGCACATTATCCGGAAATACGATTTTGTCAAGAAATAGATACTTAAAATATTTGGAAGTCCATATGAATGATGAATCATCTTTGGATTTTCATAGAATTTAAGCTTTAACATTGTCATTTTCCAATGATACTTTAAGAAGATGGGTTACACCTCACGGAGATGATTAGTTGGTGACTTTTGTGGTTTCTAGAGTGATTGTAATGAGGATAATAGTTTATATTGAAGTTAAGCTATTGTGTTTGACAATGAAGGTTATGATCAAATTATCGGTGTTGCGCCTTTTCCGAAAACCAACATAAACTTGCTAAGCTTTACTAGGCGATTAACTAACTACATAGGGGAATTTGATATTACAATATCTATTGAAAGTGGAGAAACATAAAAGACCGTTACAAAAAATTTCATGATAATCAAAGACCGTTACATAGGGGCATATCTTGTTATCAGTGTGTTAAGAATATGGTAAATCAGAAAATTAGGATGGTTGGAGGGAATCAATTTTTTTTAGAGATTCTAGTCTTTGTCGTTATCTCATGATAATGTTGTTATATTGAGTTCATATGGGTCTTCAAGCGATGTGCCGACATAAACATTTTACGAACCTATAACAATTTTGAAGGAGGATGGGATCGATGACCCACACTAAGAGTTAAATGAAACATAAGTTGTGGACAACGTGGAAGATTACATGTTAGCCATCAGAAATATAGTGAAAATTAGGGGACAACTTGAAGAGGATTTTAAAATCAAGTTAGTGGATTATTTGAAGAAGAATGTTGATATTTTTCATGTAATATTTTTTTTGTCATTGGAGTTAGCAGTTCTATCATTTGCTATGAGTAAGTCATTTATAACATACTGAGACCAATACGTCAAAAAATAAAGTTTATTTTTAGTTGAAAAATCAGAAGGCATTGTAAAAGAATTTGATAGATTTTTTAAGATGGGGGCACATTAGAGAGTTCAAATATCTAGAATGGTGGAAAAACTGGTGCTAGTCAAAAAGAAAAATGAATAGTGGAGAATATGCGTCGACTGTACTGATCTTAATCAAGCTTGTCTGAAAGATGCATTTCTTTTACCTATAATTTATCAACTAGTGGATGCAATGACTGGTCACGAGTTTTTCTCTTTCATGGATACTTATTCAGAGTACAATACAATTAATATCCAGTTGAAGGATGAAAAATATACTGTTTTTACAATAGAAAAAAGGTTATATTATTATAAAGTGATGTCGTTTGGTTTAAAGAATGTTGAAGAAAACTTTTTTTTAACAGTTGGAAAAAATATGGAAGATGATATATATGATATGATAGAATGAAGCAAGCAATTACATGCTAATATTGTTTGAAACGTTCAGGACAAATAACGGCCCATAATTTTCAAATTTTTACAGTCCATTAATTTATGTCACTATAGAATTCTGCAGGTGCTAAGGACAAATAACAGCCCATAATTTCAAAATTAGATGGTAACAATTGTTTCTAGGACAAAATATGGGAGAAAGTAACATTTTCCTACTCTATATTATCCCAGAAAAATAAACAAGTAGAGGTTACAAATAAAACTATCTTTCATGAGATAAAGAAGAATGTCAAATTGGCTAGGGGAAAGTGGGCAGATTTTTTTAACAAAGTTGTGTGGACATATAGACCAAACTCTAAAAATGAGACAAATGGAACATCATTTGATATGGTGTACGATATGGAAGTCGTTGTTCCAACAAAAGTTATAACTACTAGTCATCGAATTCAATATTATTCATTAGAATATAATGGTACGAAAGACAAAATAAATTTTAATTTGTTAGATGAATTAAAATCCAAGCTCATGTTTCATGTGAGCACTACATGAGTTTGATGTTGAGTCGATACAACACAAAATTAAGGGTTATGCATTTTCAAGAAGGATATTTGGCATTACGAACGGTATCCAAGAGATGATGGATATAAATTCTCAGCAGTTGGCTATAAATTGGTATGAATATTTTAAAGCAGTATACATATGACTGAAGGTTCTTACAAAATGACGGATATCGAAGGAAATTCATTAAAATACTATTAGAATATCCATCATATAAAGTTTTACAAAATTAAAATGTAACATTTGGTTGGTGCACTATTTTTTGTATCCGATGGAGCGGTTTTTTAATAAGACAACATGAGGGTCATTATGAATGAAACATCTTCTAAAATAATTTAAAAGCTTCGTTATATGTTTATTTTAGTTTAAAAAGTTCTGTAAGAAATAACATATGAATGTGATGATAATTTCTAAACTGATTATTAATTTTTTTAATACTCTTTAAATCAAACATTACTAATGATTCTTTAAGATGATAATGAAATAATATTTTCAAAAACAACGGTTATTAATATTTTTTTAAGGAAGTCTCAAACTGACGGTTACTAATATTTTTTTTTATTGAAATCTCCAACTGACGGTTACTAATATTTGTTTATGCGATAATATAAATGTGTTCTAAAGCGACGGTTTCTATGAAATTTCTCAAAATTACATAATTAATAGCTAACGAAAAAATAAGTTATATAAGTTAGAAACTTATAACTAGTAAGTTAATAACTACAAGTCAAACCCAACTGAAACGTCTAAATGGTTACGCATCCGATCAAAGTGAATATGGTTATAAATCAAGCCTTGCTATAAAGTGTAAGAGACTACGTTAAGGATGTAAGGGTCATATTATAAACTCTTTGACTAGTGAGCGTGGCTATAAGTCAAGAATAACTAAGCGTAAAAGGTCGCACACGTCTAACAAAGTGAATATGGCTATAAGTGAAGCCCTAATAAAAAATATAAGTTGTCACACTAGTTTTCAAAAGTGATTGAAGATCATAATATAAAACAGAAAGTATTCATAAGGTGATAATAAAGTAACGTCTACAACATATTTATCAAAATAATTCTTTTTGGAGATTCTTAAGGTAAGTTGGGTTTTAGAAAAAAAAATTACAAAAGAAAAAAACAACGATCAAATATACAGTTCTAATAATACGATTATAAGTTATTATTAACAATGGTTTCTAAAGTGTCTATATAAATAACGCATGCATAAGGTAAAAATTACATGATAAAATTGGTATGTTACAAATAAACATGAATAGGAAGCTATTAAATTATCAAGCAGAGCAATATAAAGGGATAAAAGTAAAATTGAAATAGTTGGATATTAGCAGACAAAAGGTTTCAAACATATAAGAAGGATAAAGTAACAGTTGGATGCTAGCCGGAACAAAGTTACAAGCAGACAATATATAAAGTAACAACCGGATGTTAGTCTGTAAAAGTCCAAGAAAAAAATGTTATAGAGTATTTCATAAAAATGTTAATAATTTTTATGAAGAAAAGCTTAAAATGAAGATTATCATGGTGTTCATTTTAATTCTCAATAGTGTCGGTAAGCTAAATAATTCAAGTTTTACTTCCATTGTTATTGACATCATCTTCGTTTTTACCTTTTTCCCTTTTTACCTTCATCTTCATGTAAAGAAACACTAGTCCCAAAAGAAGCACTAGCCCTTTTAGCATAAACAATTTAGGTGGTTTTGTGACATAAAATTTGATAATCTTCACAAAGGTAGTTATAGTATGGCCCAAAGATTTTGGTTGACATTTACTTCTTCATTTTTGTAACAATATCTACTTCGAGCTCTATTTTATTAATTTCATCTTGTAGCTACTGTTTGGAAGATGCGAGTTGTCCAATTTAAATTTTTCTTTGATTTCATGACGGTCTTAAACTCTATCTTTTTCTATCAACCATTTGACTTCTTCTTTTTTCAATTCATTAATATCGGTTTCTTTTATACACTCTCCTTTTTATAATTGTTATGGATCCTTCACTAAATTGAATGAAAATTGTTCAAGTTTGATTCGAAAAAATCTTGCCATCAGATGAAAACTGTATGCGAATGAACAAGACGCAATTGAATGAACTCTGTAAGGTATTTTGTAAATAAATATAAGTCCGTATTAATAAATAAAATAGTTTGGAAATAGATTAGAAGATATTTAACTCTATTTTAAATTGGAGAATTTCGATGTTGGTAAGAGTTAATGAGTATGAACGAGGACATTTGGCTAAGAAATAACCATTAAATGATCGTGATTGTAACAATAATATATCTCCTGCATAAATAGTTGAGCATGGATGTGTTTTAGCATTAGTAGTTGAAGTTGGAGATATTTGATGGAACCAATTATATAATAATACTGACGACATTCAGCAAGAGCATGAGAATTGTATTTTTCAACGAGGATAAGGGATTTTTCAACGGGGATAACAAGGTGAAAATATTTCCAAATGACAAGGCATAACACATTTAAGATGATTTTTGGATGATTATTCTTTGGATTGTTTTATTCCTTGTTGTTTGGAAATATTAAGGTCCAAAACACATTTAGGATCTCCTCCAAGGCGATGTTTCAATATATCGGTAAATTGTTTCTTTTTTCTATATCTTTTGTAGTAGAGTCAATTATTTCTTATTTGTCAGATAAAAAAAAACTTCTAGTAGTAAAACAACGAGTGAAAAAGATTCTTGCGTGAAAAGGTTATGAAACTAATCTTCCCTAATTGGTTGAGCAATGATGGATATTTTGCTAAGGAAACTTGTTTGGGAACCACGTTTCTTCTAGTTTTTAGAAATTGTCTTAGCCTCGGAAAAATGAAAGTAAGTCATGAAAAGTATATCATATGAAATTATAAGATTAATAATTAATAACATATGAAAGTCAAACACACTTCTTGTCATCCAGCATCTTTCTGCTTCACTAACTAACTCGAGTGATTTTGACTCCTAGTTGCCACTAATATAGAAATTATTTTCATTCAAAAAATTATGATCGAAAGATGGTAGTGAAACTATATTTCTAAGTTTTGGAGCAAAAACTATATTTCTAGTTACCATTCACCCAATTATGATAGAGACTTCAAAAGACATCTTCAAGAAGACAAATGTTATAATTATAGTAAGTGTGAGTTGACTAGGACACAATTTAAATAATTTAGAGAATTCTAATATTTTAGGATAGATGAGAAATCTAACGCCCCACTCCATCTTCTTATAAAATAAACAAACTTCACTATTACTAACATGATATGTATATTCTCCTTCCAACGAGATGCCAATTTTATTTTCGTTGTAAATAACCCATTTAAAATGAAGGAGTCATTCTTCTTCGACTTTATCTTCAACATAAATAAACTTTTGTTGGGAGAGATATTGGTAAAAATTCCAGCTTATTTTTTTTAGGTTGGTTTGATAAAAATGTAACCCTAGGAGTTGTAGTTTTATTTAAGTCTTGATCATCGTTACTTTTATCATGATTTAGAGGTTTATATAGTTATTCGGAAAGGATGACATTTTTTCTCTAACGTTTTTCTAAGTTTTACGATTGATATCGACAAGAGAGGTTAGATCAATATCTAATGGTACGATGAAGAAGACAAAGAAATTTTTATATTCATTATCATAGTTATATTTCCTAGTAGACCACTCCGTTGGTCATTCTAAGAATCCAACGGATCATTATCATAGTTATATTTCCTAGCTGCTGACATGTTACATGATGAATGAAGAACAAAAGTCCAATGTTGGACGATGGTTTGGGAAAGTATCGTTTAAATTTAATTATCTATTATTATTCGATTTATATTTCTTAATATATTCAGTTAAAAGTAAAAAATAAAATATAAATTATACCTGAGAAATACGATTCGGACCAATAGAATTTTTTAGTAATGGAAGATGAGAGCGTCCATTTTTGAAAATAATTCTAGAGAGAGAAGTCAAAGAGGAAAGTTGTAGCAACCAAAGAGTGTAAAACTAAAATTAAAAAAGTCACTAAATATATATAGTGAGATGATCGACACAGTAAAGTGTTAGATGTGTCGGAAACAAAGCTTTAAACATTAATTTGAGAAAAATAAGTGTGATGATATCATTAATTTATTTATTTTAAAAATAATTAAATATGCATGAATATTTGACCATAGCGGTAGATGACGATAAATTAAGATTATAAAATATAATGAATTTTTACCTTACTTAAGTTACTGATAGTCGTTATACATATGAATATATTCCCAGTATTAAGGGGGAGTCTTTATAAGGTTATATATTGTTGTGACGTCATTATCCTTATTTGACAAAGGTGAATAGTCATATCATTAAGGTAAAGTGTCAGCTAAATTTTTCATTAAAGTATATGCTAAATGGAGGTTAAAAATAAAATATGAAAATGAAGCGTTGGAAAAAGAAAGAAGCACCGGTAAAATGGATAATATTTGGAAACCGACGTTCCAAGCGTAGCCAATGTAATAGATGGTTGTCACGTGTCATAATACCAATAGAAGGGTAAAATAGTAATTTTTATATAGATAGATGTCACATGTCATAAGATACACGTATCACACATCCCGAATAATTAGAAAATAAAATGGTTATAAATAGGGGATTTTCCAGTGTAAAAAGGTTGATTCGTTCAAAAATAGTACTATGCTTTATTGTTGCTCTTGATAAGATATAGTCCTAATTTTTTTACAAACCATGAGAGAGATTTTCCTTCATTAGAATATACGTCCCTTGAAGAGGGGACAATTGGCTTTGCAACAATTGTGTTCATTTCTAGAAGTAAAAAAGTCAAGATGGACAATTGTGAACTATGGTTCTGACTTGCAAACTAAAATTTAATTTATATTAGATTTATTGTTTGGATGCATCGAATGCATCAGATAATACATTGGCTGTATTTGCTAGGAAGACTTTTGCCAAGCCGAGCAACTACATCAACTAGGATGTCATCATTTGAGGCTTTGATTACATATGTTAGGAAGTTACTGGTCAAACCGAGAAATATCAATGGTGAAGAGACCATCAACCAAGACATTAGCTGCATCTATTAGGAATACATTGGTAAATTTGGGAAAGGTCCCCGACCAGGAGGCCATCGAACAAGGTGAAACCTACATTGTCTTGAAGGTCGTCAGATAAGGCAAATTCTACATAGGCAACAAACCATCAACCAGGACTTAGATTTATTGGGGGTGACTGGTCTTATAAGGTTTCAGTGACGATGGATAAATCTATCTCTTGTTTAAAACATAAATTAGTTACTTCTTGTTACAACAAAAATGGTTATTTATGTTAGGAATCTGTTAATTCTGTTTTGGAGAGAGATCAATATTATATATTATGAATATACTCTTTGAGACTTCGAAGATGTGATGGTACTTTGATGAGTGTGCACCAAAAGATTAAGCGAGATAATATTGATTAGATTTTTTTCAAAGGTGAAGATAGAGATATCTTCGAGGAGTATTATGTGAGATTTGGAATTTTCGAGTTTCTATTAACACTGATAGACGTACATAGAATTCGTGAACTGCTATAGAATTGAACACGAGAGAATAACATAGAATAACGAGAGAATAACATTTTGGATCAAAATAGACGTACATAGAATTCGTCAACTACTATAAATCTTTGTGTTAGACTTTCTCTTACTTAATTTTTTGGTTTAGCTTCGTTTATATCATCCGTAAATTCACTGATAACTTATTCCAGACTAGGTCAGACCATGGTACATTTGGGGCGGTTGGCCTGATAAAGTTGTACGTGTTGTCGATAGTGAAACAGCCGCAGGGCTGATTAGGGATCCAAAGGAAGGTGTCAAGATCATTTGAGGAAGGGATGGAGGGAATTGCATCCCTGATTTCATGGAGATGGTGATGATGGTGTATTTTACCTGCACGAATCTGCGGGCCAACTCTATGACCCATTACCGATGATGTGAGAGACCCAATTTTTTCCGTGCAAACGGGCATACCTAATGATGTTAGATCATTAGCAATCGACAAGGGAAGTGGAGAACGATCAAGGTTTGTGCCAAATAGATATAGTATAGCCATTGCCAATGGAGACTTTGTAGAGGGAAGTGGCCATGCAATGGAATTTGAGGATCTTCAAAATCCCAAACTAAAGAAAGATATCGTTAGAAGGGTCCAAAAGTATTTATCTCTTTATCTTTTTAGATAAAATCGATTTAGACTAGATTGACTCGTGGTTTTTCATCAAGTTGGACCATAAACTCTTTAGGGCGTCCATCTAATTTCAAACTTTTAGATCTAGGATCCACGGTCATCCTCATTCGGTGGCAAGGTGACTTTGTCCTAAGCCACCTTAGTACCATAGATCTTCTCGGGGCCGGACCAGAGGAATCTTCTGAAAATCTGGGAGATCTCAGTAAGAACATGAACCAGGAGGATGAAGACAAATGATCAGTAGACTTGTCTTGCGAAGATGACCGATTTTAGTAGTTGGATACGCCCGACATATGAGAGATGTTTAAAGGTCCAAGAATAGACACAATTAGTAATCTTGAGAAAGAGGGGTCTATAGACGTTATAAGTCAGTCTGGTAGACATGAGCGGTACACCAAGGTATTTGACAGGAAGTGTACCCACACAAAAGCCAAGGCAATCAATAATTCATTGACGGATAGTCTATGGGACACCATAGAGGAAGATGTGGCTCTTGCAAGAATGGAGGCAGAGGTCGGATAACAAAGTGAATTCGTTCAGACCATCATTGATTAAATTTATGGAGGCAAGGTTGGCACGACAAAAGATCATAAGTTTATCTAAGAAGTAGAGGTTTATGATCTTAAGCTTATGACATTTCCCGTGAAAGCCGAAGGAGGAATCGTGGCTCTTTTCTCGGATGATGGACGAGAGGACCTGTATAACAATAATAAACAAGTACAGGGAGAGAGGGTCCTGTTGTCGAAAGCCTTTTTCCCTTTAAAAGAACTAGAGATAGTACCGTTTATACACACAGCATAAGAGGGGTGGAGATATATTGGAGAATCCAGGCGATCATCTTGGTGAGAAAATCTATAATATAGTACATCTAGAAGGAGGCGTCAACGAATATTATCGTAACCCTTATTGTGGTAACCATACATCAGGTTTTGGGTAAGCAAAATATTATCCGAGAAACTATGGCCAGGCACAAACGAAGATTAGGAGGGGTCGATCAACAAAGGGAGGGCCGATTTGATTTTAGAGGTTAAGATCTTGGAGATAACCTTATAAATTACATTACAGTGAGAAATTGGCTTAAAGTCAACCGGTGAGGAGGGGGAGTCTGTTTTTTATATCCGAGTGATGAGATTTTTGTTACGTAGATGGTCTATTCATCCCTCGTGGAAAAAATGTTTGACCGCTTTACAAAAGTCCTCGCTGATAGTGGGCCAGCATGTTTTGAAAAACCCCATGGTGAAGCCATCGGGGACCGTGGCTTTGCTACTTCGATGTCGAAAAGAGCCTATTTGATGTCTTCATCACGGATATGCATGTTCATAATAGTCTTGTCAAGAGGGGGGATTTTGGAGCCTATCAAGGTTCCGATTCTACTAAGGCCTGGGTAGTTGGGGGAGTGATCGAGCCAATGAGGTTTGAAATATGGTTGGTAAATTTTGTGAAACATCCTTAGGGGTGGACGCTCTGGAGCCATCCAAGTTTGTAATGGCAAGGATTTTGTTTATTGCCCTTCTGACTCTAATGTTGTTGTGAAACAATTTTGAGTTACGATCACCAAGCTTGAGCCAGTTTTCTCAAGATTTTTGCTTGAGGAAATATTCCTCACCGCGACTATAAAACAATATACGACTTAGCGGCCTTGCTCTCCTGGGTGATAAGAGAGATGTAGGAAGGGTTGTTTTCCAAATTTAATTGGGCTTGGAGAAAGATGGATTGGGCTTGCACCACTCTAATACTACGATTTCTAAATTCACGCTTGTTTAAAAAAAATGGTGAGGTTGAGGGTAATGAAAATGTGGTCAGATTTGCAGGGGAGGTAGAAGTGAGAAAAAACGTTAGGGAAAGCATTGTCTAAAGGAGGGCTTTATCAAGCTTAGAGAAAATGTGGTTATGAGCTTGCTCGTTAGACCAGGAGAATTGGAAACCCGTGGATCCAAGGTCATCGATCTCACTGGAGTGTGAACAGTTATTGAAGGTAGTGTTGGAGTTATTACAACGCTTAGTGTGGCTAGAATGCTCCCGGGGGCTACAGATGGCATTGAAGTCTCACGGGAAAATCCAGGGGCTATTAGATCTGGCCTTGGGGATTCGAATGATGCCATGCAAAAGCGGTCGGCGATAAGAAGGCTCGTTAAAGTCGTAGATAGCCATAAAGCGGAAGATTTGGTTTTTTGAAATGTAATTGAGGGTACAATACATGAGTTGAGTGTAGGTGTGGTTAATGGTTATATTATAGAGGTTGTGGTCCAAACAATCCAAATTTTACTATAACAATGGTGGTCATTGTTAGTCTAAAAATGCCACTAGGGTATCATTATTTTCTTAATAAGTTCAATATTTTCGGAGTTCACTTTAGTTTCAAAAAGACAGATAGCGATAATACTATTTACGAAAACATAGTCACGAAAGTTTATTTGACTTACGGGGTTGTTTAGACCTCTTACATTCCAAGAAGAAATATGCATAATGATATTAAGAGATACCGCACATGAAAGAAAATCAATTATAAAAAACTAGTACATTGGAGGGTTACTCCTGTACAACCTTGATACAGTCAGCATAGTAGATTGGCCGATATGCATAATTAGGGATGTTACATCACTTACAAAGGGATTCTTGTCTTGTTTTTCAGAGTTGATTTGAACGGATGCAATGATATCACCGAGCGGGTCGAATCCATGTTGGGTAGTCATATCGTCACCATTAATGATAAAGCGGAGAGTGTCATAGTAGGCAATTTAGGTGAGTCACTATCATTGGTGGCATCGAGAGAGAGAGCTCTGGGGATTTAATAGCAAGCTCTTTGCCGAGAATTCTTCCAGGAAGACTCGAGCGGTTTCTAACATGTTCATGCATGTAACAGTTTTGTGACCGAAAGACTTGGAGCGCACGCAAGTAGATGGGAGAACCCTAATATTCGACCTATACGACATAGGTCGTATCTAAGTAGCTGATGTTTATGGAGGTTGCGAAGCTTTCTGAGGCCTTCATGATGATGCGAATTCTGGAAAAATTGAGCCTGGCACAGTTGGTTGTGTGGGTATCGACATAGATCGACCTTCCCAAAAAACTCCCGAGAATACTAAGCCCTCAATCTGACCATAGTTCGTGAGGGAGCCGTAGAATTTTAACGAAAGCGGGATGGTCTTATAAGATTTATTCGTTGGCTGTTCATAGGCTCCCAACGTTTGAGGAAAATCAGATGGATGCTGAAATACCAGGAGGGCATGTCAAGGACTTAAGTTGTGTTGTCGGCGGTAGTGAATTTGAAGAAAAAAAATCCCTAAAGGTGTATTCTTACACTCGTGCAAAACCTATATATGAGAGGAAATGTATTAAACTTAGTTGGTGACGCCTCTTTTGGTGAGAACGTAGCCCGAGAGGCATTTTGCTCATTCCAACTTTTCACCAACCATGGCGTCAGGGGGAAACATGAGGACGTCGTTCTCAATCTTAAGCGATCTGACCTTGTCAACACTCATCCATGATCGAAGATCCTGGAGTTGAGTGACAAGTCTAGCTCAAGTCTGGTTTGAGGGAATGGGAATGACAATAGAGATCGAGCTAGCAGGTAAGGAAGAGAGAATAAGGGTAGGGTTTTGAAAGTTTACTTGCAAGGGGGAGCTGTGAAACATCATGGGAGAGGAGAAGGCATGGTTTTTTACTAAAGTAGTTGGGTTTATCAATTCATTATATTTAGAGAATTTTTTTTATTTTAGTTCAAAGTTTTATCTGATTCACATAGTTGCAGTAGCATCCTAGTATTTGCGAAGTAAGGGAGAGATGAGTATGATACCATTTTTTTTAAGTCGACTCTTCGAACCTCATTACAAGATCAACTAGATGTTACCAACGAACTCAAAGATTTTACTTTTGAATTTGGGCATATATTCGAGCCTTCTAATATTAAGTTGTTTGATAGAATGAGACGAGCTTCCAAAGTTTAGCGTAATGTAACACATCCCTTAACCTTTTGAGCTTTTTAGCCTGTATGAACATCCATTTTTAGTGCATGTCCGATATTTGTTACTTCTATCATTTGATAGATCCAACTATTTTTAGGCGAATGGTTATGACTTCGGAGAGTTTAGGTTGGTATTGTGTCTATTTTTGCCTCTTATAAACCCTTTGTCGATCAAAACCTCTCTTGGAGAAAAAAATCTTTTTTATCGAAGAGAAAGGAGTATATGAGTAAGTATTAAGATGTTATTTTAACTAATATATATTTTCAAAGTGGAAAACTTTGTTACCTATTGGGTATCTCTATTAGTACTTTGAGGTGAAAACAAATAGCTTATATTATCAATAAAGATTTTTTTAAGAAAAAAATAATTGGGCTATACTACGATTTTATGCCAAGGCCTTGAAAGATAGGTAAAAATTGCTCATGATTTGTTTTTTTAGGTTGTAGAACCTTTACTTGTTTCCGTTACATAATTTCTTTTTAGTGTTAGTAATAACTTTAAAGTTTGCAATTTTATACGAGATTAATTGAATGATATTTGAGTAGGTTGAGACCGAGAGGTAAAATATACTTATGATCTATAATAATTCCACTGAATTGAATGAGTAGTATGTTACTATCTTACTCCACTAAAGTCTTTACTCGGTTTTTAAGTCATAGTACCTAATTGTTTGAGGTTTGGGACTAGATTCAGTCATACAAAAATATTAATTGTGTGGGATCGAGAGATGATCACGACATTATAAAGGAGAACGTGGTTTAAAAAAAATTATGTTTATATTAAATTTATTTAATTACATAGATCATAGAACAGTTCCCTTTTATATACAAGTTCGATTTTAATTCTATTTTGTTTTATTTTTGTAATATTCTTTCATACACCAACTCTCGATCTTACGAAATACAAAATAAATCATTTGTTATTTTTTAATTAGCAACTTTTTTTATATAATGGAACTTAGATTTAAATGAAAAATATTTTTAACTAGGGTATGATATCCCTAGTTTAAATACTCATAAAAAAATATTTTAGTTCTTTTTAATCATCATCGTTGAAATCAGGTTTAATCATCCTCATCGGTTTAAAAAATTGTCGATTTATTTTTTGACCGATTAATAGTCAAATTTTTTATTTATTCATCTAGATCGATTGTTTCTTTTATGGTTTTCGAACGTTATGTTCTTGTTGGTGACTGATTTCCTTATGTTAGGGAAGTCATAAATATCCGAACAAGATCCGACCTATCAATGAAAAGACTTATCAGGCCGAATCTTAGCCACTCAACCGAAGCAGAACATCTACCCGAGAGGTTGTAAGAGGTAATACAGGTTTTGGTTCTTACCTTGTTTAAAGAACAAATTTAACAAGAAATAACATGAAAAATAAATCAATCGCACAACAAGAGATTTAACGTGGTTCAGATCATGAAGAAACCATACATTCACAGGTAATAAACACGATTTATATATATGAGGTTACAAGAAGTCTCGCCAATACTAAACACTCAATCACTCTTTTCTTATAAAACTCTCTTCATGGTTACAAAAATTTGTGAATCTCAAAATACATATTCAAATGTTTATCTTCTACTTTACTACACTCTCTAAAATAGACTCCCCGATTTTCTATAAACCACCGCTTGTCTTTTCTCTCGTCCCGCCACACATTGCGAATCAATATCTTATTCTATTTATTAGCCGACTTTGATACATCTTAATCAATTAATTAAGGAATCTAATTAATACAGAAGATTCAATTAATAAGAAATTTAATTAATATAGAAGACCAAATTAATAAGAAGACTTAATTAATATAAAAAACTAATTAATATAGAAGATCTAAGTATATAAAAATCTAAGTAATATAGGAGATATAATTAATATAGTAATATAGGAGACCGATTTAAAAAGAAGATTATTGTTCGAGTTACTTCTAGCCTACACTTAATAATTCTTCACTTAGGCTTAGTATAATTCCACTATTTGTTATATTGATGCTCCAACTACTCACCAAAGATATAGTGTCCACCTGTACGCTTGGAATGATCAATTTTTCATGGATTATGTGAACTCTATGGAGGCAATTCTCCTTAATAGACCAATCTCCCGACCTTTTGCATCCCAAAAAGCGGTAGTAACATCCATCTGACCTATCCCAAGATTAGACCAAACAACAGTTGACAATTTATCCATATTTTGAGTATTTGAAGTCTTTGACCTATCAAACTTCAAGTCAAAACCCAAATCCAAGAATGGTTGAACTTCCTCTGCAAAGGTCAAACCTGAAATCAGCTTGAAAAAGCTTTCATATAAGCCTCCATATATCCATTATTATTTTCAAACTCTATCTCAACTCCAGCTCTCTACCTCTGGTAGCTATTACATCTCCATGACAACTAAAAGTCTAAGGAATCATGTTGACGATGACAGTTGTCCAAACAACTCGTTCACTCAACCTCTTATTATGTCTAGTTGTCGAAATCACAATCGTTACTCCAAGTAAACTAGGGCTCATCTTCTCAGTTATTTTATGCTTCAAAGTAATCTTTAAGATTTTGTGCCTAATTAAACCAAATTTTAGAACAACATTAAGTGAATGATCGGGTCACTAATATCACACCATTTTCAGTCCTAAACCTATTCAGGTACGTCCTGGATTGGATCTCCACCTCATTTGACAAGCTTTCAACTAACTTTAGTCGAATCCTAGCGGATTCATTCTAATGCTAGACGCTTCTTCTACCATGGACCCATCCATGACTAAAAAAATACCATCAGTCTGATCAGCCTTCATAACAACATGTAAGTCTTGCAAGACACTAAGTTTTCCATCTCCACCCTTATACTCAAACCCTTCCTCATTTAACATACCCATAGACAGAAGTTTATGTTTAAATACAGGGGCATACATCACATATGTTAAACCATTTTCAGTCTATTAGTATCTTGAATCTAATATTTCCCACATGGAATCCATCACTATGATTGCACTTGACTTTACTACAAGATCATCGATCTTCGTCTTTCAATTTTATATTATTCACTAATAGTGAATATTGATATCAGATCTTCATACTCATCGCACCAATTGTTAGGGAAACTAAAAATATATGAGTAAGATCTGACCTAGCCCTAATAAAACTAATTAATATATCAGACCAAATTAGTAGAAGGTTTAATTAATAAAAATTTTAATTGATATAAAATATCTAATTTATATTAAGATCTTATAAATATAAAAAGCTAATCGCTATTGAATATCTAATTAATACAAAAAAATCTAATTAATATAAAACACTAATTGATATAAGGCATCTAATTAATATAGAATATGTATTTAATATAGGGAACTGTTTTAAAAAAAAAAACTTTTTCTTTAAATTATTTCTAGTTCACACTTAACACCTTCTAAAATATTTGATTAAAACTCTGGCCGATAATGAAACAAATATGAAATGAAGAATTCATGTTCATATATGTAAATCATAAACTTCACGATAAGATTTAGATTTAATTACGTTTTCTTAGTTACGATTTGGAAATCAGTTATGAACCATTTTTGGAATAAAAATAACAAAACTTAAGTATGATTAATTAACAATTGAGGTATTGCTGTTTGTTTCTCATTTTCGTTTAATTATTGATTATCTATTTTTAATTTGATTAATTTGTATATTTATTTTTGCGCAATTGTTTTGGTTTATTAGGTTTTAAGAAAGGTGATGCTAAATTCGTCTAATTGTCTATTATTATATATAATAAAAAGATATAAACAAAATTATAAATATAGTCAAAGTTATGTAATACACAATTTATTAAAATTGTGATTAGTATAAATAAGGTAGTCAACGTTTTACATGTATCTAGCAATGTCATCTTAGTCTATCTAGCAATGTCATAATAGTATATCTAGCAATGTCATATTAGGCGTATCTAGCAATGTCACATTAATGTATCTAGCAATGACAGGTTAGTGTAGCTACCAATGCCGCATTAGGCGTATCTAGCAATGTCATATTAATGTGTCTAGCAATGTCATATTAGTGTATCTAACATTTACATATTAGTCTATCTAGCAATGTCATACTAGTGTATCCAGTAATATCATGTTTGTCCATCTAGCAATGTCATATTAATGTATCTAGCAATGTATTACACATGTTAGTGTATGTAGCAATGTCTTAGATTTCATGTTAATAGAAATGTCTCGTAGTATATCTTAAAACACGCAACCCCCACTACAATAGCGGCGTAATGTTTAAAGGATAACATGAAAGTACAAAACCATGGAAATACAATAAATGCACATGGAGAATGGTATACGGTTCGGTGGAATGTGAAGTGCTTGTTCCTTAAGCATAAGAGGCATTACATTAAAGGCATCACAAAAAAATTGGTTTGGTTAATTAAAACGTAGCTAGAAAATGTCAAATCTAGCAAAGTGGTTAAACAACGAATTAACCAGTCTAACAAACTTTGTATCTAGAAATGTTACCATTCTGAAAACATGTAATCGCAAGATAAGAAGCACTTATCAAGTCATATCAAACAAAAATAAATTAATTTTAAAGCACATGTAGCCTAAATTTAGAATGAAGCATCACAAAACCTCATGTTGTGTCCTGATTTGAAATAGCGGCCACAACGCGACTGGCTCATGGTTAGTTCTCCTCTCGATGGAATACGTTTTTTTTTTGGCCGTCCCGATTTTCTTTTCACGTTTGGTGGGTGAACCTTAGGCTCGGCAGAATTGTTAGAGGTTGAGACTTCGCTGAAATCTGTAATAGATGGTATGC
Organism: Limnanthes douglasii subsp. nivea; assembly: GCA_036936605.1. Taxonomy (NCBI): domain Eukaryota; kingdom Viridiplantae; phylum Streptophyta; class Magnoliopsida; order Brassicales; family Limnanthaceae; genus Limnanthes; species Limnanthes douglasii. The sequence goes on from JAUPFV010000001.1 coordinate 378,465,491, forward strand.
TAAAAGAATAGCTAGACTTGTAATTTGCAGCAGTGAAAAGGGTTATATTAAGGTCATAAGATCTTCGCTTAGCAATGATATTGCAGCCAATGCGTGTGGTCATGGGAAACATTATTAATGACAGAGAGATAAATGTATGCGGAAATGAAAATGAGATTAATGATTTAGAAGAAAATTTGAATGAGAAGAATAACCGTTCAAGGGACTTCAATACACTTAAAGACAGAAAGAATAGTAACCTCCATACAATTAAAACAAAGAATAGTAACGTGAAGAGGATTAATGCATTTAATGCAAAGGAGGGTAACGTGCACCATAATACTGTATATAAAGCAACAGAAGGCAACGTGACTGAGAGTAAATCATTTAAATTCAGAGAAACGAATTTGAACTTACATGCACAAGATACTGTGCACGAATTTACTTCGCAAAGGTTTTTTAATTTAAATGGAGAAGACAGTACTTCCAGGATCTGAATGCAATCGAAGTAAATAAAGCCCTCCCTGCAATTAACGAAGGTAATGTGATTTCTTTTACTTCCGAATTTACTTCACAGAGATTTTTAAATTTGTAGGGAAAAGGTATTATATTCGGGGACTCAACTGCAATTGAAGACGGGAATGAGAATTTGAATTGGAACAGCGAACATGGATTTAATTCAGAAAATTTGAATGGAAAAGACTTCAATTCCGGGGACTCAACTGCAATTAAAAATGGGATTTTGAATTTGAATTCGAACAGGGTGCAAGGAATTAATTTAACAGATTTGAATATTCTAAATAAAGGTAATGGCCTCTCAATTCACAAGGAAGGTAATAATATGCATACAACAAATCCATTTCCTTCTTTTCAAACTAATAATGTATGGAACCGACAATCATCATACAAGAGTGATCAGAATACGTCCTCAACGCGCACAACACAAACTCCATCTAAAACGTTCTCCAGCCTATTTCAAGGCTCCCGTTTAGAATCGAAAGGGTTGAAGTTACGGTTCATTGCTCCTCCTATTAATGATGAAGACATCACTCTCGACCATATGGACGAAATCCCAATTGTTGAGACTTGGGGACACTGCCTCATAGGCTGTTTCACTGGACGATTCCCTGGTAAGCTTGCACTTGACTCAATAACGAAATCTTGGGGTGTTGGATGCAGGGTTTTGCCTTATGGCAAAGGGTGGACCGTCTTCAAGTTATCTAATGAACAAGATTTGCTAAAAGTCCTTCAAGGTGGCCCGTATACCATCTATGGAAAGACACTCTTATTAAAGCAGATTGAGAGAGGCACAATGCTCACAGACGATCTCTTCACCAAGATCCCAACTTGGGTTGTGCTCCGTCACATCCCCTTGCGTTTCTGGAGTGAATCTGGCCTTAGAAAGATCGCCTCCAAGGTTGGTAAGCCCTTATATACTGACCAATTTACTTGTGACAAGTCCAGGATGGCCTACGCACATGTTTTGATTGAGATTGATATGAGTAAAGAACCAATTACAAAGTTTGGTGTCAATTTGCCTTGCGGGAAGCGCTATGAACAAATGGTGGAGTACGAGAACTACCCTTTATTTTTCCATATATGTCAATGCTTTGGGCACAACAAATTGTTGTCCACCTAGACCAAATACCAGCACACAAAAAAGGGATGCAATGAAAGGGCAAAGAATGCCACAAAATGGTGAACAGTCACAAACAAATGAGCACCGGGAGCATCGAAAAGCCCATGCAAATGCTACCCCACAGAAAAAACCGTCAGTTAGCACACAGCCGAAGCAAACTGCCCAACAAGCAAAACCATCCCATAAAACTAGCACCAAAGACAAACAGATGGCAGCTGATAACAAACCTCAAGACAAGGGAGGTAACAAGTCTGATACAACTGGAACCATGATTGACACCCCCAAGGAACATGATGATGAATTTGAGGCACCATCAACCTTGAGCAATCCCCTGGCAGATACTCGAGGCCGGGATCCAACATTTGAACATCAAACAAATGACGATTTCACACATCTTCCGAACAGCCCTGCCGAGCATTCTGATCAGACTTGGCAAAAGGTGCAAAGCAAAAAGACAAAGAAAAACGCGAGGCGCGGAGTGCCCATAAACTCCTCGGTTGATAAATGAAGCTCCTTAGTTGGAACATCAGGGGCCTATGTGGGCGTGCAGATCGAGGTGCTTCTCTCTCTAGGGTTTGTAAACTCGTAAGACAAAATTATTTTCCCCTGTTTTGCCTATTAGAAACGAAATTCTCGCAAGAACGTTTAGCCAACTTTATGTCTACTTGTTTCTTAAAATGGAATCATGTTTCTAATCTTGATGTTATTCCTGGAGGATACATCATTGTTGTTTGGGATGCTAGTAGGGTAGCTTGTACAGTGATTGAAATTGGAAGACAACACGTCCACTTTCAAGTCCATTGCAACGTCACCCAAGAAATGTTTTATGTTACCTTCGTTTACCCTTTGTATACAGTACCGCAAAGGAGAGTTCTTTGGGAGCACCTAACCACCATCGGGGCCAACATTCGTTTACCTTGGATGATTATGGGAGATTATAACACGTATTGTGCTCCAGGAGACCGAATTAGGGCTGCTCCTCTTCGAAATAGTGAGTTAATTGATTTAAATAATTTTCGAATATCTCATGGTCTTGTCGATGCACCTTCCACAGGTCCTTTCTTCACTTGGACAAATAGTATTCTTTGGGCTAAGCTTGACCGAGTCCTTATAAATCATGGGTGGAGTGACAGGAATCTCATACGTAGAGCATCGTTCCTTCCGATGGAACCCGTATCCGACCATAGCCCAGTTATTGCATCGGTTATTCGAGACTTTCAGCTTGGTTTTCGGCCATTCAGATTCTTCAACATGTGGCTTAAACATCCCAGGTTTGCTAGTATCGTACAAAGTTCATGGGGGTAGTTTATTGATGGTACGAAACAATATATACTTGCGCAGAAGTTGAAAGCCCTAAAACGTCCATTAAGAGAATTGAATAAAGCTGAGTACGGGGGTATTCTCGAGCGTACGGCTACTGCAAATTCAGAATTTAAAGAGGCTTTATCCTCTCGTATGGATGATCCTGACAACACTTCTTTAAAAGAAGAGGTTCACAGATTACGGGCTCGTGCGAACTTCCTCCTTGATGCCAAAAAGAGTTTTCGCCAACAGCGTATGCGGACTACCCACCTAGTTGATGGAGATAGAGGTACGAAATACTTCCACAGCTTAATAAACCGAGACAATGCAAGAAAGAACATATCATACATCATCCAAGATGACGGCACCCGCACCACATCCCCAATAGAAGTCGCCTCCCTCCTTGTAGATTTCTACACATACCTCTTTGGCACATCCCGGCCAAGCACCCCCATTGACCCGACAGTCATGAGTCACGGACCACTAGTCGAAGATCGGTTTTATGAGCAGCTACTTAAACCTGTGGAAGGTGATGAAATCCGGAATGCACTCTTTGATATCGGGAATGACAAGGCCCCGGGACCGGATGGCTACACCTCGGCTTTCTTCAAAAAGAATTGGGATATTGTGGGCACAGATTTGATTGATTGTGTTTGTGAATTTTTCGACACTGGTAGTATACTTCGCGCAACAAACCACACCATTCTCTCCCTCATACCAAAGAAAGACAACGATCCTATGGTGGGTGACTTTAGGCCAATTGGTCTCACAAATGTTACTTATAAAGTGATTACCAAAATTTTGGCTAACCGAATGGCACCCTTACTTCCAACTCTCATTGACAAAGGACAAGGTGCTTTCGTAAGTGGTCAAAATCTTGTTGATAACGTTTTCCTTGCCCAACAGTTGGTTAGAGGTTCGAACCGTGCAAGAATTTCTCCACGATGTATGCTCATGGTAGATATTCGCAAAGCTTTTGACACAGTCTCATGGGACTTCCTATCGACAATACTCCATGGTATCGGCTTTCCTCCTAAGTTTGTGGGTTGGATTCTTGCTTGCGTTACTACAGCATCTTTTTCGGTTTCCATCAATGGCGAGCTTTATGGTTTATTTGTGGGCAACGAGGCTTAAGGCAAGGTGATCCCATGTCCCCTACTTTATTCATCATTTGTCTTGAATATCTATCCTGATTGTTAAAGAAGAGATCGAGTGAACCGGGCTTTAAATTCTACCCGAAATGTGCCCGCACGCACACCACCCATCTTGCTTTTGCCGACGATTTGATGCTTTTCTCACGAGGGGACGAGACATCGGTTAACATCCTTATGGATTGTTTGGGACATTTGGAGGATGTATCGGGCCTCTCATTGAACCCTACTAAATCCACAATATATCTAGCCGGAGTTAATGAGATTGTCTATGATCGGATTATGGAGAGAGTCAGATTTGAAGTTGGCACATACCTTGTTCGTTACCTGGGGATACCTCTCGCTCCAATGACGGTTTCAGTTACTAATTTTTCTCCTTTAACTACATCTATCTCGAGTTACATTGAGAAATGGGAGCACATGAAACTTTCTTACGCGGGAAAACTTCAACTGATCACATCCGTGCTTCAAGGAGTAGAATGTTTTTGGTTCCGCGCTTTTCCTTTGCATTCGGCGGTCCTTAATACCATCTGCTCGCTCTGCCTCAAGTTCTTCTAGGGGGGTAGACCAGCTCGGATTGCATGGGACAAAATTTGTAAACCGAAGGAAGAAGGAGGTCTTGGACTTAAAGATATAAGAGTTTGGAATCGTGCTCTTCTTACCCGTTCGATATGGTTATTTCATTCGGGTTCCGAGTCTTTATGGGTGAAATGGGTGCACGAGTATTATCTTCGAGGACAAACTATCTGGGACTACCAAAGACGAGATAGAGACAGTTATCTCATTCGAAAGCTTCTTGATATTAGAGATTCTTTGATTCAGATATTTGGGGGCCGAGACCATGCGATTCGGGGTCTTGAAAGTTGTGTTTTGGATGGAAAGTTAATCACAAGCCGTGTCTATGTAGCCATGAGGACAAAGGGTGAACCGTGTCCGATGCTATCGAAGATATGGAAGAGATACATCCCACCGAAATACACTTTCACCGTCTGGCTTGCATTCAACCGTCGTCTGGCCACAAAAGACACACTTCACTACATGGATTTGCCTAACATCGGTTGCCCCTTTTGTAGGCATTCTGATGAATCGAGTGCACATATTTTATTTTCTTGCAGGTTCAGTGGAGAAATATGGGGTCGTATCAGAGCATGGTTGGGGATTACTCGCGCAATGACCACGCTTGACAGTGCACATAAATGGATTAGGAAGGAGCACCAGGGCACATCCTACCGATCCCGCGCCATCAACCTTGCATTCCAAGCTACTGTTTTTGAGATTTGGCGTGCTCGAAACCGCCTTGTATTTGATGAAGAGATCGTGACTCAAGACACCATTTTCACTCGAATCACCGTTACGACTTTGAAGACTTTATTCCGCTTATATCCGCATTATCGACTTGCATGTTAGATTTCTTTTGGCTTATTGATGTACTCAGTTTTCCTGATTTTATTTGTAAAGTCCATTAGTGACTTGTACTCTACAGAGAGATCTTTGAACTCTCTGAACGATTGTAACCTTGTACATCATATATATACAAATCCACATTTACCTATATAAAAAAAAGGTATTTTAGATGGCCCCGAAATATTTTTCCTTCTTTTTAACCAAAAACTTTCAGCTTACTACCCATTATATCCCTCATAAACCTTAAACATAAAAAACATCGAAAACCCAGAAACCCTAGAAAACCCAAAAACCCAGGAAACATATACGAACTCTGACAAACCCTTACACACATTTGAGATGCGATTTTTTCGTTTGGGAATAATGATTTTTGGCTTCAGTCTTTGTCTGGACCTCCGTTCGAAGCATAGGATTGCAAAACCCTGAAATTATAGGTAAGAACTAGGTACCAGTTTTTTTTTGTATGTATTTGGATGGTTTAGGTTTAATTAACTGAGTCGGGAGGTCTTGAATTAACATGAAATAGGTTCTTAGTTAAACTCAGGGTAAACATAGGGTATTTGTTTATCAAAACATACCTTCGTACTGTAATTTAGTTCAAATATATTACTTGGTATCCCATTGTTTGATGTTTGGAGACTCCGTTTACGGTTTGATCCAACGAGAATGTCAAAATGAACCATGTCTCGCATCTTCTTTATATCTCATGTACATGTGTGGAATTGGTTTACATGTTATGATCCATTTTACAGAGGAATTGTATGGTTTCACGTGTGCTTATGCATATTACAAACATATCGTATGTTATAAATATCGATTATATCTGGTCTTGCAAGGTTAGGCTATCGAGGACTGCATTCTGGCTTATTTCATCAACCCATATCGCATGGTGTTTCTGAAGGATAAAAAAGTATATTAATTGTTTTCATTGGTTTTAATTAGCATACCGAATTTGATGAAAGAGATCACTCAAAATATTAAAAAAGAACACATAAAAGTTGCGAATGAAACACCTTTCTATATAATATTGAAGGCTTCGTATAAGCTCTGCAATGAAAATCCTTGATGAAAATGAATTATAACATTATAACCGAGATCATAAAAACATACTCCATAGATGAAGATGCTTTCAGAACTGGGTCAAAACTTGTAAAAATAACGACCAACTTCATAAAGTTTATTTGTGGGTTAAAATGACGAGGAGGAATATCTTTAAACTCAGTCGGAGGATTCAAACTTTGGTATACCAATGCTCAGGAAACAGTGTCCAAGATCATGAAAAAGCCAAAGTAACAACACGATAGGCTATCTAAGGGACACATACTACCAAGTATGGACATTTAACTTAGTCTTAGTAAAAAATAAAAAAAATCAAATGGAGGATGTGGTGAACTGCAAATATTTGAACAAAAAATACTCAAAAGATCCATTTCCTATACTGATAACTAATTAATTAGTACTGAAAATTTGGAGAATAAGATGTTATCCTTCATAGATGCTTATTCATACTATAACCGAACTTCAATACAATAGTTTTGAGCAAAAGAGACTATATATCTACAAAGTCATGCATTTTAGCTGAAGAATTTTGGCGATACATATCAAAGGTTAGTTAGTAAAACATTTTCAACTTAGCTTGGAAAAATCTTATAGGTGTATATAGATGATATATTGGTCTTCAACAAGAACGATAAAGACCATTTACCGAATTTGAATAAAACTTTCGTCAATCTTACAATAGTAAACGTGAAGGTCAATCTAGAAAAGTGCACATTTTGTGTAAGATCTGGAATTCTTTTGAGCTACATGTTCACTGGGAGTAGTATTAAAACAAAATTTGCATAACTGTGAAATTAGCTGCAATGAATCCCCCATAAATAAAAACCAAAGTTTCGATACAAAAGGAAGATTGGATACATTAAACATATTAATTTTAATATCTTCAGATACGTGTCAGTCCTTCTTCCAAATACTAAAATGACCATGACGATACAATTGAACCCTAACATGTGAAGAAACTTTTCACAGCATAAAAAAGATCATAGTCACGGCCAGTGAAATGAGTCCTTATTTTTAAGCTCATATAATTATGGTAGGAACTTATTTGTCTCTAATAAATGTACAATAGAACATTGATGTATCTAGAAGACTGTGTAGATGGTAAGCATAGTTAGGTGATTATGATATCATATTCGAGCCAAGAATCACAATTAAATCTTAGGATTTGGAATACTTCATAACAGAGTTCAAATCAGAAAGACTAGTGCGTTCAACGGAATAAGTAAAATCAACTTGGAAGGTCAAAATACATGGAGGAACTAATAATATTGGCTTTGGGGTAGCAATTAAACTAGTATCTCCCACATACTAAATTATAAGTTAAACCATCAAATTTGGTTTCTCTGCCTCCAACAATGAAGCATATTATGAGGCTCAAATAGTTGTCCTTCGGCTAGTCAATATTTGTGGGGCTAAATGAGTAAGAATTTTTATAGATTTCAACTTTATGGTCAACCAAGCTCTAGTTCAACCATAGGCTAAAGAAGATATATTTAATTCGGTATCTTAAAGACTTTGACGCCATAAAAATTTATTTGAAAAAGTACAAAAAGTATTTATTGATGCTTTAGCATCTTTGACATGTACAGCACCATGCATAATTTACCAAGAGAAACCGTCAATTAACCTACCAAATAGATTACTTAATATAGTTTTGGATTCCGGATTAATGATATTTTAAGTGGATTAAGAGAAATAAGATTAAAACACTTTTATTAAAGAATAAATGGTATAAACCAAAATCTTGATATGCGAATCAAAATGAAGATGGATAATTAATACGTTTTACATGTAGTGACTTACTAAACCTTTTCTTTGATATATAGGGCCTCACTAAAAGAACTTTATCATGGAGAAGGAACTGTCTAGTATGCATATAAGGTATTACACAGAGGAATACTATTGTAACAGTACTGTTGGCCTATAATAATGCAAGACGCAAATAAGATTACAAAAAAACTACTGTATTTACCAAGGATTATCCAATTTAATACCAGTACAACTATCTTATTAGAAGATATCCATTTGACGTATGGGGCCTTTTTATATAGGGCCTTTTACAAAGGCCACATGAGGAAGAAAATTTACTAATTGTTGCTGTAGACTATGTTTTAAAATGGATAGAAGCACAAACACTAGTAAACATCTCAACAAAAGATGTCATTAACTTCTTAAAAACAAACATATGTTGTAGATATAAGATTTTGAGAGTCGTAAAAACAAATAATGGAACCTAATTCTAGAATGATCTATTATAAAGATTCTAAATAAAAAAAAGATATAAAAAAACTCAGTTTCTCCTTTCAGTGCATAGAAAAATGGACAAATGACGGTCACAAATATCATAATAACAGATAGCATAAATAACATGTTGGAAAGAGTAGCATAAAATTTATTAGACTTTTGTAGAAAGTTTCTTGGTTATACATAACAATACCAAGAATTGCAACAACTAAACCACCATTTTCCTGGTATATGGGATGGTGAAAATAGTGTAAGCCAAAAAAATGGTTTTCTTCACACATAATATCCATATGAAAAGAACATATTTCTCAGTAGAAGCAATAACTTTAGATTGTTCTTCATCAGCTTCAGAGGAAGGCACGATAGTTGTTTGGTTCTCAAGGACGTAAAGATGATCCATTGGATCTCAAGTAACAATAGAAGAGATAGTTTCATTGGGAATACTCAAAGTAGAAGTGCTATCTGATAAGTGTCAGAATATTCAGGGTGGTCTATCGGGATACATGTAAAAGATGTCAGGCTAGCAAGTACAAAAGTGTAGAGAGAGAAAGTAAGCAAAATCAAGTACTAATCATTATAAGGTCCCCTTTTTGGGGGACAAAATATTTCTTTATATAGTGACGGCTGTGGGACCCATGGTCACATGCCAAACTTATTCTAATTGATGGTACCCTCTTTAGTTGTACTTTTGTTACTTATTTCTTACTTTACAATTAAGTCCCTGCACATAATTACACTATAATTTAAGCCCTATATTTCACTTGGTATTTCATGCCCTTATCAGTAGCCCCCTAGTTTTGCAGAGAGTCGAGCAAAACCTAATTGTGTGCAGAGCGTTGGGTCGGCGATTTCCCTTCGATTTGGTCGTGTCGAACGTAGGGTCGGCATCCCACTATTGATGCAGTTATTGCCAAGTTAGAATTTATTGATGATGAAATGTCGTTGTCAGGGTCAACATCCTATCAAACAATGATAAATGTCGATGCTAAGATCGACAGCACTACCGATCTGATTAATACTGTGGTCAAGGTTGACACTCTGTTAAATGTCGATACTGGGGTCGACAAATTGTCGTTGATTGTCGATATCAGGGTCGACTATTACTTGGTTCGAATTTGAGTATTTACCAATTTGTCGATACTATGTTCTGCACACCATATTTAATCTTTTTCACTTAAGTACTGAAAATTTGTGAACTGGTTTGGGACACTTTAATGGGCTTGAAATCGGGTTTAAATTTCTCGAGGCCCACCAAGCCCCATACCCTGATCGGTTCTTTCTTCCAGTTCATGTGTCTTCTTGTAATTGATCGGTGCGTTTTTCATCATTAGCTATCTATGCGCATGCTGAGATCGTATCCCTCTAGGTCTGCTCTAGCCCCTTGGTTTGACACGTGTTACATAGTGATTGGGTCGTACTTGAACTCGTATTTTTAATTTAAGCGACTCTTGAAATTCCCGAGGCTCTTTTCGATTGCGCTTCTCCATGGATCAGATCCTTAACACACTTGCTTCCCCTATAAATAGTTCTTGTTTTTTTTCTTACTTTCACTGAGTAATTTCTAGAGAGATAAGCTCTGGCCAAATCACCTTTCTAGAGAGAGAAAATCTCAAGTTTATGAGAAAACCCCTGTCTCACAAGAAACCGACGAAGAAATCCGACGCTCCTGAAAAGCCTACCTTTCACTTTGTCGACTACTTGCAAATCACTCAAAGGTCGGAATAATACCGAGCAGATGGGCTGATCCACAGAGGTGTTGTTTCACCAGCGTATTCAGAGCCTCTGATTTTTCCAAGAACTAATAATCCTGGTCCTTCGAACATTTCCACCTACAAAGATCTTTCGTCCTCGCAAACAGCATCTTCTTCGAAGCCCCCTGCTGCTCGAACTTCTCCCAGAATATCCAATACTGAAAATCTTCCCTCGTCTTCACAGCCTCATATTCTCAACAGCCGACCAAAAACTCCATTTCTGATTATGGGTGATTCTACTTCCTTCTCTACGCCTCCTCGTGAGTACGTTCCTCCACGCGAGTACGTTCAACTTACTCACGACACCATCGGAGTAAAAACAAGTCACAACACCGCGACAACTGCCAAGAGAGGTGTTCTGACAGATGAAGAAAGAAAGAAACAAAAGAGGGTTCCGTCGAACGTCGAGACTAAAGGTCCAGGCCATATCCGAACTCATAGCAGCTCGAGTGCTGCTCTTGCTACCCCTTCTCCTTGGGATCTGATGTCTGCCGACAAACATCTGCTCGCAGAATCGGTGAATGCAGATGCTACGCCCCCAATTTCCAAATTCTCCACAAAACCAGCGTCGGCTGATGTCAAAGGGAAAACCATTGAACGGCCTGCCAAGAAGCCTTCGCACAAGTCTTCAAAACCTAACGTGGTGATAAAAATCGGCGACGAAATCTGGGGAGAAAGACTCCAGGTCGGTGAAATCTGGGCTCAAGGATAGCTGATCTTGATAGACTCCCAAATCGGTTGCTTCGACTAGACCTGTTTTTACGCCTGCCATCGACCCTAAGACTGTACCAGTTGATGGCGAGGATGTCGATCCTAATCAGTCGATGGAAAACCCTTCCGTAATCTTGATTGATGGCGTCGAAAGGAAGCCGCTGCCACCTGGAACGGCCGACGTCGTGACTGGGTACCACGTTCGGTTGACCAACGATCAGATTCTCTCACTATTCAACGACAAATATCTGTACTACTCGCCTAACAAAGAGAAGGAGTTAATAAGATCTGGGGGATTCCATCATGCGTCAAAGTTCGGTTTCCTCAACCTGGAAAAACCCCTCTGCATGTCCAAGGTCGGGAGAGTATTTTTCACCAAACTTTTTAACTTGGGTTTGAGACTTCCCCTCAACCCTGACATTATTAGGTACTTCGAGATCCTCAGGCTACGTCTGACCCAACTGACCCCAAATGCTTGGTACACATTGATGTCGACCATAATGGCCTCTCGGCTGTAGGGATCCATATCACAATGGAACAATACATAGGGATATTTGGCCTCTCAAAATACGGGAAGCTCCTCTTTTTCTACTCATCCCTCGTCAACCCCAAAAAAATCGTGAACAACTTATTAGAGGCTGACAGATCGTGGAAGTATAGATTTTTCTTTGTCAGTGGAGCTTGGGAGAATGGTCGACCCTACAACCAGGAAAATCGGAGGCGGCTCACCTTTAAATGGGTCCCCGAAGGTATTGATATGCACAAACTATTATATATTTTTTTAAAGTTGTCTTTTAGTTTGCAAGGTTACTATTCAACAGCTGCGGAAGGCACACCTTGAAAAAGCTTCGACAATCTTCGCTCAGCTTTGACATTTTTCAAGAAAGAACTGGGGTCAGAAATTTCGCCAATACTTCAAGAACACCAACCTCATCAACAGCAACCTTTGGCGTTGTTTGGACCGTATCCTGAGTTTTGAAGAATTGCGGACCCCTCCTAAGGTGGTTGATTTTTTCAAGAGGCTCGCGGGTCCAGATTGCGAAGTGTTCTTACCCAAACGGGAACGAGCTCCAAGCAAGCGCGTGAAATCCGAGTAGCTGTCCGATACAAAGGGTGAACCGGGTACCGCTGTTGACCAACCTACTGGAGTTCTCCCTTCCGAGCTAGAAGCTACTGTCGTTCTTCATGACCCGGTTGCAAGTAGCGATAAGTCTCCTGCTGCTGTTCTGGGAAGGAAAAAAGACCGTGGCGAGAAACGGAAGAATGGCCCTTTGGCTGAAGAAGGAGACAAATCCTCCTTAAGCAAAAAATACAAAGGGAAAGCCATTGCTGAAGAGGTAACCGTCGACCCTAGCAACGAACAAACTACCATACACTTGATGTTCGAACATTTCGAGGGTACGAACTTCCCGCTCCCGTTGGCTATCTCGAAACAAAGGCGAACTCAGAGGACCCTATCCCACCTGGAAAAGGAACTTTAATTTTTCTCGTTCACTCCCAAAGTTCGAGCTCCTTCTTCCTTCAGGACTCAGACGTTCTGGCTAACTCTCTATAGGCACTACTTGTTCCTATAGCTCAAAAAGAGAGAGAGGCTTTGAAACTTTAGAGGGAACTTTCCGAACTCAAGAGGAGCATCTCGACCAAAGCTAAAGAATCGCAAAAATCGGTCGATCTTGTTAAGGAACGAGTCGGCGCTGCCGAGGCTCAAGTTAAAGCTTTTGGGGTGAAAGAGAAGGAGTGGGAAAAAACCCTCTCCAAAATCGAGGAGAACCGTGCCAGGGCTGTCGAAGAACTTGCTGCTTAGAAAATTCAGAACGAATTTCTTCGATGGCTGTCGAAGAAGATGGCTAAAGAAGTTCAGAAGCTCCAAACGGTTCTTAACCAAAGCAAGGAGGAGAACCATGCTTTTGGAGTTAAGCGTAAAATGGTTATGGACCAGCAAGTTGCCGATGCGAGGGTCGGTTACGTCTTGAATTTCCATGCCTTGTGGCCTCAGATGCCACTTGGGTCGATGTGGCTTGATGTTCCAGAAGAAGATCGCCCTGAAGGTGTCGACTGTTCTGACCATGCCATTGAGGAATCCGAACCTTCTGACAATTTCTCTGATGCCTGATTTTATGCTGTCTTTTCTTTACTTCAAGCTGATTTTGGGACTAGATTTTGTTTTGTAAGTCGAACCATTTATGTGCGATGCTAATTGTTTAATGTAAATCGAACTGTTTATGTCTGATTCTATCTTTTTTGCCATTGGAAATGATCAATTTCCGATGTTATTTGTTTAATGTATTTAATTACATCTTGAAATTGTAGATCAACTTAAAAGTTGAAAAAACCCCTTTGATAGGTTCGATATTTTGTAGATCAACTTGAAAGTTGAAAAACCCCTTTGATGGGTTCGACATTTTGTAGATCAACTTAAAAGTTGAAAAACCCCTTTGATGGGTTCGACATTTTGTAGATCAACTTAAAAGTTGAAAACCCCTTCGATGGGTTCGACATTTTATGGATTAACTTGAAAGTTAAAAAAACCCTTTGACGGGTTCGACATTTTGTGGATCAACTTGAAAGTTGAAAAACCCCTTTGACGGGTTCGAAATTTTGTGGATCAACTTGAAAGTTGAAAAACCCCTTTGACGGGTTTGACATTTTGTAGACTTATTTTTAGGCTCTGAATATTCACTATAAAGATAAGTTCCTGATTTTATCATCTCCATCACTTGGTACGGTCCTTCCCAATTTGTTGCTAACTTTCCGAGCTGTTTATCTTTAGTGTGGAGAAAAACTTTTCGTAACACTTTGTCCCCGACTTTGAAATCTCTTCTTCGAATTTTTGAGGCATACCTGCTTCTCATCAGGGTCTTATAATGTAGAGAACTGAGATGAGCCCTTGCTCGTTTCTCTTCTATCAAATCTAAAGCCAAAGCTCTATTTGCATCGTTGCTGCTTTCTTCGTAATGATCGACCCTGATAGAAGGGAACATGGTTTCTGCTGGCATTACCGCATCCATCCCATACACTAATGCATAAGGTGATTCTTGTGTCGCTGTTCTAGGTATCATTCGCTATGACCATAATACCTTTTGTAAAAAATCCGGCCATTTTCCCGTCTTTCCTTCTAATATTCTTTTCAATCCATTAATGATTGTTCTGTTGGTGACTTCAACCTGCCCATTCGCCCGAGGATGGAACGGAGCTGAAAAACACTGTTGTATGCTATGATTAGCACAAAATTCCCTCATCTCATTGCTGTCGAACAGAGGTCCATTGTCCATGGTTATCTTCTGAGGAACACCGTACCTACAGCAAATGTTTGACCATATGAACTTTACCACATCTTTTGCTCGGGTACCTGACAATGGTTCTGCTTCGACCCATTTCGAAAAATAATCCACTGCTACTACAATAGCCTGCCTTCCTCCAGATGCTAATGGAAGTGGTCCCACCAAGTCTATTCCCCATCTATCAAACGGTAATCCCTCAAAAATGGATTCTAGAGGAACTGCTGGAGTGTGGATCGAATTTGCAAAACTCTGGCAAGTGTCGCACATTTTGACTAATTCTTTAGCGTTTGCCGATAGTGTAGGCCAATAAAAAACCGACAAATGGACTCTCCTGATTAATGTCTTGAAACCACAGTGTGTCGATCCTTCTCCATTGTGCAAATCAGATAAGATCATTTGTGATTCTTCGTGACTCAAACATCTTAAGAGAGGTCTGCTTGCAGATCTTTTGTAAAGAACATTTCCCAAAAACACATAGCCTCGTGCCTTGTTCCGAACACTCTTTGCTAAACTCTTATCATCGGGCAACACCTCCTCGGTCAAGAATTTTGTAATATTACTCCTCCAATCAGAACTTAAAACCGTCGAGATTTGACAGGCTACATCCGGTCGATTCTCCAGATCTTTCCTCTTAAGAATGGATGGATGCTCTTGCGTTAAAATCCAAGGGTATTCTCCCAAATATGCCGCTGTGGCCAACGAATCTGCAATTGTGTTGTCTTCCCTTCGGATATGTTCATAAGTTACCTTTTTGAATGACGACGCCAAAATTCTTAAAGCCGCTAAATATTGCACTAGCTGCTCTTTCCTTGCATGTGATTATCCAGTTGCATGATTTATTAATAGCTGTGAATCATTGATCACCCGAACATTTCTTGCCCCACAAATTTGTGCCAATCTTAGTCCTGCCAATGCTGGTTCATACTTTGCTTTGTTGTTCGAAGCTTTAAAAACAAAACGGATTGCTTGATGCATCGCGACTCCTGAAGGTGTAGAAATTTGAACGCCACCCCCACATCCGATGATACTGGAGCCTCCGTCCGTTCTGACTATCCACTCGATAGTGTTGACCTCTGCTTTCCCCGGTACTTCCCCAGGTGTACTAGAATGAAATTCCACTAGGAAATCTGCTAACGCCTGTCCCTTGATAGCCGTTTTTGGTTCAAAATTGATGTCAAAGTCCCCCAGTTCTACCGACCATTTCGTCATTCGACCAGAAATATCGGGCCGTTGTAAAAACACTTTTGAGAGGAAATGTGGTTCGAACTGTGATAGAATGTCCTTGGAAGTACGGTCGCATTTTTATGGCGGCTGTTACCAAAGCTAACGCTAATTTCTCAAGCTTTAAGTATTGCTTTTCTGCATCCAGTAAACCTTTACTTACATAATAAACTAGCTTAGGGATTTTATCCTCTTCTCGAACCAGTGCTACACTGACCGCGTGTTCCGAGACCGCTATATAAAGAAACAACCTTTCCTGGGGTGACGGATTTGTTAAAAATGTTGAGGACGAAAAATAATTCTTGATGCCGACGAACGCTTTGGTACATTTAGCAGTCCAGCAAAAATTCTTAGCATTTCTCAGAATCTGAAAAAACGGTACGCATTTGTCCAACGATCGCGAGATAAATTTGTTCAAAGTCGCTGAACGCCCGGTTAAAATCTGTACCTCTTTAACATTTCTCGGAGGAGCCATGTTGTTCAAAGCGTTTAGCTGAGCTGGATCTACTTCTATCCCCTTCTCTCTAATCATGAACCCTAAAAAAATTCCGGACCGAACTCCGAAAGAACATTTTTTTGGGTTCAATTTAAGATTCATCTTCCCAAGATTCCTGAATGTTTCTTCAAGGTCTGCAAAATGACTCTCATCGGTTATGCTCTTAACCAGCATATCATCAATGTAGACCTCTACATTTCGCCCGATTTTCTCCTAGAACACTTTATTCACAAGCCTTTGATAGGTGGCCCCTGTGTTTTTTATACCAAACGGCATAACTTTGTAGCAATACAAGCCCCTTCCTGTGATAAACGTAGTGCTTTCTTGGTCTTTAGGATCCATCTTTATCTGGTAATACCATGCATAAGCATCCATGAAAGATAATATCTTATTTCCTGATGTCGAGTCTACCAACTGATCAATCCTCGACATGGGAAAATTATCCTTGGGACAAGCTCTGTTAAGGTCTGTGTAATCTACGCACATTCTCCATTTGCCGTTTTTTTACTAGAACCGGATTAGCTGTTCATTGTGGGTAGCGGGACTCTCGAATATGCCTTACCATTGTCAATCTTTCGACTTCTGAAATGATCGCCTCTGTCTTTTTTGAGAAAATGCTCGGCGCTTCTGTGTTATGGGTCAAACACTTGGGTTTATAGACAGCTGGTGGTAGATGACGTTTTCAGGGACCCCTGTTACATCTTTTGAACACCAAGCGAAAAGATGTAACTTTTGTTTGAGAAAATCAATTAATATTTTTCGAAACCAAGGGGACAAATTTACCCCAATCTTCAATACCTTCCCTTTGGAAAATTCGTAACTCTAATAACTTTCATCTGTGAGCAAAATACTCGGGGTCTCCCTAGGATCATCTGCAGGTTCTGATCCACGGGCCGACCCTGCTAATTGTTAATGCCTTACATCGACCATTTCCTTATCTGGTTTTACTGCCAAGGCTGCTCAATAACATTCCCTTGCGGTCTTCTGAATGCTTCTAACAACTCCGACGTTATTTCCAATTACATACTTCAGGCACTGGTGAACTGTAGAGGTTACAGCATGCATCCTTGATAACCAAGAGCGAAAAAAAATTACATTGTGTGACGTAGGTGCATCGACAACAATGAACAAAACCATCACTTCTTTCTTAAACGTCCCTCTCCCAAGTTGAACTACTCTTTCGAATTCTCCTACGACTTCTGCTGACACCCCTGTAAAATTGATGATTGGTCGATCTGACTTCACAATTACTGGTTTATTCCTAAACCCTGAAAAAATTGATAAGAAAATTATGTTTGTTGAACTGTCGGTGTCCACCAAAATTCTTCGCACCTCCTCCCCTGCGATAGCCGCGCCGATTACGATTGCATCCTCATGAGGGCCTGCCACGTCTCTCATGTCGTCATCATCAAAGCATAAGATAGAAGAAGGATTCTGATACAAATGAGGCGAGGTTCTCGCTTCTAACTGAGTTGCTAAATTTACCATATGTCTCTTCCGTGAAGAATTGGTGGTACCTGCCATCGAATCGCCCCCGAAAATAGTTAGAGATTCGAAAACTTTGCACAGATCTCTTACTTTTTCTCGTTCTGGATGTACCCATTCCTTATTTACTCCAATCAGGTTCCTATTCTTGTATGGGTCTAAATATTCGGTGGATACGTCGAACGAATCACTGACCTCAGATATTACCAAAGAAACTTCCTGTTTAGGTGCTGTTACGATTTGATTAGCCGCTCCCATTTGCTGAGCTTGCTTTTTCACATACTCAAGCAATTTACCACTGTCGATTTGTGATTGGAATTCATTCTTGAGCGCAATACAATCCTTGGTATCATGACCCGCATCATCATGGTACCTACAAAAGCGGTTGTTCCGGCCTTCACGGGGGGTTCCAATAGGAAATGGCTTCTGAAAATGTATGTTCTTCCGCGACTTATCAAAGATAGTCGCAACACATTCAGTTAAATCAGCAAAATAATCAGGTCGAACCCATTTGTTTGATATGGGTCAGTAATTATTCCCTTGATAATTATTTCCTTAGTAGCCGTTTCGCGTCCTTTGTGTTTGATTTCCCCATTCTTTCGCGTATGCTGCAGGAGCTACGGTACTTATCGGTTGCGGCTGAGGGATCGAACTTGTCTTTGAAACTTTTTGATTCGTAACCACCGAAGCTTGGTTTGTTTGTTGGATCTGCGCTGCTAATTCTGAGGCTTCAGTTTCCTCAATAAGGATCTGCTTTTCGACTTGGGCTAACAAAGCTGAGAAAGTGAAGGCTTGCTTCTTAGTCACAACGTGCTTCATCGGCCCTGGTAATAATCCTAACCTGTAACCTGTTAAGGCTATACTTTCATCACAATAATCTAGATCTGTTTTCGCGTCTATAAAACGTCGAATATAATCCCTTAGACTTTCTCCGACCTTCTGTCGGCAATTGACTATTGTGTCCCCGTTTGCTCTGAAATTTTTGCTACCGACGAATTGTTGTCTAAACATCATCCAGAACATATTAAAATTCTTGATGCATCCTTGTGGTAACCGATTATACCACTTCGACGCCTGATCTTTAAATGTCATTGAAAAAGCTCGACAAACCAGTTTGTCGCCATTGTCGAAACTCAACATAAAATTTTTGAAAGCTTCCACATGATTATCTGGGTCTTTCTTTCTGTCATACTTTTCAAGCTTAGAGATTTCGAAACGCTTCGAGGAAGTTTCTTGAAAAATTTTCATCTGATAATGGAGACGACCTCCAGTTATGCCCGATGTTGAAGGTCCCTCCTCCTAAGCCTTCTCCTCGACTTGTAAACAACCCTTCATCAAATTGGTTGGAAAATTGACTCCCCACTCTGTAACCCTGTGACTGGCTTACTGATGGAAACTGGAACTGATGACCGATCACCTACTCCCTGTTGAAAGTAACTATTCTGATTTTTTCAGCTGATGTGGGCGTTATTTTGTCGATGCTAACTCCCTGAGGTTCGACCATTTTAGCTCTTGACGACTTTAGCTCTCTTTCTTTGATCATACTTTTATCTTTTCTGAAGCGTCGGAAATCCCGGACCGGGGAAGAGGACTCGCTAAAATCCTCTCCTGAAGAAAATTCTTACTCCAAGTTGGATAGGAATCCAGACTTCTTTCGTGCAGCCTCGTGGATCCTCCTCGACCGACTCCTGCCCTTGAAAAAATCCACCTCTTCTCGACCAGCTCCGCGTCGAACCTCTTTCATTTCTTCATCTGATTGTTCACTTCGACCATCCAACCGACCTTTCTTTTCAGCCAAAGTCAAATCCCTCTCAGCATTTAGCTTAGCAATGTCATCTAAAAGTTGTTGCCTAGTCATGATTAAGGTCGACCGGCTGCTTCGGCCCTGATTTCCATCATTACCTAGCAGCTGTTAGGTGCGACCAAAGTCCCACATCCCACATGGGTAATACATGGGAAGGATTAGTGGTATATAAGTAAGAATATACCTCAACTAGTGTGAGGCCTTTTGGTAGTGGACCAAATGCAAAGCCGTGAGGGCCTTCGGGCACCAAAGCGGACAATATCATACTAGTGTTGAGATCGGGTTGTTCTTACTAATATACGGAGATGGAATATGTGGACTGAGCCTTCATATTCCCAACAAATGGTATCAGAGCACCAGGCCCAGATAGAACCCGATGTGGTGGGTTGTGATGTGGGTGAAATTCTCAGGATGCAGAACATCTTGCCAGGAGCCATACTCAAGGTGATTGATCTGCTGGATAGATGGAGTGCCAGATGGCTCATCAAGCAGGTGTCTTGATCACGGAGCGGCACAGATTCATCTAAAGATGGAGTGCCAAATGGCTCATCAAGCAGGTGGTTTGATCAAGGAGCAGCGCAGATTCATCTAAAGATAGAGTGACTGATAGCTCATCAAGCAGGTGGCTTGATCAAGGAGCGGCACAGTGTCATATGATAGTGAGCAGATAGATCTGCCCTAAAGCTCTAGAGTTCAGGTTTCTCTTCACCTGACTAGAGTAGGCGGGTGGAAGTCAATTGAGAGGAGGCTAGAGTGGTACTTTGTTCGAGAGGAGGATTGTTAGGTGCGACCAAAGTCCCATATCCCACATCGGTTAAACATGGGAAGAAAGATCAGTATATAAGTTAAGAATACATCTCCATTAGTGTGAGGCCTTTTGGAAGTGGACCAAAAGCAAAGCCGTGCGGGCCAGTGGGCCCAAAGCGGACAATATCACACTATTATGGAGATTAGAGTATTCTTACTTATATACAAAAGCGGAATATACTGACCAAATATTCCCTAGAGCAGCTCCTCAGAATTCCAACCCTCTAAGAATGATATCTCTTGGTCAGACCCTTTCTCCTTTACCTTTCTCTTCCTAGCCTCGGTATTCATTCGTTAACTTTTCTTTTTGTAAGGTCGAGATTTTGGGGAACTTAATCTCCAGGTATGTCTGGTTCCCACAGACGGCGCCAAGGATAAGTGTTAGAATATTTAAGGTGGTTTATCGGGATACGTGTAAAAGATGTCAGGCTAGCAAGTACAAAAGTGTAGAGAGAGTAAGCAAAATCAAGTACTAATCATTAGAAGGTCCCCTTTTGGGGGGACAAAATCTTTCTTTATATAGTGACGGTTGTGGGACTCTTGGTCACATGCCGAACTTATTCTAATTGCATGTTACCCCCTTTAGTTGTACTTTTGTTACTTATTTCTTACTTTACGATTAAGTCCCTGCACATAATTACATTATAATTTAAGCCTTATATTTCACTTGGTATTTCATGCCCTTATCACTATCAACTATTTGAGCAATTGAAAAAGGATGAGTTTCACATGCATAAGTTGTCCACTCAATGTATAGTTGCCCTTTTTATATAACCATCATAAGTCTAACTCCAAATTTGAAAAAGCTCAATGGAGGCAAACATAAAAGTTAACTTTAGCTTAATCTTTTTCCTTGAAAGCAACATCTTTTATATGAGTCATCAACTTTGTTTAAACCAATAATGACTACTTTGCTCAGCCTTGGGGGTCTCCACTGAAGTGTCCTTCTTCTTCAAAGCATTATCAAAATTCTCCTGCAATACTTCACTTTTCTTGTGTTCATCATTCACACCTTTCAAAAACTCTTATTTCTCAATATTTATGAAATCCATAAACTCTTCATGCAGTTTCTGCTCAACGTATCTTAAACTCTGCTTTATTTTCACTTTAGCATAAATATCTTCCAACTTGCATACAAGAACTGAAATAGTTATACTTTGAACACATGACAACTCTGCGACCTAGTCCCTAAAACTTTGGCATGCAGAAAGAATTTATCTCCCAAAACATAATTTAATTTATTATCGTCTTCATAATTATCGTAGCTTGAAGCTCATTCTTCAGTTGCGCCTTAGGGTTAGTTTTATCATAGAGTTCATTAGCTTGAAGATTAGCCTTTATGTTTTGGCCACTTTAAAAAGGCTCTCCTAAAACTTCAAGGACTAAGATAAAGATCATGAATAATTACGGTAGGATTTTCAGAAGCCTGATGCATCATCACAAAATTATTGTACAAATGTTGAAAAGTAAAAAGAAGTTATAATCAATAATATATATAGATCAACGTTATAAATAAAAAAATGATAGAAACTTACTTCAAGTTATAGTTTCATATGCCTCTTGAAACTTATAGTTTTAACACCCAATTGGTTATTAAAGGTATCCATATGAGTTCTCTCAATTGAACCATATTGAGTATATAAGACCTTAGCTATTTTTAAGAGAAATACGATTAAAATTGACAATATTTGCAATAATTATCTCGAGTAAATGAGTTTTATCAATCATATTATTAAGCACTTAGTTATAGCAATTAACATCTTTAGTCCTGACCTTTGTAATTATGAACCTTTCAACATAATCCTTGTTTTTACGTTTTGGTCTCCGCCTTTCCTCTAAACAATAACTACCTTACTAATATAATTTAAAGTTGTTTGGGCCAAAAGGGTGTTAAGTTTATACTCGATGGAAGCATCATCTATATTTATGTTTTATTTCTCAACAGGAAGAAAAATCTAATCGAAAACCAAAAACCTATCCTTAGTTACTACAACACCGTTTTTTTGTGGAAGGAGGAGGGTTCATCATAAAATCATAGTTTCTTCCAGCAAAATCATCACTAAAAGACATAAATTTGGGCACCCGAGTTTCAACAACCATAACTTGGTTCTTTGGAAAAGTACCAACAACATAAACTTTAACAAAAGAAGTTGTTAGAAATATACATTTACATGAGAAGTTACTACTACAGACTTATGAAAAACAGGTTTTGTCTTCAGATTAATAACCAAATTCTCAACAACAAAGTCTTAACAAGAAAAATATCAACAACTTTAGTACAATGATCATAATTAACTTGGGATTTAGACTGATCACTAGTTCTCATTTTGGGAGACTTGTCTTGATCTTGTATTGAACAACTGAGAACAAGTTTAGAAACCTCGACCATATGATCAGAAGATGTGGAACCAAATTTATTTGTCAAAGAGTGTTGAAAGAGAATAAGCAAAAAAAATTACAAATACTTTATGAGGAAGACTTCTGGAATTAGTGTTAGACTTGGTTGACACGCCCGATATTTTATATTCAGTAAGCCTAGAACGGTAGGCCACAACCCTTTAGCTAGAAAATACCAAGGCTGAGTAATATTTTTTTTAAAGAAAATAATTATAATATATGAAATATAAAAAATAGAATTGATGAAGAAGTATGAAGCTTGTACGGTGTTGAGAGAAAAGAGTTGATGATTAAGGTGAGTCTTGAAAGAAAAGAATTATGAATTACACTGAGAGAAACACTAAGAGTCATTGTTCATTTTGTAAATTTGTAAATATTTACAGCATAAGAAGAGTGGTTGTGTTATTTGTACTCTTGAAGTTTTTTATAATATTTCTTCTATAAAATTAATATTCTTATTCTCGCAGATGTAGAATTTCTCCACAATCCAAACCACATTAAATCATTTGTGTTGTGTGTTTGATTTTTACTTTCAAGTTCATTATTTAAAAACAATTAAGAGTAAAGAGCCGAAGCTCTGATGCCATATAACGTTCTTGCAGGTGTTCATGAACTTGATAAGTCTTGGCTAAATGTGTTAATGTCTTGGCCATAGGCGAAACTTGTGAATATTTTAATTTGGTGTGGTGAGCGTGGATAAAATATAATAAAATTGGTTGTTGCTGATAAACAAAAATTATAAGAATGAATATATTTTCAAATTTTTGTTTTTGAGATTTAAATCTCACTGGAAAATTAAATATAATCATGCATATGAGTTACATGAAGTTCAACCTTGATAAATTCACTAGAGATAGTAACGGTAATATCTGGATAATTAAGGTCACACTTTTCTTTATACATATAGAGATTTATGTTGTCATTGAAGAGAAAATTACAGAGAGTATTGATGGCGAAGTGTTGTCCAAGGCTCATAGTGTTATGATCTTAAGTTTGGGAGATAAGGTACTTCGAAAGGTGACTATAAAGTCTTTGGCCATTAGGATTTGGGATAGGTTATAAGTCATTTACATGAACAAATATTTTACAAATAAACTGTATCTTAAGAATAGTTTTTATATACTTGCAACGAATTATAGTAAGAAGATCCAGAAACTGTTGGATGATTTTGATAGGATCATTCTTGATTTGAATGCGGTTAGTACTGATTGGGTCGGATTATGATGAATGTCATTTACCGTAAAGTGGGTCGGAAGTTATTTAGAGAGGTAGTTTGGACCAAACAGCTAAGTCTTGAAGAATAAGCAGTATGTTAAGTAAGCTCAGTGAATCAGCTAAGTGCCTACCACCTTATTTTATGGGCTTCAGGGCTTGTAAGCATTGACCCGAATAGGTGACCAGACCCGAATGGTCCATGAATCCAAAAAGAGTATAAATAGCTCAACCAACAACGTTAAAAGGGTTAGACGTTTTCCAGAAATAAAAAATACAAGCACCTCATTTCTCTCTTTAAAAGCTATCAAGAATTTAATACCAAATAAACTAAAGATCTTCCATAATTACCTCTAAGTTAGATTTCATCATCACCAAGTGCCAATGTTGTAAAGGATCAAGAAATTATCATTAGATCCAATCATGCTCACCATCACAATGGTAGAATTTTGATTGCTTGGAACCTTAGCGTCCATAGCATTACCAATAAGCATGTTTTCCCCATATTATGGACTGTACTTTAGCCTCATTTCCTATCATCAAACGTTTAACCTAAGTCCTGTTTATGGATTCAACGAGCCGTTTGACCGTCTACCTCTCTGGCATGACATTTCATGTACTGCCAGAGTTAGATCTAATTGGGTTTGGATTGTCATGGGGGATTTCAATTCCATTTGTAACCCCCTAGAACGTACTAGCAATACTGATCGTTAGAATAGCTCTATCAATGCTTCCAATGATTGTTGTCATGTTAGTGGGCTTTATAACCTTAGATCAACTGGTTTCCAATATACGTGGTCTCATAAATATGTGGACAACCCTATCTTCTCGAAGATTGGTAAGGCGCTTGTTAACTGTATGTGGGATGACATTTTCCTTAAAAAATTTACCCACATTGATATCCCTCGCACATCAGACCACACCCTCATAACCCTTTATCTCACCACTCTTTGTCTCCTCAAAAGTAAACCTTTTAGATATTTTAATATGTGGAAATATCAATCTAGTTTTTCTAGCATTGTAACTGATAGCTAGTGTACCCGTTGCACGGGTAGCCCGATGAATATTGTTTACAACAAGCTTGTTCACCTTGTGCACTCCTTATCTTTGTTAAACAAGCGTGAGTTTAGTATCATTAGTGAAAGGGTTGAACAATTCTAAACTAATTTATTATAAGCCCAGTTTAACTTGTCTACTAACCCCTCCAACCGGTCTCTAATCAAGGAGGAGCGTGAGGCCTCTAAGACCTATATCTTTTATAGTCGTGCTGAGGAGTTTTTCCTCAAAAAAGGTCTCGTGAGACTTGGCTTAGGTTAGATGATCGAAACTCGTAGTTCTTTGAAAGAAATAAAAAAAATTCCATTAACAATTCTGATTGGACCACTTGCACCAATCGAAGGGATATTTCTAACTACTTTGTGAGTCACTTCTAAGTATGCCCCCTAACTACCCAAGATTTGATAGATATAGGTCCCTTATCAATTCCAAAATCAGCCTCCTTGACAAGTGTATATGATTAATCCTATCACGAAAGATGATATCAAAAAGGCCATTTTTGATATTGATGACAATAAAGCCACGGGTCCTGATGGCTTTAGCATCAATTTTTTCAAACCCTGTTGGACCACCATCAAGGTAGATTTATGTAAATCGGTCAGCCATTTCTTCCATTATGGTAAGATTGACCTTTTTATGGAGAAAAACCCTAATTGGACTTATTCCCAAAGTTGACTCACCCACCAACCCCGCCAACTTTAGGCTTATTTCTTACTGTAATGTGATCATAAAGTTATCTCTAAGATCCTGACTGCTAGAATCAAGTCAGTCCTCTCTTCACTGATTTACTCCTCCCAGTCAGCCTTTGTGCTTGGTCATAGCATTTTGAATAATATCCTGCTTACTTCGAACCTCATGTATGGGTACCATACGAATTGTAAATTTCCAAGATGTGCCCTAAATATTGACCTTATGAAGGCCTTTGATAATGTTTGTTGGTGACTCTTTTTGGATGTTCTTTATGTTATGGATTTTCCCATCAAGATGATTGGTTGGATTCTCCGATGTGCCTCCTCCTTCGTACACCATTAGCATAAATGGTAATATCCCTCGTTCTTTCAAGAGGAAAAAGGCCTCCGATAGCGAGACCATCTCTCCCTTTACCTTTTTGTTATTGTCATGCAGGTTCTTTCTAGCTTTTTTCATGAGAAGATCCTAGATCCTACCTTCGGTTCCACTAGAAGTATCACAAGTTGAAATCATCAACCTTTATTTTGATGATGATCAGGTGATCTTTTGCAAGGCCAACATGGCCTTCATTCATCTTATCAAGCAAGTTTTGAATGAATTCATCATGTTATCTGACCTCTCCCTTAATCTCATCAAAAGTCATATTTACCTCTCTAGGGTCACAGACATTATACGGTGTAAAATTATCGATTAATTGGGTTTCTGCAAGGGTATGCTTCCTATCAGATACTTATGCGTGCCTCTCATCACTTCAAGACTTTCTTATAACAATTGTAAACATTTGTTCCTCAAGATCACCAACTGCGTCAATTCCAGAACAACCAAGCACATCTCTTATGTAGGAAGGCTACAATTGATTAAATATTTCCTCTTTAATAGCCAAGTTTATTGGTCATCTGCCTTTCTCTTTCTAGTTCGTATTCAGAATGAGATTTCACAACTCTTCAGAAGATTCCTCTGGTCAGGTTCCGAGATGAAGATTTTTAGCGCTAAAGTGGCTTGCGATAAGATCACCTTGCTCTCAGATGAGTGCGACTTTTGGATCCTAACCTCAAAGTTTGGAATCTGACGGCCGCCCTTAAGAATTTTTGGTACATCTTAACTAAGAATCCTACATCGATCTGGGCCAGTTGGATTTTATCTGAGAAGATAAAAGTTCAAAATATTTGGAACCTCCACTTGGGCTCCTACCCGAGTTAGAGGTGGCAGAAAATTCTCAAGCTCAAAACCATTGTCTCTAGCCTCTACAAAGTTTTTGGTGGCAACGGTTCTTATAATTCTATATGGTACGGCCCATAGTTGTTTACTAATTCTCTGGTTGACCGTTGACCGTTGTGGCCCCAACATCATTAGGTATGCTTGTCTTCACGGTAGAAACTGTTAAGTTTTTCTGAACTTATCTGCATTTCCAATGAAGCCAGTGCTTGCCATCACTTGAGTAAGATATATCATAACCTTCAAGTAGAATGTGAAAACAGTGGAGATGAGGCAAGTGGTAAGCACATTAAAGAGAACTGGAGTGAATTGAAAAGACAGTGTAATTTTAAGGGGTTATAAATTACACATTAAGGACTGTAATATTTTTTCCCTTCTTTAAGTGTTACAGTCTCTATAAAACCTAGTGTTAGGGTTTTGTGTATTTACCAGAAACGGCAGTCACTGTGTTCTTTCTAATAAAATCGATCTGCAGCAGGTCCGGAGACGTAGGCATAATTTGCTGAACTCCGTTAACAATTGTGTCTTTGATTTCACTTTTGTTTTTTGTGCTTTCCTTTTCTTTTCTTTTTTTTTTATCTGATTTGACAGGAAATTAGCATATTTCCTCAAGAACTGGTATCAGAGCCAGGGTGGTAGCGATCCAAAGGAAATCAGATTTGAGTGGGAGCAATGGCTACAGACGAAGGAAAGGTGAGACTCGAAAAATTCGATGGTGTAGATTTTGGGTTCTGGAAGATGCAGATTGAAGATTATCTGTACCAAAAAAAACTTTATCAACCCCTTTTAGAAAAGAAACCAGAAGGTATGAAAGATGAAGATTGGACCCTTCTTGATAGACAAGCTCTTGGAGTCATCCGATTGACGCTATCCCGCAACGTTGCCTTTAACATCATAAAGGAAACAACCACGGCGGGTCTTATGAAGGCTCTCTCCAATATGTATGAGAAGCCATCAGCGTCTAACAAAGTTCACTTGATGAGGCGTTTATTCAATTTGCGAATGATGGAAGGCGCTTCGGTAGCTCAACACCTCAATGAACTTAATACAATCACAAGCCAGTTGAGTTCAGTTGAAATTGATTTTGATGAAGAAATACGAGCATTGATACTGTTGTCTTCACTACCAGATAGTTGGAATGCTACTGTCACTGCGGTGAGTAGCTCATCAGGAAGCAATAAGTTGAAATTTGATGATGTTCGTGACCTAGTTCTCAGTGAAGAGATTCGAAGGAGAGAATCAGGTGAGTCATCAATCTCCTCAGTCTTACAAACAGAATCAAGAGGAAGAAATTCAACCAGAGTATATGGACGTGGTAAATCGAACTACCGAGGCAAATCAAGAGACTGGAGGTCCAAGTCTAGGAATCCTAAAAATTCCCAGGGGTTGAGAAACATGGAGTGTTGGAATTGTGGGAAGACCGGGCACCTTAAATTTCAGTGCAAGAGAGAACCAAAGGAACAAGAGAAGAAGACAGAGGCAAATATCACTTCAGAAGGAGACGATGCGTTAATATGCTCCTTAGAAAGCAGGGAAGAGTCTTGGGTATTAGACTCCGGAGCATCATTAGGTATGCTTGTCTTCACGGTAGAAACTGTTAAGTTTTTCTGAACTTATCTGCATTTCCAATGAAGCCAGTGCTTGCCATCACTTGAGTAAGATATATCATAACCTTCAAGTAGAATGTGAAAACAGTGGAGATGAGGCAAGTGGTAAGCACATTAAAGAGAACTGGAGTGAATTGAAAAGACAGTGTAATTTTAGGGGGTTATAAATTACACATTAAGGACTGTAATATTTTTTCCCTTCTTTAAGTGTTACAGTCTCTATAAAACCTAGTGTTAGGGTTTTGTGTATTTACCAGAAACGGCAGTCACTGTGTTCTTTCTAATAAAATCGATCTGCAGCAGGTCCGGAGACGTAGGCATAATTTGCTGAACTCCGTTAACAATTGTGTCTTTGATTTCACTTTTGTTTTTTGTGCTTTCCTTTTCTTTTTCTTTTTTTTTGATCTGATTTGACAGGAAATTAGCATATTTCCCTTAGAGAAACTTGGTCTTCAGTATTATATATAATGGCTCCTGGAACTGCCAACCTCCCCCCCCCCCCCCCGATTTGAGCGGCTATAAGGTTTCATCAGCGGCATCTTCAGGATATTAGGGATGCTTTTAATCTCCTCTAGGCCCGATTCCAAATCAATGTCGTGATTGCTTCTCCATAAGCAGTACGTACAACTTCATCAGACAATCCGGCCCGGAAGTACCTTAGGCCTCTTTGATCCGGAACAAATACAACATCCCCATGCATTATTTTATTGCTTGGTTGGTCATTCAAAACGAACTTCCAACTCGGGACAAGCTCTCTGTTTAGGACTTTGTCTCCCCCCTCTGACTGCGTTCTTTGTAATAATTATTCGAATCCATTGGTCATATCTTGATCAATTGTTGCTTCACACGATCTATTTGGGAGGGCACCTTACGGAAAATTGGCATGCCTTCGCCCTCTTCTGATTGGTCCACATAGATAACCACGGCCAGCTCCTAAACGCCCCCTACCAATGGGCATGGCCACCTTTGGCGCACACTTCTGTGCGCGGTAATTTATTATGTTTGGAAGGATAGAAACACGAAGATTTTTACATAAACCCAATTATTACGTTCAGTCATTTTCTATCATGTTTTATCCGACTCAATTACAAATTTCACGGTACCAAAATTTCATAATGTGAATATACTTAATTGTTTATTTGATCTAACTCATTATTTGTTTATTAACTGTATTCTTTTTTAGTTCAACATGTTGTGAGGGGGTGTCCTACATTTTAGGTAAACATTATTTCCTATTAATGCAATACAATTGTTTTTTATAATAAAAAAACTTTATTAATAAGTTAAACGATATTTGAAAAATCGTAAGCTTTGAAAGTTGCCAACAGAACTCTTAAATCATAAACTAGTATGTTTGGGAATGGGTCTAAAAATATGATTTGAAAAGATCCATAACTCATATATTCTGAAAAATTAGATCATCAAAATCTATATTTTATTATTATAGTCGGTCATTGACTAGCGTTTTCGATAGTTTGTCAAAAATAGATATTAAAAGTTATTTAATTTTGTTTTTCTTCAAAATGATCTATAATATTTTTTTTGGTGTAATAAAACTTCAATTAATTGAAAGAGATTCATACATAATCCTGGGGCATACCCCACGGTAATAATACATCAACTACAATAAAAGACCATAACAAGACAACAGAACTACTATAAGACAGATCAGCGTCTAAATGCCTAAAAAGATATGGCACGGTAGATATTACATAGCAACAAAAATAAGGCTAAAGATATGAAGCTATGGTGACTCAGAAGCTTTAAGCTGACTCCGGGTGATTTCAGTATGAAACCACGCTCCAATCCAGAAAGAAGATCACCTGAAACAAAATATGAAAAGAATAAGTTAGAAAATAATTAAACTACGTCGGCCAGACAATCTTGGTACCATGAAATCTGTATGGGAGATCCGATAAGATTTGGTATGAAATCGAGGAGACCATATATGTTCACAATTCACAATTCTGCTCCTTCCAAACGTGATAGACGATCGCGTTGAAGCACGTGCACCAAATACAATGGCCATGCTTATTTTCCCAACTTGAAGCCTCAAGAGTCCAAGATTATCAGCTCAAGGATTGGAATGGGAACCTCAGTTTATTACTTGCATCGTTCCAGATACTCTGAGTGAAACTACATTCAAAGAGAATGTGAGATATAGATTCCAAATCAAAGGAGCAGAGAGGGCAATCAGTTAGGGTATTGTAACCCCAACTGATAAGCTTGTCTCTTGTAACTAACTTGCCCATAATAGCTAGCCAAGAAATGAAAGAATCCCACGGAATGTTTTATTTGTTCCAAACTAACCCCGACCACCCCACGATATGGGCAGGCGCACGAATAGCATTGTACGTGTCCTTGATTGTGAAAGTGATGCATCTGTCCTTCACAGTCTAGTATGGAACATCCATCAAGTGAGAGTTTGGTTGGGGGAGAGAGAGGATTAGTCTGTTGATTTCGTCCAGATGACTCCGACTACGAGCTCGAGCCGATCTCAAGTTGACAGGCCAGTTCCATTCACCATTCTTTATGATGTCAGAAACCTTAAGGTTATTTCTCATTCGAGAGTCTAAAATTATGTCTGTGCCATAGTGGTCTGCAATCAACGAGGAAAGGAGCCACGGGCCGTGCCAGAAGGATGTGCTCAAACTATTTCCAATTGCAACCCTGTATAAAGTACGAGCCAAAGGACGAAGACGAAGAATTTTCCTCCAGATCCAAGAGGGGGAGTATCCGAAGGAAACGTCCCAAAAACTTTTATTTTTAATCTTTTCTGTTTTGATCCAATCGCACCAGATAGATTGGATCTTATTACTTTCTATGGACCAAAGGTGCTTAAGGACGGCCGCCTGATTCCAGCTTTTTAAATCTAGGATCCCAAGGTCGTCCTCTTTATAGGGAGTGGTAATGGTGGATTAGGATACCTTAGCCCCATGGGTTTTCATAGCAGGTCCAGACCAAATGAACCGACGAAGATACTGGGTTAATTATTTAATTATTCTAGAAGAAAGAATAAATATCGAAGACCAATATACCTGACGAGCAAATAAAACCGATTTAATTAATTGAAGCCGACCCGCGTAAGAGAGGTGTTTTGATGTCTAGGATTCAATTCTAGAGGTCATCTTGTGCAAAAGGGGGCAGCAATCCGAATAAGTTAGCCTACCAGTGAGGAGAGGAACTCCTAAGTATTTTACCGGGAGGGTTCCTTCAGAGAAATTCAAAATTGGCAGAAGATCCAATCTAAGTTGATCGTCAATGTCGGATAAAAAGATATGACTTTTAAAGTGATTGACTTTTATACCATAAAGAAGATAGAAGTCGTCCAGAGCCTCTTTAATGAGATTAAGGGAATGAGTATCACCATGACAAAAAATCATCAGATCATCTGCAAAGCAGAGATTAATGATTTTCTGTTTGTCGCATTTCCAATGAAAATGGGAATTCTCATTATGACTTTTCTATGTAAGGATGTCGGAAAGCACTTGCATAACAAGCACAAAAAGAAGAGGGGGTAGAGGATCACCTTGTCTCAGACCTTTTTTCCTTTGAAATTTCCATGAAGGTCTCCATTAATAATAATGGAGTAAGATGGGGAGGAGATGCATTTGACAATCCAAGTGATTATTTTCTCATGAAAATGCATCACAACAAGAACGTCGAGAATGAGATGCCAGCGAACGTTATCGAAGGCTTTCATTATATCGATTTTAAGGGCAATTCTTTTGCATCTTCCATTGTTATGATAACCTTTTAGAAGCTCTTGGGAGAGGATAATATTATCAGATATGTTCCTTCCGGAAACGAAAGCAGATTGGAAAGAGTCGATAATATGAGGGAAGGAGACTTTGATTATGTTGGCTAGAATTTTGGAGATGATTTTATAGACAACATTGCATAAAGCAATTGGTCTAAAGTCAGCTGGCTCAGAAGGCGAGTCTTTTTTGGGGATAAGAGCGATGGAGGTGGGATTCCAAGATTCGAACAGAGTTCCAGTGAGGAAGAATTCTTGGACCCCTTTACAGATGTCAGGGCCAATGATGTTCCAATATGAGTTAAAGAAACTAGAATTAAAGCCATTTGGGCCCGGAGATGTAGCGCTATCCATAATGTGAAGATCAGATTTGATTTCAGCGCAAGAAATATCACGGGTCATAAATTCATTATCAGCGAAATTAACTTTGGAACAGATAAGAGAAGATACTTTTTCCAGACCAGGGTAGACCACAGAATGTTTGGTACCAAGGGACTTCTCAAAAAATTTAACAAAAACTTTTGACACTTTCGCAGGGGAGGAAACGTTGACATCTTGGTCATTTGAAATCGAGATAATTTTATTGCGGAAAAGTGGGGCTTTGATACTTTTGTGAAAAAATTTGGTATTTCTATCACCCAGCTGAATCCAATTTTCTCTAGATTTTTGTTTCAAGAAAGATTCTTCAGCTCGGCTTAGAAAAATGAATGAAGCGGAGGCCTCCAATTCGTTTATTACTAAGCGAGGATTGAGGGGGTCGGAGACTAATTTAGTCTGAGCCTCAAACAGATCATTTTGAGCTTTATCGGCTCTGGAGGTAATATCACTAAACTCATTACGATTTAACAAAGCTAATGCGGATTGCAAGCGATTTAGTTTATCAGAGATCATCCTCATCCTCGAGGAAGAAATAGGGGAGTTCCAGTAGTTGGAAACTAAGTCCTTGTAATGGGGATGAGATTGTCACACGTTGAAATAACGAAAAGGCTTTTTCCGTCTTGGGCGGGGAAGTCCGAGATTGAGAGTGACAGTGGTGTGGTCTGAGGTGCAAAAATGACCTATGAGGACATGGGGCATGGGAAATAGGTCGTCCCAATCAGGGTTGACAAGGACTCGATCAATTTTGGAAAGGATAAGGTGAGCTGGTTGTTTGTTAATCCAAGTAAAAGGAAAGCCAGAAGATCGAAGATCACTAAGTTCGCAAAGATAACAGCAATTGTTGAATTCATCAATTGCTGAAGACCATAAATCGGAAGAGCCAAGACGCTCTTCCGGATGACGGATAGCATTAAAATCCCCAAGGGAGACCCAGGGGATGAGATTATCCTGATTGGAGATGTCTATTAGGTCATTCCAAAGCGAAATACAATCTTGATCTTCGTTAAAAGCATAGATTGTAGTGAGCTTGAATGAGGCTTTATAGTTATGACAGTTGGCCATACAATGAATGAACTGAGGAGATTGGGAGATCCTAATAATCGTAATAACACTAGGGTTCCAAGTAATCCAAATTCTACCTAAGGGGTGGGAAGAGTGATTAGTGATCACATGCCAAAACGGCACCATACGTCTGATTATGGGATCGACATTCAGAACTTGGACTTTAGTTTCTACTATGACTATCAAAGAGATATGATTGGTAATAATAAAGTCGGTGACATCTTTTTGCCTAATCGGGTCATTAAGACCACGAACATTCCAAGAAGCTATATTCATGAATAGAAGACTTACAGTGTATCAGCTGATGGTCCTGTCGGAAGACAATACCTTCTTACCCTTGTCCTTAGCTACATCCATGCACACCCTTTTGGGGGGTGAATCCACCTCTTCGCCAATCTCCACTTCCTTATCCTCAGAGATAGAAGGAAGTCTAGAATCCACCTCAGGATCAATCTCAGAAGGATCTTCCTCGGATGATGATGTCACGGTAGGAAAAGGGAGAAACTTGAGGGGCCCTTTTTTACACTGATGAGTATGGTGCCCAAAGACTATACAATTTGCACACTGAGGAGGAAGGCCTGATATTCAAAGGAAACAATGGTGGATTTTCCTCTGATTTTAAAAGTGAGCTTAGATCGAATTGGGGGGGGGCCGCTTTGATCATGATACAAATACGCGCAAAACGGAGTTTTTCCTTCCGCTCAGTCTGATGATCCACATAGAGAGGAGATCCAATAACCGAACCAATGTTGCTGAAACCCTCCACTGTCCATAACTCAAGAGGAAGATTAAATACCTTAACCCAAATAGGCATTTCAGTGTGGGGGTCTTTGATAAGGGAGGTGAGAGGTTCCCAAAGTTTCAAAATCATGAAGTGACCACCGAAATGTCAATGGGCTTCCTTTAGCACCTTTTTAGCCATCGCCTCGGAGCCAAACTTGAAGAGGAAGTATCCCTCGGAGAGGGGTTTAAATTCCAAGAGACCAAACCTTTTCCATAAGGATTCCACATTAGCTTTAAGAAAAGCAAGATTGGAAGGTTGGTTGAGAAAATAGCCCGAAAGAGAAGCCTTCCAAGAGTCCGGAGATCCTAACGCCGAGTCATTCATAATGAATTCATTACCAACTCTTTCCATATGTCTAATTCCGATCGCCAATGGAGAGCGATTATCACTATGCCCCGCAACTATACTAGCATAAGAGGAAAGTGGAGAAGAGTTAGGGAGCGAATTTGAACTTGATATACCTCTAGAGAAGTCATTTAAAAAAGAAGGGAAAGTAAGTTTTGGATGGGCCCATTTATATTTTCTCCCTCTTGGACTTTTACCCGCGTTCCCAAAATTACGAATGAGAGTATGATGGGCATTGGAAGCTACACCCCCTAAAAAACCGTTTCCATTGTTTTTACCGGACCTAAAAATTGAAAGAATCTGAGTAGGTCCGATTTGCTTGGAACAGCTGCCCAAAAAAGAAAGACCCAAACTACTGTGGACTGTCTTGTCTTTATTTTGACCCACATCGTGATGGGCTGCCCAATCCAAGTTCAGAGGCGTTGATGGGGTCGAACGAATGTCTTAGGAAGTATAATATGACTTACAATCTTAGGAAGTACCTTTCTTAAGATGTGAATTGTAAACAGATAAAGAACCAATCTTTGTTTAAAATATTCCAATACAAAGAATTTCTTAGTTTCTTGATTCTAACATCAAATTAAATTACTCCTAGCTTTGGTTATACTAAAAAACCATCACTAATGTTTCGCTCGAACATCTTAAAGCACAAAGATACAACAATGTCAACTTCAAGGATGTTTGCTCCAATTCAAAGTTTTGCATTTATTGACTTACACATCCCATGAAACCACCTACATTTTCCCAAGAAACAAACAAACCCTTTTCGTCTTGAGAGAAAACACTAATTTTTTTCTTGCATCTTACAAGAATATATTTGGTAATTTGGTAACGAACTCATTAGTTTCTACAAAATTCAGGTCTTGTCTTTCACTTTTGAGCTTGTAACAAGTAAATTGTTAGAAGTTACAAATATTTCAAATAAAACCAGGTCTAGTATTTGGCAGGTTAATGGGCAAATTACAAAAGAGATATATAGGATGAAGTTGGATTACATAAACAACTTGAAAGACAATATGACAATCCAAAGTCTAAATACTACTTGATAAAATGTTCCAGCTTTATATTATTACTCTATTGCATCCCTTAGATCGCGATTGGATCTTTCAGAATTGAGAACTAGTTTCTCTACTATAGCTCTCTCAATCGGATTCATCTTCTGAGTTTTCTTGTGTAAATTTTGGATTTTAGGTGGTTTATGAAGGGAAG
The DNA here is from genome assembly GCA_036936605.1 of Limnanthes douglasii subsp. nivea. NCBI lineage: Eukaryota > Viridiplantae > Streptophyta > Magnoliopsida > Brassicales > Limnanthaceae > Limnanthes > Limnanthes douglasii. The sequence goes on from JAUPFV010000001.1 coordinate 378,501,537, forward strand.
CTCGAAAACTTGATCCAAGTGTAAACTTAGTGTTTTGAGCTAGTTGGGTTTGAGCCTCTGTTGATAGCTTTGCAAAGTTAATTGTCGAACCAAGTCTAGTTTTTACTTCTTGAGACAAACCCTTATGGACCTGAAATAATGGAAAGTAAAGCATCAATAGTGACTACAAAAATATAAATTACTTTTCGAGTAGGGCATTATGAAATGAAAAAAAAAACTGAGTTACATACGTCAAGATAGAAGTCTACTGCGCTGTAGATTCCATCGCGTGATTCTCTTGAGCAATCAGGAAGTACCGAAAGCAGAGCCAAAAATATCCACCATGAAAACCCTTTCCCCATTAACATCGACTTCAAGATTAAAGCCCATTCTTATTATCCAGACAAGAAGTAATAGAACACCCAAAAAAAAGCGTTATGTACTGTATGGTGCCGAGTCTACAGCAGGAACAACAATATTATTAAATTTTAAGAGTAACCCTGAAAGAATGAGAACATTGAAACAAATGGTGTCCAATAGTTAAATAAACAAATGGGTATGGAGTGGAGGGAGAGAGAGAAGCTTTCTTTGAATGCGATAGTCAATGAGCATATAGACACATTGTTTGTTAGTAATGGATATTGGTGGGAATGAGAAGGTACTCAAACACTTTTTGATGAAAGAGTGACATCTTCTTCCCAAGTTAAGAGTCAAATCCATTTTCTCTCTCTTAAACTACTCCTAGTGGGTGGATTGGTTCCTATGACTATGACTAGATGATGCTTCTTCCGATTTCTATGAACTGAGACCCTTCTAAAAATGATGGTAGAGTATATAGTTACTGTTGTTATAGTAAAAATTTAGAGTATTCTATTAATGCAGTACATATGAATTCGAAAGGGTGTGAAATCCGACCAAGTGGTTGGTTCATTGGTTCGCAGTTTCGTGGATATCGGATATCTATCGCTCCTGACTCTATTTGAGACAAAAAAAACAAAAGCTCCATCGGTTAACACATCGATAGATAGACGCTATGTGAGCATAAAAAACGTCTTGCTATTGAGAATGTTTGATTACCTGAATCCCCAAACACTTGTCCGGTCCGTCAGTTACACCTGCTGTCCTCTCACACCGGACCCAACACTTACCACCGGTCCAATAGCAAGACCAAAATGATGCAAACATTAGATTTTGCGAATTTTATCAAAAGACCAAAATTAGTAGTTATTTTGGTAAAGAACAATCATGTCTCTGAATATTTAATAATTTTTATCATTTCAAAATCAGCAACTACAAATGTTGTATGATAACCATTTTTCTAAACATAACCTAATAATCATATATTAAAGGGCTTAGTATGTATCCTTTCAATCGAAATATCAGCCATAGCTTTATCCCATTACTTAAAAGGGGCCAACTTTCTCATGTAACTGCAGCTCCTCCATGGGTACTGGATCCCACTAGAATAGCCAACACAAAACTGAGTAAAAGAAGTTCCAGAGCTGAGTAAGAATTTTCTTTTGTCAAAAACAGCAATCGAAGTATAAAGCTTGTCTAGAGGTAAAATCAAAGAAACTTTTGTCATAGATTCAATTCAAAAGTAAGTATTACCATTCGGTTCAAGAAGGATGTGGTTGTTTTTAACTTGGACCAGCGTTAATCAAATAGTAGTATCTATCAGATAATCATGGAAATGAATGAGCTGTAAAGCTATTGGTACCAAAATAATAAGCAAAACAATCAATTTTACAAGAAAAGGAAAAGCTCTTTGTCAATAAACTAGCTGTAAAGTACAAGTCAATGTCACAATTGTCTCAACTTTTGATTAATCAAGTGAAAAAAGGTAGTCTGCCTACTTCAACAATATTGTAGTTCAGTTTAATAAGTCATGTGCTTAAGAAACAATACCTTTGCTTAATAGTAGGATACAGTCACTTTAGAGGATTTGAGCCAGGACAATTTGTTAGTATCTCTACTGTCCCATTCCTGAAAAACAAAACACGGGTAAGAAGAACAAAGGTAAAAACTTGAAGAACCTATAGATTTCTTATACTTCACAAACATTAGAGACGTAAAAAATCTCCATAGTTAGATTGAAGTACTTCACTAACAACTTCATAGCAACTCGGATTTAAAACCCCTTTTTGGGATGAATTCAAAAACATTACAAACAAATGCTAAAAAAGTAGCTTACTGAAATGAGATTACACATCAACCTAGAAAAAAATAACATGATGAGATAATGAAGCCACAAAAGCTCAATGGTAGCAGTACATTACTCCTTTAAATTCAAGCCTTTGTTATAACTAAAGTAATTCTTCAACTTAGCCGATTCAACAAGCTTCACTGCTTCTTCTTGCCTAGATTCCTTCACCAACGCATCAACAACAGGCTTGAACATGGCAGGTCGAGTAAGAACACGGCGAGTAATGGCTTCTTTACACAACTCGACAGCCAAATCAAGATCACCGCTTCTGCAAAGAAAAGGTACAAGCATGGCATAAGTGACTGTGTCAGCATTATAACCTTTCTCCTTTAACACTTTACACCACTCCATAGCCTCAGCCAAGTTCCCTTCTCCGCAAAACCCTGCGATCAAAGCATTATAGCTATGAACGTCGGGTTTAATCTCTTTACTCTCCATTTCTTCTACCAACTTAACAGCATCGGAAATTCTACTGTCCTTAACCAATCCTCGCAGCTTCGAATTATAAGTTCGGATATTTGGAACAACATTCTTGGTCTCCATCAAATCCCACACTTTATCACCTTCAGCACACCGGCCATTCTTATAAAAAGCTTCCAGTAATGTATTGAACGTGATCGTATCAGGCTCTAATCCGTTCTTGTCCATCTCATCAAGGGTTAACAACGCCTTATCCAAAGCATCCATCCTGCAAAACGCCTTGACCATCGTATTATAGGTAACCACATCAGGAGATATCCCCAACTTCTCAGGCAGCTCCTTCATAAACTCCTCTGCTTTATCAAACTCCCTGGTGTTGATACACGACGACAGAAGAGCATTAAACGACTTGACAGTGCGCTCGCATTTTAGTTGAGGCATTTCTTCGAACAGTTTGTACGCGTTTTCAAACATGCCGACATAGCCATAAAGTAGAATCAGACGGATCACAAACTCCTCAGACGTGATGTCTTTGAACTTCTTTTGGTGCTGGAGAATTTCATCTATCATTGAGAAGTTCTTGCTGGCCGCGAGACGACGAACGGTGGCGGCGTAGAGACTGTGTTGGGTGCGGAATTTGTCGGACTCTGAGGATTTTTTGAAATTCTCGACGAACCTTTGGAGCTTCTTTTGTTTGTAGTCAATGTGAGGATTCATGACTGCGGAAGTAGCGACTGCAGTGGTGGTCGTTGTGGAAGTAGCAGCTGCAGTGGGGGCCGTCACGGCAGCCGTCGAGGTGGTGACGATGCCATGAAGGCGGCGGAGAACGGAAGTTGCTGTTTTGCTCATTAGTTTAAGGGTTTGGAAGCCAACGGAGGGAAATCAAATGAACTGTTTGTGTCGACAAAGGTTGTCGTTTGGTGGTGTTATTTAATTTGGGCAAGGTTATTTTGAGAACTTTTTTGTTGTAGGGGTGGCAAACGGGTTGAACCCGGACCGATTTAATCAGAACCACGGATTGCGGTCCTGGCGGGTTGCTCTTATGCGGGTCTGGCGGTCCTGCCAGTTTGCAGTTTTAATGGACCAGTTTCACAGTTAAATCGTCAGTTCAAACCACCAGAAGAACCATTTAAGAACCGTTTATCAGTTCAAACCATTAGCCAAACCATTTAAGAACTGTTTATCAGAATATTTTATAATGTTATTTAAATTTAATTTGTAAGTGTTAATTGAATCTAATTTCAATAATTGAGATATGTACCATATACACGAGTTAATTATTCTATTTCATGTATTTTAATTTAAATATGTTATCATTTTAATCGAAATTTTATAATCATCAATTACATTTTAAAAAAATAATTGCAATTTGATTTTGATACGTTTGAATAATATATACCTATTAAATAATATATACCTATTAGACATATAATTGTATTCTATTTTTAAATTATTAGGTGATTCTTTAGATTTTTTCAAGCTTGAAGTGTTTATGGTTAGATGAATTATATAGTTTATTGTATTTTCGAACTATTCAATATTAGAAGTTTATATGCATAAACATAAATTACTTGTAAGTTGTAAAGAACAAAATAAAAATTGAAAACGAAAGTGATTTAAATAACATTTAATAAAAAAATAATTGTAATTTGATTTTGATACGTTTTCTTTTCTATTTATATTTATGTATTTAAGATATTTTATTTAATATTATGTCGATTACAAATTTACAACATTTAAAGTATAAATTTAATATTTGAAGTATTCAATTTTTGTAGTATAAATTTAAAGTTTTAAAAATTGTATAAATTTGGATTATGTTCCAATTGCATAAACACATGTAATTTGGTTGTGAAATAAATTCAAAAATACCAAATGTGTTTCAATTAACTATCTGTAATTTGGTTCCTAAAAAGGAATTATATTATGATGGCATAATTAAATATAATTAATTAAATATATTTATTTAGGAGATTAACATCATCAACAATATAAACTATCTATTATGTTCCAAATTAACTTGTTAACAATATAAAATTTCTTTCAATAAACTAGAAAAAAAGGAAGGGTTAATAATATAAAATTTCTTTCATTAATCTAGAGAATTTAATATATATTTTTTTCATAAAAGTACTAAAATTATTAAAAAACTAATAGTTCGAAAAATCTATTTATAGATTTTTATTTATTTTTAAATAATAGTTCGAATTTCCTATTTATATAAATTTTTTTTAATTGTTTTTAAAATATTAGTGCGGAATCCTATATATAGAGTTTTGATTTTTTTTAAATAGTTTAAAGTGCATAACTTTTAAAAAAATTAATTTTTTTATAAAAAAAAACATTTTTTTTAAAAAAATCAGTCACGGATGACGTCAGTCCGTGACGTCACCGTGCGGACCATCCGGTCAGACGTGCAGATGGTCCGCACGATTCAAATGCAACGGCTAGTTTATGAAACTAGCCGTTGCTTTTGAATCCGGGGCATCCAGACGAAATGTCCGGATGCCCCGGACGAATAATTTTTTTCAGATTTTTCAAAAAAAAAAATTTGGGTCTCTCCTATAAATAGAGGAAACCCCAACTCCAACCTCACACACTCTCTAAATCTACTATAAACTCTCTAAATCTCTCAACTTGTTCTAGATTTTGTTATTAAGCTTAACTTTTGTATTTTACATATCGTACTTTTCTTTTCGAAATAGTTAGATTTTTTTTTCGAAAAAAAATTGTTATTAGTTTGTATTAGTTATTATTTGTGCTTATTTCCTATTTTCAATGCCGTCTTGTGGCTTCAACAACAGGTTAGGACAAGCAACTCCGAAAACTGATTTTTCGGAATTTTCTTCTTTTATGATGTCTCCTCCACCCGAGAGGGATCCGATCACACGACGCATCAAATGTGCCACTGAACCTATGAATATGAGTAAGACTCTCAAACAAAATTTTAGTTTGAAAATTTCTGATAAGGAGAGGCGAAACGTCAAACTTGTTAGTACTACACGTACGACTTTTAGTAAGACCGTCAAACCAAATTTTAGTTCTAAAATGGTCGACAAGGTGACACGAAGTGTCAAACACCCAACTATAACCAAGACTAAGAGTAAGACCGTTGTTCCTAAACAAAGTCTTAGTACGAAGACGAAGATGGCCGATTTGATTGATGCTCCGTTAAGTAAGGTTAATCGTGAGATTCGAGGACAAGTTTTGGGAGATCCATTACAAATTGCAGCTACTGTTGAGAAAGTTTTGCGACTTAAAAAAGTGGTTAGCGACAAGAGACTAAAAACTGTATTTTAGCAATTGTAATATTAAATATTTTAATATAACTTGTAATATTTTAGCATTTGTAATATTAAATATTTTAATATGACTTGTAATATTTTAGCATTTGTAATATTAAATATTTTATTATAACTTGTAATATTTTAGCATGATAAAATATGATTTTGGTTTAAAAAATAATAAATAACATTTGTAATATTTAAAACCAAATCACAATAATAAAATTCAAAATGTAATATTAAAATTATAACAATATAACTTAAAAATAATAAATAACACTTGTTATTATTTAAACCAAATCACAATAATAAAATTCAAAATGTAATAATTCAATTATAACAATATAACTTAAAAATAATAAATAACACTTGTTATATTTAAAACCAAATCACAATAATAAAATTCAAAATGTAATATTAAAATTATAACAATATAACTTAAAAATAATAAATAACACTTGTTATATTTAAAACCAAATCACAATAATAAAATTCAAAATGTAATATTAAAATTATAACAATATAACTTAAAAATAATAAATAACACTTGTAATATTTAAAACCTAATCACAATAATAAAATTCAAAATGTAATATTAAAATTATAACAATATAACTTAAAAATAATAAATAACACTTGTAATATTTAAAACCTAATCACAATAATAAAATTCAAAATGTAATATTAAAATTATAACAATATAACTTAAAAATAATAAATAACACTTGTAATATTTAAAACCTAATCACAATAATAAAATTCAAAATGTAATATTAAAATTATAACCATAAATTTTGTAATATTTTAACATGATAAGATATAGTTTTGGTTTGTAATATTAAAATCAACACTACTAATATTAGATCTAAAAAATTTAGACTATATAATAATTACAACACTTAAAATATTAATAACCAAAACAAATTAATATTAACAAAAATATAATAATAATTCTATAATAATATGCAATATCTCAATATTTTTTAAATATAACATTTTGGTTATAAAATAAATAAAACATTTATAATATTTACCAATAAACCGCGGTTTTTTACAAATAAACCGTGGTTTCGCAGTCCTGTCGGGTTGCAGTCCTGCCGGGTTGCAGTCCTGCCGGGTTACTCCTTATGCGGTCCTAATGGTCTGGCGGTCCTAATGGTTTGCGGTCCTGGCGGGTTGTAGTCCTGCCAGTTTGCAGTCCTAATGGGCCAGTTTCGCAGGTAAACCGACAGTTCTTAAGCAGGTTGTCAGCTTTGAACCGTGGTTCCAGAACCATTTGACACCTCTAGTTGTAATAGATACCTTTTTATATATAATGAAAACCAAAAAGTAATCAATTTATCTTTAATATAAAACGGAATTTGAGCAAAAAACATTCTTCACCAAAACTTTCAAAATCGGTCAAAAAAACTCATGATTTTTCAAATCCGAACTTACAAACACGATAAGGTATGAATCATATACCTATTGATGTAATTTTTATGGAATTTAGTTAGGTATTTTTAGTGATATTTAGAGTTATAGGTTCTGCCTAGAAAGTCGAGTTTTCAACTATATGTTGTTGTTTAAAAAAAAATAAGTTATAGATATCTGTTAGTCTACTGATTGTCAACGTTTTGGTATGAGTTTTGTTGATTTTGGTTGAGTTTTTAGGGATTAGGGTTCTTGGTTTTTGAAATTTGGGGTAGAGTCTGTCTGGGTGCGATTCGTGAATGCCCAACACCCGATTTTGGACAAATCGCGAGCGCCCAACTCACAGTTTAATTTGGCCTTTTTTGAACCTATTTGACTTAGACATTCATCTCACTAGTTTTTGTCTTACATTTAAACATATAACAAATGTGTTATTTTCCATTTCAGGATGTCTCGCAAAGCACAAACTCTAGTTTGCCAGTGAGGATCAGACAGTGATACGGAGGAGCATGAGTTTCTTTCGCGGTCACAATCACGGTAAGTTAGGCGTAGGCCTCGCACCGCCGTTCCTACGCCTACTGCATCTCGTGTGCTTGGGAGTCTGGATTAGCAGTTTCGTAGAGTTAACCCCCACGTGCGGGTCTTTATCTGGACTACATACATCACCAGCATACAACGTCTTTATACGAGACGTAAGTTATGATTTGTTTAATGTGTAGTGAATACTGAACAATATTTTATATGATGATTAATTTACTAAAATATTGTGTAGGTCCATCGACCGTCGAGGTGCTATTCGATGTACGTTACCTATCGTGCATGAGATCTTGTCGGGCAGGACAGGGTGAGACAACAGGTTATAATGTTTTGTTTAGCTCCCCTCGTCGGTGTCTTGGAGCGTTGGAGTACCAACGTGCACTTGGTAGATGCCTTCATCGAGAGGTGGCATTCGAAGACCAACAACTTCCACTTCTTGTTTGGTGAGATGACTGTGACGTTAGACGACTTCCACACCATTACTAGTCTTCCGGTCACATGTGATGATCCCGTTATTCAGTCTTTTCCTAGTGATGGGCAGCGTTTAGCATGGTATTCTAGTTCACTAGGTATACCCGTAACTGCTCTTAGGACGAATTTAGCAAGCAACAGGGGGCAGTTTTAGATCCGTGCGCTTATAGTTTTTATGTGAGTAGTACATCCAGCCCTATATGATGGATGACACTATGTCTGATGATATGGTAGAGTATGTCACTAGGGGTTATTTGCTCCACATGTCAGGGTGTTGTATTTTGGAGAACGAGACGGGGAACAATATATATTTAGATTACTTGCAGTTCGTAGCTTGGTATAGGACATTTGTTAGATACAACTGGGGCCAGCATTTATTAGCTCAGATGTATCACCATCTATGGAAGTCGTCCATGCACATCACTTTAGGGATAGCTGGTTTTCATGCTATGTTGGAGGCATGGATATACGATCACTTCTCCTCCTTTTTGTCAACGCTCAACACTCTCTACGAGCCTCGTATGCCTACTATGTGCAGATATGTACCTTCATCGTATCGCGTGAATGATGAGACTCGTATCAACATCCATCATACACTATCTCCATTGACAAAGCGGAATGTAAGTTATCTTCTTTATTTATTTGTTTATTAATCATCCTTTTATTATTAATTGTCGTTGATGCAATCATTTTTAATTTTTTTCGTAGGTCTGGTTCATGCCTAATGGGGAGATACGCAAGCATTTCCCTTTCTGCGATGTGGCTTGGATAGACCATACACTGAAGGCATTTGACATAGTCAAGGCGTATTAGTCGCCCGTCAGCTTGGTCATATTCAGGATATACCACCTGGACTGCGACCTGTTTTACTAGCAGACATGAGGAGGTGTATCAACACGCATTATTTGTGGGATGAGGCTACATGGAGGTCATGGCTCTCGCACGTCGTCGACCTTAGGATTCGTGGTTACGCATTTGTTGCAGGCGGTCCCAGTACGTCCTCTTTGTACGATGTATGGATCCAGGACCACCTATGGTACATCCTGATTGATGTTACATGCAATTCATCAGGTGCACATGTTCCAGATACCCCGAGAGCGCTTACTTTGGAGGCATGGCTGTTTGACTTGGCTGATCATGTGATTGATGGATATTCTAGAGCGGACGAGATGACTATAGAAGAGATGCGTCGAGGGTGCATGAGTGTTCGCTTCTGGCGCACCGATACCTCGTTAGTGATTGACTGGATTTGTATTGTATGACTACTATTTTTATGTTTTGGATTTGATTCTCTTTTAACTACGGTCCTAGTACGTTTTTGTTAGTTATTCTGAATTTATTGTGCTTGATTAGTTCAATTCTAAACTATAAAATAAAGTAACACTCAAATCAATCAAGCATGCGTACATATTAGGATAGTTAAACGCAAACAACATAAAACCCAAACAACAACCATATTACAACTTAGGAAAGCACGAAAACTCAAGATACGCTTCTATAAGACTCAAAACATAAGAGAATAAATCAGGATGCTCTACCATCGAAGTCATATCCCATGTTGTCTTCAGAATTCTCCCCCTTCTCCCTTTCCGTAATCATATCCTCAAGATACCCTACCATATCTGTAGTGATGTAGTACACAGCGTCATGTTCCAGACGGTAGCCGCTTCTAGCTTAATTTTAAATAGCAAATACAACAAACGTTGGAGTGGTTTGAAACAAATGTACCCGCGTATGATTTCATCACGGTTGAATACAACCAGATCTCATGTTCCTTCACATCCGTAGTTGAAATATATCATACACAGGACACGATCAAAAAAAGCATCGCTAGTATCTTCCCCCATCTCGCGGCTGGTAACCTTCACCGCCTGAAGCATATGGTAGTCTTCGTCGGGCGTGAAGTCCATGTGTACAAGTATTAATATTTTCCTTCGATTATGTTTTTTGATGTTTGATGGTTGTCATGTTGCATGATATTATATGTCTTTTATAGGTGGTTACCATTTGGCGGGGGCATCATTTGGCGAGAGTTCCTTTTGGCGAATTTTCATATTGGGTCTCGTTATAGTGCGAACCCCAATAATAGAAGCTCTGCTATAATGAGACCCATAATAAGTATTGGTCCAGATGCATGTACGTTTGTAATGCTTATGTAATAAATAATTATATATTATTTATGTAATAAAGCAAAAACCAGTATACTATTGATGGTTTTATTTTTATACAAATAATAGTAATTATAGTTTTACTATAATGTAATAAATAAATCTAGATTATTTAGATTGTTTATAAATAAATATATTTAGGTTATATTTCATCTATACGTATGGAACTTCCAAACATGTTTGACATGTCATATGGATTAGATTTTACTATTACAAGGCTATGTGAGGTGTTTGGTTGTTTGTTTATCAATATTTATAGACTATTTTGCTTCGTATATTAAAAGCGTCTAGGGACGTGTTTGGCCGTTTGTTTGCAAATAGATTTAGAATTGGACATGTTTATGGGACGTTACGTGTAAAGAAATGAGAGTAGTTTTGGTGAAATGATACATTAAATGCATTAAATTGAAGAAAACAAACGTGTTGGTACAATTATATTACTCAATTTAAAAGCCGACTATAAACTCATTCAATCAATCATTCTACAATAAAATTTAAATAAAAATCAAATACAAAGAAATAGACTCTAAAAAAGCGTCCATTAGAATTAGATTTAGAATCGGTATGTGTTATCCTTAATTTACAAGTTGCGTTTTTTTACTGGTCTGTTATAATTACGACATCTGAACTCAATAAATAAAACTTCTGCCATAATCACTCACCATTTGGAAACAATAACAAAATAAAACAAAAAGTAGTATACTATTGATGGATTTCAGTGTGTCTGAAGACTACCATTTGGTTCAAGTGGTGAAGGTTGTCCTTCGAGAGATGAGGGAAGATACTAGCGATGCTTTCTTCGAACGTGTCTTGTGTATGATGTATTTCAATTACGGTATAGGTGGGGAAACTAGCTACATAGCGCGTAACCGCGAGGAAGTGAAAACCAAGTATTTAGTTGTCCAACCGCTTGAGTGTTTGATATTCCTCCCATTGAAAATTATGAAAGAAGCAAAACGTGAGTAGAACATGACGGTCGACGATTTCACTACTCCAGAGATGATACTGTACCTGGAGGATAACATTACATGTAGGGATGATGATATCGCCAACGACGTCGATGTTGAAGACAATGCAGGTTACGACTCCGACTTCTAGATTCTTTGTTGGTGTTGTTTTACGTTTTGTTTTTGTGTGTCATTTATTGAGTGTTATTTTTTTTTGTGTTTTGATTATGTTGTTTTTTATGTTTTCCTTTGATTATATCTTATGTTATTCGAACGAAACGAAAACATGAACTAAAATTTAAATTCATATAGGTGCATACGACATACCGTCCAACATACTGAGAGAAAAAAAAACAACTAATAAGAAAATCACAACTTCAAACAACAAGTTAAAGAAATATGAAAACTTCAAACACAAACGAAGAAAGTAGTAATGCTTAGTCGTATCTCAGTTTTTATTCAACATCATCCACCCCCCCCCCCCCCCTTGCGATAATCTTATCCTCAAGATGCGCTACCATATCCCTAGTGATGTAGTCCACCAGCGTCAGGTTCCAGACGAAAGCTGCTTCTTGCTCAATTAATAATGTGCAGAAACACAAACGATGTATCGGCTTGACAAAATTGTATCTGTTTTTGGTCTGGTCACGGCTACGCACAAGAAGACCTCCTATTATTCTAAACGGTCGTATGAGTAGTACATCTTACACAAGACACGATCAAAAAAAGTATCGCTAGTATCCTCTCCCATCTCTGAGTGGGAAACCTTAACTGCTTGAAGCATATGGTAGTCTTCGTCAGCCGTAAACTCTATCTGCAGATAATGTTTGAGTATTTAATTTTTCAGTTGTAAATGTATGGCCGATGTTTTATTTTACTAGATTTTATGTCCTTTTTTATAGTCGGGGAGTCAATTTTGGTGGGCGTTGAATTTTACTGTAAGGTCTCATTTTAGCAATAATCATACCCTTTAGAAGGGACTTTCACCCAACGCTATAACGAGACCCTCGTCTAACCCACGTGGGTTATAATAAGGTCTCATCGAGACGTGTGTACTTTTGTATCTATTAGGTGTCACAATATTATTGGTCTGTTTGGATTACGTTATCCTTATCCTACATGTGGCATGTATTGATTGGTCAACTTGGATTACATTATCTAAAGACCAAATTGTCAATATATAGAGACTCTCTAAAATTAACATATGCAATACAAAAAAAAATGTTACAGATATATCTATTTGGACTGAGTTGGAAGATGAATATCTTATGAAAGCATCAATCGAAGTTGGTAAAACTAACCAGCTAGAGGTGGGGGGGGGGGGTAAACAATACTGGGTGGCAATATTGTGCCAGATGTACTTCCTCTTTGGTAGGGATGGAGTCCAACCACAAGAAATTTCAAGGCGTTTGGATGAGGTGAAAGGCATGTGGTCCGTTTTCGACCTCAACGACATGGAATGTCATGTTGCGTCCAAGCGGTACAACTTCCATCCGACGGATACTATAATTGAGGACCAGCTGGATTGTGTCCGTTCGGACATGCTTACCATCAGTAAAGAGGAAATGCGTGACTACCAGGATGTGAAAGAAGAAAGCAAGTTGATGAAATGGAACTGGCCTGATATATAAACTTCCTTTACTAGGAGTTTTTGAAAATTATTATGTTCGTTGTTGTTCGACTTTATGTTTTATCAAGCTTTTGTTTTAGTAGGTCTATCCGTCAAGTCTATTTTAATTTTTTGGATTTCTAGTGTACTTTTATGGCTGTTTAAAGCTAGTTTGAAGGAGTTTTTTTACCACATTTTGGAGTTTTTTACCACATTTTGGAGTTTTTTTGTCTAATTTTTACACCATTCATTTAAAATGACTAATGTATTATATTGGTGAAAATAAATTGAGTTTCGAACTCGTAAACTTAAAAAACATGAAAAATGACAAAATTTCCAAAGAGTGTCGCGCGTATGGAGTGTTCATTTTAGCCAAAATCTCGAGCACGTAGTGTCTGTTTTGTCAAAATTGATCACTCAGAACCCGTGATTCTGACAAATTGTAGCGTTGCCAGTGCTCAATTTTGACAAAATCAAACACTCTGTGTTCGCGAATCTGCCACTATTCTGAATTATTATAATTTTATTACATAATTTTGGATGAAAATTAAAGAAATAAGTTAAGCTGATTAAAAACAAAACTAATATATATAACAATGACGAAAGTGGAAATTTCAAAATAAATAAACGTGGTAGTATAAAATACAACCCATCAGGAAATTTAAATAAAGTATTCGTTATTCGTTATTGCGAAAGAAAAGAAACTACCGATGCATCAACAAATCATGAGTCTTCGGCCAATTCATAGACATATGGTGGCTCTTCGTGTGTGGTCGAAGGTTGGGCGACTTGATTTGGTTATATTTGTCGAATAGTTTGTCGAGCGGTATTAATAAAAAAAAATTAACATCTATATTTCAAGCTTGAAGTGTTTGTTTTGCTTTTTTTTTATTAAATGTTATTTATATCTATTTTAATTTCAATTTTTATTTTGTTATTTATAAGTAATTTATGTTTATGCATATACTTATACCATTCTAAAAAATTTAAATTTAAACTTCAAATATTGAATAGTTCGAAAATACAATAAACTATTTAAATTATCTAAACATAAACACTTCAAGCTTGAAAGATCTAAAGAATCATCTAATAATTTAAAATCAGAATACAATGATATGTTTAATAGGTATATATTATTTAATATGTACCTAAAATTAAATAAAACATCTTAAGTGTCTAGTATGTTCAAACAATATACAAATCATTTTACAATTATATTGTTTACGATATCTTGTTTAAGACGATCAAATTTTTATTTTTATAATCAAAAAATATTTTCAATAATATTGAAAGTTGTAATCAAAATACAATTAGATGTATATATTTTATTTAATATCTACATAATATTAAATAAAATATCTTAAATACATAAATATAATCAAACATATCAAAACAATTATTTTTTAGAAGGTAATTGCTTGATTATAGAATTTCGATTAAAATGATAAAATATTTAAATTAAAATAAATTAAATAGCATAATTAACTCGTTTATATCGTACGTATTTTAATTATTGAAATTAGAGTTAATTAACACTTAGAAATTAATTTTAGATAATATTATAAAATATTTTGATAAACGGTTCCTGAATGGTTTTTCTGGTGGTTAAACTGGTCTATTAGGACTGCAAACCCCAAAAACCGCAAACCGCCAGAACCACATAAAAAATAAACCGTCAGGACCGCAAACCGCGGTTCTCTGTTAAACGGTTCCAACGGTTCGTGGTTCGAACTGTTTGCCACCTCTAATATAATTATTCTTCAATGGATATTGGAAATAGCAATCCAAAATAGATGGGACCTAGAAATATATAATTAATGAAAATTAATAATATTTATTTGATTTCGTAAAAAAAAAGTTTATTTTCCTACACAATAGGCTTTTTCTTTTGTTAAAAAAATTAAACCACCGAATTTTAGATAAAATAAAAATTTAACATAGTGAAGTAAGAAAATTTGGTTGAAATTGTTGGTTTAGAAATTTATTACTAAACTAAAGACATGAAATATAATTAAAGTCAAAACAAAAATTAATATTTATGATCCATGACTATACAATATTGATCGATATAAATTTTAATTATTTGTTGAATAAATAGAACAGCTAAAACAATTATAACTATACTAAAAAAACTGAGAATAAATTTAAGAAAAAATATAATCATGATAGAGTGTAAGGATCAAGTATAAATAGAAAAAAAATCAACCACAAGCCAACTGATGAAAGAAAAATCACTTACATTTTACAAATAAATAAATAAACAAAAAAAATCAATTTTCTCTCATACTATAAGAGAATCTAAAAAGAGTTGTCGATCTAAGAAGTTGGAGTTCCAAGAACAAAATGAAAGTATAAAATGTGAAGAAGAAATTAAAAAAACAACCTAAAAATCATCATCCAAGAAAAATTAGTGTTTAAACGTTCATGAACCAATAAAACAAGTATACATATATTTATTTATTTTGATCGAATCCATATTTATATTTTTTGAAAAATGATTTTAAGAAAGCGGCTAAGAAGACCTATGCCGCCAAAATAAGTAGAAGAGATTTGGATAAAATCGACATTTACAAAATTTAATAAATAGTTTTTCTTATATGGTTTGTTTATGTGGTGTTTCATTTTTATTTTGCTTTTTATTCTATATAGTGATAAAATCTTGAGTCAAGTCGAACTGCAACCATCATTGCATAGGAGAGAGTATGCAATTCTCATTGGTATATTTCACTTTTTTCTCTGTTTTATTTTGGTCCTATAATGAGTGTTTACAATTATATAATTTTTCCGATGATTATGAATCTCACTTTTAAGGAGGTTTTGAAAATATTCTTCTACAAAAATTCAACCTCTTTCAAGGTATCCAATTTGTATATTTTAATAAAATATTTATTAACAAATTTGATTTTAACTATTGGTCTTATAATTCATATGCATGAAGCTGAATTAAACAAGATCTTGGTCAAACTCCTACCGGGTAAGTCATTTAGTAAAAGATTTATTAAAAAATTTGATTCAATTATTGGTCTTATGATTCGTATGCATGCAGTTGACGTAAAAGAGACATTTGACAAGCTCTTGGCTAACACCTCTTCTGTAGCAGTGGCACATAACCACTTCTGTAGCAGTGGCACATTTGACATAGTTTCTTTTCGACATCATGTTAGAAAAGAAAGTAGCATACTATATGGATCTGCCAGCCATGGTCCTCACTGAAGGTTTAATGGGAACTGGAGAACTCCATTATCCAACACCTCTTCTGTAGCAGTGGCACATAACCACACAAGTTACTGGCAATTTACCACATGTTGGTTAGTGTTTATTTATATATATATATATATATATATATAAATTTAATGGTATTTGTTAAAAATAAAGAGAGAAGTAGCCGCATGAAGCGGCTAGGGTTTTGTGTTTTATTAGAAAATGTTCATTTTTGTATTGAACTGTTTTTTATTGAATCAAATCATTACAAGTTGCGCTTGTTTCACTAGCAATGGTAATAAGGCTCTCAATATATAGAGAACTAAGAGACCTATACAAGGAAACTTAATACACTGATTTATAGGGAGAAGATTAAGGACAGTATGTGAAATCCCAAATTATAGTGGTCAATAGTTGACCCCAATTATTACTCTATGAATCTAGCTTTCCAAATTTAGTCGAATATTTTAACACTCCCCCTCAAGTTGTGTAGTGGGATCACCAATAACCAACTTGGATAAAACTGATTCGAATGTTCTTGCAGCAACCGCTTTTGTCAAGATGTCTGCCAGTTGGTCTTTGGATCTAACAAACGGAAGTTCGACTGTCCCATCTTCAATATTTTCTTTTATGAAGTGCCTATCTATTTCAACGTGCTTTGTTCTATCTTGCTGTACCGGGTTCTCTGAAATTTTAATCGCAGCTTTATTATCGCACATTAACTGAGTTGGACACTTCAGAGGGGATCTGATTTCTTTCATTATCTTCTTTAACCAAAGTATCTCGGTAATCCCCTTAACGATTCCTCTAAATTCTGATTCAGCACTTGACAGTGATACTACTTTCTGTTTCTTACTCCTCCAAGTTACCAAGTTACCTCCAAGAAGAGTAAAGTAACCAGCAGTTGATCGCTTGTCGTTAGGATTCCCTTCCCAATCAGCATCTGTGAATACTTCAACATCAAGGTGTCCATTTTTCTTAAAAATCATGCCTCTTTCTGGTGTGCCTTTGAGATATCGAATAATCCTCATTACTGCCTCCATATGGTGTTCCTGAGGATGATGTATGAACTGCTAACTACTCCCACCGTGTATTCAATGTCGGGTTGAGTGTGAGCCAGGTAAATCAATTTCCCCACCAACCATTGGTACCTTTCTTTACTCGCTGGTCTGGCCCCTTCAATTATCTTTAGTTTGTGATTCACAACCAGAGGAGTGTCATTTAGTTTGCAATCCACCATGCCAACTTCATCTAATAAATACAATATATATTTCCGTTGGGAGATATAAATCCCTCTTCTTGACCTAAGAACCTCGATTCCTAGGAAATACTTCAATCCCCCAAGGTCTTTCATTTCGAACTCCTTGAAGATGTTTTTCCTAAAAGAGCTAATTTTTTCTTCGTCATTCCCCGTTATAATCATATCATCGACATATATTATAAGACAAGTGACTAATTCTCCTCTCTTTTTGTAAAACAAGGTATGATCCCCATTACTCTGTTTGTAGCTATACTGCTTCATTGCCATTGTAAATCTCCTAAACCAAGCACGATGAGACTGTTTGAGCCCATATAATGCCTTTTTCAGTTTACATACCTCATTTTCTTAAAAACCATCAGAGAACCCTGATGGGGGTTCCATATATACCTCTTCTTCCAAGTCTCCATGTAAGACAACATTCTTTACATCAAATTGATGAAGAGGCCAATCTTCATTCGCGGCTATTGAAAGTAAAACTCTGATAGTGTCAATCTTTGCAACCGGAGAGAACGTTTCAGAGTAGTCTATACCATATGTTTGTGTATATCATTTGGCAACCAATCTTGCCTTGTTTCGCTCAATGGTGCCATCGGATTTATATTTTATATTAAACACCCATTTAAACCTGACTGCTTTTTTCCCTTGTGGTAACATACAATTCTCCCATGTACCATTCCTTTTTAGAGCTTCCATTTCGGTATTCATTGCCTCATGCCATTCAGTCATCTTCTTAGCTTCTTGAGCTGTTTTAGGGATTTGTTCAGAGAGAATAGTAGCTGAAAAAGCCTTTGCAATCTTCGTCATTCCTTTCCTGTCCGTTTTTACCAGATATGTAGAAGCACGAGGAACGTGTTCCGGTGAATACCGGTCAGGAGGAACCCCTCTATTTTTTCTTGAGGGAAGAACCGGATTTTGAGTTTCAACAAATGAACTTCCTGAAATGTCATGGTCAGTAGCATATTGTGAATTATGACATTGTAAATTGTTTACCTCTTGATGGACATTTTCTTCGGTTGATTTGCTGGTAGTATCCATGGCATTTATTTCTTGTTGGACATTGTCTTCGGGAGAATAATTGGTGGTAAGAATTGTCTCGTCAATCTCATTTATGTTGGAAAAGGCGTGTTCGGTGGCGTTATCTACCGACTCTGTCGACACATCCTCAAAGTAACTTTCATATAGCAACCAATCGAGTGATTCACTTACTTTCTCCCCCTGAGCACGAGATTGGTGGTCAAAACAATAATCGGATTCTAAGAAGTCACAGTCCATGGTGACATGGATTCGAAGAGTAACCGGATTGTAACACCGATATCCCATTTGATGAACACCGTACCCAACGAATACACACTTTTCAGCACATAGATTAAGTTTGTTTCGACTAGTTTTAGGGATATGAACAAACACCGAACAACCAAAGATACGAGGTGGTAAGGTCATAACAGATGGAATTGTAACTTGGGTGGCAAGCACTTGTAATGGAGTTTTATTTCCTAGATATCGGGTTGGTAGACGATTTGCAAGATACGTAGCTGTAGCAAGAGCTTCTGGCCAAAGAGAATGAGGAACTCTAGATTCAATCATAATAGCACGAGTTTTTTCAAGCAAAGTACGATTTTTTCGTTCTGAAGTACCGTTTTGTTGAGGTGTGTTTGGACAAGTGGTTTGATGGATAAGACCATTTGTTTT
Source organism: Limnanthes douglasii subsp. nivea (assembly GCA_036936605.1). NCBI lineage: Eukaryota > Viridiplantae > Streptophyta > Magnoliopsida > Brassicales > Limnanthaceae > Limnanthes > Limnanthes douglasii. The sequence continues at coordinate 378,520,722 of JAUPFV010000001.1, forward strand.
GAAAAAATTATGCATTGTTTGGTTGATAAACTCTGTTCTATTATCAGAACGGAGAATCTATATTTTTTTTCAAATTGAGTCAAAATCATTTTGTAAAAACAAACAAATATTTCTAGTACTTCCGATTTATGTTTCATGAAGTATATCCAAGTCATTCTTGAGAAATCATCCACAAATAAAACAAAGTATCTGATTTGATTGTTAGTGGAATTTGGTGCTGGACCCCAAACATCAAAATAGATTAGCGAAAAGCATAATCAACTATAGTATTACTTTAATTAAATGAGACCCTACGATTTTTTGCAAGAATGCAGGTTTCACATTTCTCATGAATGGAATTATTCAAAAAAAAGACTAGGAAACAAACTTTTAAGATAGTTAAAAGAAGGATGACCAAGTCGCCGGTGCCATAACCAAAGTTGCCTTTCGTTTGTTCCGTGAGAAAGCATGGCATGTACCTTATGAACTACCTCATTAACATAATAGAGACCTCCTTGTTCGGTACCACGCCCAATGATCTCCTTCGTATAAATATCATGTAAAATGCAAAAAATGGATACATAAGAACCACACAGTTGAGTTGTTTTGTCACTTGACTAACAGATAATAACATTAAGGATAGTGAAGGAATGTAGAGGCAGTTTTTAATTTCTATTTTTTCAGAAAAAAATAATTGAACCTCCCCCTTTGACTTCACAAATTTCTCCACCAGCAGTCTCAATATGGGACTTATTTGGAGATGACATGTCACCAAAGTCTTTAGGATCATAAGACATGGTATCCGTAGCCCCGCAATCAAATATCCAATTCATTGATTTCTCAAACCCTTTACCTCCAAGTTTTTCATAGGAGTTCGCCGTCATTCCTCCAAAACCAGTGCCACTTCCTTGCTCATTTTTAGTCGGATCTTCACCGCCACTTGTAGACGAAGCCCGTTTGACATTAGATCTGAAACGCTGGTTATTTTTCTCCTTATAACCGTCCTTCCACCATTATGGATAGCCAACAAACTGGAAACATGTCTCTTTAGTGTGTTTCTTCATCCCACAATGAGTGCAATACAACTTGGATTTATCTTGTTCCTCTTTGGATCAGAATTTAAACTTCTGTGCAGAATCTTTAGCAGCCAAATTCATTCCAATTTCAATCGAGTCACTATCAGAAGAACTTGATTTTAGCATATTAAGCCTGGCCACTTCCCTTCGTATTGTAGCATATGTTGTTTCCACGGAAGGAAGATGATCATTTTTCAGGATATCTCTCTTGACTGGTTCCAGCTTGTCATTAATCGCCATTAGAAATTGATAGAGTCTTTGTTCTTGAGTCTTCTTATTGTAGATCTGAATGTCTTCTAGGTCTTTCATAGGGTTCAGATCTTGCCTATTTATAGAGATCTAGATGTTTTGCAGTTTGTTCCACAAGTCTTCTAGTGTATCGGACCCTTGTCTTAATGAATTAGCCCTCTTATGAAGGTCAAACACCTGTAACGAATCTGTACTAGAACCGTATGTGGTGGCTAACCCATCCTAGAGGGCTTTTGCAGTGGGATATTGCGAGACATTATTCACCAAGCTGGATTCAAGATTCTGGATAATCCATATGAAAACACATTGATCATCTTGTTCCCACCTTGTATATGTGTTGTCAGTTTTAGGTGGAGGTGTCGGCTCTCCTGTAATGTGAGAACCTCTCCCCCTTCCCCCAATTGCTTTCTTCATCAGGTTTTCCCATAGGGCATAGTTGTTACCACCGAGTTTAATCCCTAGGGATAATTTCTCGGGGTTAGTTGTTTATTGTTGTGTTCCGAGATCATTTCTCAGAATGGCAGTAATCTGCATTGTTAATTCATCAGGAATTTGACTGACCACGACTTCATTGCCAACCATCTTTGTTGAGGATGTTCAGAATTCCTGCTCTGATACCATGTTAAAAACAAAGAGAGAAGTAGCCGCATGAGGCGGCTAGGGTTTTGTGTTTTATTAGAAAATGTTCCTTTTTGTATGGAACTGTTTTTTTATTGAATCAAATCATTACAAGTTGCGTTGTTTCACTAGCAATGGTAATAAAGCTCTCGATATATAGACAACTTAGAGGCCTATACAAGGAAACTTAATACATTGATTTATATGGAGAAAATTAAGGACAGTATGTGAAATCCCAAATTATAGTGGTCAATAGTTGACCCCAATTATTACTCCATGAATCCAGATTTCCAAATTTAGTCGAATATTCTAACAATATTTTTATTTAACTGTATTGACGGCTCCTACAAAATGCTAGATCGAGACCAAGGAGATAAAGTTCACAATGTAGATGAGAAGTCTGTAGATGACGAACCTCAAGGTAAAAGTTCTTCTTAATATGACAAAATTTACTAAAGTCAAGTCTAGTGGGGTAATACAATTATATAGTTTTGTAAATATATATCTTAATGTTCATCTATCAATGTACTATGTGATAAGGGTAAAATTCGCCGGATAAATAACAAGGGGTTGATTGCGGATAAAAGAGACTTGGTGTGATTATTAATGTATTTAAGATCTTTTAGGGACCAATTTGTAAACAAGGTACTTACTAAGGGGCCTCATTAGCAATATAGTCAGCCCACTAAGGATATTAATGGGTCCACCTTAATTTAGTATAAAAGGTGACCCACTTTCTTGGTAGGTGGGACATTGAATATTATTCTATCCTTTTTGCACTCTCTCTCTACACTTTCTCTCTCTAGTCACATCAGACACAAGATCCAAAATATTCCACCAAACATTTATTGACTCATCATTGGCGCCGTCTGTGGGAAAGAGTGATACCAAAAAGGAATCTTTTTTCTTTGAAAATCACGTTTTGCAAGATGAACGACGAGGTTGCTGGAGAGAGGGTCGGTAGAGAAGTAATCCGAGCCATTTCGGTGTCAGAAGGCGAAGATGCTCCAGGACGGGGGCGCTTCGACCAGGGTCGGGACAAGCGGTCGACCCTAATAATGACCCGAAGACAGCTTCTGGAAGATATCGCCAGACTGAACGCCGAAAGAGAGCGGGCACTAGACGAGAAAAGGGTCCGGGAAGGGAAAGGCAAAGAACCACTCTTGGAGGACCAGGAGGAGGCCGACCCCACCATTGGGCCTCAAAACGAAGCCCAACCCGTCAGGTATTATCGAGAGCTTCATCCCGAGGAAGGGCAGAATACCAGGACTCAGCGGTACACAGAGGACCATCGCGGCTTGTCAGCCGATTATACCTCGGATGACTCGTCAGGCAAGGAGTATCGGCGACGGGAAAGAGTCCAGCGCACACACAAAAATTGTTCCCGACGCCTCCGAGGACCCAGGACGGACTCCCCGAAATACAAGAAGGTAGCACGGAGAAACGAACTCCGGTGTCATTCGAGAAGGAAGAAATTCCCGCGGCCAGTCGTGAAGAACGAGCAGCGCTGCCTCAAATGCCATGGCAACCGTCGAACAGCCAGAACCTAGGTTACCGAACCAGCAGCCAGTTTATAAGCCCAGGGATGAGGGACTATACGGAGTTCAGACAGAGGGATTTGGAGGAGGAGTGTGCGGGTTCGGAATCAATTGGAGGGCGTCGCCATTGTCTGACGACATATTAGTGGGGCAACTCCCGAAGCGATTTGATATTTCCAAGCTAGAAAAATACGATGGGAAGAAGGACCCGGATAATCATCTAGAAGCCTTCAAAAACTTCATGCCGAGTTTCGACAATGACGATAAACTCCTATGCAAAGCTTTCTCCATGACCTTCCAGGACCGAGCGTCCAAGTGGTACAACCAATTGCCACAGGGCGGCATCAAAAACTTCCGGATGTTCTGGACGATGTTTCGATAACATTTTGTGGGAAGTAAGAGTTTCCGAGCCAACGGACACACAATCATGAATTGCAGACAGAAATTGGGGGAAAGCCTCAGAGAGTATACCCGACGATTCATTGACGCAAAGACCGACCTAGACCACTGCGAATAGAATGTGGCCCTAACCGCGTTCCGTTTGGGTTTGCTCCCTGGGCCTATGAAGCAAGCAGTAACGAAGAAACATGCGTTCACGTTCTCCACACTTCTGGCTCAAATAGAAAAGAAAATATTGATCGAAGAGACCGAAGCATCCGAGCTGGCGGCGCAAATTCAGCAAAGTGCTCAAGCGTCAGTAGTAATGAGGCAGGGCACTCGATTGGACTACGCTCGAGCGATCCAACCAATCAGCACGATACATCCGACCAGCCGGTAGCCACCAAACCTTCGGCTCTAACAAGCCCGAAACCAAAGCAGACGAGTCAGACGGCTTCACGACCCATGTCTAACAAATGGATCCGACCTGCATACTTCGCAAACCTTACGGAGTGTGTATCATCGATCTACGAGAAAACTAAGAAAAGCGGAATGTACTGAAGGCCTTTCCCGATACCAACACCTCGGGAGCAGAGGAACAACCGCTATTGTCGCTATCACAAGGACGTTGGGCATGATACTAAAGACTGCATTGCCTTGAAGAAAGAAATACATATGCTCATAGAGCATGGAAACCTCCTGGAGTATGTTAAGAAGGCACAGCAAAGTACAACTTCGAAGGAAGTCGTGATATTACCAAAACCCGAAACTACCATGGCCATTTCAGAAGTAACCGACCCTTTCGATGTTTCCATTGAGTACCTCGACCCCGAAGCAAACCGCAACATCATCGGGATTATCGAGGAAGAAGCGGAGGAGAACGTCGGTAATGTACGAAGCCTTTGTGAATTTTTTGAATCCCTAACTATTTTTGGGGGAGATTTTATGGCAGGAGTCACACATTCATCCAGGAAAAGGCACATCGTCAACCTAACCACTGAGTTAGAGGCTCGAACTTACTCCCAGTCCAGAAGTGTCCCGTCTCCGATTTTGTACTTCGACGACGACGACATGAGAGACATAGCCGGCCCCCATGAGGATGCCAACCTTATCGGGGCAGCCATTGCGGGGGAGGAGGTTAGACGCATCTTGGTGGATACCGGTAGTTCGGCCAACATAATCTTCGCATCCACTTTCGCCAAGTTTAGGACACCACCAGTGATCGCACGGTCCGACCGAACCATAGTGGGGTTCACAGGGTCAGCAACCGACGTTATAGGAGAATTTGAGGGCGTCGTCCAATTAGGCCGCGGCCCGTTCAAGAAAGAGGTTACTGTTTTATTCGTGGTTGTAGACGCACCGACTTCCCACAATGCAATTTTCGTCCGATCATGGATATCGCGAATGCATGCGGTATCTTCTACAATCCACCAGTGTTTGAAATACGTGGTCGGAAACAACGTGAGTGTGGTCCGAAGCAGCCAGAAAGCAGCCAGAAAGCAGCCCATGAGTGTTACCGAGCAGCATTGGCACCTAAAAAAGATCAAGAGATGATTCAAGCTCAAGAATTGCAATTAAAGGGGCTCGCCCCGGGATCATTGCCCGTTGATGACCCCAGGGAAGCCCCAAGTTATTTGACGACGGACGAAGAATGCGAGAACACCAATTTGCCGCAGGGAAAGTCCTGCAGATCGGGGTATGCTTGTCACCAGCCTTCAGGGAACAGTTACTGTCTCTCCTACGGGAAAACCTAGATTTGTTCGCATGGTGCTCGGGAGATGTAACCGGGGTCCCAGAATCTTTTTTCATTCACAAGCTAACTATCAACAGAAACGTCAGACCGATCTCCCAAAAGCGCCAGGCTTTTTCCCCGGAAAAGGTAGACATTATCTTACAGGAAGTCGAGAGAATGATCAGCGTCGGTCACATAAAGGAAGCGAGTTATCCGTTGTGGACCTCGAACCCCGTTCTGGGGAAGAAGAAAAACGGGAAATGGAGAATGTGCGTGGATTTCACCGACCTTAATCGGGCATGTCCGAAGGACCCTTTCCCGATGCCGAGAATCGATCAGTTGGTAGATTCGACTTCGGGTAACAGGTTACTGTCATTCATGGATGCATACGCATGCTATAATCAGATTAAGTTACACGCTACGGATCAGGAAAGCACCACATTCATCATAGGCCGGGGATTATACTGTTACAAAGTGATGCCATTCGGGCTAAAAAATGCCGGCGCAACATACCAAAGGCTGATTAACAAAACGTTTGAGGGTCAAATTGGGAGGAATATGGAGGTGTACATCGATGACATGTTGGTCAAGAGCGGCACGGATGAAGCCCACCTTACCGATCTGCGAGAAACTTTTGATAACCTGCGGGGAATAAACCTCAAGCTCAACCCAGAATAATGCTCCTTCGGGGTCCGGTCGGGAAAATTTATAGGTTTCTTCGTTCGCGAGAAAGAGATTGAAGTCGATCCCATCCAACTTCGAGCTCTGACCGACATGACTCCGCCCAAGAACATCAAAGAAGTCCAGATCCTAACTGGGCGTCTGGCTGCTTTAAACCGATTTATTTCTCGTTCATCTGATAAGTGCGCTCCCTTTTTTCAGGTCTTGAGACAAGCCAAAATTTTTGTATGGACGCCCGAATGTAACGAAGCATTCTTGGGAATTAAACGATATCTGTCATCCCCGAACCTCTTGACAAAGCCCGTTACTGGCTAGACACTTTTCCTTTACGTTGCGGTTACTGACTTTGCGGTTAGTGCGGCTTTGATCAGTGAGTCGGGACCAGCCCCTACAGCGGTTTACTTTGTGAGCAAAAGCCTGCTGGATGCAGAAACTCGGTATTTAAGGTTGGAAAAAATGGCTCTCGCCTTGGTCACGGCAACACGAAAAATGTGCCCGTACTTTCAAGCCCACCCTATCATAGTCTGAACCTCGTTCCCACTCAAGTACATCCTCCAGCGACTAGACATGTCCGGGAGAATGTCGAAATGGTCGGTCGAGTTGGGCGAATTCGACATCAACTTCGAACCTCGGACAGCCATTAAAGGCCAAATCCTGGCTGATTTTTGAGTAGAGTTCCATCCCGAACGACCGGATCAGGACGCGCCTTCCCAAGAGGCCGAACTAAGTGAGTGGACCGTCCGAACCGACGGGGGGGGGGGGGGGTAATGTCAGTGGATGTGGAACAGGGATACAAATAATTACCCCATCGGGCATTAGTATGCACCAAGCCATTCGATTTGGTTTCCATACTTCGAACAATGAGGCTGAATACGAGGCTGCTCTGGCAGGGCTACAGTTAGCACAGGTATGTGGGGCAAATCAGGTACGCCTCGTAAGCGATTCCCAACTTTTGATAACCCAAGCCTCGGGAATTGCGGAAGCTTGGAAAGAGCATCTGGTACAATACCTAGCAGCACTCAGAGTGCTAGCCGCCTCGTTCGACAAAGTCACATACGAATATGTCCCGAGAAGCAAAAACATAGTTGTAGATTCTTTGGCAACAATTTCCTGCTCAAGTAGCTATCCCTGGGTTACCGAGCAAGAAAGCCCATCTATTATCAAACGGCACGAGTTAGATAACCGACCTGAAATCGCCTGTCAGTTCTCTTTGGTAACAATCTCAGATTGGCGACGTGATATTATCGCCTTCTTAGCCGAAGGTAGGCTGCCTAGCAATAGCGCCTCGGCTCGGAAAGTACGCAATAAGGCCCGAGGTTACGTCCTTTTAGGTGAAGTACTGTAAAAGAAATCCTTCAGCCGCCCCCTGCTCAGATGCTTAGGGGTCCACGAGTCACAAATAATTGTATCCGAACTGCATGATGGTGAGGGTGCGGCACATTGCGGTTACAAAGCCTTAATTAGAAGGATTCTTCTCGCAGGGTTCTATTGGCCGACGATAACAGCAGATGCACGACTAATAGTAAAAACCTGCGATACATGTCAACGATTCGCGAACGCAATAAACGTTCCCGCGGTTCCTCTAGAGTCCATATCCGAAGGTCTACCCTTTGACCGATGGGGAATCGACCTTGTCGGACCACTACCAATGGCATCGGGTGGAAGACAGACAATCGTCGTGGCAGTAGACTATTTCTCCAAGTGGGTCGAAGCTGAACCTTTATCCGCCACCAAGACCAAAGATATCATCAAATTTATCTGGTCTAACATATGTTGTCGGTTCGGGGTACCGCAGAGGTTAACTATGGATAACGGACCACAGTTCGACAGCGGGGAAATGAAAGCTTTCTGTACAACTCACAAGATCAGGCAATGTTTCTCCGCTCCTTTCCATCTTCAAGCAAACGGGCAGGTCGAAGTCACCAACTGGACTATTTTGGACGGACTCAGAAAGAACCTTGAGGGAAAAGCTGGAAAGTGGCCAGACTACCTACAAGAAGTACTGTGGGCTTACCGAACCACCCCCCGGACGGCAACCCAGGAATCACCTTATGCTTTGGTATACGGTATGGACGCGGTTACCCCTGCAGAGTCCATTTTCCATCTTTCAGAGTCGGTACCTATGAGGAGAACGCGAACGACAACAGCAGACGACTCGGGCTCGATCTTATAGAAGAGAAGCGCAATCGCGCCCAGTTGAACTCTTTGCACTATCAGACCCTGATGAGAAATCGATACGCCTCTAAGATACGCCGTCGGGAGTTTAAGGTCGGTGACAAGGTTTTGAGGCGCGTTTTTCTTCACACCAAAGACAAAAGCCTCGACAAGCTCGCCCCGAATTCGGAAGGACCCTACGAAATCGTGGAAAAAATCAAGAGCGGGACATACCGACCCTACGGGAAATGTTTCAATGTTACATTGATCTACAGAGCCTTCATAGGTTTTTTCAGTATTTACAACTGATCTACATGTTTAACTTTCCCGACCCTATGGGAAATGTTTCAATGTTACATTGATCTACAGAGCCTTCATAGGTTTTTCAGTATTTACAACTGATCTACATGTTTAATTTTCCCGACCCTATGGGAAATGTTTCAATGTTACATTGATCTATAGAGCCTTCACAGGTTTTTAAGTATTTACAGCTGATCTACATGTTTAATTTTCCCGACCCTATGAGAAATGTTTCAATGTTACATTGATCTGCAGAGCCTTCATAGGTTTTTTAGTGTTTACAACTGGTCTACATGTTTAATTTCCCCGATCCGATCAGGAATTTCAAATATAACATTGATCTACAGAGCCTACTTTGGTTTTTCACAGAAACACTTTGGTTTACCTAAGTAAAAACATCCGAAAATTATGGCAAGAAACAAAGATTGCATACCAACATAAACATAAATATTGAAGTGTTCACAGGGAATATTGTTAGGGGACCCCGCGACCCCCAAATATCTTACAAAAAAAAAGCCAAGACGAACACTTCTCCCGATCACTCGCCACCCTCCTCCTCGGACTCAGTATCGTCCGACTCATCCTCACAAACGACTCCCACAGGGCGGTCCTCCTCGGGTACATCCAGCCACATCGCCCCGAGGTGAAGGGCCGGGAAACGGTTATGGAACGATAGCACATACGCGGCTTTAGCATCGGCCGCCTCTTTGTCCGCCCATTTCTTACACTTGTCTGCAAAGGCGGTGTTCGAAGTTTTCAGCCTTTGGACCTCCTGAGCTAAAGTGGCAGCACAATCTTCCCCGGCTTTCTTCGTCTCCTCCGAGATACGGATGGCTTCTGCAGCCCGCCCCTCTGCCAATTCCTGCGCCGCCTTGGCCTTTTGCACCTCCTCCTTTAAGCTAGCAATTTTGGCCTCCGCGCCCACTAGCTTCTGGCTTAGCTCGGGCGCCTTACGCTCTTTCAGAGCCGCTGGTACAAGCAGGTTATACAGAGATAAGGCAAGTCCGTCTGATGCCTGTAGCGGGAAAGTATGCGGAGACCCAAGCATCGTTAGCCCCGGGTACTTCGTACCACTCGATGAGGCCGCAACTGGGTCCGACGCTTTGGGGGGCTGACATCATCCGGGATCACCACTACGGGATCCACCGTCGATTTACCCTTAACCCCTCCAGACTGATCAAACAGCTCTAGTACGGTGGCACTATCCGCCCCGGCAACGGCCCCGCTCTCTTTGGCACGCCTTGGCTTCTTCAACTTGACCCCATCAGCGTCGACTCGATTTTTTCTCTTAGGCACCGGAGCCTGGGCCTGATTGGATGCGCCACCTTCAGCATCATTCCCCCCTTCCCGAACTGTTCCCTCTCCAGCCGCTGCATTATCCTCCCCGACCTCGTCATCCGACTTTGGGCGCTTGCTAGGCGCCTTGTTGCGTTTCGAGAGGTACAATTGGGACCCAGGTGCGTCTGTTTTAGCGATAATATCCTCCAGGCTGGGGGGTACCCGCAGTTGCTCAATGGTCAGCACCTCCGACGAGAAACGCCAAAGGTTACTCTTGATCAAATTGGTTTCTTTGAAGGTATGATGCATCGCCCGACCCCAATGCTTCCTGGAAAAATCCTTCAACACTTGGAAAGTGACTTCAGCGGCTTTCGAGAAGTCCTTCTTCATCCCCTGCAGGAACTCCTTCGACACTGCACAGAGGATCGGTATATTAAAAAAAAAAAAGTACCGTCGTGAACCCAGGACCGAAGTATCTGCCTCTTATTCTCCTTGCTATAAGGAAGACCGTTCTCCCAGCAGCCGCTCAGGAACACGAAGCGATGCTTCCAGCCCTTATCTCCCTCCAGAAAATCGTTAACTATCTTCCACTTGTTTCCCAAGGAAGAGTAGAAGAACGGGGACTTAGGGGCCTTGGACAGACCCAACATGGCGATGTATTCGTCCATAGGCATAGCCCGACCAGAAATGCGTGAAGCCATTATGCAAGACATTAAGGTATACCAGGCATTAGGCGTCAGCTGCGACGGGAAAATCTGGAGGGTGCGGAAATATAGTGCGATCTCGGGATCTAAGGGGAAGCGAAGACCCCAATTGAATAGCTCGGTAAACACCACTATTTCCTGGGATCGGACGTGAACAAAAGTCTCCCCAGGACCGGGAACCGGACCGTGACGTTCTCAGGAATCCCCCAACGAATCAGCAGCTCCTTGTGCTCGGCCGCTGGAAAGTAGAGGTACTTTCCTTCGTAGAGAGAGACGACGTCCTTCGAAGGAAGCCAGCGAAAGTAGGTGGTGGTGATTGCGGCCTCTACCTCTTCGGGAAGAGGATCATCTGGAGGGTTAGCAGCGTTCCCAGCAGCGGCAATGCTGACCTCCGCGGGAGGAATATCCACCTCCGATTCTTCCAAATTGGAGTTCGGAGCTTGGTCAGAGCTTCAGGCAGTAGCAGCGTTTGGATCCGAAGACCGTACCCGAGAGCTTGAGGGTTCGGCAGTGTTCCCAGAATGAGCCCGATGAGCCGCATCCAATTCCTCTGGCGTCAGCCGACGCTTATTAAGACCTAAAAAAGTTACGACAGTGTTAAGACCAGTACGGTACCCTCGAATTGAGGGAGTAAGCTTAACCATTTCAAGATAATTACCTCCTGAGGGAGACGTAGGGGGATTGTTTTCGCCCATAGTTAAGAACTTGGTTTTATGGACGCGTCGGGGCGGAAATGGAGGCGAAGGGACGTACGAGTTAACGGACGACGGGGTCGGATTCTTTGACCGGACTACAAGGGAACGAGGGGAGCTGCTACTAGAAAAGATGACAACGGTTTTTGGAGAAAGGCTGATCTCAGGAGACAGAGAGCCGGATGATTCGGGCGAAAAGAAGGATTCGGCAGAGATCAGAGTAGCTAAAACAGGGTCGTGGGGCTGCGGAACTGGAGTAAAGGGTTTGGAATTAGATCCCCAAATCAAGCCAGCGCGTCGGTATCTTCGGCTCGGTCACCGATGCTCGCCCACTCTTTGAAACCGAACACACGCTTCTTCTTTTTCTTGGTTGGAAGACGCTTCAGGTATCTGGGTTTCATAAAATGAACATTATCTCTCTAGAAATATTTGGGCAGCACTTTCTCTCTCTAGAATGCCTCTGAGAGAAGATCAGGATTTGTGGAGTATTTATAGGCCACATTTCATGACCGGGGAATGCCAACCGACAAAAGCAGCGGGAAGGCGAAGAGTCTCCCTAGAAAACTATGCTGGCAAGAACGCATCGCGTCAACGGATGACACGTGTTAACCATCTCCTGACAGGGGCTTGCCTAGGCTAGCCTCTTCGAACCATATCCCACGGAGATGGGCCTTCTCAGCCTGATTCACCACGAGAGTCGGCCCATCATGGTGGGTCCAGGAATAAAAGCCCAAGAAGGCGCGGAAGCCGACCTGGCCAGAACTATGAGCCCAGGGCAAGAAATCTCTAGCAGACCCCGAGTATTTCCTTCGGATAAAGTCAGCTAAAAAGTGCTGCAGGAGTGTTACCGAACATCCATAAGGTAGACTGGGACGGGCAACGTTGTGGAATGCCCGACGCCCTGGAAAAGAGGTAATTCATCCGAAGAAGGATAGCCATCGGCCCGAAGTACAGGAGACCGTGGTCGATAGGCTTAGGCTCGGCTATGAGTCTCCGCTCCTGACACTCCCGAAGACTGGGGGGCTACTGATAAGGGTAAAATTCGCCGGTATAAATAACAAGGGGTTGATTGCGGATAAAAGAGACTTAGTGTGATTATTAATGTATTTAAGATCTTTCAGGGACCAATTTGTAAACAAGGTACTTACTAAGGGGCCTCATTAGCAATATAGTCAGCCCACTAAGGATATTAATGGGTCCACCTTAATTTAGTATAAAAGGTGACCCACTTTCTTGGTAGGTGGGACATTGAATATTATTCTATTCTTTTTGCACTCTCTCTACACTTTCTCTCTCTAGTCATATCAGACACAAGATCCAAAATATTCCACCAAACATTTATTGACTCATCACTATGATTTCAATTAATTTTTTTAGGAGACCACCCACGACCGCCAACATAATTGATGCACACGAGTAGCTCCGGAAATATCAATCAAGATGTGAGAATACAAACTCATGTAATAGTTTTCGAATGTAAATTTCTCCTTATTTAATTTCAAATTTGTTTATTATTTTGAAATTGGCTCTATCTCTCTCATTTCATGATTATTTATAACTCAAACATTAAATTTGTAATGCTACAGCCAGATGAAAAAAAAAATCGAAGCAACAGGGCCGGATGCATTGCAATCTATGAACGATCTTGCTATTGGACTCAACGAGAGTGCAGCAGCCCAACTATTTTACAATACGTGTGGTATGTATTATATTATTTATCTTTTAGTTATAAAATAAATATAATAATTGAGTTATGTTTATATCATTTATATCTCTAAAAAAATATTTAATTTGTGTTCAGTGCTTGTTAGTAACAAAAGTATAAAATTTGGACAGAAAGAGCCTTATGGGGACAATCCTATCGTAACATAGCCAAATATTGATAAAAAGATAAAAATATTTCATTTATTTATCGGGCGAAACAACAGATAAACAAGAGTCCAACGACCCTATTTCATAAACCCCCGGTATGCATTGTATTATTCATCTTTTAGTTATGAAAAAATTGATAATTGAGTTTGTTTATATGATCTACATATTTAATTTGTGTTCAGTGCTTGCTAGTCAGAAGGTTCCAATATCCGGGCAAAATGATGCTTATGAGGACATTTATATCTCAGCAAGGCCAAAGATTGGCAAAAACATAGGCACATCTCATTCTGTTGTGGGTGTGAAACCACTGATAAACAATCCAAACAGATACTTGCACTGGTTTCTGACTCACTTCATTCCGTTTATAAGTCGTATAAACGATGTTAGCGTTGATGGAAATTGAAGGTATCGTGTAGTTTCATATAAATTATATGGCCATCAAATTGAATGAGAGGCGATTAGACGGTGCCTATACGCAGAACTAGTAGATAACAATCAGGTTTACAACAAAATTTTAGGTGAAGACTATCTTAGAGTAATTAGATGTGTACAATATTACAAAGCACCAGCTGACCCTTATTGTTGGATGACAATGCCTGAGATGGGTATAGCAATTGCAACAAAGTTTCAGTGCATTGATTATTTTGTATCACAACTAGGATCTTTTAATTGCAACAACATTTTCCACCACTACGAGGTGCACCTTCTCAAACGTCTAAACCACTTGAAATTGGGTTTGGTTTTGTTAATAATAACCATTTCGTCAATGTAAGTCTTTAGTATCATTTTTATGTGTTTTTAGTATACTACATATCAATACTCATATTATAATTATCAATTGTTTCACAGCTTTCCATTGTCGCTAACTAACTGTCCATGTGCACCTCTATATCATGCATGCGATACAAGGCATAACGATGACCTTTTCACTTGGAATTTACAATTATTTGATCGCTACCAGACATGCATTGAACTCTAAAGTCAAAAGTCACTTAGTTATGTTCCAAAAATAACTAATTTAGATGAATCTGTCTAGTTGGTTAATGTTATTTCATACTTCACCTATGTTTTATTTCACACGTAACATAACTTATTTAATAAATTCAAAATTCTATTATTTTATTTAATATATATATATATATTATTTAAGTTTCAATACGTTTAAGATCCAATATCTAGTTTTACGATACAAAATACTAATTTTAGCTTTCAAATTGTACTCTTCATATAATATTTATATCTTGTCCAAATAAAATAATATATGATAGAGAATATTTGTGTAGTCATTCTCCTCCCTTTTGGTTTAATTTTGTTTAAGTTTTAGCTCCCTGTTTATTTTTTTTAAAGCACTGAAGTATATTTAGATTTTTTTTTTATTGGAGGAAATAACATAATAAAAAAAATTGATGACTGTTAGATTAGTGTTGCGTGGTCTATTTATTAAACATGATGTATATGACGCGACCAATATAAAATTCACGCTCTAGGTAATGGAAATTTAAAAGTATGGTTTTTTGACTTATTATAGAATTATATTATGGAACTCTGTTAGATTATACTTTTCTATTACGGAATACATATTATAGAATGATATTTTCTTCACAATTTTATTGGACATCATCTTATTGGTTTTTCCGTTATATACTTTCTAATGCATGTATACTTCGAGTAGCTTCACAATTATCATTTAATACTCTCCATTCACTACACTTCCACTCCATATTTATTTATCTAGCAGCCCGACTATCTCGACCAAACCATTAGATATACAAATTCATCATTTCATATAAATTGTTTATTGCGTCAAAAAACAAATAACATGTAGCCCATGTTGCTCCTCTAAAAATATCTATATGGCTTTTTTCTTTAGCTATTAGTTACTATATTAAAACCTAATACTTTTTAAAGATGAATGGCATCATAAAATTACTAACTAATAACATCTTCAACATAATATTTTATTATGGTTATTTACAGCTTCTTGTTAGAAAAATATAATTATATATTTTTTATAAACCATCGTTTTTTGTATGAATAAAAAGAACCAATAAACAATATTGTATCCAGAATATTAAAAAAAATATTTAGATGTAGATTTTGGCACCAGAATATATTTTCAAACGTATTGGATTATGGGCTCAGCTATACAGCCTATGGCTATATGCTAACACTCAATATATTGAGGGAGCTAATATCGATATCATACCAACATAAAGGTTTTTAAATGATTCTAGTACTCTACACAAAACTACGCTAGACAAAAGAAATCTAAAAACACAATCTGGGTGATGCTTCAATACCAGTTAGGTAACAATGAAGAAGAAAATGAAAGTGAACTTGTTGTATCAAAGGTGACAAAAGACATCCTAGGCATTGCGGTGGACCGAATATAAAAGATTGAAGTTCATGTTCGGTCGAAAAGGAATTGAAAAACAATATTTCAAGATTCAATGTCGAGTATAATTATAATTCGAGTTTTGGAACTAAACATCACAAGGACTTGTTTGGTAATGATATTTTAGTAAAATATTCTTCTTCTACTTTAATGTGTCTATAAACTTCAGCACCAACAACTAAAGATCAACTTTTTTAGTTCTATTATCGGGTCGTACTAGTCCAGGTTTCAGAAAATTTAGGACTGGACCCTTTTTTTATCGAGCGGACCAGATCGTTAAAATTTCGGGGTTGAAAATTTGGACCAAAATACGTTCGTTATTTTTTCTGACCCGTTCGGTCGGGTTGGACCAAATATGGCCGATTTTAGGTTTCGAAAAAACGTTGTCCAAATGGGAGGGAAATATAGTGAAAATTAGTGGGAAGTATAATGGAGATATAGTGAGAAATGTACGTGGTAGGAAATAAATTCTCTAATTTAGTGAAATCAAGCATGTATAAGGGTCTTATTTATAGATTAATATTAGTCGTTGATTTATTTGTGTATTAATTTTATTATTAAAATTATGTCTATTAAAAATAAAATATTAACCGGACTTTTATCGGGTTTATCAGTTCAGACCGCTAATGGATTCGGGTTCAAACTTCGGCTTGTTAACTTTATCGGATCGGTTTCGGGCAGGTTTTATTGGGTTGGTCTCAGACGGGTTATCGTGTCAATAAGCCCATTAACAGATACTTTTTTAATTACATTATAGTTGAACAAAAGAAGTAATTAGTAGATAATATATTAAAGAGAATAAAATAAATTTAAATAGATGAATTATGATTTGTCTAATTTAAATCAGAATAAAAAGATACTCTAACATAAGACCAAGTTTTGTTGAAAGTAGAAGGTAACCTGAAAACTTAGAGGGAACTCAGCACAAAGATAACTTAACTAACACCTAACCTCGCTAAATAAACCCTACTTATCAAACCTGGGTTAGAACTACACAAATATCACGTCTTTGAAAGAATGTGTTTCTCATAAAAGGCAACTAAATCGTTCCTGTTGGGCTTATTCAAGGATAGAAGTAGGTGGTCAAAGTTATTTTTAGCAACATCCTGCTTAAATTTCTGGATAGTATTTTTTTTTTGTCAAAAGAAATTCCATTGATAATCAAGAAATACAAAGTCTGTTGAAGAACTGATAAGACAACTATGAATTTGAATACAAGTAATCTATATGTTGTTGTTGTTAAACCTTAAAGATCCTCGCTCTCATTGAATTGATCCTTCAGCGCCTCTCAAGTACATCCTTTAGCTTCTCTTATTGGTTCTGGTGTCTGCTCTTACATCCTTAGCTCCATCCTTCCAGCTTCATCCTTGATTATGCAAATCAATCTTCTTCTGCTATCTCTATAAGTCAGTCCTTCTAATAGCGTCTACATCCACACAATGTACACATCTGTATATCTTCTTGGATCTGAAACTCCTTGATTTATATCTGCAAACAAAAAACAAGTACACTGGTCAGGTTAAAACCTGCCTTAAGGGGTTAGTAATTAATCAGAATTTCTAAAGTATTCCAAATTCATGCTCTCTAGCAGAAGAATAGCATTTAGAGAGCTAGGGCAGTTCAATCCATTGAATAAACAGTCATGCTTCTTTTCCAAAGCAAACTTAGCTATCCAATCTGCTGATACATTTTCTTCCCTAAAAACATGTTTTAATATCATTTTAGATGAAAACAATTTCCTACAACATGTTAAGACTTTATTTAAGAACCAATGACACTTATTATCAGCTAGCATATTAAATAGTTGAAGTGAATCAGTTTCAATATCAATCTCAGACATATTATTATCATGACAATACTTTAGACCATATAATAAGGCTAATGTTTCAGCAACAATAGAAGAGCTCTTGCCTATTAAAATACCTTCAGCCATAATTAACTCACCACTATTGTTCCTAAGAATAAAAGCACTACTAGATTCACCATTATGCAAAGTAAAACCATCACAGTTGAGCTTAAGTCTATTGACAAAAGGGGGATGCTATTTAATGTAAATGCTGGATTTACTATCAGGACTGTGATTGTGACACTCTACTTCCTTAGCTATATGCAAATCATGACTCCAATGTTTCCTAGTTAATAAAGCTGATCTATCTAAATAAAACAGAAAAGTTTTAACTCTGTTAATTATTGAAATATCAGAGCAGCTTCTACCCTCATGTTTCAGCTTGTTTCTAACTATCCAAGTAGACCAGACTATTAAAGGAGGAATAATAGTTCTAATATGTGTTCTAGATTGGGTTGAAGAAAACCATTTGTTAACTATGTGATTAATAGTCATGTGTTTACCAACAACAATTTTAAAAATGTTAGAAAAATATGACCATACATTCCAAACAATTGGACAGCTCACAAATAAATGACTAACAGATTCCTATTCAGAACAAAGCTGACATTTAGAAACTAGACTTATGCCTCTAGCTTGAATAATAGTATCAACAGAAATAAGATTATTCAGAACTCTCCATAAAGTTATAGAACATTTCGTAGGCATAATATTGTTCCAAATTTTGCTTTTAAAGGCAGATTTGACATGCTTAATCCTTAAACTCTCAACAGTCTTTTTAAGATTAAATTTCCCATCTGAAGAAAGACTCCAGATGATCAAATTCTCTTTATTTTGATTAATTCTTATCTGAACTATTTTATTAACAACTAAGTCATTATTAATATCATCCTTAAGCTTTGTCAAGTTCCAGCAATAATTAAGCTAATATTCATTCACTTTAGTATAGATATACCATGTATTAGATTCATTAGAGTTCAACTGAATAATTGGATTACAATCAAACCACCTATCTAAATAGAAATCTACATTCCCTTTCCCTATTTCCCAGAATATATTCCCTTCTACGTTGTTTCTAACTTTTAACATCCCTTTCCAAATGTGAGAATCAGTTTGTTTAGCTAAAACTTGTAGTGGATGAAGTTTAGAACAATACTTATTATTAAGTAAATTA
Source organism: Limnanthes douglasii subsp. nivea (assembly GCA_036936605.1). NCBI lineage: Eukaryota > Viridiplantae > Streptophyta > Magnoliopsida > Brassicales > Limnanthaceae > Limnanthes > Limnanthes douglasii. The sequence goes on from JAUPFV010000001.1 coordinate 378,539,388, forward strand.
GCTCATAAAGTTTTATTAGTCCTAAAATTAAACCACAGTTTATATAGTAGAGCTTCTTGAGTTATAGAAAGGTCCCTAAGATTTAAACCATTCTCACTAAAGGGCCTACATAAACTAGACCAAGCCCTCCAGATTATTGTTTTATTATTCTCTGTATAACCCCATAAGAACTTATTAAATATCTTATTGATCCTATTAATGATAGATTTAGGTAGTAAGATACACTGCATATAGTATAAAGGATAAGCTAATAGAACTCATTTAATCAAAACTAGCCTACCACCAAATGATAGTTCTTTAGAGTTCCAGTGATCTATGCTAAATCTAATCTTATTTATAATATCATCATAGTATGAAGACTTATTCTTTAGGAATATTGGGATTCCTAAATATTTAAAGGGTAGAGAACTATGACTGAAACCAAGAAAGAGCTGTAGGGATCTAATTCTAGGCCTAGACACAATTGAAGACACCACAAAAGAAGTTTTTCGTTGGTTTATTTGTTGGCCTGATAAAGTTTGATAAGTTTTTAAAAATATACCTATCTTTATTAAATTCCTAACAGAACCATTTAAAAACAGGAGCACATCATCAGCAAAAGCTAAACAATTAATAGTAATAGAACTTCTGGTTTTAAAGATAAGAGAAGGATCAACAACTATGCACTTATTAACACCTCTAATTAGAAATTCTTCAGCTAATATGAATAGGGAGGGGGATAAAGGATCCCCTTGCCTAATACCATTAGAAGATTGAAAGTAACCATATGCTAAGCCATTAATAATCACTGAGAACCTAATATGCTTAATGCTTTTCTTAATAAGATTAATAAACTGATTATTGAAACCAAAGGAACTCAGCACTTGATATATAAACCTAAAACTCAATTTATCAAAAGCTTTTTTCATATCCAAGTTAATAATAATGTTCCCACCCCTCTGTTTTTTATTAATATCATTAACTAATTCTTGTGTAATCAGTATATTCTCCTGAATAGTTCTATTATAAACATAAGCCCCTTCTTCTTTAGAAATTAGTTTAGGCAATAGAAAACTTAGTCTATTATTAATAAGTTTAGATATGATTCTATTAAACACAGAGCATAAACTAATTGGCCTGAATTCCGACCAAGATTTAGGATATAATGTTTTTGGTATTAAGCAAATAGAAGTAGCAAACATTCCTTGAGGGAAGCTCACTTTATCAAAATAATCAGATATTGCTCTAACCAAATCTTCTTTTATTATAAACGAACAGTCAATATAGAATCTGGAGTTGAAACCATCAACTTCAGACACACTAGCACAATTTAAACCTTTAATAACACTATACACCTCATTTAAAGAAGGCCTACCTACTAAGGATTGATTATCTATTTCATTAACTAATTTAGGTATAATATCAATAGGGAAATCAGGGATAGACTCATTTGTAGGATCTATTGTATTAAGAAGATCTGAAAATAGGAAACAGAAGACTCACCTATAAGCTTCTGGTCATCTATTCTAACATTATTATCTATTATATCATCTATTCTATTTCTAGCCCTTTTCTTTTTAACATAGTTATGGAAAGTCCTAGTGTTTTTATCCCCATCTTTTAACCATCTAGATACACTCTTCTGTAACCAGAATGTTTCTTCCCTAGCTAATAAAACCAAATGCTTAGACTTTAATTCAGAGAGTTTCCTATTGTTTTCTATAGAGAAAGAAACTTCTAACAACCCTTCCATAATTCTAATTTCCTCTTCAGTTTTTTTAATACAATAAAAAATGTTACCAAAAATGTCTTTATTCTAGGTTTTTAAATGAGATTTAAGTCTTTTCAGTTTAAACCAGAATACATGAATAAAGTTTAGATGAGGTGAAACATCTAAAGGACTTAACCAATTATTTTCAACTGTTGGTAAAAACTCAGGGTGACTTAACCACATATTCTGAAATATAAAGGGAGGTCTATGGTCTGGTGACCCTAATGAGACTGAAATTATTAAGGGTGAGTGATCTGACCCAGTTCTGGTCAGATGCCTCACCCTGGTAACATTAAAGTAGTCTCTCAATTTATCATTATGCAATGCACGGTCAAGTCTCTTCCATTTATGGCTATTTGACCAAGTGAAATTAGAGCCTGAGAATCCAGGATCCTCAAGCTCACAGTCAAGAATCATATTATTAAAATCCTCCATAGAGTTCATACACAATGTAACACAATTTAATTGTTCACTAGCACTAGAAATGGTATTAAAGTCTCCTACCACTATCCAAGGATCATTAGAAATGTTATTAGATATATCTCTCAATTTGTTCCACAAGGTCAATCTATGAATTCTATTACATTTAGCATAAACTATGGTTACCTGAAAATCTTTTACAGAGACAGAATGACTTACCATAGTATGGACCATTTGATCAGAATCTAAAACTATGCTAATTTTGTAAGAGTTTCTCCAAAATAACCAAATTTTATTGTTTTTATTGCCAAAATATTGATCAAAACCTAATTTTTTAGAAGTTTTTTCAATTTTTTCATTAGACAACATAGGCTCTTGAATAGCTATAAGGTCAATTAAAAACTTTTTAGTTATATTTTTAATTCTCCTAATGGTGTTAATGTTACCAACTCCTCTAGCATTCCAGTTCAAGAAAGACACTGTCATTTTTTATATGTTTTAGAGGACCTTACAGATCCTTTGAAAGATAAAGGTTTGTTAATTAAATTGTTCTTAAGACCTTTAATTTTAACTCTGGAAGACTTTTTATGCCTTATCTTATCTGACACATCTATCTGCCTATTCAATGGGGAGCTAGGGAGACTTAAATTGATTCTATCACTAGAGATATCACAAAGTTCCTTATCAGACATATTATCCTCATTTAGTATATTAAAAGTATTACTTAGATTAATAGATTGTAAAGCCTCAATAACATCACTATCATTAATAACAGGAGGGTTTTCATTTTGATTAAACACTAAGCAATTATCATCAGACTTTTTAGTTAAAGAATCAAGCAGTTTAATTCCTTCATCTTTAGCAATCATTCTCTGATTATCACCAATATGTTCATTAGTTTCAACTCCTTCAGTAGTTATTACAGATTTAAGTTTAGGTATCCATTTTTCCTTATGTTTTATATCATTAGCTTTCAAATTCAAATGTTTTTAGAACCTAATTCCTCAACTTTACAATTAGATTCACAATGGCCTAAATGTCTACAATTTTTACAGTAAACAGGTTTGTCATTATAAATGACATCCTGCCAGTAACCATCTTGATCCCCAAAGCTTATCCAAAGTCTTTGGGGAAGAAGACTTGAGGTATCAATAACAGTCCAGGCTTTGCAAAGGTTATAACTAGCCCTATTCTTATATGGAACCTAAATGGTCAAAGGCAACCCAATTGCCTTAGCCATATGCTCAATCGTATCACGGTTATACATGAACTCAGGCATTCTAGGAAAAGAAATCCAAACTGGAGTCAGTGGGGACTCCCGTTTGGGGTTGAAATCAGACGACCACCTAATAATTCTAAAAGAAAACTGACCTACAGTCCTAACAGTACGTCTCCAAAAGGTTTTAACATCAAGAATATCATAAAATTCAACAAATATATGCATATAGTCCCATTTATACATACTGAAATTGCCTTTAAATCTAAAAGCTTCTAAATAAACCCTAAAATCAAGCACAGAAGGAGAACCAAAAGAGAATTTAGCAATTAACGTGAATTTAGATGAAGAAGATAGATTGAACTTATCCAGATTCGTCAAATTTGACGAAGGCGTAGCCATCTTCCACTCTAGATGAGATTTTGCATGCACAAAAGCTCGATCTTTTCTCGTCTTTTCTTCTGGACAGATCCCTCCAGAGTTCTTTTTCAGCATCTCAGCATAATACCCTTTGAATCCACCATAGATCTACTCTGGGTTACTTGTTCCTCTTCGAAAACAGGGTTTTCAAAGATTTTATCTTGTGTAACATGATGTTGCAAGGAGGTTGATTAAGGTCGATTTAGAGAGAGATTTGGGAATTGTTTTTGATTTTGTAGGAGGAGGCTAGATCTAGGGTTCTGGTGCTCTTCGAGAGGAAGAGGCGATAGAGAAGGCTGCTGCATTGATTCTGGAGAGCGAGTCGTGTAGAAACTAGGGTTAAGCTATTTCGATAAGGCCGAGAAAGCAAGAAGGCCAAGACAAATCTTGGAGCGTTTCTTGGGCTTTCATTTTTCCCCTATTTAAATGGTTTAAGTCAGTGTTGTTAGATATTTTTTTCCGCTTAAATTTCTGGATAGTAAACTTTGAATAATCATTATTATTTTGTTGTCTCTGATTATCATCGTCGCTTTTAAATATCGAACCAGATCCAAATGCATCTATCGGACCACGAGAGTATAAATTATAAGCTAATTTAATCGAAAATACTCTCGATTCCATTTGTATTGCTCCCCGTCACAATCTTGAGCTATAATTCACCTCATTAATCAACTGTTGTGAATGAGTCGAATAGTGCATTGATAGTGTACTGTGTCCGGCAGTACAGTTTTGTGTCTGTGATAGTGATATTGTGCACTGTGTTCGGTTGTGACTTGAGTTAGTTTTGTGGTATGAGCCCATTAGGCCCATTGTCTAGTAATTCTATTAATTCCCTATAAATAGATTACTAGGGCGACACAAAACACAATCTGAAATCTGTAACCTTTTCTATTATAGTGAAACTCTTTTCTCTGGCGGCGCCCGTGGACGTAGACAATTGTCGAACCACGTTAAATCCCGTGTTTCATTTAAATATTTCCTTCGTATATGTTATGTGCTTGAGCCATTTTGATAATTGCATAGTAATTTAATAACATCAACATATCACAACTTTCATGATGTTCTTACAGCATGTTACTTGGTGAATCAGTCTCCATCAACGGCTATTGATTGTAAAACTCCTTTTGAGATTTGGCCTGGATTGTCGGCTGATTATGAACATTTGAGGGTGTTCGGTTGTCCTGCGTATGCTCATGAGATAGATGGTAAGCTTGAGCCGAGGGCAAAGAGGTGCATATTTCTAGGATATGCTACTGAAGTGAAGGGATATAGGTTATGGTGTACCTCTCCAAAGTTTCCAGGTTTTCTCATCAGTAGGGACATTAATTTTAATGAGTTTGCTTCTATAGACAGTCAGAAAGAAGTAGGAGAAATTGTCGAATTAGAATCGGTTATGAGTAAACAGGTGGAGCATGAAGTAGAATCAGTTCCTAGCAGGTCCAATAATTCAAGTGGTTCTGAGGTGGATCCAGAATCAGGAGGTGAAGCGTCAACATCGGATAATAGTGACGATGATGCGCCTGTACCAGAACAACAACCTTATAGCATAGCATTGGGCAGAGAAAGAAGATATATTATACTTCCAAAAAGGTATGTGAATCTAGTTGCATATGCTCTGTCAGTTGCAGAAGAAGTTGAGATGTAGGAACCTAGTAGCTACAGAGAAGCTATAGCAAGTTCAGAGGCAAATCGATAGATTCGTGCTATGGTGGAAGAGACTGAATCTCTTCATAAGAATCAAACATGGAAGCTTTTTGACTTGCCTAAAGGACAAAAGATAGTAGGCAGTAAATGGGTGTTCAAGAAAAAGGAAGGTAATCCAGAGGTTGAGGCATCTCGATTCAAAGCAAGACTGGTCGCTAAGAGTTTTACTCAAAGGGAAGGAATCGACTTCAATGAAGTGTTTTCTCCAGTGGTGAAGCATAGTTCGATTCGAGTTTTGTTAGCCATAGTAGTTTTGCAAGATTTAGAGCTTGAACAGTTGGATGTGAAGACTGCGTTTCTACATGGTGAATTGGAGGAGCAAATCTACATGAGACAACTAGAGGGATTTATCGAACCTAATATGGAGGACAAAGTTTATCTGCTGAAAAAGTCACCGTATGGTTTGAAACAGTCACCTAGGAAATGGTACAAACGTTTTGATACATTCATGGTGTCAAAAGGGTTCACGAGGAGTCCATATGAAAGGCTAAATAAATTCCCCATTCCTCATAATTTGCATCAAAATAGACCCCATGACGGAAATGGTAAACATTACCCATGTCGGTGGGAGCCCAAACTGAGTAAGAGTTTCCTCAATGAACCATCATATGAGTTTATCATATGCTTTGACTAGTTCTATCTTAACTAGTTAACTGCCATATATCCCCATGTCTTAATATCCCATTTCGTTGGGAGCCCAAACAGAGTGAGAGTTTCTTCAATGAACCGTCGTCTATTTTGTCCTATGCTTTGTCTAGGTCAATCTTAACTACTATATATCCCCACGCCCTAGTATCTCTACACAACCAATGGTCCACCTCATGAACCAAAACTATGTTATCTATAGTAGCACGACCATAAATAAAACTTTTTAGAATACACCCAGCTAGCAAGGTTCGCAATATATTAATCATTATCGACATAATAAATTTTATCGGAACATTTATCAAGCTTATCGGGTGGAACTAACTGATTTTATTTAGGTAAACAAAATTAAAAATTGGATAAACAATCGTACCATTAAGGCGAGTGTGGATCTATTCTCTACCAATCATGTGATATACCATCCTAAAAAAAGTCAAACCAACCAACTCCAAATAATTATGATAAAATGCAATAGATATATCATGTGATCTTAGAGCTTTAGACGGGGTTGATCGGAACCCAACCTTTTAAATCTCCTCATATGAAAGCTTATTAGCTAGACGGAAGAGCACAAAATAGATATTTATGGAATACAGTTTATGGAAAAAAGATCTACCCAAACTTTGAACCTCGGACATATCTGAAACTCACTCCCCTTGATCATTTATCAAACTTTTAGTTCTTGGAGTTTTCTTTTTCCCTATAGTTAGGAGATGTAAAATTGTGGTATGCTTACCCGACCTTATCCACTATTATTTCAAATGCTGAAACCATAACATTTACCCCTCTTCCAAAATAGTCAGATACTACTCCCTTAACTTCTTACCAAGTATAAAAATGGCAAAATTGTACGAACTTTAAAGCGGGAGTTGAATTCCCCAAAGCCTCGCAAGAAATAATCTCTTTCTTCTATGAATATCACCAAACACCTCATCTTTCCATAATCAACTGTGACCTTGAATGCAAGAGTTTCTCATAAGTCTGGCTTAAATGTGTCCAATTTTCTTGCAAATAAAACCTTTAAATTTATCTTTTAGATACCCGATTCAAATTTTAAGATTTTGAAGCGGTTCCTTTAAGCTTTTTGGTCCATATCTCGATTGTATAAATAAATTTCAAAACCGAATCACTTGTTTATGCATGGATTGACGTATCTAAACTTCTATATTTTTTACTACGAGAGCACGTATTCTTCCGTGGAAAGAGGATATTATAAATATATTATTGTAATAATTTATTTATTTACTCTGGATGGGTGGTTTGAGCGGTCTCATTTCATGTTATCATTTATATACTTGAAAATTATTTTTTATGTTATTTTATAGTTCAGAAAATGTATGAGGGTTTTAAGACAAAACCTTGTATTCTATCTAATATTCAACATCTACGCTTGAATACTTTTAATATCCAAGATTGGTCGTCCAAATTTGGCCAAGACTTTATGTATTATTTTTTTGAGTTTGATGTGATTTTGTTATTTATAGGACTTCTCTACTCTTGGAAAGCTAAGTGAGGTAGAGAAAGAGTAATTCCTTCAAAACTAAAAACTCTAAAAATAAAAGGGTTGAGTTTGTAGGTTTGTGCAAGATGTTCTTATCTAGTTTTGTCTAGCAACTTCAAGACTTTAATCCAGTTTTGTAATGAATTTGATGATATATTGGTCGTCTTTTTAGCTCGTTATAAATTAAATTACTATGTTTTACAAATTAAATTATTAGGTGTTCCATGATATTTATATTTATATCATAACAATAAAATACTTTTTATTCGCTTATTAGTCTGATAGACTGCTCAATTAATACACATTAGTGAGTATAATTTATTTAGTAGGTAATTAGGTAAACGGATATTACTATATAATCGATTTAAAGTCAAAACTACTAACAAAATTATACAAAAGCTGACTATAGACCAATTGCACTATGAAATGTCGTTTATAAAATCATTTCCAAAATTCTAGCCAATAGAATCAAAGTTGCCTTTCCTTACCTCATAGATTCTTCTCAATCAGCTTTCGTTGCAGGAAGGAACATATCTGATAAAATCCTTTTATCCCAAGAGCTACTGAGGGGTTATCAAGCTAAGGGTAGGGCAAAAGGGTTGCTCTTAAAATTGATATCATGAAAGCCTTTGATAATGTTCGATGGCACCTCATTCTTGACATTCTTGTAGCGATGCAATTCCTGGAAAAGATGATCACCTGCATTGTAAACTGCATCTCCTCTCCATCTTACTCTATAATAATTAATGAAGACCTTCATGGTAAGTTCAAAGGCAAAAGAGGTCTCAGACAAGGTGACCCATCCCCTCTCCTCTTCGTACTTGTTATGCAAGTACTTACTGGCATCCTCAAAGAGAAAAGTCAAGATGAGAATTTCTGATTCCATTGGAAATGTCACAAACAGAAAATTATTAATCTCTGCTTTGCAGATGATCTGATGAATTTCTGTCATGGGGACATCCTTTCTCTTAATCTCATCAAAGATGCTCTGGATGATTTCCATTCTCTCTCCGGCCTTAAGTTCAATTAATTGAAAAGTCACATATTTTTCTCTGGAATTGACCATCATCTAAGAATGAATCTGATGCCTATATTGAACTTCCCTAAAGGCTCTCTTCCAGTGATATACATGGGCGTCCCTCTTCTCACTGGTATGCTTACTCACACTGATTGTCGTCCCCTTCTGCACAAAATAACCTCCCGTATTGAATCATGGACGTCCAATCATCTCTCATATGCGAGAAGACTCCAGTTAATCAAATCGGTCCTTTTTGCACGACATGTTTATTGGTCTTCAATTTTCATTCTCCCTTCTAGGATAATTAAAGAGCTAAGCCAATACCTTCGTCGTTTCCTTTGGTCTGGCTCTGCTATGAAAATTCATGGGGCCAAAGTGGCATGGTCCACTGTTACCACTCCTTATAAAGAGGGCGTTCTTGGGATCCTAGACCTAAAAATCTGGAATCAGGCGGCTGTCCTTAAGCACCTCTGGTCTATTGTTAGTATCAGAACCATTCAATCTTGTGCGAATGAATTAAAACTAAAAAGATTAAAAATAAAAGTTTTTGGAACGTTTCTATTGGCTCCTCCCCCTCTTGGATATGGAGGAAAATTCTTCGTCTTCGCCCTTTGGCTATTAATTTGTACAGGGTGGAAATAGGAAATGGAAGAACCACTTCTCTCTGGCATGACCCGTGGCTTCTCTCAACGCCTCTGGCAATCCACTGCGGCCTTAACATAATATGTGACTCTCGTTTGGGAAATAATCTAAAAGTTTCCGACATCATCTCAAATGGAAAATGGAAGTGGCCTGCAAATTTGAGATCGGCTAGGGCCCAAAGTCGCGCGCATCTGGAAGAAATCAGCAATCTTATTCTCTCTCCCCCCCACCCAAACACCTTATCGAGGGACGCTCCTTACTGGGTAACAACGGATGGAGGCAACAAATTCTCGATTCAAGCCACATACAACACCATTCGTCAGCCTATTCTAGTAAAGGGATGGGCGGGGTTAGTATGGAAGAAATATAACATTCCTCGTCACTCATTTATAACCTGGCTTGCTATTCAGGGTAAACTTGTCACCAGAGACAAGCTCATTAGTTGGGTATTAGCACCCCTACTTCTTGTGCCCTATGCAGCTCTGACCCGGAATCTATATCTCATATCCTCTATGAATGTAGTTTCGCTCAGAATATTTGGTCTTATATTAGTATCAAACTTGGCTTCGCCTTCCATTCCTCTTCTTGGCAAGCTTGCATCTTCGAGGCGGCAAGATGATCTAATACACGAGATCATTGTATTTGGCGCAATTGTTTCAACACGGTCATTTACCATGTTTGGAAAGAACGGAATTCAAGAATATTTGGATCCTCCCTAGCCATGACTTCCATGATATCTTTCAAAATCTTATCGGATCTCTGATATAGATTCCTTGAAACCAAGCTTGGCTGGACTTAGTAGAATTAACAAAAACTAACAAATCTCTATCTCTATCTTTGCAGGTCTTTCAAGTATAGCGTAGAGCTAGGAGCTTGGATTCCCGATTCGATCTTGGAGTCACCTAACTCCCACCTAGTCATCAGAGCATGTTATTTGAGTTGCTTATGTTTTCTTTTACCTTATTTCCGGCTTACAGCATCTTGACTTTATTATCTTCTTGTTACTGTATTACCTCGGGGTATGCCCTAGGAAATTGTATGAACCTTTTCATATATTTAAAGTCTTTTTTCACTAAAAAAAATTATATAAAAAATAATAATTAAAATAGTAACGGTTATTTAAACCCATAGTTTTGCTTTTATTTTACCTAGTATATTAAAGTTGTTTTGTGTGTTTTCAAAGTAGAATATACTAGAATATTGATGAACGTTTCATTTTTATTTACTTATTTTGGGAACAAAATTTTATATTAAAGATTATATTTTTTCATCCACATGAACAACAAATTGGGAAATGATATTTATTTTAGGGTTAGTTATCAATAACCATTTACAGATTTTGAAGTTTAAAAAAACCACATGCAATATAAATTCTTCTAGCAATACCTCTCAAGACATAACCACGTACATACTTAAATAAATGGTTATTTTTAACTTTTAAAATTTCATATATTTCAAACTCTGACTTTAAAAAAATCCTAAAAACATATATTTTTATTTTTAAAGAGGGACAAAACCAAAATCTATGAGTGAATTTTTGGACATTTGTTTTTCTTATTTTCGCAACCAGATTACAAGTCATTCTGTAATCGAAACCCATTTATTTTTAGCAACCAAATTACACGTGATTCAACACCTTAAACATATTTATTTTTTCCAGACTTATTTCGCAAACAAATTGCACGTATTTTAGCAACTAAAACACAATAAAAAAAAATAAAAAAAAATATTCAACACAAAAATGTACATATTTTTTTTCAGCTAAACCAAGTTAGTTGCCTCACACTTAATTAATAATTATTTTCACAAAAAAATTGTATTTTATTTTTCACGCAATCAAACGTATTTAGCAACCGATGTCTTATTTCCACAACTAAATTCTTCTTATTTTCTTCATATTTTCGTAAAATATTTGTACATAATTCCACAACTCGAACATCTTTTTTTGTTGAACTAGAAAATTACATGTAATTCTGCCACTTCAACACAATTTCTTTTTTCATACTTATTTAGCAATCAAATCATACATAATTTTGCAACTAAAAAAAATTCTTTCATGGATTCAATTTTGTTCATTTTAAAAAAAAATGATATTTTTAAATATTTTTTTAAAATTATAGTTTAAAACATGTAATATTTCAAATAAATAATATGAGAAAACAACGGTTAAGAGTATTTGAGACTAATATGTATTATCTGTAAATACTCACCAATTGGTTATCCGTAATTTACGAAACATTACGTGGTTATTGGTAAATGAATTTTATTTGGATTAGTTATTGGTAGATTATCTTTTATTTTTTTTGAATTATTAATAAAATTTTGGAGAAAATAATGATCTTTTAAATCAAAAGTTTTGATCATACTCAAAATCTAAATATTGACTTTTTATATATTTAGTGGTTTAATTTATCTATAAGTTAGATAAAAGTGCAGGGTTTATAACTAATTCTAAAAACAATTACCCAAAAAATGAAATTTATTTTTAACATTTGGAAACTAAATGAATAATTATATAGGATATGATATATCTAGTTTAGTATTTGTTGGATCTTTCACTTTTTGAGTTCAAATTTTTTATTGAAACATTAAATTATGATTTTACTCTCATATATCTTTTGGGAGAAATAATAATCTTTATTTTATATTATTTGAATTATGAAATTCAAATCAAAAGCTTGATAAAATCTAAATATTGACTCTTTATATGTCTAGTGGTTTAATTTATCTCTATGTTAGATCCAAAACTAATTCTAAAAAATTACCAAATGTATGAGTATATCTCCTAAAGTATTTGTTAGACCTTTTACATTTTGAGTTCAATTTTTTTTGTTGAAACATGAAATATAATTTTACCCCTCTTATCCCTATCTATCTATATTTTAACCTTAGATTTTTAAAAAACACACATTCACTCATGAACATAAACAATAAACTCTAACTCATAAACAAAAACACTAAAGTCAACTCATAAAACCCTAACAAAAAAAACAAAACCTAACAAATGATTTTGTTAAAAATTAGAATCACCCTTTTATTTATTGTCTCTGTTCAGATGGCTTATGTGTCAATTGATTATTAATTTAGTTACTCGTTTGGTTGTGGCTTAAATTTTTGTCAATAATTGTCAATTTTTTTATCTTTTGAAACGAGTATATATAATGGAATTGATTTGTGTTTGATTTTGGGTTTGTGTTTGGGTTCCATTTTTCTAAAATTTGGATATGCAGATTATATTAGTTATAAGTATATAAACTACTTATTTTGTCCAATCTACGATCTAATATGACGCTTTAACACTCTGAAATGCATAACCCCATGTAAAAGATAAATACTCAAAGTTTCCCCGCAAGCCATGATCTAATCTGGCTTTGTACCTCAAACTATCTACAGATAGTGCAACAAGACTTTTGTTTCTAATGGCAAAACTTTTCGATTCATCTTATATTTTCTTTAGCTTTCCACCAGTAACTAACTACCTTTCGGCATCCTGGAATATTTTATGAAAGACTTACACATGATACATTTTGCAGAATAAATTTTTTAATGTGAAGAGATAAGATAGATGATTATTAGTTTCCATATTAAGGGTAAAATGAATCCGGCATTGGTTCTTAATGTACGAAGGGAAAAATATATAAGCCTCCTCAAATCCTCAAATCGTCGCATTTTCGGGTCGGCTGATACCTGCTTGTATTTATTTTAAGCTTAATATTTATTTTAAATGCTTGAAGTTTCTCATTAGCATAGCTTACTAGGGAATTTTGTGGACTACTACCACAACTAGAGCTTTTACTTTCATTAATATTAGGTATTTCCAAGAAGCAATCAATGGAAAGAAACTAATAACATGGTTCAACTAATCAAAAATCCAAGCCACAATTTTAGATAGAATAACACATGAAATTGATCTAAGAGTATCTAAATAGATGGACTGTAGTTAAAAAGATCTAGCTAACAAAGATATTATATATAATATTTTGACATGTTTTGATAACATCTTAAGAGTTTTTTCATTCTCAATAATTGTAATTGTCAGCATCACTTTTTTTACTAACTCGCTTGTATCTACACAGTATGGCAACAATCATCAAAAGATGTGATTCTAGAGAGCATGAAATTCTCGCACACTATATAGAAGAATGAGTTTTATCTATTTTCTTATTAAACAAATATTGTACATCAACCATTTAGAGCAGTTAAAAACATAAATACAATTATATTTAGATTTCTCATTAACTCGAGAGAAAACAATCACCACCCGCTCGACCGCAGTGAATTTTACTGTCAACAACGACCCAAAAAAAAACATAAATCTATGAATTTATCATATTTAAAAAACATTCAAAAGGTACATAAACATCAAACATGTATGATGCAACTAACTAAACATAAACCAAACAATTTGAAATATATACAAATCGCATTTTAAATATTCAGAAAGCTAAAAAATCCTAAAAAATTAAATCAAAATCTATTTAGACCATAATATTTGAAATGTATACCTTAATGATTATGTAAAAATTGTGGAAAATTAGATTATATAGCTTTTTTTAAGAAAAAGATAAAAGATAATTTAAAAAAAAATAGGTAAGAGCTGTAATAAATTCTTGATGAGATCTAACGAAGAAAAATCCAATAAACTATTAACGAGATATAACATATCCCTCATTATACAAACATTAAAAATAGGAATGACAATGAATCGAGATGAGTGCGTGTATAACTAAACCCTTAACACATCCCGTCTAGTTTTCAAACATGTGAACGAATTTTGTTTCCATCCCTAAAATAAAATAGGTTCGGGTACCCACCACGAGTACCCTGTACTAATTTATTTATTTATATAATTTTTTGAAAGATTATATAGTAAAAATTTAAAATAAAATAAAAAATAAATACATTAAAATTTATAACAATAACAATATAGAATACAAACTCTTTATTTTATTTTTGGCGTCATTGTTTGTGGACAATTTCAAGAATGGTGACTATTAAGTCGAAAAAGATATGAGTTGATCTGAAGCATGTTGCACTGAAGCATTAGAGTTCAACCGAAACATATTATTCTATTTGGTAGGTTTCTTATTTAATTAGGTCTCATACTTTGAGCTTCTTATATCAATTAGATTTTCTATTATTTTCTATTTTAAGGGACTAAGACTTTATTACAATTATCAATTAATGATATTTAATATGGGGCGTCTGATGAGTGTTCCCTAAACCTATAAATTGAATAAGATATGCAAGCGTGTGGCGGGACAGTATTGATAGTCGTATATTTTTTAAGTGAGGAAACAACTATAAGTCTTTTAAGAGAGAAGTGAGGTGTGAGATAAATACTAAATACAGAGTCACGTAAATCACATCATCTTTGTAACAAATACTGATTGAATCTTTGTGTTTGAGAGTCTCTCTGTAACCTACTAGTTTAATAAAAGAGTATTTTTTTTCGCGGATGTAGGATTTATTCACAATTTAAACTATGTTAATCTGTTTTGTGTGCTTGGTTTTATTTCATACTTTCTTTTATTTGTTGTTAATCTTAAACAGGGTAATAGTTCTCCTCAAAAGAATCAGCGCACCAAACGTTTTCATCGGACGAACCGATTTTCCCAAAAAGTAGTGTGATGAGTGTGAAATAGTAGTAAAAGAAGTAGAGGGATCCAAATTCTGAAAAGATATGTGTTTGGAACCCCGAGATTCTTACTTGCAAAGTATCATCCACTTAGATATACTTCTGCACATGAGCAATCAAATCCATGAAGTTTAAAGGTTTTTTCTTTATGATAATTTCGGCCATAAGTCCTAATAATCATCCTTGTCGGTAAGCTACAATAGCCACCAGATCAAGTAAATCTTCCAGACTTTTGCTGGTTTGACAAACAATTGAATGTACTCTTGAAGACTTTACTTTTAAATATCTTGTAGTTAATGATAATGAGACCATCTCCTTTGATGACCTTGGATAAAATGAACTAGTTCTTGAATACGCCCTGTAATATTTTAAAGCTTTAGATGTTGCTTAAGGAAAGTTCATTGAACCATGTTACAATATTGTCTCTAAAATTCAAAAAGAATTTTCAGCATAAAAGCTTATCATCTTCTCTAAAACCGATCATTTTATTTTTAAGTGATCTATATGGTGTTATGGATCTCATGTTCCATCATATATGTCTACTTATATTTGTTAAATTCTAGTTGCAAGTACTCATACAAGATATTTGGAGCTAGTTAGAAAGAAGCAAGGTTAAATAGTGGTTCAATGGGAAATGAGCCAAGCTAATTATGATTTATTGGCCCAACAAAAAGATTTTCCATTTGTGGTGGTTGTCTAGGCTAATATTGGGACAAATGAAGAAAAGTGACACTCAATTGATTTGTGGAATGATAAATTTTACAAAATAATAGTTGTGCTAAACCTGCACACCAAAGATTTGGCTGACAAGTTGGTGGAACCTGTTTCACAAGCGGGCCCGTATTATAATTTTGATGCCTAAACTGATTGATTGGGGGAGCATGATGATGACCTTTGTTATTTTTATACTCTCCCGACAAGAGAGGCTCAATTTCACGTGTTACCTGTATTTTTTCTCTATAATATAGACAAGAAGGTGTTACGTTTCTCCTACACGACTGAGAATGATCACGACACTATGGTGCTTTCAAGATATGTTGGATGACTCACGTCATAGTACTAGTTGGAGTATTTTTTTTTATTTCTAATATTAAGAATGATAAACAACACAATAAAATATATAGAGATCTTGTCAAAGATTCTTGAGTATGGAATATCTGACATTATTACCTTTCTCATAATTTGTAATCTCTTCAGGGCAATAAATGATAGAATGGAGTGCATGTTGTCATGTCGACCAATATCTGCCATCAGATTGCTAATTATCATTAAATCAGGCAAGCAGATCTCCATTATGGTATCCATTATGTTTTATGGTTTCCATATTAGGGACAACAAGAGCCCGAGGTACAAGAATCGACTATAAATTTTAAAAAGATATTAGTCGTTTTGGTTTTACATGTGTTTTTTTTAGAAACTGGAAGAAATTGTGCAAAGTGTTTGGAGGAAATTTAAAGTTTTTTTTCTTATGTGGCTTTGCTTTCCTACAAGCGACACAATTTGGTGATGTTATTTTTATGTCAAGATGGTTTTCCACTAACAGAACGTAGCCGAAGGATTATTAGCCAAAATTCTGAAAGAATAAAAATGATTGTATTAGTAGGTGGATCATTGAGGGATCACAATTAGAAGAGAATGGAGAGGTAGATAAGATAAATAATATGTCATCGTCTTTAAAAAGAGTGAACATTCATTCTTCTCTTTTGGTATTAATTATTCACATTTTCTCTTTATATTTATTGCTTAAAAATTCTTGGTGAGCCAATTTTAAACTCATTAGTGGTGATTGTAATGGGAGTGAATTTTTTATTGTTACCCACGAGCAACTTTAAAAACCAGACTACTATATCGCTACCCTGAAGTAAGATGGATGAGAATGGCTACTCATGAAACAACTAGTACACCTCTCACCAAACTACAGGAAGGGTCGGGGTCCCAAAACCCACCTGATACCTCTATCTCGGCTACTCAGTTAGAAGACCAAATGAAACAAATTATGTCCCAAACCACAACTCTTTAAGCACATAAAAAGGCATTCGTGAATACCACACTCTACAATGGGAGAGAAACTGCAACCCACATATAATCCGGGTTGAAATCTGAAGTCTGCATTATGTCGCCTTATGACGAGACAACGTAGGATGACACTTATGAGTTCACAAGAATTATGGTCCAAATATTTGCATGACTCATCGAGGAAAGAGTACTGGGTGAGAGATCAGTATAGATCAGTTCGACAAATGACAATGAAAAGCTCTTCTCTCCACACACGCAGAGGCACCGCCAAATAAATCCTAAACGCACGACGCACATGTGACACTCGAGGTCACAAGGTGAGACGGCGGCTAAAAAGAATCCTCGTATGGACCTCGGGGTGGTTTAAAGAGAGGCCGATAAAGACATTCAAGTTGTGCCAACCGCTTTTGAACAAGTTTGGATTGAGTCGGCGACACAACAAGTTCCCCGGGACCCTAATAAAATTCCACCTTCATGAATTCAACCACAAGCCAACCCTGTCTAACCCGAGCCTCAGCTCAAATTTGAGACGACACTCAATTTGCCCCAACCGCTTTTGAACAAGTTTGGATTGAGTCGGAGACACACAGGTTTCCCGGGACACTAATAGAATTCTACCTTTAGGTATTCAACCATAAGACAAGCCTGTCAAATCCATACATCAGGTCAAGTTCCATTCCCATGGGAAGAATCCAGCTTAATATCAGAATGCGTTCTTAAAGCAGTGACCTGTTTATGGTAATGAGGTAGCAATATTCAACTTGGAGTCTCTTTATTGTGTGAACCCGTGTTCGGATCCAAGTGATAGGCTGAATAAATATTTCTACACCCAAGGCTACATAAGAAAGATATCTCTGTTAGTTCCCGAAATTATGGCAATCAAACTACCAAAAGTATTTGACATCCACGAAATGGAGAAGTACAATGGTACTGGTGACCTAGAGTAGTTTACAAACATGATGATGAGCTTCTCCAAGGATGACCGTTTGTGGTGTTGAGTCTTCTCGATGACTTTCAATGGGGGTTTTATAACATGGTTCAATCAATTGGTTGTGAGGTCCATCACGAGCTTTGATTATTTGTAGACTCTCTTTAGACCTCCGTTCATAGGGATTAAAGTGACCAACGACCATAAAGACCATGTAATAAACTACAAAATGATGCTTGGGAAATGTTTGCAAGACTATATGTAAATTTTTGTGCATACTAAAAAAAACTTGACGATTATTGTAATAAGGTGACCATTACCTCGTATAGGTAGATACTCATGTATGGACCGATCTGGAAGAGAAATTTACGAGGAAGAAAGATCTGAACGTCGAGGCGTTGTTAGTGCAACGACACTTCGAATACAAACTCTTTATTTTATTTTTGACGTCATTGTCTGTGAACAATTTATTTATTTTTAAACCTGTATTTTATATATTTTTATGCTCACTAATTCTTATTTTTTATGTTGTTTATAATTTCATTTTTATCGTTTGATCTGGAGATCGAAAGAACCCTTCAAAGAAGAAGGAAATAGCTTATATGGCTAAAGAATCAATACCACCAGGTGATGATATGATAAATATCAATTTTTTTCTAACCCATTTCTAGAAGAGCCAACCCCGTCATCTTGACGCCATATGTGACTTTTCTCTTTTTGTCTTCAAGGAAAATCTGAAGCGTGACTACAGTCACTACCTCTAGACACCATAATAACATGCGAGAAACTAGCTCAACTTTTGCTCGTAAAATACGTATTACCAATCATCTTAAATTTTTTTTGAAATGATATCACAACATTTGCACAAAAAAGCGAAAAATCTATGTGAAAATTCTAGAAATGTTACAAGGAATTTCCTTGAAGATTACCTAACCACGTTCTTCCAACATTACTAATCGTCCAAACCTTCTACGACGAGATAATGGGAAACAAAAATATAATGTAACGGTCTTTAACATAAACTATATCGGAGGAATTATATCAAGTACTCTCCATCAACAACTACGCATCTAAAGAGAATGCTTGAATATAAATAATAAACAATCAAACAATCCTCCAATGATATTATTGAATATTTTTTAAAAGTTATGGTTTGAAAGCTGTGACATTTAAAATAAAATAAAAAATAAGAAAAAACAATGGTTATGGTTCTTTGAAGCTAACATATGGTTATATCTAAATAGTAATTTTCCACCAATTGGTTATCCATAATTTATGAAACATTAGGTGGATATTGGTAAATAAATTTTATTTGCGTTGGTTATTGGTAGATTATCCTTCATTTTATTTGAATTATTACTAAATTTTTGGAGAAATAATAATATTTTAAATCAGAAACTTTGATCATAGGTAAATATTCATTCTTTATATATTTAGTGGTTTAATTTATTTATATATTAGATGAAAGTGCAGGGTCTAAAACTAATTCTATATTTTTTTACCAAAAATAAATAAAGTTTATTTTTAACATTTAGTTTCCTTCAAATGCAATTTTTTAATATTTAGATATACACTAACCCAACTAAATAAATAATTATATAGGATATGCTATATCTCCTTAAGTATTTGTTGTATCTATTTTCGTAGTTCAAAAGTTTTGTGGAAACATGAAATTATGATTTTATCCATCATATCTCTATCTATCTACCTTTTAACCTTAGATTTTTTAAAAACATATTCACTAATAAACATAAATAATAAATCCTAACTTATAAACAAAAACACTAAAATCAACTCATAGAACCTTAAGACACATAAAAAACAAAACCCATCAGATTCTATTGTTACAAATTGAAATCACGCTTTAGTTTATTACAAATTGAAATCACGCTTTTGTTTATTGCCTCTATATAGTTAGCTTGTGTATCAATCATTCATCAATGTATTTACTCGTTTGGTTGTGATTTTAATTTTTGTCAATAACTATTAATTTTTCCATCTTTTGAAACGATCATAGTTAACAGAATTGATATGTGTTCGATTTTGGGTTAGTGTTTGGATTCTATTTTCTACCATTTGGATATGCAGATTATATTAGTTTTAAATAAATAAACTAATTATTTGGTTAAATCTATGATTTAGTCTGACTCTTTAACTCTCCCCATATGCATAAAGCCGTGTAAAAGATAAATACTCAAAGTTTTCCGCAAGGCAGCAGAACTTTGTTTCAAATGGTATTTTTCGCTTCATCTTGTATTTCTCTTAGCTTTCCACTAGTAACTAGCTACCTTCCAACATCCTAGAAATATTTTATAAAAGATTTATACATGACATATTTTGGAGAATAAATTTTTTAATGCGAAGAAATGAGATAGATGATCACTGGTTTTCATAATTAAGGGTGATGTGAATCCGGAACGGGTTCTTAATGTATTGAGGGAAAAATATATAAGCATTTTCAAGTTCTTGCATTTTCTGATCGAGTAATACCTATTTTTATTTCTTTTATGTTTAATATTTATTTTAAATGCTTGAATTTTCTCATTAGCGTAACTTACTAGCTAGTGTTCTTTATGGACTACTACCACAACACGAGATTTTACTTCGACCAATATTAAGAATTTCGAAGAAGCAATCAACTGAAGGAAACTAGCAACATGATTCAACTAATCAAAGATCCAAGCCACGGTTTTAGAGAAAAAAAAAAGAATAACACATGCAATTAACCTAAAATTATTTAAACATGTGGACTACATTTAAGGAGATCTAGCTAACAAAGATATTATATAATATTTAGACCCAAAAAAAGGCATGCCAGAATTTCTGGCTCTCTAAAAAACATGCTTTGATGATGGTTGATACAACGTGTAGCTATTAGCGACTAGTAACAAAACTGATGGTGAGCATTACAATCAATGAGAAGCCAAAACTTTTAAGACGTTATCAAGCATCCTACAAAAATTAACACATTATACACAAGAATGGGTTTTATATATTTTTAATTAAAAATATTGTACATCAACCATATAAAGCATGTATAAGAGCAGTTATCATTAACTCGAGCGACAAACATCACCATATTCGCTCGATCGTAATGAATTTTGCTGTCAACAACAGTTTGAAAATTCATAACTTAAATATATCAATGTACCCCAATTCAAAAAAACATTCAAAACATTATAAACATCAAACCTAAATAATGCAACTATCCAAGCATCAACCAAACAATTTAAAATATATAAAAAATCACATTTTAAATATTCTGAAAGCTAAAAAACCTAAAAAACTAAATTCAAACCTAGTTAGACCATAGTATTTGAAATACATACGTTAATGATTTTGTAAACTCCGATTATAAAAAATTAGATTATATAACTATTTTAAATAAAATTATAAAAGATAACAAAAAATGGTTAAGAGATCTAATAAATTCTTGATGAGATATAACATAACACTCATTATACGAACATTAAAAATAGGGATGACAATGAGTCGGGATGGGTGCTTATATAGCTAAAATCCTTAACGCATCTTGTCTACATTTTTTCAAATTCGTCGGGTTTGAGTACCCAATGAGTATGAAAATTTTGTTTCCCATTCCCAAACTTGTCGACTTCGGGTACCCACCACGGGTACCCTATACTCATTTATTTATTTAATTATACATTTAAAAAAATTAAAATTAAAAATTAAAAATATTAAAAGTTATAATAATAATAATAATAATAATAATAATAATAATAATATCGAATACAAACTCTCTATTTTATTTTTGCCATCGTTGTCAGTGAACAATTTCTTTATTTTTAAACCTTTTTTTATATATCAATGCTCATTAATTCTTATTTTGTTTACATATAATCGTAGAAAGAGCCTTTACCCTTTGATCCAGAGGTCCAAAGAACCCTTCAAAGAAGAATGTAGGAGCTTATATGGCTAAAAACGCAATACCACAAGGTCCTGATATGATAAAGATCAATGATCTTGCTAACCCATCGTTAGAGGGGATCAACCCCATCCTCTGGACGCCATAGGTGAATTTTCACTTTTTTTCTCAAGCGAAAATCCAAAGTGTGACTAAAATCACTACCTTCACATTCTATAAAAACATGGGAGAAACTAGCTCAACTTTTGCTGGTAAAGTACTTCCCACCAATTAAGTCAACAAAGTTTTGAAATAATATCACAACATTTGCACAAAGAAGCGATGAGTTTATGTGAATCTTTTATGAACGTTACAAGAAATTGTCGTGAAGATGCCATAATCATGTTCTCCCAACATAAAAAATTGTCCAAACCTTTTACAATAGATTGATGTGAAACAACAAAATAATGTGACGGTCTTTAACATAAAAACTGTTAGAGGAAGAAAATCGACTACTTGAAGTACTCTCCATTAACAATTACGCATCTAAAGAGAAAGCGTGATTATAAGTAGTAAACAATAAAACAATCTTTCAAGTAAAGATAACCACACTTGAAAAATAGATGTCCCAGATAAAGATAAATTATGTTGCACTACATGGAGTTTATGCTTATAATCCAATGAATACAAATCAATTCACAACATGCAAATAATTTCATACAAGGCTATACAATTTATTATAATAGAAAAATATAGCAAGTAGGTCGCATGGAAAATGCAAATTTTTCACGGAAGAACAACGATATTGTTTGTGATAAGGGCATAAATTGTCTGGACCAAATCGGTTCGGCATGGCACAATGTTGTTTTTACATTGTAATAATATTTTGTAATAAGAATAATAGATTAAGAAAGATGATGACTTACCTTGTAAATAATAATTATATGGGTAGAATTAGAATAAAAAAGGGTAGAAATAGAATAAAGTAGGTCACCCATGTGGTACAGGTCTCACTTCTACTACTATATAAAGAAAGAGTCCCCTTTTATGGAGAGGGGTGAACATTTATTATTTAATAACAATTTTTTTTATCACTTTTCCTCTCTACAATCCCATGTTTCTCTCTATATATCATATTACGACTTTGTCTGATAGTGGTTTTATGGTCCGGATAAATCTGAAACTATTACTTGCACCGTCTGTGAGAAAACAAAGTGATACTCGGTGACAAGTTCTCCTAAATCACAAAACTAAAAAGAGATGAACACAGATCCCATAGAGGGAAGAGTTGTAGAATCTGAAGACGGCATAATCGTCTCTTATTCTGAGGACAACAAGTTGAATAACAATATTACGACAACAATCAATATGGACAAGGGAAAGGTAAACGGTCGACCCTTATTATGGCTAAGTAGCAAATTTTGAAAGATGTAGCTAAGTTCATTGCTAAAAAAGAAGCGACCTTAGCTGAGAAAAGAAATAGGCCGGGAGTTCGAAAAGAGCTATCACCCGATAATGATAAAGAAAAGACCATAGTTAAAGTCGAGAAGAAGAAGACTGTGATAAAGATCAAACCATGTTACAACGACGAGATCCTAGATTGCTAAAGAAGGAAATGAAGGTTGAGTGCCAGTATACGCGAGATCTTAGTGATTCCTCCGTTTATGACTCAAATGCGTTCTCGTCCTCAGACCATGCATACCGACGCCATAAGAAAGAGAAAATAATCTTGAGGAAATAAGAGATCTGACGATGCATGTATCGTCGGTAAAAAATGTTGAAATAAAACAGGAACAACGTGGATAAGAGAATTCCCACCTCTATGGATAAAGACGGGACGATCATGGTCAACAGAAGAGAGCAAACCGCACATCACGTCCAGTTCCCATCGGGCAGTCATACCCATGGTTATAGGGTGAGTAGTCAGTTCACTATCCCTCATGACAAAGGACTATAAGAGATTCTGGTAGAAGTTCTTGGGAGAAAAGCTTGTGGGGTGGACATAATTAGAGATCATCCCCCCTTTTTGATGAAATCCTTTCAAGTCTTCTTCCTAAGCGTTTATATTTCCCGGTTAGAAAAGTACGTTGGGAAGAAGAACCTAGATAACCATTTGGATTTATTCAAAAACTTTTTAAAACGTTGATAACAATGGAAAACTACTTTGCTGCGCATTCACACAAACGTTCAAAGACCGAGCCTTGAAGTGGTATAATCGATTGCCTCAAGGTTGCATAAAATAATTTGATATGTTCTAGGTAATGTTGATGCAACAGTTTGTGGGGAGAAAAAATTTCCGAGCACATGGGGATACGATTGTCAACTATAGACAGAATGTGGGAGAGAGTTTGAGAGACTACATCCGATTCTTTGTGGATGTCAAAACTGACATCGACCACTGTGAGGAGAATTTAGCTTTGACAGGTTTTAGACTCGATCTTCTGCCTGATTTTATATAGGAGGCGATAGCAAAGAAACATGCTTTTACTTTTGCAGCTTTGTTGGCTCAAGTCGAAAAAAAATCTGATTAAGGAGAATCAAGCATCCAAAGTGGCATCTCAGTACAACAATATGCACAAAATGCTGTCGTGTTATACCAACAAAATCTGACGCCGATCCCACAACCTCAACCAATCAATACCCACCCGACGATACAAAAATTTCAACTAAGATCATCAAGCTCCCAACCGCTAAGGGGGATGATTAACAATCAGATAGTAAGTACTCAAGCATGTCAACTTTTGACCCGCTCATTTTACTGAAATAAGTGAATGTATGTCGACCATCTTCCAAAAGGCCATGAATCACGTCAACTTTCGAAAACCTTTCCCTATTCAGATCCCCCGAGAAAATTGTAACAACAAATACCGCAAGTATCATGAATATATTGGGCATGATACGAAGGATTGTATCGGATTGAAAAAAGAAATATAAATGATAATTGAAAGCAAAAAATTGCCAACATGTGTTAAAAAACAAGCTCACCCGAGTGTGGAGGAAAAATAGGTCCTGACGGTACCAAAACAGAAAAATACAATGGTTATTTCTTAGATGAATGATCTATTTTATATAGCAACATAATACTTATAACCAAACGAGGATCATAACATAATTAATATCGTGGAAGAGATAATTCCAAAGAGCAGAGAAAATGTTAGCAATTTGTGTAGATGTTTTGAGTCACTAACCATCTTTAGAGCTGATTTTATGGCATGAATTAAAACTTTCTCCCGCAAGAGACATTTTGTGAACTTAGCTACGCAGTTGGAAGCGGGAGCATTGCCCCACTGTTCCCAATACCATGTTTCAACGACGATGCTATGATAGACATGAAGATGTAGTGGTAATTATAGTTGCAATTGCGAGTGATAAAGTTTGGAGAGTACTGATATATACAGGAAGTCTTGTAAATATTATTTTCATGACAACGTATACAAATTTCATAAAAACTCCGGCCATTCTCCAATCAAAACGGACAATAGTGAGTTTTACGGGGACTACGGCCGAAGTGGTTGGAGATTTTGAAAGAGTGGTAGAGTTGGGACGGGGACCTTCCATAAAAGAGGTAACAATTATTTTTTATTATTTTGGATTCACCGACCTCATATAATGCAATTATTGAGAGATCGTGGCTTTCTAGAATGCACGCGGTGGCCTCGACGGATCACCAATGTTTAAACTATGTAATTGGTAATAACGTGGGAACCGTATGAAGCAACTAGAAAATAGCTAGGGAATGTTACCGAACGACTATAACGTCGAATGCCAATAAAGAAACGGAACAAGGGAAATGATTCTAGGGAGACCTTCAGATTCCTACTTACGGATGAGAACTGCGAGAGTTACGAATTTTGTAGAGGAAATTCCTTGAAGATTGGAACGAACTTGTCTTCTCCAGTTCAGGAGAAGATGTTCTTTCCTTTTAAAAAGATTGCATTTATTTTCCTGGTGTTCAGAGGGCATGATAGGGGTCCCTAACAGTGTGATTTGTCATAGTCTGTCCATAAGACGAAATACCCGACCAGTCATTCGGAAACAATGATAATTTTCTTAAGAGAAGGAAAGACTATTATTACCGAGGTGGACAGGCTGGTAAAGGTATGTCATATCTGTGAATCACAGTAGCGACTGTGGACAGTAAATCTTATCCTAGTCAAGAAGAAGAAAAAGAAGTGGAGAATGTGTGTGGACTTCGCTGACCTCAATAGGACAAGCCTGAAAAATCGTTTCCCGATACCAAGAATCGACCAACTAGTGGATTCAACTTCAAGGAATAAGTTGTTATCTTTCATAAATGCTTATGTATGGTAAAACCAAATGAGGTTGGACTCAAAAGATCAGGACAACACGTCGTTTATAACTGGGAGAGATATGTATTGCTATAAAGTTATGTGAGCAATGATTTTGGAGGGCAGATCGGGAGAAACGTTGAAGTGTATATAAATGGCATGTTGGTTAAGAGTACGAGGTATGAAGACCATTTTTTAGACCTAGGGGAAACGTTTAATAACCTGAAAAGAATAAATCTCAAGCTAAACCCGGAAAGATGCTCGTTTGGAGTTCGGTTAGGGAAGTTCTTGGGATATATGATTAGGGAGAGAGGGATATAGGCATATCCAATATAAGTGAATGCTCTGAACATCATGACCCCACCAAGAAATATCAAAGAATTCTAGATTTTGACGGGGCGTTTGGCGGCTTTGAACATGCTCGGTTTTGTAGCTTCAAATAATGAGGCTGAGTATGAAGTAGCGTTAGCAGGATTGAGACTTGCAAAAATTTGCAGGGCCACGCACGTTTGGTTAATAAGCTATTCCCAACTATTAGTTAATCATGCTATTGGACATTCCGAGACAAGAAAGGAGCATCCGGTTCAATACTTGGCAGCACAAAGGGTTTTGGTTGCGACTTTTGAAAAAATTACGTATGAACATGTCTATAGAGCGGAAAATATAATCGCAGATTCTCTAGCAACAATGGCGTACATAGGGGATTACCCGTAGGTCCTAACATAGGAAGACCCATCAATAATCAGAGGAACCGGATTAGAAAAAAAGACCAGAGATAGCTTGCCAAATCTCGACGATTACTAGCACAAATTGGAGACATGACATTGGAAATTTCTTGATGAATAAAGCTTTATCAGTGGATAAAGCGTTGGAAAAAAAGTACAGTTTAAGGCCCGCGGTTTTACACCTCTAGGGGGCATACTTTACAAAAATACATTAAATAGACCTTTGCTAAGATGTCTTGGATGCAATGAGTCGTAAGTAGTTTTATCTGAGCTTCATGGTGGAGAAGGATCGACTCATTGTGGTTTCAACGTCTTGACTAGAAAAGTTTAATTGTTGGGATTTTATTGGCCCACAATAGCGACCGACACTAGAGATTTAGTCAAGAAGTGTGATACTTGTCAGTGATCTACGAACTCAATTCACGTGCCCGCCATAAAACTGGAATCTGTTTTCTAAGAGTTACCATTTGACTGGTAGGGGATTTATTTAGTACGACTAGTGTCGATGACAACCGGGTGAAGACAAACGATAGTGGTTGCAACAAAATATTTCTCTAAATGAAGTCGAATCTTTGCCTGGGACAAGGGCTAAAATGTAATTAAATTTATTTGGTCAAACAATTGTTGTCGTTTTGGTGTCCCGAGGAGGCTAACTACGGATAATGACCCACAATTTTATAACAACGAAATGAGATATTTTTGTTTTTCTCAAGGAATTCAGCAATGTTTTTCAGCATTGTTTCATCGGTAAGCAAAGGGTCAGGTTGAAGTAACGAATAAAACTATCATTGGTGGTCTCAAGAGAAATATGAAGGGAAAATTAGAGAAACGGCTAGATTACTTACATAAGGTTTTGTGGGCATATCTAACTACTCCCCGAACCTCTACATGAGAATCGCCTCACGTTTTTAGATTAGTTTTCCAAGCTCGTTGCACCAGGACCACTCTTAAGCTGCACAACTTCTATGTCATATTTAAAAGACTTCTCTTCTCTATGATTTGTCCTTTTTCCAATGCCACATCAGGCAGTACTATTTTGGCTCATCCATCGTATTTTTCGAACATAGTCGGGATAGTAGTCTGCTCGAACTTGAGTGGATAAGATATTGGAACAATTGAAACCTGGGTTTTTTTTCTTCTTGACAGCTTGATATTTTTTCTTTCCACCACCAATAGCCACGACTTTCTTTCACTTCTCTCCCAAGTTTTATTTATATTCATACCATCACTCGAGGGTGTTCCTTCACTAATAGTGTGGTCGCTGAGGATATCTGTGTTTTCGGGATCTACATTCTCCACCATTGGGGGCTCAGGATCCACTATTAGCACCATCAGCGCCAAAGATGGTTATTGATCAGGTTTACAGGTAGGAAGAAACGATGGAAAGGCCAACCCAGTTCTTTTTGGCCCAGTTACAAAGCTTCTTAAAGGTCTTTGTGGTCGATTCCATATGTTCTTTGTTTAGAGCCTGCCATTTTTCCTTAGGGGCTGCCAAAGAAACAACTAACTTTTTACAAAAAAAAAAAAAGTTTATATATAGGCGCGTACCTTCTCGGACCCATTTGTAGGTCAGACGCTTCGAGTTTTTCTCTGAGTGAGGCCGTCCATTTTCCCAAGCCCCACTAATGAACAAAAAACGATGCTTTCACGCTTTGTCGGCCTTTAGTAGGTCGTTTACTATTTTCAAGTTGTTGACTAAGGAAATATAGAAGAAATGAAGTTTTGGCGACTTCGATATACCAGTCATCGCTACGAATTTCTCCATTGCCATCAATATCTGAGATAAGCGTAAGGCCATTATGCACGCCATCAGTTTAAACCAAGCGTTACGTGTAAATTGGGATGGGCATAGCTCGACAAGCTTGAAGTACCTCAAAACGTCGGGATCAAGTGGGAACCTAATTCCCTAGTTCATGACGTAAAAAAAACGGTTAATTCCCTCTTTTTCGCGGATAAGGGCATATCCTCATTGAAAAAAATGATCATATCATCGCGGACTCTATGTCCCTATTTAGCCAACCAATCAACAACGTTATTGATCTCTCTACCAACATGTCCAAATTTTGCCCCAAAACGATATTATGTATATCAAAAAATTCATTCCTTAGAACCCAAGACTTAGAATGAGCTTTTTCGGCATTAATCACAAGTTGAGAATCCCCCTTAATAAAATCAACAATCAAAGATAAAAAGTAAGCAATTTGCAATCTAAACAGTAAAACACGACATTCAGCCCATAAAGCAATTATATATTCTATAAACGAAGTAAAAGCACGACATTGCAGCACGAACCATCAAAATTAAATTTCAAATATCCTTCAGAAGGTTTAATTTATCGCACCCATTTACCCATTTTACGTCGTAGTTGAACTATTGGTAGTTTAAGTAGAAGTAAGATTTTCTCGGAGTTAAAATTTCGAGTATCAATCACCTTCATTCCATTACATATATCAATCAACATCCTTCATATTAAATTTGTCACATGTTGGGCAACATTTACCCAATAGTTCACTTTTTCAATCAAGCATACGTCGAGAGCAGTTAACTGTGTAGCTGATGCGATGAACAAGCAAAATATGATGATACGTATGGAAACAGAGGTTGTTGGGTTTGAGATCCGTATTTCGGTCCTATTGTTGGAAGATGCTGGAGTGGGTTCAAAGAATGATTTTTCAGTGAACAGTGGCTATCTATTTAAAGGTAATCTATTATGTATTCCTGTTGGAAGTTTGAGATTATTGATAGTGCAAGAGAAGCGTAATGAAAGAAATGGTGGTCGGGATCAAACTCTACATCTGATATCTCGCCAGTTTTATCGACCTTACTTGAAGCGGGATGTTGTCTGTTTCGTGGCCGGGTGTTGCATTTGTCAGATGGCAAAGGGTACGACTTACAATGTTGGCATGTACCTACCTCTACCTATACCAGAAGGATCATGGTGAAGCGTGAACATGGACTTTGTTTTAAGATAACAAAAAGTGCAACGAGGTAATGATTCTATATTCGTGGTTGTTGAACAATTTTCTGAGATGGCTCACTTTATCACATGGAAGATAACAATAGGTCTAATGTCTGCCTGTTTTGTCTATGAACATCATCTCTGACCGAGATCCTCGGTTTTTTTGTCATTTTAAAAAAAATTTATGATGTCTTACCAATACGAAGCTTAGCTTTAGAGGTAAAAAGCCGGATTTTGTCTCATCCTTAAAAAAAACTAAAATCACTACTAAAATCATTGATTTCTCATTTAAATTTATATTTTAAAATAATGTAAATTTTAAATAAAAAAATATATGCCTAGATAATTTTATGTTTAATTTTGGAGGGTTTTTAGGTTGAGGTTTATTTAATTTTTTGTGTTTTTTGCCAGAATAACATAAATGTAACTAAATATGCTAGTGGTAGGAAATATTTTAAATAATTCAACAAAAACAAGGTTATCAGATCATCCAAAAAAATTATATTCGGATAAATTGCTACCTGAATATTCTTTCACTAACCGATTCGCCAAATATATGTCAAATTTAGGCTCCAAACGTATGTACAATTTTGTAGTTCTTTAGTATAAATAATATTCTTTAACTTATCTTCTTCTTTCAGCAAAAATTAACCGATACTTGACTTTTCTCTGGATAGTAAATTTTGCTTCTTTTTTTTTTTTTTTTTTTTTATAATTGTCCATAATATGTCTATCACTAGATGATATTTTAAAACTCGGGTCCAAATACTTTCCGGAGTTTCAAATCAACCTGAGCATGACATGAAAATAAAATTGACAGGGTTCATGTGGTTCGGTTCTCTGTGGGACCGAATAGAGATTCAACATAAATGAATCTGATGCAAATTAACCGGCATAAGGTTAGGAACCGGACCGTGACTCGAACAATAGGAACATAACGTGTCTTACATATATCCAGACCTCCTAGGTGATAAATTACATATGAAATCTATCATTAGTTGAAAACTTAGAAGTGTCTCCGACAAGTATAAATCGAGAACAATATAAGAACCAAACTTGAATTAAAAAACAGCACTAAAGAACAACAGCATCAAAGGTACAGGTTAACAGAACACGGTATTGTAAGAAAAGCAAAGACCAATGCATAAACATCCAAGGAATTCAACCCGGTTGACCAATCCTAACAAGCTCTTCTTGTTCCCCTGCAATTTTGGTTTGTAATAAAAAAGAACCTCCTTAAATATGCATAAAAATGCTTGCTTTATTGAAGAAGCAATTCATACCATAAAAGAGAGCTTAACTCCGGTAATCAATCTAAACAAGTTTCTACTTGTTCGAAGGCAATTTTAGTTTGTACCGCTTGTAATCATTCGATTTTCCTAACTGCACGAGTTCTTCTGCCTCATGAACCTTTGACTCTTTAACCAATTGATCAACCACAAGCTGCATAATCGTTCCATCAACAATACAGCGCTTTTTAATAAATTCTTTACAAAGTTCCGAGGCAAATCCTAAATCCCCTTTCTCGCAAAGAAAAGGAACAAGTATGGCAAAAGTAGTTTTACTTGCAGCACAAGCATTCTTCTGTATCTCGCCGTACCACAATTTAGCTTCCTCTAATTTCCCTTCTTTAACAAAGCCTCTAATAATGCCATTGTAGCTATAGATATCAGGTTTAAGCTCTAAAGCTCGCATCTTTTCTACTATATTGATAGCGTCTTTAGTTCTCTTTTCGTTTGCTAATCCGAATAACCTAGCATTGTAACTTCTAACATCAGGCACTATATTCTTCTCCACCATTTTACTCCAAAACTTCTCTCCATCTTCGAATCGGCCGTTCACATATAACCCATTTAGAAGGGTGTTGAAGGTGATCAAATTCGGCTCTATACCATTCTTCTCCATCTCATTGAGAGTGGCAATAGCAGAATCCAAGGAGCCCATTTCACAAAAAGCTTTGATTAATGTATTATAAGAAACCAAATCGGGTTTGATCGATAACTTTGTTGGCAACTCTTTAAAAAGACCATCAACGATATCAAACTTCTTCGAATTAACACAAGCTCCTAATAAAGCGTTAAAAGAAAATACCGTTCTCTCACATTTCCACTCAGGCATTTCATCGAACACCTTCACTGCATTATCGTACATTCCAGACTTTCCATACAAGCTGATGATTCTCGATTGGAATCCCTCTTTTGAGATATCACTGTATTTCTTCTGCTCCTCGAGGATTTCTTCAATCCAATTGAACTTCTTCGCGGATGCGAGACGGCGGACCGTTTCTTCGTAGATGCCGGTTTTAGTGCGGAACCGGTCCACTTCGGAGGATTTCTTGAACTTCTCTACAAGTCGCTTGAGATCACGTTCCTTGTGTAGGTCGTCGGAGAGAGACTTGATGTTGTTGGCGGCAGAGGTAAGGGTAGTGGTGGAGGCGGCGGCGGAGAGGGGTTTGGTGGCGGTGGAGAGAGAACGATGAAGAAGGCGTGAAAGATTCGACATCGTCTTGGGGGAGTTAGGGTTTTGGAGGCGATGTGGGGAAGACAACCAAATGAAGAAGAGCAGTGATCAGGGACCGAGTGTTGTTTAGGGTATAAGGGTGTTAGGAAAATGACTGCAGCAGGATTAAGCCTTAACGATCGTCGCCTTTTTGTTGTAAATTTGACAAAATTTATTTTTTAATCATTTTTTTTTTTGGCAAATAGAGGATTTTATTAATTCAGACTAGATTGAGAGATACAAAAGAGTTTATCCAAAATTGTAAAAAGTTCAAAAAAGAAAGGGCTAAAAACAAATAACCCTAAACTAATAAAGAGAAGGCCAGAGGTTGTCTTTTTCGACGACTAACAAACAATACTTCCAAGCTTAGAAGCTAGCAATTCCTTAGACCAAAGGAAGCGTCAACACACAACAATCGGGGCATTTATACAGGATCGATGTACCCGATTCCAAAGCTTTCCAAGGTTGTGATAGCTAGAAGGGAATTAGGGGATTATAGCCCTTGAAGCTTTAATTTTGTTTGCATGTAAAAACCCACTTCGCTATCCACTCAGAGGCCTGATTTTGGGTTCTGGAGATGTGACGAAGATTCATATGAGGGCGAATGAGGCTTCTACAAACGTGATGGTAGAATCAAGAAAGGGAGCAACAATTCCAGAGGCCATAATGTTGATTAGAGTCATGCAGTCTTTTTTTTACATCAACATCCTCCCAGTTGCTGCACTTACAAAGGATTAAACCTTCAATTAGGGTGTTGCATCATTTTTACAAACATCCCCAAGATAGTTATTGATAGTCATAATCACACTATTCTCAAGCCAACTACAAAAGAAAAGGTTTGGAGCACTATCTGCTTAATGAAGAATGACACTGCAGCAGGCACTGATGGGTTTAACATTTTTTTCCTTAAAACTTGCTGGGAAATTATTCATTTGGATCTCTATTACCTGGTGTCAAGCCTGGACTTTGCAGATGACATCCTCATATTCACAAATAGCCTCCCATCCTCCATTGATAAGTTGAGCTACCTGTTAGAGCAATATGAGTCAGTGCCTGAGCAAGCAATTAATAAAGAAAAAACCAAAATAATTACCTCAACCAAAGCTGCTCAAACCAGAACTGCGAGACTGAAAATGCTTACTGGTTTCTGGTGAGGATAAAAGTAGCCTGAGGGTAGGCTGGTAATTTCAAGTGGAGTTTTAAGGCGGCGTGAGGGTGTTTCACGGTGGTGTGTGTGTATTTAAGGGTGTTTCAAAGTGCTTTTAATGTGGAGAGAGAATTGAGCAGCTTGGCAGCAGTAAATTTTTTGTTACCCATAGTTAATGCTGGTGGTTGGGTATTTATAGTATGTAATTTGGGCCCTTATGGGCTTTCGGGTCAAGTTTAATGGACCCGGGTCATGTTTGAAGACCCATGAGTTTTAAGCAGATGGGCAGGTAGCTTAGTCAGATAGTGTTTAGGTTTTTTAGTACTTTAGTCATAGTTCGAACTGCTTTGGGCTTGCAGTGTTCGAAGTCACCTGCCCGGTTCAAATGTCCTGTCCGAATTAAGCTCTTGGATCCTGTCCGGTTTACGGAGAGATTTACTTTGGGCTGCCCTTCCGGGGAGCACTTCGAATTCGGACTCATCAGGAGCCCCTTTTTTAGGTATTTGAACAAGTATCCTTGTCAAAGAACTGAAAAACAGTCCGACTCAGGAAGTGGTTTATCAATTCGGAGAGAGTCGAGGACAGAACCGGACAGACCAAACGTTACGAATTCCAAACGGTTCTTGTCAGAGTTAGTGGGACACGTGTCACTCTCTGGTTGGTCATTTTAGCCGTTTTTTCTCCTTGAAAGTTGCACCACTTTCTCGAACAAGTTACCTCTTTTAAATGCCATAAATGACATCAGCGCCGTCTTTTAATCATTGCCCAACTTTTCGGATTCTCCTAGGAATCAACCCCTTTTTTCACATTTACTATAAATTCTATTCACTTTTCACAGCTTCATTATCTCTTTCACTCTGCCATTTTACCCAAAGCTTTATCTCTCTAAAATTTCAAAATTTCCTTAGCTGTTTATGTTCACAGCAAGAACAGCACTGATCAAGGACGGTTGGCTTAACCTCTCAGAATTGGAGAAAGCTCAAAGAGTTGAAAAAGAAAAAAGACTTGCAGCAGGGCTTCCAGCGTCGCCTGTCGAGAAACCAGCCCCTTCAATCGAAGAATCTGACAGAGGTTCATCTTCTTCTAAAGGTACAAAACCTAGAAAACTCTTTCAATCAACACTCTCTCCCATAGTATCTGGCTCTTCAGTTCAAGAGTCGATTCCTATTGTCGAACCGGGGGTCACTGTCACCAGTGTTAGGAAGAAATCCTCTTTCATTGCTATGGGGTCTGATTCTGACCACTCCCCAGACAAATTAATCATGAAAAGGCCGAGTAGGTTGGTTAAAGGACTTCCTTCTAAAAGCACACCCTCAAAATCGGGGGCAAAAAATAGTGAATCAGGGTCCGGGGCAACTATTAGGACTCTCCGGGAAAGGCCGGCCGGTCCGGGGGCTAGCAGTCCTCTACCTCCCAAAGAAACTTCAACCTCAGAAACTCAAACTGAGGTGGTAAGTCGAAAACATTCGAAGAGCCAACAATCCGGTGGATTAGCTGTGCCAAGCTTCATCCCTCCCCGGGCTATTTCTACAGAAGCTCCCCCAACAATAATGGAGGAGAGGATAGAGGACTCCACTGAGGAGGTTAGATTTGAGTCCGAGTCCTCCGGACAGGCTGAAACTGCTATCGTTGTTGCCAAGAAGGGCAAAGAAGACTTGTATCTGAGGCGTCCGGACCTGCCGGATAGCCTTGAAGGGAGAGTAGGGCCCTGCTTTAACAAGGTGGAGTTTAAATATCTTTTATCTCTGTTAAAGACCAAGTATGCGTTCATTCATACTAAAGATCTGGGACGACTGCGTACTAAGTGGGGGATCCCTGAGAATGTAAAGATTCGAATTCCCATTGATCCAGAGACCCCGATGGACTGCAAAAGAAATGAGATAGTCTTCTTTACGGAGCTATTCAATTGGGGACTTAGGTTCCCACTGGACCCAGAGATAGTGCGCTATTTTCATTTGGTCAAGCTATGTCCAACACAGCTAAGCCCCAACGGTTGGTACACCTTGATGTCATGTATTATGGCGTCTAGGCTATCCGGAATTCCTCTTCCTATGGAAGAGTTTGCAACTGTGGCTAACTTGTGCAAACACCATAAGTTCCCCTTCTACCATTTCAACATGGGGAACGATCTTAAAGCTGTCGATGATCTCCTGGAGTCGGAGAGCAAATGGAGGAGCCAGTTCTTGTTTGTCAGTGGCTCATGGGAAAATGGCAATAAAATCAAAACCGGGGAGAATCCTAGCCTTCTTCGAAGTAGATGGAGAAGCGATCGTAAGTTTTTATTCTAAGTTTCTGTTCGAATCTTTCTTTCCTTTAAGTTTATACTAATCGGTTTTTCTTTTGTTTTATCAGAGCTGCCAAAGGAGTTCGGGGACTATCTGAAGGCCGGACAGGTCACCTGTGGCAAACTCAACGCTTGGGCCGCAGAGAACTGGGAGAACCGGTTTCATAAAGCCTTCACTCCTGGGAACCTAGCGAGATCTCACCTGTGGAACACCACAGGTCGAAGAGACTTAACCTGGGAGGAGTTCTCCACCCCACCTGATGAAGATGTCGTGCTGAGAAGGTCTCATGAATTGGATGGGACCCTCTTTCTTCCTGCCCGGGCCAAAGCCCCAAGTAAAATGAAGGGCAAGAAGAAGAAAGGCAGGAAAGCGGTAGAGGATACTGAGAAAGAGGCCCCAATGGATTCAGAGGTGCCAGCCCAGGCTCAAGTTGATGCAAACCTTCTACAAGTGGTAGAACAGGAGAGCGAGAAACAAGGAGTGAATCCCCCAAAACCTTCAAGGGCTTCCAAACGGGCTCGTAAGCAAGCAAGTGACAGTGCTGACAGGGAAGTCAAAAAGAAAAAGACTTCCCAAGGAGAAGAGCTCGCTCTCCGGGATCCGGAGCCCACTTTCCCAACCGATCCGACGTTAGCCGAAGAGATCCCATGGAATCTTAATGAAGGGATTCCAATGGAATTCCATTCTGATGAGGTCGAAAGGGGAGAGATTAACATGGATGAAGTGGACGTCACCGGCCTTGGTGAACTAGGTGATTATTTCATTGGCCTGTCCAGAGATGAATTCGCAGGGACATATGTTCCCCCAAGTAGTTCCAACACAGTGAATTTCAATGGTAGGACTTTTATGGTTTCCAGTGAGAGGGACGTTATAGCCCATTCTCTCCTTAGCAATGTGCAGCCAGTACTTACTTTGGAAAGGCAGGTCCGAAGTCAGGCAATCACCATCAAAGACCTCAAGTCTGAGAAGGAAAAGTTGTCCGATGACCTCAGGACTGCTGCTACTAAGGTTGATTTGCTTAAGGAGTCGAACGAACAGTTAAAGAAGAATCAAACTGAAAGCAACACAAAAGTTGCTTCTTTAGAAGAGACCGTAAAAGATCTCCGGGCTAAGCTGTCCGGACTGGAGAAGGACTTGACAGCCTCAAGAGGGGAGACTGCAGCAAAGGAGAAGCTTGTCACCAATCTGACCACTGACAAACTTGCTTTAGAGAATGCAGTGAATCAGGCTGTTGAAGAGAAAGCTGCTTTGGTGAAGGATCAGGAGGCCATGATCAAGGCCAAAATCAATGCTTATGCCAGGGAGATGATACGGAGTGAAGAATTAATGATCGAAAAGGTGAAGTCCGATATGGTCCTCCTGTTTCACGAGAAGTTCCCGAAGAGGAGACTAGGGGACTTATGGCGCTATGTAGATGACGACGATCTCCCATACTGGACCATGGTTGATGAAGGGTACACCGATGTGTCCTCGTCTGGTGATGAAGAGGAAACCGGAGAGAGCCCAGGTGAGGAGAAGATTGACCCCAAAGGTAAGAAGATTGTCGAGGAGAAGAGCGACATCAAAGGCAAGAAAGCAGATGAGGGTGAGCCATCTTCAAAGGCTCAACCTTAATTTATAATTTGTTTTGTTTATCTTTTGTTTTGAACTAAAGTCCTTGGATGGCCACGGCACCTTTAAGTTATTGAATGAATGCTTTTATTTTACTCAACCATCTTCTTCTTTTACTATTTGTCTCACTTTAGACAGCTAGAATTTAAGTAGCTTTGAGTTATTGTATTGTGAGAGTGTTTAGTTTCTCTGGCTAGAATTTAAGTAGCCTTTAGTCCTTTCAGTCCGGGTAGTATGACAAACAACAGAATTTTGCAAAAACTTAGAAAATTATTGAAGAAAGCATCAAGTTTTATTGAAAGCTCTCCGTGGCGCCGAAGAGAGGAAGTGGTATGCCCCCAAATATTTACATGGATGTTTAAACAAGTAAATATTTACATAAGCTTTATTCCAAGTACATTCGAAGGTGTTCAATATTCCAAGGGTGAGTTAAAACCCTGCCATCTTTGTCTTCCAACCAGTATGTCCCAGGCTTGATTCTTTCAACCACAGTATACGGACCCTCCCAAGTTGGGGCTAGCTTTCCGAAGAGCTTTTCCTTGGTGTGCAAGAAAACTTTTCTCAATACTTTATCTCCTGGTTGAAAATCTCTTCTTTTAACTTTAGAAGCAAACCTGCTTCTCATCAAGCCTTGATAGTGTGCCATTCTAAGATGAGCTTTTACCCGCCTTTCTTCAATTAAATCAAGTTGATTTCTAATTGTCATCTCATTTGCCTGTCCGGAGAAGTTATGAACACGAAAGGAGGGGAGTATCTTCTCTATGGGAGCTACTGTATCCATCCCATAGACCAAGGCAAAGGGGGATTCTTGTGTTGCAGCCCCAGGTGTTGTCCGATAGGCCCACAGGACTTCTTGTAGATAACTAGGCCACTTCCCAGCAGCCCCTTCTAAGTTTTTCTTTAAACCGGACAGTATTGTTCTATTGGCCACCTCAACTTGCCCATTGGCCTGTGGGTGGAAAGGTGAGGAAAAGTAGTGCTGAATACCCCTTGAGGCACAGAAGTTCTCCATCTCTCTATTATCAAACTGTGGCCCATTGTCTGTTGTTATTTTCTGGGGGACACCAAATCTGCAACATATGTTGGACAGAATGAATTTTATAACAGCTTTTGATGTCGTCCCTGCCAAGGGGGCTGCTTCTATCCACTTCGAGAAGTAGTCGATGGCTACAATTATGGTTTTTCGTCCTCCGGACGCCACAGGGAGAGGCCCAACTAAGTCCAATCCCCATCGAGCAAAAGGGATGGGCTCAAAAATTGATTCCAAAGGAATGGCTGGTACATGAATTTCATTGCTGTACCTCTGGCATGGGTCACACCTCCTGACCAGCTCCTTAGCATCTTTCATAATTGATGGCCAATAATATCCGGAGAGAAGCACTCTTCTTGTCAAAGCTCTAAATCCACAATGGGCTGATCCCTCACCATCATGCAATTCAGAGAGAACCATTTGTGACTCATGATCCCCTAAACAGCGTAGGAGAGGTTTTCTATAGGACTTTTTATACAAGACTTCTTTAATCATAATGAAACCACGAGCCCTGTGTTTCAATGTTCTGGCTTGTGATTTATCCAAGGGTACGATGCCATCGGACAGATATTGCATTAGAGGAGACCTCCAGTCTTGAGGCCGGTTTACTTGTATTTCAAAGACTTCCTCTTTTTCACCTTCATCAAGTTGAATAGAAGGGCTTTCAAGCACATGGATCCATGGGTAGGACTCCGTATATGCTATCGTTGCCAATGAGTCTGCTAACTCATTCTCTGCCCGGGGGATGTGCTCATAGACAACAGCTTTAAACTTTGACGCTTCATTTTTAAGAAGGAGCAAGTATTTGATCAATTGCTCCTTTCTGGCCTCTGACAGGCCTAGCGCATGGTGGACAAGCAATTGGGAGTCACTTAGTAGCTTGACCCTTTTTGCTCCACAAATGTATGATAATTTTAACCCAGCTATAGCTGCTTCGTATTTGGGCTCATTATTGGATGCCCTGAAAGCAAAACAAATAGCTTGGAACATGTTGTCCCCATAGGGGGAAGTGAGACATATTCCTGCCCCAGATCCCATGGTACTGGATCCTCCGTCTGTTCGGACAATCCACACTTTTTTGTCTTTTGAATCAGCAGGTTGTTCTGAATCCCTATCAGAATGGAACTCAACGAGAAAATCAGCCACAGCTTGAGCTTTTACTGCTGTCCGGGGAGCGAAGTCTATGTCGAAGTCCCCCAACTCTACTGACCACTTTGTCATTCTGCTCGAAATGTCTGCTTTTTGAAGGACATTCTTTAAAGGGAAAGATGTCCGGACAATGATAGGATGAGCCTGGAAGTAGGGCCTCATTTTTCTTGCAGCTATCACCAAGGCCAAAGCTAGTTTTTCAAGTTTCAAGTAACGTCTCTCAGCATCAATCAAGCTTTTGCTGATGTAGTACACTGGGTGAGGATACCCATCAACCTCCCTTACTAACACGACACTGATGGCACAACTTGAAACAGCCAGATATACAAAAAGAGTCTCCCCATTGACTGGTTTAAACAAGGTCTTGGGAGAGGACAAATGTTTCTTAATCTCGTTGAATGCCTCATCACACTGTGGTGTCCACTCAAACCCTTTGGCACCCTTCAAGGTTTGAAAGAATGGAGCACATCTGTCTGAAGACCTGGAGATGAATCTGTTCAAGGCTGCCAACCTCCCCGTTAAACGCTGTACTTCTTTAATGTTTCGAGGAGGCTCCATCTGGAACAAAGCATTGAGTTGGTCCGGGTCGGGCTGTATTCCATGTTCACTTATGATATACCCTAAGAACTTCCCGGACTGCACTCCGAACACACACTTTTCAGGGTTCAATTTTAAATTCACTTTGGCCAAGTTGGCAAAAGTCTCTTGGAGGTCGGACAAGTGCAATTGCTCATCCACGCTTTTCACCATCATATCGTCAATGTAAACCTCCATATTTCTTCCAATTTGATCAGCAAATGCCTTATTGACCAACCTTTGATAAGTAGCCCCAGCATTTTTCAAACCAAAGGGCATCACCTTGTAGCAGTGTAAACCTCTATCAGTGACAAAAGTGGTATGCTCTTGATCTTTTGGATCCACTTGGATCTGATTGTACCCGGAGAAGGCATCCATGAAGAAGAGTAACTTGTTCCCAGAAGTAGAGTCTACTAACTGATCTATCCGGGGAACCGGATACAAGTCTTTTGGGCAAGCTCGATTGAGGTCTGTGAAGTCAATGCACATACGCCATTTACCATTCTTCTTTTTTACCAAGACAGGATTGGCAGTCCACAAAGGGTACTGAGATTCTTTAATGTGCCCCATCTTTGTGAGTCTATCAACCTCTTGTACAATGACATCAGCCTTTTCTTTTGAGAAAGCTCTCTTTTTTTGTACCACCGGTGCCACATCTCTCCGGACTGACAGGTGATGGGAAATCACCTCTGATGGAACTCCAGTAACATCAGCATTGCACCAAGCAAAAACATGCTGATGGTCTTTCAAGAATTTCAACATTCCTTCTTTCAACATCGATGGCATTTTGGATCCTATCTTGACATTTTTTCCTTCTTCCAGGCAGTGTGTTTCAACCTCCTCAACTGGGATCAACACTCCGGGGGTCTCTCTGGGGTCATCAATTTCACCCTCACCCCCAGAAAGGCCCTCAAACTGCTATTGGTCATTTATACGGATTGCCCCCAGCGTTCGTGGAGCCAAGGCAGTGGCATAACATTCTCTCGCAACTTTTTGGCTGCTCCGGACAACCCCAACTTGCCCCTGAACAGCATATTTCAGACACTGATGGATTGTCGAAGCCACTGCATGCATCCTAGAGAGCCAAGATCTCCCTAGAATAGAATTGTAACAGGTGGGACAATCCACCACAATGAAGAGTATTCTAACCACTTTCTTGAAAGGGCCCCTGCCCAATAACACTTCTTCTTCAAACTCCCCGATCACATCGGCTGAGCTGCCCATGAAGCCCACGATTGATCTGTCCGACTTTTGTATCACAGCTGGATTTCTCATTTTCTTATAAGTGTTTAGAAAAAGGATATTGGCAGAGCTTCCAGTATCCACCAAAATTCGCCTTATCTCATTGCCCCCTATAGATGCTCCTATGACAACAGCATCCTCATGAGGGCCAGCAATATCTCTCAAATCATCCTCATCGAAAACTATGAATGGGAATGAGTTTGGAGATTGATAGGATGTCATGCCTCCTTCTAGCTGGGAGGCCAAATTATGAACATGTTTTTTTCTTGAGGAAGTAGTAGGAGCTGTCATAGTGTCCCCTCCGAAGATTGTCAGTGACTCGAAGAATTTAATGAGCCCGGAGACTGATCTAGAACGCTCCTCAATAGTACCCACTCTGTTTCTGGTTGGATCAGGATCCAAGTACTCAGACTCCACATCAAACCTCTCAACTATTACCATAGCCCCCTCCGGGGCAGCGTTGCTTGGACCAACCCTATGAGTGTTGTCAGGCCTGTTGCCCATAGGCGGAGCTGGGTGGGTTCCTGTGGGGTCCCAGGAACCCACCCAATTCGTAAAGTAGATGTTTTTGTACCCTTAAAAAATCAAATCCACCTTTGTCTCAGTGGTAAATTCAAAATAGGAACCCACGACCTTAGTGGAGGTCATGGGTTCGATACCTAGGTAGAGTAAATTTTTTTTTTATATATATTTTTGTTTTATACCCTATATATTCTCTTGTTTTTCTATTCTTATCTATATATTTTCGGTTTTATTCTTATCTATATATTTTCGTTTTTATTCTTATCTATATATTTTTTCTTAAACCTACTCTATATTAGATTTTATCCTATACCTAATATATAGGATATATTAGTTTAATATAGATAATATTTCCTATATATTTTTTTATATATATATTTGTTTTATACCCTATATATTCTCTTGTTTTTCTATTCTTATCTATATATTTTCGTTTTTATTCTTATCTATATATTTTTTCTTAAACCTACTCTATATTAGATTTTATCATATACCTAATATATAGGATATATTAGTTTAATATAGATAATATTTCCTATATTTTTTTTTATATATATATTTGTTTTATACCCTATATATTCTCTTGTTTTTCTATTCTTATCTATATATTTTCGTTTTTATTCTTATCTATATATTTTCGTTTTTATTCTTATCTATATATTTTTTCTTAAACCTACTCTATATTAGATTTTATCCTATACCTAATATATAGGATATATTAGTTTAATATAGATAATATTTCCTATATTTTCTCATTTTATATCCGTTTGTTCTTATCTTATATATTAATAATATATTTTCTTTTTAAAGATCTTATCCTACCGTTTATTCTTATCCAATATATTATATTTTCTTTTTAAAGATCTTATCCTACCCGTTTATTCTTATTCTATATATTATCAATTTTTTAAAAAGATTTTATCATATACCTAATATATCCTATATATTAGTTTAATATAGATAATATTTTTTAAATATATATAATATCAATTTATACTTATATATATATATATTAAACTCTAACTACAAAATACAGTATTTTCTTTCGAGTTTCTACTATAATTTTAAAAAACTCTAACTACAGGCTGCAAATTGTTTTCTTGCTTTCTTGTGATTTTCAGCTTCAAACACTAAGGTATTTATTATGTTTTATGTTATTAATTATCAAAATTGAAGTTTTGCTACATGTCTTATGTTATTATTCACTCGTTACAAAGATTGAGTTTAAATTTTGTTGTTGGTTGAGTTTTTTTTATGATTGCCATTATAGGATGCATAGATATTTTAAACGAACTCCTAAATATAACGAAGCAAATACAAATGTCTCTAATTCAATTACTGAAGTTAACCGCGAAGAAACACAAGATGAAGTTGTTATTCCAGAAGCTCATATTCCGGTGGACAATAATTCACAACCTGAAGTCGAAGATCAATCTACAAATTGGGAACATTTGGAGGCTGATCCAGGGAAAAGAGACCCAATCTCTAGCTTTCATCCAGATCTTCAAGACTCGGTAAGAAGAGCTTATCTTTTAAGGGGTCCAACTCAACCCCGTAAGGAGAAATATCCTCCTATAAATTTTAACGGAAAACCACGTGCATTTGTTCAATCTTGGTTTGATTTATATCCAAGTTGGTTAGAATATAGTGAACATAATAACTCTGCCCATTGTTTGCCTTGTTATTTATTCAAGAGTGAGTGTGTCCCTAGCAGTCAAGAGAGTTTTGCTGGAAAGAAAGGGTTTCAAAGTTGGAATAAGAAA
Source organism: Limnanthes douglasii subsp. nivea (assembly GCA_036936605.1). Lineage (NCBI taxonomy): Eukaryota > Viridiplantae > Streptophyta > Magnoliopsida > Brassicales > Limnanthaceae > Limnanthes > Limnanthes douglasii. The sequence continues at coordinate 378,582,948 of JAUPFV010000001.1, forward strand.
AGTAGACTAAACATCCATGTTGGTAATCAACATAACTTTGCAGTGACAAAATGTGAATCTCTTATGATGCCTCAACAAAGTATTGAAGCTTCTTTAAAGAAGCAAAGTGACAAAGAGAAAGCTGATTATCTTGTGAGATTGAATACATCACTTATAGCTGCTAAATATCTTTTACTAGGTGGTTTGGCATTTCGTGGACATGATGAATCTAAAAATTCTTCATACAAAGGAAACTTTCTTGAGTTATTAGACGTTTTTGGCTTGATCAATGAAGAATTAGGAGTTGTGTTAAAAAATGCTCCAAAAAATCATAAAATGACTTCTCCTGATATTCAAAAGGAGCTTGTGAATGCTTGTGCAGTCGAAACAGTTAACAAAATTGTCAAAGAAATTGGAGATGGTAATTTTTCTGTATTAGTTGATGAATCTGGAGATTGCTCTGGTAAAGAACAAATGGCGGTTGTTTTGCGTTTTGTTGATGAGAAAGGGTTTGTTATGGAAAGATTTATTGGAATCGTTCACGTCCAAGACACTAGTGCAATGTCACTAAAAAGTTCTCTTGAAAGTTTGTTGTGTGGATATAGATTATCTATGTCTAAAATTAGAGGACAAGGATATGATGGGGCAAGCAACATGCGTGGTAGATTTGGAGGTTTGAAAACTTTGATCCAAAAGGACAATCCTAATGCTTATTATGTGCATTGTTTTGCTCACCAATTGCAATTGGCACTTATTGCAGTTGTAAGAGAACACGTTGGTGTGAAATGGTTTTTTGGAGTTGTTACACGTGTTGTTAATGTCATTAGGTCATCTAACAAACGTCAGGATTTACTTCGAGAATATCAAGCAAATCAAGTTACAAATTTGATAGAAGGGGGCTTTGTTGAAACTGGTCGCGGATTAAATCAAGAGACGTCTCTTGTAAGAGCTGGTGACACGAGGTGGGGTTCTCACTATAGGACACTTATTAGTTTGATGAAATTGTTTTCTCCAGTGATTGAAGTTCTTGAAGAGTTGGAAGTTGATGGATTAAGTGATAAAAACGGAGAAGCGAAGACCTTGTTAACTGTGATGCAAACATTTGATTTTATTTTCATGTTGTATTTGATGAATGATGTATTAGGTGTGACAAATGAATTGTCTTTGACGTTGCAAAGGGCTGATCAAGATATTTTGAACGCTTTGAACCTTGTTTCAGTAAGTAAAGATCGATTACAGGACATGAGAAATAACGGTTGGGAAATGTTTATGGATAAAGTTGTGTCATCTTGTAACAACTTGAGTGTTGACATTCCTGACATGGAGGCACAATATGTGAAAGGTATGAAATCTAGGCGTTTAGCTCATGATGTTTCTAACTTGCATCACTACAAGTTCGATTGCTTCATGAATATTTTAGATATGCAATTAAAAGAGTTGAATGAGAGGTTTAATATGGAAAACACTGAGTTGTTGAAATACGTTGCATGCTTGAGTCCTTGCTCTTCATTTGAAGCTTTCGATAGTAAATTATTATTGAGAATGGCGAGAATGTACCCAATTGAGTTTTCTGATGTTGATGATGAAGTTTTGACAAACCAATTTGAGTGTTATATTAGGAGTGTCAAGAAAGATGCTAGATTTTCCAATTTGAAAGGACTTGCAGAACTTTCTAGGATTATTGTGAATACAAAAAAGCATAGAATCTTCAATTGGGTTTATGAGCTTTTGAAGTTGGCTTTGCTTTTACCCGTAGCAACGGCGAGTGTTGAGCGAGTTTTCTCAGGAATGAATTATGTGAAGAATGAGTTGAGAAATAGAATGAGTGATCCATGGCTTAATGATTGTCTGGTAACATTTGTGGAAAAAGATGTATTTACCACGATTAGTAACACAACTATCCTTCAACATTTTCAAACTATGAGTAAGAGGAAAGTAGAAGTAGAATTAACTTAGATTTATGTTTTTATTTTAGTTTTTCCTAAGTACATTTTAGTTATTTATGTAACATATATTATGTCATGACACCGACAATTCAATATTTGAAATTTGAATATAAACCATTTGTTACTATAATTTATTTTGATATATATATATATATATATACTTCATCAATAATAAAGTTCAGGACACCACGGTGTTCCGATCCTGGCTACGCCACTGCTGTTGCCTCCTCTCCTTTTAACGTATGCACCCAACTTTCCTCTTTCAATCAAGTTCTGTACCTCTTGTTTCAACGCTATGCAATCATCGGTGGTATGGCCAATATCATTATGGTATTGGCAAAAGGAATTATTTCGATGTTCTCTGGGAGACTGCAAGGTTGCCGGTCTCTGGTAGTGTACTTCATCTTTTGTTTTCTTGAAAATGGTTGCCACACTTTCTTTGAGCTCTGCAAACCACTCCGGTTGGAACCACGGCCCTCTTTTGTTTCTAGACTGTTGGCTTTGTGCAGGAGCAGCTGGTTGAGACTGAGCTTTTCCCCTTCCATGGCCCTGTCCGGTTTCTCTTGCTTTGTTCCCGGACTGGTTTGGATTTGGAGTTGGTGCCACCGGGGTGGATCTCACCTGTCTGTGCACCCTGGTCTTTTTCGTTTCATCAACATGTATTTGCTTGCCAACTTGATTCAGCAATCCTCCCCAGGTCATGGCTTTCTTCCTGGTCACCGAATCAGCCAGGTTGCCTGGGTTCAAACCTTGTCTTAGGGATGCTATTGCCACCTGTTCGAAGCAATCAGCCAACCCATTCTTTGTGTTTACAAAACGACTTATGTACTCCTTTAACGACTCATTTGGCTCTTGGGCACAATGGATTATTGTGTCTCCATTGCCCTTCAGCTCCTTACTTCCCACAAACTGCCTTCGAAAGGCCACCCAAAAAGTATCAAAGTCTTTAATACAACCCTGAGGCAGGCTGTTGTACCATTTCAGAGCACTTCCCGTAAAGGATTGGGAGAATGCCCTACAGAGTAGTTTATCATCATCATCAAAGTTCATCATGAAGTTCTTGAATTGCTCCAGATGATTGTCCGGATCAGTACTGCCATCGTACTTCTCCATCTTGGTGCTGTCAAACCTCTTGGGGAGGTTTCCGGATAGGATTTTAGAAGACAGTGGAGACTGCCTCCAATTCCTTGCACGACTGAACACGGTATCCTCATTAGGAGTTGCAAAGATACCTGGCTCATCATGGAAGGCAAAAGGATCCATCAGCATCCGGTCTACATGCCTCCGGTTGTGAGATGACCCTTTTCCAATATGCCTCTTCATTCTTCCATGGTGATCCCTTTTTCTGGAATACTTTTTAACTTGCTTTTGTTTCTTCTTGGTTCGTCCCTCATCACTGCTAGAGGACAAGGACTTTTCATTTCCCTCACTGTCCGAAGAGCTGTCCGAAGACTCTGAACTCGAGTCAGAACTCTCCACAGGCTTGGACCGGTGAGACTTTTTAGAGCTGGCATACGTCTTCTTAGTGCTCTCATGAGTTTTGGAAACCCCATGCTCTCTTGGGTTATCGGTGTGGTGAGTAGCTGATGCTTTGGATTTCTCTTTCACGCCCATCTTGGCTTTTTCAGCCCTCAGAGCTTCTATCTCAAGTTTTAACCTGTCGCGCTCTTGGACAGTATACTCATCATTCTCCTCCACCACTTCAAGCAAAGCTGGTGGAAGCTCTGGATTATCCGGATTCATTCGGACAGAATTTCTTTACTTGGTTTCGAATACTTGATTCAGGCACCGTCGCCTCCCACTGTGGTCGCCAATTTGGTGAGGATAAAAGTAGCCTGAGGGTAGGCTGGTAATTTCAAGTGGAGTTTTAAGGCGGCGTGAGGGTGTTTCACGGTGGTGTGTGTGTATTTAAGGGTGTTTCAAAGTGCTTTTAATGTGGAGAGAGAATTGAGCAGCTTGGCAGCAGTAAATTTTTTGTTACCCATAGTTAATGCTGGTGGTTGGGTATTTATAGTATGTAATTTGGGCCCTTATGGGCTTTCGGGTCAAGTTTAATGGACCCGGGTCATGTTTAAAGACCCATGAGTTTTAAGCAGATGGGCAGGTAGCTTAGTCAGATAGTGTTTAGGTTTTTTAGTACTTTAGTCATAGTTCGAACTGCTTTGGGCTTGCAGCGTTCGAAGTCACCTGCCCGGTTCAAATGTCCTGTCCGAATTAAGCTCTTGGATCCTGTCCGGTTTACGGAGAGATTTACTTTGGGCTGCCCTTCCGGGGAGCACTTCGAATTCGGACTCATCAGTTTCAATGTTGATTCTCCTCCCTTCACTTATCTGGGCATAACTATCTGTGGCAACAATAAATAGAAGAATTTTATTCATTTACTTGAGAAAATTCGTAATAAAATTAATGAGTGGGATATGAAACAGCTGTCTTTTGGAGGCATACCATCTCTTATCAATTCAGTCTTACTCCCTATTATCTTCTATTGGATGCATAATAGCTTGCTTCCTAACTCTATTATTAACAAGATAGAGTTATGTTTCAACATATTTCTCTGGAGGTCTAATCATAATGACAAATCTATTCACTGGACTTCCTGGGACAAGTTGTGTAAACCATATGATGAAGGTGGATTGAATATTAAAAAGTTGACTGATATTCAACACACCTTCTTCCAAAAACTATAGTTTTTATTTAGGAAGAATTGCCTTTGGGCTGAGTTAATGCATAGTACTTACTGTCCTACCATTCATCCTTTAAAATCTACCTACAAAATCACTGATTCTATTGTGTGGAAGAGACTTCATAACATTAAAGGTTTTGTTGACAGTAATCTAAAATGGATCCTAGGCAATGGCTCTATGGATTTTTGGTTTGATGAGAGGCATAATCAGCCTCCTCTTTTAAATGATGCTAGCCCTCATAGGTGGTTTTTATCTGCTAAGGTTAAGTCTTTCCAGAAAGACAATAACTGGGCCAATTCTACTCTTCTGTCTTTTATTTCTCAAGACAGAGTGAATCAAATTAACTATTTCATGATCATCCCTGACCAGGATGCCAAGTTGGTTTGGAAGTTGTCTAATGATTATAGCTTCAATACTAACCTAACTTAGGATAATATCAGAACTAAGAACAACAAATCAAGCTTTTTCTGGAAAATTCTGGAATCATCTCATTCCTAAAAACATTTATTTCCTATGTTGGAAACTAGTTAATAACTACAATCCTGTTGATAATATTCTCTTAAAAAGACATATGATCATTGTTTCCAAATGCCACTTCTGTTGCAGTTGTGAAGAGAAAAATCATCTCTTCGTCAACTGCAACTTTTCCCGAAATATTTGGAACTATTTTGACTGTCTTTTCAGAATTAACTTGAAGCGTTTCATTTCTCTTAATCACATCATCCGCACTTGGTTCTGGTACTCTAAGAACAAGTTTCATATTACATAGGTTGTCCCTCAAATCATTTGTTGGACAATCTGGTATAACAGAAACTGTTCGAAGTTCAATGACACTCATGATACTGTAAAGAGTGTCATTTATAGAGTTATGAGAATCATTACGGGGATGGATATGAATAATTATTTATCTGCTAAGCACTGGTCTAATGTCACTAACGCATGAGCAGCTATGGGATGCAGAAGTATAAACAACAGAAAGAAGAAACCCAGTTACTTGAAGTGGATGGCTCCCAACCCAATCTTGATCTACCTTTTATAAGATAACTACAATGGATTACACGGAGAGTGGAGTCGATTGTACTAGGCCCGCGGTAAAAATAAAAATAGATTTTTTTATCTTTTGTGTTATGGATATAATTTTTCACATTCTGTTATTATAAGAGGATAATAATAGAGCTTAGGGGATTGTTATATTGATCATAGTGATTTGTTTAATTTAATAATTTTACGTTATAGCGCTACGGATTTGAAGATATTATCTTTAATTCGATACAATTAAACATAAAATTTAAAAATGTCAAGAACCAATTACATCAAACAGATTAGAGAACAAATAACACGGTGAGTTAATACACACATGTACCAAGATTGCATATTTGAAAAGCAAAAAAGTGTTAACTTTTAGACAAGTAACAGAAACCCAAAGAATGAAAGGTTAGGGCTTGTTCACTCTCATCTTTGGGGACCAACAACTGTTTCATCTATTGGTGGGTAATACTACTTCATAAATTTATCAATGATCACTCTTGGAAGGTATAAGTTTATTTTCTAAAGCATAAGTCTGAAGTGTTTGAGGTTTTTAGGAGATGGAAATCTATGGTTGAAATGAGACAAATCCAAAGATTAAAAGGCTAAAAACTGACAGTGTTGGTGAATTTGAAGACAACAGATTCAAAAAATATTTTTATGAGCATGAAATCAAAATGGAGAAACTGTGTCGAGTATGCCTCAACACAATGGTGTTGCCGAGCATATGAACCGAACGTTGACAGAAAGAATCAGAAAAAATCGTGTACAATCAGGTCCACCAAAGAAGTTATGGGAAGAAGCAGTCAACACATCATGCTACTTGGTCAATCGAGGCACAGTTCCATTATAACACAAAATACCAGAGGAGATATGGAGTGAAAAATAGATAAAACTACCACATTTTAAAGTTGTTGGTTGTATAAAATATGTTTATATCAGTGATCAATGTAGGATTAAGCTTGATCCCAATTTTAAAAAATGCACATCCATCGGCTATGGACATAATGAGTTTGGCTACCATATTTAGGATGATAAATATAGAAAGATGATTCGCAGCAGAGATGTGATTTTCAGCAAGAGAAGGATATAATGATAAGCATAAATCTGACATAAACAACTCAGAGCAGAGTGAGCCACTATTTGCAAACGCAAAAGATTCTTAGATAGTCTTGTGACATAATCGATTTTTGTAAGCCCCAACTAGAAGAGTTTGTTAGACAGAGCAATGCAAAGTATTCAGACACACTGCAACCTCCTGCTCCATCTCATGTATTAAGAAGTTCTTCTCAATCTCATGTGCCTAACAAAAGATACTTGAATTATTTATTATTATCTGATGGATGAAATTCTGAATGCTTTGATGAAGTTTGTCAGGCTGGTGATGCTAGCTAGTGGGAGCTTCCCGTGAAAAATGAGATAAACTTTATAATATCAAACCATACATGGGAACTAGCTGAGTTATCCATGGGGAAGAAGGCACTTCATAACAAATGGATGTACCGGGTGAAAGACGAGCATGATGGATTTAAGAGATACAAAGCTCGAGTAGTTATCAAAGGATTTCAGCAAAAGAAATGAGTTGATTACACCGATAATTTTACTCCAGTTGTGAAACTCAATACTATGAGATCAGTGTTGAGTATTGTTGTCACTGGCGATCTTTATCTTAAACAGTTAGAAGTGAATACTGCATTTCTTTATGAAGACTTGGATAAGGAGATATGCACGCACCAACATTAAGGTTTTTAAAAAAACGAGAAGAAGAACATGGTATGCAGACTCAAGAAGAGTTTTTATGACCTAAAGCAGGCCCCAAAACAGTGGTACATAAAATTTGACGAATTCATGCATAAAGAAGGTTTCCAAAGGTGCAATGCTAACCATTTTTCCTACTTCAAAAGATATAAGTCAGGTTATATCTATTTACTACTTTATGTCGATGATATGTTACTAACATGTTCATATATGGATGATATTAAAAGGTTGAAGCAATAATTGTTAAAGTGATCTCACATAAAGGACTTGCTTGCAACAAAAAATATTTTTGGAATGCAAGTTACAAGAGATAATCATATAAAATTTTTGCAGTTATCGTAGTCTAAGTACATCACTCGTGTTTTGCAAATATTTAACATGGGTGATGCCAAACTAGTTACCACACCCTTGTCAAGTCACTTTCGATTATCCAATGATCAATATCTTTAGACGGAAGAAGAGAAATATTTCATGGCTAAGGTTCTTTACGCCTCAACCATTTGGGAGTTTGATATATGCGATGGTGTGTACAAGACCATACATTGGTCATGTAGTGGGAGCTGTTAGTAGGTTTATATTTAATCCAGAGAAAGCTCATTGAAGGAGTAAAGCATAGTTGAGGTACCTACAAGGTACCACAAAAAAGTGTTTTTACTTTGGTAAGGGTGATTTAAATGTAAAAAGTTACGCAGACGTAGACTTTGGAGGTGAAGTCGATCACCAAAAATGCATCACCGATTATATATCACTATTGGAATTACAACTGTTAGTTGGATGTCGCAGTTACAGAAAATTATCATTCTAACCACTACTGAGGCTAATATGTAGCAGTGACTGAAGCTAGTAAAACGATAATAGGGCTTCAAGGTTTGTTAACTCAGTTGAGATTCAAAAATGAGAAGAATATTCTACATAAGGATAGTCAGAGTGCAATAAATGTGACGAAGAATTCAACATTTCATTCTAGAACCTAACATATTAGACTTTGTTATCACTTCATCGGATCTTTATTGGAAGATGGGATGTTAATATTGGATAAAATCCAATGAAGTAAGAATAATCTGATTTTGTTAAAAACATATGGTAGCTATCGACACACTAAAGTTGTGTACAGAGTAGCAAGACCAAAAAAATCTGCTACATATAGATCATGGTGTGAAGACAGATTGAAATTAGTCTTCAAGTGGGAGATTGTACAAAAAAGGTGCTTAAGTTAGGCAATTATAAATGGAGGTGCATCATTATTGTATAATTGATAAAATGTTTTGGAATTTTGAAAAAACGGTTAATGAATTAAGTTAATTAATGAATTGGCAATCACTTTGAAAAACCAGTTAATGAATTTAGTAATAAAGGTAGCCTACCAAATTTTAAAAGTAGGCAGTATCAACAATCAACAGAGAATCCTCATATAGCTTGGAAAATTTATTTTCATAGAGATATGATGTACACAACGAATGACTATCAATCATACCCAATTTTAAAATAGGGAAATGACAAAAACAAACATACTCACAAGCTATAGTGTCATCTAATACCCAAACTATCATTTATGCTTATTTAAGACCCATCTCAACTAAATAACTCTCATTTAATACCCTAAATACCCTCTACCAACTTTATAAGATTATTTTTTCGTTAAAAGCTGTTTTCCCCTTATTTAACCTTTTAAACATTTGAATTTATTTGCAACAACCTCCCTCTTTATCTTCATACAATATTTTACCCTACTAAAAAAACAAATTTTCACGATTCAGGTGATCGAATTAGATATATATCGACGACTCTACCTACTGTTTATCAGTTCATGGAAAAACAGGACGATCGTGAACCTTTTCGAAGCATCATCGGATTTTGTTGATTTCCGACTGTTTTATCTAAGTTTCTTGAAATTGGGTTGTTTCATCATCAAATTTTCTTGATTTTGGATTGTTTCATCTGAGAATCATTAGAGTTTTATTTTCCAGGTGTTTTATCACTCAGGTGAGTATTGTCGTACGATCTGTTTAGTATTCTCTTTTTAAAAAAACAAAATGTAAAACAGTTTCATGAGTTTTTGCTGTATGCTAAGTTATAAACTTGTTATTATGTATTTGATTCAGTTATTATAGATGTTTGAGGTGTAATTGAATATAAAGAATTAATATTAGAGTTTCCAGGCACGTGTGGTTGATGATGCTAGATTGGTTGAAGAAGATGCGAGATTAATGCATTTCTTGATGATGCATCTGGCCATGACCATACGAGTTTAGTTGAAGATAGGTTATGATGAACATGCGATTCCTTTGTTAACAGGCTGTGAGAGTTGTATTCATTAATATGCATGAGAATTCCAAGTATACTCAACCACGCGAGTTCAGTGTTTTTTTAACCGCATAAGTTTAGTGTTGTTAAAGATGAGATATGCATATAAACAGAACATTATCCTAACTGTTTCTTGATTGCTCAATGCAGGGTAATATATGTCTAAGCCACAATTTTATATTTTTAAACATGATCACCATACTATAATTGTTCTTTTTACCGAGTTTGAAAATTTTCAAAGTATTCAGAGTACGTTGAAAGTAGACATGACGAGCTGGTTAGAGTTAACTACATTATTACCTACTCTTGCGATGATCACATGAATTGTTTGTTTAATAATGATACATAATTTGTCAGTTTAGATGTATATCTTGATGTATAGCATTTTAAAAGCGTTAGTTTTGTTATAGTGGGGAGAACCCTCGAATAATCAACTAACTATTATGGAGAGTAGTAATGGTTTAGATCTTTTGGATCACAAATAAAACAACTTACTACTATCGGTTGGGCTGATGCTATCACAAGTGTTAGTCAATTTTTTGATGAAGGTGTTGCAACTTTAAGGTTATCTTTATTCTGATATACCTTAGAGTATGGTTTTTTCTTTCAAATACATGCATAATACATTAAGTAAGATAACTGCTTAATGTGCAAATAAAGTCTCAACTGGATGTAAATGGAGTATTTATGCATCAGTTGATTCTAACACTTGCTTCATGATGATTAAGCGGTTTGCTGAACGACATATTTACATCCACATTTTCTCCAAACAACGTCGGAGGCACTTGACATCTAATTATATTGCGGATGAAATTCATGATTCTATTAGGATATGTCATTCCGTGACAGCAAAATGTATACAATCGTTTGTTAAACATGACAACAATTTAGACATCTTTTACCGTCCCTCATGGAACGCTTTAGAGAAGGCAAATAAGGGAGTTTTCTGAGTAGTTCTAGTTCTTTTAGTTTACTCAAGGGATACTTCAAACGACTAAAGAGTCGTGATATTACTACCACTTGGAATTAGCTACTGGAAACATCTTCAGGTGTTGTTTTATAGCATTTGGTTCCTCTCTTCAAGGTTTTCATTCATGTTGTCCGATGTTGTTTGTCGATAGAACATTATTAACCAACAAGCATATGGGTGTATTGTTATCTTCCATAGCAAAGGATGGTAACAACGGTTAGTTCCATGCTTCTCTTATTAATTGATGATACTATAATTTTAGTTACAACTGGAAACGATAATGTGATTTTAACGTTGCCGACACTGAGAGTTGTGTTGTATCTCTTACCATGCGATTACTTGTATATTGGACCATGATACTTATCATCTAACAGGCGACGCGAGTTCTTTGTATATTTTGACCATGCTAGACATGTATAACTTGTGTTTGAAGAGAATGCGATTTTTGTTGTAAAATGAACCATGTGAGTTCCTATATAGAGTAAAAATATGACTTCTATGTATATTTGACCATGATAGATATGTAAAAGCAGTTTACTTATTTTGTTTTGCAGGTATATTCCCTGTTGCATTTGGTATTGTTGGTAGTGAAGATGCTGACAATCGGCTATGGTTTTTATAGAGTTTGAAACCTCATTTGTTGGAGTGTCAAATCAAATTTATTTAGAACCATCATTTAGGTATCATTAATGATGTTTTTGTCTTGTATTCAAACTGTTATGACGCTTACTGTATTTTCCATCTGGTTTAAAATTTAAAGCATGTTCTGGATCATATTAACAAAGAGTTTAAAGCTAGAATGCTTTGTCTGTTTAATCGATGCGCTTATGCTCATACCATAAATATCTTTAATGAATATCTTTCAGAATTTCTAAGTGAAAGTGGTAATAAATTTAAAAGATTTCTTAAAAATTTACCTTGGGAAAAATATGCTCATGCATTTGTTTAAGGAAAACAATATGATGATACGGTATCTACTCCGACTGAATCGTTTAACATAAAGATTAAAAAAGTATGCAGTCTACGCATTATTGAATTAATTGACACGATCAAAGTCTTACTTATGACTCGGATTTCATTATGTTATTCGAAAATGCTAAGATGGAGTACTAATTTATGCCCCGAATATGAAAAAAAGTTAAAGCAAAATATCGAAAATGGTCGTACATGGCTAGTTCATAAGTCTTCTGTAGTCTTATTTGAAGTTTTTCAGATCCTGTTATGGTTCTTAATATATTGGATTTTAATTTTTTTTATGGTGCTTGGAAACTAGATTGGTTTCCATGTTATCACGCTTTAGCAGCAATACAATCGAGTCAACAAGATCCAATAACATTGATAGAGTCATTATTTACGGTTAGCAATTACAGGTCAAGTTATTCTTTTAGCATACCGGCTATAACCAATTTTAACCGCGTGAGTTGTTTTATATGACTAATCTGTCATTTTACTTACAAAATAGGTCATATTACATTTTGGTCACATAAAAAAAATCTCTATCAACATAGCTACCACAGTTTGTTAGTGTTTATTTCATTTAGAAAATAATAAAACATTTGAGCTCCACTAGTTGGAAATATATTTTCGCTGTAATTTTTAGATACGAAGCCTTTTTGGATAATGTCTTTGGCGTATTCACAAACAAAAACCCCACAGTCGAGGTTGCCTAGTTTTTGTTGTGGGATTTCTCTTAGATATTTCATTTTATATCCCTTCTTTACACCAGGTATGTATCCTTTTTTCATACAATATGCCAGCCGTTAAGAAGAGTTTAAACCAGTTAGCAACTCAAACATAACAATGGGTTTCTTACGAAGATAATCAGGTGATTTGTTTGAAAAATAACAAATGTATTTCCCTTTGAAAAGCTAATCGTGCAATTTATGTGAACATCTAACAATGCGATGTGTTTGGAAATATAAATGTGCTAGTTTTTTTAATAATATAATACTGTGATGTGTTTGAAAACAATAACCATGCATTTTCTTTGAAAAATACTTACCAACGGCTAATCATTTTTTCGTGTGTAGTCTGGTGAGCTATAGTTTGTTGCCATTCCTTCTCTATATAAATAACCACAAAGGTCCAGTTGTTCATTGTATCCTTGATTATGTGGCACACTAGAAGGAATGCATGATACATGTTGTGTCTCATAGTTTCGAATACTTTGTCAACAACTTTTGACACATCTCCATTTGTGGCCAGTGTTTTCTGAATTAAGAAAAAATATTACAAACAGTTTTGTTATAATAATTGATAACTAATTTTAGCTACAGTTACCATTGTATGGGAACAAATTTGTATCACACTGCATTTAGAACTGTATATACCTTCAAAACCGTCAATGGTACTTGCCAATCTACTTTTCTAAGCATCTTATAAATCCAAGTTTTGATAGTATACCAAATGACAAGTTGGAGGCGTATAACCAAATATCAGAGATTTATAAACATGTGAGTTCCTAGTATAAGTGATCATGCTAGACTAGGCCAAAAGTACCTTTAAATCTATTGTTACTTAGTTACACTTGTATATTTTACCTTGAAGTCTAATAAATGTTCGTTAGGTAGCCCTATCACTTCACTCATACTCACGTTAAGTTTTTAGGAGAACTCTGATAATGGTAAATATCATACTTCTGGATCTTCTTGTTCTCCCGCCCTTTGTATTTTAAGAAATTTTTGGTATTCACTTACCTCGACCATCTGCGTTGTTATTGTACTATTTTCCCAATTTGGGAAATAACCTTTGCCTATGGTGTCTGATAAATTAAATCTTCATTAGGATACACCTCGTCTACATCATGTAACATATAAACTAATTGTCATATTTTAACAACCTGACTATATATATTCTGTGTTTTATAATCTTAAAATTTTCCACTTACAAGATCCCAAACGACTACCAATAATGTTTTCTCATCTACAACATTGTCAGCAACAACATCTCCTAAATTTTGATCAAGCGTAGCCTCCATGATAGAATCCAAATTTCATTGCCCGATAACATTTGCCTCAATCTTATCAACTACGTCAAAAAAAGACTATGTACATTATATGAAAAATCAACTAAGATTGGTAGTTTTAAACATACTGTTTTGTTTGTTGTATCAACTAATAGTGATGCTTGTCCTTAGGTGGATTTTTTCGAATTTATGAAGCCTGGTTGTTGGTGTTCACCTTCCTCTTCAGCAAGTTGTTGGACTTTTGTTGCGGCTTTTGGTTAGGTTAGTAGTTCTTCCTTTGTGCATGAATGTGCTTCATTCTCAGCTTGTTGTGGGCGTGCTGATGCTACTACAGTTTGAGTGAGTTGTTAAATCTTTGTCAAGGCTGGCTATTGTTGTTCTGCTTGATAATGTTGGTGTGTTGGGGTTGCTGTTGTTGAGCCTCCTCTTATTATTGATGTTGATGTTGTTGTTCTGCTTATTGTTGTTCATCTTGTTTTTGTTGGGCTTCTTCTTAACTCAGGGTTGACCATGGGATACCTTGCAGGATGAAAATGAAATTCCTTAATATAATGACCGTGCGACCTTAGTATATTCAAGACCATGCGAGTTCTTTACATACTAAAGCATGAAATGCATGCATGCAATTGATTTAATAGGTTATAGATGTGATTTCTTTGATATTATAAGCATACAAGCTCTTTAGTATTATAATCATGCAATTTTTTGATATTTAACATAAAATTTGTTTAGTGATTTAACATGCAAGTTGTTTGAGTTATATACTACGCTAGTTATTGAATTTCAAACCGTGAGATTACTTTAAAATTTCAACCAAACAACTTCTTTGAAGCATTAACCATGATACATATTTGTAACATTAACCATACGAGTTGTTTTACACATCATAGATCCAAGTATAATAAAATAGTATAACAAAACAACATATCCAACCCCTAGACAATATAAATTTATAAACATACAATTATGACAAAATATATTACTAAAGTTGAATCTTAATGAACTTAAGACCCACTAACATCATCACGACCTTCCTGTTCTAGTGGTTCCGCTCCTTGTTCTAGTGGTTCCAGTTCTGTAGTTTCTGCCGCCTGTATTGTTGTTAGTCGTGGTGTAGTCTCTGTCTCTTTTAGAAGAGACTGATTTGTATCCATTACCTCTTCAGGTTGTTCCATTTTCGTAGCATCTGCATCATTTTTCGGTGTTACTACTAATGTAAGAGACTGATTTGTACCCGCTACCTCTTCAGGTTGGTCCACTGATGTACCCACTTCTTCTTTAGCTTGGTCCACTGTTCTAGCATTTCCCACATGTTTAGGCTGGTCCACTATTTGTTCAGGTTGTACCACTGCTGTAGCCTCTACCTCATCTTAAGGTTGTTCCACTGCTATAACGTCTCCCTCCTTTTCATATGGTATAACTATTGTATTTTTTGTCTCCGGTTCAGTTGGTACCATCGTTGCAGCATCTTTGCCTAAAATATATATAATAAATTCAGTTGGTACAATTTTAGTTGGTACCAGACGCATATTTTCAGCTACCTCTTCAAATGTTTGGGTTGTTGTTAGAAGGCTATCTAGTGAAAAAAGGCAGAGAAAGTGTATCTTCAAGTTCTTGATATTCAGCAGTAATTGTTTTTTTGTTGTTGTTCAAATTTAGTACGTAAATCAGCTAACTCTTTCTATAGCTATTTGAATCTGTAACAACAATATCAAACATAATGTTAGTATTTGTTTGTGAGGATGAAACAAATAAAACATATATAAAAAACTTAAACATATACAAAAATACCAGACATCAGAGACATGTACGACAAACGAATGCTCCAGACGTTTCTTATCAACAGAGCTCCAGTACTCAGTTGTCTTTATTTTTTTGTTCCGCTCTTGACGTAAAACACAACGGGTACGGTTCGTAAAAGTGGTCGAATTTTTTGTTCATATGCTGGTCCGAGATTTTGATGTCGTTGCAACGCTTTTTGATCTGTTTTCGAGTGTTCTTCATATTTCGTAGAGTTAGGTTTTGGTGGACGAAAAATCATTAACTATCAAATTGAATTCATCATATATCCCCTCAATTTTAGGTGGGGATATCCAACTTGTTGTTGAGGTAATGGTTGAGTGTTTGCTTGTTCGGGGTTCGATGGTCACTGGTTGACTCGTTTGTGGTGGATTTTTGCTTGTTTTTTGGACCATAGTTTTAGTCATTTTCGTAGGCTTTTCTTCCAGTACAAAATCTGGGTTCCCACTAGCTTCACCACATTCAAATTCTATTCTTTCAGTCTCTGTCAACATCATCTCAGCATCCAAAACCTATACAATAAATAACAACCAACTAATTCATCACTAGGAATATTATTTGTTTCAAATAGGACCATGCGATTATTTTATTTCTTAAAGACACAATTTCTGTTATAAAAAACTATGTGTGTTCTACGTTATATAAACTATGCGTGTTCTATTATACTAAAAGTATGAGCGTTCTTTACAAAAACGTTTGGGAATATTGATATATATATATGATACCTATCATCTTCTAGCTGGTGCAGATTCTTAATTATCTCCATGGTTGCTGGCTTGCACTTCAATCCTTATCATTTATAGCATCTTGTGATCATGTTCGATTTGGTAAGTTCAATCGCAATGTTTGCATGATCCATGAAGAAGGACTGCATCATAAAATTTATTAGTATCAACACATCTTCTTTAAACTTATATTTAATTACGTAGCAACATTCTTACGATTAAAATGCAACACAACTGATAACTCTATCAAGTTTTCTGGAAGCAACACAAGCTCTAATTGACCCTAGAAGCTTCTGTAATATTGCTCAATACCTATCGTACTTGTTTATTTTGCCCATGTATTCAACATAATATACCGCTATCAAACCAATTATATCTTCTGAAGTTGAGTAGAATAGGGTAAAGCAAATAAACAATATCAATAGTCGAGCAACATTCTTCGCAACGTGCTCTCCGCCTTCTCTGATGGATTTCTCTATACATTATTTTAAAATACCTTACACCGTGCTATATTAGTATAACTGAACATCCTACTTATAACAGAACTTAGATAGAGATGAACCTTTATCATAGCATTTTATACCGATTTACTATTTATCAGACCGACTTTTCTTGAACTTCTACTGAGGAAGTATGTTTGCATTATCCTTGAATCATGCTCGACACCTTCTTCGAATCGAGTTAAGAAGCCTCCAAATTTTGTTGAAGGCATTTTCTTTGTCCCGTGTTTAAGCCCGAATATGACCTTTACATCGTTGGTCGTTAGCTTGACCAGTTTAAACCCAATTCAGAAAGCATCCTCCTTGACCAAAAACGCCTTTATAATCTCATCGATAAGTTGATAATGTTTTTTTCATCAAGAACCTCTCGTTACTAAGGTCAAATAAGGCTTTTAAAAACGTATAAAAGGGTGTGTCTTTTGCAGTATCTATGCGTTCAGATGTAATTGTATTTATTTTCATCAGATTCCGGATGCTTACTAATCCCGGTGTGTGGAAGCATCCTTTCGCAGTCACATTTCATGCAAACATATGATACGATTTGTTTGATAAACCAACCATACCACTTCTTTGCAAACTCAACCGTGTGAATTCTTTGACACAATGAACACAACCGCGCGAGTTCTTTGAAATAACACACAATCACGCTAATTCTTTGAAGTAACATAGAAAGCTTACCCTAATATAACCGCGTGAGTTTTTTGGACATTAGAACAAGAATATGCGAGATTAGTATATCTTCACATGAACATGGTGCGAGTTTACGATTATTTTCATATGCACGTTGACATAAAACTTAAAATTTCATCTCAACACTAAACCCAGAAACTAAACAATACACTAAAACCTATAAACAACACAACACATTAAAATTGAACACGATATGTGCATGTAAGAACCCTAGAAAGTAAACTGAAATATTATGTCCACTAAAAGCAGAAACTATCAGCGATCAACGATATACCTAGAAACGATATAAGTTTAACTAAGAATGGCCATTGTAATACACTATACATATAGTACAAACCTACCATCAAAGAAGGTAGTTATTTTTAAGAAACAAAATACGGTGACATTCTTTTCAAAATTTGAATTTAGTACATGTATGTAGTTATTGACGTTAGAACGAAGACTTAATCATCGAATATGTTTTTCTGATTGATGAACATCGGCCAACGACTTTTTATTGCTTCGCTGCAGTGAGAATCAGTCGTCAAAGGTTTGCCGGAAGGAGAACAATAGGTTCGTTCATTTTTGCCGGAAGGAGAACAGTAGGTTCGTTTGTTTTCGGTTCCTGAATTTAGTTTTAGATAATCTGAGTTTACTGATTCTTGGTTTAGTAAATTTGAGATAGAATGCGCACCGGAAGGTCTTTGTCCAAAAAGAAAAAAAAAAGTTTTCAACTAAAAAATCTATTTATATTAGTATGCAATATTTGAATATTATATCTCAATGAGATGGTAGAGAGTATATTTAAAAAACTTTTCTATATAAATTAAATATTTTATTCGCTTAAAATTTAAAAAAAGTGAAACTTATATTGGTTGGTCCATGGGTTTGATTTCAAACATATATACATATAAAAAAACTATTATTAACCTATTTTGTTGCTCAGTATTAGGTATCCATCTGTGTCAATCTTGTGGTGGAATTTAAGCCGAAGTAAATGGGGTTGTTTCGAAAATAAAAAACATAATTTATAGATCTAAGGAAACGGAACACTGAAGACTAGTTTAAGACGGATCATTGATAAAATTGAAACATTAAAACATCCCTAGAGAAACAAACTTGGAATTCCAAAAAGTTATAGTCACTTACACCAATTCAGTCTCCATTTTTACAACAATCCCCTCCATCTTCCCTTCTTACAAAACCAAAAAAAAAAAAAAAACATATATTTCAAAATTGAATTAGATCTATTAGTGTGATCTATCTTCTGAACTTCAAACCCAAACGTATTTCAATACTGAAATAGATCTAGCAGTGTGATCTATCTTTTGAACTTCAAATCCAAACTTCATTCTTCAAGATCATCTGCAGCAAAAGATCTGAAAATTTCACATTTTTAATTACTCATTATGCAAACTATACACATAAACAAAACTTAAAAAAAAAAAGCAACGGTAACATAAATTATGTAATAAAAAACCTTGAGATTTGCAAACAGGAGGTTCTTCAAAAAGCGAGAGAGAAAGTCGTTTATGAGCAAGACCGATATCGAATAAGATCAAACCAGAAGAAGGATCATTAAGTATGATTTTCTTAACAGGTAACCACAAAAAGAGTTCTTCTTGAGCTAAACCTTCGAGACCCATTAGAACACCATAGGTTAAGTTAGCTTTAATAACGCTTTCGAAGTAAACCCTCGTTTCGAATTTAGCAAAACATGGGTTTTCTAAATGAACCTCTAGCTTCCCTGTTTTGTAATCAAATTCGTAAGATTTGACATTGTTTGGGAAAATCCCTCCTGGAAGTCCTTGGCTTTCTAGAAGGTTTTGGATCGAGGAAGCGACTGTGAGCGGAAGGAGGAAGAAGATGAGGAGAGAGAGTGACATTGTTGAACAGTATGTTTTAAAGAGTGAGAGGGGTTTGTTTGAGGTTTTAGGTAAAGGGTTTTGAGGTTTAAAAAAGAAGAAGATGAGTTGGGTCCAGCGAAAAGACTTTTTGTCTGAATTGCTAGCTGTGAAACAAAAAGCAAATTAATAACAGCAAATTGCAAACGAGGCCGGCTATCTTTCCATTTTTTTCTTAAATATAGCTTTTGGAATTTTTATTAAAAATAAAAGTTTAAACAATTAATCAATAGTCTATCTTATTAAATCTTTAACTACTCTTTTTTTTCTTCTAAAAGTTCATTTTATACTAAACAACTCTTTTTTTCTTCTTCTAAAAGTTCATTTTATACTAAACATGAATACATTTTTTCCCAAGTTTTCAGGAAGACCATCCTTACTGAAATTTTAGAAATTTTTAGATGAGTAGGTTTTAAGAAGAAAATTGGTCTGACTTTTTAGGATCCCATCATTTAATGATTGAGATAGATTTAAAAAAGACATAAAAAAGATTTAGAGAGATAATTTGTGGACAATTGGTAAACATACTCTGCGCATCTTAAAATGGAATCTCAATTTTCACCCGAGAAAAGAATCCCGGTAACCCATGTCTGGATAACTTTTCCCAACCTCCCATCATTCCCATCCTATATGTACAATGATGACACCATCTGAATAATGGTTTAAAACACTAGACAATCCTATAGATGTTTGGATTTCCCACAAGAATCAGGTTACGTACAACTACTACAAAGCCTGGATTGAGTTGGACTTATCTAAGATTATCTTGTCCAAAATCTGAATCAGTTTTGGCAAGGCAGAGAGGGCTTCTGGCAAGTAGTAAAATAGGAAGAAAAACCTTGCTACTACACAGAATGTTACCACCTATGACACAACAAAAAGGAATGTAAGAACCAACATAATATTCAGTCCACAACCAACATCAATCAACCTAAACCTACTGAAATATGGATGCGAAAACTAAAATACATAATTGATAAGGAGCCAAAACCAACTAATATGGACAAGAACACAAAATAAAAATCTCTGTTAACCAATACTGATCAAACCATTTGTCAAGATCCAAGTGATCCTCAGTTACCATTTACCAATCATAACATACCTCTAAACTCTAGTGATTCCTCAACCAGGAAACCCCTCACCATATAGCCACACAAAATATAATACCCGAGCTTCATGAAGCACATATAATCGAAGCTCTGTATATCAATTGAAACATGTATCTTGTTGCCAGCAACAAATGACCGGGGACCATCAAACCCTGACATCCTTTCCACTAAACCTCATTACATGGGAAACCTTCCATCCTCAACAGTGTTAAACAAGATAGAAGTCAACAAAGAATTCAGAAAGGTTTTAAGTAAAAGGATTAAGAAATTTAAAGTCAGGAACCTCAAACGCATAATCTCAACTAAAGCTCTACTTATTAAGGGTTTAGAAGGTCCTTATTTGATTAATTTAAATGACCATCACTATTTTAAATTGGAATGTGAGGGATTTAGTATCGTGCCTTTTTGTAGGATTTGAGATTCTTGATAACTCAATCTACAAAAAAGTATTAGGCAGGGAAGCATTAACAAGATTAAGTGACGAGATTATAGTTTAGAAAAGTTCTTGTTTATCGAATTTTTGCAGGAAGAATTAAGTTTTGATATCTAATATGCTATATTTTTTATGAGTTTTGATTTGCAAGTTCTTTACATATTAAGTTTTAATATTTTTAATTATTTTTCTTTTATGAGTAAGTCCTTGAATATTATTAGTTATATTTGGATAATAATATGAAAAAAAAATAGCTAATTTTTTTTTATTTGTTTGAATTTAATTTGTTTTCGAAGTAATTAGTGCAAATACAAAACGCGGTCCAAAAGATTGACGGTTCTTATAGGAAGATAATAAAAACTTTTGATCACAATATAACCAATTATATATATTTTTTAATTATAATTTAAAGATTCAAAGATATATAATAATGTTTCTTACATAAGATAAATATTTTTTATTTATTCAAAATATTTGTTATTTTATAAATAAAAATAAAAATTAAAAAGATAATAGATAGTTTATTAATTTTATTTAATTTTATATTTTTTCAACTACGTAAATTTTTTGTCATGCGTTTGGATTTATTAAATTTAAATTTACTTCACCAAATTTACACCTAACGTTGGAATTGATTAGTACCTTGACAAATATTTCAAAAACCAACAACGAAGAATAAAAAATAATCAATGAAAAACTCATGCATCAACAATTTAGTAGATCATTAAACACTCACTGTGCCGTTACAGTTGCTCCAGCCGCTCCAGCTACGGACGTCAAACAACAAGTAAAAGAACTGAGGTAGAAACAAGCAAACCACTTCAAAGCTTTGAAGGCCATGCTTACCACACCCGCTCTACGCCAGAGACCCGAGTTACAACCTAATACATCTAAATTTTAATAACATCAAATGGACAAGTACAAAAAAAATGGACAAGTACAACAAAAATGGAACCCTGAGTATCACATCAATCAATTCAAAAGGATGATGCTACGCTTAAGTAAGGATAATATGATATTTTTTAGGGCATTTTCATGAATTTCAGAGGCAGTGCTTTGACGTAGTTTACTAATCAATTAATCTATTGGCTCCAATGTGATCCAAGGAGATGGAAACTATGTTATGTAGTGTAAGAAAATGGCAAATAAAATTCTATGAGACTAATTTCAAAGGATGATAGAAAGAAATAACGATTGAAATATTGTCATGATTTTGTGGCAGTGTCATCATATAGCAAAAGGTAAAGAAGATGGTAAGGTAACATTAGCTACAACCAGAAACACAACAAACTTAGAGAATTTACGGATTTGTTTTGGCAACGGTTCCATGAAAATGATCATACTGGGATCAGTATCCATGTTCCTAAGAAAATTTCTCCCAAAGAAGTTGAGGAGGCCTCCCTTTATATAAAGGTATGACAAAAGAAATGAGCGGTGAAGAAAGTGGATATATCTCAACAGGATGCGAGGCTGGGTGAAATAACTCTTATGAAAAAAGAGTGTGTGTTGAAAAAAGACGGTGTCATAGTTTCAAAAGGAAAGAATCTGCCAGTGGGTGACAAGGTCCTATCTCATAATGATGAGTTGGCGAATTCGGATCCGATCCCCATGGTGAAGGAAAATAAAGTTGTGGCAGAGGAGAAACAAAGTCTGAAAGTTCGTGAAGAGGGGACACCACTGATGGAAAACGAGGTGGAAATTGATAGGTTGCCTATGACAATGCAGAATTTTGTTGCCAAAGGTGGGCTTGCAATGGCAAAGAAAGATAACTTGTTTGCTATGGACAAGGCCCTATGGTTTAAGGATGGTGTAGTTACAACTTGTAAGCTCTCTGCTTCTACTGAGGAGACTTGCGGCATCCTAAGAAAAGTTGTAGTGCTGGGTGATGATAACAGTTAGAGTGCAAAACTTCCCCCACAAGTCAGAGAGAAAATTATGGCTGATGAGGACGAGGCAATTATCGAGAATAAATAGGTAATGTTCCCCTCAATTGGGCAGCAAAAAATCAGATGGAGTTTGAGCGATCTGGTTGTTATTTCTCCTAACCAATCTGAGCAGAGAAGATATAAACATATGGGCTCGGTTAGTTTATCGCAACCAAGCGCGCATCCGGAGAAGGTGCCCAATGGTGTTCCTATAAGTGCCCGACCACCAAATGCACCCACCGGGAGCAATCCACATGTAGATTATCCAACCAATTGGTACGTACCATGAATCTGTAACCATGACATATATCTATGAGTATGTAACTAGTGGCGTAGCCAGGATTTGATCCCTATGGGATCCTGGTTATTGTCCAAAAATGAAATAGTATGACAATATAAAATTTTAGGTTTTTATGCACTATGTATGATTTTTTTTTGGTTTGTTTGGTTAACTAATGTGTTTTTATTCATGAATCATGTATGTATTGGTTATTTTGTTTAGTATTTTGTCAATCTATAGTCATGAGTACACCAAGGTTATCAGATTTGACGATGCTGCCTCACATTTAGGTCTTTTTATCTTAGTCTTTTTTATTTATCTTCGTAAATGCGTGTATCTTGAAACGTGTTTGATTGTCTCGAGATCTGTAGGAGTCGAGAGACGACAAATCTGTGATATAGTCAATGTTCTTGAAAGTGTTGGAGTAAAAATATTTTCCTTTGATTTTCCAATTTAACTTACTTAGCTAGTGTTAAAATTAAGTTTTTGTTAAAGGCCAAAAGACAGTATACATGGAAAGGATTTATAGCAATCCCTTGAATTTTCTAAGGTACATATACAATCTTCAAAGTGTAAGATTGTTAAATTCGCCATTCATTTTCTCATTTAACATTCAATCGTACTAAATTATAACGTAACGCCAAACTTCTGTGTTCCTACCTCAGGTTTTTACCATGAAGACAGGAGTATTTTAGCGTTTTGGAAAGTTCATTACAATATATACTGGTGTGGTCTATTTTCGACTTAGGGTAATTTTGTCTAGAGTTTTGTGATGTTTCAAGGGTATTTAATGTTTGGATAGATTGTAGTGAGAGATTTGAGCTGTCTGGTTGTATTTAATGTTCATTACCCTCATTAAATGAAAGTGGTTGGGTATTTATACCCTTAACTTTGGGCCACATGGGCTTTCGGGTCATGATTATGAATTCGGGTCGAGTTCAGAGACCCATTAGAGATCCATTGGTTTTTAAGTAGGTAGGTAATCAGCTTAGTCATAAAGTGATTAAGTTTTTAATACGTTAGTTCAGTTCGGATGATTCAGTGGGTGGATCTTGTCCAAATTGCCCTTGTCCGGTCCTCATAGTGAGTGGTGATAAAATCCGAACTCATCATTTACTATAACCCGGTGGGTTTCTGGGAACCTAGCTCCGCCATTGTATGTAATCATGGCATATATCTTGTGTAAGAAGATTGAGTTGCAGTTGGAGACACATACTTTACTTAGAGTGTTTAAATTTTATTCAAATGTTGTCAGTTTGACATGTACACTCTTCTTTCTCGTCTGCAGATGCACCATAACTCTCTGATACTGGCGTATCAACATATGACACTATAAAATATTTAGGTAATGTATAACTTTAAGCCTGATCCATTCTTATTTAGGTCGGCAACCAAGGTAAATAAAGAGTTACACAATAATAAACGAGGTTATGACATTCTGAAGCAAAAAATCAAAAAGTTGGCAAAAGATAATATGAAAATTGATAACGTGGTATTGAAAATTGGTAACGAGCGGGAAGGTCTTAACGCTCAAAATGCAGAACTACATGTGCGAAATAAAAACAGTAGTTGAGCAAAGTGCAGAGCAGTTGCCTCAAAATTCAAAGCTTCTTTCTCAAAATGATAACACGATCTCTCAAAATATGAATCTAGTAAGCCAACATATTAATTTAGTTGGACAACGCGATGCGTTAGCTTCCAAGGTTAAAGTAAGGGTTACCGAGAATGTCGGCCTAGTACTTGAGAATGCTGCCCTAAAGGATGAGGTGGAGAAGGAAATAGTGGAAATAGAAGATGGTATGAACAGAAAGTAACTAGAGAAAATAGAGAATATCTTCTTAGAATCAACATAGAGATTTTTTAGAAGTGAATATTGTCTTTCTCCTCTAAATATTTCATAGGCGTAACCAACCTCCACAACCTCTTTAAATAGGCCTGGTAAGTTAGTCACAAGAGCGGTTACATGAAAGGATATTTACAATTCAGTCCCTATATTTCTTATAAGGCTTAATTAAACTCTATATTAATAGAACTTATCAATTAAGTCCTTATTAATTACATTTAGGTCCCTGAAGAATATCTTTCCTTATCAGTAGCCCCCCTAGTTCTTATACAGACAATTTATAAGAACTATTCATTCTTCGAATATTACTCCAAGTGAATAAAACTTCCTTCATCCAGCCCCTTCATTATGATTAAGCCTAATGACTTGCAACCTCACTTCGAATCTAAGAGTAAGTGCAAATAAACTCTCCACTTACTTCGAATCTGCTAACTTGAAATACAACCTTGCCTCCACTTCGAATCTTCTGACTAGAGATATAACTTTACTTATGCTTCGAATTCTCTGACCCCTACTTGAAAGACTGACTAGACCCTTCTTAATAGGTCTGTGACACAACACGTTTTCCTCCACGTTTCACATTCCACCCAATGAGAACAATTCACTGGTTTTGCCTCTTCAAATTCTCAACGTCACTTTCTTTTAACTATAAATACTTAGCTCCACCCTCACTGAGAACTTTTTAAATAAACCACTTCTTTCTTAAGCCATCTTCATCTTACTCTTCATCAACCTTCATCTTCATTTCCAGCTACCTTCTTCAGAAACACCATTTTGTTTAGTTACAGAAACAAATTCCCAGATCAACACCTATTGTATGAGAAGATATCCCAAATACAAAAGATCAAAACCCAGAAAACCAAGAAAACCAAAGAAATCTCTCTTCCCAGGTTCTAGTAATCAAGTATTTGAGGCCTACGATTATCTTTGTATTGGAGAGAGAGCTGAAGAATACAGAGCTGCTGGGTTGATCTACAACGGTCCTCACTTTTCTTCTACCACCTTCAAATACGGTAACTTCGATCCCAACCTTGCTACTTCATCTTCACCCTTAACTTCAATCCCAGAATCTAGCCAACAACCTTCTCCCCCTCGAAACCAACCCACTTCTCCATCATTAAGGCCACATCGAAAATCTAAGGTTGTCACTTCTGACAATCCACCAACTTCAAAAAAACTACAACCCAAACCACCTATCCTTCAATCCGAAGCAGTTAAAGTTAAACTTAGTAAAAAATCAACCTTTCTAGCAATTGGTGACGATGCAGAAACCTCCTCTCCTCCCCCACAAGAAATGGTTGACGCTACACCAGAGAATAGTCAACCAATTCTTGTGACTCAAACTGAAACTCAAACTCGAAGTCGTCCCGACGAGGCTACCGATGAGGAAAATAACAAAGAAAATGATTCTGAAGCCACCGAATCCGATGCTGAAGAGGAATGCGAAGCTGATGGGGTAATCCCTCCAAAGAAAATTCGAGGAAAGAAACCCGCTATTACCCTTCCCGAAGATGTTGCTGCTTTGGTTCAAGAAAACCTTCAACCACTTTCTCCTCGGTACATTCTCGCCCTAAAAAATGTACCCTACACCTACTACCTCGAATCAGAGAAAGAAGAACTCAAGAAACTATGGGGATTAACAGACAACATGGTTCTTCGACTACCAGTAGAAGGGGAAACACCTCTGAGTTGTCAGAAGAACGAACTGGTAGTTTATCCTGAGCTTTTCAACTGGGGACTTCGATTTCCCCTCGATCCAATGATTGTAAGGTACTTCGAAATTCTTGGGTTGTGCCCAACACAAGTCACTCCTAACCAACTCTTCACCTTATTCTCCGCTATCATGGTGTCGAGGCTAGGAAGCATCCCCCTCGAAATTGAAGACTTCATCTCACTGACCAAACTCTCAAATTGGCCAGTTTTACCATTCTACTACTTAACATTGGAGGATTTTATGAAGATTATCGATGACCTCCTCGAAGCTGATAAATTTTGGAAGCAAAGGTTCGTCTTTCTATTAGGGGCTTGGGAAAATGGTAAAGAGATTTCCGATGACAACCCCTCAAAACTTACTCTCACCTGGAGAGATAGCAGTAAGTAAATCATTATTGTACTGTCAAATTTTTTAACTTATTAAGCCTAGCCAAATTAAACAAGTCTACATATCTAACTGTTTATTCTCTTTTCAGAAATTCCGAGGAGATTCAAAGGTCGTCGAAAAACTGCAAAGGATATCTTCCAAAAAATGGCTGAATGGGCAGAGAAAGCCTGGGGAAATGGCTTTCACTCAGCCTTTCAACCAATCAACTTCGTCAACAGCCATCTGTGGCGTATAACCTTGGGAGCTGACTTCCCTGAAGATCCGATGGTCCCCCCAGATCCCATCATAGCGGTCCAAAGAATTCTCGCACTAGATGGGAAAACCTACCTTCCCACCAGGAATCGATCTGACAGTCACCTGCCATTAAAGAAGAAGGGAAAGCTAACCCTCAAAAAACCCAATACAAGCAAAGCTAACCCTTCCAAACATTCGAAGCCTGCAGGGAAACGAAAAGCGCCTGCATCTCAACTTCCTCCAATATCCGAAGAGGACGAACCTGCACTGAAGAGGAAAAAGAAAGAAAACAATACTCCAAAGAAGAAAAAGAGCAAGTCCACCACTCCAAAGAAAAAGAATGAAGCTGACATGCTCGAAGAGGTCTTGGCTTCCGAAGTGTATGAGAAAATCTTCATTGAAGAAAATCGTCAAGGGGGATTAGCACTAGAAGATAGCCAAGAAATTGAATATCTTAACCTCGAAGATTTCAATTCAAGCGGGGATTTTACAGTCACTGGTGAAGATTCTCGACCTGTCAACACCATTCCATCAACTTCTACTGGGGCTGCCACAACTTCAACATCTAATGCAATCGTTCCTGCTCATCATCACCCATCAATCTTGCCTAATCCTGACAGATCCGATGAGGTAACTTCAATCCTACGACCTTTTACTAATTTGAGTGCTGCAGCCAAAAAATTGTGTGAAGAAGTGAACAATTCTCACACACAATTGGAGCTCCTCGCACAAGAATTAATCAAGAGCAAAAAAGAAGCAGAATCTGAAAAGGCTTCGAAAAATAAAGAACTTCAAAATTTCGAGGCTGAAAAAGGAAAGCTTCTTAAAGAGAATAAAGAAAAGATCGAAGCATTGGAGACTTCTCATCGTCTGGCCCTTGAAAATCTAAAATCTCAACATTCTACTGCCATTTCTGAGGAAAAGAAAAAATCTACCGAAGCTGAAGATCTTGTTAAGAAAACTCAAAAAGACCTGGAAGATTGTCAAACTCAATTGACTACGCTTCAAACAGGATTCGAGGAAGAAAAGAAGTCTGCCGTCAAGAAAGCCGAAGCTGCTGTTGGTTCTGTGATGCTTAGTGGTATCAAGAAAGCTCAAACTGATACAACTATCAATCTTCTTCGAGAAATCCACGCTGCCTGTCCACGGTTGAATTTAACAGAATTTTGGAAGCAAATCCCAGAAGAAGAACGTCCAAAGGAAGCATTCGAGGTGCCATCAAGCTCCTCAGAAGAAGATGATGCTTCTGAAGAATCATCGGAAGAAGAGGATGACTAAACAGTTGATTATGTATGTTGCGCTTGTTTTTTGTGTGTTTTAATTAAGTAGTTTTCTCCTTTTTGTGAGCTTCAAGTTTTATTCGATGAAACAAGCATTTTCTTAATATTTCAAATTTCTGGTGTACTTATTAAACTTGGCACTTCAAAGAATTAGATGCACTCATAAGTCGTGGCACCTCGAAAACTAGATGCACTCATAGGACGTGGCACCTCGAAAATTAGATGCACTCATAAGACGTGGCACCTCGAAAATTTGGTTGTTTCTTCAAAGCTATTGCTTTGGAAAATTATTCTTGGTCAACTTTCAAAGATGATCAGTCTTTGCCAAGTTACCAAAATAATAAATCACCCATCATACTAAACAACCAATGGCCAAAAGAAATTTTATTATAAAATTCAATATTAGCCAGACACCTCATTAAAACCTTTCTGGGCCAACAGATAAGGAAAGAGTATGTCCGTTTTGCAAAAATTCGAAGTTCAATTTTACTCACAGTACAATTTCAAATGCTTTATATTCCAAGAGTGTTTGAGCATCCTTCCCTCACGATCAGACAACCTGTAGGAACCTCGCTTGACCTTCATTTTGACTTCATAAGGACCCTCCCAATTCGGAGCCAATTTTCCGAGGTGCTTGTCCTTAGTATGAAGAAATACTTTTCGCAACACTCGATCGCCAACCTTGAACTCTCTCTTCTTAACTTTAGCATCGTACCTGCTTCTCATTAAGGTTTGATAATGAACCACATTCAAATGCGCTTTGACCCTTTTTTCTTCTAACAAATCAAGCTCAACCCTTCTAGCTTCATCATTATCCACTTCGGAATATCGCAATAACCTGTAGGAAGGCAATGTAGATTCAGCAGGGCACACAGCATCCATTCCATACACTAAAGAAAAAGGAGTCTCTTTTGTGGCCTCTCTTGGGGTTGTTCGATATGCCCACAACACTTCTTGAAGATAGTTCGGCCATTTCCCTGCTGCTCCCGCCAAATTTTTCTTTAAACCCTCCAAAATGGATCTATTCGTAACTTCCACTTGCCCATTTGCTTGTGGGTGGAAAGGAGTAGAGAAGCATTGTTGTATTCCTTTCGAGGAGCAAAAAGAGTCCATTTCCTTGTTATTAAATTGGGGACCGTTGTCTGTTGTTATTTTTCGAGGAACGCCAAAACGGTAGCAGATGTTACTTAGAATAAACTTGATCACATCCTTGGCTTTTGTTCCAGCTAAAGGCTCTGCTTCTGCCCACTTCGAAAAATAATCAACGGCAACAATAATCATCTGTCTTCCACCTGAAGCCATAGGCAATGGTCCTACTAAATCAATACCCCATCTATCAAAAGGAACCGCCTCAGAGATTGTCATTAGGGGTACCGCTGGTTTATGTATCAAATGTGCATATCTCTGACAAGTATCACAGCTTCGAATTAATAGCTTGGCATCCTGCAATATGGTAGGCCAATAATACCCTGCCAACAATACTCTACGCGTTAAAGCTTTGAATCCACAATGAGCTGATCCGTCTCCATCGTGTAATTCAGATAGAATGTTTTAAGATTCATGCTTGCTCAAACATCTTAATAAAGGCCTCGACACAGACCTCTTATACAATATCCCATCCAACACTACATAACCAAGAGCTTTATTCCTTATTCTCTTGAGCGAGTGTTTATCAAAAGGTAGTATTCCCTTTGTAAGAAAGTTTAATAAGTCAGTTCTCCAATCTCTTCGAATGCTCGTCGAATCATTTGTTACCTCCTCAACAAATTCACACTGCTCAGAGTTTGATGTAATCGAAGGCAATGGTTGTGTCACGATCCATGGATATTCTTCAGAGTAAGCCATTGTTGCCAAAGAATCAGCCATTGTGTTGCTACCTCTTCGAATATGCTCCACCTCGACATTTTCAAATTGTGCCATCATACCTCGTAGCTCTTGCAAGTACAAAACCAAACGATCCTTTTTAGCCTCTGACACCCCTTTAACATGGTTTACTACCAACTGCGAATCTGTTTCTAAGCGCACGAATATTGCTCCACAAATCTTTGCTAACCCAATCCTGCTAGCACAGCTTCATATTCAGCTTCATTATTCGAAGCATGAAATCCAAATTTTATAGCTTGAAACATAAACTCCCCTGTTGGTGCCACCAACTCAACTCCTGCACTCGACCCTTTATTACTAGATCCTCCATCAGTTCGTACTGTCCACGTCGGATTCGTGTTCACTTTTTCACCTTCTTTCTCTTCGGGTCAACTCGAATGAAACTCAACCAAGAAGTCTGCTAAGGCTTGAGCTTTGATAGCTGTTCGAGGAGAGAATAACACATCGAAATCTCATAATTCTACAGACCACTTAGTCATCCTTCCTGAGATATCTGGCTTTTGCAATACATTTTTCAATGGATAGGAAGTTCGAACCACAATCGTATGTGCCTGGAAATAAGGACGCATTTTTCTCGCTGCCACTACTATGCACAATGCCAATTTTTCGAGATTCAAATAACGTTTTTCGGCATCAACCAAACTTTTACTGACATAGTAGACGGGCCTCGAAATTCTTGAATCTTCACTGATCAGAACTGCA
This sequence comes from Limnanthes douglasii subsp. nivea, assembly GCA_036936605.1. Lineage (NCBI taxonomy): Eukaryota > Viridiplantae > Streptophyta > Magnoliopsida > Brassicales > Limnanthaceae > Limnanthes > Limnanthes douglasii. The sequence continues at coordinate 378,613,969 of JAUPFV010000001.1, forward strand.
CTCACTGCATAATCCGATACAGCTATATACAAAAATAGTTGCTCACCTTCCCGAGGCTTTGATAATATTTCAGGAGTGGACAAAAGATTTTTGATCTTAACAAAAGCTTCTTCACAATCCGAAGTCCACTCAAAATTATTAGGTCGACGCAGCACCTGGAAAAAAGGCAAGCACTTATCTGAAAATCGAGAAATGAATCCGTTCAAAGCTGCTAACCTGCCCGTTAACATCTGCACTTCTTTGATATTCCGAGGCGAAGACATTGATATCAGAGCCTTCAATTGTTCTGGATCCACTTCAATTCCTCTTTCACTAATCACATACCCCAAAAACTTACCAGATCAGACTCCAAACGTACATTTTTCTGGGTTTAACTTCAATTGTATGGCTCTGAGATTTAAAAACGTCTCTTCTAAATCATCAATGTGTTCATCATCACTTTTGCTCTTAACAAGCATATCATCGATGTACACTTCGATATTCCTCCCTATTTGTGAAGCAAACGCCTTATTTATCAACCTTTGATATGTAGACCCAACATTCTTTAATCCAAACGGCATCACTCTATAACAGTGTCAACCTCGACCAGTAATAAAAGTTGTGCTCTCTTCATCATCTGGATTCATTCGAATCTGATTATACCCTGAAAATGCATCCATAAATGTTAAAATTTTATTTCCAGAAGTAGAATCCACTAACTGGTCAATTCGAGGCACTGGAAAAGGATCTTTTGGGCAGGCTCTGTTTAAATCTGTGAAGTCTACACACATTCTCCATTTTCCGCTCTTCTTTTTCACCACCACAGGATTAGCCGTCCACCTCGGATAATTGGACTCCCTGATATGCCCCATCTTATACAATCTATCTACCTCAGCAACTATGGCCTCAGATTTTTCCAACGAAAAAGCTCTCCTTTTTTGAATTATCGGCTTGATCTTCGGATCCACTGCCAAGCTATGACATATGATATCACTTGGGACCCCTACTACATCCTCGGACCTCCAAGCAAATACATCCAAATTTTTAGACAAAAAATTCAACAATCTTTCTCGCATTGATAAAGATAATAAAGTCCCAATTCGAAGTACTCTGCCATTATTGAAAACGTATTCTTCTATTTCTTCACTTACCACCATAGAACTCGGGGTTGACCTCGGATCATCAATTCCCTCATCTGTACCACCAGAAGACAACCCCCCAAACTGCTAATTCTCCATTGGATCATCAGTACTTTTGCCACATAGTCTAAACGCAGCAGCATAACACTCTCTTGCCACCTTTTGATCACTTCGAACTACGCCGACTCGATCCCCGATCACATACTTCAAACATTGATGAACCGTAGAAACTATCGCATACATTTTAGCCAGCCATGACCTTCCAAAAATAGCGTTGTAGCTTGATGGACAATCTACCACCATAAAAAGTACTTGTACTTTCTTTTTGAAGGGCCTTTTTCCCAAAGAAATCTCGCCTTCGAACTCCCCTATCACATTTGCTGTTGCGCCAGTAAACCCAATGATAGTCCTCTCTGACCTTTCTATTCGAGGCGGAGCGGTTAATCTATCATATGTTGATTTGAACAACACATTAGCAGAGCTCCCGGTATCAATCAATACTCATCGAAACTCCACCCCACATACTTCTGCTCCTATGACCACTGCATCTTCATGTGGCCCAGTAATTCCTCTCAAATCATCCCCATCAAAAATTATAAATGGGACATCCTTCTTGTTGCTTAGGTGTGCCGATGCTCCTCCCTTCATTTGATGCGTTAAATTCACTATATGTCTCTTCCTCGAATTATAAGTGTTGTTAGTCATTGAATCTCCCCCAAATATTGTCAGTGACTCAAAGAAGGCACACAAATCTCGAACACGTCCCTCACGCCTCGGCTCATCTACTGACATCAACAACAATCGACTAGGGTCTGGGTCGACATATTCCGAAGCCACATCAAACTCATCACCTGCAGCATCTAAAATCATCAGTGCAGTTTCCTGCTTAGAATTAGGATTACCAATTTTTTGAGTTACAGCTTTAGCATTCTTTTTTACATACTCCAGCAACTTTCCATTTTCTATCAGAATCTGCATCTCCTTCTTCAAAGCAATACAATCATTTGTATCATGCCCAATATCATCATGATACCTGCAGAACCTGTTATTGCGCTCCTCCATTGGCCTATTAATCGCTGCTGGCTTTCGGAAATTTACTGTTCCCTTGCTTTTTTCATATATCGATGCCACACTTTCAGTCAAATCTGCATAATATTCTGGTTTCACCCATACATTCGATCTTGGTTTGAACTGGTATTGATTACTAAAGTTGTGATGATTAGCACCCCCTTGATACGAATTCGAACCTCCTCGGTAAGTAACATTTTGATTGCCCCTCGCCCTTGACGAGCTGTTATTCGAAGCGTTCGCTTGGTTATTTCCCCCCTGAGCATTCCCTTTCTGAACACCAACATTTCCTCCTCGAACTCGAGTGGACTCTTCGACCTTGATCTGGTCTTCAACTTGGGCCATGAGAGCTCCAAACGTTAATGCTCAACGCCTTGTTGTTTCATCGGCTAAATCTCCTGGCAACAATCCTTGTCGAAATGCCGCCATAACCACCAATTCCTCACAGTCATCTAATCCCGCTTTTGTTGACACAAATCTCTTGGTATAATCCTTCAGCTTTTCTCCTACAGCTTGCTTACATTGTATTATTGTATCTCTATTAGCTCTCATTTCTTTGCTTCCCACAAACTGTCTTCGAAAAGCTGTGTAAAAGTCTCTAAAATTTGTAATAGACTCCTTAGGAATCTTGTTATACCATTTTAATGCAGTTCCTTTGAATGTCTGAGAGAAAGCCCTGCAAACCAGCCTATCATCGTCCTCGAAGTTGGTCATATAGTTCTTGAATTGCTCTATATGATCATCGGGATCTTGAGTTCCATCGAACTTATCAATTTTAGAAATGTCAAACCGCCTCGGAAGCGGTACAGATCTGATCTCACTAATCAACGGTGAATCCCTCCAATCCACACCTTGAACATACTGGTCCTCATTCCTCATTCCCACAGTAGCATACAAACTTGGCTCCCCGACATATTTCCGAGGAGAATACATTTTCCGAGGAGAATTCACTCGCCTCTCCTTCTTTTGCCTTCCTTCCTTATACACTTTAGCTGGCCTTAATTCATATTCTCCCTCTTTTGAATGACCTCGAAAATGCTTATATCTCGGTGTTTCATCCGATTCCGAATCCTTATCATCTTCTTCACTAGAATACACATATCGTCGCTTCTGCAACTTTGCCTTCTTTTTCATTCCACTGTGCTCCTTCCTACGTTCAAACCGTATTTTACGTCGAGTATCTTGAACATCATCGTCGTCATTCGACTGATCCGACTGATCATCCTGAGCACCTCTGGATATTTCAGACCTGAGTTTAGCGTTATCATTACCTTGCTTCATTTGAGCATATTCATCAAGCTCTGCCACCTTTCTTATTAACTCCTTCATTTTTCCTTCAAAATCGAATTGATTTGATTGAATCGGAACTGGTTCACCTGCTTCTTTTTCTTGCAGATCAGATTTCAATGTTTCCATAGCCTTTCGAACAGACGGATTGCCACCTTCTTCTGAATTCATCTCCGATCAGCGAAAATCTAAACAAAATACTCCAGAAAACGAAAAAACTCGAACGAAATGCTTCAGAAAACGAAAAAACTCTAGACTCGATTTTTGATCTATCGATCAAGGTATCTTCTTCCCCTCCTTCTAGCGCCAATTTGGTATGAACAGAAAGTAACTAGAGAAAATAGAGAATATCTTCTTAGAATCAACAGAGAGATTTTTTAGAAGTGAATATTGTCTTTCTCCTCTAAATATTTCATAGGCGTAACCAACCTCCACAACCTCTTTAAATAGGCCTGGTAAGTTAGTCACAAGAGCGGTTACATGAAAGGATATTTACAATTCAGTCCCTATATTTCTTATAAGGCTTAATTAAACTCTATATTAATAGAACTTATCAATTAAGTCCTTCTTTATTACATTTAGGTCCCTGAAGAATATCTTTCCTTATCAGAAGATACGAAGAAGGATTTAGGAGAGGAAACTAAGAGGGTAGTTAATGAGAAAGAAAATAAGGCGATAGAAGATGTATAAAGTTTGCTTACAAGGGTTCAGAAAGACACAATCTTGCATTTGTGGAGTAGGAATAATGATATGATCCTTAGAGATTTAAAAAAACTGATACCAAAGGACGAACGACCAAACTCATCAAGTGAGGAAGACAAATAAAAGGCCAGTGATAAGATGCACAGTGAAGATGAGGTTACTGCTCGTCAAGGTGAGCGGTCTAGTGATGAAGTGATAAAAGTTACTTTGGCTGGTGAAGATGTGACCCTCGGTGATAAGTCAGTTTCTTCGCCTGTTGAGGTCGCAGGTGAGAACACAAATAATATATCCCTTCCCCGTACCGCATGATTTGACGAGGATGATAGAGGTGTTGGGACAATAGTGTTGTATGTTATTTTTTGTTTGTAAGGACAATCATTGCATGTAATTGTGGACCTTTGTTGACTATTATGATGAATATTGATCTTGTTTTTTTAAATGGTGATATAGAGTTTTCTTTATGGTTGTTATTTTACTTAGAGTGAGAAGAAAAGATCGTGTACGCTTGGTAATATGTGATTATCTTCCTATTTTAAAAAGCATGGAGGTGATAGTGTAGAATTAGCGTTTATTAGGGAATGGGGTCGGGAATACGTATCTAACTAATTTCATATATTGATGGTGTTGCCACCTTGTGTATGGTTTGGAGAAGCAAAATTGCGATTTGACTCGTAAGTCCGGTATCAGTATGACTAATTGCATATCTAGATGGTGTTTCCACCTCAGGGTTGGGTGGGGTAACCATTGCTGTTATTTGACTCATAATCGAGAGTTCAGTTTGACCAGCTGCATATCATGATCGTGTTTCCACCTCAACTTTGTTTTAGGTAACCAAAGTTGCGATTTGACTCGTAAGACATTTCTTAGTATGGTTAGTTGCATATTTTAATGGTGTTTCCACCTCAAAATTTAATGTCCTGTCGGTTATCAATTCGGTAGTTTGACCTGATAGGTCAGGGCCCAGTAGGGTTACTTGCATGTCCTGTCGGTTTGTTAACCGCATACAGTTGGATAACCATGATTTCTATATTATCAGTGTACATGACCCCATCGGTTTGATACACCATTTGACCTTATGGGTATTTGGTGTAGATCAAGTGGTTATAAACCTTGTCATTGTGTTGTTTCCACTATGGAAAATCTCCATGTCATGTAGATCATTATACTGATAACTGTAGTATTTTGTCGAGTCATTACACATGAGGGAATCAGTAATTGTAGATGGCATAAATGTTAAGTCAGAAAACTTGTAGATGTTTCTCAGTTAGCAATAACATCATTTTTCTAAAAGTTAACAACAATCATAAATGTAGTAATCTTATGCAAATAATAAGAGTAGAGAAAAAATAAAAACTAATATGAGAATAGGATTTTCGGCAAAAATCTTTATATATAAAAGTAGCATATGCCTCTTTAAAAACCTCCCGCACCACTAGAAGGGAGAAAATGCACAACCAAATTGCAAAATAGAGTTGTACAATTTGAGGCGATTACTATTCCAGGGATGTTTGAGCACGTTGTTTTCCATGTCGGCTAACCGGTATGCCATGTGATGTCCTTTGGAGATTATTCGGTACAGGCCGTCCCAATTGGGAGCTAATTTGCCTGCGTTTTTTTCCTTGGCTCCCTCGAAAAGTTTCTTCATGACGAGCTCGCCCTCTGTAAAGGTTCTAGGCTTAAGTTGTGAGTTAAATCAGTTTTCTATTAAGGTTTTGTAATGTGTTGCATGCAGCTAAGCCTGATCTCTTCGTTCCTCAATTAAGTTAAAAGTCATTGGGTGCTCGTCATTGTTGTGTGCTTCTGAGTAATGGTTGACCCGATGGCTGAAGATGGTAATTTTTATAGAAACAACAACCTTCATACCATAGATGAGGGAGAAAGGGGTTTCTCAAATGGACTACTTAAGCGTTATTTGATAAGCACAAAACACACCAGCTAGCTTGTCTGGTCACTTTTCTTTTTCTTCCACAAGTTTTTCTTCAAACTATCAAGAACTGTTATGTTTGTCACTTCAATTTGGCAGTTTTCCTGGGGGTAGTAAGGAGTCAATGCTGATTTATTCCATATTGTTTGTAGAAGTTCGTCAACAAAGTGTTTTGAAAATGAGGCCCATTCTCATTCATAAGGATTCTAGGTATCCCAAATCTAGATAAAATTTGATTTGGTAGGAAATCACATATTTTTTGCGCTTCCACCCACTTGAAGAAATAAGCCACAACCACGACTAAATATTTTTTTCCAGTAGCCATTGGTAGGGGCACAACGAGATCAATTCCTCATTTGTTGAATGGGCAAGGTATTGGGACAATACTCATTGGTTCGCTTAGTTTATGGCTTGTGCTGGCATACCTTCAGAAAGCCTTACATACTCACACTAAGGACTTGACATTAGCTGCCAATTGGGGCCAGTAAAAACCTATTAAGAAAAAATACCTAATTAAAGTCTGATATCCATAGTGAGCTCGTGCCACCCCTTCGTATAGATCATTGAGGATCATAATAGATTCTTTTATGTTTAAACGTCACAATATTAGCTATGTAGAACTCTTTCTATAGAGTAAATTGTCGAGGATCCCATATTTAACCGCGTGTAGCTTTATTGCTCGGGCCTCACCTTTATCTGTTGGAAGAACTTGATTGCATAAGTATGGTTAATATTATTGTCACCAATCATTCATGGTGTATGTTACCAAGACTTCAGAAATTTTTATGCTGTCATCCCAAGAAGGTATGAATCTGCCACATCTTGATCTTTAATTTTCTTACGAGGCTCATACATGATCTCGTATTCACCTAACTCGACTGACCATCAAGTGAATAGCCCCAAAATATCAAACTTTTTTATATGTCCTTATTTCTAACCAGTTATCTGTCAGTCGGCTGGTATGGCGAAACTCCCAACATCTTATCTTAATTAGACTTGAATATTACGTTGGCCGAGTTACCATTATATACCATAACACATGATACCATGACCCCTCCATGTATAGATTAATGATCAGGGCGTCCTTATGGGGGGTGACCATGCCCCTCAAGTCGTCGTCATTAAAAATTAGGCCGGGAATCGACTTTCTATAAAGGTGATGGGAGGATTCGTCCATCATGTGGAAGTCTAGATTTTTCTTGTGCCTTTTACGAGCACTTGGTTTTGATACCAGATAATATGTCGCTGATGGAGATGGTACATAACTATTTTTGTTTGTCTTTTTTGTCTTGTCGTTGATCGCGTCATTCATCGGCCGATTTGTCAATATATCTATCTTCACGGTGTCCGCCCTCCTTACACTTTACATATTGGATAAGTTCCCCATTGTTGATTAGTTGCTGTTTCTTCCCATAGATGCGAGATTGATCATTTCTTGAAGCCAACATATGACAATGTGGTTGGTATCTTGTTTTTCCTCTAGTTTTTCATAAATGACAACGATATTTTACGTTAGTGTTGTGAAATATCTTGTGGGATTATTATAGCACGAGGCCCTCAGCCTGATTGATAAAGTACGGGTGGGCTCGTTGCGCCTGGTGTTCCTGCGCCTGACATTATATTTCTAGTCCCCTACCTTCTATAATATGGTCATATAATCTAAGAATCTAGTCCACACTTCAGTGGGTCATGGTCGTAGTTTACTACTCATTCAATCCAGTGGTATTAGTATAGATCCAAAGTAGATTTTACTTCTTGGTCTCAACCTAAATCTAATATCATTCAATTAATCCCATAGAAAATTGAAAGCATCATGAATAATACTAATACTAAAAGAAAAAATATGTAGGAAAAAATGGAAAATAAAAAGTTGAATTCATAAATAAAAATATAGAAAAGGTTCTAAGACCCGAGAACATAAAATTTTTAGCTCACATTGAGCATAATCCTAACCTAAATAATAAAAACTAAAGTAACTGAAATTGAAGAAAAAAGACAGTGTTTAATTCCGTACAGCCTAGATCCTCCTGTATGATGTGTTAAATTTTTATATGTAGGAAGAGTATGGGCTTTTATTGAACCATAATTTCCTACAAATAAAACTCACCTTTAAGATAATATAATTATAATCCTTATTAAATAAAATTAGAGAATTATTTTATTTATTAAAATTAAATAATAGGATATTATGATTTATTATTGGAAACCAAATATTTTATTTTTTTCATAAAAATAAAATCATAATGTTTATCAAATAAAATAAAAGAATTATATTATTATTTTAAATTAAATAATAAAGATACCGCAATTTATTCCTAGTAGACTATAATATTTAGATCTTGATCTTAAATTATTTTTTTATCTTTTCTATTTACTTAATTATCTTCAAGTCTTTGGCTTTTATCTTCTTTAATTATCTTTAAGTCTTTGGCTTTTATCTTCTTCTTTAATTATATTCTTTATTTTTTTTGCTTTTCTTAACTAAAGTAATCATACAAGACTCAAGTTGTAGATCCTTACTTAGCTTTGGTCATGCCCAATTTAGATGATATTTTAGACCGTATCGGTAACTTCCCTATTCCATTGCTTGTTTGTAAATGATTGGAGTACTCTAGTCCTAATATCTCATAGTTGTGCGTTTTAATAACTTTTGATCTCTAAGTGGAGGGGTTATGTTGTGTGTGGGCTTCATTCTGTGAGAGGTGCTTGAGTGAGTTTCCTTTACTTGAAAAGTAATTTATGTATATTCTATTAATGGAGTAATTCTTTAATGTGGCAAGTCGATGTCGAGGTAAGCTCAAGCTGATGCTGAGTTGAGGTAGACCGAGGCCGAGCTGAGGCTGACCTGGAGTTGAGCTTTGTTGAGCGAAAGGCTTACGAGTGAGGCTTCCAAGCTCATTTTACTTCGAAATATATTTCTTCATATTCATTGAGCGAGATGCTCCTAAAGAAGCCCGAGCTAGGGCTGAGCAAGGGCAGGCTGATCTTAAGTCGAGTGAGGCTAAGCTGATGTTTGAGTGATGTTTGAGTGATGTTTGAGTTGAGATCCTCTTATTTTTCCATCTAGATGACTTTGGATAGGTCTATAATGATTTTCCTTAAACTTAAAGATCATATTATCTTGTTGTTTGTCTGAAATTACTTATTAGCCTCTAATTATCTCGTGCATATCTGTGGAAAACCTCTTATGCTCCATTCTTGAAATCTTGAGCAATCTTACTTTAGGTTTTAAGAGTGCTAACTAGAGTAACCCGGATCAATCTAATCCACTTAGCAGTAGTTGCAAATTATTGACACATGCCAACTCTTTCTACTTTATCATAAATCAAAGCCATCGAAGATTTTGCCTATGTTTGAATTTTGGGGGCATGCGATGCTCTTTTTGTTGTAGTGTGGGCATAGCCTCCCTTTGTTTTTATTTATTTTTTGGGGGCATGTGTGGCCCTCTTTTTTTGTAATGTAAGCTTCAGTTTTCCTTTTTAACCAATCTATATTCACTGAACTCTTGTTAGTAAGTAAAATGTTCGTATATATTATACATTTGCTTGTAGTTTGTATGCCCTCACGTCATATTACTTAGCGTGAATGTACTCCTCCAACTTCCTGGCAAGAGTTGGAGCTCATAAGCGGGCTCACATACCTCAAGGTATAAATTTGGTTCTTGATTATTCCATGTGTATTTTTAGCGTATGCCTTTTCGTGCGTTGCTTCTTTTTGTTGTGTAAGGTTGCATGTGCTCTACCAATTCTCCCGTTTATGTATCATCTAAGTTATCAGTCTAGATTATACTCGATGTTGGCCAAACAATGGGTTGGGGTATGAATTAATATAAAAGAGGGTATTTCTTTCCCTTTTGGTTGAGAGGTCATGCTATTCCTCTACAAGTGACAAAAAGAACTCTTAGTTGTGCAAAGTTTAATAAAAAAAATGTGTTTCTATTGACCGAAATGAATTAGGTGCAATGATTGTCAAGATGAGTTAAAAATTAATAAAACGTAAGATTAATGGTTAAGAGGTCTCACTTTAAATTCTCAGAGGCTTTTCCGACCTGCCTGTCTCAGTTGACACCTCTAACGACGTCGTTTCCACATGCATGGTAGTTTGGCCATTGAAACCTATCATAGAATATAAGGTTGGGTGTGTGCAGGTTTCGAAGGGGAGTTGTTTCATGGAGGAGTCAAATAATATGTTTTTCATTGCTCCATGTTAACCCAAAACTTTCAAGCTTTACCCCGTAATGTCGGTCGTGATCGAGAGACCATCATTATGTAGAAATACGACGACCTTGAGATCCTTATCCATGGAGACGATGTCGGGTGTGGATGCACCGAGGGCGTATGATTTAATCTGGTCATTCCGTGGTGTGTTAATAACATAACTGAATCCCCAGATATATCGTTTACAGAAGCTACATGCAGAACCTCACTGACTGGTGAGATGATGGAATGGTCAGATGTAGATTTTAGGCTTCTCACCTCTATCTTGTTCTTTCTTGGGAAGACTCTGATGTCGGCCTAGCCTATCTCGTGCTTGCTTACCTTAGGATTGGGATCCATGTGGTGCATTTCAAGGGTTGTGTGGCCGCTCTTGCTAGCATATGTCAAGTTACTTGACGAACTCCCTTCAGATTATCTCTCCGCCGTTAGATTTGTATTTTTAGCACTCTACATTCCTCCATGGTATGCCCGTGGTTTTGATGATATTAACATCGTTTTATAAAATTTTATATTGATGGTTGTGCGGATATCTTTCCTAGATGGGCTAGAAGGTTGGTGTTTATGTTCTGATCGTAAAGGTAGGCATCGACACGGTTAATGTCAGATGGTTAGTCTGCTCATCTGGGGGGAACGCGGCTACGAAGGTCTGACTGTTGGGGCTTTTTTAAAAAATACCACAGTTTTTGCCTTTCGAGGCGCATCTTCTCCTCCGTGCCCATTCTGTAGCTCGAGATATTAGGTCGGCCAAGGTGAGGGGCTCTGTCCTGGGGCTTTTATCCACACCTTTAATAATCCTTTGTAGAATAAGGATATAACTTGTATGAATCTTACTCTGTAATTTCCCCTGAGTGGTAAAATAAAAAAAACTGTTGCAACTTCTCATGTATTTGCTTCGAGATATGTACTATTTGAAAGCCAATGGTTGTGTAGCCCATACTTAGCTTAAGTACATTGCTGTCATCATTCTTGCGTTGGAGGCTTCCATAGGTTGTGAGTTGGCATCATCTGATAGTATCCACTTGTTGTTACCAGCACACTTCATCGAGGGTTAACCATCCTACAAATTTGTATATGTAAATTAAAAACATGGTATTTTGAACCTTCCGAAGCAATCCCGTACCACTTCCCTTTTAGGGAAATATTCGGATAGCCCTTTGCCTTCTCAAGAAGTAGGTGAATTAGGTATGTATTCACTCAAATTCATCTTGATTCTTACTATGAGGTCAAATCTGTGCATGCTTCATCCAACGTCTCTGTTGCACCGTCCAATTGTTGCTCCCGGGGGTAGTCCACAATGAAAGAGATTCTATCATTAGATACCTGATGAATTCCTCCTGGGGCAAACTTGGCCAGGTCTAGAGGGAAGCTTGGAAATATCTCGAGGCAAGCTTGGCCAAGTCTCGAGGCAAGCTTGGAAATGTTCTACTTTATCGTCTATCATGTAATAATGCGTTACTGGTAAGTCAATGATGTTGCCTTAAATTGAGCAACCATATCGGCCCAAGATGAGGTTGTGAAAGCGATGTTGAAACAAACACTATGAATTCCACTATCTCCGTTTCGTGGTTCAATATTATTGGAGACTATGGGATGGTATAATGGCACAAACCTTAAGAGGACGTTGGCCCTGATGTTGTTTCCATCTCCTAGCATCTTGATAGGTGGTTATGATACATGGTTGAGCTCCAACAAAGCTATAGTCAGTTTACTATCATTGTCCTATGTTCATCGAACTAAAAACTTGGCCCGTATGTCAAGGTCATATTCTACTCGCCATGAGGTGTCCCTCCTTCCTAGGTTCTTTCTCTGATGGTTGGCTTCCGATTAATAAAACGGGGTCGGGCCTAATGATGGGCGATCTACCATTGTGCAGTGGCTTCATTGTTCCTCCCGCTTCATATCATTCTGGTTAAGAGCCTGGCGAGTCACTCTTGAATGGGCAGGTGAGGGACACAGTCATCTGATCACTTCTTGTACCACCACGACGCTCCTAAAAACTTGTACAAGCTCGCTCACTTGTTGAGCTATTCATCGATTCTCTCGTTAGTGAGAATGGCGGGATCATCACCCCCCTCGTCATTGTCCAAAGGAATAAAAGTGATGTCGTCCGTAGGAGCGATGAATAGGACGATGTGATGTTCTTCGTGTGGAGGAATTTCCATCACACAAAGGCGGATTAGATCATCATTAATGCTTACCTCTTGGGGCGAGGTGAACTGCATCGCCGAAACTCTCTGTCCAGTTGTGGATATTTTTCTCGACCTTAGATTAATAATGTCAAAAATAGAAGTATGAGATCTTGAGTAGATTTGGATGTTGGTTGATTTGTTCCCAGTAACAAAACCAAAATGGCGGGGGACAAATAACCTAAACTTACGACACTTTGAATTTTTTTACAAATAAAGAGATTGGAAGAACTTTTAATGAATATATGAAAACACTAGTATTTTATTTATTATGTGGATTATAAAATGATTTCACTTTTTGTTGCTACTATTCTCTCTAGCTTTCATCTAATATTACAAAAGAGACGCATCCTTCTTGAATATTTGTCTTGACTTGGATGAGTCTTTGGTTGTTGCCTCCTCATTGGTGCTTCTGGTTTTTTTGCTCTCGAGATGCTTTGGGGGGTTGCTTTATCATACAATGACAGATACGACTTATGTACGTTGTCATACTCAGTTTCCGTACACTTTGACGACACTCGAGAGACTGGGGAACGATGTAGGCTAAGTTTTTGTTGGCTAACGATCATAGAGTTAAGCGGGTTTAGGAGCCGCTCCATTCAGACTGCATTGAGGGATCAGATGAGGCTTTGCTAAGTCTCATAGGCTTCAGGATGAGGATTCCTCCACATCACGTTACTATTGAACAACTAGGCGTTAAATGAACAGTTGGTCGCTTGAGGCCATCGAGCCGATCTTGGCCAACTTGGCCTTAAAGGCTCAACTGGTCGCTTAAGGCCATCAGGACAATTTTGGCAAGGTTGGCCTTAACCGACTAGTTGGTATAATTTGGGCCATCATGACAATTTTGGCCATGTTCCGAGGAAAGCTTGGTCAAGTTGGCCTTTAGTGCCCAAACTGCTCGCTTAAGGCTAGCTGGTGAAGTCTGGCCGAGCTTACAGCCTTGGCCTTGACCAAAAGGCCAAGGTGGCCACCAAGGTCGAGCTTTTGATACTTGGGTTTGGCCTTCTTGCCAAGTTCATTCTAGTTGTCCGACGTAGCATGGTTAGGTTACTTTATCTTTTATTTGGATAGTTTACTTAAATTTATTCATAAAGTAGGGTTGGCTAGAGGTCGAGGCAAGCTTGGTCATGTCTCAAGGCAAACTTATCCATGTCTCGAGGTAATCTTCGCCACGTGTCGAGCAAGTTTGGTCATGTCTCGAGGCAATCTTGGCCATGTCTCGAGGAAAGCTTAGCCATGTTTTGAGGCAAGTTTGGCCACATTAGCTAGTCATGTTAAGATTGTGGCCTAATGAATATCTTTGTTTGGCTCTGTGGTCAAGTTGAACATGAGGCTAGGTTGGATTGTATTTGGCTATTATGTCAAGTTGGGGTAATTTTTAACTAAATTAATCATACAAGCCTCAAGTTGTAGTTTCTTACTTGACTTTGGTCGTGGCCCACTTAGATGATATTTCATGTCATATCATATATAAACCTATAAATATTTTTTTTGGTTATGTGGTCTCATGATTGAGTATATTATGTGTCCGTTTATAATATTCATTCTAAGAGAATGGACACTTGTATGTGTTAAATTTAAATGTTAATAAGTGACACTAATCATGTTTATATTTTACTCCAATCGTTCCTTTTAAATATTATTTAAGTAACAACTTTGAGGATATTTTTCTATATCTTTTAAAAAATTTGTTGAATAATGGATTTACTTTTGATTTTTTTTTAGTTATTGAGATTTTTTTTTCACTCTCATTATCTTGTTGGGAAGATATATCTAGATTTTTATGTTTAGAAGATTGTTTAGTATTAAAACTAGGGTTTTAAATAAATGCTCCATATAACGAATTAATTTTTGTTGATGTGTTTTATAAAAAAATGTCAAATTGAATTCCAAACTATGATGGAAGAATATTAGACAAAATACTGATTAAATAAAAGATTTTGAAGTTGTGGATGAAACATTATTTTTATTGTATTGAAAAAAAAAGATTTTAAAAACGAAAAAGGAAAAAAGACGAAAAAAGATCAAAAACAAAGAAAACAAAAAGATGAAAAGCAACCATAAAAATAATTAGGAAACTTTTTTTTGTCATAAACTTATTAAATTGTTTTGAAAATTTAAAACAAATGCATTTGTTTTATTCATTTTTGTTAACATTAAAACTAATATCTTCATTAGAGTCGATTTTGATAAAAAGTTAACAAACATCTTTTTAGAAGTTTCTTAACATGTCTCTAAATGGGTATCAATATAATCATTTTCTAAAAAAGTTATAATTTTCTGGTCAAATAAGAAATTCCTCGTAACGGTTCTACCTGGTAAACATTTACCAGAATTTTGGTTACGAGATTTAAAAAGTAAATATAGGATGGAGTTCCCTCAAATTAGCAGTAAGGTAGCCAGAATTCGAGGTTAACATGATAATAATTAGCAATATGTTATAACGAAACAAGATCATGAATCATGATCGTACATAATCGTATCTTAACGGTACGTTTGGACCTCCATTATTTAGTTGGCCTTTTTTTTAACTCTACTTTTTGTCTTTTGGCTGCGGTTCCGTTAATGCGGAGCAAAATTATGAACATGAATTATTTTATTATAATTTAATATACATATATGTCATTTAGTATGACTTTGTTTTGGAAAAAATTGAGAAGAATAAAACTAAATCATTTAATGCGGAAACAAAATTGTAATTGTATTATTATATAAAATGAGATCCATTTATATTCCGAGCTCAACTTTATTTATAAGAGTTACCCAATATATTTCATCTTTCTAAATTTATTTTTATGCGTCACATAAACTTTTTCACGTACGTATGTTTGACAATTTAAATAAAAAATTGTGTAATAATATAATATTTAATTATATTTACAAATAAATTTTATTATTATCGAGATATTATATATATATATATATATATATATATATATATATATATATATATATATATATATATATATATATATATATATATATATATAATATCACTTTATCAGAAGTCCATCTAATTTTTGAGTTGGAGCGTAGTGAAATTTAAAGGACTATATGATGGTCGATAATAATATATGCATGGTTTAATTTTCTAGTTCTCTTTTTTCTTCATTTACTTGTTTGCCGAAGCTTCGTTGATCATACTGGAAAAACTATGTCAGCCACGTCGGCTAGACTCTGAAAAGTTTTGGAGCTTGGTATATTGATTTTCCTAGACGAACTGTTACTGGAGACATCTCAAACTTGGTTCGTACTTAATTGTTCATGCCCCATTAAAAACCTTTGTCGGCAAAAACCTACCTTTAGGATAAAAAACTTTATCTTACCAAAGGAAAATTGTACATCTAACGATTAGTAGGCTGTTAGGATGTTACCGGTTTCTTTGACATGCTTTGATTCCCTGTTAGAGATGGATGAGTGGTCCCGCTAGTCTTTGCTGAAGGATGAAGTAAGAACTACATGTAGTTGTACTTGTTTTGTGTGAATATTTTATGTGGTACATGTCTTGAACTTTGTGTTGGAGAATTTACCGAATGTCGTAGCTGATTGTGTGTAGATCGTAAGCTTGTAGGCAACACAGTGGTGTTTGTTTTTCTTGTCGTGGGATCGCTATATACAGATGACTGAAAGTAAACCTTGTGGTTCTTGTAAGTGATTTGGTTAACTTGTGTGCTGTGGGCCTAGTTGTCGAATTTTTGTGTTTATTACATATGTATGATATTTTCTCTCTCTACAAAATTGGAGCTCGGTATGGCCATCGCGTAACTCCCAAAGGTATTGTTCTCTAGAGATATCGATCTGGCCCATTGTGGCCTATGAAGACTTGGTATATTACAAGTTCGCTTATAATACCGGTTCCACATATTTGAAATGGTTTCCCTGTCATATGAAAAGAGGTCCGAACTAAGCCATAACAGAGGTCCAGACTTTGACGTGGGGGAGATGACCAGAACGGAGCGTGAATCAGACAATTGGCAGCGGTGGTGGTGCATCTACTTTTCCTTCATGCAATCTCTTAGAAACTAACTTGCACAGATCCTGATAACACGTACGCAATATGATCTACAATCTTATTACAATGGAAGCCACCTCGACGGCAGATTCATCAGATTCTGACTCAAAGGATTGTATAGGTCCTTTGCTACTTGCAATCGTTTCTTGCTTTTCTGGTTTAAGCGCAATGACTGTATGTTGGGCGGTAAAATTTGCCGAGCAGAAGATATAAACAAATTGTGGCTCTTCATTCTAAATATATCTCTTTCGTTAGCTTCTAGATGAAGAAAAGAAACGTAAGTGAGAACAACCCTCTGGTTAATAACGTTAACACCAACGTCATGAAAATGTGATTTGTCTGGATCTGGGATATGCAGTTGTGCTTTTTTACTATTATCTAGAGAGCAAGGAGCTTATGTTCCAAATAGAACCATACAAGAGAACATTCTTATTACTCAAGAGTTGGTCAATAATTTAAACAAAAAGCAGAGGGGCAGTAACATTATTATAAATTTGAATATGAAGAAAGCTTTTGATAGACTTAATTTTAAGTTCATTTACCAAGTTTTGAGATCCTTTGGTTTTAGTTTTCAGGTCATTAACTTAGTTAAAAAGAGCATAAAACACATTCAGTATTCTGTTATTATTAATGGTGTAGCTTATGGTTATTTTAAGTCTTCTAATGGCATTAGGCAGGGGGATCCTCTATCCTCCTCTCTTTTTATTTTAGCTGAAGAATTTCTTATTAGAGGTGTGAATAATTGTATAGCCTTAGATCCCTCCCAAATTTACAGAACTAGAAGCTCAATGACTATTAACTGTTTGGCTTTTGCTGATGATGTGCTATTGTTTTTGAATGGTTCTGTAAGAAATCTTAAAAAGATAGGAAGTTTCTTGTTAACTTATCAAACTTTATCAGGACAGTAAATAAATTTCCAGAAAACATCTTTTGTGGTGCCATCAATATTTCCCAGACCTAGAATTAGATCTCTAGAACTTTTATTTGGATTCAATCGTAGTTTTCTGCCTTTTAAACACTTAGGAGTTCCAATCTTTCTTAAGAATAAGACTTCATATTATGATGGAATAATAAATAAGATCAGATAGAGTATAGAGCTTTGGAGTTCTAAATCTTTATCTTTTGGAGGGAGATTGATTTTAATCAAATATGTTCTGTTAGCTTACCCTTTATACTATATGCAGTGTATTGTTATTCCTAAATATATTATTAATAGGATTCATAAACTTCTTAATAAGTTCTTATGGGGTCATTCAGAAAACAATAAAAAAATTATTTGGAAAGATTGGCTAAGTCTATGTAAACCTTTTAATGAAAATGGTCTGAACCTAAAGAGATTTTTCTACAGTTCAATAAGCTTTATCTTTCAAATTATGGTATAATTTTAGGTCTAATAAAACTCTATGGGCTAATTTCCTATATAATAAGTATTGTTCTAATCTTCATCCTTTACAAGTTGTATCTAAACAATCTGATTCTCATATATGGAGAAGGATGTTAAACGTTAGGATAAAAGTAGAGGAACATATACATTGGGAAATAGGGAAGGGGAATGTAGACTTCTTTTTCAAAGATGGTTTGATAAGAATCCAATTTTCCAATTGAACTATTCTGAATCTAACAATTGGTATAACTTTACTAAGGTTAATAAATATTGGCTTAACAACTCTTGGGACATGGCTAAACTTATGGATGATGTCAATAGTGATTTAGTTGTTAACAAAATTGCTCACATTAGTTTTAATCAAAATAATGATGATGTGATTATCTGGAGACTTTCTCCAGATGGAAATTTTAACCTTAAACAAACTATAGACAAAATAAGAATTAAGCATGTTCAGTCTACATTTAAAAGTAAAATTTGGAATAATATTACTCCCTCAAAGTGTTCTATTACACTTTGGAGAGTTTTAAACAATCTTATCCCTGTTGACTCTAATATTCAGCATAGAGGTATAAGTTTAGCGTCTAAATGTCAATTCTGTGCTGATTATGAATCCCTTAATCATTTGTTTGTCAGCTGTCCAATGATATGGAAGGTCTGGTCCTATTTTTCTAATACTTTCAGAGTCTTAGTTGGAAGTCATATGTCAGTTAATCATATAGTTAATAGATGGTTTTGTTTGACTCATTCTAGAATACATATTAGAACTATTATCCCATCCTTGATTGTTTGGTCCATTTGGATGGCCAGAAATAAGTTGAAACATGAAGGTAGATTTTGTTCTGATATAACAATAGTTAAACAAGTTAAATATATTTTGTTGTGTCTAGATAGATCATCTTTATTAAAAAGAAAGCATTGGAGATATGATTTGAACTTAGCTAAAGAATTGGATTGTCACAATCACAGTTTAGATAGTAAAACTAGTTTATACATCAGTTGGTATCCCCCTGTCCTCAATAGGCTCAAGCTTAATTGTGATGGTTCTTCATTATTTAATGGAGAATCTAGCAGTGGCTTCATTCTTAGGAACCATAGTGGTGAGTTATTTGTGGGTCAAGGTTTCTTGATAGGGAAGAATTCACATATTGCTGCTGAATCATTAGCCTTATTATATGGTTTACAATACTGTTTTAGGAACAATTTGTTTCATGTTGATATTGAAACTGATTGTTTGCAATTGTTCAATATGCTTGCTTATAATAAGTTTCCCTGGTTTTTGTCTAAAGTTTTATCATGCTGCAGAAAATTGTTTTCATCTAAAATGACTTTAAAACATGTTTTTAGAGAAGAAAATGTTGCTGTGGATTGGTTAGTTAAGTACGTTTTGGAAAAAAATCAGGATTGTGTTTTCAATGGTTTGAATTGCCCAAGTCAGCTAAATGCTATTCTTCTGTTAGAAAGCATGAATTTGGGCTACTTTAGATTCTCTGATTAATATACTAACCCTTCGTGGCAGGTTTCTACCTGACTATTGTGTTTGTTATCTTTTTGCAGGAACATAACATGGAGATTCGAGCTGTATGATTCTGATGTATCAATGTTCCAAGAAGTGATGGATTGAAGATCAAGAAGAGAGATTATAGAGCTGGATGGGAAATTTCAACATTCATATTGAAGATCAAATAATCAAAAGGATGTTGAAGATCCATTCAATAGTTTCAATGTTCAAAAGCTTAATGATGATGTATCATTGTTCAATAGCTTTAGGTACAAGTCACTGTAATATTTGTAATACCTAAACACTGTAATATTTTTTAACATCAATAAAGTTTTGTTTTTGCAAAAAAAAAAAAACCTTGATGTGCATCCATAATTATTTTTGGTCTCTTTGGAGCAACGACAAATTCAGCTCCTGTCTTAATATTGTTGCCTCAGCATGCTCTGAGTTTAGCTCAAAACATTCCCAATCATCTTCAATGTGGTCTACGTTGGGGCCGGGGGCGTAGGCCCCCTTACCTAAAATATATGTTTTATAATTTTTTTAAGGTAATAATTATTTATATAATATTAAAATAAAAATTCTACATCCCTTACCTAAAATATATATTTTGTAAATTTTTGTAAGGTAATAATTATTTAAATAATATTAAAGTAAAAATTCTATGCCCTCTTAACTAAAATATATATTTTATAATTTTTAAGGTAATAATTATTTAAATAATATTAAAGTAAAAAATTAAGATAATAATTGTTTTTATGAATGTTTTAAATTTCAAGTCTGAATAATGGTAGAAAAATTTTAATTTAAAAATGAGTATGTTGACTATTTTTAAGAAACTTTTTAGATTAAAAGTCTCAAATAATGGTGGAAATTTTAATTTACAAAATCTTGGATTATGGCTATTTTTAAGAATAATTTAAGTAAGAAATCTTGAATATTTTAGAAGAAAATTTTAAGTTGATATTTATAAATGGTTGGATGTAGTCTCTAGCATCTCAATCTCTAGAATATTAGAACTCGATTGATTTTGTAAGTATTCTCAATTTTTTTGCCATAATTTGTTTTGATTTTATATTCGTTTAATATTTCTAATTAATTATGTTTCGTCTCTTACTTTGATTTAGAAAAAGATAATGAGTTGCTGTTTATCAACGATACGATATTTAAATCAAGAAATCAAAGAAAAAGGGAAAAGGAAGAACACGATCCGATTGAGTTTCACCAATTTATTTTTTCAATGTATGTATATTTTTTGTTTTCTTTTGAAATTTTATTATTATTTTGATCTTAAAAAACTTCATAATCAATATTTTTTCTAATCTGATTTGTGGTCACTTAGGAAAGTGAAAATACATTTACTTAGTTTTATATAGCAAAGTTTTATTTACAAATAATATTTTTTAAAATTATTTTCTAAAATATATTTTAAATAATCATTTTCATTTTATTTGTTTATATTTTTTAAAATAATTTTTAATTACTAATATATTAAGATTCTTTTTTTAATGAAAATGCCTTTTATTGAAATAAAGAAGAATACAAGCCATATAGGCAATTTTACACAATTTCAAACATAACCCTAAAACAATTCGCGCTATCAGAACACCTTCTTCAACCTCAAGACATCGTCTTCAACCTCTTAACACCAAACAGCCCCAAAAAACCCTAATTTCAATTTCGTAATCTCAAATAGCCAAGATTAACGCTTTCTAAGAGAGCAATAGCTCTTAATTTCAAAGGAGCATTGCTCCCATCAAACTCCAAATCTGAATTCCTTTCAAGAACATGTTTAGCTATCCAGTCTGCTCCTAAGTTCTGTTCTCGAAAGATTTGATTCACTATCATCTCAGAACAAAGAAGCTTCCTGCAACATTTCAGCATTGGATCAAGGTACCATGGAGTATTACCAAAAATCAGTAAATTAATCAAGACAGAAGAATCGATCTCAACATCAACCTGCTTCAACTGTAACCTGTTACAAAGTTTCAAACCCTCAAACAGTGCTCTACATTCTGCAATCAAAGGAGAGATTTTGCCAAAAATGCAACCCATACCCACCACGATCTTACCAGAGCTGTCACGAATCAAAACACCTCCAGCAGACTCACCATCTAAGGTACACGCCCCATCAAGGTTAACTTTATACCTACCCTGCTTAGGATTCTTCCATTTCAAATGAATGGGTTTAAAACCAGCATTAATATGATTAATACAGCCTAATATCAACGCCTCACGAGTAAATCTGCCCCAGTGTTTCCTTTTCAAAATTTTACTTCGATCCAGACTAGACAAAATGAATAAAACATGCTTGATGATAGTAGCAGAACTAGTCATAACACCCTGCATTTTCTTCTTGTTCCTAGCTGACCAAATACACCATGTTATTATTGCAGGAAGAATTGTGAAGATGTCACAATCTTTCTGAGCAGACCAATACCACTTCATTACTACATGGGAGATAGTCATAAAGGACTGAACTTGAACGTTGAATATATCACCAAAATGCCTCCACACAGTCAAGGCTTGCTGGCACTGAACCAAGGCATGGTGAGTATACTCAACACTATCACAGTTAATACATTTTGATACCAAT
Source organism: Limnanthes douglasii subsp. nivea (assembly GCA_036936605.1). Lineage (NCBI taxonomy): Eukaryota > Viridiplantae > Streptophyta > Magnoliopsida > Brassicales > Limnanthaceae > Limnanthes > Limnanthes douglasii. Next base: position 378,635,967 of record JAUPFV010000001.1, read on the forward strand.
TGAAACTTCCTTAATTGCATGACTTCATCTGTTGGAATCCAATTATGTAACACCCTCCATAGCAGAAAAGAGCATTTTCTAGGAGAAACAGAATTCCAGGTCTTATCGTAGAGTCTTGTGACATTGCCCTTAGCTCTGATGTAACTCAATGTATCTCTAGTACTGAATGCACCATCTTGCGTCAAAGACCATAACAAAATATCATGTTTATTTGATAGTGTAACGTTTTTAATTCTGTCAATATCAGTGGAAGTTACCAGAGTTTGAAGTCTGTTCAAATCCCACGAACCATTTAGCCAAAAGTCACCAACCTGATCATTAACACTTCCCCATAAAGTTCTTCTATCATTATCATTAGTAACCTTAATGAGAGGGCTATCAGAACACCACTTTTCATACCAGAAGCTTAAATGACCATGACCAGGTAACCAAAACATAAAGTCTTCAGTCTCATCCCTGACATTTATAATGGCAGCCCATGTTTTAGATCTTCTATAAGGTGAGATGGCCAAGACAGGGTGAATATCATTTCTACAATAGATAGAAAGCATAAACCTGGCCCAAAGAGATTTTTGTCTTCTGAAATTAAACCAATTCTTCATTGCAAAAGCATGCTGCATATCTTTCAATTTGTTGACATTAAGCCCTCCTTCTTTATAAGGTTTACACAGTCTTCCCCATTTAGCCCAACTAATGCTTGTTTTGTCATCTTTACAGCCTCACAGAAATTTACTAAAGAGAACCTCCAATCTGTTGATGACACCAACAGGCAATGAAGTATGCTGTAGAAAATAAATCGGAAAAGCCATCAAGACAGATTGAATCAGCATCAGGCGACCAGCAAAGGATAAATGAAGCTTGTCCCAATCCAAGATTCTGCTCCTGACTTTACAAATAATGGATTCAAAGTTAGCAACTCTAGTATTATTTGAGATTGTAGTACCCAAATAATTGAAAGGTAAACACATATGGTTGATATTCCAAATGTCTTCAATAACTTTGATCTTTTGAGAACCAATCTTCCTAGATACAATAAGTTTAGACTTTGCATTGTTAATTTGCTGTCCAGAAATAGATTGATAGTGAGCAAGAATGCCTTTTATAGCTTCCATAGTAGTAGCATCAGCAGTAGTAAAAACCATGAAATCATCAGCAAATGCAAGACAAGAGATCTTCACCTCACTCCTAGTCTTATAATTAACCATAAACTGCTCATTGGCTTTAATCTTTATGCATCTAATAAGGTATTCCTCTGCCAAAATAAACAGACTAGGGGAGAGTGGATCCCCTTGTCTAAGACCTTGAGAGTTAGGGAAAAAACCAGTAACCTCACCATTAACAAGAACAGAAGAAAAAACATCCTTAATGCAATTATGAACCATCCCAACAACAGAAGCATTAAAGCCAAATGCTTTAAGAACATTTAAAAGAAAGCTATGGTTAAGCTTATCAAAAGCCTTAATCATATCAGTCTTCACAATGACATTACCATATTTGCTGTTGCCATCAATATCAAAACATAACTCCTGAACAAGTAGAATTGACTCCTGAATATTCCTTCCTTTAACAAACCCACCCTGCTCTTCAGAAATCAATTTAGGAAGAAGTTTAGCCAGTATATTGTTGATGAGCTTTCCCAAGATCCTAGAAAAGACAGTAGTTAAGCTAATCGGTCGAAAGTCTTTCCACTTATTAGGATTCTCAATCTTAGGGATCAAGCAGATTACAGTTGCTTTAACTCCTCTAGGCAGCCTATGACCTTGAAAGAAGCCTTTAATAGCTTTACAAAAATCGTTCCCCACAATACTCCAACAAGCCTTGTAGAACACAGCATTGAAACCATCTGGCCCAGAAGCAGACTCAGACCTTAAACTTTTAACCACCCTATAAATCTCAATATCATCAGGAACCTTAACCAAATCATTACAGTCTTCATCAGAAACCAGAGTAAGAATAACATTCCATAAATCCCCTTCCAACACAACATTAGTAATAGGAGAAAGCAAATCTTTAAAAAACTCCACAGCAGAATCACCAATTTCTTTCTTATTATTCAACCAATTCTCACCAGATTTAATTCTATCAATTCTATTTTTCTTAGCTCTTTTCTTCACAAAACTATGGTATGCAGCTGTGTTTCTGTCTGAATCCCTCAACCAATCTGTATGAGCCTTCTGTTTCCAATACAACTCCTCCCTGTCCAGCAAGATCAAGTGATGTTGTCTAGCCTTTTCTAAAGCCAATTTATTAGCATCATTAACATCATTGAGAAGCAAAGACTCCTTACTAATCATACTCTCTTCAGACAGTTTAAGAGCATAAAAAATATTACCAAAAACTTTCTTGTTCCAACTCTTCAACTCCACCTTCAAATGCTGTTGCTTAAGCCAAAAAGCCATAATAGGATTACTAGTCTCAACAACAGCACCATTATCAGTCCAAGTGTCCTCAACCATCTTTAAGAAATGTGGATGAGTAGCCCACATGTTTAAGAATTTAAAAGAAGGCTTCGACCTTTCCAGATTAGAAGTAACCTTAATCAAAATAGGACAATGATCTGAACAACTTTTAGCCATGTCTGAGACAGAAGTAGAATCAAAGTAATCTAACCACGCTGAATTATACAACACACGATCCAACCTTCTCCATTTATGACCATTAGACCATGTATAAGGACAACCCGTAAAGCCAGCATCGATCAAGTTACAATCCATAATACAACTATTAAACTCATCCATACCTTTCTGATTAATTGTTAAACAAGAAACCTGCTCCTGAAGAGTAGCAATAATGTTGAAGTCCCCAAACAAAATCCATTCTTGTAAGTTTACATTCAAGGCACGAATCTCATCCCAAAGAACAGATCTCAGACCAGTCTTGCATTTAGCATAAATAATAGAGACACCAAAGGTTTTATTCAAAGTTGGATGAGTAACATTAAGATGCAGTAATTGATCACTATCAAACATAACTTCAACCCCATAATCCTGATGCCAGAAAACCCAAATCTTGTTACTCAAATTACAACAACAACCAGTCAGCTTCAATTTCTTAGCCAACCATTCCATCTTATCAGATTTTACAAACGGTTCTTGAACAACAACAAAACTAACTTTTAACGAAACAACCATAGATTTCAATCTTTGAATAGTTCTTTTATTTGCAATCCCTCTTGCATTCCAACTCAAAATCGAAATAGTCATGTGATAGAAGAAGTTTTCTGGGCCTTTTTCATCTTCAAAATCTTTGAAGACACAGGACCTTTCGTATTCCAAACATTCATTAACTTTTTAGACCTCTCAGGATCCTGCTTCTTCTGTTTAACTTGAAGAGAACTTCCTTTCACAGGAGAAGTCTCAAGACTCCCAGCATGAATTGGAGAATCATGTATTTCTTCATTAAAAGATTCAAACATAGTTTTCCTTTCCAAAGTTTTCAAAGCATCTATCAATTCATCCTCATTCACTAAATCAGCAGAATCTTCTTCAACCAGAATATGTTGAACAGAGTCTTTATTCACAAAATCAGCAGAATCAGCATCTTGAACATTTCTAACATCTTGATCTAATACAGAAGGCTCTTTATTAACAATGATAGATTTTAAAACTCTCCCACCCACACCATTCTTGTCACCAGAAACAACTATATTCTGAAGATTACCACCATCACGAATCACCTGAGTCTGTTTTAAAGAGCAAGAAACCTGATCAGAGATCTTTGAATCATCCTTCATCTGCACAATATTTTCAGAATCCCTTTCTTGAGCCAACAACCATTTCTTACATTTATCAATGGAGTGCCCAATATGAGCACAATGATTACAGTAAACAGGAACTTTATCATAAACCAGATGAATCAAATAACTTTCAGATTCCCCAAAGTTAACCTGAACCTTATGAACCAACGGTTTCGAAACATCAACTTCAACCCAAGCTCTACAGCAATTCTGTTGAACACGATTAATTGAAGGCACCCATATATTCAGAGGAGTACCCAAAATCTTTGTTATTTCCGAAATAGTAGATCTGTTAAACAAAAACTCCGGCAAGTTTGGAAACGAAACCCAAACCGGCGTAAATGGAGACTCAAGATTTGGGTCGAAACCAGGAGTCCATTTCAAGAGTCTCATCGTTTTCTCTCCCAAGACCCAAACGTTCTTAGACCAGAGCTTCATTAGATCATCTAACTCATTAAATTCAATGAAAATATGTCTGAAATCCCAGACTGAAAGACTGAAAGTACCTTTGAAATGAAACTTGGTCAAAAAGTTTCGCAGACTATCCATTGATGGCTTCCCAGAAGCAAATTTGGCCACCAAAGTGTGATTAGAGATCTTTAACAACTTATCTTTATCCTCAACCTTAAACGTGATAACAGGGCATTCACTAGAACAAGTAACAGAAACATTAGTATGAACAAACTCTGCTTTTGATGGTTTCAACATATCAGCGTATGAACCTTTATTAATCAATGAAGTATCAGAAATCTTCTCTTTATCCAACTCCTCAAAAACTGGATTTAAAATAACATTACAATCAGCAGCCTTTCCCTCACCATCTGTTCCTCTGTTTTTGACAAAATTTTCACCTGATCTTGCTTCCATTGAATTCCTAAGTATAGGAAATTCTTCACGCGAAATGATATTGATATTATTACTCATTCTCCCAAGGAAAGAGAAGAATCAAAATAGAAGAATCAAAAAGAAGGAAAATTTTTAGGCTCAGTTCTTGAAGAACAGAGTTTCTTGGAGCCATTTCTTCAAGTTTTTTCAACTAATATATTAAGATTCGTTTTTATAAAATACTTGATTTTAATTTTTATTCTGTTTAAAGACAATATATATTGAAATATTTGTTAGTTTTTTTAAAATAAAATTATATTTATATTAAAAATTATGTTTAATACAAATTTGATTTTAATTTTATATAATTGTTACATAAAATTTTGATTTTATCTATATGTATTTAAAAAATATTTTTTATATAAAAAAATTGAATTTATTTCCATCCATTTTTCAAAAATATATTTTATACTATCTTTTAAAATATCTTTTATATATTAAATGATTTTATTATATTTTATTTTTAAAATATCTTTTAAAAATAATATATTAATATTTCCATGTGTTAAAAATATCTTTTATATAACAAATTTTATTTATTTTCATCTATTTTTCTAAAATATTTTTTTAAAATTTTTTATTTACTTTTATGTAAATTTTAAAATATCTTTTTAAGATATTAAATTTGGTTTTGTTATATTTTATATATCTTTTAAAAATAATATATTAAGATACATTAAGATTTATTGTTAAATGTATATCTATATGTAATAATATCATATTATAATAAGATATTTTTATTTATAGACTTATAATGTAGTGTTATTTTCCTAAAAAAACCAAGGAATAGTGTTGGTTCTTCAAGTAGCTCGAGTAATAATAATATGATTCATCATAATCTGATAGTGTAGAATTTCATTTGAATGAATATATAGTGAGTAATCGGGACTACGCTAACTTATTGAAAATTTTGATACTAATGTTAGAGATAAAATTCGACGAGAATTTTAGCCCCCCTTACTTCAATTCCTAGATCCGCCACTGGTTCTATTGTAACAACAGTAGTCTTTGGTACATTGGATAAAGCTCTTACTAGAACCATATTATCATCAGGTAAGACAATGCAATTTTGCAAATCCTTGAGCAATCTCGATTGCAGAGGAGGAGGAGGTGGTGTGCGGAGGAAAGAGAAGGAGATAGAGCAACACTCGGGTGGATGGGTTTGGTAACCACAAGCGGCAACAGAGAAATAGAGTGGAGGAAGACAACGGGGGTTTGGTCAGAGACTGAAAAATGTTCACCAGGGGCAAATGAAGAATGAGCTGAACCAGCAAGACGAAGAGATCGACGGTACTCAGCATGAGCTGAAGCTAGGTGGTGGCGGACGAGTACAGTGTTAGGGTTATTTGTTTTTTTCTTGATTTCAACAAACTTTTTCCCTGCTGGTGCACCACACACACTACATCATTGAAGGAGCTATAGGTCACGATTGATGGTAGCATCAAGATCACCATAGGGAAAGTAGATGAGAAAACATTCGCTCCAAGAATACGGGGGTTCAAATTTGAACGGTGAAGTCGATGGTGGATTTCAGCATTGTTGTTAGCGTGCACACTGCTTAGTCCACATGCACCACATTATTACTTTTACATAGCCAATACATTATGTACTGGTCGATTCCAGATTCATACGATTGAATGGTAAAACTTTGACAAACAAAATATTAGATGAATATAAACATGATAGGTGAATCATAGTAGCCACGAAGAAACTCTACTATATCCATCTGCTTGGAGACAAAGAAGGATTTTATGACACAGTGGTGGAGTGAGTACGAGAACCAAGCAAGCAAAAAGTGTTGCGAGGGCTAAATTTTTTTTAGTGAATTTCGGATTGTGAGGCAGCATTTACAAACATGAAAGATTTACTATCATCACTAGAAATACTATCTAAGTCTCAAAGTGGAGAACAACTCTTTTTATACATCGCGACATCGGATTTTGCGATAAGTGTAGTATTATAAGTGAATATTCAGGAATTCCGAAGCCGGTGTACTATATCAGCAAAAGTTTGGTGGCAGCAGAAAAAAGATATTTGAAACTTGAGAAATTGGCATTGGCATTGGTGGTGGTAACTAGAAAGATGCGCCCTTATTTTCAAGCCCATACCATTGAAGTTTGAACCTCATTTTTTAAAAATGTTTTGCAACGTCCTAATATTTCAAGGAGAATAACTAAGTGGTCAGTGGAGTTGGGGGATTTTGATATTACCTTTTCACCTCGAACTGCAATTAAATGCCAAGCTTTGACATATTTCCTTGTTGAATTTCATTCAAGCAGATCAGATCAAGAGGATAGCAAGGATGCTTTACCAGTTAATTTGATGTGTGTTATTCGAACTAATGACGGTTCTAATATTTTGGGATGCAGTGCGGGAGTTCAATTAATTTCTCCATCTGGAGAAACAATGCTTCAGTCTGTTAAGTTTGGTCTTCATGCATCGAATAACAAAGCTGAATATGAAGTTGCGTTAGCTGGATTAAGAGTCACGAAGATATATGGAGCAACAACAGTACGACTAGAGACAGATTATCAACTAATAGCAAATCAAGTGTCTTGAGATTCAGAAGCAAAAAATGATTCCTTAATTTTGTATCTTCGAGAGCTCGAAATTTGATGTTTTTATTTGATCGGGTTGCTGTGGAACCTATATGTCGAGGAAGTAACGCAGTGGCTAATTCTTTGGCAAATGTTGCATACAAGGAAGAGTATCCTTGGATCTTGTTACAAGAAAGTACTTCGATTTTAACTAAATCAGACAAGTGTGAATATGTTGAGGAACTATTTTTCACCTCAGATACAGTCCGAGGCGACTGAAGAATTGATATTTTAAATTTTTTAATTAAAGGAGAGTTTCCTAAAGATGCAAAATTGAGCAAAAATTTGCGACGTAAATTTTTTGGTTACATAGTGTTAGATGGGGTTTTGTATAAGAAAGCATTAAGTAAGACATTATTATGATGTTCAAATAGACAGTAATTACAGGAGGTTTTATCAGAAGTACATGATGGGGAAGGATCAACACATTATGGGTTCAAGGCATGAACTTGTCGAGTATTGCTCGCAGGGTTTTATTGGCTCTGGATTATGAACGATGCCAAGAATTTGGTTTGAAGCTATGATACTTGTCAAACGGTTGCTAATTATAAACCAGTAGTTCTACTTATGAATATTACTTAAGTCATTAATTTTGATAGATGTGAAACAAATTTAATTGGCTCTTTGCCGATGGCTTATGGAGGTCGACAAATAATAATTGGTGCAGTGACTTATTTTACAAAGTGGGCAGAAGAAGAGTTGTTATCTGGTACAAGAGCTAAGGATGTGATCAAATTCACTATCAACAATATTTGCTGTCGTTTTGGAGTGCCTCGAAGAATTACTACGGACAATGGTCCTCAATTTATTAATAAATAAATAGCTGCGTTTTGTGATTCAAAGGGAATTAACCAATTTTTTATACACCTTTTCATCCCCAAGAAAATGGACAAGTGGAGGTGACAAACATGACTATTTTGGAAGGTTTGAAGAAGAATTTAACAGGAGCAACATGAAAGTGGCCTAATTAGTTGCAAGAGGTACTTTGGGCTTATCGAACAACTCCTAGGGAGGCTACCAAAGAAACTCCTTTTACTTTAGCGTATGGAATGGATGTTGTTAGTCTTATGGAATCTAATTTATCGTCTTTTATAATAACTCAATATTCCGAAGAGTTGAATGACGAAGCTAAAAGGATGAGTTCGGATTTGACTGATGAGAAGAGAATTCGAGCCAATTTAAATGTAATTCATTATCAAACTCTTATAAGGAATCGATACAATTCGAGGGTGAAAATGAGGAAGTTTTAAAAAGGTGATAAAGTGCCGAGAAAGGTATTCATACATACCAAGGAAAAGGGCCTCGGTAAAATGGCCCCGAATTAGGAAGAACCTTATATAGTTTTTGAAACGATAAAACCGGGTTCTTATCGCCTTTGTGATAGTCAGGGGCGAATGCTTCAACATCCATGCGAGATGAGGTTTTTAGGGGACTCGATAAGTGTTGTTTTCTAACAGAGTCAGTCCTCTTCGTGGGGTATGTCGTGTCAAAAGATGGGCTGTGAGTGGATCAGTCGAAAGTGGCAGTCGTGCGAGACTGACTTGTTCCTACTTCCATCACTGAAGTCTGGTCTTTTCATGGATTGGTCTCCTTTTACAGACGGTTCATACATAACTTCAGCAATGTCATGGCTCATATTACCGAGTGTATGAAGGGCAAGATATTCTGTTGGGCCCCTGAAGCAGCTAAGGCGTTTGAGGAAATAAAGGTAAGACTAACCACTGCACCGATTCTGGTTTTACCTCACTTTTACAGGGTTTGAACTGCATGGTGATGCGTACGGATTAGGAATTGGAGCTGTACTCAGCCAACGAAGCCGACCTGTAGCATACTTCAGCGAGAAGTTAAGTGGAGCTAAACTCAACTACAACACCTATGACAAGGAGTTTTATGCAGTTGTACGAGCTTTGAAGCACTGGAGTTCTTACTTGGCCTACAATAAATTTGTCTTGTACACCGATCATGATTCTTTAAACCATCTGCAGAGTCAGGAGAAACTATTTTCCCGCAATGCACGTTGGGCAGCATTTACTCAACAATTTACCTTTTTCCAATTTAGCATACTTTGGGGGTAGTTTACCACGTAGCTGATGCTCTGAGCCGACGCAACATGATGATTTTTATGGAAGGAGAAGTTGTGGGATTTGAGGTGATGAAGGTTCTACTCGCTCTTGATCCATATTTTGGTCATATTCTAGAGGATGTCAACGCAGGTTTGAGAAACGATTTTGCAGCCAGGTGGCAAAAGGTACATCCTCCAACGCAGGTCTATACCTACCACTCCCAATACCGGAAGGACCGTGGCGAAGCGTCAGCATGGATTTCGTCTCTGAGCTGCCAAGAACACAGAGAGGTAACGATTTTATTTTTGTAGTGGTTGACAGGTTTTCTAAGATGACCCACTTTATTGCCTGCAAGAAAACCACAGATGCTGCGAATGTTGCTAATTAATACTTTCGTTAGGTCTACCACTTATATGGTCTACCCTTGAATATCGTTTCTGATCGCGATATGCGGTTTTTCGAGCATTTTTAGAGGAGTTTGTGGGGCCTCACAAACACGAAGCCGAGTTTTAGCAGCGAGTATCACCCGCAGACAGACGGCCAAACCGAGGTAACTAATCGAACGTTAGGCAACATGTTACGCACAGAGGTCTCTGGGAACTTGAAAGCATGGGATTCCCGCCTTTATCACGTTGAGTTCGCCTACAACAGGAACTACAAGAGCAATACTGGGTATAGTCCCTTCATGGTAGTCTATGGTTATAACCCACGGGGTCCTATGGATTTAGCTTTCCCAATTCTTGATAAGGTCCCAACTAAGGTTGAGAACGCCATTTCTGATTTATGAGAGATCCATGAGAACACCCGCAAACACCTGGAGGAAAAAACATAGAAGTACAAGGTGGCCGCATATAAGAAGTGCCGGCTGGTGAAGTTTGCAGTGGAGGACTTTGTATGAGCTCTTTTGACCAGGGATCGTTATCCTGCGCACGAGTACAACAAGGGGGTTGCAAGGAAGGTGGGTCCATTTGAAATTATCGAAAAGATTAATCCCAATACATACAGGTTGAAGCTACCCAGCCACACGAAGATCCATAACGTTTTCAACATGAAGTACCTGGTGCCGTTTACCAATGATACTGAAGATGATGAAGCTGAGAATTCGTGGGCGAATTCTTCCGAAGAAGGAGATGATGATGTAGTTGCAGGAGCCCATGACTATATGGCCCTTTTGGACAAACGAAAACAGGCTTTATTTGGGCCCGACTATCCGAATAAGGCCATGTGACCACTCAAATCGAACGCGTCGAGAAGCCCAATGATTTTTGGAAGCATCACGTTGTGATAAAGTCGAGGCCCTAAATTCCATCGATTAAGTCCTCTTTTTGCTGTTTTTGTGAATTTTCTTCATTTTCCTATTTGCGTGAGATTTTATTAAAATACTTAACCAGCTCCAATCACTTTGAAATTGGGATGGGCTTTATTTTATTTCATAAGGAACAAACTGTAATTTTAGGCTAGGGTTTCGAGAAATTTTATAAAAGGTTCTCAAACCCTAGTTTTGCCTCAGACTTTTTTGAATATAATTTTTCTCTGAAGTCTCTTTTACTCTGACCTAGGGTTAGAGCTATCTATATTTCTGTATTTCATCATTCTTTCTCTGTATTTTCCACCGCCCGTTCCATCTTGTATCTCGGTGCTAGCATAAGGTATAAAGAAAATTTGATAGGTGCTACTGGCAAATGGCTTAATTATTTGCAATAAGTGTTGTGGGCTTATAGAACAAATCCTTGAGAAGCTACTCAAGGAACTCAGTTTTCCTTAGTATATGAAATGGATGTTGTAAGCCCTGTGTAATCAACTTTACCTCTGAATAGAATAATTTATTATTCTGATGAGTCAAATGAAGAGGCAAGAAGAACATACCTTGATTTGATTGAAGAGAAAAGGGTTAAAACGCATTCGAATTCAACTTAATATCAAAGTCTGATGAGGAGTCCTTATAATTCGAAGGTAAAACGAAGAGATTTTAAGGTGATGATAAAGTCTTGAGAAAGGTGTTTCTCCACACAAAGGATAAGCGACTGGTGAAGATGATTTGAATTGAGAAGGTCGTTATGTGGTAGTAGAGTGAGTCAAGCTGGGTACATACCGCCTCCACGATGACCAATGAAGACTTCACCAACACCCATAGAATATCGAACACTTGAAATTATAATGGGAGTATTTTTTTATTTCTTTTTTCAAACTTTTATGATGGTACGATTTTGTTGTTTGTTTGCATTAGTGCCATATTTTTTCCTCTCTTCTTAGCCCGAACAGGTTTAATGAGGTGCCACATTTATATTCAAATATATTAATAACTTACTTTTTGGCCAATGATTATTAGAGACAAAAATACTTCAATTATTTTGGAAATTACACAGAGACTGATCATCGTTGAGGTAGTTAACAAAATATAATGTAAGCAAATGTTTTATTCGAAGTGTTATACGTTCATTTAAAACACTGATTTGAGGAGATGATTTTATTTGAAGTGTCATACGTTCATTTAAGGAACTGATTTGAGGTGATGGTTTTATTTGAAGTGCTAACGATATTTGAACGCACTGTTTTATTCGAAGTGCTAACGTTCTATAAATGCATTATTTGATTCGAAGTTTAACGTTCTTTAAACGGACTATTTTATTCGAAGTGCTAACGTTGTCTAAATGCATTGTTTAATTAAAAGTGCTAACATTCTTTAAACGCAGTAATGACAATATTCGAAGTACTAATTCCTTGTTCGTAAAATATAAACTATTCAATATGAAATATAAATGTGGCAAGTATCTGAAAACTAAAAGAAGGCATTGTTTCTTAGACAAATAAAAGACGGTATTTTTCAACCTGACAAAACATAAGTTCAAGCGCCAAGATAGAAAACTGCTGGTAATTCAACAACATACAAAAATAAATAAATTTTTTCAATCTTCTTAATCTTCATTGAGAGAGTGGTATGAGCTTCCTTGTGATGAGATCTTTTGCTGATCAGAGGCTTCTTCCTCTTCCTCTGATTCATTTTTTTTTTAATTTTATTATCCTTAAGTAAAATGAATTAAGGAGATTAACATTCGTTCAAGAAGGCCATGTCATCTTATGAAAACTGTCCACCAACGAGCAAGATAGAAATGAAAGAACTTTGGATGATATTTCATATATTAATATAAGTGAGTATTAATAGATAAAATATAATAAAAATTGATAAGGATACAAATTATCAGGGACTTAAAACAATAGCGTTAAGATTGTTTGAAATGAATTGTAACGTTATAAGTGTAGATCTATATTATATGTAACTATGAAGCACCTCGATGCGATTTACCATTTTAGTAACTGAATTAGTTAATGTCTTTTAGCGTTCCTATAAATAGGGATGAAAACATCTAATACAATGGACGACTTTTACATCTGAAAATAGATTCTGCATTGTTGTTTCTCTCTTAAGAACTTCAATACTTTAATTGTTTTTGATACTTTCACTTTCTTTTCCATAATCATAAATTTAATTCAATTAACTCATACAAAAATATCTTACATAAATAAGTTATATTTTTGGCTAAGAAATAACCAGTGAATGAACATGGTTCCAACAAGGATAAGTTACCTACAAAAGATTTTGATGATGAATATATTTTAGTATTTGGAGTTAAACGTGTGAGACAGCTACTGGAACCAATATGAGAATATTTACTAAGCTCCGTAAGAGCATGAAGATCTCATTTTTAACGTGGTAAAGGGATTTTGGAAAGCGGTGGCGTATATGTTTTGACGTGGTTAAGGGATTTGTATTCTTAACCTCTGAAAAATAAAACTAATTCATCACAAGTATAATTTATAAAAGTATAAGAATAAAAATTAGTAACATATATAAAACACATTTTTTGTCATCTAGTATATTTCAGCTTGGCCAAGTAGCTCGGCTGTTTTAACGCCCAGTTGCCACAAACATAGAAAAATATTTCCTTCTAATTATAAGGAGATGACGGTATTTTAACTATACTATTAAGTTTTTGGGAAACAAAATAGTAGAAATAAGAGCCGTTAATTTCTTAAATTGAAATTCACAAAAAATAAATATATCAAAAGATATCTTAACAAGACACATGGTATACTTAAGCTAGTTATTAACCACCAACTTTTAGGCATAATTTGAGTGAGACACAATCTACGTAATTCAAAGAACTCTAAAAGTTTAGGATCAAAGAGGAAACTAACACCCCACTCCATCGTCTTATAATTAAAACACACATTACATTTATTAATATGATGTGGACATTCTCATTTTGATAGGATGCGAAGGATACCGTCTTCCTAAATACCCCATTTAAATGATTCTTTCTTCTTCAACTTTATTTTTAACATAAATAAACTTCTTACGGGAAAAGTATTGGTAAACAAATTCAATTTATTTTTCCTTAGATTGGTAAGAGGACGGGAAATCCTAATAGTAGTGATTTTATCCAAGACTTGATCATCATTTTATCAAATAATAGAGGTTTAATGACGCTTTTTCCTCTCACATTTTTCTTAAATTTAGCATTGGTATCAGCAAGAGAGGTTAGATCTGGTGTGGATTATTTTTGACTAATGGTAGTTTTGTCAGATGTTTTGTGGTATTTCAAAGATATTAAATGTTTGAGTGTTTTGTAGTGAGAGATTTAAGCTGCCTGGTTGTATTAAATATTCATTACCCTCATTAATGAAAGTAGTTGGATATTTATACCCTTAATTATGGGCCTTATGGACGTTCAGGTCAAACTATGAAATCGGGTCGAGTTCAAAGACCTATTAGTTTATTAAGCAGATTAGCAATTAGCTTAGTCAAAAGGTGTTTAGTGTTTTTATACTTTTGTCCTGTCCGGATACTTCAGTGGGTAACTATTGTCCGGTTTCCACATTGAGTCGTGGTGAATAATTCCGGACTCATTAGTAGCCCTTTTTTAGGTTTTGTCAAGGGTCTTTGGAAAGACTAAAAAATCCTCTTAGGCAATAACAATACTCTCCGGACCGTTCCTATATTCAGCTCAAGGTTTATCCGGACTGAATACTTCTCAGAAGTTCAAGAATTCTTCCTAGAATGGCGCTCCCACTAATCCTAAAAAGCAACTTCTGTATTTAATATTCATGACGTCAGCGCCGCCTTCAATCATTACTTTTGCCTTTTCGTTTTCTCCTAGGTATTTAGTAACTTTTTTCCCTTACTAGTATAAATTACTTCCTTTTATTGTTTTACCATCTTCATCACTTTGTCATTTCTATATTTCAGAGCTTTTTGCTTCGACTCTCAAAATCTTTCTTGTGTAAGTTTATGTTCACGACGAGAAACGCTCTGGTGAAAGGTGGTTGGCTGAATCTTTCAGAGTTGGAAAAAGAACAAAAGGTTGAGCGGGAGAGACGTATCGCTGCAGGTCTTCCAGTTTCTCCAATCAGTAAGCCCGACTCACAGTCTTCAGAAGCTGATCGAGGGTCATCCTCTGCTAAAAGTGCCAAACCCAAGCGTTTATTTCAACGAGGCCTCTCGCCCATTCCGTCAGGCTCCTCGGTTCAGGAATCACAGCCCTATGTTGTCCAAGAGAAAACCTTATCAAGTACAAGAGAACCCTCTCCGTTCATCGCCATGGGGTCGGATATTGAGAAGTCACCAGAAAAAGTTAATCTTCACCGGACATGCCGTTTAGCAAAGGGTCAGGCAACTGGCTCTCAACCCAAATCCTCAAAGTCAGGGCCCTCCAAGTTTGGGACCAAAGATAAAGCCTCCGGGTCGGAGGAACCTATTAGAGCCCCAAAAGACAAATCCTACGGACCCGAGGCCACTAAAACCAGCTCTTATACTGAGCCCTCCGGAACTGAGCCTCTGCCGGACACCAGATCCCTAAGAGAAACTGATGCTCAACCGTCCGGACAACCTGCTGAGCCAGCCACTAGCACTCTCCCATCAACAACGACTGATAAACCTTCCACAGTGATGGAAGAGGTGCTGGAGGACAGTATTGAAGATGCTCCATTTGAGACTGAGGCTTCTGGGCAGACTGGGGATGCTGCCTTTGATAAAAAGGAAAAAGGCAAAGAGAAAGTCTGTCTGAAACATCTGGATCTGCCGGAGTGTCTAGAAGCTAAGGTGGGTCCTTGTTTCCACAAGGTCAATGTCAAGTATCTGCTGGGCATGTAGAATATGAACTATGTATATACTCATACTGCCGAGCTGGGCCAGATCCGGACCAAGTGGGGGATCCATAAATCTGTTAAGGTGAGGATACCAGTCACACCAGAAACTCCGATGGACTGCAAGCTTAATGAAATTGTCATCTACACCGAGCTTTTTAATTGGAGGCTCCGATTTCCCTTAGATCCAGAAATTGTCAGGTATTTCCACCTGATGAAAATCTGTCCAAGCCAGCTGAGTGCCAATGCCTGGTACACCCTTATCGCCTGTATTATGGCGTCGAGGCTCTCCGGAATACCACTTCCAATGGAGCAGTTTGCTGATGTGGCCAGCCTCTGCAGGAACTATCATATCCCATTCTACCACTTCAATATGGGAGACAACTTTAAGGTGGTGGATGACTTGCTCGAATCAGAGAAGACATGGAAGACCCAATTTCTGTTTATCAGCGAGACTTAGGAAAATGGGAGGAAAATCAAAACTGGTGTCAATCCCAGCATGCTCACCAGCAGATGGAAAAGCTCAGGTAAATACTTTATCATGTTTGTCTTTCTTACTTTGTAAAAAATTTCCTTGTGAACTATTTCTCTTTTTCTTTGGTTAGTGCTGCCGAAGGAGTTCTCCGACTATATGGAGGAGGGGTATGCCACATGTGCCAAGCTGAATGCTTGGGCTGCTGATAAATGGGGAAACCATTTCCACAACTGCTTCACCTCCAGCAACTTAGTGAGGTCCCATCTCCGGCACACAACGGGCTGAAGAGACCTTACTTGGGAGGAGCTGACCACACCACCCCCTCCGGCTGTCATCCTTAAGAGAACAGAGGAGAAGGATGGAAAACTGGCCTTACCCTTCAGAGCTAAAGCCCCAATCAAGATGAAAGGTAAAAAGGGCAATAAAAAACAAGTTGCAACAAAGGTTGTTCAAGGTGCCGTTGAGGAGATTGCTCCGGCGAGTCAGGGAGTGCAGGCCAAAGGGGGAATTGATGCTACTCTACTTTAGGTAGTTGAAGATGCGAGTATTAGGGAGTCAGGTGGAACTCCAGATCCTCAAAAGGCTCATAAGAAGGACCGAAAATGGGGAGCAAATAGTAAAGAAAGGGCGGCCAAGAAGAAGAAAGTCTCATCGGGGGATGAAATTGCCCTCTGATATTCGGAGTCTCTTCCTCCGGCCGACCCAACAGACCCCACTTTGGCAGAGCAAATCCCAAGTGGTCTACACGCAGGAGAGGGTACAGGAGGGGATATCAATATTGATGGAGTAGACATCAGTGGCTTTCAAAACATTGGCCTTTACTTTGATGACCTTGAAAAAGATGACTTTGCTGGTCCCTACCTTCCCCCAAGTTCCTCTAACATGGTTACTTTCAATGGTAAGTCCTTCACTATTTCAGGGGAGAACGACACGGTGACTCACTCCTTGCTGTGCCATATTCAGCCAATGCTCAACTTCGAGAGGCAAGTATGAAGTCAATCTTCCCTTATCAACACATTTAATATAGACAAAGAGAGCTTATCCAATGATCTCCTTAACGCCAATCAAAGTGTTGAAGAATTGAGGAAAGAACCCGAGGAGTTAAAGAAAGGGAAAGAAGACTTGGCCACCAGGCTGGCCACTTCAGAGATGGCTAACAGAGAGCTCCAAACCAAGTGTTCTGGCTTGGAGAAGGATCTCTCTTCTTATAAGTAAGAGGTGAAGACCAAGGAGAATGTTATCCAAGTCGTGTCTGGTGATAAGACTTCTCTTGAAGGTGATGTGTCCAAAGTTACCAAGGAAAAGGAGAAATTGATGAAAGAGTAGGAGAAGACAATCCAGGACTAGGTCGACGCGTATACAAACGATGTGATAGATTCCCTGGAAAAAGGTATGCCGAAGTTAAATCTAACATGGTCTTGCTTTTTCATCAAACATTCCCGAAGAGGACACTCGGTACTCTGTGACAGTATGTTGAATATGAAGATATCACATTTCACATACTGGTGGGTGGTGATAAGAGAAACTATTCTAGTGGTATTGATGATACTACTGATGAGGAAGAAGGGACCGGAGAGAGCTCCAGTGATGAACCGAAAGATCCGGAGAAGAAACAAGATGATGCAGGAACGTCTAAGGGAAACTAGCCCTAAAGTTTTGATGATTTTCTATTTTTTTTTCTTTTTATCCTTTTGTCAGACTAAAGTCCTTGGATGGCCAAGACATTTTTGTAATTGTGTCCGGTTTGAGTCTGGTCAAGCTTTTTTCTTTTAAACTCAAAGCCCTTGGATGACCAAGGCATTCTATATGTTTTAATATCATCCTCCGGTTTTAGCCGGGCAATTTTACTTTACTAAATTCTTGGTTTGTTTTATATTTTCCCAATCTTGATGACTAATGTTTAAATAACCCCTCTTTATTTTACAAGTATTTTAAGATGAGAGTGTTTAAATTCTCTGATGACAAATGTTAAATGGTCATCACTTCACCGGATCAATCCGATCTGTTAAAGATACTTAGAAAGTTTTCAAAGAAATCGTGGATCAAACCACTCCGAATGTTTTAAGAAGGCATCAAATTTTATTGAAAAACTGACACCTCATTAAAACCTTCCCGCGCCACCACGGTAGGAAAGAGTATGCCCCCCAATATTTACATGGACTTTAAACAAGTAAATATTTACACAACTTTGATTCTAGATACATCAGGAGGTGTTCAATATTCCAATGGTGGTTTAAGATTCTTCCATCTTTGTCCTAAAGTCTGTTTGACCCAAGCTTAAGCTTCTCCATGAGCATATAGGGCCCTTCCCAATTTGGAGCAAGCTTGCCGAACTGCCTCTCCTTAGTATGTAGGATGAATTTTCTCAATACTTTATCCCTCAGTTGAAAATCCCTTCTTCTGATTCTGGAAGCAAACCTGTTTCTCATTAAACCTTGATAATAGGTGGCTCTAAGATGAGCCTTAACCCTTTTCTCTTCTATTAAGTCCAACTGGCTTCTGACTGCCATTTCATTAGCCTGTTCGGAGAAATTGTGGACTCTGTATGATGGAAGAGTTGCCTCTATAGGAGCAATTGCATCCATCCCATATACCAAAGCAAATGGGGATTCCTGTGTAGCAGCTCTAAGAGTAGTCTGGTAGGCCCATAGTACTTCTTGTAGATAACTTGGCCAGTTTCCAGCAGCCCCTTCGAAATTCTTTTTAAGACCGGACAAAATGGTTTTGTTCGCCACTTTAACTTGACCATTATCCTGTGGGTGGAAAGGAGAAGAGAAGAAATGCTGAATGCCCTTGGAAGCACAGAAACTCTCCATATCTTTGTTATCGAATTGTGGCCCATTATCTGTGGTTATCTTTTGTGGAACCCCAAATCTGCAACAAATATTAGATAGGATAAATTTTATAACAACTTTTGAAGTAGTTCCTGCCAAGGGGGTTGCCTCTATCCACTTCGAAAAATAATCAATAGCCACAATAATGGTTCTGCACCCTCCGGATGCCATTGGTAAAGGCCATACTAGATCCAGTCCCCAACGAGCAAAATGTATTGGCTTAGAAATTGATTCCAAGGGGACAACTGGGATATGAATTTTATTACCATATCTTTGGCACGTATGACACTTCTTTACCAATTCCTTGGAATCTTCCATTATGGATGGCCAGTAGTATCCGGCCAGTAAAAACCCTTCGGGTTAAAGCTCTATAGCCACAGTGTGCTGACCCCTCACCATCATGTAGCTCGAATAGCACAATTTGAGACTCTTCAACCCCCAAACAACGCAAGAGAGGTCTACTAAACGACTTCTTGTATAAAATATCTCTTATGACTAAAAACCCACGAGTCTTGTACTTCATTTTCCTGGCCATCGATTTCTCCGGAGGCAAAATACCATTAGTAAGGTATTGAAGAAGGGGATGTATCTAGTCCTTGGGTTGATCCACTTGTATAATTAAACTTTCCTCCTTTTATTTACCCCAATTAGGCGGTATGGATGGAAATTCTTTTACATGAATCCATGAGTACAACTCAGAGTATGCTATGGTTGCCAAGGAGTCTGCTAATGTATTTTCCGATCTGGGTATAAGCTCGTGGCTGATATCTTTGAAGTTTGCTGCCACTTCTTTAAGAATGAATAAATATTTAATCAACTGCTCATTTTTTTACCTCAGATTGACCTTGGGCATGATGGATAAGAAGCTGAGAATCACTCATTAATCTAACTCTTTTGGCTCCACATAGCAAGGCTAATTTCAAACCAGCTATAACAAATTCGTATTCAGACTCATTGTTAGAAGCCCTGAAAGCAAAACATATGGCCTGGTATAGCTTGTCGCCGTACGAAGGGGTTAAACATATCCCAGCACCACAACCCATGGTACTTGATCCATCATCAGTCCGGAAAACCCATACCTTCTTAGTTTTCTCATATGCAGCTTGCTTAGTACTTCTATCCGAATGGAATTCAACTAAGAAATCAACAACAAATTGAGTTTTGATTGCAGTTCGAGGGGAAAAATCAGTGTCATAGTCCCCCAATTCTACTGACAACTTGGTCATCTTACTTGATATGTCCGCCTTTTGAAGAACAGTTTTCAAAGGAAAAGATGTCCGGACGACAACAGAATGAGACTGAAAATAGGGCCTCATTTTTTTGGCAGCAATTACTAAAGCCAATGCTAGCTTTTCAAGTTTTAAGTACCTTCTTTCAGCATCCATCAGGCTCTTGTTGATGTAATACACCGGACGAGGATAAATATCCACCTCTCTCACTAGCACTGCACTTATGGCACGCTCGGACACTACTATATACATGTACAATGTTTCTCCATCAATAGGTTTGTAGAGAGTTTTGGGGGAAGATAAATGCTTTTTTATTTAATCAAACGCTTGGTCGCACTGCAAAGACCAGTTAAACTCCTTGGCTCCCTTTAAAATTTGGAAAAATGGGGCACACCTATCTGAAGACCTTGAGATAAAACAGTTTAGAGCAGCTAACTTCCCCGTCAATCTTTATACTTCTTTAATATTCCAAGGAGGATCCATCTGCAGTAGAGTATTAAGTTGGTCCGGATCAGGCTGTATCCCTTTCTCACTTATCACATACCCCCAAAAATTCCCGGACTGTACTCCAAAAACACATCTTTCTGGATTCAATTTTAAGTTAGCTTTCACCAAGTTGGCAAAAGTCTCTTGGAGATCGGCCAAGTGTGATTCTTCCTCCATACTCTTTACCATCATGTCGTCAATATAGACTTCCATATTTCTGCCAATTTAATCAGCCAATGCTTTATTCACCAGCCTCTGATAAGTAGCCCCAACAGTTTTTAGCCCAAAAGGCATCACCTTGTAACAATGGAGGCCCCTATCAGTAACAAAAGTAGTGTGTTCCTGGTCCTTCAGATCCACTTGTATATGGTTATAACCGAAGAAGGCATCTATGCAACTGTGCTTGCTCCTAGGACTTTAGGGGCAGTTTGGATAAAGAAAAATTAGTAGTTGTTGGGGCCCTCTGGGGGAGAGGGTGAAATTAATGACCCCAGGGAGACCCCTGGTGTTTTAATACCGATTGAAGAGGTTGAAACTCACTCTCTGGCTGAAAGCAAAGTGCTATCCTTGTAAAAGCAAAGTGTTATCCTTTTTAGCATTCGCAGGTACTCCGGTTACATCTCTCCGGTTACATCAGCATTACACCAAGCAAAAACATCTTGGTGGTTTGCTAAAAAGGATAACACTTTGCTTTTTAGTTTCGATGTCATCTTAGATCCAACCTTGACACTTCTCCCTTCAGCCAGAGAGTGAGTTTCAACCTATTCAATCGGTAGTAAAACACCAGGGGTCTCTCTGGGGTCATCAATTTCACCCTCTCCCTCAAAGGGCCCAACTAACTGCTAATTTTCGTTTATCCGAACTGCCCCTAAAGTCCTAGGAGCAAGCGCAGTTGCATAACATTCCCTTGCTATTTTTTGACTACTCCGGACAACTCCCACTTGTCCTTGAACAACATATTTTAAACATTGGTGAACTGTTGAAGCCACAACATGCATCCTGGAGAGCCAAGACCTTCCCAAAATGGCATTGTAGCACGTGGGACAATCTACCACAGCAAAAAGTACCCTGACCATTTTCTTGAAAGGGACCTTGCCCAACAAAACCTCCTCCTCGAACTCCGCGATTACGTCCGCAGAGCTTCCAGTGAAACCTACAATGGACCTATTTGAACGTTGAATCACTGCCGGATTCTTCATTGGTTTGTAAGAACTCAAAAATAGGATATTGGCTGAGCTTCTAGTGTCCACCAAAATTCGCCTAATGTCATTGCCCCCAATTGATGCTCCTATTACCACAACATCTTCATGAGGACCAACTATATCTCTCAAATCATCTTTATCAAAAATAATGAAGGGAAAAAGAATTTGGGATTGATAGGAGGACATGTCTCCCTCCAACTGAGTAGCCAGAGTGTGAGCATGCCTCTTCCTTGAAGAAGGAGTTGGTGTAGTCATTGTGTCTCCCCCAAATATGGTAAGTGACTCAAAAAAGCTTATGAGCCCAGACACTGTCTTGGTATGTTCTGTTATAATGTCCATCTTATTCCGGGCTGGATCGGGATCTAAATACTCTGATTCTACATCGAACCTTTCAATAATTACATGGCCCCATCCGGAGCCGACGTCCCTGCATTGTTTGTTGGGCCGGTCCGATGAGCATTATCAGGCATATTCCCACTTCTTCTCTTGACATAAGCACCTAATTTTCCTCTTTCAATCAAATTTTACACCTCTTGCTTTAAAGCGATGCAATATTCTGTGTCATGGCCAATATCATGGTGATATTGACAAAAACAAGCATTACGACTTTCCCTTGGAGAATGAAGCGCTGCCGGCTTCCTAATATGCACCTCATCTTTTGTTTTGTTATAGATGGTTGCCACATTCTCTTTAAATTCAGCAAACCACTCCGGTTGGACCCAAGGTCCTCGCTTATTTCTGGACTGCTGACTCTGAGCTGGAGCTGGGTGAGATTAAGCCTTGGCCTTGTTGGGACCCTGTCCGGCCTCTTTAGCCTTGTATCCGGACTGATTCTGGTTTGGTGCAGTTGGGGAGGATCTCACTCACCTGTGCACCCTAGTCTTTTTTTATTTCATCTACATTGAGTTACTTTCTCACCTGATTCAATAAATCGCCCCACGTCATGGCATTCTTCATGGTTACTTAATCGACCAGATTGCCAGGGTTCAAACCCTGTCTTAAAGAAGCTATTTCTACTTGCTCAAAGTAATTAGCTAATCCATTCTTTGTGTTCACAAACTGACTTATATATTCTTTCAATAATTCATTTGGCTCTTGGGCACAATGGATCATAATGTCTCCATTGCCCTTCACCTCCTTACTTCCAACAAAGTGCCTCCGGAAGGCCACCCAAAAGGTATCAAAATTCCTGATGCACCCCTGTGGTAGGCTATTATACCACTTTAGAGTACTCCCTGTAAGAGATTGAGAGAAGACTCTACAAAGCAACTTGTCATTGTCGTCAAAATTCATCATAAATTTTTTAAACTAATCCAGATGATTATCTGGATCTTTGCTCCCATCATATTTTTCCATTTTAGTACTGTCGAACCTCTTTGGAAGGTTTCCAGACAGTATTTTGGAAGACAATGGAGATTGTCTCCAATTCCGGCCACGACTATAAACAGTATCTTCATTGGGAGTTGCAATGTACCTGGTTCATCATGGAAAGCGAAAGGATCCATCAATAGCTGGTCAATGTGCCTCCGGCTATGGCTATGAGATGATCATTTACTCAGATGCCTTTTCAACCTTCCATGCCTATCCCTCTTTCTTGAATATTTTTTAACCAACTTCTGATTCTTCTTAGACCTGTCTTCATCACTGCTGGATGACTGGGACTCCTTAATTCCATCCTCGTTCGAGGAGCTACTAGAGGATTCTGACTCCGAGCTCTCCACCGGTTTAGACCGGTGAAACTTCTTTGAGCTGACATGAGTCTTTTTAGTACTCAAATGGGTCTTTGCTGATGGGTCATGCTCCCTTGGATTGTCAGTGTGGTGAATGGCTGACACCTTTGATTTTTTATTTCAGGCCTAACTCCATCTTTTTAGCATCCCTCAAGGCTTCTATCTCAACTTTCAACCTGTCTCGCTCTTTGATCGTTTATTCATCGTTTTCTCCCACCACTTCTACTAAAGTTGGTGGCACTGCTTGCTCGTCCGGATTCATCTGCACTGGCTTTTCTTATTGGTTTTGAGTGCTAGATTCATGCACCTTCTTCTCCCACTGTGGTCACCAAAGCAGCTGATAGAATTCTTTTGTATACTTGTCCACAGATCGTAGTCCTTGACGAAGATTCTGGAGTCGCTGGAATAGTTCCCGCTCGAAGTTGTAAGGTAGGAAAGCCTTGCGGATTTGTTTTTTGAACTTCTCCCAACTGCGGACTTTATCCTTGCCTTCACGCTCACGGTTCTTCTTCACTTGCTGCCACCAAGCCTGTGCCCTGCCGCGCAGGTGGATGGTGACCAACGCGACCCTTCTCTCCTCAGGAACTTCCTTGAAGTCCAGCACTTCCTCAATCTGGGATAACCAATCAACAAACGCCTCTGCCTTAAGGCTACCATCAAAGTCCGGGATGTCTACCTTAAATCCAAGCTCCCAGCGGCGGCCGTGATAAGTATTCAGTTCGAACCCCTCCCCAAAAGGGTTATCGATACCTTCAACCTCCGTGCCTTGTTACCTAGCGTTAAGATCAGCCGTCTGACGGGTAAGATCAGCCACCTGACGGCGTAGGTCAGCAACTTCACGATCATCAAAATCACTTGTATCTCTAGTCACTGCAGCGCCACCTCGACCGCTGGTTCTTCTCCGCACCATCTCGCAGGACTGCCTGTGTCTGATACCACTATGATTCAGAGTGAAACGCAAAGAAGCTAAAAGAGGGATTAAAACCCTAATTTTATTCATCAAAACAACTCCCTCAACAACGTATAGAAGATATGTTTATATAAGGGTTCAAGTGAAACCCTAAAACCAAAAATATGAAAATTAATAAAATATCTTAAAGTATTAAAAACGCAAAATAAGATGATAGATGAGCCCAAATGCCCAAAAAGGCCCATAGCTCACGAGCGAAGTGCGTGACTTGTGTTCGTGACGTCGTTTCCTTCGAAATAGGGTGATGTGGGTCAAAATCAGACACCGGAGCTCCAAACTGTCAATTCACCGCATTCTTCGGGTGTTTTAGTCTTCATAAATTTCAGCGCTAAACTATCTGCATCAGTCCCGCCGGGGTCGAGAAGATTCGTCCTCGAATCAGAACCAGTCTCCTCGTCAGAAGAGTCACCTACATAAGGAATCAGATGCTTAACATTAAAGACATCAGACGTACAAAGATGGCTAGGCAAACGCAGTCGATAAGCATTCGGGTTGATCCGCTCCACAATCTCCACCAGGCCAATCTTCCGGGCGGCCAGTTTGTTGTACTCACTAGCAGGGTACCGATTTGTGGTTAAAACTGCCTGCACATAGTCACCAACTTCGAACTAAACATGACGACGATGAGAATCCACCTCAGACTTATACTTGGCGGTGCTCAAACTGTCCTTGTCCGGGGAGCATGCAGAATTCAGACTCATCAGGAACGATTAACCACTTCTGTCGGACCATCAGTCTGGGGGTGGTAGGTACGACTGAAACTGAGCTGCATATTCACCATGCGCCATAAACTGCGCCAGAAATGACTCACAAACCTGGTGTCACAGTCAGAAACAGGAAACACATCTGTAAACACATCAGTCCCAACAGGGCTAGCAATAGGAAACACATCGGCAAACACATCAGTCAAAACAGGGCTAGCAACGGGAAACACATCTGCAAACACATCAGTCCCAACATGGCTAGCAATATGAAACACCTCTGCAAACACATCAGTCCTAACAGGGCTAGCAATAGGAAACACATCTGCAAACACATTAGTCACAACAGGGCTAGCAACGGGAAACACATCTGCAAACACATCAGTCCCAACAGGGCTAACAACAGGAAGAACATCTGCAAACACATCAGTCCCAACGGGGCTAGCAACGGGAAACACATCTGGAAACATGACGACGATGAGAATCCACCTCAAACTGTCCTTGTCCGGGGAGCATGCAGAATTCAGACTCATCAGGAACGATTAACCACTTCTGTCGGACCATCAGTCTGGGGGTGGTATTTACGACTGAAACTGAGCTGCATATTCATCATGCGCCATAAACTGCGCCAGAAATGACTCACAAACCTGGTGTCACGGTCAGAAACAGGAAACACATCTGTAAACACATCAGTCCCAACAGGGCTAGCAATAGGAAACACATCGGCATACACATCAGTCACAACAGAGCTAGCAATGGGAAACACATCAGCAAACACATCAGTCCCAACAGGGCTAGCAACGGGAAACACATCTGCAAACACATCAGTCCCAACATGGCTAGCAATAGGAAACACCTCTTCAAACACATCAGTCCTAATAGGACTAGCAATAGGAAACACATCTGCAAACACATTAGTCACAACAGGGCTAGCAACGGGAAACACATCTGCAAATACATCAGTCCCAACAGGGCTAACAACAGGAAGCACATCTGCAAAAACATCAGTCCCAGCAGGGCTAGCAACGGGAAACACATCTGCAAATACATCAGTCCCAACATGGCTAGCAATGGGAAACACCTCTGCAAACACATCAGTCCTAACAGGGCTAGCAATAGAAAACACATCTGCAAACACATTAGTCACAATAGGGCTAGCAACGGGAAACACGTCTACAAACAAATCAACTGTCACAACTTCCGTCGTAACCTCCGCCGTAACCTCCGCCGTATCATCATCATATGTATCAAACTTTGGGAGACCATCAAGAACAATGGGGGCCGGTTCAAATGCCTCGTTAGAGAAAAGAACCCTAGCACTCGCAGCATTCGGACATTCTACCTGACGATTCCCTAATTCTCCACAGTCAAAGCAACGTAACTTACCAACAGAACGGTTGGTCGCACCAATGGGAACAATTGCAACGGTTGGACGTGGAACTGGTTTGGACGCCGAAGTCCGTGAAGGAGCACCAGTCTGTACGCCAATCTAGGTCCGGCGAGCCAACTGTTTTTCTGCCTGGAGGGCACGTCGATGGGCTTCAGAAACAGAGCACGAGTCGAACATGTTCAACATATCTTGAAGCTGAAGACGCAACCCACCAATATAGCGGGATACCCGCTGATGCGGCGACTCGTTCACATCCGTACGAGCCAGCAGCTGATAGAATTCTTTTGTATACTCGTCCACAGATCGTGGTCCTTGACGAAGATTCTAGAGTCGCTGGAATAGTTCTCGCTCGAAGTTGTAAGGTAGGAAAGCCTTGCGGATTTGTTTTTTGAACTTCTCCCAACTGCGGACTTTATCCTTGCCTTCACGCTCACGGTTCTTCTTCACTTGCTGCCACCAAGCCTGTGCCCTGCCGTGCAGGTGGATAGTGACCAACGCGACCCTTCTCTCCTCAGGAACTTCCTTGAAGTCCAGCACTTCCTCAATATGGATAACCAATCAACAAACGCCTCTGCCTTAAGGCTACCATCAAAGTCCGGGATGCCTACCTTAAATCTAAGCTCCCAGCGGCGGCCGTGATAAGTATTCTGTTCGAACCCCTCCCCAAAAGGGTTATCGATACCTTCAACCTCCGTGCCTTGTTTCCTAGCGTTAAGATCAGCCATCTGACGTGTAAGATCAGCCACCTGACGGCATAGGTCAGCAACTTCACGATCACCGAAATCACTTGTATCTCTAGTCACTGCAGCGCCACCGCGACCGCTGGTTCTTCCTCGCACCATCTCGCAGGACTGCCTGTGTCTGATACCACTATGATTCAGAGTGAAACGCAAGATAAGCTAAAGAGGGATAAAAACCCTAATTTATTAATAAAAAACAACTCCTCAACAATGTATAGAAGATATGTTTATATAAGGGTTCAAGTGAAACCCTAAAACCAAAAATATGAAAATTACTAAAATATCCTAAAGTATTAAAAACGCAAAATAAGATGATAGATGAGCCCAAATGCCCAAAAAGGCGCATAGCTCACGAGCAAAGCTCGTGACTTGTGTTCGTGACGTCATTTCCTTCGAAACAAGGTGATGTGGGTCAAAATCAGACACCGGAGCTCCAAACTGTCAATTCACCGCATTCTTCGGTGATCGTCAGTCTTCATAAATTTCAGCGCTAAACTATCTGCATCACCTGCCAATGGTGTATTAACTCGCTTTGCATCACACATGCTAAAGCTCTTTAAAACACGATCGATGTATTCTGACTGAGATAACTGCAAAACTTTTCTATGATTATCTCTTATTATTTGCATTCCAAGAATCTTCTTCATCGGACCCAAGTCCTTCATGTCAATTTTTTTTGACAATTGTAGCTTCAATCTTCTAATATCATCCATATCTGAACCTGCTACTAACATATCATCAACATAGAGTAGCCAAATGATATAACTAGACTTACATCTTTTAAAATAGCAACAATGGTCCGCATTACACTTCGGAAAACTCTCTTTGTGCATAAAACCATCAAATTTCTTGTACCACTGTCTTGGAGCTTATTTTAAACCATACAAACTTTTTTTAAGTCTGTATACCATGTTTTCTTTTCCTTCTTTTAAGAAACCTTCTGGTTGATACATGTATATCTCCTCATCCAAATCCCCGTGAAGAAATGCAGTATTCACATCTAACTGTTCAAGATAAAGGTTTTCAATGGCAACAATACTCAACACTGATCTAATAGTATTGAGCTTCACAACTGGAGCAAAAATATCGGTGTCATCAATTCCTTCCTTTTGCTGGAACCCTTTGACAACTAGTCGGGCTTTGTATCTCTTAGAGCCATCATGCTCATCTTTTACCTGATGTACTATCCACTACCCTCTCTTTAGCCCTAGCGTCCATCCCCGCTCCCTCCTCCTCCACTCACCACATTTCTGCATCCATCCCTGCTCTCTCCTCCTCCATTCACCGTATTTCTGCTCAACATGAAACTTATGTCGAACAAGCATTAGCCTTGGCCAGACACCACATGGAATATGGCCAGGGAAAATCATTTTCCAAGATGATTCCCACTATGAGTTAAGTAAGTACTTACCTCAAATTGAAGTCGCCGAAGCTGATCTCCCCCAAATCATCTTCTCGGTAGCCTCCTCTACGCTGAGCTCTCCACCTCTGGTTAACCTTCCCCTCCCCTCTCCTTGGACTAGAAGCCCTCCTCCTCCTCACTTAGGTTTTTACGAAAACTTGGTGGCAACGATAGATGCCCTACCCCCCTTTGCTGGTCACCGTCTCCCTGTCGAATGAGCTGGTCAGAACACCACTCACTTCATTGCCCCTCGACCAGCCCTCTCTGCCAATGCTCTATCTCTGATTTACTCTTCTGAAAGGATGGAAATCTCTCCCATCAGAGCATATGGATCGCTGTCGTTGATCAAATCGACCTCCTCCACCTGCTCTTTGGAGCCAATCTCAATCTCCCCTACCCTGTTAGCTCCAATGGTAGAGTATCAACTGTGAAATCATCGTCAAGGACAGACCGGACAAAACCTTCCAGGGATTCCTCTCCGTCTCTGCCAAGATCTTTGGATGGGGTAAAATCGGGGTCTCTGGTACTGGATGTCGAGAAGTTCAACAATATAGGGTTTCCTAGTTTGTCTTCAGGGTGAATGGCAATCGATTTGGGGTTTTCAGGTCAGAGATCCAAACCGGTCATGGGCCAAGTCTCATTGAAGGCAAGTTGGGCCTTTCTGGTTCTAAATCAATCAAATTAGTGGATCTCTCTCCTTTGGGCCGGCGCTCATCTAACATAGGGTCGACTCGGGTTTTATCAATTGAAAGGCCTATTAAAAACAAAGGGAAAGGTATTTTGGGAGATGGTGCTTCCTATGGCCATCACCCTCTAATCCAGAATTTTGGGAATGTAGGTAAAGGCCCAAAAGGGAGAAAATACTAGCTGGCCCATGCTAAGCCTTCTATCCCTCTGTTTTCAAAGTAGATATCAATGGGTTTCTCTAGTTCGAACTCGATTCCTAAATCCGCTCTTATCTCGTCTTATGCAAGCATATATGCGAGCCATAGTGATAATCGCTCCCCTCTGGCAAAAGTCATATGGAAATGGTGGATAACGAATTCATTATGAATGATTCGGCTCTAAGATTTCCAGATTCTTGGAAGGCTTGCCTTTCGGGTTATTTTCTCAACCAACCGTCCAATTTAGCTTTTCTTAAAGCAAATGTGGAATCACTCTGGAAAAATTATGGGCTTTTGGAATTCAAACCCCTTCCTGAGGGTTATTCTCTCTTTAAATTTGGATCTGAAGAGATGACTAAAAACTTTTGGAGGAAGCCCCCAGGCCTTTTGGTGCCAATTTAATGATTTTGAAATTATGGGAACCTCTAACATCCCTTATCAAGGATCTTCACACGAAAATTCCAATTTGGGTTAAAGTATTTAATCTTATTTATGATTTATGGACTGCTGAGGGGTTCAACAACATCGGATCGGTCATTGGATCCCCATTGTATGTAGATCGCCAAACGGAGAGAAAGGAAATTTTTTATTTTGCCCGTATTTGTATCATGATTAAAGCGGGGCCTCTAATTCGCTCTGATCTTACTTTCAAGATTACAGGAAAATCCATAACAGTAGCATTTGAATACCAGGGCATCCCTCCAAAATTTGCTAATTGTAAGGTGTTCGGGCACCCTACCCGTCAATGCATCAAAGGCCCTATCAAACTCTTCCCCATTCCCTTGGTGACATCGTCTTCTAAGAAAAATCCTTCTGAGATAGCTCCTGAGTTGGAAATAGGATCTCAACTTCCATCCATAAACAAAGAATCGGAGGTGGAGCTTGTTGAGGAGGTGGACTCCCCATCCAAAAGGGCTTGCACGGATGTAGCCAAAGTCAAAGGCAAACAGGTATTGTCCTCCGACAGGACCAGCGGATGATTCATTGTAAGATTTCCAATTTATGAATATTACTTCTTGGAATGTGCGGGGTCTAAACGACCCAGTCAGACAAAAAGATGTCACTAATTTTATTATTAGTAACCATATCTCGTTGATAGTCCTAGTAGAAACTAAAGTCCAAATTCATAGAGTTGAAATATAATCAGACAAATGGTCCCCTTTTGGCATGTCATAACCAATCACTCGTCTTACCCCTAGGAAGAATATGGATTACTTGGAACCCTAGTATTATTACAGTAACTAGAATTTCACAATCTTCTCAATTTATTCACTGTATTGCTAACTGTCATAACTTTAGAGCCTCTTTCAATTTCACCGCTATTTATGCTTTTAACAAATCTCAGGACTGATGTGTCAATAATTGTTTGGAAGAATATTTCGGATCTTGTGCCAGATGTGACTAGAGAGAGAAAGTGTAGAGAGAGAAAGAGAATGTAATAGAATAATATTCAATGTCCCCCCCTACCAAGAAAGTGGGTCACCTTTTATACTAGAATAAGGTGGAGCCGCTTAAGTCCTTAGTGGGCTGTTGTTACATATTTGATGAGGCCCCTTAGTTAAAACTATGTTTACACATTGGTCCCCGAGAGACCCTAAATACCTTAATAACTACACTAAGTACCTTTTATTACAATTAAGTCCTTATTATTTATATTGGTAAATTCCACCCTCATCAGTAGCCCCCCAGTCTTCGGGAGTATCAGGAGCGCAGACTCACTGCCGAACCTACACCTGTTGTCCGCGGTCTCCTGTGCTTCGGGCCAATGACCTATCTTTGGATGATTTATTCGTTTCCCTCTCGCGTCGGTTGTTCCTTAACATTGTTCATCCCGATCCGACCTTCGGGCAATACTTAAGCTCTGTTGGAGTTTTATTTCCCAATGTTCGTAGTTCTGAATTGGGTTGGTTCCCGCGTTCTTTCGAGCTTTCGACCCGGGCCTTTCTGTGATGGGTCGGTTTCTCTCTGTGGACATGGTTGCGAAGGCCCATATCATCAGTTGGTTCGTAGGAGGTAGCTTAGGTAAGCCTTCGCCAGAAGGTGGTCAACACGTGTCACCAGCTTACGGGGTGCGTCTTTTCCAGACTAGGTTCTTAGGGAGACTCTTCGTCTTCCCGCTGCGCATCGGGTTCATTCAGGAAATGCAGCTGAACCCTCCACTTCTCGGGTACGATCATCGGACCCGGATGTTGCTACTGCCCGAAGCTCTGACCAAGCTTCGAATCCCGAAGCTGGAGAGTCAGAGGTGGACGTCGCGCTCGCAGAGGTCCGCGTTGCTGCTGTTGGTTATGCAGCCAACCCTCCTGACGAACCTCTGCCCGAAGAAGTCGATGCTGCAATCACCACTACCTATTTCAGCTGGCTTCGGACGAAGTATGTCGTTTTTCTTTTCGAGGGGAAGTACCTCTACTTCCCTGAGTCTGATTACAAGGATCTGCTGATCCGCTGGGGAATTCCCGAATGCGTCAATGTTCGGTTCCCGGTTCCTGGGGAGACCCCCGTTTATGTCCGATCTAGGGAGATCGTGGTGTTCACCGAGCTGTTCAACTGGGGGCTGCGCTTCCCTTTAGACCCCGAGATCGCGCTTTACTTCCGCACCCTCCAGATCTGCCCATCGCAGCTGACGCCGAATGTTTGGTATACTTTAATGTCTTGCATAATGGCTTCCCGTCTTTCAGGTCGGGTTATGCCTATGGAGGAGTATATTGCTATGTCGGGTCTGTCCAAGGCTCCAAAATCCCCGTTCTTCTACTATTCCTTGGGAAACAAGTGGAAGATAGTTACTGACTTCTTAAAGGGGCACAAAGGCTGGAAGCATCGGTTTGTGTTTCTGAGCGGGTGTTGGGAGAACGATCTTCCCTATACCTCAGAGAACAAGAGGCAGCTGCTTCAGACCTGGGTCCATGATGGTACCGCTCTTCTACCCCTTTTTTGTTTTTTGTTTTTTGTTTTTTTTATACCGACTCTTCGTGCAGTCTCGAAGGAGTGGTTGCAACGGCTGAAGAAGGATTACTCGAAAGCCGCTGAGGCCACGTTCGAGGTGCTGAAGGGCTATGCACGGACGCACTGGGGTCGGGCTATGCATCGGACCTTTATAGATACGAACTTAATCATGAGTAACCTCTGGCGTTGCTCGTCCGAGGTTCTCACCATCGAGCAGCTGCGACAGCCCCCGAGCTTGGAAGATGTGATTGCGAAAACCGGCGCTCCCGGGTCACAGTTGTATCTGCCAAAGCGCAACAAGGCGCCGAGAAAGCGCCCGAAGTCAGATGACGAGGGAGGGGAGAAGGAAACCGGAGCTGCGGGAGCTGGTGGGCTGATTCGGGTAGAGGCACCCGTGCATGAAGGGGCGGAGGCGAATCAGGACCAGGCTCCAGTGCAGAAGATGAAGGGTCGCACCGATGCGGAGGGGACTAAGGCAAATAAATCCAAGCACTAGAGGACGAAGAGTAGCCAGTTGACCGCGCGAGGGTTGGCACCATAGGACCGAAGCTGTCTGATCAGGACAGTGGTGCGAAGGGTATTCCAACGGCGGACCTTGTTGAAATTCCAGATGAAGTACCCGGTGCTGTCGATGCTTGACAATCCGCACCCATTCCCGCTGCAGGGATCGGATGGTCTGGTTTATCCTTGTACAACTTGCTCGTATCGGCGGCTTGAAAGAGCGTCGGGCGAACGAGCTAAGCCAGCAGCTAGTCTCCGCGGAGGCAAAAGTTGTTAGCCTGACTGGGGAGGTGGAAAAAGCCAAGGCGGCTCAGGCGTCGGCGGAGGGTCGGATCGCGGAAGTCGAACGTGTCGCGGAAGAGGCGAAGACAGCCACGGAGGAGGCGAGGAGGGCCGCGGAGGAGACGAAGAAAGCGGTGGAAGATCGTGCCGCTGCTTTGGCTCTGGAGGTCCAAAAGTTAAAATCTTCGAACGTCGCCTTCGCAAATCGGTGTAGGAAGTGGTCGGAGAAAGAAACGGCTGATGCCAAAGCCGCGTATGTGCTGTCGTTCCACAACCGCTTCCCAGACCTTCACCTCGGGGCAATGTGGTTGGATGTTCCAGAGAAGGACCGGCCCGAGGGGGTCGATTGTGGAGAAGAAGAAGAATCCGACGACGCTGAAGAGGATGAGGAGGATGAGGATGAGGACGAGTGATCCAGAAGTTGCGCTCGGTCTTTTTTGTTTTTGTTTAGTTGTTTTTGTAACTCTTTGAGGGCCGCGGGGTCCCCGATCAATATTTCCGAGGAACACCTTTATCTATGTTTTGAGGGCCGCGGGGTCCCCTATTAATATATTAACTTTTCTGATTATATCCTCTCACATATTGTTACCTGTGTAAAATCAACAGAACATTGAAAAATCCTAAGTTCAAACGTAATATTGAAAAGTCCTGATAGGATCGGGAACCGTGAAGTGTGGATCAGTTCGGGAACTGAAAAAACCTAAGCAGGCTCTGTAGATCAATGCAATATTGAAACATTTCTCTGAGGGTCCGGGAAAGCATATATGTGGATCAGTTGTAGAACTGAAAAACCCATTAAGGTTCTGTAGATCGATGCATCATCGAAAGTTCTCCCAAAGGGTTTGGAAAATCATATATGTAGAGCAGTTGTGGAAACTGAAAAACCCATTAAGGTTCTGTAGATCGATGTATTATCGAAAGTTCTCCCAAAGGGTCTGGAAGATCATATATGTAGATCAGTAGAAACTGAAAAACCCATTAAGGTTATGTAGATCGATATATCATCGAAAGTTCTCCGAAAGGGTCTGGAAAACTATATATGTAGATCCATTAATATTAGTAGGAACGGACGTTGTCCAGCTCGTCAGTTGACCAAGGTCGTAACACTTCAATATTTGGAAGGCAAAAGAAATTTTGGATGAATGTAATCGGGTGGTTGGGTGTTTACGATGCCTCATTAAAACCTTTTCGCGCCACCGAGGTAGGAAAGAGTGCATCCCCGACCAATACAATTCGAAACAAAATGTGAAATACAATTTGAAATACAATTTCGCTACTATTCTAAATACAATTTCAAGTGCTCAATATTCCATGGTAGCCTCAAAAGGTGCTCGAGTCTATTCTGCAGGCGGTATGTCCCGCTCTTGATTCTTTCAACGATTTTGTAGGGTCCTTCCCAGTTCGGGGCGAGTTTACCGAGGCGTTTATCTTTTGTGTGAAGAAAGACGCGCCTCAAAACCTTGTCTCCGACCTTAACCTCCCGACGGCGGACTTTGGAAGCATATCGACTTCTCTTCAGGGTCTGATAGTGCAAAGAGTTCAATTGGGCGCGGTTGCCCTTCTCTTCTATGAGGTCGAGCTCGAGCCGTCGGCTGTCGTCGTTCGCTTCCTCCTCATAAGCGCCGACCCTGAAAGATGAAAAAATGGATTCTGCAGGGGTAACCGCGTCCATACCATATACTAAAGCGTAAGGTGATTCTTGGGTAGCCGTCCGGGGTGTGGTCCGGTAAGCCCATAATACCTCTTGTAGGTAGTCAGGCCATTTTCCGGCCTTTTCTTCAAGATTTTTTCTAAGACCGTCCAAAATGGTTCGGTTGGTTACTTCGACTTTCCCGTTTGCTTGAGGATGGAAAGGAGCGGAGAAGCATTGTCGGATCTTATGAGTGGTACAGAACACTTTCATTTCTCCGCTATCGAACTGTGGTCCATTATCCATAGTTAACCTCTGCGGTACCCC
The DNA here is from genome assembly GCA_036936605.1 of Limnanthes douglasii subsp. nivea. Lineage (NCBI taxonomy): Eukaryota > Viridiplantae > Streptophyta > Magnoliopsida > Brassicales > Limnanthaceae > Limnanthes > Limnanthes douglasii. The sequence continues at coordinate 378,671,118 of JAUPFV010000001.1, forward strand.
GAACCGACAACATATGTTAGACCAGATAAACTTGATGATGTCTTTGGTCTTGGTGGCGGACAAAGGTTCGGCTTCGACCCACTTGGAGAAATAGTCCACTGCCACGACGATCATCTGTCGTCCTCCCGACGCCATTGGTAACGGCCCGACAAGGTCGATTCCCCATCGGTCAAAGGGTAGTCCTTCGGATATGGATTCTAAGGGAGACGCCGGGACGCTTATTGCGTTTCCGAACCGTTGACATGTATCACAAGTTTTGACTATGAGTCGTGCATCTGCCGTTATCGTCGGCCAATAGAATCCCGCGAGGAGAATCCTCCTAATTAGGGCTTTGTAACCGCAATGCGCTGCACCCTCACCATCATGCAGCTCGGACACAATTATTTGTGCCTCGTGGGCCCCTAAGCATCGAAGCAGGGGACGGCTGAAGGACTTCTTGTATAGTACATCCCCTAAAAGGACGTACCCTCGAGCCTTGTTGCGTATTTTTCGAGCCGAAGCGTTATCACCAGGGAGCCGACCCTCAGCTAGGAAGGCGATAATATCACGTCGCCAATCCGAGGTTGCTACCGAAGAGATCTGACATGCAATTTCAGGTCGGTTGTCTAATTCGTGAATTTTGATAATAGACGGACTTTCTTGTTCTGTCACCCAAGGGTAGTTACCGGAGCAGGAAATTGTTGCCAAGGAATCTGCGGCCGTGTTTTCGCCCCTCGGGACATGTTCATAGGTGATTTTGTCAAATGAAGCAGCTGGAACCCTGAGTGCTGCCAGGTATTGCACCAGATGTTCTTTCCGAGCTTCCGCACTCCCCGTAGCTTGGGTTATCAAAAGTTGGGAATCACTTATGAGGCGTACTTGCCTTGCCCCACACACCTGTGCTAACCGTAATCCTGCCAGAGCAGTCTCGTATTCTGCCTCATTGTTCGAAGTATGGAAACCAAATCGGACGGCTTGGAGCATGCTAATACCCGAAGGGGTTACTATTTGTATCCCTGCTCCACAGCCACTGACGTTTGCTCCCCCGTCGGTGCGGGCAATCCATTCGCTTAGTGTGGCTTCTCGGGGGGGTGCGTCCTGATCAGGTCGTTCGGAATGGAACTCTACTAAAAAATCGGCCAGGACTTGGCCTTTGACGGACGTCCGAGATTCGAAATCGATGTCAAAATCCCCTAGCTCCACGGACCATTTGGACATTCTTCCGGACATGTCTGGTCGCTGGAGGATGTACTTGAGCGGGAATGATGTTCGGACTACAATATGGTGGTCTTGAAAATACGGGCGCATCTTCCGCGCTGCTGTCACCAGGGCGAGTGCCATTTTTTCCAACTTCAAATATAGAGTTTCCGCATCCAGCAAGCTTTTGCTTACAAAGTAGACCGCCGTGGGAGCCAGTCCTGATTCACTGATCAAAGCCGCACTGACCGCGAAGTCGGTAACTGCAACGTAAAGGAAAAGTTTCTCGCCCACGGTGGGCTTTGTTAGGAGGTTCGAGGATGATAGGTATTGTTTGATTCCCAAGAACGCCTCATTACATTCGGGGGTCCATGCAAAAATTTTGGCTTGTCTTAAGACCTGAAAAAAGGGAGCGCACTTATCAGATGAGCGAGAAATAAATCGATTTAAGGCAGCCAGACGCCCAGTTAGGATCTGGACTTCCTTGATATTTCGGGGCGGAGTCATATCGGTCAGAGCTCGAAGTTGGACAGGATCTGCTTCAATCCCTTTCTCACTAACGAAGAAACCTAGGAACTTTCCTGACCGGACTCCGAAAGAACATTTTTCCGAGTTAAGCTTGAGGTTTATCCCCCGCAGGTTATCAAAGGTTTCCCTGAGGTCGGCAAGGTGGGCTTCATCCGTGCCGCTTTTAACCAACATATCATCGATGTACACCTCCATATTCCTCCCGATCTGACCCTCGAACGTTTTGTTAACTAGTCTTTGGTATGTCGCGCCAGCATTTTTCAGCCCGAAGGGCATTACTTTGTAGCAATATAGTCCTTGGCCCGTGATGAATGTGGTACTTTCCTGATCCACAGCGTGTAATTGGATCTGATTGTAACCGGCGTACGCATCTATAAACGACAGCAATTTGTTACCCGACGTCGAATCTACCAACTGGTCGATTCTTGGCATCGGGAAGGGGTCCTTCGGGCACGCCCGATTAAGGTCGGTGAAATCCACACACATTCTCCATTTCCCGTTTTTCTTTTTTACCAGAACGGGATTAGAAGTCCACAAGGGGTAACTTGCTTCCTTGATATGTCCGACACCGATCATCCTCTCAACTTCTCGTAGGATAATGTCTGCTTTTTCTGGGGAAAAAGCCCGACGCTTTTGGGAAATCGGTCTGACATTTCTGTTGATAGTTAGCTTGTGAACAACAAAAGCTTCCGGTACCCCGGTGACATCTCTTGAGCACCATGCGAACAAGTCTAGGTTTTCCCGCAGGAGGGCCAGGAGTTGCTCCTTGAGGGTCGGTAAAAGGCATACCCCGATCCGCAGGGATTTTCCCGCAGCGAATTGGTACTGTTCGCATTCCTCGTCTGTTGTCAAAAGGCTTGGAGCTTCCCTAGGGTCATCAGTGGGTAATGATCCCGGGGGAGCCCCCTTAATTGCTATTCTTGAGTTTGAATCATTTCTTGGTCTTTCTTAGGTGCTAATGCTGCTCGGTAACATTCCCGTGCTGCTTTCTGGCTGCTTCGGACCACTCCTACGTTGTTTCCAACCACGTACTTTAAACACTGATGGATCGTAGAAGTTACTGCATGCATTCGTGATATCCAAGATCGGCCGAAAATGGAATTGTGGGAAGCCGGTGCGTCCACTACCACGAATAAAACCGTAACCTCTTTCTTGAAAGGGTCGCGGCCTAAATGGACTACGCCCTCGAATTCTCCTATAACGTCGGCTGTTGATCCTATAAAACCGACTATGGTACGGTCGGACCGCGCAATCATCGGTGGTGTTCTAAACTTGGCAAAAGTGGACGCGAAGATTATGCTAGCCGAACTTCTGGTATCCACCAAGATGCGCCGAACCTCCTCCCCTGCAATGGCCGCCCCGATTACAATGGCATCTTCATGGGGGCCGGCTATGTCCCTCATATCGTCGTCGTCAAAGTACAGAATCGGAGAAGGGATGCTTCTGGTTTGGAAGCAAGTTCGAGCCTCCAACTAAGTGGTTAGGTTGACAATGTGCCTTTTCCTGGATGAATGCGTAACTCCTGCCATAGAATCTCCCCCAAAAATTGTTAAGGATTCAAAGAATTCACAAAGGCCTCGCACATTACCGACGTTCTCCTCAGCTTCCTCCTCAATGATCATGATAATGTTGCGGTTTGCTTCGGGGTCGAGGTATTCAATGGAAACATCGAACTGATCGGTTACTTCTGAGATTGCCATGGTGGTTTCTGGTTTCGGTATTATAACGACTTATTTCGAGGCCGTACCTTGCTGTGCCTTCTTAACGTACTCCAAGAGGTTTCCGTGTTCTATGAGCATCTGTATTTCTTTTTTCAAGGCAATGCAGTCCTTAGTATCATGCCCAATGTCTTCGTGATAACGGCAATAGCGGTTATTCCTTTGTTCCCGTGGTGTTGGTATCGGGAAAGGTCTTCGGTACATCCCGCTCTTCTTGGTCTTTTCGTAGATCGATGCTACACACTCCGTAAGGTCCGCAAAATATGCAGGTCGGATCCATTTGTTAGACATGGGTCGCGAACTCATCTGACTAGTTTGCTTTGGTTTCGGGCTGGTTAGGACCGAAGGCTTGGCTGATACAAGAGGGTTCGGGTGTATCGTGCTGACCGGTTGGGCTGCCCTAGCGTAATCCGATCGGGCGCCCTGCCTTATTACTACCGATGCTTGGGCACTTTGTTGAATTTGTGCTGCCAACTCAGACGCTTCGGTCTCCTCGATCAATATCTGTTTTTCTATCTGAGCAAGAAGTGCGGAAAACGTGAACGCTTGTTTCTTCGCCACTGCTTGTTTCATTGGCCCCGGGAGCAGACCCAAGCGAAACGCAGTTAGGGCCACGTTCTCTTCGCAGTGGTCTAGGTCGGTCTTTGCGTCGATGAATCGCCTGGTATACTCTCTGAGGCTTTCCCCGAGTTTCTGCCTGCAATTTATGATAGTATTTCCGTTGGCCCGGAAGCTCTTACTTCCCACAAAGTGCTGCCTAAACATCGTCCAAAACGTCCCGAAGTTCCGTATGCAATCCTGCGGTAAACGGTTGTACCACTTAGATGCTCGGTCCCTGAAGGTCATGGAAAAAGCTCTACATAGGAGCTTGTCATCGTTGTTGAAACTTAGCATGAAGTTTTTGAAAGCTTCCAAATGATTATCCGGATCCTTCTTCCCATTGTACTTTTCTAGTTTAGAAATGTCGAATTGCTTCGGGAGTTGTCCCGCTAATATCTCGTCGGACAGTGGGGATGCCTTCCTATTGACTCTGAACCCACACGTTCCTCCTCCAAGTCCTTCTGTCTGAACTCCATAGAGTCCCTCATCTCCTGGGCTGATAAACTGGCTACTGGTTCGGTAACCGTGGTTCTGACTGTTCGACGGTTGCCATGGCACTGGTGGCAGCGCTGCCCGCTTTTCACGGCTGGCGGCAGGCATTTCTTCCTTCTCAAAGGACACCGGGGTCTGCTTCTCGGCGCTACCCTTCTTGCATTTTGGGGAGTCTGCCCGGGGTCCTCGGAGGCGTCGGGAACGATTCTTTTGTGTACGCTGGACCCTTGCCCGTCGCCGATACTCTCTGCCCGACGAGTCATCCAAGGTGTAGTCTATTGTCGTGCCACGATGATCCTCCGGGTACCGCCGAGTCCTAGCGTTTTGCTCGTCGTCGAGGCGAGGCTCTCGGTAATACCTAACAGGTCGGGCTTCGATGTGCGGTCCAACCTCATGGTCGGCCGCCTCCCGATCCTCCAAGAGGGGTTCCTTGCCTTTTTCTTCCCGGACCCTTTTCTCGTCCAATGTCCGCTCTCTTTCTGCGTTTAGCCTGGCAATATCTTCAAGGAGCTGTTTTCGGGTCATTATTAGGGTTTGACCGTTTGTCCCGACCCCGGTCGTGGTGTTCCCGACCAGGGACTTCCTCACCTTCCGACGCCGAGACGGCTCGGATGACTTCTCTACCGACCCTCTCTATCACAGCTTCGTTGTGCATCCCGCGAAACGTGGTTTTCAAAGAACGAAGATTCCTTTTTGGTATCACTCGTTCCCACAGACGGCGCCAATGATGTGTCAATAATTGTTTGGAAGAATATTTCGGATCTTGTGCCAGATGTGACTAGAGAGAGAAAGTGTAGAGAGAGAAAGAGAATGTAATAGAATAATATTCAATGTCCCCCCTACCAAGAAAGTGGGTCACCTTTTATACTAGAATAAGGTAGACCCGCTTAAGTCTTTAGTGGGCTGTTGTTACATATTTGATGAGGCCCCTTAGTTAAAACTATGTTTACACATTGGTCCCCGAGAGACCCTAAATACCTTAATAACTACACTAAGTACCTTTTATTACAATTAATTCCTTATTATTTATATTGGTAAATTCCACCCTCATTAAGGACCATATCGATCTTTGGAATGACCTAATTGACATTTCAAAACTTAATACCCTCTCTCCCTAGGTTTCTCTTGGGGATATTAATGCTATCTGTCACCCTGATGAGCGTCTGGGATCCTCTAACTCTTGGTCATCAACTATTGATGATTTCAATAATTGCTGCTACCAATGCGAACTAAGTGACCTTCGATCTTTTGGATTTCCATTCATGTAGATCAATAAACAACCGTCTCACCCCATCCTCTCCAAAATAGATCGTGTCCTTGTCAATTCGGAATGGGACACCCTTTTTCCTATGTCCCATGTCCACTTTGGGTATCTTCGCACTTCAGACCACACTACTGTTACTCTCAACCTTGAGCTTCCTCGTCCAAAGCAGAAAAAACCTTTCTGTTTCTTCAATATGTGGCAATCTCACCCACAGTTCAAGGATATTGTTACCAATAGTTGGAACCTTCCTTCCCCTTCCTCGGGAATGATGGGGGTTTCTGATAAGCTCGTGAGATTGCAATCTGAGCTTCCCCTTCTTAATCGTACGGAGTTTAGTGACATATCCTCCAGAGTCTCTAAAGCTCAAAAAACCCTGTTTGAGGCTCAGGATAATTTAGCCTTTGATCCTCTCAACCCTCGTTTAGTCATAATAAAAAATGAGGCTTCAACGTCTTTCATTTTCATTAGTCGTGCTGAAGAATCCTTTCTTAAGCAAAAATCGAGAGAAAATTGGATTAAGCTGGGGGACAATAATACTAAATTCTTCTATAAAAGTATCAAAGCCTGGTTATTCCGCAATAAAATTATCTCGAACACTAATGACCAAGGTGTCATTGTCTCTTCCCCGACTGGTATTTCCAAAGTTATGGTGAACGTTTTTTAGAACTCTCTGGGTACCAAGCATCTTGCCTCCTACCCAGGTCTTGAAAAAGTCTCTTCTCTGATATCGTCTAGAGTAAATAACACTGATAAAGAGTTAATGACCCGTGAGATTTCTTGTTCTGAAATTAAATCTGCGCTTTTCAGTAGTAATAACGACAAATCTCCTGGTCCTGATGGTTTTAACTCTAGCTTTTTTAAGTCAACTTGGAACATAGTTCGCCCTGACATCTGTAAGGGTGTCCAAGAGTTCTTCCTCATTGGATCTATAATCAAGTCCTGAAATGCAACCTCTATCACTCTTATCCCCAAAAAAGACTCTCCTTCTGTGCCAGCTGACTATAGACCAATTGCACTCTCCAATGTTGTTTATAAAATCATTTCCAAAATCCTGGCCAATAGAATCAAAGTCATATTTCCTTACCTTATTGATTCTTCTCAATCAACCTTTGTTGCGGGAAGGAACATATCTGATAACATCCTTTTATCCCAAGAGCTGCTTAGGGGATATCAGGCTAAGGGAAGAGGCAAAAGGGTAGCTCTTAAAATTGACATCATGAAAGCCTTTGATAATGTCCGTGCGCTGACACCTCATTCTTGACATTCTTGTGGCGATGCAATTCCCGGAAAAGATGATCATTTGGATTGTCAAGTGCATATCCTCTCCCTCTTATTCTATTACTATTAATGGAGACCTTCATGGTAAGTTCAAAGGAAAAAAAGTTCTCAGACAAGGTGATCCCCTCTCCCCTCTCCTCTTCGTGTTTGTTATGCAAGTACTTTCTGGCATCCTCAAAGAGAAAAGTCAAGATGAGAATTTCTGATTCCATTGGAAATGTCACAAGCAGAAAATCATTAATCTCTGTTTTGTAGATGATCTGATGATTTTCTGTCATGGGGACATTCATTCTCTTAATCTCATCAAAGAAGCTCTGGATGACTTTTATATTATCTCTGGTCTAAATGTCAATACATTTAAAAGTCAAATATTTTTCTCTGAAATTGACCATCACCTAAGAACGAATCTGATGCCTATCTTAAACTTCCATGAGGGCTCTCTCAGAGTGAAATAACTGGGCGTTCCTCTTCTCACAGGCAGACTTACTCACACTGATTGTCGCCCTCTTCAGCATAAAATAACCTCCCGTATTGATTCCTGAACTTCCAAGAATCTCTCCTATGCGGGAAGACTTCAGTTAATCAAATCGGTCTTATTTGTAGGACATGTTTATTGGTCTTCGATATTCATTCTTCCTTCTAGAATAATTAAAGACTTAAGCCAATACCTTCGTCGATTCCTGTGGTTTGGATCTTCAATGAAAATTCATGGGGCCAAAGTGGCATGGTCCACTGTTACCACTCCTTATAAAGAGGGCGGCCTTGGGATCCTAGACCTAAAAATCTGGATTCAGGCGGTTGTTCTTAAGCACCTCTGGTCTATTGTTAGTAATCAGAACCAATCAATCTGGTGTGAATGGTTTAAACCTAAAAGATTAAAAAAAAGGTTTTTGGAACGTTTCTATTGGCTCCTCCCCCTCTTGGATATGAAGGAAAATTATTCGTCTTCGCTCTTTGGCTATTAATTTGTACAGGGTGGCTATCCGAAATGGAAGAACCACTTCTCTCTAGCATAACCCGTGGCTCTTCTCATCACCTCTGGAAATCCAGTACGGCACTGACATCATCTGTGATTCTCGTATGGGAAATAATCTAAAAGTTTCCGACATCATCTCAAATGGTGAATGGAAGTGGCCTACAAATTTGAGATCGGCTAGGTCCCGAAGCCGTGCACATCTGGAAGAAATCAACCAACTTATTCTCTCTCTTCCCCATCCGAACTCTTTATCGAGGGACGCTCCTTTTTGGGTTACAAAGGATGGAGGCAACAAATTCACTATACAAGCCACATACAACACCATTCGTTAGCATATCCCAGCAAAGGGATGGGCAGGGTTAGTATGTAAGAAATATAACATTCCACAGAACTCATTTATATATTAGCTTGCTTTAAAGGGTAAGCTTGTCACCAGAGACAGGCTCATTAGTTAGGGTATCAACACCCCTACTACTTCCGCCCTTTGCAACTCTGACCCAGAATCTATATCTCATATCCTCTATGCATGTAGTTTCGCTCAGAATATTTGGTCTTTTATTAGTATCAAACTTGGCTTCCCATTCCACCCCTCTTCCTGACAATCTTAGATCCTCGATGCGTAAAGATGGTCTAATGCTCGAGACCATTGTACTTGGCGCACTTGTTTCAACGCGGTCATTTACCACATTTGGAAAGAACAGAATTCAAAAATATTTGGATCCTCCCCAGCCATGGCTTCTATGATATCTTTCAAAATCTTATCGGATCTCCGATATAGATTCCATGGAACCAAGATTGGCTGGTCATCGTACTATTAAAAAAATCTAACAATTCCTCTATTTCTATTTTCTTGGAGGTCTTTCCAGTATAGCGTGGAGCATGGAGCTTGGATTCCTGATTCGTGATCTTGGAGTCACCTAACATCCACCTAGTCATCAGAGCATGATATTTGAGTTGCTTACGTTTTTTCTATTATGCCATATCTCCTGTCTATGGCATCTTGACATTGTTATCTCCTTTGTTGTTGTATTACCTCAGGGTATGCTCTGGAAAATTATATGAACACTTTCATTTATTTAAAGTCTTTTTTCAACCAAAAAAAACAAGAAACTCTTTTAAAATGAAAAAAAAGAATATGAAACAACATAAAAACTAAAGCTAAAATCGACATCAGTTTCAAAGGTACTAAACGTTAAGAGTTTAAATATTTTAAAACAAAATAAAATAAAAAATTGATAAATTTAAAAAAGATATTAGCACTATTGACAAAGGAAAGAAAACTCAACTTTCAAAAAAATCAAATCGAAGAGCATTTGCTTGGAAATTTTTGCAACTCAAGTCAATATATTGATAAAACAAACATTGTCCAGGTTTGCTTATCCAATTTGTTAAGCATAATCCAAAAAATATTTAAAGCATACATCGATAAAAATACATAATAATAGTGTCACCATTTATCCTGCCGACATTAGAGCTTCTATAAAAGTAATGATACATGTGAAGCTAACGACGAGGGAGATAAAACCTCATGCGGATTTAAGACTATTTTGGCGACTCAAACAACCAACCAAAATCAAAAAAATATTCTCCATTATATTTTCCACTATGTTAAAGTTATTATCGATATAATATGTTTTATATATAAACTAAATTATTGAATTTTTATCGTCTAATAGTTTGTTTGTTTCTTCCATTTTTTATGAAATATTTTATGTTATTTGTTTATTAACTTTTTTAACATATTAATTTTATCTTCATAACCCTTTTTTAAATATTATTTCGTAATATAGACATTGCTTATATAATTGTCTTATAAAGAATAACGGGAAACTATCTTAAAAAATTACTAAAGACATATTTTAGAATCAATATTTGAAAGTTGCCAACATTGTTTTATTATGGATATTTTTCTTACATATATTTTTTAAATAATCACTCAAAAATATTGTCAAACAATCGTTTGTAAAAAAAATATTTAAAACCACATTTTAATCGTTTTTATTCATAAACATCATTTGAATGTTGTTTTATAGTACACGTTGGCTATATAAACACATTATTTTATTTTTAGTATCATTATCAATCAATCATGACCTTTATGTTTATTTGAATATGGATTATATCCATGTTCATGTTAATTGGATGCGTAGGGTCTTACCTTTTGTTGTAAAAAACAACGAACTTGACTTATAGGTATGATGAAATTTGTTACCGTCTTCTTAGCATGACATCTTACGTTTTATTATATAAGCTTGGTGTATAGTTATATTCGCGTTAATTAAATGCGTAACTTCTTACGTTTTATCAATTTGACTTGATTTATAGCCATGTTTCCTTTGAATCGATATATATATATATATATATATATATATATATATATATATATATATATATATATATATATATATATTAGTTATAATTTTCTAACTTGTGTAACTTCATGTGTAACTTCTTTCACTTGTTGATTACTTAGACTTCACCATTGAGAATCCTTATTATCATCATTACTAATATTTACTAGCATATTTAGCTTAAAGAAGTATGAAGAAACATCATCATCACTACTTTTGGAGTAATAATATGAATCATTACTATCTCGGAGAAATATTCCAAACATTACAATTATAAAAACCACATTTTCGAGAAACATTTATTTGTGTCATCTTGGCAGATAATTATTACCATTGTTATACGTTATTTCTTACTTTATTATTTTTGAAATTGGAAAAAACAACGATAGTTTCATTTTCTTTGGCAACTCCTTTATGTAAATTAATTAAAACAAATAAATTTTCTATTTCCCGAGACGTCTTAATGGCTGTGTATACAAATTTCCATCAAAGACCATATACTTTGCAGCACGCAACCGTAAAGTTCGAGCTTGCGCTTTGTGAGACAGATGAAGTTTAATATTCAAAAAACGTGGATATTCTTTGCGCCATCAATATAATATTCAACAGATAACTCCTCTAGACGATATTTCATGTAATATTATTAAACGGTTTTCTTCTCCACAACCAAATTTTTCAAGACATATTCTAAGGCATTTTCCAAGCGTGAAACTTGTACATATGTAATATTTTCAAAACCTCTCTCCATCTGATTCACCATCTCTAATTATTTTCTTATATATTCCTGTTTGTTTCATCATTTCCATGAGAGTGACCAAATACCAACTAGGAATCTTACAACCTCCGAATGGCCTTTGTTTCACAGATACAAACTAATCTAAACGTAGACTCTTTCATACTCTACTTCATTACTAGTAGCAATAAATTTGAATCTAGTTAATAACTTGGTTAAATTTATCTCCAGTTGCAATTGTTAATATAAAAATGCCACTACCACTACCATTTTAACTTGAAGAACCGTTCAACTTGAAAAATCCATTTTTGTTCCTTTAACTCGATTCACATCGGCTCACCCTCTTCCATTTCAATTTTTTTTCTTCAAACTCATTAATAAACTCAAAAACATGTTGTGTTTTGATCGTTATTTTGAGTTCAAACTATATCTCATGTTCACCCAACTCGATCAACCATCTCCTTAATGTTCTAGAACTATATTTTTTCCACAATATATTCTTTAAAGAAAACGCGTTCATAGAATTGTCACTTGAGCTTGAAATTAAGATTACATATTTCTCGTAGTTAATACGAAACTAAAAGCTAATTTTCTAAGTTTGTAACTCTCTTATGCTACATATCCTATTCTAAGCTATATATTTTTCCTTGACAACCCTTTCAAAGATTGGTTATCGATCTACAAAAGAGTCGATTCACGAAAAGAATCTCTAAAATGAAGAGTATATTTACGTTGTTCAAGTAATTTACGAAGGCAGCATATCCAGGAAATGACAATATGAATCAGTTGAGCCCCCTCTTGCACAGTTCTATCAATTCAGCCTTAACCATCAAACTTCCACCGTTTAAGTCCAACTTTCTCTCAAGAAAACAAATAGAGAATGTGTTTTATATCGATGGGAGATTCATAAAATGATGAGACTTTTCTTATAAAAAATCCTTCAATGCGTCCGGAAAAAAGAAACCGTATTCAAGCCATGGATAAAAGAGAAAGAGGCAACCCAAAACGGCCCCTGATCTGTTATGCACACCCCCGTATGAATCGACTAGGTATGGTATTAACACTCCTACTAACACAAATGGGATATCTACACTCAAGCTACCCCATTTGGGATCTCAAAGTAATCTACCAGTTTCGAGAGACAATCCTTTGCGGTTAATCAATGAACCTGAGAAGGAAGTAGAAGATCGCCCCATATTAGGATCAAAGGCTGGTACCTTAGGTGGAGTGGAAAAGTATTGGTAATTATATATTATGCTGATCTACACTTTAATAATTATTAACGTTTTATGTTCAAAAGGTTGAAGGTTGTCTAAGACACTTTTACGAAGCTGAATCAATGTGTAAAAAAATTTGGTCCAATACATTCTGCAAGTACTTCACATCGCCCAATTTTGTTCATAGTCATCTATGGCGCAAAAAATCAAAGTACGCCATATGCTTGGAGTAGTGGACGACTTTGTCTCATCCGATGGAAGTTCTCGAGCGAATTGATCATCGGATGGTCAAGTTTTTATTTGGACCAGGAAAAAAGCCCTAATTTATACGTTACGCCATATGCTTGGAGTAGTGGACGACTTTGTTTCATCCGATGGAAGTTCTCGAGCGAATTGATCATCGGATGGTCAAGTTTTTATTTGGACCAGGAAAAAAGCCCTAATTTATACGTTTAAGAAAAATGTTGTTGGCAGCTTTATTCTAAAGATATCAGCTAGAAGCATCGGTAAGATAAACGAACTGATGAGCCAATAAGTAAGGTTTTCGAATCAACCATAAATCAAACGCAAGAAAGACTTTGCCTTTGAAAATAAAAAAAAACATCACACACATCAACAGATACAAGGGGAAAAGTAACATCAAAGAGAAAAATAAGAGGTAAAAAATCGACCAAGAAATTGTCGCCATCGCGGATCAATCCACCATCCCTCATATGTTCGATTTCTATAATGCTCAAGCATCATAAAATCATTACGAACCTCTCTTAAAATAAGATCAAAGGGTTCTTGATTCTCCAAGTTTAAGGGATGCACCACCAAGGGGGAGTTAACATGAGCTTGGCATTCAAACTCCAAAAGAATATTCTATAGCTTCGGAGCGCTCTGCTAATTCCGAATCCTTTCAATTTATGGAATCAGACTCTATGTTATTGCTTTACACTAGCTAATCAAGCCCATTTCCAAATTGGGATGTAATGTAGTCCAGAAAATCCAAACAAAAGCCTTGTTTATTTTATTTTATTTTATTCAAATATCTTATGTATTTAAATCAAATCTAAATTATATTAAAATTTTATTTTATTTTAAAATATTTATTTTATTTTCTTGTATTATAATTTAGGGTTTTGAGAAGCTCTTATATAAACCCTCATATGCCTTTAGTTATTTTAAGTTTTTGGATTAATATATATTTTATATCTGAAAATTTCACTCTTTATTACCCTTAGATTAGGGTTTCATCATGTTACCTTTGAATTAGGGTTTCATCTATCGTTGCTTCTTCTTCTACTTCCGCCGCGTCATCAGTTTGATATCAGAGCCTCAGTTCCTGCTACGGGTCAAGCATGTTTCTGAATCCTGATTTCATCTGATTCAAGGTTTAAAGAAGAGAACAACACACATGGTCATGAAGATCAGGAAGATCGTTTGAGTATGAGGGGGCATACCAACCGTTTCAATGACGATCGTATTGACCAGTTACTGAAGGAGTTTAAATTGGCTACCAATCGTCGAATCAAGGTAAAACTTTCTTATCGAAATGTCGTCTCAGGCTATGAAGAGGTTTTTAAAACCATTTTTTCATCAACTGGACATGGAGATGTTGTCTTCAGGCTATGAAAAGGTTTTCAAAACTATTTTTTTCCTTCAACTGGATGGCTTCAATGTGACTTCGAATAAGGAGCACTCGAGAAGAATTATCTTATTCCGGTAAGGTCAACAATTATAATTCTCAATGTAATGATTGAATAAAATAAAATATATAATTTAGGTTCTTGATGGTGATGGTGCTGTGAATTCGAGGACGAATTCTTGTCAACCAGGAGAGGATGATGTAGCCCAGAAAGTCTAAACAAAAGCCTTGTTTATTTTATTTTATTTTATTCAAATATCTTATGTATTTAAATCAAATCTAAATTATATTAAGATTTGATTTTATTTTATTATAAAATATTTATTTTATTTCCTTGTATTATAATTTAGGGTTGTATTATAATTTAGGGTTTTGAGAAGCTCTTATATAAAGCCTCATATGCCTTAAGTTATTTTAAGTTTTTGGATTAATATATTTTTTATATCTGAAAATTTCACTCTTTGTTACCCTTAGATTAGGGTTTCATCATGTTACCCTTGAATTAGGGTTTCATCTATCGTTGTTTCTTCTTCCATTTTCCGCTGCGTCATCAGGATGGGAAGCAACAAAGTAGAAAGTGACTGTAATATTTTTTGAGAAAAATGTGAGCGCCATCGGAAAGCGACCTTGGAGAAAAGTTCATGTGCTTATCACCAATATTTTGGGTGCAAGATATTTAAAAAGAGCTCACGGAGCAAACATCCACTTTTGAGGCTCAGATGGCCGCGTTAGAGTCCTTCTTGGAAGATCAGGCTTAGAAACATGAAGAGGCTGAAAATGAACAAGACCTTCACATGGATGGCTACCAAAAAGAAAGGAAGATAACAAAAAAACCTTGAGGATCTGATCTCAGTCAAGAACAAAGACGTACATGATAAAGAGGTCGCGGTTGATTCTTACCCTTAGGAATGCATAAGCTCTTTAAATCATCGGGATGCTAAAGTCAAATTCGCATTGGTTCTCAACATCAAAAAAACCTTTTCGAGAGCTATATCTTGGTTGTTTTTAGGAAATGGTTTCTGAGGGAGACGTCCTGCTCACATCTCATTGGAAGATGAACAGAAAAATATTAGATTCAGAGAGTGAGATGCTGAGTATGACAAAGAGTAATTCAAAAACATAAGTTATAGCGAGGATCAACTACTAGCAAATCCTGAGGATGAGGGAAAAATAACAAGTGGCGAAGCCAGTAAAGATAGATACGAGGGTGCTACATGATTTCGCCTGGTTTCCAATGTTGTAACATTTTTTGTATTTTTTTAGATTTATAAGTCTCTAGTCGGTCAGGGAATTTGGTGCTTGCATTCAAAATTTTAAATTATCAACTCTTTCATTCATTTTATTTATTACCATCATATAAATTTGTTATTTGAGATTATGTTTTTGGAATCTTCCTAGCTGAGGAACCCAACCGGTCATCAAATCACTCTTCAAGCATGACCAACTAATGTCGGAACCTTTCCAAAATCTACCAACTAGTGTTGTAACCGTTTAAATGTAATTAAAACCTTTTAAACTTCACCAAGTAGTGGTAGAACCTTTTAAACTTGATTAACTAGTGTTGTAATCTTTTGAACTTGACAAACTAGTGTTGGAACCTTTAGAACGTGATTAATTGTCCTTAAACTCCTATAATGACCAACTTGTGACAAATAATCGATCTACTTGCACCGGTTACAACAGAGTTTGTCCAAGCAGTAACATCCATATTTTCAATCAAATAAAACACCAATCTATTTTGAAACTCTCATCTAACTGTCCTCCAATCTTAACTACCTTCCCACCCACTAAAATAGACTTCTTCATTTATTCCATAGATCATGTCTCATCAAACCACTTTTGTAGGTTATCTATATCTCGTTCCTTCAAATCTATCACGCATTCAGTATTTTCAGCCATCAACACATCCAAGATAATCCAAAAGTTTCTTAGGAACACATGAAGAACCTCATGGTGATGAAGAATATCCAAAAGCTGGGCAGTCCATGTATTGTCCAGATGAAGTAAAACAAGAAAACTCGGAGGTTGGGTCAACACTGTACTTCTAATATTTTTATTGAACAGTAGTGTAATGTCATCTGCATATTGCTATTGCCATTACTTATTGACGCAAGTGAGTGCTTGTAAATTGCAAGTATCATGAAACTTTTTAAGCAATTCTTATAGGTTGAACATGACGAATAGATTACTTAGTGTGTTTTTTGTCTTATTTTGAGATTTTATTGGCTGATAAGCTACCGCAAAGTGAATATAAATATCAAAGTAAATATTTGTATTACTTTTTTGCTCGCTACAGTAATTAGACCAATGAATATATGGCTATATTTTTTGGTTTCAAATGATAAAATATAGCTAAATAGCAACGCAATTTGTTTTTAAAATTTTCATTAAATTTAACAACGGATTTACAATGTCTATCACAACAAGTATTCAATTTATTTTTTACAACTGGATGACAACAAGGTTGACAACGATGGGCATTCTAACATAATTAACCGTTGGTGCCATGCAACCGCAACAAATCTTGCAACAATGTGACCCGGTTCCACCCGGTGGCAAAAGATTTCCGGTGGAAACTGAGTTTGGTTAATGACCCCACTTAACACAACCGGTGCTTCCGGTATCCAACTTGTTACAAATGGGAACAATAACTTTTGAAATCAGAAACTCTCTCTCTAACCATTTACTTAAGGTGCTCTATTATCTCTCTACTCCTCATCAAGAATTAATTATCTTCTTTTGTATTACAAAATAACCCTCTCTATAATATATATCGCATCAACAAGTATTGTATAAATGATGATGTAATCAAAATGACAAAGGGATCAATGGTGTGTATGAAATACAATTTTCATAAGAAAATTTACATTTTCCATAAGAAAATTTACATTTTCCATGAGAGTGTTGTTATGGGTGATGGTGCAGTAGCATTATCAAGGAGTAAAAACAAAGTCTGTAGGATCAGAATCAGTTGTGACATTGGCGTCTCGGTCACAAGAGTGAAAGAAAATTAGCTATTTTGGGAAATAGAGATTTGTTGAAATGGTATAAAGAAGAATCATTGAGATGAGGTATATTCAATGTTTATTAAATGAAATATGATTATTGAGAAACATACATGAAGAAAGACCAAGTGTCTTCTGATAAATAATGGGTTAGAATTTTGTAGTCGTGATTTCAACGAGTTCTCCAAAGCTCTGGGAATAATGCATTATCACACTAGTTCAAGAACATCACAATAGAATGGGGCCATACGAAGAATGAACAGAAAAGTCTCAAAGTTTTTTATTAGTTGGGACATGACTTTTAATTAGTCTACTCACTAGACAAAAAAGGTGAAATAGTAAGATCAGGATCGGCTGGAGTAAACAGGTGGAGCTTGAAGTAAACAGGTGTATCTGAACCATAACACAACCTTATAATATAACATTGACTAGAGAAAAAAAATGACATTAGACCACCAAAAATGCATGCAAATCTAATTGCATATGTTATGTCAGTTGCGGAAGAAGTTGAGATACAGGAACTTGATAGCTATAGAGAAGTTAAAGTATGTTCAGAAGCAGATTGGTGGATTGGTTTTATGGGGAAAAATATTGAATCTCTTTATAAGAATAAAGCATGGAAGCTTGTTGACTTGCCTAACGGATATAAAGAAGTATGCTGCAAATGAGTATTTAAGAAAAAAGGAAGGTAATCCAAGGGTTGAGATACCTCTATTAAAAGCATGATTGGTCGCTGAAGGTTTTATCAAAGGAAAGGAATCAACTTCAATGAAGTGTTTTCTCTAGTTATGAAACATAGTTTGATTTGGTATTTGTTAGCCATGGTAGTTTTGAAAGTTTTAGAACTTGGGTAGTTGGATGTGAAGACTATTTCTACATGGTGAATTGGAGGAATGTATCTATATGAGACAACAAGACGGATTTATCGAACCTAACATGAAGGACAAGGGTTGTCTGCTAAAAATATCATTGTATGGTTTGAAACAGTCAGTTAGGAAATGATACAAATGATTTGATACATTCATGGTGTCAACAGGGTTTACAAGAAGCTCATATGATAGCTGTGTGTATCATTAAAAATGTCTGATTATTTTTGTGTTTATTTATTGTTGCTTATAATATATCACACATTGAGATGAGTGACATGGATAAAGAACAAATAGTATGAGGATAGATTACCAGGAATATAATTGTATGATCATCGTTTGTTTCACCAAAACCACATTGAGAAAGCTCTACAACAATTCAACACGCTTATTGCTAAAACAATTTGTAACCTATCTGCTACGGGATGATCAATGGTTATTTATCTCTAATTTATATATATAATTTTCATGATCATTTATTTTTAATTTAATAGGAATTTGAAACTTAAATAAAAATAATAAGTTATAAAAGGAGTTAAACAAAAAGTAAAGATTTTAAAAAAAATTAAGAAAAAAAATTAAAAATCAAATAATTTTTTTTATAGCTATTATATTATTGATACGATGTAGGTCTATTATTTTATCTGTAACAAAATAAAACTCATTGAAATATCTAAAAAGAAGTATTAGGATCCAAAAGAGATGAACGTCTCTTACATTCAAAAGATATTGTTAAGGCATCCACGTTATAATAATTTATTATATATTATTAATTTGAGCTAATACTTTCTTTTAAATTAAAATTATTATTTAAATTCATGTATTTTTAATAAAATTTAATGTTATTTTATTTATAAATTATTTTTGAGTGTTATTGGTTTTTATTAAATTCTATTATAATTATATAATCAATATTTATATGTTATATGACTTAAATATAGATCGAGAAAGATACTTAGGTTGGATTATGATAATAACAACATCGGTGTAAGATACAATAGAGTATTTACTTGATTTGCGAAGTATAAATAGATTTTTCAAATCCTAAATATGATAAGCGACTAGATATATCTTCCTATATATAAAAAAGTTAGTTTATTACTCTGAGATAAAATAATAAATATACTTAAAAAGATAACTAGCTTTAATTTTTCTTAAATTATAAATAAACTAAAAAGATTGAACCTGATGGATAGTGCAGTAATTTTAGATTTTATTATTGGTAAAATTCGTTTTATACTCATAACATTACACCATGTATATGTAATGTTATTAGACTAAAGCATATTGGATCATGATTTGGAGATCTAGATTGGAACCAAAGAAACGATGAATTATGTCGTGACAGATCTGTTATTTTATTTTTTATATTTTTTTATTTTTCGGAGGGCAGAAGGTAAACCACACAAGGTGACAGGTTCAGCCGAGAAAGCGTATGTAGAGGGATTCGAACTCATGACCTTTTGGTTATAAGAATGTCATACTCAACCAACTCGGCTACCCCCTTGGGGGCACTATAACTGATATTTGTTACTATAAATAAGAGATCACTACCATAAATAAAAGTTTTTTATTAAAATATATTATATTGATACTTCATTCTTTTTAAAGAACGTTAGGTTCCAGATCTATCTGACCAGAATTTTCAATACAAAAGTAGCACAGTGAATGTGAATTGATTACTATCTTAAATTATATTTTAAAAAAAATTAAAAAAACATACTAAAATTCTATTATGGTAAATTTGAACATAGATTCAGATTTATTTGTCGATAAAAACATAGAAATATAGATTCCATGCATCCGCCTACCTACTCCGACAGTTCTAATCACAGATTTTCATTAACAACCATAGGACCCGCGTGAGGAGTAGGCTAATCATTTTAATATTTTACGGGCTCTATTATCGACTTCGAATCCACAAATTAGATGAGTAAACTAATGCATATAGAAATTTGAGGCGGATAAAGGAAATTACACAATGAGATATATGATAGCGAATGGGTACAAACAAATCACTAACAGACTCGAGGTTCATTCTCAGGATTTAAAAGTGGGAACATAGAAGACTATTCAAACCGAGGATGCATTGGCATGAGTAGAAGAAGTCTTCCTAAAAGAAGGAGCAAAAGAATTAGCAAACCTTTTTCTCAAAAGACGTTGGTGAAAGCAAGAAGGAACATTACGGGCATGGGCCCTCCAGCCATGGTCTTGGTGAATGGAAGCTTAGACTACTAGAGATCTTCTCTAGCATTCCTTGTAAACCATCAACAACTTTATACAGCTCTACTAACGATCCATTCTGGATATGAGCATACTTCTTTACCACAATCGATGGTCCCGTATAATCATTACCAATCACCTTAACTTATGCACTAGCCTTAGCATAAATATGTATCAGTGTATCTCAATATGAGCAAATGATATATATATCCCCCTTTCTCAATAGAAGGAAGTCAATACAATATAGCAGTCCATGAATACATGCTTCAGCCAAGCCATCAAGAGAGCCACCCACCAACTACATCAAACTCTTATTACACCCAATATACCTAGGTTTACAAGCCTTCATCTCAATATAAAAACATTACCACTCACTTGGTTGACAAGCCATCAAACTCTTATTACACCCATTAGGCTTACCCGTTTATCAAATAAATAAACAATAACAAAACAAGCTATATCTAGGACGATGATGACGTATTGACGGATGATGAATCTTCATTAGCTCGTTACTTATTCAATGAACATTTACCATCAAACTTTAACAACTATAAGTTGGATGGATACAATGAAAATAAAGACCATGAACATCACATCGAGCAATTTAAAAACGAGATTGTGCAATGCAGGGAAGATGATAAGATGAAGTGCATAGATATTTCAATACAACTTAATTAGATCTAAGGTAATCAAGGGATATGTGTATTACACCATCCACTAAAGAAACATCTAAAGGAAACCGTAAAAGAATATAAGAAGAGTTTTATAGACACACAGAGGGAATTACATTACTGTATTGATTTTGTGGTAGTTGCAGCATACAAACAAAGATCATTACTATGACCTCTATAAGATGGCATAATGAAGAAGAAGGCAATCAATTTCAGATATTTACTTAAGCTAGTTGAACACCACATGACGGTTAAGGAGATTTTGAAAGGAAAGACCAATGGAGACACGATAATTCGAATTGTATTCCCACTTAGTATTCTCTCGTGTAATATAATGAACCATTTACGGTGGTACAAGTGAACTTAAAACCACATAATGAATCATTCATGAATAAGAGTGAACATTTAGAAAATCCAGAAAATTAGAATAAAAATAATTGGGGGAGGCCTAAAAATAATTACAATAATAATAACAATGGTCGGAGACAAGAATGTCTAGTCAGGGGACCATTTATAGAGCTGACTGAGAATTTGGGACTTATCTATAAAATAACCGAAGATGTAGTAAAGTATGGAAAACTGGAGAAGTTACAAATCCTCAATGAACAAATACACAAGTAAAAGTTTTGTAAATTCCACAATAACATCAGAGACCTTACATGAGATTGTTTGGCTTTGCAAGATCAAGTCCAGATTGATGAAGTTAAACTGTCGAAGTTCATTAAAAAATAAAAGAAACAAACCAAAATAAGCATTATCAATCGAGACCGCCAAGCCATGAGAGGAAAGCTCTAGAAGCACCTAATAAAACAAGTGCCTTGGATAAAAATAAGGAAGGAAAATCCCTCTAGAGTTTTCCAAAACGCTAAGACTAGTTAGTAATTGTAAAGTATAATATTATTAAAGAATGAAATAAACTTTTTTTAATATGTTCATATCCTCTATTTAAAGATATTTTTTTCTTAATTATTCGAGATGGATGACTATTTTACCCTTCAACTGTTATAGGTATTTTAGGAAAGTTTCATATTTTTCTTGATCATCTACTGTCTTCTACCATCTTCTAGTATCTTTTCTATTCTTCATGTCTAAGTATTTTTCGTCATTTTTTTTCTACATCTTGTTATACACTGCTTAAACTTGGAGCGTCGGTTGCCAAATATTTTGAAATAATATAAATTTAATTAACTAGATAATTGGATTTGGAATACACTTTACCAAACCATCATCCAACACCGAATTTTGTTCATCATCCATCACGTAACATGTAAACGACTAAAGAATCAAACTATGATAACGATCTGTTGGATTCTTAGATTGACCAAAATATTGTTCATTTTCAAGATGATGTTAGATCATAGGATACTAACAAATATTAAACTTATTCATCATCTTCGACGCTTGTTAATGAAGAATATATCGAACACATAGAAATTGATCTTGATGAGTCCGGAACTATTCACCACAACTCACTGTGGAAACCGGACAGGGATAATCTGGAAAATAGTTACCCACTGAAGTATCCGGACATGACAAAAGTATTAAAACACTAAACACCTTTTGACTAAGCTAATTGCTAATCTGCTTAATAAACTAATGGGTCTTTGAACTCGACCCGGTTTTATAGTTTGACTCGAAAGCCCATACCCATAATTAAGGGTATAAATACCCAACCACTTTCGTTAATGAGGGTAATGAACATTTAATACAACCATGCAGCTTAAATCTCTCACTACAAAACACTCAAACATTTAATATCTTTGAAATACCACAAAACATCTCACAAAACTACCCTCAGTCAAAAATAATCCACATCTTCGTCAAGGACTACGATCTGTGGACAAGTATACAAAAGAATTCTATCAGCTGCTGGCTCGTACGGATGTGAACGAGTCGCTGCATCAGCGGGTATCCCGCTATATTGGTGGGTTGCGTCTTCAGCTTCAAGATGTGTTGAACATGTTCGACTTGTGCTCTGTTTCCGAAGCCCATCGGCGTGCCCTCCAGGCAGAAAAACAGTTGGCTCGCCGGACCCAGATTGGCGTACGGACTGGTGCTCCTTCACGGACTTCGGCGTCCAAACCAGTTCCACGTCCAGCCGTTCCCATTGTTCCCATTGGTGCGACCAACCGTTCTGCTGGTAAGTTACGTTGCTTTGACTGTGGAGAATTAGGGCATCGTGGTAGAATGCCCGAATGCTGCGAGTGCTAGGGGTCTTTTCTCTCACGAGGCATTTGAACCGGCCCCCATTGTTCTTGATGGTCTCCCAAAGTTTGATACATATGATGATGATACGGCGGAGGTTACGGTGGAGGTTGTGACAGTTGATGTGTTTCCCGTTGCTAGCCCTGTTGTGACGAATGTGTTTGCAGATGTGTTTCCTATTGCTAGCCCTGTTAGGACTGATGTGTTTGCAGAGGTGCTTCCTATTGCTAGCCATGTTGGGACTGATGTGTTTGCAGATGTGTTTCCCGTTGCTAGCCCTGCTGGGACTGATGTGTTTGCAGATGTGCTTCCTGTTGTTAGCCCTGTTGGGACTGATGTGTTTGCAGATGTGTTTCCCGTTGCTAGCCCTGTTGTGACTAATGTGTTTGCAGATGTGTTTCCTATTGCTAGTCCTGTTAGGACTGATGTGTTTGAAGAGGTGTTTCCTATTGCTAGCCATGTTGGGACTGATGTGTTTGCAGATGTGTTTCCCGTTGCTAGCCCCGTTGGGACTGATGTGTTTGCAGATGTGTTTCCCATTGCTAGCTCTGTTGTGACTGATGTGTTTGCCGATGTGTTTCCTATTGCTAGCCCTGTTGGGACTGATGTGTTTACGGATGTGTTTCCTGTTTCTGACCGTGACACCAAGTTTGTGAGTCATTTCTGGCGCAGTTTATGGCGCATGGTGAATATGCAGCTCAGTTTCAGTCGTACCTACCACCCCCAGACTGATGGTCCGACAGAAGTGGTTAATCGTTCCCTCGGTAACGAGTTGCGCAACCTGGTGGGAGATCACCTGAAGGCATGAGATCAGTGCCTACCGTAGGCAGAGTTTGCCCACAATCATGCCCTTCACTGCTCGACGGGTCTTTGTCCTTTCCAGGTGATGTATGGTATTGTGCCCTGGGGTCCTGTCGACTTGCTCGCCCTACCCAGTACAATTCGTGTTCACACAACTGCTGAGGAGCTTGTATCGCAGACTCGCCAAACCCACCAGACAACTTACGATCAACTTGTCTTGAGCACCGCCAAGTATAAGTCTGAGGTGGATTCTCATCGTTGTCCTGTTCAAATCGAAGTTGGTGACTATGTGTGGGCAGTTTTAACCACAAATCGGTACCCTCCTAGTGAGTACAACAAACTGGCCGCCCGGAAGATTGGCCCGGTGGAGATTGTGGAGCGGATCAACCCGAATGCTTATCGACTGCGTTTGCCTAGCCATCTTCGTACGTCTGATGTCTTTAATGTTAAGCATCTGATTCCTTATGCAGGTGACTCTTCTGACGAGGAGACTGGTTCTGATTCGAGGACGAATCTTCTCGACCCAGCGGGAATGATGTAGATAGTTTAGCGCTGAAATTTATGAAGACTGGCGATCACCCGAAGAATGCGGTGAATTGACAGTTTGGAGCTCCGGTGTCTGATTTTGACCCACATCACCTTATTTCGAAGGAAACGACGTCACGAACACAAGTCACGAGCTTTGCTCGTGAGCTATGGGCCTTTTTGGGCATTTGGGCTCATCTATCATCTTATTTTGCGTTTTTAATACTTTAGGATATTTTAGTAATTTCCATATTTTTGGTTTTAGGGTTTCACTTGAACCCTTATATAAACACATTTTCTATACATTGTTGAGGGAGTTGTTTTGATTAATAAAATTAGGGTTTTAATCCCTTTTTTAGCTTCTTTTGTGTTTCACTATTCGTTTGTCCAAGGATCAATCTCCTAAGACGGATGAAGAAAAAGACTTCATGGCTAAGGTTCATTATGCCTCAGCTATTGGAAGTTTGATGTATTCAATGGTCTGTACAAGACTAGACATTAGTCATGCAGTGGGAGTTATGAGTAGGTTTATGTCAAACCCAGGGAAAATTCATTGGGAAGTTGTCAAATGGATTTTGAGGTACCTACTAGGTACCACAGAAAAGTGTTTGTACTTTGATAAAGGTACAAGGCTACGTAGATGCAGATTTTGGAGGTGAAGTTGATCACCGGAAAAGCACTACCAGTTATATATTTACTATTGGAACTACAGTGTTATTTGGATGTCAAAGTTACAAAAAATTGTCATTCTATCAACTACAGAGGCTGAGTATATAGCAGTGACCGAAGCCAGTAAAGAGATGATACGGATTCAAGGTTTGTTAACCGAGTTGGGACTCAAACAAAAGAACAACGTGTGATAGTCAAAGTACAATTCAATTGGCGAAGAATTCAACATTTCATTCAAGAACCAAGCACATTAGTCTTCTCTATCATTTCATTAGATCTTTATTGGAAGATGAGGTGCTAATACTAGAAAAGATCCAATGAAGCAAGAATCGAGCTGATATGTTAACAAAGACAGTAGCCATTGAAAAACTGAAGTTGTGTTCAGCTTTAGTTGGTCTGCAAGAGTAATAAGACCAGAAAGATCTGTTGCATAGATCAAGGTGTGAAGACAGGTTGAAAACAGTCTTCAAGTAGGAGATTGTTATTTGGACATAACAATCCAGCCTGTTATTATTGGATAGGAGAGATGCTAGATGAAAAGACAATGAAAGACAATGGAGATGAGGCAAGTGCTAAACATATTAAAAAGAACTGGAGTAAATTGAAAATACAGTGTAATTTTAGTGGGTCATAAATTACACCTTAAGGACTGTAATATATTCCCCTTTTAAGTGTTACAGTCTCTACAAAACCTAGAGTTAGGATTGTTTGTGTATTCACCAAAAACGGCAGAGTCATTGTGTGCTTCTAATAAAATTGATCTGCAGCAGATCCGGAGACGTATGTATAATTTGCTGAACTCCGTTAACAATTGTGTGTATGATTTCACTTTTGTTTTGTGCTTTCCCTTTTCTTTTGATCTGATTTGACAGGAAAATAGCATATTTCCCTTACAGCGGTAACACGATACTTTTTTTTAATCTTATTTTTATGCCTTTTGGATCCTTGTTTTTTAAGAATACTAATTTTCATGCTCCACTAAGGTTCAGCTCAGTAACAAACACCCAAAATGTAGGTAAATGTTTTTTATTACAAAATCGGTGGTAGTATCTATTACTTTGGAATTTTCGTTGATAAATATCTTTTTTAACGGCGAAAATCGATTAAAAATCAAGGTTTCAATAGTAAAACAATTATGGTATTCGTCATTCAGTTGATTAAGAAAGATGCGGCGGGGAATTTCAAGTTGCCAACCTTTAGATAATTCTTTGGTAAATGAAGTATGAAATCGATTTATGGTAAGAGTAGTGGATAAACATGCTAAGATGTAAAAGTAAACACTACTGTTATTCTAGTCTATTTGTAATCTTAGTTGCCGCTGACATATAAATTTGTTTATATGTCCGATGATTGGAGATTAACCATGCTAAGATAATAGAGCTAAAAGACCTCTGCAAAATATGAAATTGTTATGGTTGTTAAACGACTTGAAGTTATTTTAAGAATAATTATTTGTTGACAAAGTTTTTAACCTCTAGGTTAAGCTCCATTTGTCATTTAAGAAGTTTGATATTTGAAAGAGGTGATGATTATGAGCTCCGGCATTGAAGTAACGAGCGTCCGTTAAATGATTTCGGCTATAATTATGATGATGATCCTACATGAACAATTGGAGATGTTTTTTTTTTCAACATTAGCAATTGGAACTGTGATGCATCTATTGTTTCCAAAATAAATATACTTACCACCGTTAACAAGAGCGGGTGGAAGGTCATCGTTTCCAACAACAGGGAGATTTTGGATAAAGCTAAGGTCTATGTTGTTAGATATAATTTTCTTTTTGAAGGAAGTTCCTTATATCTTTTTATCTTTTTGTTAGTACGACTGTCGATAACGGTAATACTTATGTAGCCAGAAAGTCCGTACAAAAGCTTTGTTTATTTTATTTTATTCAAATATGTTATGTATTTATTATTTTATTTTAGTTTATTTTAAATTATTTATTTTATTTTCTTGTATTTTAATTTAGAGTTTTGTGAAGCTTTTATATAAAGTCTGATGTACCTTAAAATTTTAAGTTTTTGGAATAATATATATTTTATATCTGAAAATTTCACTCTTTGATACCCTTTGATTAGAATTTCATCATATTACCCTTAAATTAGGGTTTCATCTATGGTTGTTTTTTCTTCTATTTCCGCCGCGTTATCAAATACAATCTGTTTTTTTTCGTTACGCCCTTCGAATTTTTGCTTTTTGAGAATACTAATTTCCATGCCCCACTCAGGCCTAGATTCAAGATGAGCACTCAAGATGTAGGTAAACGTATTTTTTTTTCTATTAGAACATTGCTAGTATGCATTACTTTACAGTTTTCGTTGGTAGATATTCTTTTTAACGGCCATAATCCAAAACAAAGCAAGTTTTCATTGGTTAAACAATTATGGTGTTCATCATTCCAGATGGGTAAAGGGGTCATTGCAAGTCGATTAAGACATTTGCAACGGGGAGCTTCAAGTTTCAAGCCCTTAGATAGAGCCTTAGCCAATTAAAATATAAATAATTTATGATACGACTAGCGTAAGAAAATAAAAGAAACAATCTCTAAGTAAAATGTAAAAGTAAACATACTTCTTGTCATCCAACATTTTTTTTCAACAACATACTCCTTGTCATCCAACATTTTTTTTTCAACGTTACCCATGTTTTTGGATGATTTGGATTCCCAGTTTCCAATTGTTGTAAGATCACAATTTGTACCATTGAAAAGGCTCAAGTATATTAGGTTGAAGCGGGTTCCTGACAATCTATCCCAACATTTTATAGAAAAAACGAACTTCATCGCCGAGAACATGATTAAAATAATATTCTACTTTTCTTATGCAAATTTTATCATCATATGTTACACCCCATTTAGATTGAATAATTTTAACTTCTTAAACTCTATCGTCCGGATATATGAAGGTAAAAGACTAACTTATTTTCGATGTGGTTTATTATATCAACGAAGCAATCCTGGCGGTAATAATTTAATTGTGTCTTGACCGTTGTCGACTTTGGTAACTAAACATTCATAAGATATTTTAGGGACAATTTTGGAAGATTTACTGGAAAATCCATATAATCAAGGACCCTAGGGTCTCCCGCTAATTTCTTTTTTCTAAAGGAATAAGAAAGTTGTATAGAATTTTGTACGAAAAACTTTATTCTCCAAAGATTAAAGGCTTGAGATTCAACCACCATAATCTCAATATTATATTATTGCGGGAGAGAACTTGTACTATCATTAAAAAGCACCCTACCTTTTTTATGAACACAATAAAATTATGAGATGAAATCAAAATGGGAGCGGCCCTCGTATTTCTGTATGTACTCTTTTATAGCATATTAAATGATATTAAATGAGCTTCTTGTGTCTATCGTAAATTCTATGATTTCTTACTTCTACCAATTCAAGTATGATTAGTACGAAGTCACTGTGGGGTGCTGTTATCCTTATAGGTTATCATCCGTGAACCTTAAAATTGGGTAGGGATTATGGCAGAGGTCATGAATGTATTGGCAAAAAAGAGATGAATTGAGAAAATAGGGAGTATTTGGAAGCAAACAGTTTAAGAATGTACAAATAGTAGACACGGTAGAGGATGGTAGACCACAGTAGAAGATTCAAGAAAGATATGACACTTATTAAAATACCTACAGCCGTTGAAAGGTAAAATTATCACTCATGTAATAACTTTCATAAGATACACGTGTCGCTCGTCCCAAATAGTTGGATATTAAAGTAGCTATAAATATAGGATTTGATCATTGTAAAAAAGATTGATTAATTCGCTAATAATATTACCTTTTACAATTACTCTTGATCAATAACTAGTCTTAGCTTTTTGAAAACGCGAATAAGGATATTTATTCATCATATTAGGCACCACTTTTAGGAAATATCTTAAAAGATATCATTCACCAACAAAATAGTGAGGACTAGGTCATGAGTAGACAAAGGATTGACTGAAGGTCATTCTCGTGGATCTCGAACAATAGTTTTTGGAAATGTTCTTTCACCGGATTGCGTGAAAAAATATGCAAGGAGTTCAGAGTATTTTTCCAGGAACATCATGGATCATGTCTCCTATTCAAAAGGTAAATATTGAACTGTGAGGTTGATGAACTATTTTGATCAATCTAATGGTCGTACTATTATCACAACAAAATATAAGCAACGAACATAAGGGATGTGCGACATTTACGTATAAAATTTGAAGGCAATCAATCAATTTCTCTTTTTGTGCCTAAGATTTACAAATGAATGAGTTAAGATTTGATAAGTACACGCTCAATCTATTGCAAAATTAGCGAGAGAAAGAGAGTCAAAACTGATTTGAAATTATAACAATGACATTGTTGTTGATAACTGAAAAGATCAGATCGAGAGAAAATGTTAATAAAAAGGCATTTGGAGATGGTTTAGTTCATGATAATAAAGTGGTTTCAAATGAACAAGATGATGGTAACAAACTGATTATTCTGATAATGAGGCGTCATCAAAAAAAGGGAAAAAAATAAAAAAGTTATAAAAAAATTAGGAAAGACAACAAAAGGTGGCAACACCAAAGATAAATATGTATACGTTGGCTAAGTATTCGTTAAAACAAATAATTTATAAGATTGAGAAGTACGAGGTTATTATAGTCTTTAAGCACCTTCACGAGCATTTTTGCAAAATCATGTTGGGATTTAGCACGAACCATATTTTTATTTGTCATGCTTTCTTTACGAAGTTAAAAAATGTGAATTTTCTTGATTCAACAATCTACCGTCATGATCTTTTGATAATTTTTATGACTCATTGATGTATTTAAAATGGGAAGAGAATCACACCATGTCTTTGTTTCAGAAATTTGAAGAAATTTGAGGATCACACCATATCTTCAGAGCATCGGATAAAGCACATTTATTTTTCAAAATTTTGAGACAGGTTAAGAAGTTTTCTTCATATGATGAATGTACCCAAGTGTTCAACGACTTATAAGAAGATCTAAGTTCGTCTAAGATTTTGATGACATCAAAAGAGAGGGATATTTTGTTTTTATATTCAACGATTTCAAGTTATTTCGGTAGTGTTGTTCTTGTGAGGAACGATGATGAAATTTATAAACCAATTTTCAATGTGAATCAGATATTTGTTGATGTAGAGATAAAATACTTAAAATTAAAGAACGTAGCTTTTGGTTTAGCTGTATCTACAAGAAAAATACGACCGTACTTTTAAGATTTTATCATCATTGTTCGAACATATTTCCCTTTGAAGAGTGTTCTTTGAATAATAGACGTTTTCAGAAGATTAATAAAATTTTAGCCTAGAACAAAATAAAACCATAACTAGTTGTTGAATTTATCAATGAATTTCAAAAGAAAAGATTTAAAATGGAAGACGAACCCATAAAAATTGATTTGAACTATTAAGAATGGGTTGTTCGAGCCGAGTGGGATTTAAGTGTAAATGAAATTGGAGTTGGTGCTCTCTAAACGGTTCAAGGGAGAGATGAAACTAAACAAGCTATTAAGTTAAAATTCTATACTACTAATAATAAAGGAGAATATGCAGTCGTGTTAGCAGGATTGAGATTAGCTCATATTTGTGAATCAAATGTTCTTTGTTTGTTATTATATTCCCATATGGTTGTCAGTCATTCATATAGTAATTTTCAAACAAAGTAAGATAACATGATAAATTATTTGGAACCATTGAAGAAAATGGAAGAATATTTTGAGAAGGTCACGTACGAGGAAGATGCACGATTAGAAAATTAAGAGGCAAATTTGTTAGCAAGGTTTGGTTGGGTGGATGCTAATCATTTAATAATAATTTGAGAAATATCATCACTTTTGAGAAATATTAAAAATCAAGAGGTTTTATCTGACGAAGATAATAGTGATTGGCGTAAAGAATATTTTTTTTAAGATGAAATTTTATCGTCGGACAAACCGCAAACCCGAGCTTTGTGAGTGCGTATTGAAAAGTATGTTGTGATTAATGCAATTTTATATCAAAACATTATATGTGAGTTTTATTAATATGTTTAAGAAAAAAAGAAGCTCTATTTGTTCTAAAATATTTACATGTTTTCTCTTAGCATGAATTTATTTATCGACGCTTTTGGTCGATGCTAAAAAGAAGCACTGTTTGTTCAAGAATATTTACATGATTTCTCTTAGCATGGATTTAATTGTAGAGTATTTTGACCGATGCAAAGCAGATTGTTAAGTATTGTGATCTTTGTCAATGTTTTGCCAATACCAGTTATATGCATAGTAAAGCAGTGTGTTCAAATCTTTCTCTATGCTTGTTTGATAGGTGAGGTACTGATCTGGTAGGACCATTACCGATGGTGATAGATATAAGGAAATTTCTAATTGTAGTCATTGATTATTTTACTAAGTAGGTGAGGTAAAAAGCGTCGATGAGTACGAAGTCTCGAGAAGTTTGGGAATTTCTATAGTCCACTATTTTGAGTCATTATAGAATTCTGAGGGTGTTAATGATGAATAATGGTCCGTAATTTCAAAATAAGGTGATGACAACGTTTTAGAAAAAAAGAGATAGAGAAATAATTCACTACTCCATATCATACAAAATAAAATAAAAATAATAGAGGTTACAAATATACCTATCTTGCATGAGATAAAGGGTAAGTTAGAATTGGTTATGTAAAAGTTCTCGGATGTCTTTAATGAAGTTCTGTGTGCATATAGATTAACTCTTAAAATTACAACAAACGAAACAGTGTTTGTTATGGTGTATATGATGAAAGTTTTCTTTCTAGTATAAATGATAATTCCTAGAAATCAGATTCAGTATTATTCATCACAATATAATGTCATGGAAAAATTTATAAATGTTGATTTGATATAGAAACGACAAGATCAGTTTCAGTTTCGAGCAAAACATTATAGAAGTTCAATGCGTAACTGATATAATGCAAAACTAAGGTTCAGAAATTTTCAAAAATAGATATGGTATTAAAA
This sequence comes from Limnanthes douglasii subsp. nivea, assembly GCA_036936605.1. NCBI lineage: Eukaryota > Viridiplantae > Streptophyta > Magnoliopsida > Brassicales > Limnanthaceae > Limnanthes > Limnanthes douglasii. The sequence continues at coordinate 378,703,012 of JAUPFV010000001.1, forward strand.
AGGTAATTAAAAAGATGAGGGATAAATATGCTCGGAAGTTGACGTCAAACTTGGATGGATTTGTTAAAGTAGTATCCAAAAGACATAAAGGTAAAGTAGTATCCAAAAGACATAAAGGTACTTATAGACTCATGGATATGGAAGAAAATCTATAACATCCTCGGAATATCCATCATTTAAAATTGTACAAAAATATAACATTTGGTCGGTATACCTTTTTTCCTATTTGGTGGCGTGTGGATTTATTTAACGAGATACCATAAAGAACATTATGAATGAAACATCTTGCCAAAAAAAATCTATACGTATTGTCATATGTTTATTTTAGTCTAATAACGTTAAGTAAGTAATAACGTATGTATATTATGATAATTTCAAAACTTACGGTTACATATATGTTCAAATGTTCTTTTAAACTAATTATTACTAATGATTTTCTAAAATAAAAATGATTTTTTTAAACGAAAATTGTTAATAATTTTTAAGCAAGTCTACAACTGATGGTTACTAATATTTTATAACAAAGTGTACAACCAACAATTTCTAATATTTTCTGAGAATGTATCCAACCAAAAATTATGAATAATTCTAAGAAATGATCCAACCAAAGATTATTAATATTTCTTTATGATGGTAATATTAATGTGTTTTAAAGCGACATTTTCTATGTAGTTTCTCTAAATTGATGGATAAATAACTAATGAAGGAAAAAATCAACATAAGTTAAAACAAATAACTAAATTATAACTAATAAGTGGATATGGTTATGAGTCCAACCTATTTAAAAAATATAAGAAGTTATGCATCAAATAAAATCGAATATGGCTATAAGTCAAGTCGAGCTTAAAAGTGTAAGACGACACACTAACATAGTAAATGACATGTTATAAATGTATTAAGTTGCGATCATTGTTACAAGTCAATAATAACTATTAAAGAGCAAAATGTCACCCACCACGATCAAAATGAACATGGCTATATGTTAGCCATATTAAAAAATATAGGTGGTCACACCACGATCAAAATGAACATGGCTATAGGTCAGCAATATTAAAAAATATAAGTAGTCACACCAGTTTTCAAAAGTGATAAATCTGCATAATCTACAACATATAGTGATAACAAAGAAATATCTACAAGATAGCTATCAAAGAAATGATTAATCGAGAATTATCACAATATGATACAAGGATTATCTTTGAAAATAAAAACAAAGATCATTTGTTATGATAGGAAAACAATTAATTTTAATGATGGTTTCTAAGGTGGTTACATAAATTAGATGATCAAATTAGTATGAAAAATATATAAATGTGAGAAGATAAATAGTAAATTGAAAAAAAAATAAATGTGAGAAGATAAACATAAAATTGAAGTAGTTAGATTCTAGCTAACAAAGAGTTATAAGCATACACGAGGGATAAAATAACAGTCGTATGCTAGCCGTCATTATTAGCATTGTCTTTATTTTTTATCGATATTTTTATCAAGATGAATAATGAAGGTATAAAATTCTGAAAGAATAACTGACAATTTTTTGAACATTCACATTATATGTATTTATGCGACATAATTTTTGCAACTCTTCACGAAGGTAGTTGTAGTCTGGACCCTATAAGATACTTTTGTGCAACTAGTTTCGTACGAATTAGCAAAAGACGTTTTCTAATCAATTCTTTAGCTTCGTCCAAAACTTGTTCAATCAAGTATTTCTTAATTTGCTTGACATCGGTCTTTTTTATCTTTGTTAGAATTCTCGACTTCAAGTTTGAGTTTATTAATCTTATTTTCAAACTCTTGTTTGGAACTCGCCTTTAATGTTAGTTGTTTATTCAACCATCCGACTTCTTTTTTTTCCTATTCGTAAAAACTGGTGTCTTTCATACTTATTTTTTTAGTTCTATTGATCATTCACTAAAATGAATAAAAGAGATTGACATTCAATTCAAAAAGGTCATCTCACGTGATGAAAATAGTATGTGAACGAGCAAGATAGTGTTGAATAGACTTTGCATGGTAATTCGTATATTAATATAAGTTAGTATTAATTGATAAAATATGATTCAAAGTTAGATATATTTACCAGCATATGACATTTCATTTGATTTTTAAGATTTTTGATGTTGGTAAGAGTTGATGGTATGAACGAGAACATTTAGCTAAGAAAGCACCAACGATTCGTGAGATACCTGCTTGAACCAATATTATAATACTTACAACATTTAGTAAGACCACGAGGATCTTCTTTCCTGATAGGTTTAAGGGATTTTGGTAAGCGATGGCTTATATCTTGGGTTAGAGTATGAGTTTTTTCTAAAGTCGAATCTTTAAAAGTTTTTTTTTCTTCTTATCAACGATTTTGTGACTTTTGGTGGATGTGACATTTGTAGGAGAATGACATTTTCTGGATAATTATTCCTTGGGTTGTTTGTGAATATTAATGTCGGAACCCGAGTCAACATCTCCCCTGAGATAATTTTCAAATGAATTAGTAAAATGGTTCTCTTTGGAAGGGTCTGTGGTAGTAACATCCGTTATTTTGTATATGTCTGATAGAGAAAAACTCTTCTAGCGGCCATAACAAGGAGAGAAGTAAATTTTATTGCCTAAAAATATTGGGAAACTTATCTTTCCAAATTAGTTGAGAAGCGATGAAAATTTCTTTAAGAAAGTTATGTCATGAATTATACTTCTTTCAATTTCTATAAATTTCCTTAGCATCTAAAAAATAAAAATAAAATTATCATAAGTATAATTTATAAAATTATAAGAATAAAAACAAATAATATATGATTGTAAAACACACATCTTGTCATCCAACATCTTTGAACATCACCAAGTTGTTCGAGTGTTTTAACCCCCAGTTGCCACAAATATAGAAAACAATATTCTTCCAATTATGATCAGACGATAGTAGTGTAACTATACTTCTAAGTTTTGGCAAAATGAAGTAGTAAAAATGAGTGTCGTTAACTTTTTTAAATCGGAAAATGTAGAAAAATAAATATTTCAAAAGGAATTTTAATAAGATATATGTTATAATTGTGTTAGTTATTGATCGTTAGCTGATAGGTGTAAGTTGAGTAGGACACAATCTACATAACTGAACAAACTTTGAAGTTTAGGATTGAAGAGAAACTAACACCCCACTTCATCGTCTTATCATAAAATCACACTTTACATTTATTAACATAATGTGGATATTGTCCTTCTCATGGAATGTATAGGATAACACCTTCCCACATACCCTTTTAAAATGAATGATTCTTTCTTTTTCAATTTTATTTTGAACATAAATAAAAATTTTATGGGATAACTATCGGTAAAAATTCAACTTCTTTTTCGTTAGGTTGATAAGAAGATGAGGCAAACCCAATAGTAGTGGTTTTTATCCAAGCCTTATAATCATCATTTTTATTAGATATTGCAGGTTTTATGAGTGTTTCGAGAACGATGAAGTTTTTTTCTTTAAATATTTTCTCAAATTTAGCGATGGTATCGGTAAGAGGGGTTACATAAATTTATAAATGTATAATATCTTCTTTATTAACAGATGGCGAAGAAGATGAATAATTTTCAGATTTGTTAGTATATGATGATCGAGCATCGTCTTCAAATTGACCATTATGTTGGTCAATTCTAGTATCTAACGAATCGTTGTCATATTTTGATTATCTAGTCATTGACATGTTATGTGATGGGTGAAGAATGAAAGTCAGTATTAGACAATGGTTTAGGAAAGTGTCTTTTAAATCAAATTATTTAGTTAATTAAATTTGTATTATTGATTAATCTAATCTAATAAAAAGTAAAGAAATCAAGAAACTATACCTAAAAAATGCGATATGTACATATGTATTTCTAAGTGATGATAAAGGAAGGCCTTGGTTTTGAATACAAAGTTTAGAGATAGAAGTTAGAGAGATAAGTTGTAGGAACCAAAGATCGTAAAATTGAAACTCAAAAAGTTTTTGAATATACATAGAGTGGATAAATGAATAAATATCATTGAAAAAAAAGAAAATGAGTGGTCTAGATTATATATCAGAGGTATGAGAAACAAAACATCAAACGTTTTATTGATAAAAAATACGTGTTATGACGTTATTAATTTTTTACCTATTTTAGATTTTAATTAAATTATTTATATGCATCTAATGATAGAAGTAGGCGACGATAAATCAAAATTAACACGAGATATAAGTTTACATTTATAATGTTAGTAATAATGCGCATAACATATGACTATATTTCATGACTAGTAAGAGCTCTAATATTATATGTTGCGAGGACGTGATTACCGTTAATGGCAAACAAACTTATTTTTCTTGGTTTCATTAGAACTCCTTACAAGCATTATTTCTATCTAGTATTATCCAAAAATAATCTATAGAGGTTAAGAATAGCATATGGAAATAGAACGTCGATAAAATAACTAAGTGAAACATCGGGAAAAGAAAGATGCATCAGTAAAACATAGAATATTTGGCAGGCGACACTCCAAATGTAACCAATGTATAACAATATGTAGACAAACAAACAACATAATATACTTAGACATAAAGGATAGAGAAGATACTAGAATATGGTTGAAAACAATAAAACATCCGATGAAAATATGAAGGGCAATCATAAGATAATCATTCATGTAAACACATATCATTGGATATGTAACCATACTCGTTGAAGGGTAAAGTAGTCATTTAGTCATTCATGTAATAGATGGATGGCATATATTATAAGATACATGAGTCACCGGTCTCAAATAACTAGGAATAAAAGTAGCTATAAAAAAGATTTCATCATTCGAAAAATGGTTGGTTCGTTGAGTAATAAAATTACACTTTCAAATTACTTATGATCAATAAATAATCTTAGCTTTCTGGAAAACTTTGAGAGGGATTTTTCTTCATCATTGTTATCCAAAGAACTTGGTTTATCAAGTGCTCTAGAGCTTGCATCTCATGACTTGGCGGAGAGTCTCAATTATTTTTGGTTTGTTTTTTTATTTTTTTAATTAACTCAGAGAGTTTAACTTCATCAATCTCGACATGATCTTGCAAAGCCAAGAAATCCTATGTAAGTTATCTATATTAATCTGGAATTTACAAAACATGATCTTTTTTATTTTTTCCTTGGGGATTTGTATCTTCTCTAGGTTTTTATTAGTTGATTACATCTTCAGTTCTTTCATAGATAAGTCACAGATGATCAATAAGGTCTGTATATGGGTCCTCTTGCTAGAATTTATTAGCTCTGACCATTCTTATTGTTTTTTTAATTATTTTTTTGCCTCTCTTGATTATTTTGATTGTGATGTTTTGGTTTTGCTAAATGTTCAATCTTGTTTCAAGATGCTTCATTATGTGGTTTGAAGTTCACTTGTGCCACCATAATGGTTCATTGTTTTTTAGCAGAGTATAATAAGAGATAATGCAGTTGGAATGATTGTGTCTCTGTCGGTCCTTCCTTTCAATATCCTTAACCGTCATGTTCCACTAGTTTAAGTAAATATATGAAATTGACTGTCTTCTTTATTATGACATCTGATAGAGGTCCTAGTACGATACTTTATCCGTATGTTACAACTACGACAAAATCATTACAGTTATGTAATTCCTTCTTTCTGTTCACGAACCTATGGGTATATTCTCTTAAGGTTTCTTTTGAATGTTTCCTTAAAGAATGATGTAATATACATATCCCTTGATAACCTTAGAACATATAAATTTATTTCTGAAGTCCATTCATAATCTTTTAAAACTTTTGATAAGTGATGGTGGGAGGTTGTTGAGCCATGTAGGGGTGTTGCCTCTAAAGGTTATGAAAATATTTATGCACGTAATCTTCTCATCTACCCGTACTGCACCATCTTAGTTTTAAATTACTCGATATTTATGGTTGTTAAAGTTTACAATATGTAAGGAATTAATGAATATTCTTCATCCATCAATATGTTATCAAGGAGACCCACTCTCTCCTTTCCTTTTTGTCCTCGTCATGCAAGTTCTATCTCGTATTCTCAAGGAGAAGTGTACTGACAAAAACTTCAAATACCACTGGAAGTGTCACAAACTAAAAATCACTAATCTCTGCTTCGCAGATGATCTTATGATTTTATGTCATGGTGATATCAATTCCCTTATCAAAGAGGCCTTGGATGATATTTACTTGCTCTCTGGTCTCAAAGTCAAATCTTCTAAAAGTTAAATCTTCTTGTCCGGAATCAACAGCTATCTGTGTTTAGAACTCCAGTATCTTATGATTTTTGTAGATAGAACTCTCCCAATTAAGTATCTGGGAGTTCCCCTTCTTACGGGTCGTCTTACCCACACGTACTATCGTCCTCTCCTTCATAATATTACCTCCAGAATAGAATATTGGACCTCCAAGTACCTATCCTATCTGGGTAGAATCCAACTAATCAAATCTGTCCTTTTTGCTGGACAAGTCTATTGGTCCTCCATCTTTATCCTACCTTCAAGGATTCTCAAAGAGCTCACGCAATATCTTCGTAGATTTCTTTGGTCGGGTTCGCCATGAAAACCCATGGGGCGAAAGTTTCTTGGTCTAACATCACCACTCCCACTAAGGAGGGCGGCCTTGGGATCCTACACCTACAATTTTGGAATCAGACGGCTGTCCTTCAACACCATTGGTCTATCATCGGTAATAACAACCATTCAATTTGGTGCGAATGGATTAAAAATGAAAAAATAAAAAATAATAATTTCTAGAATCTTAATCTGGGAACTTCCCACTTTTGGATTTGGCGGAAAATTCATCGTCTTCGCCCTTTGGCAAGTAAATTGTACAGGGTGGCTATAGGCAATGGTGTGAGTACCTCTTTTTGGTACAATCCATGGATTTTACAAAACTCACTGGTGACGCATTATGGACCAAACATTATCGATGACTCCAGACTCGAGAAAAATTTATTGGTATATAATATTATCCTCAATGGTAATTGGAACTGGCCATCTAACGTTAGATTGGCTAGAGCTAGAAGTCGATCAAATCTTCGGGAGATTAAACAACTCATCCTTACCCTCCCCCCTCCCAACATCATGGCTAAAGATGTTCCATTTTGGAGTGTGAAGGATGGATGCAACGCTTTCACAATCAAGGATACCTAAAACTCGCTTCAACAGCCTGCCCCGATAGCGGGGCAGGCCGGGTTAGTTTGGAATAGATTCAATATTCCTCGTCATTCCTTTATTCTTGGCCTGCTGTCCAAGGAAAACTATCCACTAGGGATAAGTTACTTAGTTGGGGTATTAATACCCCACATGATTGCATCTTATGCAATTCTGATCAGGAAACTATAGCTCACATCCTCTTTGACTGCAGTTTTACCGAGAGTATATGGATTTATGCAAGTGTACAACTTGGTTTTTCTTTTCCTGTAACTAGTTGACAATCTTGGGTAAATGAGGCGTCAAAATGGTCTCATTATGGGAACCATCACATTTGGCGTACTTATTTTGGCACGATCATTTATCACGTCTGAAAGGAGAGGAACTCACGAAAATTTGATTCCCCTCCGTCCAATGCCTCCCAAGTGTCTCACCGAATCTTTACTAACCTTCGGTACAGATTCCTTGGCACCAAGATTAGTTGGCCTATGTAAAAGCTCACATATTCTTCTCACTCATTTCTTTTTTGCAGTTCTCTCCTCCCTCGAGCCTCTAGTATTCCTTGCTGATGCAGCTGATCGATTTGGACACTCGTATTTTCTATTCCTGCAGACTCAGAGTTTGTTTTTGATTAGTAGTCTCCCGAGTTCTTTTATATTATCGGTAATTACCATTACCATGGTAATTAAATTTATTTCGTAAACTTGTATTCCTCGGGGTATCCCCTAGGTATTTGTATGAACACCTTTTTATTTATTTAATGTTTTTACACAAAAATATATATATGTTATCGTCGTCTTGTTGTGTTATTGTTTATTTATATGATGAACGGGTAAGCTTGATGGTTATTACCCCCTGTCACTTGTCAGCCAAGTGAGTGGAAATATTTTTATATTAAAATGATGGATGGTAAACCTAGGTGTATTGGGTGTAGTAAGAGTTCAGTGGAGCTGGTGGGTGGCTCCGTGGATTGTTTGGCTAACCCATGTATCCATGGGCTGGTAGGTGAGTTTCTTCCGTTCGCAATGAATATGTATGTATAAATGGTTTATGTTAAGATATATTGGTACATATTTTTACTAAGTCTAATGTAGAGGTTAAGGTGCTTGGTAATATTTATGTTGGACCATCGGTTGTGGTAAAAGAGTATGCTGATATACAGGTTGGATCCTTAGTAGGGCTATATGAAGTTGTTGATGGTTTGGTAGGAATTCCAGAGAAGGTTACCGGTATTCTAAGTTTCTCTTCACCAAACCCATGGCTGGAGGGCCCAAGATCTTGTAAGTGTTCCTTCTTGCTTTCACCAACGTGTTTTGCCAAAAGGGTTTGCTCATTCTTTTGCTCTTTTGTTAGAACAGCTCATTTTCTCATGTTAGAGGATCATCGGTCTGAATAGACTTTGGAAATTCATGAGCAGAGACGTCGGAGTAGGTAACCCAATGCATGGAATATATATAATCGAATGATAAATCATGATCTATGTTGGAATTTTCCATGAGTAGGTAACCCAATGCATGGAATATATATAATCGAATGATAAATCATGATCTATGTTGGAATTTTCCATGAATTTCTTTTAGGTTGAGCACATCATCGTCATATTCATTTGATGCTGACGTTTGACCTTATAATCGTGGATCCATCTTAGAACCATTTGAATGATTGGACCTACGAGGAACCGATTCTACTTCAAGCTCCACGTGTTTACTCACAATAAAACTGGATGTTACTGTTTCTCCTACTTTATTTTGATTGTCTAGCAAAGTTAGACTCATTAAAAGTCACGTCCCTGTTGATAAAAGACCTCAAGTATTTGAAGAGGTACATCATAACCTACATTCTTTTACTCGAGTAACATATCCTAGAAATATGAAGCTCTTTGCCCTCAGCTTAAGCTTACCATCTCTCAGATGATCATACGCATAATAACCCAACACCCTGAACTGTTTCTAATCAGTCCACACTCTACACCAAATACCAAAAATGGAGTTTTACAATCGATAGACATTGATTGGAACTGATTCACCAAGTAAAATGTTTTTGTGGTATTCTAAAACAAGTGTAAAGATGTATTATTCCCTTAGTTTCGCAAAAGTAGTTGAAAAGGCGACTACAAAATTATAAACCATTATTTATGAAAAAAATACTTGATCAACCAAATAAATTGTTTTATGCATTGACTTGTAAGTATCAAAAGATTGCTTGAACTGAAACATGTGATACATAGCGTATCGAGTAACCAAAATCATTTCCCACAGTCTAAACTAACAAATAACATATCTCATATACCACTATTTTCACTATCATCAGAATAATTAGCACATTCTTCTAGGTTTGCAACATTTTCTTTTTATTTTCCTTCTTATCTTTCAGTTTCAGACAATCTCCCTTGTAATGACCCTGATAACCACATTCATAATAGTTTAAGTTCTTGCCTATTGATTTGGACCTTCAACCCTTATTCTTTGAATAACTCGCCTTCTTGCTAGATATTTTCATAGTCATAAAATTTTCTCCTTCCACCTGATTGTCTAGCTGCAACTATCTTATTTCCTTTGATTTCAACGCCCTTTTGACATCATCTTGAGATAACCTATCCTTATCATACATTGTGTTATCCATTAAATTTTCATAGTAAGTTGGTAAAAATATCAAGAAAGATAAATCTTGATTTTAATCCTCAATGGTGGTATCAATATTCAACAAATCCATAATAGCTGATTAAAAATTATATAGGTGTTCCGTTACAGACATATCTTCTTTCACTCTGAAATCTTAAAATAGTTTTTCAAGTATAACCGGTTTACAATTAATTTTTCTCTGAGTAAAGTTAACTCAAATTTTTCCATGTCTATGCAACAGGCACCTCACCACTAATCTCATATTTACACTTAAAAATCTTGCTTATCATCTTCTTTAATCTCTACTGTTAACTTATTCTCCACGACCTTTTATAGATTTTGCAGTTCCAAAGAATATTTCAACTTAATCTTCCATAATGCAAAGTTGGATCCTTATGAAATAGTTTGATTTTATATTTTATTGATATATACTTCATCGTACACCCTAATTGCAAAACCTAATTCTACAACGTAAATTTCTTACACCAATTTATTATCAAACAATATACAATATGACCAAAATGTTTGAAAAAAAGAACATAAAAGAAAATAATATGGGTTTTAACGTGGTTCGAAAAATGTCTACGTCTATGGGCACCACTATAAAAAAGTGTTTCACTATGATAGAAAACGGTTACATATTTCAGATGTTCCTTTTGTATAGTCATAATAGTCTATTTATATGAAATAAATAGACTTACTAGATAATGGATCTAATTTGTATAATATTATATTTCATACATTACTATAATTATACAAAAGAATACCCGTGGACATAAAATACATTATCAATAACATAAATTATACCAGGGAATACAGGATACACTGTCAATATTATTCGACTCATCATCAACCTTTCTATTAATCATTATTGTTTCAAATGAAGGGATATGGTGGAACCCTTGTACTGGAATATTCAAAACTTAATGACATATTTTCATGTTTCAGGCCAAATATAATAACCAGAGTTTATATTATAAAAATAAATATGATTTTAGGAACTAAATGACTCATATAACATACCAATTGGACCATTTTTAAGAATACAATGAATTACAATCTTGACATCGTCGGTTATAAGGTCTAATTGAAGAAGTTTCCATTTGAAAAATGGAAGTCCTTGTTTAATAAAACCATGAAATAAATATAAATGCATACGCCTTTAACTCGAGAGCCTACATTGTTTAAACCATTATATAAATGCTCATAAAAATCTCAATTTGGCTTACCGACCCCAATAGAGCAACTCAATAATAAGTGTAAGTTGTACATCAAGTAAGGCCCTCGGGTTATGAGGGTTGACTTTATACAATGAGATGATTGCCGGTTGTTTTTAAATCTCATATGTAAATATGAAGCTAGTTCCAAACTTTATTTTACCATTACTACAACTTCATCCTTCAGAAAAAAAAAGCCAAAATAATTTATTAAAAAGCAGAGAACTATGTTTACATTATCAATTATTTCAAGTTGTTACATATTTCAAGTTTTATTCTAACAAATTTTGAAAGTCCTCATCTTCTAGCATCTAATAAGTTAAATTTGTAAGAAAGCTTATTTTACTCGGTGGAAAAAATTGTGAAGCAATTTTCCAAAAAAATAGAGTGGTGCTTTCCTTATAAGATAACCCTAACTTTTACAAAGATGTAATATCTCAAAACAATTATTGAGTTTAAAAATAGATGTTAAATGATGAAACATATTCAACAATGTTAAACCTAACTTGGAAATTCGTCCATTTACTTTCAAGGGCAAGATCAATTAGTTGAAATTTGGTATTTAAAAAATAAGTAATATATTATTTATTATATGTATATATTCTCTAATTGTGATAACCATGACCATAATAATATTTATATATTTTAATTGTATTGGTGTCCAATTTAAGTTCAATAAATAAATGTAAAGACATTATTTTTAAATAGAGATTTTAAAAAAAGTAGTTTACATAGAATAGCCCGAGTAGTTTGTGCAAGGAAATTTTAATAAATTGTGTATAGGCGTGTGGAACCGTTGTATGATTCAAAACAAGTGTTTTAAAAAAAGAATCCAAAGATTGACCATACTATAATATATGATAAGTTTAGATACAATACAACGTATAAATGTTTGTACATTAAGACCGCAGTAATATGATGTCCATATTTTTTCTATACATAGGTAATTTACTTATATTAATTATTAGTATTGGAACAAATAACTTTATTTCTTCTATATTTTCTATAAAAAAATATTGATGTTGGCTTACACTTTAACAAAATATAAAAAATGTTCAGAGATTTTTCCTAGCTATACCTTAATATATATAAAATGTACTTGCTAAGTTTAAACATTTAGAATTCAAAGAAGCACATACGTCACTCGACCATAATGAATACTGGAAAAAAATGTTGGATGAGTCATGGATCGGTTGGAATATGCTATTGTTATTAAAAGTTTTATGGCTTTGATCAGCAATTCGTTTATGGACTATCGATTTTGGTGACACATACTCCCTGGACTTTCAAAAGTTCGTTAGTAGTCCTTGAACTATCGAGTTTGGATAAAGTTACTCCTCCGGATCTGTTGATTAATACAAAACTGCCACATGGTATCATACTCAACAGAAACTTGTATCACTAATGGTCCATCGACTTTCACCTTGACTACAACAAAACCATGCCAATGAATCATAGCCATTTGCATCCGCTCCTGTTCAATTTTATCCTCCTCTAAAAGCTTTGAATTTTTTTTATAAAGTCTGCACTATAAAGATTTTGCAATAAGAACCAATGGCTTTGAATCATAGTCATTGGTGTCTAAAGCATATTTAATACTCCATTTTACTCGGTGCTGACATCAGCTCAGGAATGTAACATATGAAGATTCCAGAGCAGGACAAATTAGAGGAAGTTTTGTTTAAAAAGAAAGGTTGGTACTTTATGAACACTTAATAGAGACCTCCTTCTACCATTATTCTTTCTAAAATCCATAACTACACTATCACTCTCTACTATAACTTTATCTAAAACTGCCTTTATCACGGTAAAAACACCCTTCTGTTAATTATAAAACCAATCAAGCTTTCATTTCTATTTCGTATCTGTTATGTGATCGAAGTAACCAACTACTTCGAACGTGTTTGCACTTACAACATCAACATGAATCCAAGTACAAAGCTACGAAAACATGTACATATACTACCTAACAAAAAAACTCTATTTTATATATGTAGATCTCAAGTACTAATAGATTGTGGTTTTGATTTCATGATAAGCGCACACACGTTGTGAATAAAAGATTAGCTAGACAATTTATTTAATGGGCTGAGAACGAAATTGTTGATTTTGAAGTTTATATATTTGGCTCTTCTGTATAACAGCTACTCCAACATAAAAAAGTAGCAGCTAGGAGGTAAGAACACAAAAACAGAGTATCGTAAATTTTGCGATACTCTGTTTTCGGAATAATAAAAAGATAAAAAATAAAAAATTATTAAAAAATTATTAAATTTAAAGGGTAAAAATGGATATTAAAAGTCGATGGACTATCTATGAAACAAAAACCATTTAACTATGGCGACACGTGGCAGCACCAGGACAAAAACCACGCGCAGGGATTGAAATTATAGATTTTTGATAGTCGAGAGATCCTCATCCGTGATTTTTTTGTCGAGGGACTAAATGGCAGAAAACGTGATAGTCGAGGGACGAAGCAACGATTTAAACCGAAGTTCGACCTAAAAACAAGGGACCATTGGTGATACAAGTTTCATTTAAATATGATGCGACATGGCAGTTTTATGTTAATCAAGAGATGATGTAGACTAACTTTATCCAAACTGAATGGATAAGGAACTGTCAGCGTACTTTGAAAGTCTAAAGACTATATGTTACTAAAATCGTAGTCTAGGAACGAACTATTAGTGTTTCGTTTGCGTTTAGTTAATTGATAAACAAGTATCTAAATACTTAACATTATATTGTCACTAGATAGAGAGGTTATTCAAAAAATATGAAAAACATGTAACTTTCATATTTTATTATTTTGAAGATAATCGAAGGATACATATATATATATATATATACAAATAGATTAATAGCCTACTCAATAGCAAATAATTCATGAGATTGGTGTTACTTTTTATGTGAGATTAATTTTAACTTTTCGAAAAATAAATTCATATATCATATTTAATCAAGAAGGCTGAATTCATAGCTATGGTTGCGACAGAAAAATAAACTAAATGATTAAATATCATTTTGCTGAAAATATCGGCAGACAAGTCAAGTCTTTTATACAACAAATTGGGTGGATCTGTAGTTTAGGTCCTCGTCCTCTTTATCTTATATAAGACAAAGATTTTGCAACCAAAGCAACAAACTACCTCAATACGCAACTCAATTGATGGGAGTGATAAAGTTTAAATTATGTAGTCTTTTTTTTTCTTATTTATATTAATTAATTTTATTATTTAATTGTATATATTTTTATATCGTTTTTTATAAAGGTTTACTTGTTTTTAAAATAAAAGTTCATTGATGTACATGGCGAGCAAAGTTTGATGATCATTGTTTTAAGTGTTAGGAATATGACTCCATATATTCCTCCTCCGTATATAAGTAAGAACACAACCGATCTCAACACTAGTATGATATTGTCCGCTTTGGCACCCGAAGGCCCTCACGATTTTGCATTTGGTCCCCTACCAAAAGGCCTCATACTAGTTGAGGTATGTTCTTACTTATATACCATTGATCCTTCCCATACAGACCCATTCAACTTAATCTTCACAGTACCTTTACTAATAATATCACAAGGTTGATCATCACCAAGATATACTTTTCCAAGGTTACCAGGGACATACCTCTCGAAGAATTCTTTCTTCGAAGTCGCGTGAAACGATGCTCTGGAGTCTAATACCCAAGACTCTTCCCTGCTTTCTAAGGAGCATATTAACGCATCGTCTCCTTCTGAAGTGATATTTGCCTCTGTCTTCTTCTCTTGTTCCTTTGGTTCTCTCTTGCACTGAAATTTAAAGTGCCCGGTCTTCCCAAAATTCCAACACTCCATGTTTCTCAACCCCTGGGAATTTTTAAGATTCATAGACTTGGACCTCCAGTCTCTTGATTTGCCTCGGTAGTTCGATTTACCGCGTCCATATACTCTGGTTGAATTTCTTCCTCTCGATTCTGTATGTAAGACTGAGGAGATTGATGACTCACATGATTCTCTCCTTCGAATCTCTTCACTGAGAACTAGGACACGAACATCATCAAATTTCAACTTATTGCTTCCTGACGAGCTACTCACCGCAGTGACAATAGCATTCCAACTATCTGGTAGTGAAGACAACAGTATCAATGCTCGTATTTCTTCATCAAAATCAATTTCGACTGAACTCAACTGGCTTGTGATTGTATTAAGTTCATTGAGCTGTTGAGCTACCGAAGCGCCTTCCATCATTCGCAAATTGAATAAACGCCTCATCAAGTGAACTTTGTTAGACGCTGATGGCTTCTCATATATACTGGAGAGAGCCTTCATAAGACCCGCCGTGGTTGTTTCCTTTATGATGTTAAAAGCAACATTGCGGGATAGTGTCAATTGGATGACTCCAAGAGCTTGTCTATCAAGAAGGGTCCATTCTTCATCTTTCATACCTTCTCGTTTCTTTTCTGAAAGGGGTTGATAAAGTTTTTTCTGGTACAGATAATCTTCAATCTGCATCTTCCAGAACCCAAAATCTACACCATCGAATTTTTCGAGTCTCACATTTTCTTCGTCTGTAGCCATTGCTCCCACTCAAATCTGATTTCCTTTGGATCGCTACCAGTCTGGCTCTGATACCAGTTCTAAGGGAAATATGCTAATTTCTTGCCAAATCAGATCAAAAGAAAAAAAAGAAAAGGAAAGCATAAAAACAAAAGTGAAATCAAAGACACAATTGTTAACGGAGTTCAGCAAATTATGCCTACGTCTCCGGACCTGCTGCAGATCGATTTTATTAGGAAGAACACAGTGACTGCCGTTTCTGGTGAATACACAAAACCCTAACCCTAGGTTTTGTAGAGACTGTAACACTTAAAAAGGGAAAAAGATTACAGTCCTTAATTTGTAATTTATAACCCCCTAAAATTACACTGTCTTTTCAATTCACTCTAGTTCTCTTTAATGTGCTTAGTACTTGCCTCATCTCCACTGTCTTCCAGTGTCTTTTCATCTAGCATCTCTTCTATCCAATAATAACATGTTGAATAATGCTGGATTATTATATCAAAATAACACATTCTACTTGAAGGTTATGATACATTTTACTCAAGTGATGGCAAGCACTGGCTTCATTGGAAATGCAGATAAGTTCAGAAAAACTTAACAATCTCCCACTTGAAGACTAGTTTCAACCTGTCTTCACACCTTGATCTATGCAGCAGATCTTTCTGGTCTTATTACTCTTGTAGACCAACTGAAGCTGAACACAACTTCAGTTTTTCAATGGTTACTGTCTTTGTCAACATATCAGCTGGATTCTTGCTTCCTTGGATCTTTTCCAGTATTAGCACCTCATCTTCCAATAAAGATCTAATGAAATGATAACGAAGACTAATGTGCTTGGTTCTTGAATGAAATGTTGAATTCTTCGCCAATTGAATTGCACTTTGACTATCACTATGCAGAACGTTGTTCTTCTGTTTGAATCCCAACTCGGTTAACAAACCTTGAAGCCATATCATCTCTATACTGGCTTCGGTCACTGCTACATACTCAGCCTCTGTAGTTGATAAAGTGACAATTTTCTGTAATTTTGACATCCAACTAACAGCTGTAGTTCCAACAGTAAATATATAACCGGTAGTGCTTTTCCGGTGATCAACTTCACCTCCAAAATCTGCATCTACGTAGCCTTGTACCTTTAACTCACCCTTACCAAAGTACAAACACTTTTCTATGGTACCTAGTAGGTACCTCAAAATCCATTTGACAGCTTTCCAATGAAGTTTCCCTGGGTTTGACATAAACCTACTCACAACTCCCATTGCGTAACTAATGTCTGGTCTCGTACAGACCATTGCATACATCAAACTTCCAATAGCTGAGGCGTAAGGAACCTTAGCCATGAAGTCTTTTTCTTCATCCGTCTTAGGGGATTGATCCTTGGATAAACGAAAGTGACCTGCCAATGGTGTACTAACTGGCTTTGCATCACACATGTTAAATCTCTTCAAAACGCGATCGATGTACTCTGACTGAGATAACTGCAAAACTTTTCTATGCTTATCTCTTATGATTTGCATTCCAAGAATCTTCTTCGCCGGACCCAAGTCCTTCATGTCAAATTCTTTTGACAATTGTAGCTTCAATCTTCTAATATCATCCATATCTGAACCTGCTACTAACATATCATCAACATAGAGTAGCAAAATGATATAACTGGACTTACATCTTTTAAAATAGCAACAGTGGTCCGCATTACACTTCTAAAAACTCTCTTTGTGCATAAAATCGTCAAATTTCTTGTACCACTGTCTTGGAGCTTGTTTTAAACCGTACAAACTTTTCTTAAGTCTGCATACCATGTTTTCTTTCCCTTCATTTAAGAAACCTTCTGGTTGATACATGTATATCTCCTCATCCAAATCCCCGTGAAGAAATGCAGTCTTCACATCTAACTGTTCAAGATAAAGGTCTTCAATGGCAACAATACTCAACACTGATCTAATAGTATTGAGCTTCACAACTGAAGCAAAAATATCGGTGTAATCAATTCCTTCCTTTTGCTGGAACCCTTTGACAACTAGTCGTGCTTTGTATCTCTTAGAGCCATCATGCTCATCTTTCACCCGATACACCCATTTGTTATGAAGTGCCTTCTTACCCAT
Source organism: Limnanthes douglasii subsp. nivea (assembly GCA_036936605.1). NCBI lineage: Eukaryota > Viridiplantae > Streptophyta > Magnoliopsida > Brassicales > Limnanthaceae > Limnanthes > Limnanthes douglasii. The sequence goes on from JAUPFV010000001.1 coordinate 378,720,628, forward strand.
TGGTAACTCAGTTAGATCCCATGTATCATTTGAGATTAAAGACTTCATCTCATTTTTCATAGCAAACTCCCACTTACTAGCATCACTGGTCTGGCAAGCTTCATCATAGCATTCAGGTTCTCCTCCATCGGTAAGTAACAGATAGTTCAAGTATCTCCTGTTGGGTACATGGGGTCGGGAAGATCTTCGCAAAACAGGAACTGCCTCGGTCGGCTATAAGGTATCGGATTGCTGTTAATCGATCTGTCCAACAGACTCTCCTTGTTGAGGGGTTAATCTGATCGACTCTATTTCTTGATTATCTGGGACTCCCTCGATATCTGCGAATACTGATTCATACGGCTTTGAGTCATTTGCTTCAGTTTTATGTCTGTCCTTGTACATCAATGTTTCATTGAAGATCACATCTCTGCTTCGTATCATCTTCTTGTTCTCCTCATCCCAGACACGATAACCGAACTCATCTTCGCCATAGCCGATCAAGAAACATTTTTTCGATTTCGGATCAAGCTTGTTCCTGCCTTGGTCACTTATATGAACATATGCTGTACAACCAAAAACTCTTAGATGTGATAATTTTATATCCTTACCACTCCATACCTCCTCGGGTATTCGATGTTCTAAGGGAACCGACGGGCCTCGGTTAACCAGGTAAGCCGATGTGTTGATTGCTTCTGCCCAGAACTGCTTCGGTAAACCAGACTGTATTCGAATGCTTCTTGCTCTTTCTGTCAACGTTCTATTCATACGTTCGGCAATACCATTATGTTGAGGCGTACCTGGAACAGTTCTCTCCATCCTGATACCATGCTCATAGCAAAAGTTCTTGAATTTGGCGTCCTCATATTCACCACCATTATCAGTTCTCAGCTTTTTAATCTTCAGACCTGTCTCATTCTCAACCATAGATTTCCATCTCCTAAAAACATCAAACACTTCAGATTTATGCTTCAGAAAATAAACCCATACCTTTCGAGAATGATCATCGATAAAGGTTACGAAATAGTGTTTCCCTCCTATAGATGAAACAGTTGTTGGCCCCCAAACGTCAGAGTGAACAAGCTCCAGCCTTTCTTTCTTTGGGGTTCTACCACTCGTCTGAAAACTGACCCTTTTCTGTTTTCCAAGTATGCAATCTTCACACATGTCTATATCGGCTGACTTTAGACCTGGAAGCTTCCCATTCGAGTACATAATTTTCATACCCTTCACACTCATATGGCCAAACCTCTGGTGCCAAACATTTGGATTTTCGTTTCCTGCTGCTATTGTAATTGAACAGCTCGTCTCTGCTGTCTTGTAAAGAGTACCACTCTTCTTTCCACGAGCAATCGCCATTGCTCCCTTTGAAATTTTCCAATTGTCACCATAGAAGATCGTACTATAGCCTTCGCTAGCCAACTTCCCTACTTAGATTAAGTTCTTTCTCAAACTGGGTATATGTCTGCGACTAGTAATCTGTTAGTTTCAGCGAATAATTCTATTGTCGGATGAGTCTATTCATTATAAGAGTGATGTCGGTCATTTTTTTTATTTATTTTAAAACTATTTTAATTCATTTTGCTTTTTAATTTTAAATTATTTCCGTTAAAAGTAAATTTTGTTCTTTATCTCATCTCGCTTAAATTGAAAAGAATGTACAATATATAAGTGAATGAAATACCATAAATAATGAGGTTCTTTGGGAGTGAACTAAAAAGCAAAACTGTAAGAGTTTGTGAAGCCGATAATATTACATTAGTTGGTTAAAAAGTAAACTTGTCTTTTATCCCACATAAGTTTTGAACCAAAAAACAAAACCACCAAAAAGCAAATCCGTGAGGGTCTGTAGACCCAAAATGGACAATATCACATTAGGCGGTGCGAGATAAATTCTAAAAATTTCAAAAATTCAAACTTGTTTCAATTTATTATGTAAAGTTTTTCATTTTTTGAATGATACTATTTTTTTTATAATATAATGAATGTATTTTAATTTCAATTTTAACTTAAAGAAGAGTTTGTCGATAACATGTTATGGTCGTAATTTTGAATTCCCCTGTTATATGTAGTCAAATTGTTGTCTCAAAGCTCCCAAAGGGGTAGCCGAGTTGGTTGAGTAAGACATGTTTGTGACCAAAGGTCATGAGTTCGAGTCCCTCTACATATGTTTTCTCGGCTGAGCCTGTCACCTTGTGTGGTTTATCTTCAGGCGTTGGTTTGCAGGCTATTGCGTCAGACTGAGGGTTTACCGTGTGCGAACATATTGCACTCTGAGTAGCGGCTGCGGGTCCCTCTGAAAAAAACTGTTGATCTCAAGCTCATAAGGGGTAGACGACTTGGTTGAGTAAGGCATGCTTGTGACAAAAGTCATGAGTTCGAGTCCCTCTACATACGCTTTCTCGGCTGAGCCTGTCACCTTGTGTGGTTTACCTTCTGGAGTTGGTTTGCAGGTTATTGCGTCAGACTGAGGGTTTAGTCTGTGCGCACTTATTGCACTCTGAGTAGCAGCTGCAGGTTCCCTCCAAAAAAAAGAAAAAATTGTTGTTCTCAAACACATAAATATTTTATTTAGCTTCATTTTAAGTCCACGCTATTTCGACGATCTGGTTCTCAACTTTAATAATTTTAGTCGGATAAACTAATTATCTATCAAAAACCGACGCAAATCCTAAATTTTTATAATATGGGTTTTTTTTCTTCAAAGTTCAAATACTATAATTGTCCAAAACAACTTCAAAAATAACCAAAACCACCAAAAAGCAAACTCGTGAGGTTCTCTATACCCAAAACAGACAATATCACATTAGTCGGTGCGAGATAAATTCTAAAAATTTAAACAATTCAAACTTGTTTCAATTTATTATGTAAATTTTTTCATTTTTTGAATGAGACTATTTTTTTATAGATATAATCAATGTATTTTAATTTTAATTTTAACTAAAAAAGAGAGTTTGTCGATAACATGTTATGGTCGTAATTTTGAATTCCCCTGGTATATGTAGTCAAACTGTTGATCTCAAAACCCCTTAGGGGTAGCCGAGTTGATTGAGTAAGGCATGCTTGTGACCAAAGGTCATGAGTTCGAGTCCCTCTACATACGCTTTCTCGGCTATGTTTGTCACCTTGTGTGGTTTACCTTCTGGTGTTGGTTTGTAGGCTATTGCGTCCGAATGAGGGTTTACCATGTGCATACTCATTGCACTCTGAGTAGCGGTTGCGGATCCCTCCAAAAACGAAAACGGTTGATCTCAAGCCCATAGGGGTAGACAACTTGGTTAAGTAAGGCATGCTTGTGACCAAAGATCATGAGTTCGAGTCCCTCTACATACGCTTTCTCGGCTAAGTCTGTCATCTTGTGTAGTTTATCTTCCGACTTTGATTTGAAGGCTATTGCGTTAGACTGAGGGTTTATTGTGTACGCACTCATTGCACTGAATAGCAACTGCGGATTTCCTCCAAAAAAAATATTAATCTCAAACACATAAATATTTTATTTATCTTTATTTTAAATACCCGCTATTTCGACAGTGTGATTCTCAACTTTAATAATTTTAGTCGGATAAGCTAATTCTAAATTTTTATAATATTGGTTTTTTTCTTCAAAGTTCAAATATTAGAATGGTCCAAAACAACTTCAAAAATATTATACATATAAGTGTTGAAAACATAACATATCTCGAAGGATTAAGAATTAGAGTTAATTAGGACAGAGAAGGTTTGGCAACATTGTTTGAATTCCTTTATACATTTATTTGATATTCAATTGCTTTACTAACAAATATAACAATTTAAGTAGGGCAACGCTAAACCGAGACCCGTTTTGGTTATAATGAGACCCCGTTATAATTAGACCTTCTTCAGCTATAATGAGACCCAAAATTTTACTAAAATACCCTTAATATATAAACTTTTTTTTCAGCCGACTATCTCTCTTCTCCCTTCTCTATTTTCTATTTTCCCTTTTCTTTTTTTTCTTTTTTATCAAATTCAAGTTGCAGGTCGCATCTCACCGATTAAAATCAGAAAATTATTTCTCTTCTCCAATTAATCTCTCGCTAGAGAACTCATTTCATAATCAAAATCAACAATAGCACCCCAAACAGAAAAGAAGCGAGAATAAGGTCGCCGATAAATATCCCTTGGTCGCCGTAGCAGCTGAGAAGAAACCAGAGGCCAGAAAGAAGTTACCAAAAGAAGCTGGCGCCGGAGCTGATAAAAAGAAGAAACAATCCAAAAAAAGCGTCGAGACCTACAAGATCTACATCTTCAAGATCTTGAAGCAGGTTCATCCCGATATCGGTATTTCTAGCAAAGCTATGGGAATCATGAACAGTTTCATCAACAATATCTTCGAGAAATTGACTGGTGAGTCTGCGAAGCTTGCGAGGTACAACAAGAAACTGACTATCTCTTCAAGGGAAATCCAGACTGCAGTGAGGTTGGTGTTGTCTGGTGAATTAGCTAAACATGTTGTATCTGAAGGAACGAAGGTTGTTACAAAGTTTACAAGTTCTTAGGTTATGAATTTTGGGGATTTAGGGTTTCATGTTGTAAATTTAATTCAAACTTAGAAATCGATATGTTGTTTTCTTTCTTGTGGTTTTGCTATCTGGTTGATGTTTCTGATTTCGCTATTAATCAATGATCTTGATTTCAAATATTGGTTTCTTTGAATTTTTTTTAAAAAAAATTTAGCTCGTATTTTATCTTGCCATCAAGATGATCGGGTTTCGAACAAGATTGCCATTACCATCACGCTGGGAAATATTTTCACAGTTACTAGTTTATTTCTTAATAGAAAATTATACAAATTACTGGGTCCATAGATTACTTCATTGTAATATAATTGTGTAAAAAAATTGGCTCTTCACTAGTATGATTCATTCTTTTTACGCTAATAAAATTTCAGAAAGTTATAATGAAAATATAATTAAAAAATAGAGAAAAGTTTTGTTAAAGAAGAGGAAAAAATAGTTAGATTTTAATGTAATTAATTATTTGGGTATTAGATTAGTTTTAGAGAGAAGTTTTGTTGGAGAAGAGGAAGAAAATTGTTTAGATTTTTGGTCGAAAACTTGGTTTTATATGATGGGTAAAATGGTCATTTTACATAAAGAAAAATAAAAAGTTTGATTTAAGGTCTCATTATAGTCAAATAGGGTCTAGATATAGCCTTGCCCATTTAAGTATGTTTAAAACAAATATGTTTTCGATTGTTTAGGTGAAATACCAAGTAATATATTGTGTTTGGAGATATGTCATGGTTCTTTTATAAAACTAACAGAACTATTCCATCATGTATTTTCAATTTCTTTATTTTTAGAGGATTTGATTTGTCTCATAACAACGGAACCGTACCGGTACTTTTATGGATATTCAATTACTAAACAGTAACTCTTGATTAAGGTACGCTCTTATTTTCTTTTAATTCAATCAAAAAGCATATACCGTGTTAATTAGTGATATTTGGACAAAATAAATCATTTAACTATTTTTTAGCTAACTAATTTAATTATTTCGAATCGTGTATGTTAAAATACTATAATTAATGAATAAAATAACAAATAGAGAAAATAGAGAAGGAAAAAAAGGACAAGTAACTCCTAAAATACAAATGATCTATCTGCTAACTCGCTCTGTGAATTTAAGAAGCGCGTTAGCAAAACATTATTCCACGTCATCTAACTAACATTTTAACACATTCATTGGAGTGATTTTTTTTGTGTTTTAACTAAAAATCAAGTTAACGTATGATTTAATGCTTCGACTGTACATGCTCTAACGTGTTAAATGTAACTCCATCTAATGCTACTTCGTCTTCTTTGAAAGCACTTGGTTGGTCCTGCCATCTAGTACGTTTGTGGATATGCAGTTATTAAATATCACCGGTGATTAAAGTGTGTTTGTATCTTATTTTAATCTAATTTTATGGATTACATGAACTTTTCCACTTGGGATTCCTAATTTTTAGGAACTTTGTTTCCATATTTTATCTCGGTTACAAATTCATCAACTTAGTTTTGGGGTTGCGGCTAAATTAGGGTCGGATAAGTAGTTCTAAAATTTTGACCAATTTTAAAGCTTACCAAAAATACCTTTTAATCCCCGCCGGTTGAGACCTTCTCAACTGGTGGGGGATGCTCCACACCGGTGAATATAGGTGGCCCGGCGGGTGAGAAGGTCTCACCCCAACGGATGTGAAGGTTGCACCCACCGGGGAGTTCCCCCACTGGTTGTGAAGATCTCAACCGGCAAGTGAACAAACGGGTTCATGGGTAAAATAGTAAAAGTTCAAAATACTCAAATTTTAAGAGTGGTTAACATTTTTTGGACCCCAATTTAGGCAAAGCCCTAGTTTTGGATGATGATGGAATTTAAGGCTTCATTCTCGTATCCCATGAGATTTGTTATAACTTCAATAAGGGAATTGTTAAAAAAGAACTTTTACTAAGTTGTTTGTTTTGAATTTAAAAATTATTCCATGAAGTTATTTTTTTTTACGATTTTGTCTTTCACAAAATCCTATAAATAAAATAAATTAATTCATGAAGTTATCATAATTTCAAAAAAAAAATTACAATTTATCTACGTTCTCTCTACTTTTTTTGTTTAAACATAATTTTTTTCCACCAAAAATTAAAAAAACTAAAACTAAAACTAAAAAAGTTAACACTATCATTATTAAATAATATGTTAATCGTTATCTTCAAAATCACATAACCATATATCCTAACACTTAATAACTTATTTGCAAAAAAAACATATTTACATCTTAGTTATTAAAAAGGCTTCTCAAATCATAATGAGTATTTTGTTTTACTTTAAATTGATATTGTTTTTAGTTAGTATTAGGCTTTAGTAAGTGATAACCTAATAAAAAGTTACAAAAAGAAACAAAATTAAAAGATGAATGTTAAAAAGTTAGAAACAAAAACCATATAGGTCTGTCCGCCAATGCCGTGACGCGCACAATGGTGTTGACACCATACCCTATAGCCACTATATAAATCAAAAATTATATTTTCTTCCCTTCTAACCCTACGACCAATAAAAACCACCAAGAAACTTAAAATTTCAGGTGATCAGAGGTTTTAATGTCAGTATATTTATATAATCTCTATATAAAATGCTTTCAACTACTGCTTTTTAGGTTACAATTCTTCTGTATTTTTCGTGCTCTGTTTCTTTCATTATACAGGTTTCAGTATGTACTGACATCTACCTACTTATTTTTATGTTATTTTCTTGATTTACTGGTTTAATCATGTGTTTGCATAGTTTTTTTAGCACGTATAACCTACGTGACTGTGATTCTTGGTTTTTTAATTTTGTTTTTATCAGAACGAATGTTCATTAGGGAAATTCAACAATATAATTGTTGTTTACATATACTGTTTTTAAGTGTACCATAAGTGTTTTTAGGCTTGAAACAATATATAGATTCAGCATTATTATTGTCCAGGCACGCGTGATAGAGGATACGAGTTGTTTGGAAGATGATGCGAATTGTTTGGAGTTTTAAAGCGTAGAAGATGCGAGTTGTTTGTATATTTCTTCTCCTGAGTATTATTTGTATATTATATACGATCTTGAGAGTTGTTTACTATAAACATTGCAAGTTGTTTACATTGCACAGAGGAAATGTGAGTTTTTTACATTACATTGAGGAACCGAGAATTTTTTTTAAGCTGATAAAATAATTGTTTTTTATATATTAGATTCGATCTTGAGAGTTTTTTACGTTTTTAACATTGCGAGTTGTGTACATCACATCGATGAAATGAGAGTTGTTTGTATATTCTTCCCATGAGTGTTCTTTGTATATTAAACTCTATTTTGAGAGTTGTTTACTATAAACATGGCGTGTTGTTTAAATTACAATGAGGAAATGCGAGTTGTTTGTGTATTTCTTCTCATGAGTGTTGTTTGTATATTAAATACGATCCTGAGATTTTTTTATTATAAACATTGTGAGTTGTTTACATTACACTGAGGAAATGATATTTGTTTACATTAAATTGAGGAACTGAGAGTTGTTTACATTAAAGTACATCAAATCCAGGAAACAAGAGTTGTTTATATTACACTGAGGAAATGAGAGGTGTGTGTAAACTAAGAAAATGAGTGTTCTTTGTATATTAAACTTTACCTTGAGAGTTGTTTACTACTAATGTTGCGAGTTGTGTACATCTACTCCAGGAGATGAGAGTTGTTTATAAATTTTTTCCCATGAGAAGTTTTTGTATATTATACTCGACCATTTGCGAGTTCTTTGTAACTTAAATAATAGATTTAGTTTTGCGAGTTATTTGGAAATGCGAGTTGTTTTTATACTAAGAAAATGAGTGTTTTTTGTATATTTAATTCTACCTTGAGAGTTGTTTACTACTAATGTTTCGAGTTGTGTACATCAAATCCAAGAAATGAAAGTTATTTTTGTATTCTTCACATGGGAGTTCTTTTTATATTATACTCGACCATTTGCAAGTTCCTTTTAACTTACATAATAGATTTTGTTTTGCGCGTTGTTTGGAAATACGAGTTTTTTGGAAATTGACAAAATGAGTGTTCTTTGTATATTAAATTCTACCTTGAGATTTGTTTAGTACTAATGTTGCGAGTTGTGTACATCAAATCCAGGAAATGAGAGTTGTTTGTATATTCTTCCCATGAGAGTTTTTTGTATATTATATTCGACCATTTGCGAGTTCTTTGTAACTTAAACAATAGTTCTTTGTAACAACAGTTCTTTGCGAGTTCAAGTCATATGGTTTGAAAAATATCCATCGTTGGAATATAGTGTGCACAAAGATGCGGATTTTTTTTTCGAGGTAAATTTTTTAAACCACTTAATGCTAATCGTTATGGAGATGACGTGTTTGTTACATAGGGTTTTAAGAATTGGAAAAAAAACACATGAAAAATTTAAAGAACATGGAGGTGATGTGAATAGCACACACGATCAAGGTAGACAAATGTTTCTCTTGTTTAAAAATCAAAGACAAAATATTGAACACAATTTGACATAAATATAAGAGAGATGAAGAAGTGAACTATCATGTACACTTAACTGCATCTTTAGATGTGAAAATATTACTTTTATGTCTGAGATTGGCGTTTCATGGACATGATGAATCATCACAATAATTGAACAGGGGAAATTTTATATAAATACTTGACTGGCATCGTGAGCGTAAAAAAGAGGTAAAAATGATTACATTGGAGAACGCACCTGGTAATAATCAGATGATTTCTCCAGGAGTTCAGAAATATTTGATAAATTATTATGTTGTTGAAACTAGAAAAACCATATTGAAAGACATTGGATATCGTACTTTATCTGTTTTGGTTGATGAAGTACGTAACCTGTCTATTAAAGAACAAATGGCATTAGGGATTATATATGTTCATAATGACGGAGCTATTCATGAAATATTTTTAAGATTGGTTCTTTTTACCAATGCAACTGAAAATCTTTAAAACAAATGATAGACTTAATATTTTCTAAACATAATTTATCTTTGTCACGGTTGAGAGATCAAGATGTACGATGGTGTGTCTAACACGTGGGGTAAATATAATATTTTGAAAACACTTATAATCAATGAAAATTAATCTGCCAAATATGTTCATTTTTTGCGCACCAACTCAAACTAATCATTTTTCACTGTTGCGAAAGACCATAGTGCTATTAGTGATTTTTTCAGCATTATCACTATGATTGTAAACACATGTGTAACATCTTGTAAAAGAAGTGATAAACTACGACACGTTGAGTATGAAAATAATGTTGCATCTCTTGAAAGTATGGGAATTACATATGAGAGAGGAGAAAACCAAGAAATGAGTCTGAAACGACCAGATTCTTGAGCATGTACATGAAGATGGTTCTAATCTAGATAATATAGGCATATAAAAATGATTATAAAAATAGAGAGTTATAACATCATGTTTATTTTTCATTTCAGGATTGAGTTGCTTAGGTCAGCAGATGATTTATCACGATGTTTACAACGAGGGACCAAAATATGTGCAAGTTGTTGTTTTTATTTATACAAGTAAAACGACACTTCATAATAATAGAGAGAATAGTTGGGATACATTTTTGGACTAAGTTGAGATGTTTTATGTGTCTAAATCCATTAACATTGTTAATATGGACATAGCTGTTTGTACCACAATATACAAGAGTTTTATGTTTTATTAATCTTATTCACTTTTAGTTGTCCATTCATGGAAATTTAGTGATTATAAAAATATCTAATAATCCGAGTTATGTTCCATTACCAAGCTATCATAACCAGCATTTTTATTATCATACTAGAAAATTAAACCATTATTTACCAAAAGACAAGAATAACCATATATATCCAGAGCCGGAAAAGAAATCAAGTTCCTTAGAAATATAGGAACATATATAAGACTCTCCAAAAATAATATATGTCATGTGATAAATGCTAAATTCAAATCACAAATGGTCAATACTTTGCACGAGCTCTCCTCAACTTTGAAATGAACCTCTTATCATCATTTAACCTCTGACTCCTCAGTGTCCTGCAAAAAAAATACAGTAATAATTTGTTTCTGCCAAATCAACCCACCGTGTATTTTGTTATATAAAAATGAGATTAAATTCTGAAACAACCAAAGAAATGATATTACCTTTACTTAGCAAGTAAACTCGACATTTCTTACAGTATTTCTTGAGGTGTTCATTTTATTTACGAAAAAAGTATCGATCTACCGTCCGTTCTTGAGCCTTTCTCTTTTTAGTTGGACCATATTCAAACGTATATATAACTCATAAGACATAAGTAAATTTGGCATATAAAAACATAACATACTTGAATGTTGTGTATACATGTAAAACATAACATATCATGGTAATATGATACCATAAAGCAAATCATACTAACACATATTTATCATTTTGAGAAAATTACCATTAATAATTATTTTAATTATCCTAAGTACCGATGAAACCCTTTGAATGAATGATTTCACGTACTTGAATTAAAGTATCTTTAATTTTATTAAGTACAAGTGAAACCCTCCGGAGTAATGATTTCACCAACCTTAGTTAAAATAAACAGAATGATCGATTTAATTTTCCTAAGTACCAGTGAAATCTTTCGGATGCATTATTTCACCTACTTGAATTAAAAAAATCTCGATCAATTTTCAGTAAAAAGTTTCTTTAGTTCATAACTAACTTAAGTCTAAATATTAACCTTCCAGAGGGCCGGAAATATTTGAATTAAATTAATCTTTTGAATTTTTCAGATCTTAGAATCCTCATATGATTAATTAATATTTCGGAGGGTCGACTAAAAGATTCCATGATTCACCTAACGAAATCCAAAAATTTACTCATTTATATCTATATAATCATTCAAAAATATAAAACATTTATTTCACAAATATATAAAAAAACATTGCATGTCCAAACACTTATCATGTAAAATAAATCGTAAAAATATGTTAATCTAAATTTTTAATTTTTTTTTATCCAATGTTTTTGTCATTGGGCCACGCCAGGCCATCAAGAAACAACGTGTTGTTGTTGTTGGGCAGCTGCATAGGCAGGAGCTACCTGTTGTTATCATCGCGACATGAGTCGGTTGTTTCTTTTTGGCAAGGTGTGTCGTTCATCCGCAGCAATAGTATCTAACTGGCTACATTGAGCGCCACCTGACACCCTTTGACGTACAATTACATATAGAGTTACACTATCGATGAGCCAATTTTCGGGTAGATATGATTTGTCTTTTCGAATCAAGGTTTATTCAGAATAGAATTTTCAGCAACCAAACAAACCGTTTTTATGATAGAAAAATTCCAAATCTGATCAAATACATATTTTTATTCATAAAACTTAAACACTTAATCATACTTTCCTTATGACCAAATCAATCAAGCCATGCATTTTCATATAAATCATAGCCCATACCCTACCAAGTCAATTAGCTTATAATTTTAATGGTATGCATCTTGTATATAAAAAAAACATGATTTTGATTCACTAGAAGATATATATGTTATTTATCCTATGAATTATAAGATGACTTTTTGCTCCGATACCAATTGATAGAACAAATATTAAATCGCCGATATAGTTTATCATACACAAGATAATAAACCCTTAGATATATTGATTAATTATAGATATATGATATAGAAATTACGGGTTTGGTTGCAATCTATTGTTAGTGATTAGTTGCTCTCTGAAGCTCTTTTAGATACACGGTGTTTGTGCATCTTCAGATACAACAAAGTGGGGAATAACTTGATAGACTTAGATTAAAGGAATATCTTAACCTTAGTCTTGTTGGTATAAGAAATAAAATTAGTAACTCTAATTGTTTGATGCCCTTATAGTTTAGGCACTTTATGATCGGGGACCACAATCACTAAATTGATTTATCAATTTAGTCCTTATATTATTAGTTCACGTTTAAGTGTTGCAATTTTGGCACAATCCTTTGTCATGCTTGAATTCAACCCGGTTACCACATTTATACATTTGTAACACATTATCACCTATAGGTCTAATTCATCTTTAAATATATATAATCTAATTAATATGATTACTCGTTAATTTGACTACTTTTACGAAAATGACCAAACATATATTTAGTATATTGATTCATATCTATTCCAACATGTTTATATTTTTACGTGGAGCTGTGTCTTGTGGTTCAAAAATAATGTGTGTATCCTATTTGACTCTGAAGTCTGGATTCATAACACCATCTGCAACAAAAAAAAATAAACTAAATGATTGAAAGCCTTATCGTAAAAAATATCATTTACTTTAAAATAAAAATGACAATTTTAATCGCACAAAATAATTAGTTCAAAATTACGATTATTAATGAAATCTGTCCAACTTTGATTATATTTACACTAAAATAAAATTAAAATCAAATATATTTTTCTAGGTATAAAAATTATTCTAATAAAAATGGAACATATACTTGATTAAATAATATTTCTTTTAAATATCGACCGAACAAAACTATCCTAATAATAATTTGGATTATTCAAATAATAGAATGTAAAATAATTAGTCCAAAATTACGATTATGTATGATTTTGGACAAATTTGTTCGGCGTTACACTAAAATAAAATCCAAATCAAAAAATATTTTTATAAAACATATTTAATAAAAATAAAACATATTCTTTGATTAAATAAATCTTTTTAAAATATCAATCAAACAAAATCATCGTAATAATAAATTTGGATTATTAAATTAAAAAATATATATAAAAAAACAGAGGTAAACATTGAGAGATTAGTTTGGATTATTAGAACCTGAGAAAGTAGGGCTGGTTTTCTCCAAGAAAAGCTTTCTTTCTTTGAAAGTTATTTGTTTCTTGCGTCCTAAGTAATCTTTCTTCTCCTTCTTCTCTCTTATTCTATCGCTTCCCTCTTGATTCTGTATATCTGTGTGTCATTGGAGGATCGTCGGTGTGGCTTGGTCGTCGCTGGCTGAGCCGGTGTGTGTTGACCAATGGCTATAAACTCTCTTTCTTTGGGAGATTTTCCACCATTAAGTAGCCACTCTTTAAATAGAGTTCCAATTGCGAGTTGTGAATTGCCTGAAAGGAGGTTATTTACTGATGTTTTGAAAAATAACGTTGTGTTGGATGCGTTTCAATCTGAAAGCATCACGAATCATGAAGATCACAACGTGATCCAATTCTCAAAAACTGTCAAGAAAGATCTGCTTGCTCAGTCAAGAATCAGTTTGGTGGCTAAATTCACTGATGGCATCCCAAAAAGGTCGGTCTTTCAGGCCTTCCTCGACTCTCTTAAGTTTAAGGGAAGGTTCACTTACGAAGCTGTTGATTCTAGGAAGATTGTAGTAGAGTTCTTGGTAATGGAAGATGCTGATAGATTTTGGTTGAAAATATTTTGGAAAGTTGATGGCAAGATTATGAGGGTTGTCAAATGGAGTCCTCAATCTAACAGAAATAATGAATGCCCTGTGACCTTGCTCTGGGTCAGGCTTGAGAAGATGCCTCTGTTCTTGTATAATAGATCGGTTGTACATGAGATGGCTACTTCTCTTGGGTTTGTGCATCAGGTTGTGGTGCCTGATATAAATAAAGCCACGATTAATGCTTGCTTTGCATTGGTCGAAATAGATGTCTCTAAAGTGCTAAAAAGAAGGATTTGGGTAAGTTTTGGAAAGGATGATGGGTTCTGGCTTGGAGTGAGTTACAAGAACGCCCCATGTTATTGTCAGTCTTGTAATCATTTAGGGCATGAATCTGAGACGTGTAAGAAGAATATGGTGAAGAACTCTAAGATTGAGATAATGAACAATGATTTTATTGATAAAGATTCTACTCAACAGGTTTTACAGAATACAGACGCTGAAAAAATAAAGCCTGCTAAGATTCAATCCTTTACACAAGTTTATCGACGAAAGCTAAAATCAATTGTGACAACTAAGGATAAAGCTTCTGTTTCTTGTCCTTCTACAAATATTACTACTCCTATAAATGTGAAAGCTGACAATGTAGATATTCCTGAGCTCATCAGCGCCCTTCAAAATCTTGAGGAGGAAGAAGTGTCTTTGGGTAATGATATGCAGCATACTTCTCCTTGCAAGGGAAATGTGGGAAGCTTAAACCCGTCTCCAAGGGCTAGTACAAATGATCCTGATGATGGTTTTGAAGTGGTTATCTCAAGCAAACTTAAATCTGCGAACAAAAATAGTAATTCAAGAAGGTTATCTGTTAACTCTCTGAGAAAGAGAGAAAATGGGCATAATAGATCCATTTCTGATAATGTTTAAGGCTTTAAGTTGGAATGCCCGTGGTATTAATAACAAACCTACCATTGCTAGGCTTAAATTCATCATTAAGAATGAAAATGTTAAGATAATATCTATTCAGGAGCCTATGACTAATCAAGATAAAATTGATCAGATTGCTAGGAGTCTTGGTTTTGACAATTACATGTCTAATGCATCTAATAAAATCTGGCTATTCTGGGTTAATGATGTCAAAGTTACTACTATTGTTAATCATGATCAGTTTTTGCATATTGAGATTAATTATGCTTCTTTCAATTGCGTGTTTACTTCTGTTTATGCTAAGAATTCTAGAGTGCAGAGACAGTCTCTATGGAGTCAGTTAGGAAATCTTATCTGTGACATGAAGCCTTGGCTCCTTGCTGGCGACTTCAATTCCACCAGAAGCCCTGATGACCAGTTAAATTGCATTAACTATGATGGATCCAGTGCTGATGCTTTCAATGATTGCATAAGGCACTGTAAGTTGGATGTGCCTGGGCATAGTGGATCTCGCTACACCTGGAGAAACAATAAAGCATGGAAAAGATTAGATTGGGTCCTTGTCAACAAAAAGATGCAAAATGACTTGTGTATTCAGGTTTGCCACATGGTCAGAACTTGTTCTGACCATGCCCCTCTGTTAATATCTGTTAATGATGTCATTGGTAACTATTCTAAGAAAGGTTCTTTCAGATTTATCAATGCTTGGGCCAATCACCCAGATTTCATGAATTGTGTAAATCGTAATTGGTCCAAGCATTGCAATGGTGAGGCTAGTAACATTTTTTGGTACAAGTTAAAAAGGTTAAAGGTGTTCTTAAAAAGCTGGAATCACAATACGTTTGGTAACATTTTTAATAAGGTTAAAGATGCTATGGTTGAAGTTGATAAATGTGAGATTATCCATCAGAATATTAACAGTAGCATTTCTAAGTCTAATCTTTCGAAAGCCAATAGCATTCTTATCCTTGCTTTAAAGGATGAAGAATGCTATTGGAAGCAAAAATGTTTTAATGCATGGCTAAATGAATGTGATGGTAATACAAAGCTTTATCATAACTATGTTGATAAGAAAAGGAAAAGAAACTATATTTCTGGTATAAAAGAGAATGGTAGATGGCTTACTGAGCAGTGTGATATAGCAACTTCTGCGGTTGATCACTTTAGTAAGATTATTTCCTGCGATTTAAGTGAAAACAGTTTAGTTGATACTCATGATTCTATTTTAAATAATATTCCTAAGATGGTGTTGAACAGGGAGAATGAGGAGCTCACTAAACCTTTATCTATGGATGAAATTAAGGCTGTTATTGGTGAAATGAAAAAGGATAGTGCTCCTGGCACAGACGGGTTTAACTCCTTTTTTCTTAAGCATTGTTGGAATGTAATCTGTTATGATCTTTGTAATTCCTTAAATGCATACCTGGTTGGGTGTGATATTCCTAAAGAGGTGTTTTCTACTGGAATTGTTCTTGTTCCTAAGTCTGCAAACCCTATCAATTGGAGTAATTATAGGCCTTTAAGCATGTGTACTATTTTAAATAGGCTATTTTCTGATATTATTACTAAGAGAATGTCTGTAATTCTTCCTAGAATCATTTCTAGAGGCCAGAGTGCCTTTGTAAAGGATAGGGTCATACATGATAATGTTCTAATTGTTAAAGAGATGCTTCATAATATTAGAAGGAAGCCTTCTAAAGGCAATTTTATCATGCAATTAGACATGACAAAGGCGTTTGACAGAATGTCTCACACCTTTGTCATCAATACTTTGAAATGCTTTGGTTTTGCTGATAATTTTGTGTATTTAGTCTACAGGTTGATTTCTAATGTAATGGTTACTGTCCTAATCAATGGGGCTTGCTATGGCTACTTTCCTCAGAAGACAGGCTTAAGACAAGGAGATCCATTATCTCCTTGCCTTTTTATCCTGGCTGAGGAGGCATTGTTAAGGGGGTTATCTAATCTATATCAATCTAATAACAGTGTTCAATACTACTTAAAGTCAGGATATATCTTACCCTGTATTGCCTTTGCTGATGACATAATTGTTTTTTCCAACAGTGCTCAATCATCTATAAGCTGCCTGAGTAAGATATTGGACAATTATCAGAATGAATCTGGGCAAATGATTAATAGAGAAAAGACTAAAGTATTTACCTCAT
This sequence comes from Limnanthes douglasii subsp. nivea, assembly GCA_036936605.1. Lineage (NCBI taxonomy): Eukaryota > Viridiplantae > Streptophyta > Magnoliopsida > Brassicales > Limnanthaceae > Limnanthes > Limnanthes douglasii. Next base: position 378,737,585 of record JAUPFV010000001.1, read on the forward strand.
CAAATTGCTCCAGTGTGAACAATGCTAGGATCAGCTCTCATTTGGGTGTTCAGATTGATCAGGCTCCTTTTTGCTACTTGGGAGTTACCATTGCTGCAAACAACAAAGGAAAGAACTTTATTCCTCTTATAGCTAAAATTCAAAACAAAATTAATGATTGGGATCTGAAGAACTTGTCTTATAGTGGCAGGCTGTCACTTATAAGACATGTCCTTCATCCCATTATTTATTTCTGGATGCAAAATAGCCTTTTTCCTATGAATGTTTTGAACAAAATAGAATTGTGTTTTAATAAATTCCTTTGGAGACCTAAGCTTAATGATAGTTCTATTCATTGGGCTAGCTGGAAAAGCTTGTGCAAGCCTTTTGAAGAAGGGGGTTTGAACATCAAACTTTTGTATGATATTCAACTCTCTTTTTCTTTCAAGCTTTGGTATTTGTTTAGAAAAAGAAAGACCCTTTAGTCTGACCTTATTGCCAAAACTTATTGTAATGATGTGCATCCTACTATGGCTAAGTGTAGTGTGTCTGACTCTACTGTTTGGAAAAGATTATATTCTGTGAAAAGTGAGGCTGAAAAATATATTCATTGGAAGGTTGGCAAGGGTGAGGTTGATTTCTGGAGAGATTCGTGGCTTAACATGCCTCCTATCATATCTGAACAAAATAATTGGTATCTTCCAGTCAATTTAAAATCTTTTTGGAATAGGGATTGTTAAGACTCCAATCTGCTATATATCCTTTCTCATGAGAGATATCATCGTTTAAGCTATGTTAATATAAATCATGATAAGGATGATGTGATAGAGTGGAGTCTCTCAAAAAGATAAAATTTCAATACAAAAAATACTTGGGAGAAGATCAGGATTAAAAACAACAAGACATTTTTCTTTAAAAAAATTTCGCACAGATTTATTCCATCGAAATTTTCTTTCTTAAGCTGGAAGATCCTTAAAATTTTTGTCTCTATTGATAGTGTGCTTGCATCTAAGCATTTTGTTATAGTTTCGAAGTGCCAGTTTTGCTGCAATTGTGAAGATATTCAACATCTCTTCATTAATTGCAGTTTCGCCTGGCACTTGTGGAACTACTTTGGTCTTCTATTTAGGGTTCCTGTTAGACGTTTTATGACTTTTCGTCACATGTTTTTTGTGTGGTTTAGCATTTCTAAGAGTAACTTTCATATTACTCGATTTGTGCCTCTTATTATAGTGTGGACTATCTGGTTTAATAGAAACCACTCTAAATTTAACAAGCCTGTGGACTCTATTAGTGGTGCTATTATCAGGGTTAAGAGATTTATCCTAGGTATTGACTCAAATCTCAAAACTAAGCACTGGTCTGGGAATGTGTTTGCAGGAACCCATTTGGGTGTAATGTCTATCAATAGAGTTAAAGTGGGTTACCTGAAATGGATGCCGCCTGATCCTGGTAGAGTAAAGATCAACACTGACGGCGCTTGTTCCTTCTCCGGCGAGGCTTCTGGTGGGATTATTGTTCGTGATGCTCAGGGTAATCTCATCGAGGGAGCGGGTTTTTTGTTTGGCAAGGTTAGCCCTTTGCAGGCTGAAAGGAAGGCTCTGATTGAGGCTTTGGTGCTGTGTCATAGAAGAGGGTGGAGTAACGTGGATCTGGAATCTGATTGTTTGGCTCTGATCAAGGGTTTGTCTTCAAATGAGAGTGGTTCTAGTGAAGTTATCAGAGCTTTGCTTCCTTCAGCTGCTTCACTTCACCATATCTCAAGATTAGAGAACAACGCTGCTGATTGGATATCGAAATGGATCTTGAACGAGAAGAAAAACTGCTCTTTCACAATTCACAATGCTCCAATCCCTCTCTTAGCAATCACTGTGCTTGAGAGCATTGGGGTTGGATACATTGATCGTGGCTGAGAGTAGGGTTTTGGTGTGTCCTATTTGGGTGGGAAATGGTATTGATTTCTCTTCTTGCTCGTTGGATTGGTATATCGACCGATTTTGCTTGGATTGGTTGAGGTATGGCAGCAGATTGTGGTTTGTTGCTCGTTTAGGGTTTATTTGAGATGGGAGCAGATTTAGGGTTTGTGTGGATGTCTAAATCGATTTGGGAATAGATAGTGTTGGTCTTGCTTAGAATCGGGTCTGTTTTGGACCTGGTCCCTTGTGTTGGGCTCCCTTGTTATGGTTTTTTAATGGGTTGTACCTTGGCCCAATCTTTGTACTGATTATTCAAAAATAAATAAAGTTACTATCTTTTGCCAAAAAAAAAAAAGTTTGGATTATTAAAATAGCAGAAAATAAATAAAAAAAATACATAAAAATAGATGTTAAAAACGGCATAGATACAATAAGGTCCAAATTACGGTGTTGAATTGTCATAACAATATGGTTGCTCGATGTGATCAATGCGTTCGAGGACAACATGATATTTTGTTCATGAACTTTGTTATTTGTTATAGTGTGGAAAGCCATATTGCTCATCACGCTGAATCTATACTTGAAAAATCAAAACAATTGTTTTCAGATTTCAATATGTAAAAGTTTGAATCGATGCATAAAAAATGTAAATTTAAATGATAAAAATATTTTATACAAGTAGAAAGGAAAAAAAACAACCCAGGTTGTAGTCCATTATTTCCGTCCCATCCACTTAAGTTGCGTATTTGGACTGTTATTTTGTATGAATACAAAAGGAAAGACCTTGACTTGGTTCTCTACCTCAGATTACAAGGAGATAGAAGGATAAGAAGACCTTAACGTGCAAAGTGGGTCGACTTGTCAACCAAAATTCCAAAATGATACTAGTATATATAAGACATGTTGGAGGTAGGTTACTACAAACATCATATTATTCAGTATCACCCAATAAAATTCGAAAATCAGTATGCATTTCATTCGAGTCCTCCTTGTGCTTATTTTGTGTTACAAAGCTAGTTCGGTGGTTGACACTCCAACCAATTTAATCACCGATGAAGCAGCCCTTGTTGAAATCCGAAACCATATCACGAATTCTAATGGTGAATCCAAACTAATAATTGCGTCGAATTGGTCCACCTCCACTCCGGTTTGCGGATGGGTAGGCGTCTCTTGCGGAGGACGTCCGGGAAGAGTGATGGGTCTAGATCTTTCAAATATGGGCATTGTGGGAGACATCCCTCCGCAATTGGGAAATCTTTCGTTTCTCTCATCTCTTAACCTTTCCAACAACAGATTCTCAGAAAATATACCACCATCTATCTTTAAACTATCACTACTTCAAAAACTTGATCTTTCATGGACTGGATTAGTTGGTACACTACCAGCTAATATGTGTCAGTTTTTTTCAAATCTTGAATCTCTTGACTTATCTCACAATCAGTTAGAAGGACAGATTCCTTGCAGTTTAGGAAACTGCACTAGTCTTCAAACACTAGACTTGTACTGGAACAGTTTTGAAGGTAGTATACCAAGGAGTGTTGGGAACCTAACAAATCTCAAAAAATTATCCATCGGATTTAATCAAGACATTGGAGGTTTGACATCGATATCATTTCAAATCTCTTTTGTGGATTTATTTTTATAACATTGAGAAAGTTTGATAAGATTTGTTTTTTGAATTGTTATATACTTTTGTTAATTAATATATTTATTATTATAAATTAGGACAATATCACTTCTGAATTGTTTGTTTGTTTTAATAACAGGTGAGATTCCCACCGAGATAAGTCAACTTTTGGGTTTAGAGATACTTTCTGCTTCACACATGAGATTGAACGGCACTATTCCACCTTCTATTTTCAAGATGTCCTCACTTCATTTAATTGATTTGTGATCGAATAGCTTGTCTGGTACATTACCGGATACTATTTGTGATTTTCTTCCAAATCTAGATACTCTGGACTTATCAGGCAATGAGTTAGAAGGACGGCTTCCCTTGAGTTTAGGAAACTGCACGAGTCTTCAAATACTAGATTTGTTTGATAACAGTTTCGAAGGAAGTATACCAAGAAATTTTGGAAACTTAACCAATCTCAAGATATTAACAATTGAAACTCACATGGGAGGTTTGACAATTTTCTCTCGATTCTCTTTATATATTACGTAGAACATCTATACCTAAATACATCAATTTGATATTACATATAATATGAAATAATATATGAAATTAAAAATATTAGTCGGGAACATCATTGATAAATATAACAATTTAATTATTTTTTAAAAAGTATGTTTTTGTTTGCCAGGTACAATACCAAACGAACTGGGTAATATCTTGGGTTTGAAGTGGCTTTCTCTTTCTGGATTAACCGGTGGCACTATTCCTCCTTTTATCTTCAATTTGTCTTCTCTTATTTTTCTTAATTTGGGAGGAAACAATCTAACTGGTAATCCTCGATCTATTGATATTAAATTACTCAAACCTCAGCTACGAACTAAATTCAGTTTAATGTGTTATAGGTATTCTTCCCTCTACTTTTGCATTTGGGATTTCCAATTTGGTGTATCTTGATCTATCTCGAAATCATCTTAGTGGACAAATCCCACCCTCTATCTCCAATGCTTCTGAACTCGAATCACTTCATCTTCACTATAACAGTTTTACCTCAGACTCCTCAACCCAAGAATTAAGTTTACTCTCTTCTTTAACCAATTGTAGACAATTAAGATTCATAGATGTTTCTCATAATCCATTAGGTGGAATTCTCCCCAATTCCATAGGTAATTTTTCCACGTTTCTATACTTTCTTAATATGGGTAATTGCAAAATAAGAGGCCAAATACCCACAGAAATAGGTAATCTTACCAGCCTCGATACCTTAATCCTAGACGGAAATGAACTCGAAGGATCTATTCCAACAACACTCCGAAGATTAAAAAGTCTCAGCCGATTCATTGTTTCCCGTAACAAATTACAAGGCTCACTTACGTTTCTACCACTGGCCATCAATATCTTCCTAGCTTCAAAAAACAATTTCACCGGAATTATTCCTTCATGGTTGTGTAAGATGAGCTTTTACCTGTTCGATATGTCCGACAACCATCTGAATGGTACAATACCAAAATGTTTGGTTGAATCCAGCTCTTTCATGGAAGTGCTAGATCTGCGAAACAACTATTTGGGTGGAAATATATCTGAGATCTTTATCAATATTTCAAGAGATATGAAAACTCTGGAAATTGGCGATAATCAATTTGTAGGAGAAGTTCCGAGCTCCCTCACTAATTGTAGGAATTTAAAAGTTCTAAATCTTGGAGGAAATCAGATCAATGATACATTTCCTTTATGGTTGGGAAATATTCCAAACTTGGAGATTCTCATCTTGCGATCAAACAGATTTCACGGCCCTATCTGGAGTGCTGAAAATCTTTTTGGTTTCTCGAAACTTCGAATTATTGACATCTCGGGAAACAATTTTAGTGGAACCATACCATCGAATTACTTCATAACTTGGAGGGCAATGCAATTGATCAATCATGAACATCAAATTTATATGGATTCCCACTATTATTATGACGATTCAATTGTTTTGATGAATAAAGGAATTCAATTAACTTATGAAAAGGTTTATACAATCTTAACTGCTCTTGATTTCTCTAATAACAGATTTGTAGGACAAGTTCCAGAATCCATTAGTTCTTTAAAAGCACTTAAGGTTTTGAACTTGTCAAGAAATGCATTCACAAGCCACGTTCCAACATCATTGGTGAACTTGACTGAACTTGAGTCCTTGGATTTTTCCCATAACAATCTTTCAGGAGAAATACCTGAGCAGCTTACAAGTCTTTCGGCTCTTGCAAAAATAGATTTTTCATACAATCAACTTACTGGTCGAATACCGCAAGGGACACAATTTGAAACCCAATCATATTCATCTTTCATAGGAAACAAAGGATTGTGTGGTACTCCATTGCCAAAATGTTTAAATCGTGATGCACAAGTTATTCGAACGAAAGATGAATCAAATGGGCATGAGTTTAGCTGGTTAGCGGCAGCCATTGGATACGTACCTGGAATTATATTCGGAGTAGTCATGGGACATATTGTAACTTCTTGGAAACATGTATGGATTGAGAATATCATTGATCAAGTCAGACGTATGACAATGTTTTAAATTCCTTTTGTAATTTTCTTGATATACCTTGTAATCTAAACATATGTAGTGTAAGGATTATAAAACTTTTTCATATTTTGGATGAAGTTTATAAAAAAGAAATCATAGCACTAGTTCTACGCCATATTATAAATTAAGTGTATTTTACTAAATATCAAACTACTCTTTATGCTCCACTATTTCATGACAAAGATTGGCTCGATAACAACTATAATACATCAATTATAAATATTACAATTTTGAATATTTTTTTGAAAAAATAAAAATTTTAATGTTCAATATTTTGAATGTTCCAATGGTACTAACTTTATATTTGTTTTGTAATATTTCATATTTGAATATTTTTTTATAATTTTAAAAACATTTGTTTGAATTTACTACAAAACTAGTTCAAATTTAACTTTTTTAGTCTAATTAATCTTTTTGTTCTTTTTGTACTATAACTTGTTTTACACCTATATGTTAAGTCATAGCAAATGAAATGATTTTAGTAATACATAATTACACAAACATCATAAATATAAAGGTTGATTTTTTTAATAAGTAATTTATTGGATTTGAAGATAGTTTTTCCTCCATTTATGGGATCAATTTTAATCTTTTAGATTCTTCTTTTCATTTACTTCTCAACCAAAGCTAGTAGAGCCCTACATGATAAGGCAACTGTTTCTTGTTATCTCATCATCTAAATTTTCAAGAAAAAGCCTTTGTCTAAGAGAATCAATAATAAATTGCTCATAATAATCATCCAGACTTGTCAACTGGTCATACTCGACTAAATTGAGAACACTTAAAACTCAGATAATAAGAGAAAACAAAAAAATTTATTATTTAAATAAATGTATGCATCCAAGTTAAAATAATAAGACAATGGGTCAAGCTATATATACCTAATTCCGGTTTAAGTATACCCAATTTTGAGTATACCCAAAGGTGGTCTAAGTATACCTAATTTCTTCCAAAAATACCCTTTTGTAGGTATATAAGTCATTTTTTACTAACCTCCATCCAAAACGTTTTTCCTATAACTTTCTCTCACTTCCCCCACTTCTCTCTAAACTCTCAAACTCTCTTCTCTAAAAAAACTCCCACCTCTCTCTAACATTTTTTGGCGAGCCACCACTACTTCCTCCTCTTCTCCTCCTCCTCCTCCATCATGGTGAAGAACAAAAACCCACCACCACCAACTACGTAAGTTCCCTAATTTAATTTTGCAAATTAATTTACTTAGATTTATGTTGGAATTTAGGATTAATGTTAGATTTAGGTATGAATGTTGGATTTAGGTCTGAATTTAGGGTAGATTAGGGTAGATTCAAGGTTGATTTGGGGCCATTTTCGAGCCTAGTTGCCGGCTGTAAAATGGTCGGCTGGTAGCGGACCGATGGTGCGACCAAGGCAGCACCATCGGTGCGTAGGGGTGTACCGATTATAAACGGCTGTATCGAGTGATACAGCCATGTGTACCATCGGTACACATGGTCTGTATTGAGTGGTATAACCCCCATGTACCACTCAGTACAGGGTTCCCGTTCCGAGCTGTACAAGGGGTCTGTGCCGCTCGGTATGGGCTGCTGTGCAACTATGGTGCACAATCCAAATAAAAAAATTGAAGTTTCTGAAAGAAATCGATTTTTAAAAAAAATCAAATTTTTAAGGAAAACGACATGAGAGTTATATGTATTTTAATTGGAAGTTCGATTTGTAGTTTTTTTTAAGTTTACAGATTATATCGTATATTATTAACTTTGTTTATTTTTTGTTATTATTTCCGGTCTGATACTGTCGAGCCGCGACCCCTTCCTCGGTCTAGGGCGTATCCCGAGGATCACGGGTGACACACCCGGGCAAGAATTTGAAGACAATACGAGCCGTCGAGGATGAGAGGGTCCGCGATGCTAAGCGCGGACGAGATTCATCAGAGAACCCTGAGACTAGACGTCTTAGAGAGAAGGATGAGGAGAGGATCAGATCAGATCGGTCTTTGCGCCGAATCAACCATGACAAGATTAAGAGAAGGCTGTTGAGAAAGTAGTGGATGACAATAGAGGTGGAGGCTCCTCAAGACGCGAGATGTCACATGTACACCGATCAACACCTCCCGCTACCAGTGCTCCACCAACTCCCGCTACCAGTGCTCCACCACCTCTCACTGCCAGTGCCCCACCCCTACGCATACTACTCCATATCCACCACCTGTTAGTGAGAGGGTGGATGCTACTGGGGACCCTGACCAAGATACGATAGATGAGGAGCATATCGATGTGATACACACCGAGGAGCAGCGGAATACGTTTGCATTTCTGAAATGCAACAAGATACCTATATTTTCTGAGTACAAGGAACATGAGGCATATCACGTCTTTATCGGACAGGTAAGTATCACATTATTAAACGGTATCTTATGTTTTACTTTTATTTATGTTTGACATAGTTTTTTATTTACAGGGTTGTACTTCCTTAGGCATACAGGAACATTATAATGTGCTTCGTATGTGGGACCTCAGTGCTCAGCCAAAGGTGCAACGGCACTTGGCGCGGACTCCTTTCGGTCCTCTTATAGCTCACTTACCTTAATACTTCACACATTCAGTACTTGATGAGGTATTTGTTGAGCGTTGGCATCAAGAGACCAACATGTTCCATTTCTCGTTCGGGGAAATGACGATTATTCTAGATTATGTCACGTGCATTACATGTACCGATGTTACATGCCTATTTTACCAATGGTACAATGCACCGGCCGACATGCCATGTACCGGCCGGTGCATGGCACCATGGGTACGCAGTGAGGCGCACCGATGGTGCCTCACACCGTGTACCTATGGTGCACCCTTAATGCACCATAGGTACACAGGGTGGTGTACCGATGGTGCTGTAGACTTGGCACCATCGATACACCCTATTGTGCACCATACGTACACAATAGGCTGTACCCATGGTGCGCAATTATTTCTTGAAATTTTTCCCGCTTTGTTTTTCCTAGTTTATTTTTTTCGCCCTCTCTAATTCCCGCCAAACTAATATTTTACTTTTCTATATAAGGAGGTCTAAGTTCGCCTAACCAAACACACTTATGCAGCGGTATGCAACGAATCTTCTCAAACGACGACCTAATGGCAGCATGTTGGATTTCGACTAGTGAATGAACCCTCCCCCAAAATAACTCAAAGTTTAATTTGCTTGTACGTAGGTAACGCTTTAGGTTAGAATGAGCACTCTCGACGTGGTTAGTCGTGCAATGTCCCAAATGCAAGTTATTGTTCGTCTTCCTAACAACGAATTTGTCCGTGTATTTATCGAGCCACGATTTTTTAGTGTATTCGATTGCAAGAGGATAGTCTTTGTACTCCAGTAGCATGTCTTATCGGGCGTGATCGAATTCAATCTTTGATGCTGCATACGCAATCTTCTTCCAAGCAGAAACAAACTTCACATGATCACTTTTATCGGAGAAATATTTTCTCGTTTGCCCATGAACATTTTGGGCTATGTGCCAGCGGTATAACATATACGTTGTCTCTGGGAATTCCACTTCTATGGCGTTCATCAGCGCTAAATCTCTTTCGGTCCGAATGACACGAGGGTCTTCAATTCCGTGAACGGAAATCAACGAATTCAAACACTTTAACACCCATTTGAAGTTGTTTAACTTCTCACCGGACATGAAAGCAAATGCCACACAGTACGTCAAACCGGTACACGTCACACCCACTGTCTCAAACAATGACATACCATATCGTATGAATTTATACGTACTATCCATGATCAACACTGTTGGAAATGTCCGTAAAAGGTCAACACTGACTGGATGGGCAAAAAATATATCGGTAATGACTTGTGCATCGTCTTCACCAGATTTATGCCATTCATAATAATTTTGTGACTTATGCTCTCCCAACAAGAATTGAAGTTGTGACCTACCCACCTTCTCAAAACCTTACTTTTCTGTCGTGCATTGTATATAGTGCGCATAGAAGAATATTATCTTCGTTTAGCTTCTTAACACAATTCAGTATATCTCTGGGTTTAGTTCCAATGTAGGTCGCTCGTTCAACATATTCCATCTCTTCATCGTTCAAACGGCCAGCAAAAGAATTTGCGTCTGACTGTTTTGAACTCTCGTGATTATGAATAACACATTTCACTTCTAACTTCCATTGATCTGGTTCCACCATTAACCCGAGAAGCTTAAATGGGCAGCCAATCTTTTTGGTTCCTATAGACTTCCGTTTACGGTCTTTCTCAACTACTCTTGGAGTATACTTTCTCGACCTCTCACACTGGAAAAACATCATAGGACTTTTTCTACTATTTACTTTATCGCGCCGACTTATGTTGATAACCAAACCATGGTGTTTTCCTGTCTTCGTCACCCACTTAATCAACGCTTCTTGTGTATAGAACTCGGTGGTGAAGAATAAATGACTGTAGTCAGTAGCGAAAGCTTCCTCAGTCCCATGGGCGACATCCGTCCCATGTTAGACAACAACAAAACACAATAAACAATCAGGTATAATTAAAAAAAAGGGTAAAAAACCTTGTTTTTTTGGATAATTTGCGCGAACCACCGGTTCAGGGCCCTAGAACCGGTGGTTCGCGGCCTTAGAACCGGTCGTACACAAACCGGTGCACCGCCGGTTCTAAGGTATTGAAATGGTGGTGTTGGGGCCTCAGTACCGATTGGACTGAGGCCTTAACACCACCGGTTGGAGGCCACAGAACCGGTGGTGATGGGGCCTCAGTACCGAGCGGACTGAGGCCCCAGCACCATCGGTTCCGTGGCCATGGAACCGGGGGTGCGTAGGTCACGCACGACCGGTTTTAAGGCCCGGAAACCAGTCGTGCATGACCTATACACCATGGTTCCATGGCCCGGAACCGATGGTGTGTGGTGAAAGCAGACAAAACCTCACCTTTTCCAGCGACGACGGCTGTTTCTCCGACGACTGAAGCTCCTTCTCCGGAGATAATTCATCATCTTTTTTCTCCGGCGACATCAAATCCTCCATGCTAATCCCTAGTTTCGAGTGATTCATGATCGATTTTATGTTTTTGTTTTGGAATGAGGTCAAATATTTTTTTATTATATTTTGAAGTTTGAAGTTGATTTTTAAGATTTTCAGAAAACTAGACTATTTGGATGATAAATTCACTAAAGAAGAGTGTTTGTTTGGGTATAGATAGCGAAATAGGTTATTTGGTGAATTGGGTATACTTAGGATACACTTAGTAGTTTTTTTTTAAATAATGGCAATTACGAGATTAATTGGAACGTCGACGGTAATTTGGTCAAAAAAGTCAAAGTAAAGTCAAAGGAGGATTTTGGGTATACTTAAACCGAAATTGGGTATATATAGCCATATCCTAATACAAAATGAAAGTAAAAATTCAAATGCTAATACAGAGTCAACAAAATACTCCTACTGAATTTAAATAACCTCCCATGTACAACATGTTCGTCAAATGTTATGGTGCTAACACCTTAATGAAATTATTTGCAACCATTATTGTGCTTATCGATGTGCACAATTTTATTATGATCATTCTACATTTGTTCATTCACGTACAAAACTTAAAGTCTATATGTTTAGACTTGTTTGAGCTATTATTTTTATATAAGAACATGACAACTATATTATTTTCATAGTAGAGGTATAAATATATTTTAATTCCTTCCAATGTACACAATTCCATGACAAAACATTTTAACCAAACTGCATGATTTGATGTTATAAAAAATGACTCATTTGGATGTAGAGGTATCCATAGGTTTATTTTCAAACCAAAATGATGTAGTATGCTTTCAAAGTATTCCTTTTGAATGAGACCCAAGATGTCACGTAATCTATTTCTTATTATTTAGATCCCCAACACATATGAGGCTTCACCAAATTCTTTCATGTAAAATTTATATCATATCAAAATCTTGTACCATGTAATAAACCTAGATCGTTTGTGTCAAGAAGTATGCATCGACATACAATAATAAATAAATCATTCTGATATACGTAATCGTTGATAGATTTCTCCTCAAAGGTAAATCAAAATATTGTACCTACAAATTTTTAGTACCACCGCCTAGTTTTATATTTGAGTCCATGAATTGATTTCTTTAGTTTACACGTTATTTATGTTGGGTCTCTATAAACAAAGTCTTAAAGTTTTTATATGTAAATATTTTTTCTCAATGTCTCTATTGAAAAATGAAGTCTTAACATTCATCTGATGAAGATCTAAATCAAAATTAACAACAATAGGCATGATTCTCCTAAATTATGTTTTTTTGATGAAATTGGAGAAAATATCTTAAAATAGTCAATCCATTTACATTGGTTGTACCCTTTTGCTTGAATGCACATTTTGTTTTGCGTGAATCAACGTGTTTGTTCTTATGGAACCATTTACAACCAAGGTCTTTCTTCCATTCATGTAAGATGGAGAGATCATCTATCATATTGTCTTGCATCACTTGTACTTTAGTTCATAGCTTCACTCCATAATTTAGAGTATGAACTCTGCATATAATCTTGAAAGATGATTGGAACCTCTTCTAAAATGTTTGAAGTACCTTCATGTTCATTAAGTAATAACATATAATCTAAAGGTAAGATATTCCTTCTATCTCGTGTGCGTCTATAAAATCTAGGCTCGATGTATTTTTCAGTTTATTGACGTTGTTGAATTTTCTCATCAAGAACAACATTAACATTTTCTTCATGAGATGAAAGTTCAACATCTATCTAAAGTAATGAACTACCTAGTAAACTGTAGATGATTGATAGATTAACTTTAGGTGAAACATTAATTTCAAATACTAAATATATTGGTTCTATTTTTTCCTAAAAATAATGGTGTTCTATAAATCCTTCAATTTAAAAATGATTTATATTAAAAAACATACGATATTTCTATCTAAAAATTCAGATGCTTAGTGGGAGTATAATGTATAACCACGTGAGTGGTTTATGTAGCCTATGAAATGAAAGCTAACTATTTTGTATTTAAACTTTTATTTTTTTGGTCATGCGTGTAAGGCGTTATTTCCATCAAACATCCCCGAACATGAAAATATCTAAAGCTAGGGTTTCTTCCTTTGAAATGTTCATGTGATGTTTTACATGCTCTAATAGGTACTCTGTTAAGGATATATCGTTCACACTAGTAAGTATAGATTACACTCTAGTAGGTATTTATCACAACACGGACTCATAATCTTTACTAGGCTTTTAGAGCCCAATAACTAAAATATTGTATTAATGCATCGTCCTTTAAGATCCATATAAACCCGATAGGTATCCACACGCTATACTTTCATGATACATATTATTATTTGTCGATCTAATATATATAACGTAAGATTGATTATAACTATCTAATTAGACATATACCAATAAGCCTAAATACTCTAAATCTGCATGGGATGCGACATTTCTAGCCCATGAAATTCTTACATTCTCAAGTTATCAAAAAAATCTTTCGTATACCATATTTCAACATCCTCGGTAAATCTCACTAAATTAAGTTTTTTTAAATTTTAAACTTTCTAGATAAATACCATATCAGTTGTAAACTCTCTCAATCGTTTGAAAAATACTACTTTCATACAAATAAAATACTACGTCATACTTCATTGTCGAAATGTCAAATTGACTACACATAAATTACTCAATACAGTGATGAATTAGATGAACACGAGTTCAGTTGGATAGAAACATACATAGAATGCGTCCTTAGAATTGTTTTAGTGTTATCATGGTGCATATCATAAACTCTTAAAAGCATTAATTGATTCAAAATAATTATGATAGAAAACTATAAACATATTTTTTGTGTGGTATGTCTTGTAATATAAATCGCATTATTTTAAAAATAATAAAAAATTCTTGATTTTTTTTAAATCTATAAAAATAATACAAGAAGAGATAGTTTGATATGTTCATATAAGCTAAAACTTAAAAAAAATATTTGAGGCAACATCTTTTTCAGGTGTAACATAGAAGTAACTTGTCAGCATAGGCACTGGCAAAGGACTTCATGGGCCAAAGATGGATCATCTGAATACATGTATATAAAAGAACTGTTAAATAAATACAGATTTGTGGCTAAAATTTAGGTGCAAAGAAATTTGCTGCAACCTAAGGCCAAGCTTAGTTGAAGACATGATGGTTGTTTCCACTAGGTCGAATACATGAGCTGAAGGTGTAGAGACTGGGTCAAATTATGTTGTCGATGACCTCATCTAAAGCGGTCTACCAAAGCTACATGAGAAAAGCTTCAATACTTCTATATTTTGTTCTTACTTTGAACTGAGCTTTTTCATATAGGCTTCTAAGTATGATTCTAATCACATTTGTTGATTATAAGATTTAATCTGAATCATCTATTGTATTAGTGCTTTATTCTAGTTATTGATTAAAGTGATTCAAACTGAAATATCTATTAGATTATATTTTTCTTATACCTTTGGATTAAATTTATTTAATCTAGAGACTCTTAAATATTAAGAATTTAACGGATTTGTCTGATATGAAGTGAAACTAGAGCTTTACTTTTGAAGTGTATAAATAAAAGAACCACGACAGGCGTTTAGGCTGTGATGAGACGAGTGTTGTGGCATGAGGGACAATCTAAGTGGAAAGTCTATATTCTCTAGTGAAAGAAAACTAAGGTTTTAGAGAGAGAAAGTTTGAAGCTTTGGTTATAGTTGAGTATGAGATAAACACTTGAATAGATATTATTATCTCACGTTTCTTTGTAAGCCTTGAAATGAGGTTTGTAATAGATTTGAATGATTAAGTGTTTAATATTTGAAAGGTCTTCTTATAATCTTATATTGATAATCAAACAGAGTTTATGTTTCCTCGTAGATGTATGGTTCTCTTCACAATCCATGCCACGTAAATTATTGTCTTGTGTTTTTTTAATTATTTTATGGTATACAATGAACATGGTAAAATTTTCTTTTAGGACGAATTGGTTTCCAAAAAGTAGTGCCGTGAGTATGGATCAAGAAATAAGAGACGTATATTATTTAATAGTCTAAAGGTTTGAGAGAAATATTTCACTTTGAAACCTAAAGGCCACGAAAGATGAGTGCAATGAAGCTTAACCTATAAAAATTAAACAAAAATAATGATTTAAACCTCATTATGGTTAAAGCAGGCGTAGTACATAAGAGATTGGTTGTTGTTATTCAAGAGATATCTACAGAGTTTGATGTCGCAGTTTTGCGTAAATCTTATATTGCCCGCATATTGAGGCTGAGAGAAACAGTGATTCATAAGGTATCTAAACATTTTATGGAATTTGGGATATGGAATCAACTCGTGACAATTTATATGAAAAAGGTCTTAGGTGAATATATTATAACTCAAGAATAGATTTATACGATATCAATGGATGGTGGCAAAGAGATTCAAATATAACTAGATGATTTCAATATAATCATGCTTGACTTACATTCTTTTTTAATCACGGTGGAGAATGAGAACTTATCAATAATCCCTTATGAGCATGTTTTGGACACCATGCTATGTGGAAAAGATTTACTCATAGAAAAAGTAAAGAACTCTTTGAACCCAAACAATTTTTAAAGAAAGTCCGATCTAAAGGGTGATTATGATGGTCACATTATGAGTGTGACGGAGAAGGCCAAAAAAGAGATATTCAAGCAAGAAGAGAGGAAGCTCTTGGTGAAATTAAAAAAAGGGTCTAAAACGGTTTCCAAAATGAGATGTTATTTGTTTAAGAAGAAAGCCCGTATTAGTAGGAACTTTCCAACAAATAGAAAGAGAAATTATAATATGAAGACCGTAGGTGGAGATATTGTAATTGTATCAGATGATTGTGAGTACGTTGGTTAATAATGGTCATTTATTCCCACGTGTACAACAATAAATTAATGTTGGATTCAGGATTATCATTTTATATGACTTCAAATAAAGAGTTGTTTGAAGACCTGATATTGTTTGAACGTGGAAGGGTCATCATTGAGACAGATAAATCATATGTTGTCAAAAGGGTAAGAAATATCCGGCTCAAGTTCTCTACATGACTTGAGAGATATATTAACAATGTAAGGTATGTACCCAAAGCTTTGAGCTGGTAATAACTTCGAATATGTGAACAAAAAATTCACTAGCTATTGTGCAAAGCTTGGTGTTTCTCAACACCAAAAAATGAATGGGACTCCTGAATATAATAGGCTTGTTGAAATAATGAAGTGAACCTTACGGGGAATGTTTAGGAGTGATAAGGACATAAATTATCAGAGACTTAAAATAGTGACATTAAGGTTTCTTTCAATATATTATAAAGTTATGATAAGATATTTGTATTATTTATAAATATAAAAGACCACAATGCAATTTGTCCTTTTATGTAACAAGTTTAGTTAAAGTCTTCTTATTTGTCTACAATTAGAGCAATGGACATTAAATAAAGGGTTCGACTTTTATGATTTGAGATATACTTTTTTAAACTGCTTCCCTCTATAATATTTTCACTCTTTAATTTTCTCTCAATACTTTCATCTTCTTTTCCACAGACACGAGTTTAATTCATTTAACTCATCGAGATTTCTCTTACACTTAACATTGGCGACCATAGTGGGAGATAATTAACGTACCTAAATAACACATCTAAAATCCAAAAAGATAAAATTCATAGTTAGTAATGTTGCTTATAATATAACCAAAGGAGACAAGACCTGATCCAACAGTTCGTGAAGCAATTGAAGTTATTAGGTCAGATTTACACAGGGAAGTAAGTGACATGGAAGAAGGTCAAGGTAATTCTAAAATTTATGAGCAGTGTAATCAATCTAACATTGAGAGTCGAATAAATTAGTTGTTACAAAAAAATTTAAATGACATATATGTACAAATAGAACATCAAATTAGATATGGTAGATTTAAATCTCAAGTGCGTCCAACCAAGGAAAAATATGAGGTGGAAAATCCATCTGATGAATCATATATATCTCATCGGATTAGAAAAGATCATAAGAAAGCACATTTTCAATCAGATAATCAACACTGTTCTTTACGGAGAGATAAAAAGAATAAACAACGATAGAATTGGAAATATAGAATGTATCTTAACTTTACAGATTTAAATCATGCATGTCCTAAAGATCCATTTCATGTTTCTCGAATAGATCATTTGATTAATTATACTTCAGGAAATAAAAGAATTTCTTTTATGGATGCATTTGCAAGGTATAACCAGATTCAAATGAATCAAAAAAATCAGGGGAGTACTACATTTATAACTGATCGAGGATTGCATTGTTACAAAGTTATGTCGTTTGGTCTAAAGAATGCAGGGGCGACATATCAGAGGATACTGAATAAGGTTTTAGCTTCTCAGATTGGGAGAAACATGAAATTTTATATTGATGATATAATTGTTAAAAGTCCAACAGATGGTGAAAACGTGAGAGATTCAGAGGAAATTTGTTTTGAATTTAAGGGTTAAACGACTAAATTTAAATCCTAAGAAATGTACTTTTGGAGGTTATCATGAACAATTAAAAGTCTTTGGTATCAATGACATTACCTTGAACTATAAAGCAGGTGCATATTTTGACAAGAAGGTTAATTGGTCTTAATCGATTTGTGTCCAGGTTTTTCTGACAATACTCTCATTTTTTCCAAGTTTTGCGAAGACCCAAAACATTTACGTGGACACCAGAATTTAAAATGGATTTTTTGAAGATTAAACAACTCTTATTATCACCTGAAATCTTGTCTAAGCCTCGAATTGAAGAACAACTATTTTTGTATATAGTAGGGTTGGACTTTATTGTTAGCGTTGTTTTGATACGAGAGAAAATGGGAGATTCGAAGACAGTTTATTATGTTGACAAGAGTTTGTTAGCATTAGAGGAAAGATATTTGAGGTTAAAAAAGGTGGATTGGCTTTACTTATGGCTACTAGAAAAATACGCTCTTATTTTCAAGCTCACACAATTGTTGTTCAAACTTATTTTCTATTAAAGAGTGTGTTACAATGACCAGATATTTCTGGTAGAATGACCAAGTGGTCAGTAAAGTTGGGAGACTTTGATATATTTTTCTTCTTGAACACCAATTAAGGCTTAAGCTTTAGCATGTTTTTTGGTTGAAGTTCATTTAAGTTGATCAGATTGGGGATAGGTAAATAATAAATTGTAAAAGTTTCAACATGGGTGGTTGGAACTAATGGTAGTTATAGCATATTGGGTTCGAGTGCGGGGGTTTAAATGATTTCTCACTCTGCAGAGGCTATGTACCAGACCATTTGATTTGGATTTCATGCATCGAATAACGAGGCTCAATATGAGGCAACATTAGTTGGGTTAAGGCTTACAAGTATTTGTGGAGTAAAAACAATTCATTTGGAGATAGATTCGCAACTAGTGGAAAATCATATGACAGTGATATTTGAGGCTAAAAAACATCAATTAGTTTTGTATCTTCGTGAGCTTCGAAACTTAACTCTTTTGTTTGATAAAATGATTGTTGAACATATCAATCGATAGAAGAATACAGTTGCTGATTCTTTCGCAACCATTGCTTACACAGAAGAGTATCCATGTATATTATTATAGGAAAGTCCTTCGATTTTGACACGAGCACAATAATGTAAATATGCTGATGAAGTGTTTGTTACTCCAGATACTATTGGAGGTGATTGGCGATCTAATATTATCAATTTTTTACTTAGAGGTACGTTACCTCAAGATGTGAAGTTAGCTTAAAGGATACGATACAAGGCTCATAGTTACGTTATTTTAAGTGAAGTATTATACAAGAAATCTTTGAGTAGACCATTATTACGGTGTTTGGGTATACAAGAATCTCAAGAGATTTTATATGAGTTACATGATAGTGAGGGTTCAGCTCACTATGGGTTCAATACTTTGACACGAAGGGTTTTGTTAGTAGTCTATTCTTGACCATCGATTTTGTGTGATGCTAAAATTCTACTGGGAGGGTAAGATACTTGTTAACTTGTTTCCAATTCAATTTACAAACCTGCAGTATTACTTACTTCTATATCTGAATCTATTCCTTTTGATAGATGTGTAATAGATTTAGTAGGGCCACTACTCATGTCTTCTGGAGGACATCAAATGATTATTATGGCGGTGGATTATTTTTCCAAGGGGCTGAAGCTGAACATTATATGGTACAAGAGCTAAAGATGTTATCACATTCGTTTTTAATAATATTTGTCGTCTCTTTAGAGTTCCTCAAAATATTACCACAGATAACAGTCCTCAATTTAGCAATTGAGAAATGACTTCTTTTTGTAATTCGAGGGGTTTTACACAATGTATTTCCATACATCAAGCAAACGGTCAAGTGGAAGTACCTAATAGGTCCATTTTGTAAGGTTTGAAGAAAACTTTAACAAGGAATGCGGGAAAATGGACTACTTACTTGGAAGAGGTGTTATGGGCTTATCGAATGACTCTTAGAGAGGCCAATCAACAAATTCATGTTCCCTTGCTATATGGTATAGATGTTGTAAGCCTTGGAAAAATCTATTTTACCTTCTTATAGAATACTCCATTATTCCGATGAGTAAAATAGAGAGGTAAGACAGACAGACCTTGATATGAGCGAAGAGAAGAGAGTTAGAGCACATTTGAATTTGACTCATTATCCAACTTTGATGACGAGTCATTATAATTCGAAGGTAAAAATGAGGGATCTTAAGGTGGGTGATAAAGTTTTGAGGAAAGTATTTCTCCATACAAAGGACAAGCAGCTTGGGAATATGGCCCCAAATTGGAAGGGTCCTTATGTGGTAGTATAGCGAGTAACACTTGGTACGTATCACATCCACGATGAACATGGAAAATTACATCAACATCCTTGGAATATAGAACACTTGAAACTATATTGGGAATGATTTTTTCTTTTGTCAAATGTTTTATACGATTTTATTAATTTTTGGATGAGTGGCATACTCTTCCATATCCTGTTGGCGCATTAATGTTTTAATGAGGTTCCACGTGTACATTCGCAGATAGTAATAAAATTATTTTCTGGCCATCAGGTTTTTTGAACACAAATACTTAGATTATTTTGGTAACTAGGCAAAGACTGCTCATCTTTGAAGTAGTTACCCAAGTGTAACTAGTTTTATTCGAGATGTTACACTATCATTTTAGAGCACTGTTCGAAGTGTTAACCACATTTGGGGTCCTTCTTTTATAAACTTTGATCTATCAATCTGGAAACTTGGAATTTATCAAGGATATGTTGACCAAACATTTCTCTCATCTGTTTCTCTTTAGCAATATTCTGTCTACACCGAATTCTATCTTTAGCTATAGTCTCTAGTTTGTTTTGAGCAGACGTAACTTCTGTGCATAAAATCTTGTGCTTCTACTTCAATATTGGAGAATGGTTGAAGTACATTTGATACTTCTTCATATAGATCCTCAATAGGTAAAGTAAAAGGGTAAATAGGAGTATAAGGATTTTCATCACGCCTAAGAGTAGATGAAGGTGAACCTGGTGGAAGATTCAAACTCACAATTTTAGGCAGAAAAGATGCGGTAACTTGATGAGTAATTTGTTCAAGTTGTTCTTGAATTCGTCGAACTTCACGGTCCATATCATTGTAGAGATCTTGGATTTCATCTTTACCAATATTCTCATTGTTGATGAAATTATCATTTCTTTGGTGATCTGTCACCATAATTTACTATGTCTCCTCTACGTTTGCATTTGTATTTGAGGGAGGTACTTCGATGTTTTTCTTTTTTTTGGATGCAACAGTCTTTTTTATCTTCGGGGAAGGTTCAAATTTGATTAATTATTTGATGGTTGGAAGATTTTTTTTCGCTTGCTTTACTTTTGGTTTGTCTTTGTCTTCTCTGTGGCTTTGGATTTTTCAAAGAGTTGGCATCCACGTTTTTATTTTTACGCTTTTTTGTGCGGGTAAGTGGCATTGAGATCGATTTTGAACTGAAAGAATGACTTTTGTGTCAGGTGCTAATAGTATTTTCACAACGTCATTTGGTTTTGGGGACTTCATTACCTCTCCATCTGAAACGAAAACATCGGAGGAGATCCCACATAATTGGTTGTTGACGCAATTATGGCTATGAAGGCATTGTGGAACTCATTACCTCATGCATTTTTTGCCCAAATGAATAGTTGGGAAAACATTTCTTTGGTTGTCTTCTTACAAGATTGGTACCGTGTCAAAATGTCTATATGTAATAACAATACAATAAAAATGAGTTGAAGTACAAGATACGAAAAGTAAAAAATATTGATTAACTTACTAGTAAACAAGGTTGGGTTTTGATGGATTCTCTGTGGAAATTTATTTTCCATTTTCCCATGCTCGAGAAATAAAGAAGAATATTTATTTTTAGAACTTGTTCGCTTCGAGGAGATCATCAATTATCTTGAAATCATCTCCGAGAGTGATATAGTCGAAGGGTAGTATCAGATGTTGTTTTGAAAGACTAGTCATTACAATAAAGTCTTTGATAGAAATATGAATATTTCCTTGTCTGGAGGCCATGATAACAGATAAGAGTGTGAACCATAAATTCGGGCTTGCTTGTGTTGGGCACGGATCAAGAAGTTTGAAGTATCCCACTATCATTGAGTCTAATGAGAATCGAAGTCATAAGTTAATAATTTCATGATAGACCACAAGCTTATTTACTCCACAAAAGAGTAAATTCTTTATGTTTTAAGGTAAGCAAAGCACGACATTATCTGGAAGTCCCCCACTGTTTTCTTAATCGTTCTGCGAGAGCTTGACTATAATATCTGTATGTCATGTTTTCCAACATAATGATATATTCGGGGAGGAACGGATTCAGGTTGACAATTAGAGTTGCATCAATGTCCTTGGGTAGTTCTATAAGACCTTTATGTTTATTTTTCTTTTTCTCCGGGGCTGTTTTTTAAAGTATTGTCTTCGGATTTTGAAGCAGCACCAATTTCTGTAAAGTCACAATTCGAGTTTGTCTCTGTCTCTGTCCTTAAATCTGATTCAGTTTCTTCTTGAGACGCTTCGTCTCGCAGTTGAAGTGGAGCTTTGTTTTTAGTGGTAACTTGTCAATTAGAGGTTGTCTTTGTGTTGGGTTGAGCGGTCTTTGAAGGAGTTGGTTGTGACTCTTTGTGAGTCACATCAATATCCTCCGGAGGAGGATAAGGTCTAGGATCATGTGGAGCATTGTTATCTTCGAAGTCTCTCATTGCTACAAATGAGTTTTTTCTAGGAGGATGAGTTTGGTAAGAGTGAGGATTGGATTGAATTTGAGGCGTCTCATTACGTGAACATCGAGGTGATTTAGTATAAATTATTGAAGAAGATTTTTATTCTTTATGAGATGATTTTCTTTGCGTTTCTTTATGATTTGTTTGAAAAAGAATGAAGATGGGTCCATAATGTGTTGAATAGATTTAGGTGAACACCTACCAAGAACTGGGGTGGTTGGACTTTGATTTTGGATCATCGAAGAATCATGACCGGGGACAAAATTACCGTATAAAGTGTTTTGAGTAAATTTTTTTGGAGAGTTATATAGTACTCTTGTTGCATGATATCCAACAACTCTTTTACTCACATATAGATAGTCGTATATACATAAATGGATTTCTAGTAAATGGAGATTAAAATTCATATTTACTCTTCTGAACCCAACATGTTATCAAACATGTTGCGACACAATTTACTGTCTCTTTAATTTTTATCTTGATCTCCAATTCATAAGCCAATAGATATTAATCTAACGAATCGTGTTATCCGACAAATTTTACTATTATCATATTTTAAAATGATTAACATTATGAAAAATGTAAGATTATCGCACTATTCACCGAATTGAATTTTTAGTTTAATTATAATTTGTTTTATCTAAA
Source organism: Limnanthes douglasii subsp. nivea (assembly GCA_036936605.1). Lineage (NCBI taxonomy): Eukaryota > Viridiplantae > Streptophyta > Magnoliopsida > Brassicales > Limnanthaceae > Limnanthes > Limnanthes douglasii. The sequence goes on from JAUPFV010000001.1 coordinate 378,760,544, forward strand.
ACATTTTGAAATGCTATATTTTTTAGTGTCTTTACTACTTTATTTAAAACAGTAATAAACTAGTTTTTTTATATGTCGGAAGTTATAACCAATCTTTTATTCAATGATGTATTTATACTTCATACATCATGTTATGTTACTCTACTGTACCTGATCTACTCTAAATATATTTATCAGTCTCTCTTCAACCGCTCTATCATATAGTTATTGATCAGATAATCCTAATCTTTTAAAAATAATATAACATTTATAAAATTATATATAAGTAAAATAGACTTAAGTAATATCTAAAAGCAATATATGAGTTTTAATAATAGCAGGAGAAGAAATATTAGCTCGGTTTAATAATAATTTAACCAATTCTATATTTTTGTTTTCTTTTCTTATAAATTATTAAATTAGCTATTTATTTTTAATATAAGAGGATCCTCACCTTTTTAAATCTTAGTACCATTTTTTTGTAAAAAAATCAATAAATTTTATTTAGTTTATAGATTCAATAATATAACTACTTTTAATGTAAGATCCTCAAACATAACAACTTATCCTTCCATTTTTATCACCATATTATGCATGCTCAATGTATCAGCTACACGTGTAACTGCTCCGGAAGTATGTTTGATAAAAAAAGTAAATTGTAGGGTAAATGCTGCCCATCGCGCTTAGCGTACGTAGAGTTTGTCTTGACCCTACAGATGCAATGCGTTGAACTCGATGTCGTAAGTGATGTAGTTAAGTTTGGCCCCTCCTAACTTCTTACTGAAGTATGCAACTTTTTGCCACGTTGGCTCAAAATAACCCTAAAAAGTCTTTCCTTTCATGAAATTGGTAATAGGTGCCATTATAGTGCTAAAGTCATGAATAAATCATCAATAGAACAACACCAACCCATGAAATAACCGGTACTCACCAATAGATATCGGTGGTGGCTAGACTTGAACTCTGCTATTTTAAATTCGTCAACTGATAGTTTATCTTTCGATACTACATATCCTAGGAAGAGGACGAAATATATTAGAAATGAACATTTTTTCAAATCTCCGTAGAATTTCTCACACCTCATAACATATAAAACTTGCTACAGATGTTGTAAATGGAGTTGTTCGTTAATGCTATAAATCCAGTATGTTATCAAAATAGACAACGAATCATTTACCAATAATAGGGAAAAAACCCGATTCTTAATGCGCATGAAAGTACTGGGTGCATTAGAAATGACAAAAGGCATTAACATCCAATCGAAAAAACTTCTCCGGTTTTGAATGTCGTTTTCCATTCGTCTCACATTCAGATACACAACTAGTGATACCCGTTTTTTAAATCCAGCTTCGTGAAATTTTTTGCACCATTTAGCTGGTATAAAAAATCCAGCCTAGGAATGAGAAATCAATATCTCACTATAATCTTGTTGATAACTATACTATCCACGTACATCCGTATAGAAACATATTTCTTAGGTGTTAACAATATCGGGATTCCACGACGACTAAGGCTCTCACGCATATGGCCCTATGTCAATAACTCCTCGATCTGCCTCCTTAGCTCCTCATGCTCTTCCACACTCATTCTGTAGTGAGGAAGGTTAGGTAGGCTAGTGTCATGCACTAAATCAATATGATGATGGATGTCTCATAATGGAGGAATGCCGGTAGGCAAATCATCTCGAAATACATCAGGTAATTTACACAACAACGAGCGAACTCACTCAAGAACACCAACAAATGGATCATTGGCACATTTTTAACAACCAATAAATATGCAATTCCATAATCACTAGCCTGATCTAAAAAAAAATTACAAGCTAGAATAATTATACCAGACTCTTGTGACATAGTGCGTGCGTGCGGGTTTTGAGGTCACTTCCCTAGATGGCACTAATGTAACTTTACTATTATTCCACGTAAAGCTATAATATTTTTTTTCTACCGTCATAAGTGCAACTCCTATCAACTTGTCACACTCACCTCAAGATAAGGTCTCATGCATTCATACTAATAACTTCACATCATGTATTATCCATATAATCACGAGCATAAAAAAGATACTAGACATTACTAAGAAACGGTTACATTACTGTGTTTTTTATCGTAGCAAGCTTGTAGGGGCGAGGTAATTTTTATTCTTCAATGCCAACTTCTACAGAGCTTCTTTAGAAATTATGTTTTCACAACTAACTGAATCTATCACGAATTTTCATATTTTTCCTCCAATAATGCGAACATACTAAAATGTATTGTTACTCAGCCAGTCATCATAGTCACTACTCACTTTAGACGCAATACATTTATACCTCTGACCAACAGTTTCCAAACGTCTTATACATATACTTTTTCCATGGTAAGCTCATCAATAACATTTTCCTCCTCTACGTTATATATTGGATCGTCCTAAAACTGAAAACCAACAGTTAGTGTGACCAAACCCTTTCATTGTTGTGGTGGTTTAGGGCAGTTTGCTATAATGTGGCATGGCTTGTGCAAACGGAAACACTTTGGTTTTGAAGAAGTGCTAACATCATAAAATTTACAATGCTAGACTAGGGCCTGAGATTTTTATTTTTCAGAATGCCGTAGGCGATGGTTTCACAGTATCTCTACCTTGTAGTTTTCTTGAGAGTGCTTTCTCTAGGTGTAAGGTACGCTGATGTTGTTAGATACATTTACAAGATCAAACATGTTTAGAGAATCCTGAAATCCATGGCTCATTATCCTAATATAGCAAGATACCAATCGTTCATCTGAATCAGCAACATCGATACGACTTTTGAGTTTAAAAATTTCTTACTATATTCATCAACAAACCTTGAACCCTACTTTAAGTTTTGTAATTTATTATACATAGCTTTCACATAATTGTAAGGTAAAAAAACCGACCTAAGTTGTTTCACAAGTTTATCCCATGTAGATATTTGTTATTTACCGTGCCTTAACCTCGTTTGTTTCAAGTACTGCCACCACAATGCAGCTTAACCCCAAAACTTGGTGGCGAATAAATGTACTCTCATATTGTCTAGGACGTGTTTGAAATGTAGGATTTCCTCCACTGATCTGATCTAATCTAAAAAATATTCAGGGTGAAGACCCCCGTGAAATTTTGAGAACTCGAGTCTATACCCTGACTACCACTGAATGCTTGTATTCTCATTAAAATCATGATCCATTAGTTTCTCAAAGGAATATAAATGGTGTTTTTATAGAGGAACACAATCTCTGTCCTCATCTCTACGCGGAGCAAAAGGATTCTGGCCCACGATGTAGTCTCCTTCAGAACCCAATGGTAGGTTGCACGACTCTAAAGCTCAAAATTTGGTCCTCATCCTCTGTATCTTTGTTTGCATATGCTTCAACTCTTCTTCTATCATGCTCAGTTGTTTCCCAACTCTCTCGAATATTTGTGCGTTGGTGTGATCCATCAACCTTACATGATCCAGATCCTCTCGATGGTAGATTCTAGTGATTTATGCGGTGCTTCTCCTTCGATTTTTGCCTGGCGGCGTAATTCATACGTGCAGGTATCTGATGCATTAATACCAAATTAATATATGCAAAAGTAATAAAAAATAAGTAGAGCCAGATAAACCGTAACCCTAGGGTGTATAGAACTTCCAAAGTTAAGACAATAATTATCAAATTATCAAAAAGCTCTTTAGGAAGTATGTTTTTAGAGCGTAAATAGAAAATGCTCAAAACCCTAACCGAAAATTACAAAATATCCAGAAATCAATAAAATACGGTCCAACCTAGTTTGAATACATTTGGACTTGCTGTGCTATTTTAAATAAATTATAAATTATTTAAAAATTGGAAAAACACACTAAAATAATCGTTTTGCACCCTAAACACTAGATTTTAGAGCCCAAACTTCGTGTGGTCTATGGCCTCCGCTAGATCTTTGGCATTGGATGGGTTGTCAGGATCTTCAGTTTGAGTAGTTTATGTGCCAGAATCCAATACCCAATGTAGCAGCAAAGCCTATTTCTATTTTTCTCTAGGATAGTTAGGTAGTTATGGGCTTGCTGGGCTACATCACTATCATATTGGGTGAACCCCACATTCTATACTTATGGACTATGGAATAGTCCTCTATGTCTTGATGGTTTTAATTCTCTTAATTCTTTTACCTAGTTGTTTTGTAACTTCGGTGGTAAGAGCTTTGAACTTTCCATGGCTTCTGAATTCTCATGAATGAGGTAGAGGTACCGAAAATGAGATAAATCTCTATAAACGATATTAAGTAGCTCCTCCCTTACAATGATTCCTTTGGAAATGGTCCATAGATATTAGTATGAATCAACTCCAAGATTTTGCTTGCTCTATTTTCCCATACCCTTTTGGTTTTGGTATGTTTCTTCTTGATAGACTTGATACAAGTACCAAACTCTAAGTAATAGAGGGGACATAATAAACCTTCAGCTACAATCTTATTTATCCTTACTTTGGATTTATGACCTAACCGTTTGCACCACAGTTTAGAGAGTTTTTAGTTTTATTAATCTTATCCACTTCTAGTTGTGCATTCATGGAAATATTTTGATTATCAACAATATCTAATGGATACAAGTTATGTTCCATTATCGAGCTACCATAACCAACATTCATATTATTATAAGAGAGATTTAAATCATTGTTTCCCAAAAGACAAGAATGACCATACATGTCAAAATCTTTAAAAGAAATCAAGTTCTTTCGAAACTTAGGAACATACACAACAATATCCAAAAATAATATATATCATGCAGGAAACGTTAAATTGAAATGACAAATGCCCAATATTTTGCATGAGATCACATCAACTGTGAAATTGACCTCTCTTCCTAACATAGCCTCATTGTATCTTTTAACCCACCATGTACTCAGATTAACTTCTGAAACAACCAAAGACGTTAGATTACTTTTACTTAGTAAATAAACTCAACATTTCTCACAGTTTTTCTTGAGATGTTCTTTTTCTTTGTAGAAGAAGCATCGACTTAAGGCTTCTTATTCTTAGTCGAGCCATAGCCAAGTCTTGTGAAATCACACTCTCATATATACCCTATCCCCTTCTTGGAGTCTATTATGTTTACTATAGTGTGCTCCTCTTTAATATTTTCCTCTTGTTTTGTAGTGTGAGTAATCAATTTATTAAATGTTGTGCACTTTTCCTCGCATGCACTAGTAAGTGGACTGGAAATGCTTAATTTCTCCATCAAGATATTAGAAAATGAACATTATCACATTTTATTCAAGTAAGTATACATTGCTTTCCTTTAACTTGGTCGCAATCATAGACATCTCCAAAATGTTCTCTCGAATGACATATTGTCCACTATACTTTCGGGTAGAGATTTCATTCAAGAGAAGTTGCATCTCTACCTTGTCATTTTTTGAAAACGATTTCTAAGCTTATTTGAGAAACTCTGAGGTATTGGTAGTATCCTCTAGGACATGCTCATGAAACACAACTGGTATCTCACGAAACATGAAGGCCAAGAATAATCTATTAGACTGTTCCTAGTTTTCATACTCCTTTGTTTCCTCATGTGAACTTTCATGATTAAGAGTATTTGGTTTAGGTTTCATTAGTGCAATGTCATAATCACGACACTTGAAGAATAATTCAATGTCTTCACAAATCCATGTCATCTAGCATTTGAGATTTTTTCCCCATCAAATTGTAACCCACAACAATAACTCGAATGTATATATAACACACAAAACATAAGTAAATTTGACATATAAAAACTTAACGTACTTGAACATGGCGTACACACGTAAAACATAACATATCATGGTAATAAGATACTAGAGGGGAAATCATACAAAAACATATTTGTGAGAATGGAACATTTCCATTAATCATTATTTAACTATTTTTAGTACCGTTGAAACTCTCAGGAGGAATGATTTTACCTACTTAAATTAAAATAACCTTAATTTTCTTTAGTACGTGTGAAACCCTCCGAAAATCTGATATCACGCATCTTAGTTAAAGTAAACCCACTAACTCATCTAATATTTTCAAGTACTGTGAATGATTTTACCTACTTGAACTAAAAAAATTAAAATTAATTTTTACTAAAGTTTCTCCAATTGACGATTAACTTAAATCTAAATAGTAACCTTACGGAGGAGCGAAAATATTTGAATTGAATTAATCCCATAAACATTTTCATATCATATGATCCTCATAAGATGAATTAATATTCTAGAGCACCAATTAAAAGATTTTATGATTCACATACGAAAATTTGAAATCTTAATCATGCATATTTATATAATCATTCAAACATATAGAATATTTATTTCAAAAACACATAGAAAATAATAAAGCATGTCTAAGCACTTATCATGTGAAATAAATCATAAAAAGTATTAACTTAATTTTAAAAAAAAAAATTATGCCCACTGTCATTGTCGTTGGGTCGATCCAGACCAGCCAGCAACAACTCGTGGCTTCTTCCGGCATTGTTCCAGCTAGAATTCACTTGATGTTTCCAACACGAGGAGTCGATTATTTTATTTTTCAAGTTGTGGCGATCATCGGTAGCAACAACAACTAGTTGGCCATGGTGAATGCAGTCGGACAACCTTTGAACCACAATAACATATAGAGTTACACCATCGATGAGCAGATGTCCATCTAGGTATGCTTTCTCAATTTAAATCAGGGTTTGGGTATTGCAAAATTCGGAAGAGAGATTCTAGCAACCAAATTAAACTTATTTATTATAAAAAAAAATCCAAATTCGATAAAATGTATATCTTTATTCATATAAGTTAAACATTTAATCATACTTCTCTTATGAACAAATCAATCTAGTCATGAGTTTTTTATATAAATCCTAGATCCATACCCTTCAAAGTCTACTAACGAATAATTCCAATGGTATGGATCTGGTATATAAAAAAATACTTATGATTCAATAAAATATATACATGTTGTTCATCCTATGAATCATAAGTGGATTTTTTTGTAGTGATACCAATTCATAGAACTATATTAAATCGCCCAATATAGTTTATCATACACAGGGATCATAAACATTTATATATTGTGATTAATTAATAGATATATGATATAGAACTTAAGGGTTTCCCTCCAATCTATTGTTAGTGGTTCATTTCTCCTTTAAGCTCTTTTAGATACATGATAGTCATGGATTTATAAATACAACAAAGCGATGAATAACCTGATAGATTTAGATGAAAAGAATACTTTAACCTTAGTCTTCTTTATATAGGAAATACAATTAGTATCCATAATTGTATTAACCCTATATACTTTAGGCAAATTTTGATCGAAAACCCCAACCACTAAATTGATTTATCAATTATTCTGTGAATTATTAACCAATCTTTACGTATTTAGATTTTGGCCTAATCCTTCACAATACTCAAATTCAAGTGAGTTACCACATTTATATCTCCATAACGTACTTTCACGTATATGGCTAATTCTTATTTAGTTATATATAATAATTTAATCTCTACTTATTGACAATGACAAAATATATATCTAGTATATCGATCCATATTTTTCGAGCGATGTTTCTTATAATTCAAAAAAATAAATGTGTATTCTATTTGACTTTGAAATAGGAATTCGTAATATTGTAAACTAAATGATTGAGAATCCTATTATTGACTATATCATTCACTTTAAAAAGAATTAAAAATGACAATTCAAAATAGTGGTGATCGAGACCCAATTATATTATTTAAGTAAAATGTTTGTGTTTAAAAATACCATTTTGGTCACATGACATAATTGTTCGAAATACATTTACGAATTATTTTAGACGAATTTAATTATCTTTACATTGAAATAGAATTCAAACTAAAAAATATTACGGTATCTATAAATATTATTCTTGAAAAATAAAATATATTATTTAATCCTTAGAAGTATCAATCTCATGTGATCCAATAAATTTTGGAATATTAAAATAGCGACAAATGTTAAAAACCATGAAAGATAAAAGGTTAAAAAAATATTAAAAGTCACGAAAGATAAAAGATGGTCCGAATTACTATGCTATAATTTGTCACAAGACAGAGTAAAGGGTATTTACGGGTTCCTCCAAACAAAATAAACAGAATAAAGGGTATTTTATCTTTTATATTAAAATTTATTATTCGTATAAAGTCATTTTGCTCTCCGCGAAACAAATATTATGGAATTTATATTTGAAAAATCAGATGATTTTTTTCTCTTTTCGAGGGAACCAATACCAAATAAATAAATTTTAAATTTTTTTTGGAAAGAATCTACAACCGCTTATCGCTCTGTCGTTCTCAAATTCACAGCACCATCACCATCAACGACCAAAATTAGTTTATTTTATTTTTTCAATTGTTACATTAGAAATTCTAATTATTGATCTTATCGGGATAAGATAAATTATTCTCGAGTGTTCCTTATTCGAAGGCACATTGAAGTCATTCAGTTGATGAAAAAATTAGTTTCGAAAACTTTTTCATAGTCTGAAGACAATATCGCTATGTCGAGTTGATGAAAAAAATGGTTTTGAAAACTTCTTCATAACCTGAAACAGCATCTCGATAAGCAATTTTTACCTTGATTCGACGATTCGTAGCTAATTTAAACTCCTTTAGTAACCGGTCAATACAATCATCATTGAAACGGTTGGTATGTCCCCTCATACTCAAACAATCTTCCCGATCTTCATGACCATGTGTGTTGTTCTCTTCTTTAAACCTTAAATCAGAGTAGTCAGGCTTTAGAAACGTGCTTCCCCATAGCAGGAACTGAGGTTCTGATACCAAACTGATGACGCCGCGGAAATAGAAAAAAAAACAACGATAGATGAAACTCTAATTCAAGGGTAACATTATGAAACCCTAATCTAAGGGTAACAAAGACTGAAATTTCAGAGATAAAAAATATATTATTCCAAAAACTTATTTAAAACTTAAGGTATATGATGCTTTATATAATAGTTACTCAAAACCCTAAATTAATATACAAGGAAATAAAATAAAATAAAATCTTAATATAATTAGATTTGATTTAAATACATAAGATATTTGAATAAAATAAAATAAAATAATAAAGGTTTTTGTTTGGACTTTTTGGGCTACATCAGTAAACCCCTAAGTTTGAAATAATAACTTGCAAACCAAAATCAGAAAGTAAACCATACAAAGTAACAGACTCAGTCAAGAAAGTGTATGGAGAAGGTTTTGCACTCATGATCTTTAATCACAATTATACATTACTCAACCAACTCGACTAGCTCATGGGGGCAATCCTGGTCTGTTTGTATTACGAAGTGGTTTGACTTGTCGACCAAATTCCAAAATGCTACCTAGTATATTCAGGATCATCTAATATGATATGAAAACCAATTTCATTCGAGTCTTTCAGGGTGCTTATTTTGTGTTACAAAGCTACCTCGGTGGTTGACACTGTAACCAATTTAGCCACCGATGGAACAACCCTTGTCGAAATCCAAAATCACATCATAAGATTTAATTGTGATTTTGAACTAATAACTATCTCGACTTCATCCACCTCAACTCTGGTTTGCGGATGTGTAGGCGTTTTTTTGTGGAGAACGTCCAAATAGAACGATTGGTTTATATCTTTCAAATATTAGATGTGATGGTAAGTGTTAAGTATAAACAATGAATAATTGGAAGCATAATATCTTTTTGAAATTCATATGCTATATTAATTAAACATTTTATATTAATTGAATATTTAATTTTCATTGGATTTTATATATTAATTAAATTTGTATATTAATTTAGTCTTTCATATTAATTAGATTTTTTATGAATTCGTTTTTTGTATTAATTAGAGTTTTTATTTAATTAGTTAAGATTTATCAAGATCAACCTATTAATTAGAGAAGATAAATACTGAATAGACAGTAGTGTGAATCACACAGTCGTTTGTTATAAAAAGTGATATAGTCCGTGTTTGAGAGTCCTTGAAGCCTACTTATTTGTAAAAGGAGTGGTCATTTCCCGTGTATGTAGAATTTTTGTTACGATCTAAACCACGTTAAATCTCTTTTTGTGCGATTGATTCATATATTTTTTATCCTCTTTCTTGTTAACTTTGTTCTTGAAATAAGGTAAGAACCGAAGCTTGTATTGCCTATTATGGACTCACGGGATTGTTCGCCAACTGTTGGTGACTATTTTGGTTGTGTTAGTAGGATTCACCCTAGCAAGTCTTGTAAGGGTTGTTTCAAATCTTGTTTGGATATTGTTAGTTTCCCTAACAAGTGGAAAAACTATTTATTAAGGAAAAATACAAACTAATGGATACTACCACCAATCCTCTAATTAAAGTAAGAGTTTTACCGATATCTTGAGTGCTCGTCTTAAAGCTGAGCCTGAGTGGGGTGTAAAAATTAATATTCTAAAAAACCAAGGATTCAAAGGTCCTAAAGAGAAGAAGTAAAAAAGGTTTGGTGTTACCTTTATCGACAATCTTTCTAACAAAAAGAGATAAGTGGAAGAGATCTATCGAAATAACTTCCTGCAAAAATAAAACTACTTCTACCAACGTCACAACTCATCTTTAGCAAAAATCTCTCTGTCGTTGGAAAAGGTGGCCCTCCATTCGATCTTGTTGAAAGTTGTCAATATTTTCATTTTGGAGACAATAGATGTATCTCACTTTCAATTGCTACTGTTGAAAAACAACCATATCCAATTGTTTATGTAGGATCATCATCATCTTTATAGCTGAAATCATTTTAACGATCACTTCCTACTTCAGTGTCCAAGATCATAATCATCACATCTATTAAATACCAAACTTCTTAAACGACAAATGGAGCTTAACCTAGAGGTTAAAACTTCTTACTTTATGAGAAAATCCACAGCTACTAAAAAACCCATTTTTGGCCTTTACGATTACTTATATATTAGTGAAAAGGCTGATGAGTACTCGGAAGCAGGGGTAATAGATAGTTCTCCATAATTTTTAACTCAAACTATCATAAACGGTAACTTGAACCCTAATCAAAGTTCTTCTCAATTTCAGAGTTCATCCAACCCAGATCTTAACAACCGTTTACCAAAATCCTCTCGACGGTAATCACCACCACCGCAGCTTCAAAACCTCTTCCAAATAACCGCAAAGAAACACAAAGCGTATCAATTCACAAAAATTAAAAAATTATTCATCACCCATCAGCACTGATCCACCTTGAACTTTAAGCAAAGAGACTCATCGAGTTCAGTCAAAGGCTCATCTCTCCTCAAACATTCCCATAAAAAAACAAGCATTTGTAGTTGTGGAAGACCTCGAACCTGATAACATTCCACGAAATCTTGTCCAAAATACAACAGATAATCATATACTATCGTCTCTTCCCTCGACGTAGATTGTTGAGACCAACCTGGAGCCAAAACAAACTCCTTCGAATACCCAACATCAAAAAATTTCGTCAAGCTCAAATCCTCCTCAACCGGTAGACGAAGCTTCTGAAAAAGACATTTATTCAGAGGAAATGATAGAACAAACTCAAATACTGAACCTACAGAAAATGGTGATGCTTCTGAAACTGAAGATGATGCTTTGAAGAAAGGTACACCATAGAAACAAGTCAAGAAAAAAAAGTGCCAACTGTGCTTCTTGAAAATATTGCTGTCATAGTCAGTGTGAATATAAAACCATTATTCCATGAATATATATTATGACACTAAAGAATGTGCCACATGAATATTACAGTCAACCTCTTCTCGGACATCTAAAGAAAACAATGGGGAATTCCAGATAATGTGGAGTTTCGACTACTAGAAAAAAGAGAAACCCCACTTGATTGTAAAGCATATGAATTGGTGGTCTATTTTGAGATCATTTAACACTTCGGTTCCTATTGGACTTAATGATAGTAGAGTACTTCGAACTAGTGGATCTCTACCCTACACAAGCAGAACCAAATTTATGGTCCACTCTCATACTAGTGATTATGGTTTCTAGACTAAGCCAGACCCCTCTCTCCATTAAATAATTTATTTCCATGACTGTCTTTTTCAAACGTCCAGTATGATTTAAAAATTATTAATGATCTTCTCGAGGCTGACAAGTTTTGGAAGCAAAGGTTCGTCTTCACATCTGGATCATGGGAGAATGACAAGAAAATATCATAAGAGAACCCCTCAAGACGCAACCTTATTTGGAGAAGTAAAAGTAAGTTCTCTTATCTTTTGTTCCATTCTTTGAAACTTATATATTATTTTTTCACACTGATTACTAATGTATGCATAAATTCTAAGGATGTACAAATCTTGCAAGAAGAATACAAAAAAAATCTTTGCCAATCTGGCAACCAGGGCAGAAAATACATGGGGCAATGGGTTCCATTTAGGTTTCATGCCCATAAGCTTCATCAACAATCACATATAAAGGATCTCCACAGATAATCTCCTACCATAAGATTTGATGGAGCCCCCAAACACAGATGATATTGTGAAGAGACTAGTACCACCTGATGGCAACGTCATTCTGCCAGTTTGAAATAGATCTTAAAGTCATATACCCTCAAAAAAATAAGGATAAAAAAAAAAAAGCAATTGCCCGCTCCACTATAAATCCGTAGCAACCAAAAGGAGAGAGGAAAACCAAGAGAAAGGAAAGAGAAGCTAGTCTTCCAACCATCAAAGAATTAATCGAGGCTAACCTTCTCAAAAAAGAAAGAAATTTGTTGCTTCGAAAAAGAGAAAGACCTCTTTAAAGACTGCTCCAAACAAAAAGGCAGAGAAGAGTATTTGAGTTGCCTCCCTCAAAATCTGAAGAAATTATTCTTGAAGATCACAAAGGAGATGAAAGCTTCAATTCTGAAGAACCTATTGGTGCAGAAGAACTTGAAGACCTTTACCAAGATATGGATCCTTTAGTTCAACAGATCCAATAACAACTTTGGACTCAACCCTTCCACCAGTTGCCTCATAATTTGTTCTCAAGGCTTACAACAATCAGAGGTTCATCCCTACAAAAGAGCCATTTTCTAACCTGGAAGGAGCAGCGAAAATATTGTTCATGTCTTTACAAATAATCCAAATATCTTCTTATAACTATAAAATTTATCATAAATAACCTTAGCACTATTACATTATACCCATAATATTTCATATCGTTATCAGTAGACCCCATAGTTCTTATGAGGGACAATGAATAAGAACTAGTTATCATCGAAAATCACAGTAGATGGAAACTCTTAATTTCCAAAATCTAAATCGCTTCAGATTTTAAAATTTCTATCTCCTCATCAAAATGGTTTGTAAGAAATTGAGGTAACGTAGCTTTTAGTAAAAAGATTGAGGATATCAAACCTCCAATCACTTTAAATTATGTATGTGTAACAAATACTTTCTCATCATATTTACATTGTTCTGATTGTGTTAAAATTGAAGGACTTTCTAACACCAATATCCATGAATATTTCTATGTATAAGAAATTGATGCCAAAGAATCAGCCAATATATTATCTCTTCGATTAATATGCTCGATAATCACTTTGTCAAGAAAAAGAGTCAAATTTTGAAGCTCACGTAGATACAAAATTAAATGATCTTTCTTACCCTCAGATACGCCTACCATATGATTTACCACTAACTGTGAATCTGTTTCCAAACAAACTGTTGCCGCTCAAAAAATATTTGCAAGCCTTAAAACAGCTAACGCAACCTCTTATTTAGCCTCATTATTCGACACATGAAAGGCAAATCGAATAGCAACTAACTAAACCCTTGCACTAGATCCCAATATGCTAGAACCACCATCAATTCGAACCACCCATGTTAAAAATCTGGAATTAATTTTTTATCTATCCCTTCATCTGAACGGCTCGAATGAAATTTGACCAGAAAATCATCTGAAGCTTGAGCTTTAATCACCATTCGATGAGCAAAAGTGATATCAAAATCTTCCAATTCTACTGACCATTTGGTTATTCTACAAGAAATATCTGGACGTTGTTACACATCATTTAGTGGGAAAGAATTTCAAACCACAATGGTGTGAGCTTGAAAATAAAGACGCATTTTCCTAACAGCCACCACTAAAGCCAAAGCCAATTTTTCAACCTTCAAATTCCCTTTCTTTGATGCCAGCAAACGTTTGCTAACATAATAGACTAACTTTGAAACTCCCTTATCTTCACATATCTAAACAACGCTCATAGCAAAACCAGACACTGCTATATATAAAAATAAATGCTTTACAATTCGAGGCTTAGACAAGTTCTTTAATCTTTGAAAAAGTCATTTCAAAATTTTGTGTCCACATAAACTCTTTGGGCCTTTGTAAAACATAGAAAAAAGGAAAATACTTGTTAGAAAATCTTGAAATAAATTGATTAAGAGCAGCTAAACTTCCTATCAAGATTTGCACCTCCTTTATAGTTCGAGGCGACATCATCGATACCAGAGCCTTTAATTGTCCAGGATCAGTCTCTATCCCCTTTTCACTAATGATATACTCTAGAACATTTCATGATCGTACGCCAAAGGTACATGTTTAAGGATTTAGCTTCTATCAAATAACCCTTAAATTTAGAAAAGTTACCTCTAAATCTTTCAAGTGTTCACCATATGTTAGACTTTTAACCATCATATCATGAATGTATACCTCTATATTCCTCTCAGTCTTAGAAGAAAAAGCCTTATTCACCAACCTTTGATATGTTGCTCCAACATTCTTCAGCCCGAATGGCATGACTCTATAACAATGTAGTCCTCTATCAGTGATGAATACAGTACTTTTCTTATCTTTTGGATCCATTTGAATCTAGTTATAACCTGCAAAGGCATCCATAAAATAGAGAATTTTATTCCTTGAAGTAGAATCAACCAGTTGATCTATTTGAGGGATATGAAATGGATCTTTAGGGCAGGCTTGATTCAAGTTTGTGTAATCAACACACATTCGCCACTTTCCATTATTCTTTTTAATTAATAATAGGTTTGCAGTCCATAAATGATATTGCGCCTCCCGAACTATTAGTATTTCTAGACATGGAATAGCTCTCAGAGATTGTTAAAGATTCAAAATACTCACACAATCTTTGAACTCGTCCCTACTCCACTGGTTCATCGATAGCTCGTAAAATTAATTGATCTGGATTTATGTTCAAATATTTCAAGGTTACATCAAACTCATCACATTTAGAATCTATAATTATCAATGCACTTTCTTGCTTCAAATTTGGATTAGCAGATTGCTGTGTAGATGAGATTTGAGTTTCTTATCGACTATTTTCCCATTTAACTAAGCTTGCTAATTGTCCATTTTCTATTAAAACTTGTATCTTATTCTGCAACGTTATACAATCTGCAGTGTCATTTCCAATATCATTATGATACTTGCAAAATACGTTATTGCTCTCTTCTCTTGGTTTGTTTATTGGAGCTGGCTTTTTAAACCTTACATGATCTTTAGATTACTCAAAAATAGCAGGAACATTCTCAGTGAAGTCAGCATAATACTTTGGCCTTATGCACTAGTTTGGCCTTGGTCTATAATGTTAATTATTTTATGATGTTTGAAAAGAAACTCCTCATGTTCGAGGAGTTATATTGTTATTTGTTATAGGACGAGGAGGTTCCTGATAACTATGATTAACAGTTCATTGCCCCGAAATGTTCAGTAGAGAGTCAGGTCTACCTCAAACTCTTGTGGACTCTTCTATTTTAATCGGATATTCTACTTGAGCCATTAAAGCTCCAAAAGTTAAGGTGCTTCTTTTTGTTGTGTCTTTTTCCATATATCATGGTACGTGGTTGGAAACAACGTAGGAGTGGTCCGAAGCAGCCAGAAAGCAGCACGAGAATGTTACCGAGCAGCATTAGCACCTAAGAAAGACCAAGAAATGATTCAAGCTCAAGAATAGCAATTAAGGGGGCTCCCCCCGGGATCATTACCCGTTGATGACTCTAGGGAAGCTCCAAGCCTTTTGACAACAGACGAGGAATGCGAACAGTACCAATTCGCTGCATGAAAATCCCTGCGGATCGGGGTATGCCTTTTACCGACCCTTAGGGAGCAACTCCTGGCCCTCCTACGGGAAAACCTAGACTTGTTCACATGGTGCTCAAGAGATGTCACCGGGGTACCGGAATCTTTTGTTGTTCACAAGCTAACTATCAACAGAAATGTCAGACCGATTTCCCAAAAGCGTCGGGCTTTTTCCCCAGAAAAAGCAGACATTATCCTACGAGAAGTTGAGAGGATGATCAGCGTCGGACATATCAAGGAAGCAAGTTACCCCTTGTGGACTTCTAATCCCGTTCTGGTCAAAAAGAAAAACGGGAAATGGAGAATGTGTGTGGATTTCACCGACCTTAACCGGGCATGCCCGAAGGACCCCTTCCCGATGCCAAGAATCGACCAGTTGGTAGATTCGACGTCGGGTAACAAATTGCTGTCATTTATGGATGCGTACGCCGGTTACAATCAGATCCAATTACACGCTGCGGATCAGGAAAGTACCACATTCATCACGGGCCGAGGACTATATTGCTACAAAGTAATGCCCTTCGGGCTGAAAAATGCTGGCGCAACATACCAAAGACTAGTTAACAAAACGTTCGAGGGTCAGATCGGGAGGAATATGGAGGTGTACATCGATGATATGTTGGTTAAAAGCGGCACGGATGAAGCCCACCTTGCCGACCTCAGGGAAACCTTTGATAACCTGCAGGGGATAAACCTCAAGCTTAACCCGGAAAAATGTTCTTTCGGAGTCCGGTCAGGAAAGTTCCT
The DNA here is from genome assembly GCA_036936605.1 of Limnanthes douglasii subsp. nivea. Lineage (NCBI taxonomy): Eukaryota > Viridiplantae > Streptophyta > Magnoliopsida > Brassicales > Limnanthaceae > Limnanthes > Limnanthes douglasii. Next base: position 378,777,272 of record JAUPFV010000001.1, read on the forward strand.
AGGTTTCTTCGTTAGTGAGAAAGGGATTGAAGCAGATCCTGTCCAACTTCGAGCTCTGACCGATATGACTTCGCCCCGAAACATCAAGGAAGTCCAGATCCTAACTGGGCGTCTGGCTGCCTTAAATCGATTTATTTCTCGCTCATCTGATAAGTGCGCTCCCTTTTTTCAGGTCTTAAGACAAGCCAAAATTTTTGCATGGACCCCCGAATGTAATGAGGCGTTCTTGGGAATCAAACAATACCTATCATCCCCGAACCTCCTAACAAAGCCCGCCGCGGGCGAGAAACTTTTCCATTACGTTGCAGTTACCGACTTCGCGGTCAGTGTGGCTTTGATCAGTGAATCAGGACTGGTTCCCACGTCGGTCTACTTTGTAAGCAAAAGCTTGCTGGATGCGGAAACTCGGTATTTAAAGTTGGAAAAAATGGCACTCGCCCTGGTGACAAAACCGCGGAAGATGCGCCCGTATTTTCAAGACCACCCTATTGTAGTCCGAACATCATTCCCGCTCAAGTACATCCTCCACCGACCAGACATGTCCGGAAGAATGTCCAAATGGTCCGTGGAGCTAGGGGATTTTGACATCGATTTCGAACCTCGGACGTCCGTCAAAGGCCAAGTCCCGGCCGATTTTTTTGTAGAGTTCCATTCCGAACGACCTGATCAGGACGCACCCCCCCGCGAAGCCACGTTAATCGAATGGATTATCCGAACCGACGGGGGAGCAAACGTCAGTGGCTGTGGAGCAGGGATACAAATAGTAACCCCTTCGGGTATTAGCATGCTCCAAGCCGTCCGATTTGGTTTCCATACTTCGAACAATGAGGCAGAATACGAGACTGCTCTGGCAGGATTACGGTTAGCACAGGTGTGTGGGGCAAGGCAAGTACGCCTCAAAAGCGATTCCCAACTTTTGATAACCCAAGCTACGGGGAGTGCGAAAGCTCGGAAAGAACATCTGGTGCAATACCTGGCAGCACTCAGGGTTCTAGCTGCTTCATTTGACAAAATCAACTATGAACATGTCCCGAGGGGCGAAAACACGACCGCAGATTCCTTGGCAACAATTTCCTGCTCCAGTAACTACCCTTGGGTGACAGAACAAGAAAGTCCGTCTATTATCAAACGTCACGAATTAGACAACCGACCTGAAATTGCATGTCAGATCTCTTCGGTAGCAACCTCGGATTGGCGGCGTGATATTATCACCTTCCTAGCTGAAGGTCGGCTCCCTGGTGATAACGCTTCGGCTCGGAAAATACGCAACAAGGCTCGGGGGTACGTCCTTTTATGGGATGTACTATACAAGAAGTCCTTCAGCCGTCCCCTGCTTCGATGCTTAGGGGCCCACGAGGCACAAATAATTGTGTCCGAGCTGCACGATGGTGAGGGTGCAGCGCATTGCGGTTACAAAGCCCTAATTAGGAGGATTCTCCTCGCGGGATTCTATTGGCCGACGATAACGGCAGATGCCCGGCTCATAGTCAAAACTTGTGATACATGTCAACGGTTCGGAAACGCAATAAACGTCCCTGCAGTTCCCTTAGAATCCATATCCGAAGGACTACCCTTTGACCGATGGGGAATCGACCTTGTCGGGCCGTTACCAATGGCGTCGGGAGGACGACAGACGATCGTCGTGGCAGTGGACTATTTCTCCAAGTGGGTCGAAGCCGAACCTTTGTCCGCCACCAAGACCAAAGACATCATCAAGTTTATCTAGTCTAACATATGTTGTCGGTTCGGGGTACCGCAGAGGTTAACTATGGATAATGGACCACAGTTCGATAGCGGAGAAATGAAAGCGTTCTGCACCACCCATAAGATCCGACAATGCTTCTCCGCTCCTTTCCATCCTCAAGCAAACGGGCAAGTCGAAGTAACCAACCGAACCATTTTGGACGGTCTTAGAAAAAATCTTGAGGGAAAGGCCAGAAAATGTCATGACTACCTACAAGAGGTAGTATGGGCTTACCGGACCACACCCCGGACGGCTACCCAAGAATCACCTTACGCTTTAGTATATGGTATGGACGCGGTTACCCCTGCGGAATCCATTTTTCCATCTTTCAGGGTCGGCGCTTATGAGGAGGAAGCGAACGACGACAGCCGACGGCTCGAGCTCGACCTCATAGAAGAGAAGGGCAACCGCGCCCAATTGAACTCTTTGCACTATCAGACCCTGATGAGAAGTCGATATGCTTCCAAAGTCCGCCGTCAGGAGTTTAAACGCCTCGGTAAACTCGCCCCGAACTGGGAAGGACCCTACGAAATCGTTGAAAGAATCAAGAGCGGGACATACCGCCTGCAGAATAGGCTCGGGCACCTTTTGAGGCTACCATGGAATATTAAGCACTTGAAATTGTATTTAGAATAGTAGCGAAATTGTATTTCAAATTGTATTTCACATTTTGTTTCGAATTGTATTGGTCGGGGATGCACTCTTTCCTACCTCGGTGGCGCGAGAAGGTTTTAATGAGGCATCGTAAACACCCGACCACCCGATTACATTAATCCAAAATTTCTTTTGCCTTCCAAATATTGAAGTGTTACGACCTTGGTCAGCTGACGAGCTGGACAGCGTCCGTTCCTACTAATATTAATGGATCTACATATATAGTTTTCCAGACCCTTTGGGAGAATTTTCGATGATATATCGATCTACAGAACCTTAATGGGTTTTTCAGTTTCTACTGATCTACATATATGATCTTCCAGACCCTTTGGGAGAACTTTCGATAATACATCGATCTACAGAACCTTAATGGGTTTTTCAGTTTCCACAACTGATCTACATATATGATTTTCCAGACCCTTTGGGAGAACTTTCGATGATGCATCGATCTACAGAACCTTAATGGGTTTTTCAGTTCTACAACTGATCCTCATATATGCTTTCCCGGACCCTCAGGGAAATGTTTCAATATTGCATTGATCTACAGAGCCTGCTTAGGTTTTTCAGTTCTCGAACTGATCCACACTTCACGGTTCCCAATCCTATCAGGACTTTTCAATATTACGTTTGAACTTAGGATTTTTCAATGCTCTGTTGATTTTACACAGGTAACAATATGTGAGAGGATATAATCAAAAAAGTTAATATATTAATAGGGGACCCCGCGGCCCCCAAAACATAAATAAAGGTGTTCCTCGGAAATATTGATCGGGGACCCCGCGGCCCCCAAAGAGTTACAAAAACAACTAAACAAAAACAAAACAAACCGAGCGCAACTTCTGGATCACTCGTCCTCATCCTCATCCTCCTCATCCTCTTCACCGTCGTCGAATTCTTCTTCTTCTCCACAATCGACCCCCTCAGGCCGGTCCTTCTCTGGCACATCCAACCACATTGCCCCGAGGTGAAGGTTTGGGAAGCGGTTGTGGAACGACAGCACATACGTGGCTTTGGCATCGGCCGTTTCTTTCTCCGACCACTTCCTACACCGATTTGCGAAGGCGACGCTCGAAGATTTTAACTTTTGGACCTCCAGAGCCAAAGCAGCGGCACGATCTTCCATCGCCGACGCCTGAGCCGCCTTGGCTTTTTCCACCTCCCCAGTCAGGCTAACAACTTTTTCCTCCGCGGAGACTAGCTGATGGCTTAGCTCGTTCGCCCGACGCTCTTTCAAGGCCGCCGATACGAGCAAGTTGTACAAGGATAAAGCCAGACCATCCGATCCCCGCAGCGGGAATGGGTGCGGACTGCCAAGCATCGACAGCACCGGGTACTTCGTACCGCTCGACGAGGCTGCAGCTGGGTCCGACGCTTGGGGGGGCTCGACATCATCTGGAATTTCCACAAGGTCCGCCGTTGGAATACCCTTCGCACCACTGTCCTGATCATACAGCTTCGGTCCTATGGTGCCAACCCCCGCGCCGTCAACTGGCCTACTCTCCGTCCTCGAGTGCTTGGATTTCTTTGCCTTAGTCTCCTCCGCATCGGTGCGACCCTTCCTCTTCTGCACTGGAGCCTGGTCCTGATTCGCCTCCGCCCCTTCATGAACGGGTGCCTCTACCCGAATCAGCCCACCAGCCCCCGCAGCTCCGGTTTCCTTCTCCCCTCCCTCGTCATCTGACTTCAGGCGCTTGCTCGGCACCTTGTTGCGCTTTGGCAGATACAACTGTGACCTTGGAGCGTCGGTTTTCGCAATCACATCCTCCAAGCTCGGGGCTGTCGCAGCTGCTCGATGGTGAGAACCTCGGACGAGCAACGCCAGAGGTTACTCATGATTAAGTTCGTATCTATAAAGGTCCGATGCATAGCCCGACCCCAGTGCGTTCGTGCGTAGCCCTTCAGCACCTCGAACGTGGCCTCAGCGGCTTTCGAGTAATCCTTCTTCAGCCCTTGCAACCACTCCTTCGACACTGCACGAAGAGTCGGTATAAACAAAAAACAAAAAAAGGGGTAGAAGAGCGGTACCATCATGGACCCAGGTCCGAAGCAGCTGCCTCTTGTTCTCCGAGGTATAGGGAAGATCGTTCTCCGAACACCCGCTCAGAAACACAAATCGATGCTTCCAGCCTTTGTCCCCCTCCAAGAAGTCATTAACTATCTTCCACTTGTTTCCCAAGGAAGAGTAGAAGAACGGGGATTTTGGAGCCTTGGACAGACCCGACATAGCAATATACTCCTCCATAGGCATAACCCGACTTGAAAGACGGGAAGCCATTATGCAAGACATTAAAGTATACCAAGCATTCGGCGTCAGGTGCGATGGGCAGATCTGGAAGGTGCGGAAGTAAAGCGCGATCTCGGGGTCTAAAGGGAAGCACAGCCCCCAGTTGAACAACTCGGTGAACACCACGATCTCCCTAGATCGGACATAAACGGGGGTCTCCCCAGGAACCGGGAACCGAACATTGACGCATTCGGGAATTCCTCAGCGGATCAGCAGATCCTTGTAATCAGACTCAGGGAAGTAGAGGTACTTCCCCTCGAAAATAGAAACGACATCCTTCGTCCGAAGCCAGCTGAAATAGGTAGTGGTGATTGCAGCCTCGACTTCTTCGGGCAGAGGTTCGTCAGGAGGGTTGGCTGCATAACCAACAGCAGCAACGCAGACCTCTGTGGGCGCGACGTCCACCTCTGACTCTCCAGCTTCGGGATTCGAAGCTTGGTCAGAGCTTCGGGCAGTAGCAACATCCGGGTCCGATGATCGTACCCGAGAAGTGGAGGGTTGAGCTGCATTTCCTGAATGAACCTGATGCGCAGCCTCCAATTCCTCTGGCGTCAACCGACGCTTAGGCAAACCTAGAAAAGTTACGGCAGTGTTAGTACCGGTCCGATACCCTCGAATTGAGGGAGTAAGCTGAACCATTTCAAGACAGTTACCTCCTGCGGGAGATGTAGGGGGACTGTTTTCTCCCATGGTCAAAAACTTGGATTTGTGAGCGCGTCGGGGCAGGGACAGAGATGGAGAGACGTGCGAGTTGACTGGCAATAGGGTGGAATTCTCCGACCGAATTACAGGGGAATGGGAGGAGCTACTACTGGAAGAAAGGACAACGGTCTCCGGAAAAAGGCTAACCTCGGGAGACAGAGAGACGGGAGGATCGGGTAGGAGGAAGGATTCAGCAGGGATCGGGGTGGCTAAAACAGGGTCGTGAGGAAGCGGTGCGGGAGTAAAAGGTTTGGAGTTAGATCCCCAGATCAAGCCGGCGCGTCGGTATTCTTCGGCTTGGTCTCCGATGCTAGACCACTCTTCAAAACTCCACTCAGGCTTTTTCATTTTCTTGGCTGGTGTTTGCTTCAGGTATCTGGGTTTCATAAAACAAACATTCCAGGTCTAAGAATGGTCTGACAAGCTCTATCTCTCTCTAGAAACGATCTGACAGCACTTTCTCTCTCTAGAATGCCTTTGAGAGAAATCAAGGATTGTGGAGTATTTATAGGCGAGGTTGAATGATCGGAGAATACCAATCGACAAAAGCACAGCGGGAAGACGAAGAGTCTCCCTAAGAACCTAGTCTGGAAAAGACGCACCCCGTAAGCCGGTGGCACATGTTGACCACCGTCTAGCGAAGGCTTACCTAAGCTACCTCCTACGAACCAACTGATGATATGGGCCTTCGCAACCATGTCCACAGAGAGAAACCGGCCCATCACAGAAAGGCCCGGGTCGAAAGCTCGAAAGAACGCGGGAACCAACCCAATTCAGAACTACGAACATTGGGAAAGAAAAATCCAACAGAGCCTAAGTATTGCCCGGAGGTCGGATCGGGATGAACAATGTTGGGGAACGACCGACGCGAGAGGGAAAAGAATAAATCATCCAAAGATAGGCCATTGGCCCGAAGCACAGGAGACCGCGGACAACAGGTGTAGGTTCGGCAATGAGTCTCCGCTCCTGATACTCCCGAAGACTGGGGGGCTACTGATGAGGGTGGAATTTACCAATATAAATAATAAGGACTTAATTGTAATAAAAGGTACTTAGTGTAGTTATTAAGGTATTTAGGGTCTCTCGGGGACCAATGTGTAAACATAGTTTTAACTAAGGGGCCTCATCAAATATGTAACAACCGCCCACTAAGGACTTAAGCGGGTCCACCTTATTCTAGTATAAAAGGTGACCCACTTTCTTGGTAGGGGGGACATTGAATATTATTCTATTACATTCTCTTTCTCTCTCTACACTTTCTCTCTCTAGTCACATCTGGCACAAGATCCGAAATATTCTTCCAAACAATTATTGACACATCAGTCCTGAGCTTTGTTAAAAGCATAAATAGCGGTGAAATTGAAAGAGGCTCTAAAGTTATGACAGTTAGCAATACAGTGAATAAATTGAGAAGATTGTGAAATTCTAGTTACTGTAATAATACTAGGGTTCCAAGTAATCCAGATTCTTCCTAGGGGTAAGACGAGTGATTGGTTATGACATGCCAAAAGGGGACCATTTGTCTGATTATATTCCAACTCTATGAATTTGGACTTTAGTTTCTACTAGGACTATCAACGAGATATGGTTACTAATAATAAAATCAGTGACATCTTTTTGTCTGACTGGGTCGTTTAGACCCCGCACATTCCAAGAAGTAATATTCATAAATAGAAAACTTACAATGAATCATCCGCTGGTCCTGTTGGAGGACAATACCTGTTTGCCTTTGACTTTGGCTACATCCGTGCAAGCCCTTTTGGATGGGGAGTCCACCTCCTCAACAAGCTCCACCTCCGATTCTTCGTTTATGGATGGAAGTTGAGATCCTATTTCCAACTCAGGAGCTATCTCAGAAGGATTTTTCTTAAAAGACGATGTCACCAAGGGAATGGGGAAGAGTTTGATAGGGCCTTTGATGCATTGACGGGTAGGGTGCCCGAACACCTTACAATTAGCACATTGTGGAGGGATGTCCTGGTATTCAAATGCTACTGTTATGGATTTTCCTGTAATCTTGAAAGTAAGATCAGAGCGAATTAGAGGCCCCGCTTTAATCATGATACAAATACGGGCAAAATAAATTTTTTCCTTTCTCTCCGTTTGGCGATCTACATACAATGGGGATCCAATGACCGATCCGATGTTGTTGAACCCCTCCGCAGTCCATAAATCATAAAGAAGATTAAATACTTTAACCCAAATTGGAATTTTCGTGTGAAGATCCTTGATAAGGGATGTTAGAGGTTCCCATAATTTCAAAATCATTAAATTGGCACCAAAATGCCTGGGGGCTTCCTCCAAAAGTTTTTAGTCATCTCTTCAGATCCAAATTTAAAGAGAGAATAACCCTCAGGAAGGGGTTTGAATTCCAAAAGCCCATAATTTTTCCAGAGTGATTCCACATTTGCTTTAAGAAAAGCTAAATTGGACGGTTGGTTGAGAAAATAACCCGAAAGGCAAGCCTTCCAAGAATCTGGAAATCTTAGAGCCGAATCATTCATAATGAATTCGTTATCCACCATTTCCATATGACTTTTGCCAGAGGGGAGCGATTATCACTATGGCTCGCAATTATGCTTGCATAAGACGAGAGAGGAGCGGATTTAGGAATCGAGTTCGAACTAGAGAAACCCATTGATATCTCCTTTGAAAACAGAGGGATAGAAGGCTTAGCATGGGCCAGCTAGTATTTTCTCCCTTTTGGGCCTTTACCTACATTCCCGAAATTCTGGATTAGAGGGTGATGGCCATAGGAAGCACTATCTCCCAAAATACCTTTCCCTTTGTTTTTAATAGGCCTTTCAATAGATAAAACCCGAGTCGACCCTATGTTAGATGAGCGCCGGCCCAAAGGAGAGAGATCCACTGATTTGATTGATTTAGAACCAGAAAGGCCCAACTTGCCTTCAATGAGACTTGGCCCATGACTGGTTTGGATCTCTGACCTGAAAACCCCAAATCGATTGCCATTCGCCCTGAAGACAAACAACGAAACCCTAGATTGTTGAACTTCTCGACATCCAGTGCCAGAGACCCCGATTTTACCCCATCCAAAGATCTTGGCAGAGACGGAGAGGAATCCCTGGAAGGTTTTGTCCGGTCTGTCCTTGACGATGATTTCACAGTTGATACTCCACCATTGGAGCTAACAGGGTAGGGGAGATTGAGATTGGCTCCAAAGAGAAGGTGGAGGAGGTCGATTTGATCAACGACAGCGATGCATATGCTCTGATGGGAGAGATTTCCATCCTTTCAGAAGAGTAAATCAGAGATAGAGCATTGGCAGAGAGGGCTGGTCGAGGGGCAATAAAGTGAGTGGTGTTCTGACCAGCTCATTCGACAGGGAGACGGTGGCCGGCAAAGGGGGGTAGGGCATCTATCGTTGCCACCAAGTTTTCGTAAAAACCTAAGTGAGGAGGAGGAGGGCTTCTAGTCCAAGGAGAGGGGAGGGGGAGGTTAACCAGAGGTGGAGAGCTCAGCGTAGAGGAGGCTACCGAGAAGATGATTTGGGGGAGATCAGCTTCAGCGACTTCAATTTGAGGTAAGTACTGACTTAACTCATAGTGGAAATCATCTTGGAAAATGATTTTCCTTGGCCAGATTCCATGTGGTGTCTGGCCAAGGCTAATGCTTGTTCGACATAAGTTTCATGTTGAGCAGAAATACGGTGAATGGAGGAGGAGAGAGCAGGGATGGATGCAGAAATGTGGTGAGTGGAGGAGGAGGGAGCGGGGATGGACGCTAGGGCTAAAGAGGGGTAGTGGATAGTACGTCAGACTCAGTAGAGCAGGGGAACAAGGCAAGGGAGGAGGAGAAATTCTGAGTTCTTATGGGGGAGTAAGAGGCAGTGAGTTCCAGGGGCTTAGATGGTCTCGAAGAATCACAGAGGTCCATCACGTAAGGATAGTATGATATTTTGGTTTTAGAATTTGATTTGATTTCGATGGATAGGTGGAGAGTATAGATAGAGGGAATAAGAAGAATGTTCTTATAGGCTACTGATGAGAGAGTGATAGAGAGAGGAGAAATACTGATGGTTTCTGGATTTGAGGTAGCTTCCAAAAATTGTCTGAGGGGGTTCAGGTTAGGTGTAGCTAGGAGGAGACAGAACTGTAATCCTAGAATATAGGAGTGAAAAAGGTGGAGGATGAGACTAGGCTTAGTTGATACAAAGAGCCAGTAGAGCTGAGAAAGGGTAAGTTTTACAGTGCGAGTGGGACAGAGAGGGGAAAAAGAACTGGGTTTAGCTAAAAATATGAGAGTGATGCTACCCAGGGATTGAGAGGTCAAAAGGGTGGGTTTTGGATGAAGGGAATTACGAGGATAGACATTTTGGTTAGGGTAACTAGATGGCTGAAGAGAACTAACTAGAAACCTTCTAGTTTTGTTAGGATAACTAAAATTTAATCTAAATCTCTTATTATGGCTTCCAAGGTACAACAAGAGACGATGACCGGCCAATAATGAGGAGTGGAGGATAGGGAAGCTGAATTTGTGACCTATACAAGGAAGGATTATTGAGCATAGCAATGGGAGGTAGAGACAACCAGTAGCCCAATGGATAAAGAAGATGGGAGAGTAGATAGGGGGCTGGTTTTGGGATAGAAGCTGAATGTTAAAGGCTTGAAAGGTGGATGAGAGGACAACCAGGGGGATTGACAAAGAGTAGGTCTCATAATAGACGATGGAGCCTATTCCTCCATGGACTTTGAGCTGAAGTCCTGGAAACTTTTTTGGGACCAAAGGGTTGATGCTTGAGAAGGCCATCAATCTTATCCCAATTGGAACCCAAGATGCAAAATAGAGGTAAACATCTATCTTGAATGAAGTATATAATGGGTAGGTGCTGATTGTGGAAGGATCCACCGGGCAAGGGGAGAAACTTACAATATGCGGGGAAACATAGGTTAGAATGCTTGAAGAACCCATCAATCAAATGGATCTTTATCGATTGATTTTAGGATTCACTAGTTTAGTTAGATGAACAAGTTACCGTTAGGATGGTGAGGAGAGAGGGGATCGTACTTACTAATTTTAAGAGAAAATAATTATCTAAAAAAAAGTTCCTTGTTATCGTAACTCTACCAATCCTTCACCAAATTTAGTAACTGTGTTGGTTTGTTGATCAAAGTGTGGATTTGATCGCTTTAGAAATTTATGTCAGCTAACATAATACTTAAAAGAACTCCATAAAATGAAAATGTTATGGTTATTAAACAATTTGAAGTGATTTTAAAAATGATTATTTATTTTGCATATTTTAAACTCTCACTAAAGCTGCATTTGTCGTTGACCACGGAGGTTGGTAAAAAAAGTGAATATTATGAGATCCGGCACAAAATAAAAAAAATATCTGTTAAAGGATTGTGGATATAAAAATGACGAAGAACTTAAACAAGCAAACCAACCATGGTTGTTTTTCAATATTAGCAATTGAAATCGGTTCTATTTGTTGTATCGAAATGGAAAATATTTATAATGTTCAACAACGCAATGAGAGGGATATTTCGCATAAAGATGAGTTGTGACGTTAGTAAGTATGAATATGAGTAGTTTTTTTGGACGAAGTTCTTCGGATAGTTCTCTTCTTCTTATCACTTTTTGTTCTAAAACACGTTCGCTAGCGGTTGTTATTTTGACATAATAATCCAGACTGTTATTATTGGATAAAAGAGATGCTAGATGAAAAGATAGTGAAAGACAATGGAGATGAGGCAAGTGCTAAACACATTAAAGAGAACTGGAGTGAATTGAAAAGATAGTGTAATTTTAATGTGTCATAAATTACACCTTAAGGACTGTAATATTTCCCCCCTTTTAAGTGTTACAGTCTCTACAAAACCTAGAGTTGGGTTTTTGTGTATTCACCAAAAACGACAGAGTTACTGTGTTCTTCTAATAAAATTGATCTGCAGCAGATCCGGAAACGTAGGCATAATTTGTTGAACTCTGTTAACAATTGTGTGTTTGATTTCAGTTTTGCTTTGTGCTTTCCCTTTTCTTTTGATCTGATTTGACAGGAAATCAGCATATTTCCCTTACAACTATTATCAGAGCCAGACTGGTAGCGATCCAAAGGAAATTAGATTTGAGTGGGAGCAATGGCTACAGACGTAGGAAAGGTGAGACTCGAAAAATTCGATGGTGTAGATTTTGGGGTCTGGAAGATGCAGATTGAAGATTGTCTGTACCAGAAAAAGCTTTATCAACCCCTCTCAGAAAAGAAACCAGAAGGTATGAAAGATGAAGAATGGACCCTTCTTGATAGAAAAGCTCTTGGAGTCATCCGATTGACGCTATCTCGCAATGTTGCTTTTAATATCATAAAGGAAACAACCATGGCGGGTCTTACGTAGGCTCTCTCCAGTATGTATGAGAAGCCATCAGTGTCTAACAAAGTTCACTTGATGAGGCATTTATTCAATTTGCGAATGATGGAAGGCGCTTTTGTAGCTCAACACCTCAATGAACTCAATACAATCACAACCCAGTTGACTTCAGTTGAAATTTATTTTGATGAAGAAATACGAGCATTGATACTGTTATCTTCACTACCAGATAGTTGGAATGCTACTGTCACTGCGGTGAGTAGCTCGTCAGGAAGCAATAAGTTGAAATTTGATGATCTTCGTGACCTAGTTCTCAGTGAAGAGATTCGAATGAGAGAATCAGGTGAGTCATCAATCTCCTCAGTCTTACATACAGAATCGAGAGGAAGAATTTCAACCAGAGTATATGAACGTGGTAAATCAAACTACCGAAAGAAATCAAGAGACTGGAGGTCCAAGTCTAGGAATCCTAAAAATTCCCAAGGGTTGAGAAACATCGAGTGTTAGAATTGTGGGAAGACCGAGCACTTTCAATTTCAGTGCAAGAGAGAACCAAAGGACCAGGAGAAGAAGACAGAGGCAAATATCACTTCAGAAGGAGACAATGCGTTAATATGCTCCTTAGAAAGCAGGGAAAAATCTTGGGTATTAGACTCTAGAGCATCGTTTCACGCGACTTCGAAGAAAGAATTCTTCGAGAGGTATGTCCCTGGTAACCTTGGAAAAGGATATCTTGGTCATTATCAACCTTGTGATATTATTGGTAAAGGTACTGTGAAGATTAAGTTGAATGGGTTCGTATGAGAACTGAAAGATGTCAGACATATCCCCAGCCTGAGAAAGAACTTAAACTCATTAGGGCAGTTGGCTAGCGAAGGCTATAATACGATCTTCCATGGTGACAATTGGAAAATTTCAAAGGGAGCAATGACGGTTGCTCGCGGAAAGAAGAGTGGTACTCTTTACAAGACAGCAGAGGCGAGTTGTTCAATTGCAATAGCAGCAGGAAACGAAAATCCAAATGTTTGGCACCAGAGGCTTGGCCATATAAGTGTGAAGGGTATGAAAATTATGTACTCGAATGGGAAGCTTCCTGGTCTAAATTCAGTCGATATAGACATGTGTGAAGATTTCATACTTGGAAAATAGAAAAAGGGTCAGTTTTCAGACGAATGGTAGAACTCCAAAGAAAGAAAGGCTGGAACTTGTTCACTTTGACGTTTGGGGGCCAATAACTATTTTATCTATAGGAGGGAAACACTATTTCGTGACCTTTATCGATGATCATTCTCGAAAGGTATGGGTTTATTTTCTGAAGCATAAATCTGAAGTGTTTGATGTTTTTAGGAGATGGAAATCTATGGTTGAGAATGAGACAGGTCTGAAGATTTAAAAGCTGAAAACTGATAATGGTGGTGAATATGAGGGCACCAAATTCAAGAACTTTTTCTATGAGCATGGTATCAGGATGGAGAGAACCGTTCTAGGTACACCTCAACACAATGGTATTGTCAAACGTATGAGCAGAACGTTGACATAAAGAGCCAGAAGCATTAGAATACAATCTGGTTTACCGAAGCAGTTCTGGGCAGAAGCAATCAACATATCGGCTTACCTGGTTAACCGAGGCCCGTCGGTTCCCTTAGAACATCGAATACCCGAGGAGGTTTGGAGTGGTAAGGATATAAAATTACCACATCTAAGAGTTTTTGGTTGTATAGTATATGTTCATATAAGTGATCAAGGCTAGAACAAGCTTGATCCAAAATCGAAAAAATGTTTCCTGATCGGCTATGGCGAAGATGAGTTTGGTTATCATGTTTGGGATGAGGAGAACAGGAAGATGATACAAAGCAGAGATGTGATCTTCAATGAAACAGTGATGTACAAGGACAGACATAAAACTGAAGCAAATGACTCAAAGCCGTATGAATCAGTATTTGCAGATATCGAGGGAGTCCTAGATAGTCAAGAAATAGAGCCGATCAGATTAACCCCTCAACAAGGAGAGTCCGTTGGACAGACCGATCGACAACAATCCGATACCCTACAGCTGACTGAGGCAGTTCCTGTTTTGTGAAGATCTTCCCGACCCCATGTACCCAACAGGAGACACTTGAACTATCTGTTACTTACCGATGGAGGAGAACCAGAATGCTATGATGAAGCTTGCCAGACCAGTGATGCTAGTAAGTTAGAGTTGCTATGAAAAATGAGATGGAGTCTTTAATCTCAAATGATACATGGGACCTAATTGACTTACCAATGGGTAAGAAGGCACTTCATAACAAATGGGTGTATCGGGTAAAAGATGAGCATGATGGCTCTAAGAGATACAAAGCCCGACTAGTTGTCAAAGGGTTCCAGCAAAAGGAAGGAATTGATGACACCGATATTTTTGCTCCAGTTGTGAAGCTTAATACTATTAGATCAGTGTTGAGTATTGTTGCCATTGAAAACCTTTATCTTGAACATTTAGATGTGAATACTGCATTTCTTCACGGGGATTTGGATGAGGAGATATACATGTATCAACCAGAAGGTTTCTTAAAAGAAGGAAAAGAAAACATGGTATGCAGACTTAAAAAACGTTTGTATGGTTTAAAATAAGCTCCAAGACAGTGGTACAAGAAATTTGATGGTTTTATGCACAAAGAGAGTTTTCAGAAGTGTAATGCGGACCATTGTTGCTATTTTAAAAGATGTAAGTCCAGTTATATCATTTTGCTACTCTATGTTGATGATATGTTAGTAGCAGGTTCAGATATGGATGATATTAGAAGATTGAAGCTACAATTGTCAAAAAAATTTGACATGAAGGACTTAGGTCCGACGAAGAAGATTCTTGGAATGCAAATAATAAGAGATAATCATAGAAACGTTTTGCACTTATCTCAGTCAGAATACATCGATCGTGTTTTAAAGAGATTTAGCATGTGTGATGCAAAGCGAGTTAGTACACCATTGGCTGGTGATGCAGATAGTTTAGCGCTGAAATTTATGAAGACTGACGATCACCCGAAGAATGCGGTGAATTGACAGTTTGGAGCTCCGGTGTCTGATTTTGACCCACATCACCTTGTTTCGAAGGAAATGACGTCACGAACACAAGTCACGAGCTTTGCTCGTGAGCTATGGGCCTTTTTGGGCATTTGGGCTCATCTATCATCTTATTTTGCGTTTTTAATACTTTAGGATATTTTAGTAATTTTCATATTTTTGGTTTTAGGGTTTCACTTGAACCTTTATATAAACATATCTTCTATACATTGTTGAGGGAGTTGTTTTTATTAATAAATTAGGGTTTTTATCCCTCTTTAGCTTCTCTTGCGTTTCACTCTGAATCATAGTGGTATCAGACACAGGTAGTCCTGCGATATGATGCGAGGAAGAACCAACGGTCGCGGTGGCGCTGCAGTGACTAGAGATACAAGTGATTTCGGTGATCGTGAAGTTGCTGACCTACGCCGTCAGGTGGCTGATCTTACACGTCAGATGGCTGATCTTAACGCTAGGAAACAAGGCACGGAGGTTGAAGGTATCGATAACCCTTTTGGGGAGGGGTTCGAACAGAATACTTATCACGACCGCCGCTGGGAGCTTGGATTTAAGGTAGACATCCCGGACTTTGATGGTAGCCTTAAGGCAGAGGCGTTTGTTGATTGGTTATCCAGATTGAGGAAGTGTTGGACTTCAAGGAAGTTCCTGAGGAGAGAAGGGTCGCGTTGGTCACTATCCACCTGCGCGGCAGGGCACAGGCTTGGTGGCAGCAAGTGAAGAAGAACCGTGAGCGTGAAGGCAAGGATAAAGTCCGCAGTTGGGAGAAGTTCAAAAAACAAATCCGCAAGGCTTTCCTACCTTACAACTTCGAGCGGGAACTATTCCAGCGACTCCAGAATCTTCGTCAAGGACCACGATCTGTGGACGAGTATACAAAAGAATTCTATCAGCTGTTGGCTCGTACGGATGTGAACGAGTCACCGCATCAGCGGGTATCCCACTATATTGGTGGGTTGCGTCTTCAGCTTCAAGATATGTTGAACATGTTCGACTCGTGCTCTGTTTCTGAAGCCCATCGTCGTACCCTCCAGGCAGAAAAACAGTTGGCTCGCCGGACCCAGATTGGCGTACAGACTGGTGCTCGTTCACGGACTTCGGCGTCCAAACCAGTTCCACGTCCAACCGTTCCCACTGTTCCCAATGGTGCGACCAACGGTTCTGCTGGTAAGTTACGTTGCTTTGACTGTGGAGAATTAGGGAATCGTCAGGTAGAATGTCCGAATGCTGCGAGTGCTAGGGGTCTTTTCTCTCACGAGGCATTTGAACCGGTCCCCATTGTTCTTGATGGTCTCCCAAAGTTTGATACATATGATGATGATACGGCGGAGGTTACGACGGAGGTTGTGACAGTTGATGTGTTTGTAGATGTGTTTCCCGTTGCTAGCCCTGTTGTGACTAATGTGTTTGCATATGTGTTTCCTATTGCTAGCCCTGTTAGGACTGATGTGTTTGCAGAGGTGTTTCCTATTGCTAGCCATGTTGGGGCTGATGTGTTTGCAGATGTGTTTCCCGTTGCTAGCCCTGTTGGGACTGATGTGTTTGCAGATGTGCTTCCTGTTGTTAGCCCTGTTGGGACTGATGTGTTTGCATATGTGTTTCCCGTTGCTAGCCCTGTTGTGACTAATGTGTTTGCAGATGTGTTTCCTATTGCTAGCCCTGTTAAGACTGATGTGTTTGCAGAGGTGTTTCATATTGCTAGCCATGTTAGGACTGATGTGTTTGCAGATGTGTTTCCCATTGCTAGCCCTGTTTTGACTGATGTGTTTGCCAATGTGTTTCCTATTGCTAGCCCTGTTGGGACTGATGTGTTTACAGATGTGTTTCCTGTTTCTGACCGTGACACCAGGTTTGTGAGTCATTTCTAGCGCAGTTTATGGCGCATAGTGAATATGCAGCTCAGTTTCAGTCGTACCTACCACCCCCAGACTGATGGTCCGACAGAAGTGGTTAATCGTTCATGATGAGTCCGAATTCTGCATGCTCCCCGGACAAGGACAGATCGGTCCAAAGCCTCCGGACCGGACAGATCACTTCGAACACTCAAGCCATAGGATTGTTCGAACTATGACAAAAGTACTAAAAAACCTAAACACTTCTTGACTAAGCTACTTGCTCTCCTCCTTAGAGCTCATGAGTCTTTGAACATGACCCGGGTCCATTAAACATGACCCAAAATCGCATAAGGGCCCAATCATTAGGGTATAAATACCCAACCACCTGCATTAAGTGTGGGTAATGAGAATTAACTGCTACCAGCCAGCTTAATTATCTCTCTACTCTCTACACTAAATACATAACACCCACATACTACTATTAAACACCAACCAAAGTTCAAGCCTACCCTCAGGAGATAATTATCCACACCAGTTCCCTCGGTAACTTGTTGCGTAGCCTGGTGGGAGATCACCCGAAGGCATGGGATCAGCGCCTACCGCAGGCAGAGTTTTCCCACAATCATACCCTTCACCGCTCGACGAGACTTTGTCCTTTCCAGGTGATGTATGGTATTGTGACCCGGGGTCCTGTCGACTTGCTCGCCCTGCCCAGTACAATTCGTGTTCACACAACTGCTGAGGACTTACGATCAGCTTGTCTTGAGCACCGCCAAGTATAAGTCTGAGGTGGATTCTCATCGTCGTCATGTTTAGTTCGAAGTTGGTGACTATGTGCGGGCAGTTTTAACCACAAATCGGTACCCTGCTAGCGAGTACAACAAACTGGCCGCCCGGAAGATTGACCCGGTGGAGATTGTGGAGCGGATCAACCCGAATGCTTATCGACTGCGTTTTCCTAGCCATCTTCGTACGTCTGATGTCTTTAATGTTAAGCATCTGATTCCTTATGCAAGTGACTCTTCTGACGAGGAGACTGGTTCTGATTCGAGGACGAATCTTCTCGACCCCGGCGGGACTGATGCAGATAGTTTAGCGCTGAAATTTATGAAGACTGGTGATCACCCGAAGAATGCGGTGAATTGACAGTTTGGAGCTCCGGTGTCTGATTTTGACCCACATCACCTTGTTTCGAAGGAAACGACGTCACGAACACAAGTCACGAGCTTCACTCGTGAGCTATGGGCCTTTTTGGGCATTTGGGCTCATCTATAATCTTATTTTGCGTTTTTAATACTTTAGGATATTTTAGTAATTTTCATATTTTTGGTTTTAGGGTTTCACTTGAACCCTTATATAAACATATCTTCTATACGTTGTTGAGGGAGTTGTTTAGATGAATAAAATTAGGGTTTTAATCCCTCTTTTAGCTTCTTTTGCGTTTCACTCTGAATCATAGTGGTATCAGACACAGGCAGTCCTGCGAGATGGTGCGGAGAAGAACCAGCGGTCGAGGTGGCGTTGCAGTGACTAGAGATACAAGTGATTTCGGTGATCGTGAAGTTACTGACCTACGCCGTCAGGTGGCTGATCTTACCCTTCAGACGGCTGATCTTAAAGCTAGGCAATAAGGCACGGAGGTTGAAGGTATCGATAACCCTTTTGGGGAGGGGTTCGAACTGAATACTTATCACGGCCGCCGCTGGGAGCTTGGATTTAAGGTAGACATCCCGGACTTTGATGGTAGCCTTAAGGCAGAGGCGTTTGTTGATTGGTTATCCCAGATTGAGGAAGTGCTGGACTTCAAGGAAGTTCCTGAGGAGAGAAGGGTCGCGTTGGTCACCATCCACCTGCGCGGCAGGGCACATGCTTGGTGGCAGCAAGTGAAGAAGAACCGTGAGCGTGAAGGAAAGGATAAAGTCCGCAGTTGGGAGAAGTTCAAAAAACAAATCCGCAAGGCTTTCCTACCTTACAACTTCGAGCGGGAACTATTCCAGCGACTCCAGAATCTTCGTCAAGGACTACGATCTGTGAACAAGTATACAAAAGAATTCTATCAGCTGCTGGCTCGTACGGATGTGAACGAGTCGCTGCATCAGCGGGTATCCCGCTATATTGGTGGGTTGCGTCTTCAGCTTCAAGATGTGTTGAACATGTTCGACTCGTGCTCTGTTTCCGAAGCCCATCGGCGTGCCCTCCAGGCAGAAAAACAGTTGGCTCGCCGGACCCAGATTGGCGTACGGACTGGTGCTCCTTCACGGACTTCGATGTCCAAACCAGTTCCACGTCCAGCCGTTCCCATTGTTCCCATTGGTGCAACCAACCGTTCTGCTGGTAAGTTACGTTGCTTTGACTGTGGAGAATTAGGGCATCGTGAGGTAGAATGTCCGAATGCTGCGAGTGCTAGGGGTCTTTTCTCTCACGAGGCATTTGAACCGGCCCCCATTGTTTTTGATGGTCTCCCAAAGTTTGATACATATGATGATGATACGGCGGAGGTTACGGCGGAGGTTGTGACAGTTGATGTGTTTGTAGATGTGTTTCCCGTTGCTAGCCCTGTTGTGACTAATGTGTTTGCAGATGTGTTTCCTATTGCTAGCCCTGTTAGGACTGATGTGTTTGCAGAGGTGTTTTCTATTGCTAGCCATGTTGGGACTGATGTGTTTGCAGATGTGTTTCCCGTTGCTAGCCTTGTTGGGACTGATGTGTTTGCAGATGTGCTTCCTGTTGTTAGCCCTGTTGGGACTGATGTGTTTGCAGATGTGTTTCCCGTTGCTAGCCCTGTTGTAACTAATGTGTTTGCAGATGTGTTTCCTATTGCTAGTCCTGTTAGGATTGATGTGTTTGAAGAGGTGTTTCCTATTGCTAGCCATGTTGGGACTGATGTGTTTGCAGATGTGTTTCCCGTTGCTAGCCCTGTTGGGACTGATGTGTTTGCAGATATGTTTCCCATTGCTAGCTCTGCTGTGACTGATGTGTTTGCCGATATGTTTCCTATTGCTACCCCTGTTGGGACTGATGTGTTTACGGATGTGTTTCCTGTTTCTGACCGTGACACCAGGTTTGTGAGTCATTTCTGGCGCAGTTTATGGCGCATGGTGAATATGCAGTTCAGTTTCAGTCGTACCTACCACCCCGAGACTGATGGTCCGACAGAAGTGGTTAATCGTTCCCTCGGTAACTTGTTGCACAGCTTGGTGGGAGATCACTTGAAGGCATGGGATCAGTGCCTACCGCAGGCAGAGTTTGCCCACAATCATGCCCTTCACCGCTCGACGGGTCTTTGTCCTTTCCAGGTGATGTATGGTATTGTGCCCTGGGGTCCTGTCGACTTGCTCGCCCTGCCCAGTACAATTCGTGTTCACACAACTGCTGAGGAGCTTGTATCGCAGATTCGCCAAACCCACCAGACGACTTACGATCAGCTTGTCTTGAGCACCGCCAAGTATAAGCCTGAGGTGGATTCTCATCGTTGTCCTGTTCAGTTCAAAGTTGGTGACTATGTGTGGGCAGTTTTAACCACAAATCGGTACCCTCCTAGTGAGTACTACAAACTGGCCGCCCGGAAGATTGGCCCGGTGGAGATTGTGGAGCGGATCAACCCGAATGCTTATCGACTGCGTTTGCCTAGCCATCTTCGTACGTCTGATGTCTTTAATGTTAAGCATCTGATTCCTTATGCAGGTGACTCTTCTGACGAGGAGACTGGTTCTGATTCGAGGACGAATCTTCTCGACCCCAGCGGGAATGATGCAGATAGTTTAGCGCTGAAATTTATGAAGACTGGCGACCACCCGAAGAATGCGGTGAATTGACAGTTTGGAGCTCCGGTGTCTGATTTTGACCCACAGCACCTTATTTCGAAGGAAACGACGTCACGAACACAAGTCACGAGCTTTGCTCGTGAGCTATGGGCCTTTTTGGGCATTTGGGCTCATCTATCATCTTATTTTGCGTTTTTAATACTTTAGGATATTTTAGTAATTTCCATATTTTTGGTTTTAGGGTTTCACTTGAACCCTTATATAAACATATTTTCTATGCATTGTTGAGGGAGTTGTTTTGATTAATAAAATTAGGGTTTTAATCCCTCTTTTAGCTTCTTTTGCGTTTCACTCTTCGTTTGTCCAATGATCAATCCCCTAAGACGGATGAAGAAAAAGACTTCATGGCTAAGGTTCCTTATGTCAAACCCAGGGAAAATTCATTGGGAAGTTGTCAAATGGATTTTGAGGTACCTACTAGGTACCACAGAAAAGTGTTTGTACTTTGGTAAAGGTACAAGGCTACGTAGATGCAGATTTTGGAGGTGAAGTTGATCACCGGAAAAGCACTACCAGTTATATATTTACTATTGGAACTACAGCTGTTAGTTGGATGTCAAAGTTACAGAAAATTGTCACTCTATCAACTACAGAGGCTGAGTATGTAGCAGTGACCGAAGCCAGTAAAGAGATGATATGGCTTCAAGGTTTGTTAACCGAGTTGGGATTCAAACAGAAGAACAACGTTCTGCGTAGTGATAGTCAAAGTACAATTCAATTGGCGAAGAATTCAACATTTCATTCAAGAACCAAGCACATTAGTCTTCTCTATCATTTCATTAGATCTTTATTGGAAGATGAGGTGCTAATACTGGAAAAGATCCAATGAAGCAAGAATCGAGCTGATATGTTAACAAAGACAGTAGCCATTGAAAAACTGAAGTTGTGTTCAGCTTTAGTTGGTCTGCAAGAGTAATAAGACCAGAAAGATCTGCTGCATAGATCAAGGTGTGAAGAAAGGTTGAAAACAGTCTTCAAGTAGGAGATTGTTATTTGGACATAACAATCCAGCCTGTTATTATTGGATAGGAGAGATGCTAGATGAAAAGACAGTGAAAGACAATGGAGATGAGGCAAGTGTTAAACATATTAAAGAGAACTGGAGTGAATTGAAAATACAGTGTAATTTTAGTGGGTCATAAATTACACCTTAAGGACCGTAATATTTTCCCCTTTTAAGTGTTACAGTCTCTACAAACCCTAGAGTTAGGATTGTTTGTGTATTCACCAAAAACGGCAGAGTCATTGTGTGCTTCTAATAAAATTGATCTGCAGCAGATCCGGAGACGTAGGTATAATTTGCTGAACTCCGTTAACAATTGTGTGTTTGATTTCACTTTTGTTTTGTGCTTTCCCTTTTCTTTTGATCTGATTTGACAGGAAAATAGCATATTTCCCTTACAGCGGTAACACGATACTTATTTTTAATCTTATTTTTATGCCTTTTGGATCCTTGTTTTTTAAGAATACTAATTTTCATGCTCCACTAAGGTTCAGCTCAGTAACAAACACCCAAAATGTAGGTAAATGTTTTTTATTACAGAATCGGTGGTAGTATCTATTACTTTGGAATTTTCGTTGATAAATATCTTTTTTAACGGCGAAAATCGATTAAAAATCAAGGTTTCAATAGTAAAACAATTATGGTATCCGTCATTCCAAAAGGATACAACCATCATTGCCAGTTGATTAAGAAAGATGCGGCGGGGAATTTCAAGTTGCCAACCTTTAGATAATTCTTTGGTAAATAAAGTATGAAATCGATTTATGGTAAGAGTAGTGGATAAACATGCTAAGATGTAAAAGTAAACACTACTGTTATTCTAGTCTATTTGTAATCTTAGTTGCCGCTGACATATACATTTGTTTATATGTCCGATGATTGGAGATTAACCATGCTAAGATAATAGAGCTAAAAGAACTCTGCAAAATATGAAATTGTTACGGTTGTTAAACGACTTGAAGTTATTTTAAGAATAATTATTTGTTGACAAAGTTTTTAACCTCTAGGTTAAGCTCCATTTGTCATTTAAGAAGTTTGATATTTGAAAGAGGTGATGATTATGAGCTCCGGCATTGAAGTAACGAGCGTCCGTTAAATGATTTCGGCTATAATTATGATGATGATCCTACATAAACAATTGGAGATGTTTTTTTTTTTCAACATTAGCAATTGGAACTGTGATGTATCTATAGTTTCCAAAATAAATATACTTACCACCGTTAACAAGAGCGGGTGGAAGGTCATCGTTTCCAACAACAGAGAGATTTTGGATAAAGCTAAGTTCTATGTTGTTAGATATAATTTTCTTCTTGGAGGAAGTTCCTTATATCTTTTTGTTAGTATGACTGTGGATAACGGTAATACAACCTGTTTTTTTTTCTCGTTAGGCCCTTTGAATTTTTGCTTTTTGAGAATACTAATTTACATGCCTCACTCAGGCCTAGATTCAAGATGAGCACTCAAGATGTAGGTAAACGTATTTTTTTTCTATTAGAACATTGGTAGTATGCATTACTTTACAGTTTTCGTTGGTAAATATTCTTTTTAACGGCCATAATCCAAAACAAAGCAAGTTTTCATTGGTTAAACAATTATGGTGTTCATCATTCCAGATGGGTAAAGGGGTCATTGCAAGTCGATTAAGAAATATGCAACAGGGAGCTTCAAGTTTCAAGCCCTTAGATAGAGCCTTAGCCAATTAAAAAATAAATGATTTATGATACGACTAGCGTATGAAAATAAAAGAAACAATCTCTAAGTAAAATGTAAAAGTAAATTTACTTCTTGTCATCCAACATTTTTTTTCAACAACATACTTCTTGTCATCCAACATTTTTTTTCAACATTATCCATGTTTTTGGATGATTTGGATTCCCAGTTTCCAATTGTTGTAAGGTTACAATTTGTACCATTGAAAAGGCTCAGTATATTACTCTTTCTGTCCCAAAATACATGTCGTTTTAAGGTTATGCACGAGTTTTAAGGAAGGTCATAATTACACCTCTTTTTCATAAAAAGTAGAAAAAAGAAAGAGTCTAATTGATAGATGATTATAAATAATATTAAAATTTGCATTGGTAAATGAGAACGACATGTATTGTGGGACGGAAGGAGTAGGTTGAAGCGGGTTCCTGACAATCTATCCTAACATTTTAGAGAAAAAATGAACTGGCGAGAACATGATTAAGATAATATTCTACTTAGCTTATTCAAATTTTATCATCATATGTTACACCCCATTTATATCGAATAATTTTATCTTCTTAAACTCTATCGTCCGGATATATAAAGAAAAAAACTAACTTATTTTCCATGTGGTTTATTATATCACGAAGCAATCCTGGCGGTAATGATTTAATTGTGTCTTGACCGTTGTCGATTTCGGTAACTAAACATTCATAAGATATTTTAGGAACAATTTTGGAAGATTTACTGGAAAATCCATATAATCAAGGACCCTAGGCTCTCTCGCTAATTTCTTTTTTCTAAAGGAATAAGAAAGTTGTATAGAATTTTGTATGAAAAACTTTATTCTCCAAGGATTAAAGGCTTGATGTAATTTATAGAACACAACATGTATTTGATTCAACCACCATAATCTCAATATTATATTATTGCGGGAGAGAACTTGTACTATCATTAAAAAGCTTCCTAACACAATAAAATTTTGAGATGAAATCAAGATGGGAGCACCCCGTATTTCTGTATGTACTCTTTTATATCATATTAAATGATATTAAATGAGCTTCTTGTGTCTATCGTAAATTCTACGATTTTTTACTTCTACCAAATAAAGTATGATTAGTACGAAGTCACTGCGGGGTGCTGTTACCCCTTATAGGTCATCATCCATGAACCTTAATATTGGGTAGGGATTATGGTAGAGGTCCCTAACTTTTTTCCCGTTATAATGGACTTTTAGGTCGTTCGCAAGTCGTTTTTTTTATTTTTGAATGCTTCCATAGATGGGATCCCATCCAAAAATGACGCCAATAATATGGCTATTTGGATTCGAGTATAAATATTGCTCTACTTTCACTTTAATGATTGGATTGTTTGATAAGTTTATATGCCATTAAAATGTCATAACCTTTATTTGGGAAAGGTAAATATTCATATAATCAGGTAAAGGTATTGGTTAAATATTTCATTAAAGTTCCACCTAGATGGAGACTTAGAATATCAGATGGATAGAGAGCGTTAACAAAATAATTAAATGAATGTATTGGCAAAAAAGAGATGAATTGAGAAAGTATAGAATATTTGGAAGGAGACAGTTTAAGAATGTACAAATAGTAGACACGGTAGACGATGGTAGAACACATTAGAAGATTCAAGAAAGATATGAAACTTATTAAAATACCTATAGTCGTTGAATGGTAAAATTATCACTCATGTAATAAACTATTGATAACTTTCATAAGATACACGTGTCACTCGTCCCAAATAGTTGGAAATTAAAGTAGCTATAAATATAGGATTTGATCATTGTAAAAAAGATTGATTAATTCGCTAATAATATTACCCATTACAATTACTCTTGATCAAAAACTAGTCTTAGCTTTTTGAAAACTCGAATAAGGATATTTATTCGTCATATTAGGCACCACTTTTAGGAAATATCTTAAGAGATATCATTCACCAACAAAATAGTGAGGATTAGGTCAAAGGATTGACTGAAGGTCATTCTCGTGGATCTCAAACAATAGTTTTTGGAAATGCTCTTTCACCGGATTGCGTGAAAAAATATGCAAGGAGTTCAGAGTATTTTTCGAGGAACATCATGGATCATGTCTCCTATTCAAAAGGTATATATTGAACTGTGAGGTTAATGAACTATTTTGATCAATCTAATGGTCGTACTATTATCGCATCAAAATATAAGCAACGAACATAAGGGATGTGCGACATTTACGTATAAAATTTGAAGCAATCAATCAATTTCTCTTTTTGTGCCTCAAATTTACAAATGAATGAGTTAAGATTTGATAAGTACAGGCGCAATCTATTGCAAAATCAGCGAGAGAAAGAGAGTCAAAACTGATTTGAAATTATAACAATGACATTGTTGTTGATAACTGAAAAGATCAGATCGAGAGAAAATGTTAATAAAAAGGCATTTGGAGATGATTTAGTTCATGATAATAAAGCGGTTTCAAATGAACAAGATGATGGTAACAAAACGATTATTTAGATAATGAGGCGTCATCAAAAAGAAGGAAAAATAAATAAAAAAGGTAAAAAAAAATTAGGAAAGACAACAAAAGGTGGCAACACCGAAGATAAATATGTATACGTTGGATAAGTATTCGTTAAAACAAATAATTTATAAGATTGAGAAGTACGAGGTTATTATAGTCTTTAAGCACCCCCACGAGCATTTTTGCAAAATCATGTTGGGATTTAGCACGAACGATATTTTTATTTGTCATGCTTTCTTTACGAAGTTAAAAAAAGTGAATTTTCTTGATTCAACAATCTACCGTCATGATCTTTTGATAATTTTTATGACTCATTGATGTCTTTAAAACGGGAAGAGGATCACACCATGTCTTTGTTTCAGAAATTTGAAGAAATTTGAGGATCACACCATATATTCAGAGCATCGGATAAAGCACATTTATTTTTCAAAATTTTGAGACAGGTTAAGAAGTTTTCTTCATATGATGAATGTACCCAAGTGTTCAACGAGTTATAAGAAGATCTAAGTTCGTCTAAGATTTTGATGACATCAAAAGAGAGGGATATTTTGTTTTTGTATTCAACGATTTCAAGTTATTTCGGTAGAGTTGTTCTTGTGAGGAACGATGATGAAATTTATAAACCAATTTTCAATGTGATTCAGATATTGGTTGATGTAGAGATAAAATACTTAAACTTAAAGAAGTTAGCTTTTGGTTTAGCTGTATCTACAAGAAAAATACGACCGTACTTTTAAGCTTTTATCATCATTGTTCGAACATATTTCCCTTTGAAGAGTGTTCTTTGAATAATAGACGTTTCCAGAAGATTAATAAAATTTTAGCCTAGAACAAAATAAAACCATAACTAGTTGTTGAATTTATCAATGAATTTCAAAAGAAAAGAGTTAAAATGGAAGACGAACCCATAAAAATTGATTTGACAGATAAAGAATGGGTTGTTCGAGCGGAGTGGGATTTAAGTGTAAATGAAATTGGAGTTGGTGCTCTCTAAACGGTTCAAGGGAGAGATGAAACTAAACAGCTATTAAGTTAAAATTCCATACTACTAATAATAAAGGAGAATATGCAGTCGTGTTAGCAGGATTGAGATTAGCTCATATTTGTGAATCAAATGTTCTTTGTTTGTTGTTATATTCCCATATGGTTGTCAGTCATTTGTATAGTAATTTTTAAACAAAGTAAGATAACATGATAAATTATTTGGAACCAGTAAAGAAAATGGAAAAATATTTTGAGAAGGTCACGTAAGAGGAAGATGCACGATTGGAAAATTAAGAGGCAAATTTGTTAGCAAGGTTTGGTTGGGTGGATGCTAATCATTTAATAATAATTTGAGAAATATCATCACTTTTGGGAAATATTAAAAATCAAGAGGTTTTATCTGACGAAGATGATAGTGATTGGCGTAAGGAATATTTTTTTTTAAGATGAAATTTTGTCGACGGACAAACCGCGAACCCGAGCTTTGTGAGTGCGTACCAAAAAGTATGTTGTGATTAATGAAATTTTATATCAAAACATTATATGTGAGTTTTATTAATATGTTTAAGAAAAAAAGAAGCTCTCTTTGTTCTAAAATATTTACATGCTTTCTCTTAGCATGGATTTATTTATCGACGCTTTTGGTCAATGCAAAAAAGAAGCACTGTTTATTCTAGAATATTTACATGATTTCTCTTAGCATGGATTTAATTGTAGATGATTTTGGCCGATGCAAAGCAGATGGTTAAGTATTGTGATCTTTGTCAATGTTTTGCCAATACCAGTTATATGCATAGTGAAGCAGTGTGTTCAAATCTTTCTCCATGCTTGTTTGATAGGTGAGGTACTGATCTGGTAGGACCGTTACCGATGGTGATAGATATAAGGCAATTTCTAATCGTAGTCATTGATTATTTCACTAAGTAGGTGAGCTAAAAAGCGTCGATGAGGACAAAGTCTCGAGAAGTTTGGGAATTTCTATAGTCCATTATTTTGAGTCATTATAGAATTCTGAGGGTGTTAATGACGAATAATGGTCCGTAATTTCAAAATAAGGTGATGACAACGTTTTAGAAAAAAAAAAGATAGAGAAATATTTCCCTACTCCATATTATACAAAATAAAATAAAAATAATAGAGGTTACAAATATACCTATCTTGCATGAGATAAAGGGTAAGTTAGAATTTGTTATGTAAAAGTTCTCAGATGTCTTTAATGAAGTTCTGTGTGCATATAGATCAACTCTTAAAATTGCAACAAACGAAACACTGTTTGTTATGGTGTATATGATGAAACTTTTCTTTCTAGTATAAATGATAATTCCTAGAAATCAGATTCAGTATTATTCATCACAATATAATGTCATGGAAAAACTTATAAATGTTGATTTGATATAGAAACGACAAGATCAGTTTCAGTTTCGAGCAAAACATTATAGAAGTTCAATGCGTAACTGATACAATACAAAACTAAGGTTCAGAAATTTTCAGAAAATAGATATGGTATTAAAAAGGTAATTAAAAAGATGAGGGATAAAAATGCTCGGAAGGTGACTTCAAACTTGGATGGATTTGTTAAAGTAGTATCCAAAAGACATAAAGGTAAAGTAGTATCCAAAAGACATAAAGGTACTTACAGACTGATGGATATGGAAGAAAATCTATAATATCCTCGGAATATCCATCATTTAAAATTGTACAAAAATATAACATTTGGTCGGTATACCTTTTTTCCTATTTGGTGGCGTGTGGATTTATTTAATGCTACCATAAAGAACATTATGAATGAAACATCTTGCCAAAAAAATCTATACGTACTGTCATATGTTTATTTTAGTCTAATAACGTTAAGTAAGTAATAACGTATGTATATTATGATAATTTCAAAACTGCCTGTTACATATATGTTCAAATGTTCTTTTAAACTAATTATTACTAATGATTTTCTAAACTAAAAATGATTTTTTAAAACGACAATTGCTAATAATTTTTAAGTAAGTCTACAACTGATGGTTACTAATATTTTATAACAAAGTGTACAACCAACAATTTCTAATATTTTCTAAGAATGTATCCAACCAAAAATTATGAATAATTCTAAGAAATGATCCAACCAAAAATTATTAGTATTTCTTTATGATGGTAATATTAATGTGTTTTATAGCGACATTTTCTATGTAGTTTCTCTAAATTGATGGATAAATAACTAATAAAGGAAAAAATCAACATAAGTTAAAACAAATAACTAAATTATAATGAATAAGTGGATATGGTTATGAGTCAAACCCATTTAAAAAATATAAGAAGTTATGTATTAAATAAATCGAATATGGTTATAAGTCAAGTCGAGCTTAAAAGTGTAAGACGACACACTAACATAGTAAAGACATGTTATAAATGTATTAAGTTGCGATCATTGTTATAACTCAATAATAACTATTAAAGAGCAAAAGGTCACCTACCACGATCAAAATGAACATGGCTATATGTCAGCCATATTAAAAAATATAAGTGGTCACACCACGATCAAAATGAACATGGTTATAGGTCAGCCATATTAAAAAATATAAGTGGTCACACCAGTTTTCAAAAGTGATAAGTCTGCATAATCTACAACATATAGTGATAACAAAGAAATATCTACAAGATAGCTATCAAAGAAACGATTAATCGAGAATTATCACAATATGATACAAGGATTATCTTTGAAAATAAAAACAAAGATCATTTGTTACGATAGGCAAACAATTAATTTTAATGATGGTTTCTAAGGTGGTTACATAAATTAGATGATAAAATTAGTATGAAAAATATATAAATGTGAGAAGATAAATAGTAAATTGAAAAACAAAGAAATGTGAGAAGATAAACATAAAATTGAAGTAGTTAGATTCTAGCTAATAAAGAGTTATAAGCAGACACGAGGGATAAAATAACAGTCGGATGCTAGTCGTCATTATTAGCATTGTCTTTATTTTTTATCGATATTTTTATCAAGATGAATAATGAAGGTATAAAATTCTGAAAGAATAACTGACAATTTTTTGAGCATTCACATTATATGTACTTATGCGACATAATTTTTTCAACTCTTGAGGAAGGTAGTTGTAGTCTGGACCCTATAAGATATTTTTGTGCAACTAGTTTCGTACGAATTAGCAAAAGACGTTCTCTAATCAATTCTTTAGCTTCGTCCAAAACTTGTTCAATCAAGTTTTTCTTAATTTTCTTGACATTGGTCTTTTTTATCTTTTTTAGAATTCTCGACTTCAAGTTTGAGTTTATTAATCTTATCTTCAAACTCTTGTTTGGAACTCGTCTTTAATGTTAGTTGTTTATTCAACCATCCGACTTCTCTTTTTTCCTATTCGTAAAAAATAGTGTCTTGCATACTTATTTTTTAGTTCTATTGACCATTCACTAAAATGAATAAAAGAGATTGACATTCAATTCAAAAAGGTCATCTCACGTGATGAAAATAGTATGTGAACGAGCAAGCTGGTGTTGAATAGACTTTGCATGGTTATTCGTATATTAATATAAGTTAGTATTAATTGATAAAATATGATTCAAAGTTAGATATGTTTACGTACATATGACATTTCATTTGATTTTTAATATTTTTAATGTTGGTAAGAGTTGATGGTATGAACGAGAACATTTAGCTAAGAAAGCATCAGCGAATGATCGTGGTTTTAAAAATCATAAATAATATATAAAAGCATTTGACGATGAATATGTTTTAGCATTAGTAGTTGAAATTGTGAGATACCTGCTTGAACCAATATTATAATACTTACAACATTTAGTAAGACCATGAGGATCTTCTTTCCTGATAGGGTTAAGGGATTTTGGTAAGCGATGGCTTATATCTTGGGTTAAAGTATGAGTTTTTTCTAAAGTCGAATCTTCAAAAGTTTTTTTTTTCTTATTATCAACGATTTTTTGACTTTTGGTGGATGTGACATTTGTAGGAGAATGACATTTTCTGGATAATTTTTGCCTTGGGTTGTTTGTGAATATTAACGTCGAAACCCGAGTCAACATCTCCTCTGAGATAATTTTCAAATGCATTAGTAAAATGGTTCTCTTTAGAAGGGTCTGTGGTAGTAGCATCCGTTATTTTGTATATGTTTGACAGAGAAAAACCCTTCTAGCGGCCATAACAAGGAGGGAAGTAAATTTTATTGCCTAAAAATATTGGGAAACTTATCTTTCCAAATTAGTTGAGAAGCGATGAAAATTTCTTTAAGAAAGTTTTGTCATGAATTATACTTCTTTCAATTTCTATAAATTTCCTTAGCCCCTGAAAAATAAAAATAAAATTATCATAAGTATAATTTATAAAATTATAAGAATAAAATAAATAATATATGACTGTAAAACACACATCTTGTCATCCAACATCTTTGAACATCACCAAGTTGTTCGAGTGTTTCAACCCCCAGTTGCCACAAATATAGAAAACAATTTCCTTCCAATTATGATCAGACGATAGTAGTGTAACTATACTTCTAAGTTTTGGCAAAATGAAGTAGTGAAAATGAGTTTCGTTGACTTTTTTAAATCGGAAAATGTAGAAAAATAAATATTTCAAAAGGAATTTTAATAAGATATATGTTATAATTGTGTTAGTTATTGATCGTTAGCTGATAGGTGTAAGTTGAGTAGGACACAATCTACATAAGTGAACAAACTTTGAAGTTTGGGATTGAAGAGAAACTAACACCCCACTTCATCATCTTATCATAAAATCACACTTTACATCTATTAACATGATATGGATATTCTCCTTCTGATGGAATGTATAGGATAACATCTTCCCAGATACCCTTTTAAAATGAATGATTCTTTCTTTTTCAATTTTATTTTGAACATAAATAAACTCTTTATGGGATAACTATCGGTAAAAATTCAACTTCTTTTTTGTTAGGTTGATAAGAAGATGAGGCAAACCCAATAGTAGTGGTTTTATCCAAGCCTTGATCATCATCATTTTTATTAGATATTGCAGGTTTTATGAGTTTTTTCGAGAATGAAGAAATTTTTTTCTTTAAATAGTTTCTCAAATTTAGCGATAGTATCGGTAAGAGGGGTTACATAAATTTATAACTGTATAATATCTTCTTTATTAACAAATGGCGAAGAAGATGAATAATTTTCAGATTTGTTAGTATATGATGATCGAGCATCGTCTTCAAATTGACCATTATGTTGGTCAATTCTAGTATCTAACGAATCGTTGTCATAGTTTGATTCTCTAGTCATTGACATGTTATGTGATGGGTGAAGAATGAAAGTCGGTATTAGACAATGGTTTAGGAAAGTGTCTTATAAATCAAATTATTTAGTTAATTAAATTTATATTATTAATTAATCTAATCTAATAAAAATTAAAGAAATCAAGAAACTATACCTAAAAAATGCGATATGTACATATGGATTTCTAAGTGATGATAAAGGGAGGCCTCGATTTTGAATACAAAGTTTAGAGATGGAAGTTAGAGAGAAAAGCTGTAGGAACCCAAGATCATAAAATTGAAACTCAAAAAGTTTTTGAATACACATAGAGTGGATAAATGAATAAATATCATTGATAAAAAAGGAAATGAGTGGTCTAGATTATATATCAGAGGTATAAGAAACAAAACATCAAACGTTTGATTGATAAAAAAATATGTGTTATGACGTTATTAATTTTTTAACTGTTTTAGATTTTAATTAAATTATCTATATACATCTAATGATAGAAGTAGGCGACGATAAATCAAAATTAACACGAGATATAAAGTTTACATTTATAATGTTAGTAATAATGCGCATAACATATGACTATATTTCATGACTACTAAGAGCTCTAATATTATATGTTGTTAGGACGTGATTACCGTTAATGGCAAACAAACCTATTTTTCTTGGTTTCAATAGAACTCCTTACAAGCGTTATTTCTATCTAGTATTATCTAAAAATAATCTATAGAGGTTAAGAATAGCATATGGAAACAGAACGTCGATAAAATAACTAAGTGAAACATCGGGAAAAGAAAGATGCATTAGTAAAACATAGAATATTTGGCAGGCGACACTCCAAATGTAACCAATGCATAACAAGATGTAAACAAACAACCAACAGAAAATACTTAGACATAAAGGATAGAGAATATACTAGAATATGGTTGAAAACAATAAAACATCCAATGAAAATATGAACGGTAATCATAAGATAATCATTCATGTAAAACCACATATCATTGGATATGTAATCATACTCGTTGAAGGGTAAAGTAGTCATTTAGTCATTCATGTAATAGATGGCTAGCATATATTATAAGATACATGAGTCACCGGTCTCAAATAATTAGGAATAAAAGTAGCTATAAAAAAGATATCATCATTCGAAAAATGGTTGATTCGTTGAGTAATAAAATTACACTTTAAAATTACTTATGATCAATAAATAGTCTTAGCTTTCTGGAAAACTCTGAGAGGGATTTTTCTTCATCATTGTTATCCAAGGAACTTGGTTCATCAAGTGCTCTAGAGCTTGCATCTCATGACTTGGCGGAGAGTCTCGATTATTTTTGGTTTGTTTTTTTATTTTTTTAATTAACTCGGAGAGTTTAACTTCACCAATCTCGACATGATCTTGCAAAGCCAAGAAATCCTATGTAAGTTATTTGATATTAATCTGGAATTTACAAAACATGATTTTGTTTATTTTTTCCTTGGGGATTTGTATCTTCTCTGGTTTTTATTAGTTGATTACATCTTCAGTTCTTCCATAGATAAGTCACAGATGATCAATAAGGTCTGTATATGGATCCTCTTGCTAGAAGTTATTAGCTCTGACCATTCTTATTATTTTTTTAATTATTTTTTTGCCTCCCTTGATAATTTTGATTGTGATGTTTTGGTGTTGCTAAATGTTCAATATTGTTTCAAGATGCTTCATTATGTGGTTTGAAGTTCACTTGTGCCACCATAATGGTTCATTGTTTTTTAGCAGAGGTTAATAAGAGATAATACAGTTGGAATGATTGTGTCTCCGTCGGTCCTTCCTTTCAATATCCTTAACTGTCACGTTCCACTAGTTTAAGTAAATATATGAAATTGACTGTCTTCTTTATTATGGTATCTGATAGAGGTCCTAGTACGATACTTTATGCGTATGCTACAACTACGACAAAATCATTACAGTTATGTAATTCTTTCTTTCTGTTCATGAACCTATGGGTATATTCTCTTAAGGTTTCTTTTGAATGTTTCCTTAAAGAATGATGTAATACACATATCCCTTGATAACCTTAGAACATATAAATTTGTTTCCGAAGTCCATTCTTAATATTTTAAAACTTTTGATATGTGATGGTGGGAGGTTGTTGAGCCATGTAGGGGTGTTGCCTCTAAAGGTTATTAAAATATTTATGCACGTAATCTTCTCATCTACCTGTACTGCACCATTTTATTTTTAAATTACTCGATATTTATGGTTGTTAAAGTTTACAATATGTAAGGAATTAATGAATATTCAGCATCCATCAATATGTTATCAAGGAGACCCACTCTCTCCTTTCCTTTTTTTCCTTGTCATGCAAGTTCTATCCCGTATTCTCAAGGAGAAGTGTACTGACAAAAACTTCAAATACCACTGGAAGTGTCACAAACTAAAAATCACTAATCTCTGCTTCGCAGATGATCTTATGATTTTTTGTCATGGTGATATCAATTCCCTTCGCCTTATCAAAGAGGCCTTGGATGATATTTACTTGTTCTCAGGTCTCAAAGTCAATTCTTCTAAAAGTTAAATCTTCTTGTCTGGAATTAACAGATCTCTTCATTTAGAACTCCAGTCTCTTATGAGTTTTGTAGAATGAACTCTCCTAGTTAAGTATCTGGTAGTTCCCCTTCTTACGGGCCGTCTTACCCACACGGACTATCGTCCTCTCCTTCATAAGATTACCTCCAGAATAGAATCTTGGACCTCCAAGTACCTATCCTATGCGGGTAAAATCCAACTAATCAAATCTGTCCTTTTTGCTGGACAAGTCTATTGGTCCTCCATCTTTATCCTACCTTCGAGGATTCTCATAGAGCTCACGCAATATCTTTATAGATTTCTTTGGTCGGGTTCGCCATGAAAACCCATGGGGCGAAAGTTGCTTGGTCTAACATCACAACTCCCACTAAAGAGGGCGCCTTGGGATCCTACACCTACAATTCTGGAATCAGACGACTGTCCTTCAACACCATTGGTCTATTATCAATAATAACAACCATTCAATTTGGTGAAAATGGATTAAAAATGAAAAAATAAAAAATAATAATTTATAGAATCTTAATCTGGGAACTTCCCACTTTTGGATTTGGCGGAAAATTCATCGTCTTCGCCCTTTGGCAAGTAAACTGTACAGGGTGGCTATAGGCGATGGTATGAGTACCTCTTTTTGGTACAATCCATGGATTTTACAAAACTCTTTGGTGACGCATTATGGACCAAACATTGTCGATGACTCCAGACTCGAGAAAAATTTATTGGTATATAATATTATCCTCAATGGTAATTGGAACTGACCATCTAAAGTTAGATCGGCTAGAGCTAAAAGTCGATCAAATCTTCAGGAGATTAAAAAACTCATCCTTACCCTCCCCCCTCCCAACATCATGGCTAAAGACATTCCATTTTGGAGTGTGAAGGATGGATGCAACGCTTTCACAATCAAGGATACCTACAACTCGCTTCAACAGCCTGCCCCGATAGCGGGGCGGGCCGGGTTAGTTTGGAATAAATTCAATATTCCTCGTCATTCCTTTATTCTTGGCTTACTGTCCAAAGAAAACCGTCCACTAGGGATAAGTTACTTAGTTGGGATATTAATACCCCACATGATTGCATCTTATGCAATTCTGATCAGGAAACTATAGCTCACATCCTCTTTGACTGCAGTTTCACCGAGAGTATATGAATTTATGTAAGTGTACAACTTGTCTTTTCTTTTCCTATAACTAGTTGACAATCTTGGGTAAATGAGGCATTAAAATGGTCTCATTCTCGAAACCATCACATTTGGCGTACTTATTTTGGCACGATCATT
Organism: Limnanthes douglasii subsp. nivea; assembly: GCA_036936605.1. Taxonomy (NCBI): domain Eukaryota; kingdom Viridiplantae; phylum Streptophyta; class Magnoliopsida; order Brassicales; family Limnanthaceae; genus Limnanthes; species Limnanthes douglasii. The sequence continues at coordinate 378,812,985 of JAUPFV010000001.1, forward strand.
TATCACGTCTGAAAGGAGAGGAACTCATGAATATTTGATTCCCCTCCGTCCAATGCCTCCCAAGTGTCTCACCGAATCTTTACTAACCTTCGGTACAGATTCCTTGGCACCAAGATTAGTTAGCCTGCATAAAAGCTCATACATTCTTCTCACTCACTTCTTTTTTGCAGTTCTCTCCTCCCTCGAGCCCTCTAGTATTCCTTGCTGATGCAGCTGATCGATTTGGACACCCGTATTTTCTATTCCTGCAGACTCGAAGTTTGTTTTTGAGTAGTAGTCTCCTGAGTTATTTTATATTATCGGTAATTACAATTACAATGGTAATTAAATTTCTTTCGTAAACTTGTATTCCTCGGGGTATGCCCTAGGTATTTGTATAAACGCTTTTTCATTTATTTAATGTTTTTTACACAAAAATATATATATGTTATCGCCGTCTTGTTGTGTTATTGTTTATTTATATGCTGAACGAGTAAGCTTGATGGTTATTACCCCCTGTCACTTGTCAGCCAAGTGAGTGGCAATATTTTTATATTAAAATGATGGGTGATAAACCTAGGTGTATTTGGTGTAGTAAGAGTTCAGTGGAGCTGGTGGGTGGCTCCATGGATTGTTTGGCTAACCCATGTATCCATGGGCTGGTAGGTGAGTTTCTTCCGTTGGAAATGAACATGTATGTATAAATGGTTTATGTTGAGATATATTGGTACATATTTTTACTAAGTTTAATGTAGAGGTTAAGGTGCTTGATAATATTTATGTGGGACCATCGGTTGTGGTAAAAGAGTATGCTGATATACAGGTTGGATCCTTAGTAGGGCTATATGAAATTGTTGATGGTTTGGTAGAAATTCTAGAGAAGGTTACCGGTATTCTAAGTTTCTCTTCACCAAACCCATGGCTGGAAGGCTCAAGATCTTGTAAGTGTTTCTTCTTGCTTTCACCAACGTGTTTTGCCAAAAGGGTTTGCTCATTATTTTGCTCTTTTGTTAGAACGGCTCATTTTCTCATGTTAGAGGATCATCAGTCTAATAGACTTTGGAAATTCATGAGCAGAGACGTCGGAGTAGGTAACCCAATGCATGGAATATATATAATCGAATGATAAATCATGATCTATGTTGGAATTTTCCATGAATTGCTTTTAGGTTGGACACATCATCTTCATATTCATTTGATGCTGACGTTTGACCTCATAATCGTGGATCCATCTTAGAACCATTTGAATTATTGGACCTACGAGGAACCGATTCTACTTGAAGCTCCACGTGTTTACTCACAATAAAACTAGATGTTACTGTTTCTCCTACTTTATTTTGATTGTCTAACGATGTTAGACTCATTAAAATTCACGTCCCTGTTGATAAAAAGACCTCAAGTATTTGAAGAGGTACATCATAACCTATATTCTTTTACTCGAGTAACATATCCTAGAAATATGAAGCTCTTTGCCCTCAGCTTAAGCTTACCATCTCTCAGATGAGTATACGCATAATAACCCAACACCCTGAATTGTTTGTAATCAGTCCACACTCTACACCAAATACCAAAAATGGAGTTTTACAATCAATAGACGTTGATTGGAACTGATTCACCAAGTAAAATATTTTTGTGGTATTCTAAAAGAAGTGTAAGGATGTATTATTCCCTTAGTTTCGCAAAAGTAGTTGAAATGACGACTACAAAATTATAAACCATTATTTATGAAAATATACTTGATCACCAAAATAAATTGTTTTATGCATTGACTTGTAAGTATCAAAACATTGCTTGAACTGAAACATGTGATACATAGCGTATCGAGTACCCAAAATCATTTCCCACAGTCTAAACTAACAAATAACATATCTCATACACCACTGTTTTCACTATCATTAGAATAATTAGCACATTCTTCTAGGTTTGCAGACATTTTCTTTTTATTTTCCTTCTTATCTTTCAGTTTCAGACAATCTCCCTTGTAATGACCCTGATAACCACATTCATAATAGTTTAAGTTCTTGCCTATTGATTTGGACCTTCAAGCCTTATTCTTTGAATAACTCTCCTTCTTGCTAGATATTTCCATAGTCATAAAATTTTCTCCTTCCACCTGATTGTCTAGCTGCAACTGTCTTATTTCCTTTGATTTCAACGCCCTTTTGACATCATCTTGAGATAACTTATCCTTACCATACATTGTGTTATCCATTAAATTTTCATAGTAAGTTGGTAACAATATCAAGAAAAATAAATCTTGATTCTAATCCTGAATGGTGATATCAATATTCAACAAATCCATAATAGCTGTTTAAAAATTATATAGGTGTTCAGTTACAGACATATCTTCTTTCACTCTGAAATCTTAAAATAGTTCTTCAAGTATAACCGGTTTACGATTAATTTTTCTCTGAGTAAAGTTAACTCAAATTTTTCCATGTCCATGCAACAGGCACCTCACCACTAATCTCATAAAGAATGTTGTCATTTACACTTAAAGGTCTTGCTTATCATCTTCTTTAATCTCTATTGTTAATTTATTCTCCACGACCTTTTATAGCTTTTGTAGTTCCAAAGAATATTTCAACTTAATCTTCCATAATACAAAGTTGGATCCCTGTGAAATAGTTTGATTTTATATTTTATTGATATATACTTCATCGTAAACCCTAATTGTAAAACCTAATTCTACAACGTAAATTTCTTACACCAATTTATTATCAAACAATATACAATTTGACCAAAATGTCCTCATCTTCTAGCATCTAATAAGATAAATTTGTAAACATCTTCTAGCATCTAATTATAAAACCAATCAAGCTTTCATTTCTATTTCGTATCCATTATGTGATCGAAGTAACCAACTACTTCGAACGTGTTTGCAATTACAGCATCAACATGAATCCAAGTACAAAGCTACGAAAACATGTACAGATACTACCTAACAAAAAAACTCCATTTTATATATGTAGATCTCAAGTACTAATAGATTTTGGTTTTGATTTTATGATAAGCGCACACACGTTCTGAATAAAAGATTAGCTAGATAATTTATTTAATGGGCTGAGAACAAAATTGTTGATTTTGAAGTTTATATATTTAGCTCTTCTGTATAACACCTACTCCAACATAAAAAAGTAGCAGCTAGGAGGTAAGAACAGAAAAACAGAGTATCGCAAATTTTGCGATACTATGTTTTCGGAATAATAAAAAGATAAAAAATAAAAAATTATTAAATTGAAAGAGTAAAAATGGATATTAAAAGTCGATGGACTATCTATGAAACAAAAACCATTTAACTATGGCGACACGTGGCAGCACCATGACAAAAACCACGCACTGTGATTGAAATTATAGATTTTTGATAGTCGAGGGATCCTCATCCGTGATTTTTTGTCGAGGGACTAAATGGCAGAAAACGTGATAGTCGAGGGACGAAGCAACGATTTAAGCCGAAGTTCGACCTAAAAACAAGGGACCATTGGTGATACAAGTTTCATTTAAGTATGATGCAACATGGCAGTTTTATGTTAATCAACAGATGATGTGGACTAACTTTATCCAAACTGGATAAACAAGGGATTGTCAACGTACTTTGAAAATTTAGAGACTATCTGTTACTAAAGTCGGTAGTCTAGGAACGAACTAATATTCAAAATCGAGGTTTTATATATGTAATTTTATGCCCAAAGGTGATTGTTACGTTTGCGTTTAGTGAATTGATAAACAAGTATCTAAATACGTAACGTTATATTGTCACTAGATAGAGAGGTTATTCCAAAAATATGAGAAACATGTAATTTTCATATTTTATTATTTGCCTACTCAATAGCAAATCATTCATGAGATCGGTGTTACTTTTTATGTGAGATTAATTTTAACTTTTCGAAAAATAAATTCATATATCATATTTAATCAAGAAGGCTGAATTCATAGCTATGGTTGCGACAGAAAAATAAACTAAATGATTAAATATCATGTTGCTGAAAATATCGGCAGACAAGTCAAGTCTTTTATACAACAAATTGGGTGGATCTGTAGTCTAGGTCCTCGTCCTGTTTATCTTATATAAGACAAAGATTTTGCAACCAAAGCAACAAACTACCTCAATACGCAACTCAAGTGATGGGAGTGATAAAGTTTAAATTATGTAGTCTTTTTTTTTCTTATTTACATTATTTAATTTTATTATTTAAATGTATCGTTTTTTATAAAGGTTTACTTGTTTTTAAAACATTTTCTTAAAATAAAAGTTCATTGATGTACATGGCGAGCAAAGTTTGATGATCATTGTTTTAAGTCTATCTCTTAGTTTCGTAGCAAAATGTTTTGTCACTGCGACTAGTAATCTGTTAGTTTCAGCGAATAATTCTATTGTCGGATGAGTCTATTCATTATAAGAGTGATGTCGGTCATTTTTTTTATTTTTTTAAAACTATTTTAATTTATTTTGTTTTTTTAATTTTAAATTATTTCTGTTAAGAGTAAATTTTGTTTTTTTATCTCACATCGCTTAGATCGAAAAGAATGTATAATATATAAGTGAATGAAATACCATAAGTAATGCGAGGTCCTTTGGAAGTGAACCAAAAAGCAAAATTGTAAGAGTTTGTGAAGCCGATAATATTATATTAGTTGGTTAAAAAGTAAACTTGTCTTTTATCCCACATAAGTTTTGAACAAAAAACAAAACCACCAAAAAGCAAACCCGTGAGGATTTGTAGACCCGAAACAGACAATATCACATTAGTCGGTGCGAGATAAATTCTAAAAATTTCAACAATTCAAACTTGTTTCAATTTATTATGTAAAGTTTTTCATTTTTTTGAATGAGACTATTTTTTTTATAAATATAATGAATGTATTTTAATTTCAATTTTAACTTAAAGAAGAGTTTGTCGATAACATGTTATGGTCGTAATTTTAAATTCCCCTGTTATATGTAGTCAAATTGTTGTCTCAAAGCTCCTAAGGGGGTAGCCGAGTTGGTTGAGTAAGACATGCTTGTGACCAAAGTTCATGAGTTCGAGTCCCTCTACATATGCTTTCTCGGCTGAGTCTGTCACCTTGTGTGGTTTATCTTCTGGCGTTGGTTTGCAGGCTATTGCGTCAGACTGAGGGTTTACCCTGTGCGCACACATTGCACTCTGAGTAGCGGCTGCGGGTCCCTCCGAAAAAAACTGTTGATCTCAAGCCCATAAGGGGTAGACGACTTGGTTGAGTAAGGCATGCTTGTGACCAAAGTCATGAGCTCTACATACGCTTTCTCGGCTGAGCCTGTCACCTTGTGTGGTTTACCTTCTGGGTGTTGGTTTGCAGACTATTGCGTCAGACTGAGGGTTTAGTCTGTGCGTACTCATTGCACTCTGAGTAGCAGCTGCGGGTTCCTTCCCAAAAAAAAATTGGTGTTCTCAAACACATAAATATTTTATTTAGCTTCATTTTAAGTTCATGCTATTTCGACGGCCTGATTCTCAGCTTTAATAATTTTAGTCGGATAAACTAATTCTCTATAAAAAAACTGACGCAAATCCTAAATTTTTATAATATGGGTTTTTTTTTCTTCAAAGTTCAAATACTAGAATGGTCCAAAACAACTTCAAAAATAACCAAAACCACCAAAAAGCAAACTCGTGGGGGTCTGTATATCCAAAACAGACAATATCACATTAGTCGGTGCGACATAAATTCTAAAAATTTCAACAATTCCAACTTGTTTGATTTTATTACGTAAAGTTTTTTATTTTTTGAATGAGACTATTTTTTTATAAATATAATCAATGTATTTTAATTTTAATTTTAATTTTAACTAAAAAAAAGAGTTTGTCGATAACATGTTATGGTCGTAATTTTGAATTCCCCTATTATATGTAGTCAAACTGTTGATCTCAAAGCCCCCTAGGGGTAGCCGAGTTGATTGAGTAAGACATGCTTGTGACCAAAGGTCATGAGTTCGAGTCCCTCTACATACGCTTTCTCGGCTATGTATGTCACCTTGTGTGGTTTACCTTCTCGCGTTGGTTTGCAGGCTATTGCGTCAGAATGAGGGTTTATCCTATGCACACTCATTCCACTCTGAATAGCGGCTGCGGATCCCTCCAAAAAAGAAAACGATTGATCTCAAGCCCATAAGGGGTAGACGATTTGGTTGAGTAAGGCAGGCTTGTGACCAAAGATCATGAGTTCGAGTCCCTCTACATACGCTTTCTCCGCTGAGTCTGTCACCTTGTGTAGTTTATCTTCCGATTTTGATTTGCAGGCTATTGCGTCAGAACGAGGGTTTACTGTGTACGCATTCATTGCACTGAATAGCAGCTGGGTTTACCGTACGCACTCATTGCACTGAATAACTACTGCAGATTTCCTAAAAAAAATGTTGATCTTAAACCCATAAATATTTTATTTATCTTCATTTTGAATCCCGCTATTTCAACGGCGTGATTCTCAGCTTTAATAATTTTAGTCGGATTAGCTAATTCTAAATTTTTATAATATTGGTTTTTTTTTCTTCAAAGTTCAAATATTAGAATGGTCCAAAACAACTTCAAAAATATTATACATACGATTGTTGAAAACTTAACAAATCTCGAAGGATTAAGAATTGGAGTTAATTACGACACAGAAGGTTTGGCAACATTGTTTGAATTCCTTTATACATTTATTTGATATTCAATTGCTTTACTAACAAATATAGCAATTTAAGTATGTTTAAAAAAAATGTGTTTTCGATTGTTTAGGTGAAATACCAAGTAATATACTGTGTTTGGAGATATGTCATGGTTCTTTTATAAAACTAACGGAACTATTCCATCATGTATTTTCAATTTCTTTATTTTTAGAGGATTTGATTTGTCTCGTAACAACAGAACCGGTACGTTTATGGATATTCAATTACTAAACAGTAACTCTTGATTAAGGTACGCTCCTATTTTCTTTTAATTTAATCTAAGAGCATGTATAGCGTTAATTAGTGATATTTGGACAAAAAATATCATTTAACTATTTTTTAGCAAACTAATTTATTTATTGCGAATCGTGTATGTTAAAATATTATAATTAATGAATAAAATAACAAATAGAACTGCTAAAATACAAAGGATCTATCTACTAACTCGCTCAGGAATTTAAGAAGCGCGTTAGCAAAAATTTATTCCACGTCATCTAACTAACATTTTAATACGTTCATTGGAGTGATTTTTTTTGTGTTTTAACTAAAAATCAAGTTAACGTATGATTTAATGCTTCGACTGTACATGCTCTAACGTGTTACATGTAACTCCCAGCAAAAAGCATTAAGGCTGCAAAGACCAATTCACCAATTGCGGTACAATAAAGTTGTAATTCACTAGTTATTCCAGATGCTCGCCAAATCTGAAAAAAGCCAGAGGCTACTTCGTCTTCTTTGAGAGCACTTGGTTGGTCCTGCCATCTAGTACGTTTGTGGATATTCAGTTATTAAATATCACGGGTGATTAAAGTGTGTTTGTATCTTATTTTAATCTAATCTTATTTTAATCTAATTTTATGGGATACATGAACTATTCCACTTGGGATTCTTAATTTGTAGGAACTTTGTTCCCATATTTTATCTCGGTTACAAATTCATCAACTTAGTTTTGGGGCTGCGGCTAAATAGGGTCCAAAGGGATAAGTAGTTCTAAAATTTTGACCAATTTTAAAGCTTACCAAAAATACCTTTTAATACTCGCCGGTTGAGACCTTCTCAACCGATGGGGGATGCTCCCCACCGGTGAATATAGGTGGCCCGGCGGGTGAGAAGGTCTCACCCAACGGATGTGAAGGTTTCACCCGCCGGGGAGTTTCCCCACCGGTTGTGAAGGTCTCAACCGGCAAGTGAACAAACGGGTTCATGGGTAAAATAGTAAAGTTCAAAATACTCAAATTTTAGGAGTGGTTAACATTTTTTGGACCCCAATTTAGGCAAAACCCTAGTTTTGGATGATGATGGAATTTAAAGCTTCATTCTCATATCCCAGGAGATTTGTTATAACTTCAATAAGGGAATTGTTAAAAAAAGAACTTTTACTAATTTGTTTATTTTGAATTTAAAAATTATTCCATGAAGTTATTTTTTTACGATTTTGTCTTTCATGAAATCCTATAAATAAAAGAAATTAATCCATGAAGTTATCATAATTTCAAAAAAAAAATTATAATTTATCTACCTTCTCTCTACTTTTTCTGTCTAAACATAATTGTTTTCCACCAAAAATTAAAAAAACTAAAAAAGTTAACACTATCATTATTAAATACTATGTTAATCTTTATCTTCAAAATCACCTTACCATATATCCTAACACTTAATAACTTATTTGCAAAAAAAAACATATTTAGATCTTAGTTATTAAAAAGGTTTCTCAAATCATAATGAGTATTTTGTTTTACTTTAAATTGATATTGTTTTTAGTTAGTATTAGGCTTTAGTAAGTGATAACCTAATAAAAAGTTACAAAAAGAAACAAAATTAAAAGATGAATGTTAAAAAGTTAGAAACAAAAACGATATAGGTCTGTCCGCCAATGCTGTGACACACACAATGGTGCTGACGCCATACCATATAGCTACTATATAAATAAAAAATTATATTTTCTTCCCTTCTAACCCTACGACCAATAAAAACCACCAAGAAACTTAAAATTTTAGGTGATCAGAGGTTTTAAGGTCACTATATTTATATAATCTCTATATAAAATGCATCTAACTACTGTTTTTTAGGTTACAATTCTTCTGTATTTTTCGTGCTCTATTTCTTTCATTATACAGGTTTTAGTATGTACTCGCATCTACCTACTTATTTTTATGTTATTTTCTTGATTTACGGGTTTAATCATGTGTTTGCATAGTTTTTTTAGCACGTATAACCTACGTGACTGTAATTCTTGGTTTTTTAATTTTGTTTTTATAGAACAAATGTTCATTAGGAAAATTCAACAATATAATCGTTGTTTAATTAGTTATATACTGTTTTTAAGTATACCATAAGTGTTTTTAGGCTTGAAACAATATATATATATATATATATATTCAACATTATTATTGTCCAGACACGCGTGATAGAGGATGCGAGTTGTTTGGAAGATGATGCGAATTGTTTGGGGTTTTAAAGCGTAGAAGATGCGAGTTGTTTGTATATTTTTTCTCCTGAGTATTATATGTATATTAAATACGATCCTGAGAGTTGTTTACAATAAACATTGCAAGGTTTTTACATTGCACAGAGGAAATGTGAGTTTTTTACATTACATTGAGGAACTGGGAGTTTTTTACATTACATTGAGGAACCGAGAATTTTTTTAAGCTGATAAAATAATTGTTTTTTTATATATTAGATTTGATCTTGAGAGTTGTTTACGTTTTTAACATTGCGAGTTGTGCACATCACATCGATGAAATGAGAGTTGTTTGTATATTCTTCCCATGAGTGTTCTTTGTATATTAAACTCTATCTTGAGAGTTGTTTACTATAAACATGGCGTGTTATTTAAATTACAATGAGAAAATGCGAGTTGTTTGTGTATTTCTTCTCGTGAGTGTTGTTTGTATATTAAATACAATCATGAGAGTTGTTTACTATAAACATTGTGAGTTGTTTACATTACACTGAGGAAATGATATTTGTTTACATTAAATTGAGGAACTGAGAGTTTTTTACATTAAGGTATATCAAATCCAGGAAACGAGAGTTGTTTATATTACACTGAGGAAATTAGAGGTGTTTATATACTAAGAAAATGAGTGTTCTTTGTATATTAAATTTTACATTGAGAGTTGTTTACTACTAATGTTGTGAGTTGTGTACATCTAATCCAGGAAATGAGAGTTGTTTATAATATTTTCCCATGAGAAGTTTTTGTATATTATACTCGACCATTTGTGAGTTCTTTGTAACTTAAACAATAGATTTCGTTTTGCGAGTTATTTGGAAATGCGAGTTGTTTTTATACTAAGAAAATGGGTGTTCTTTGTATATTTAATTCTACCTTGAGATTTGTTTACTACTAATGTTTCGAGTTGTGTACATCAAATCCAGTAAATGAGAGTTATTTTGTATTCTTCACATGAGAGTTCTTTTTATATTATACTCGACCATTTGCAAGTTCCTTTTAACTTACATAATAGATTTTGTTTTGCGCGTTGTTTGGAAATACGAGTTTTTTGGAAATTGACAAAATGAGTGTTCTTTGTATATTAAATTCTACCTTGAGAGTTGTTTACTACTAATGTTGCGAGTTGTGTACATCAAATCCAGGAAACGAGAGTTGTTTGTATATTCTTCCCATGAGAGTTTTTTTGTATATTAAATTCGACCATTTGCGAGTTCTTTGTAACTTAAACAATAGTTCTTTGTAACAATAGTTCTTTGCGAGTTCAAGTCATAGGGTTTGAAAAATATCCATCGTTGGAATATAATGTGCACAAAGATGCGGATTTTTTTTTGAGGTTACTTTTTTAAACCACTTAATGCTAATCGTAATGGAGATGACGTGTTTGTTAAATAGGGTTTTAAGAATTGGAAAAAAAACAGATGAAAAATTTAAAGAACATGGAGGTGATGTGAATAGCACACACGATCAAGGTAGATAAATGTTTCTCTTGTTTAAAAATCAAAGACAAAATATTGAACACAGTTTGACATAATATAAGAGAGATGAAGAAGTGAACTATCATGTACGCTTAACTGCATCTTTAGATGTGAAAATATTACTTTTATGTCCGAGATTTTCGTTTCATGGACATGATGAATCATCACAATAATTGAACAGGGGAAATTTTATATAAATACTTGACTGGCATCGTGAGCGTAAAAAAGAGGTAAAAATGATTACATTAGAGAACGCACCTGGTAATAATCAGATGATTTCTCCAGGAGTTCAGAAATATTTGATAAATTATTATGTTGTTGAAACTAGAAAAACCATATTGAAAGACATTTGATATCGTACTTTATCTGTTTTGGTTGATGAAGTACGTAACGTGTCTATTAAAGAACAAACCGAATTAGGGATTAGATATGTTCATAATGACGGAGATATTCATGAAATATTTTTAAGATTGGTTCTTTTTACCATTGCAACTGAAAATCTTTAAAACAAATGATAGACTTAATATTTGCTAAACGTAATTTATCTTTGTCACGGTTGAGAGATCAAGATGTACGATGGTGTGTCTAACATGTGGGGTAAATATAATAGTTTGAAAACACTTATAATCAATGAAAATTAATCTGCCAAATATGTTCATTTTTTTGCGCACCAACTCCAACTAATCATTTTTCACTGTTGCGAAAGACCATAGTGCTATTAGTGATTTTTTCAGCATTATCACTATGATTGTAAACACATGTGTAACATCTTGTAAAAGAAGTGATAAACTACGACGCGTTGAGTATGAAAATAATGTTGCATCTCTTGAAAGTAGGAGAATTACATATGAGAGAGGAGAAAACCAGGAAATGAGTCTGAAACGACCAGATGCTTGAGCATGTACATGAAGATGGTTCTAATCTAGATAATATAGGCATATAAAAAATTGATTATAAGAATAAAGAGTTATAACATCATGTTTATTTTTCATTTCAGGATTGAGTTGCTTAGGTCAGCAGATGATTTATCACGATGTTTACAACGAGGGACCAAAATATGTGTTTTTATTTATACAAGTAAAACGACACTGCATAATAATAGAGAGAATAGTTGGGATACATTTTTGGACTAAGTTGAGACGTTTTGTGTGTCTAAATCCATTGGCATTGTAAATATGGACATAGCTGTTTGTACCACAATATACAAGAGTTTTATGTTTTATTAATCTTATTCACTTTTAGTTGTCCATTCATGGAAATTTAGTGATTATAAAAAATATCTAATAATCCGAGTTATGTTCCATTACCAAGCTATCATAACCATCATTTTTATTATCATACTAGAAAATTAAACCATTATTTACCAAAAGACAAGAATAACCATATATATCCAGAGCCGGAAAAGAAATCAAGTTCCTTAGAAATATAGGAACATATATAAGACTCTCCAAAAATAATATATGTCATGTGGTAAATGCTAAATTCAAATCACAAATGGTCAATACTTTGCACGAGCTCTCCTCAACTTTGAAATGAACCTCTTATCATCACTTAGCCTCTGACTCCTCAGTGTCCTGCAAAAAAGTACAGTAATAATTTGTTTCTGCCAAATCAACCCACCATGTATTTTGTTATATAAAAATGAGATTAAATTCTGAAACAACCAAAGAAATGATATTACCTTTACTTAACAAGTAAACTCGACATTTCTTACAGTATTTCTTGAGGTGTTCATTTTATTTATGAAAAAAGTATCGATCTACCGTCCGTTCTTGAGCCTTTCTCTTTTTAGTTGGACCATATTCAAACGTATATATAACTCACAACACATAAGTAAATTTGGCATATAAAAACATAACATACTTGAATGTTGTGTATACACGTAAAACATAACATATCATGGTAATATGATACCATAAAGCAAATCATACTAACACATATTTATGATTTTAAGAAAATTACCATTAATAATTATTTTAATTATCCTAGGTACCGATGAAACCCTTTGAATGAATGATTTCACGTACTTAAATTTAAGTATTTTTAATTTTATTAAGTACAAGTGAAACCCTCCGGAGTAATGATTTCACCCACCTTAGTTAAAATAAACAGAATGATCGATTTAATTTTCCCAAAGTACCGGTGAAATCCTTCGGATGCATTATTTCACCTACTTGAATTTAAAAAATCTCGATCAATTTTCAGTAAAAAGTTTTTTTAGTTCATAACTAACTTAAGTCCAAATATTAACCTTCCAGAGGGCCGCAAATATTTGAATTAAATTAATCTTTTGAATTTTTTAGATCTTAGGATCCTCATATGATTAATTAATATTTCGGAGGGTCGATTAAAAGATTGCATGATTCACCTAACGAAATCCAAAAACTTACTCATTTATATCTATATAATCATTCAAAAATATAAAACACTTATTTCACAAATATATAAAAAACATAGCATGTCCAAACACTTATCATGTAAAATAAATCGTAAAAATATATTAATCTAAATTTTTAAAAAATATTTTTTTTATCCAATGTTTTTGTCATTGGGCCACGCCAGCCCATCAAGAAACAACTTGTTGTTGTTGCCGGGCAGCTGCATAGGCAGGAGCTACCTGTTGTTATCATCGCGACATGAGTCGGTTGTTTCTTTTTGGCAAGGTGTGTCGTTCATCCGCAGCAATAGCAGCTAGCTGGCTACATTGAGCGCCACCTGACACCCTTTGACGTACAATTACATATAGAGTTACACTGTCGATGAGCCAATTTTCGGGTAGATATGATTTGTCTTTTCAAATCAAGGTTTGGTTGATTTTTAATTCAGAATAGAATTTTTAGCAACCAAACAAACCGTTTTTATGATAGAAAAAATCAAAATATGATCAAATACATATTTTTATTCATAAAACTTAAACACTTAATCATACTTTCCTTATGACCAAATCAATCAAGCCATGCATTTTCATATAAATCATAGCCCATACCCTACCAAGTCAATTAGCTTATAATTTTAATGGTGTGCATCTTGTATATTAAAAACATGATTTTGATTCACTAGAAGATATATATGTTATTTATCCTATGAATTATGAGATGATTTTTTGCTCCGATACCAATTGATAGAACAAATATTAAATCGCCCGATATAGTTTATCATACACGAGATAATAAACCCTTAGATATATTGATTAATTATAGATATATGATATAGAAATTACGTGTTTGGCTGCAATCTATTGTTACTGATTAGTTGCTCTCTGAAGCTCTTTTAGATACACCTTCAGATACAACAAAGTGGGGAATAACTTGATAAACTTAGATTAAAGGAATACCTTAACCTTAGTCTTGTTGGTATAAGAAATAAAATTAGTAACTCTAATTGTTTGAAGCCCTTAAATTAGTAACTCTAATTGTTTGAAGCCCTTATAGAGAAACCCATTGATATCTCCTTTGAAAACAGAGGGATAGAAGGCTTAGCATGGGCCAGCTAGTATTTTTTCCCTTTTGGGCCTTTACCTACATTCCCAAAATTCTGGATTAGAGGGTGATGGCCATAGGAAGCACCATCTCCCAAAATACCTTTCCCTTTGTTTTTAATAGGCCTTTCAATAGATAAAACCCGAGTCGACCCTATGTTAGATGAGCGCCGACCCAAAGGAGAGAGATCCACTGATTTGATTGATTTGAACCAGAAAGGCCCAACTTGCCTTCAATGAGACTTGGCCCATGACCGGTTTGGATCTCTGACCTGAAAACCCCAAATCGATTGCCATTCGCCCTGAAGACACACTAGGAAACCCTAGATTGTTGAACTTCTCGACATCCAGTGCCAGAGACCCCGATTTTACCCCATCCAAAGATCTTGGCAGAGACGGAGAGGAATCCCTGGAAGGTTTTGTCCGGTCTGAGTTCTTATGGGGGAGTAAGAGGCAGTGAGTTCCAGGGGCTTAGATGGTCTCGAAGAATCACAGAGGTCCATCACGTAAGGATAGTATGATATTTTGGTTTTAGAATTTGATTTGATTTCGATGGATAGGTGGAGAGTATAGATAGAGGGAATAAGAAGAGGAGAAATACTGATGGTTTCTGGATTTGAGGTAGCTTCCAAAAATTGTCTGAGGGGGTTCAGGTTAGGTGTAGCTAGGAGGAGACAGAACTGTAATCCTAGAATATAGGAGTGAAAAAGGTGGAGGATGAGACTAGGCTTAGTTGATACAAAGAGCCAGTAGAGCTGAGAAAGGGTAAGTTTTACAGTGCGAGTGGGACAGAGAGGGAAAAAAGAACTGGGTTTAGCCAAAAATAGGAGAGTGATGCTACCCAGGGATTGAGAGGTCAAAAGGGTGGGTTTTGGATGAAGGGAATTACGAGGATAGACATTTTGGTTAGGGTAACTAGATGGCTGAAGAGAACTAACTAGAAACCTTCTAGTTTTGTTAGGATAACTAAAATTTAATCTAAATCTCTTATTATGGCTTCCAAGGTACAACAAGAGACGATGACCGGTCAATAATGAGGAGTGGAGGATAGGGAAGCTGAATTTGTGACCTATACAAGGAAGGATTATTGAGCATAACAATGGGAGGTAGAGACAACCAGTAGCCCAATGGATAAAGAAGATGGGAGAGTAGATAGGGGGCTGGTTTTGGGATAGAAACTGAATGTTAAAGGCTTGAAAGGTGGATGAGAGGACAACCAGGAGGATTGACAAAGAGTAGGTCTCATAATAGACGATGGAGCCTATTCCTCCATGGACTTTGAGCTGAAGTCCTGGAAACCTTTTTGGGACCAGAGGGTTGATGCTTGAGAAGGCCATCAATCTTATCCCAATTGGAACCCAAGATGCAAAATAGAGGTAAACATCTAGCTTGAATGGAGTATATAATGGGTAGGTGCTGATTGTGGAAGGATCCACCGGGCAAAGGGAGAAACTTACAATATGCGGGGAAAAATAGGTTAGAATGCTTGAAGAACCCATCAATCAAATGGATCTTTATCGATTGATTTTAGGATTCACTAGTTTACTTAGATGAACAAGTTACCGTTAGGATGGTGAGGAGAGAGGGGATCATACTTACTAATTTTAAGAGAAAATAATTATCTGAAAAAGAGTTCCTTGTTATCGTAACTCTACCAATCCTTCACCAAATTTAGTAACTGTGTTGGTTTGTTGATCAAAGTGTGGATTTGATCGCTTTAGAAATTTATGTCAGCTAACATAATACTTAAAAGAACTCCATAAAATGAAAATGTTATGGTTATTAAACAATTTGAAGTGATTTTAAAAATAATTATTTATTTTGCATATTTTAAACTCTCACTAAAGCTGCATTTGTCGTTGACCACGGAGGTTGGTAAAAAAGGTGAATATTATGAGATCCGGCACAAAATATAAAAAAAAAACCTGTTAAAGGATTGTGGATATAAAAATGACGAAGAACTTAAACAAGCAAACCAACCATGGTTGTTTTTCAATATTAGCAATTGAAATCGGTTATATTTGTTGTATCGAAATACAAAAAATATTTATAATGTTCAACAACGCAATGAGAGGGATATTTCGCATAAAGATGAGTTGTGACGTTAGTAAGTATGAATATGAGTAGTTTTTTTGGACGAAGTTCTTCGGATAGTTCTCTTCTTCTTATCACTTTTTGTTCTAAAAAACTTTCGCTAGCGGTTGTTATTTTGACATAATAATCCAGACTGTTATTATTGGATAGAAGAGATGCTAGATGAAAAGATAGTGAAAGACAATGGAGATGAGGCAAGTGCTAAACACATTAAAGAGAACTGGAGTGAATTGAAAAGACAGTGTAATTTTAGTGTGTCATAAATTACACCTTAATGACTGTAATATTTTCCCCCTTTTAAGTGTTACAGTCTCTACAAAACCTAGAGTTGGGTTTTTGTGTATTCACCAAAAACGACAGAGTTACTGTGTTCTTCTAATAAAATTGATCTGCAGCAGATCCGGAGACGTAGGCATAATTTGCTGAACTCTGTTAACAATTGTGTGTTTGATTTCAGTTTTGCTTTGTGCTTTCCCTTTTCTTTTGATCTGATTTGACAGGAAATTAGCATATTTCCCTTAAAACTGGTATCAGAGCCAGACTGGTAGCGATCCAAAGGAAATTAGATTTGAGTGGGAGCAATGGCTACAGACGTAGGAAAGGTGAGACTCGAAAAATTCGATGGTGTAGATTTTGGGGTCTGGAAGATACAGATTGAAGATTCTCTGTACCAGAAAAAGCTTTATCAACCCCTCTCAGAAAAGAAACCAGAAGGTATGAAAGATGAAGAATGGACCCTTCTTGATAGAAAAGCTCTTGGAGTCATCCGATTGACGCTATCCCGCAATGTTGCTTTTAATATCATAAAGGAAACAACCACGGCGGGTCTTATGAAGGCTCTCTCCAGTATGTATGAGAAGCCATCAGTGTCTAACAAAGTTCACTTGATGAGGCGTTTATTCAATTTGCGAATGATGGAAGGCGCTTTTGTAGCTCAACACCTCAATGAACTCAATACAATCACAACCCAGTTGACTTCAGTTGAAATTTATTTTGATGAAGAAATACGAGCATTGATACTGTTATCTTCACTACCAGATAGTTGGAATGCTACTGTCACTGCGGTGAGTAGCTCGTCAGGAAGCAATAAGTTGAAATTTGATGATCTTCGTGACCTAGTTCTCAGTGAAGAGATTCGAATGAGAGAATCAGGTGAGTCATCAATCTCCTCAGTCTTACATACAGAATCGAGAGGAAGAATTTCAACCAGAGTATATGAACGTGGTAAATCAAACTGCCGAAGGAAATCAAGAGACTGGAGGTCCAAGTCTAGGAATCCTAAAAATTCCCAAGGGTTGAGAAACATCGAGTGTTAGAATTGTGGGAAGACCGAGCACTTTAAATTTCAGTGCAAGAGAGAACCAAAGGACCAGGAGAAGAAGACAGAGGCAAATATCACTTCAGAAGGAGACGATGCGTTAATATGCTCCTTAGAAAACAGGGAAAAATCTTGGGTATTAGACTCTAGAGCATCGTTTCACGCGACTTCGAAGAAAGAATTCTTCGAGAGGTATATCCCTGGTAACCTTGGAAAAGGATATCTTGGTCATTATCAACCTTGTGATATTATTGGTAAAGGTACTGTGAAGATTAAGTTGAATGGGTCCGTATGAGAACTGAAAGATGTTAGACATATCCCCAGCATGAGAAAGAACTTAAACTCATTAGGGCAGTTGGCTAGCGAAGGCTATAATACGATCTTCCATGGTGACAATTGGAAAATTTCAGAGGGAGCAATGACGGTTGCTCGCGGAAAGAAGAGTGGTACTCTTTACAAGACAGAAGAGACGAGCTGTTCAATTGCAATAGCAGCAGGAAAAGAAAATCCAAATGTTTGGCACCAGAGGCTTGGCCATATAAGTGTGAAGGGTATGAAAATTATGTACTCGAATGGGAAGCTTCATGGTCTAAATTCAGTCGATATAGACATGTGTGAAGATTTCATACTTGGAAAATAGAAAAGGGTCAGTTTTCAGACGAATGGTAGAACCCCAAAGAAAGAAAGGCTGGAACTTGTTCACTTTGACGTTTGGGGGCCAACAACTATTTTATCTATAGGAGGGAAACACTATTTCGTGACCTTTATCGATGATCATTCTTGAAAGGTATGGGTTTATTTTCTGAAGCATAAATCTGAAGTGTTTGATGTTTTTAGGAGATGGAAATCTATGGTTGAGAATGAGACAGGTCTAAAGATTAAAAAGCTGAGAACTGATAACGGTGGTGAATATGAGGGCACCAAATTCAAGAACTTTTGCTATGGGCATGGTATCAGGATGGAGAGAACCGTTCCAGGTACACCTCAACACAATGGTATTGTCAAACGTATGAGCAGAACGTTGACATAAAGAGCCAGAAGCATTAGAATACAATCTGGTTTACCGAAGCAGTTCTGGGCAGAAGCAATCAACATATCGGCTTACCTGGTTAACCGAGGCCCGTCGGTTCCCTTAGAACATCGAATATCCGAGGAGGTATGGAGTGGTAAGGATATAAAATTACCACATCTAAGAGTTTTTGGATGTATAGTATATGTTCATATAAGTGATCAAGGCTAGAACAAGCTTGATCCAAAATCGAAAAAATGTTTCCTGATCGGCTATGGCGAAGATGAGTTTGGTTATCATGTTTGGGATGAGGAGAACAGGAAGATGATACAAAGCAGAGATGTGATCTTCAATAAAACAGTGATGTACGAGGACAGACATAAAACTGAAGCAAATGACTCAAAGCTGTATGAATCAGTATTTGCAGATATCGAGGGAGTCCCAGATAGTCAAGAAATAGAGCCGATGAGATTAACCCCTCAACAAGGAGAGTCCGTTGGACAGACCGATCGACAACAATCCGATACCCTACAGCTGACTGAGGCAGTTCCTGTTTTGCGAAGATCTTCCCGACCCCATGTACCCAACAGGAGACACTTGAACTATCTGTTACTTACCGATTGAGGAGAACCAGAATGCTATGATGAAGCTTGCCAGACCAGTGATGCTAGTAAGTTGGAGTTTGCTATGAAAAATGAGATAGAGTCTTTAATCTCAAATGATACGTGGGACCTAACTGACTTACCAATGGGTAAGAAGTCACTTCATAACAAATGGGTGTATCGGGTAAAAGATGAGCATGATGGCTCTAAGAGATACAAAGCCCGACTAGTTGTCAAAGGGTTCCAACAAAATGAAGGAATTGATGACACCGATATTTTTGCTCCAGTTGTGAAGCTAAATACTATTAGATCAGTGTTGAGTATTGTTGCCATTGAAAACCTTTATCTTGAACAGTTAGATGTGAATACTGCATTTCTTCACGGGGATTTGGATGAGGAGATGTACATGTATCAACCAGAAGGTTTCTTAAAAGAAGGAAAAGAAAACATGGTATGCAGACTTAAAGATGTTTGTATGGTTTAAAATAAGCTCCAAGACAGTGGTACAAGAAATTTGATGGTTTTATGCACAAAGAGAGTTTTCCGAAGTGTAATGCGGACCATTGTTGCTATTTTAAAAGATGTAAGTCTAGTTATATCATTTTGCTACTCTATGTTGATGATATGTTAGTAGCAGGTTCAGATATGGATGATATTAGAAGATTGAGGCTACAATTGTCAAAAAAATTTGACATGAAGGACTTGGGTCCGACGAAGAAGATTCTTGGAATGCAAATAATAAGAGATAATCATAGAAAAGTTTTGCAGTTATCTCAGTCAGAATACATCGATCGTGTTTTAAAGAGATTTAGCATGTGTGATGCAAAGCGAGTTAGTACACCATTGGCAGGTGATGCAGATAGTTTAGCGCTGAAATTTATGAAGACTGACGATCACCCGAAGAATGCGGTGAATTGACAGTTTGGAGCTCCGGTGTCTGATTTTGACCCACATCACCTTGTTTCGAAGGAAATTACGTCACGAACACAAGTCACGAGCTTTGCTCGTGAGCTATGGGCCTTTTTGGGAATTTGGGCTCATCTATCATCTTATTTTGCGTTTTTAATACTTTAGGATATTTTAATAATTTTCATATTTTTGGTTTTAGGGTTTCACTTGAACCCTTATATAAACATATCTTCTATACATTGTTGAGGAGTAGTTTTTTATTAATAAATTAGGGTTTTTATCCCTCTTTAGCTTCTCTTGCGATTCACTCTGAATCATAGTGGTATCAGACACAGGCAGTCCTGCGAGATGGTGCGAGGAAGAACCAGCGGTCGCGGTGGCGCTGCAGTGACTAGAGATACAAGTGATTTCGGTGATCGTGAAGTTGCTGATCTTACACGTCAGATGGCTGATCTTAACGCTAGGAAACAAGGCACGGAGGTTGAAGGTATCGATAACCGTTTTGGGGAGGGGTTCGAACAGAATACTTATCACGGCCGCCGCTGGGAGCTTGGATTTAAGGTAGACATCCCGGACTTTGATGGTAGCCTTAAGGCAGAGGCGTTTGTTGATTGGTTATCCAGATTGAGGAAGTGCTGGACTTCAAGGAAGTTCCTGAGGAGAGAAGGGTCGCGTTGGTCACTATCCACCTGTGCGGCAGGGCACAGGCTTGGTGGCAGCAAGTGAAGAAGAACCGTGAGCGTGAAGGCAAGGATAAAGTCCGCAGTTGGGAGAAGTTCAAAAAACAAATCCGCAAGGCTTTCCTACCTTACAACTTCGAGCGGGAACTATTCCAGCGACTCTAGAATCTTCGTCAAGGACCACGATCTGTGGACGAGTATACAAAAGAATTCTATCAGCTGCTGGCTCGTACGGATGTGAACGAGTCGCCGCATCAGCGGGTATCCCGCTATATTGGTGGGTCGCGTCTTCAGCTTCAAGATATGTTGAACATGTTCGACTCGTGCTCTGTTTCTGAAGCCCATCGGCGTGCCCTCCAAGCAGAAAAACAGTTGGCTCGCCGGACCCAGATTGGCGTACAGACTGGTGCTCCTTCACGGACTTCGGCGTCCAAACCAGTTCCACGTCCAACCATTCCCATTGTTCCCATTGGTGCGACCAACCGGTCTGTTGGTAAGTTACGTTGCTTTGACTGTGGAGAATTAGGGAATCGTCAGGTAGAAGTCCGAATGCTGCGAGTGCTAGGGGTCTTTTCTCTCACGAGGCATTTGAACCGGCCCCCATTGTTCTTGATGGTCTCCCAAAGTTTGATACATATGATGATGATACGGCGGAGGTTACGACGAAGGTTGTGACAGTTGATTTGTTTGTAGATGTGTTTCCCGTTGCTAGCCCTGTTGTGACTAATATGTTTGCAGATGTGTTTCCTATTGCTAGCCCTGTTAGGACTGATGTGTTTGCAGAGGTGTTTCCCATTGCTAGCCATGTTGGGACTGATGTATTTGCAGATGTGTTTCCCGTTGCTAGCCCTGCTGGGACTGATGTGTTTGCAGATGTGCTTCCTGTTGTTAGCCCTGTTGGGACTGATGTGTTTGCAGATGTGTTTCCTGTTGCTAGCCTTATTGTGACTAATATGTTTGCAGATGTGTTTCCTATTGCTAGTCCTGTTAGGACTGATGTGTTTGAAGAGGTGTTTCCTATTGCTAGCCATGTTGGGACTGATGTGTTTGCAGATGTGTTTCCCGTTGCTAGCCCTGTTGGGACTGATGTGTTTGCAGATGTGTTTCCCATTGCTAGCTCTGTTGTGACTGATGTGTTTGCCGATGTGTTTCCTATTGCTAGCCCTGTTGGGACTGATGTGTTTCCTGTTTCTGACCGTGACACCAGGTTTGTGAGTCATTTCTGGCGCAGTTTATGGCGCATGGTGAATATGCAGCTCAGTTTCAGTCGTACCTACCACCCCCAGACTGATGGTCCGACAGAAGTGGTTAATCGTTCCTGATGAGTCTGAATTCTGCATGCTCCCCGGACAAGGACAGTTTGAGGTGGATTCTCATCGTCGTCATGTTTGCAGATGTGTTTCCCGTTGCTAGCCCCGTTGGGACTGATGTGTTTGCAGATAATCTTCCTGTTGTTCGCCCTGTTGGGACTGATGTGTTTGCAGATGTGTTTCCCGTTGCTAGCCCTGTTGTGACTAATGTGTTTGCAGATGTGTTTCCTATTGCTAGCCCTGTTAGGACTGATGTGTTTACAGAGGTGTTTCATATTGCTAGCCATGTTGGGACTGATGTGTTTGCAGATGTGTTTCCCGTTGCTAGCCCTGTTTTGACTGATGTGTTTGCCGATGCGTTTCCTATTGCTAGCTCTGTTGGGACTGATGTGTTTACAGATGTGTTTCCTGTTTCTGACCGTGACACCAGGTTTGTGAGTCATTTCTGGCGCAGTTTATGGCGCATGGTGAATATGCAGCTCAGTTTCAGTCGTACCTACCACCCCAGACTGATGGTCCGACAGAAGTGGTTAATCGTTCCTGATGAGTCTGAATTCTGCATGCTCCCCGGACAAGGACAGTTTGAGCACCGCCAAGTATAAGTCTGAGGTGGATTCTCATCGTCTTCATGTTTAGTTCGAAGTTGGTCACTATGTGCGGGCAGTTTTAACCACAAATCGGTACCCTGCTAGTGAGTACAACAAACTGGCCGCCCGGAAGATTGGCCCGGTGGAGATTGTGGAGCGGATCAACCTGAATGCTTATCGACTGCGTTTGCCTAGCCATCTTCGTACGTCTGATGTCTTTAATGTTAAGCATCTGATTCCTTATGTAGGTGACTCTTCTGACGAGGAGACTGGTTCTGATTCGAGGACGAATCTTCTCGACCCCGGCGGGACTGATGCAGATAGTTTAGCGCTGAAATTTATGAAGACTGGCGATCACCCGAAGAATGCGGTGAATTGACAGTTTGGAGCTCTGGTGTCTGATTTTGACCCACATCACCTTGTTTCGAAGGAAACGACGTCACGAACACAAGTCACGCACTTCGCTCGTGAGCTATGGGCCTTTTTGGGCATTTGGGCTCATCTATCATCTTATTTTGCGTTTTTAATACTTTAGGATATTTTAGTAATTTTCATATTTTTGGTTTTAGGGTTTCACTTGAACCCTTATATAAACATATCTTCTATATGTTGTTGAGGGAGTTGTGTTGATGAATAAAATTAGGGTTTTAATCCCTCTTTCAGCTTCTTTGGCGTTTCACTCTGAATCATAGTGGTATCAGACACAGGCAGTCCTGCGAGATGGTGCGGAGAAGAACCAGCGGTCGAGGTGGCGCTGCAGTGACTAGAGATACAAGTGATTTCGATGATCGTGAAGTTGCTGACCTACGCCGTCAGGTGGCTGATCTTACCCGTCAGACGGCTGATCTTAACGCTAGGCAACAAGGCACAGAGGTTGAAGGTATCGATAACCCTTTTGGGGAGGGTTTCGAACTGAATACTTATCACGGCCGCCGCTGGGAGCTTGGATTTAAGGTAGACATCCCGGACTTTGATGGTACCCTTAAGGCAGAGGCGTTTGTTGATTGGTTATCCCAGATTGAGAAAGTGCTGGACTTCAAGGAAGTTCCTGAGGAGAGAAGGGTCGCGTTGGTCACCATCCACCTGTGCGGCAGGGCACAGGCTTGGTGGCAGCAAGTGAAGAAGAACCGTGAGCGTGAAAGCAAGGATAAAGTCCGCAGTTGGGAGAAGTTCAAAAAACAAATCCGCAAGGATTTCCTACCTTACAACTTCGAGCAGGAACTATTCCAGCGACTCCAGAATCTTCGTCAAGGACTACGATCTGTGGACAAGTATACAAAAGAATTCTATCAGCTGCTGGCTCGTACGGATGTGAACGAGTCGTTGCATCAGCGGGTATCCCGCTATATTGGTGGGTTGCGTATTCAGCTTCAAGATGTGTTGAACATGTTCGACTTGTGCTCTGTTTCCGAAGCCCATCGGCGTGCCTCCAGGCAGAAAAACAGTTGGCTCGCCGGACCCAGATTGGCGTACGGACTGGTGCTCCTTCAGGGACTTCGGCGTCCAAACCAGTTCCACGTCCAGCCATTCCCATTGTTCCCATTGGTGCGACCAACCGTTCTGCTGGTAAGTTACGTTGCTTTGACTGTGGAGAATTAGAGCATCGTGAGGTAGAATGTCCGAACGCTGCGAGTGCTAGGGGTCTTTTCTCTCACGAGGCATTTGAACCGGCCCCCATTGTTCTTGATGGTCTCCCAAAGTTTGATACATATGATGATGATACGGCGGAGGTTACGGCGGAGGTTGTGACAGTTGATGTGTTTGTAGATGTGTTTCCCGTTGCTAGCCCTGTTGTGACTAATGTGTTTGCAGATGTGTTTCCTATTGCTAGCCCTGTTAGGACTGATGTGTTTGCAGAGGTGTTTCCCATTGCTAGCCATGTTGGGACTGATGTGTTTGCAGATGTGTTTCTCGTTGCTAGCCCTGCTGGGACTGATGTGTTTGTAGATGTGCTTCCTGTTGTTAGCCCCGTTGGGACTGATGTGTTTGCAGATGTGTTTCCCGTTGCTAGCCCTGTTGTGACTAATGTGTTTGCAGATGTGTTTCCTATTGCTAGCCTTGTTAGGACTGATGTGTTTGCAGAGGTGTTTCCCATTGCTAGCCATGTTGGGACTGATGTGTTTGCAGATGTGTTTCCCGTTGCTAGCCCTGCTGGGACTGATGTGTTTGCAGATGTGCTTCCTGTTGTTAGCCCTGTTGGGACTGATGTGTTTGCAGATGTGTTTCCCGTTGCTAGCCCTGTTGTGACTAATGTGTTTGCAGATGTTTTTCCTATTGCTAGTCCTGTTAGGACTGATGTGTTTGAAGAGGTGTTTCCTATTGCTAGCCATGTTGGGACTGATGTGTTTGCAGATGTGTTTCCCGTTGCTAGCACTGTTGGGACTGATGTGTTTGCAGATGTGTTTCCCATTGCTAGCTCTGTTGTGACTGATGTGTTTGCCGATGTGTTTCCTATTGCTAGCCCTGTTGGGACTGATGTGTTTACGGATGTGTTTCCTGTTTCTGACCGTGACACCAGGTTTGTGAGTCATTTCTGGCGCAGTTTATGGCGCATGGTGAATATGCAGCTCAGTTTCAGTCGTACCTACCACCCCCAGACTGATGGTCCGACAGAAGTGGTTAATTGTTCCCTCGGTAACGAGTTGCGCAACCTGGTGGGAGATCACCTGAAGGCATGAGATTAGTGCCTACCGCAGGCAGAGTTTGCCCACAATCATGCCCTTCACCGCTCGACGGGTCTTTGTCCTTTCCAGGTGATGTATGGTATTGTGCCCTGGGGTCCTGTCGACTTGCTCGCCCTACCCAGTACAATTCGTGTTCACACAACTGTTGAGGAGCTTGTATCGCAGATTCGCCAAACCCACCAGACGACTTACGATCAGCTTGTCTTGAGCACCGCCAAGTATAAGTCTGAGGTGGATTCTCATCGTTGTCCTGTTCACTTCGAAGTTGGTGACTATGTGTGGGCAGTTTTAACCACAAATCGGTACCCTCCTAGTGAGTACAACAAACTGGCCGCCCGGAAGATTGGCCCGGTGGAGATTGTGGAGCGGATCAACCCGAATGCTTATCGACTGCGTTTGCCTAGCCATCTTCGTACGTCTGATGTCTTTAATGTTAAGCATCTGATTCCTTATGCAGGTGAATCTTCTGACGAGGAGACTGGTTCTGATTCGAGGACGAATCTTCTCGACCCAGCGGAAATGATGCAGATAGTTTAGCGCTGAAATTTATGAAGACTGGCGATCACCCGAAGAATGCGGTGAATTGAAAGTTTGGAGCTCTGGTGCCTGATTTTGACCCACAACACCTTATTTCGAAGGAAACGCGTCACGAACACAAGTCACGAGATTTGCTCGTGAGCTATAGGCCTTTTTGGGCATTTGGGCTCATCTATCATCTTATTTTGCGTTTTTAATACTTTAGGATATTTTAGTAATTTCCATATTTTTGGTTTTAGGGTTTCACTTGAACCCTTATATAAACACATTTTCTATACATTGTTGAGGGAGTTGTTTTGATTAATAAAATTAGGGGTTTAATCCCTCTTTTAGCTTCTTTTGTGTTTCACTCTTCGTTTGTCCAAGGATCAATCCCCTAAGACGGATGAAGAAAAAGACTTCATGGCTAAGGTTCCTTATGCCTCAGCTATTGGAAGTTTGATGTATTCAATGGTCTGTACAAGACTAGACATTAGTCATGCAGTGGGAGTTATGAGTAGGTTTATGTCAAACCCAGGGAAAATTCATTGGGAAGTTGTCAAATGGATTTTGAGGTACCTACTAGGTACCACAGAAAAGTGTTTGTACTTTGGTAAAGGTACAAGGCTACGTAGATGCAGATTTTGGAGGTGAAGTTGATCACCGGAAAAGCACTACCAGTTATATATTTACTATTGGAACTACAGTGTTAGTTGGATGTCAAAGTTACAGAAAATTGTCATTCTATCAACTACAGAGGCTGAGTATGTAGCAGTGTCTGAAGCCAGTAAAGAGATGATATGGCTTCAAGGTTTGTTAACCGAATTGGGATTCAAACAGAAGAACAACATTCCGCGTAGTGATAGTCAAAGTGCAATTCAATTGGCGAAGAATTCAACATTTCATTCAAGAACCAAGCACATTAGTTTTCGCTATCATTTCATTAGATCTTTATTGGAAGATGAGGTACTAATACTGGAAAAGATCCAAGGAAGTAAGAATCCAGCTGATATGTTGACAAAGACAGTAGCCATTGAAAAACTGAAGTTGTGTTCAGCTTTAGTTGGTCTGCAAGAGTAATAAGACCAAAAAGATGTGCTGCATAGATCAAGGTGTAAAGACAGGTTGAAACCAGTCTTCAATTGGGAGATTGTTATTTTGACATAATAATCCAGCATGTTATTATTGGGTAGAAGAGATGCTAGATGAAAAGACAGTGAAAGACAATGGAGATGAGACAAGTGCTAAACACATTAAAGAGAACTGGAGTGAATTGAAAAGTCAGTGTAATTTTAATGGGTCATAAATTACACCTTAAGGACTGTAATATTTTTCCCCTTTTAAATGTTACAGTCTCTACAAAACCTAGAGTTAAGGTTTTTGTGTATTCACCAAAAACGGCAGAGTCACTGTGTTCTTCTAATAAAATTGATCTGCAGCAGATCCGGAGACGTAGGCATAACTTGCTGAACTCCGTTAACAATTGTGTGTTTGATTTCACTTTTGTTTTGTGCTTTCCCTTTCCTTTTGATCTGATTTGACAGGAAATTAGCATATTTCCCTTACAGCGGTGACACGATACTTTTTTTTAATCTTATTTTTATGCCTTTTGGATCCTTGTTTTTTAAGAATACTAATTTTCATGCTCCACTAAGGTTCAGCTCAGTAACAAACACCCAAAATGTATTCCCAACAATAAATGTTTTTTGTTAGAGAATTGGTGGTAGTATCTATTACTTTGGAATTTTCGTTGATAAATATCCT
Organism: Limnanthes douglasii subsp. nivea; assembly: GCA_036936605.1. Classification (NCBI taxonomy): domain Eukaryota; kingdom Viridiplantae; phylum Streptophyta; class Magnoliopsida; order Brassicales; family Limnanthaceae; genus Limnanthes; species Limnanthes douglasii. The sequence continues at coordinate 378,840,518 of JAUPFV010000001.1, forward strand.
CTTTAACGACGAAAATCGATTAAAAATCAAGGTTTCAATAGTAAAACAATTATGGTATTCGTCATTCGAAAAGGATACAACCATCATTGCCAGTTGATTAAGAAAGATGCGGCGGAGAATTTCAAGTTGCCAACCTTTAGATAATTCTTTGGTAAATGAAGTATGAAATCGATTTATGGTAAATGTAGTGTATAAAAATAAGAGAAAAAATTTCTAAGTAAGATGTAAAAGGAAACACTACTGTTATTCTAGTCTATTTGTAATCTTAGTTGCCGCTGACATATAAATTTGTTTATATGTCCGATGATTGGTGATTAACCATGCTAAGATAATAGAGCTAAAAGACCTCTGCAAAATATGAAATTGTTATGGTTGTTAAACGACTTGAAGTTATTTTAAGAATAATTATTTGTTGACAAAGTTTTTAACCTCTAGGTTAAGCTCCATTTGTCATTTAAGAAGTTTGATATTTGAAAGAGGTGATGATTATGAGCTCCGGCATTGAAGTAACGAGCGTCCGTTAAATGATTTCGGCTATAATTATGATCATGATCCTACATAAACAATTGGAGATGTTTTTTTTTTCAACATTAGCAATTGGAACTGTGATGTATCTATTGTTTCCAAAATAAATATACTTACCACCGTTAACAAGAGCGGGTGGAAGGTCATCGTTTCCAACAACAGGGAGATTTTGGATAAAGCTAAGTTCTATGTTGTTAGATATAATTTTCTTCTTGGAGGAAGTTCCTTATATCTTTTTGTTAGTATGAAAATAAATGAAACAATTTGTACTAGCTTATGAAAATAAATGATTTATGATACGACTAGCTTATGAAAATAAAAGAAACAATCTCTAAGTAAAATGTAAAAGTAAACATACTTCTTGTCATCCAAACATTTTTTTTCAACAACATACTCCTTGTCATCCAACATTTTTTTTCAACGTTATCCATGTTTTTGGATGATTTGGATTCCCAGTTTCCAATTGTTGTAAGATCACAATTTGTACCATTGAAAATGCTCAAGTATATTAGGTTGAAGCGGGTTCCTGACAATCTATCCCAACATTTAAGTATATTAGGTTGAAGCGGGTTCCTGACAATCTATCCCAACATTTTATAGAAAAAACGAACTTCATCACCGAGAACATGATTAAGATAATATTCTACTTTTCTTATGCAAATTTTATCATCATATGTTACACCCCATTTAGATCGAATAATTTTATCTTCTTAAACTCCATCGTCCGGATATATGAAGGTAAAAAACTAACTTATTTTCGATGTGGTTTATTATATCAACGAAGCTTGTGTCTTGACCGTTGTCGACTTTGGTAACTAAACATTCATAAGATATTTTAGGGACGATTTTGGTAGATTTACTGGAAAGTCCATATAATCAAGGACCCTAGGGTCTCCGCTAATTTCTTTTTTCTAAAGGAATAAGAAAGTTGTATAGAATTTTGTATGAAAAACTTTATTCTCCAAGGATTAAAGGCTTGATGTAATTTATAGACTACAACCTGTATTTGATTCAACCACCATAATCTCAATATTATATTATTGCGGGAGAGAACTTGTACTATCATTAAAAAGCTTCCTAACACAATAAAATTTTGAGATGAAATCAAGATGGGAGCACCCCGTATTTCTGTATGTACTCTTTTATATCATATTAAATGATATTAAATGAGCTTCTTATGTCTATCGTAAATTCTACGATTTTTTACTTCTACCAAATAAAGTATGATTAGTACGAAGTCACTGCGGGGTGCTGTTACCCCTTATAGGTCATCATCCATGAACCTTAATATTGGGTAGGGATTATGGTAGAGGTCCCTAACTTTTTTCCCGTTATAATGGACTTTTAGGTCGTTCGCAAGTCGTTTTTTTTATTTTTGAATGCTTCCATAGATGGGATCCCATCCAAAAATGACGCCAATAATATGGCTATTTGGATTCGAGTATAAATATTGCTCTACTTTCACTTTAATGATTGGATTGTTTGATAAGTTTATATGCCATTAAAATGTCATAACCTTTATTTGGGAAAGGTAAATATTCATATAATCAGGTAAAGGTATTGGTTAAATATTTCATTAAAGTTCCACCTCGATGGAGACTTAGAATATCAGATGGATAGAGAGCGTTAACAAAATATTTAAATGAATGTATTGGCAAAAAAGAGATGAATTGAGAAAGTATAGAATATTTGGAAGGAGACAGTTTAAGAATGTACAAATAGTAGACACGGTAGACGATGGTAGAACACATTAGAAGATTCAAGAAAGATATGACACTTATTAAAATACCTATAGTCGTTGAATGGTAAAATTATCACTCATGTAATAAACTATTGATAACTTTCATAAGATACACGTGTCACTCGTCCCAAATAGTTGGAAATTAAAGTAGCTATAAATATAGGATTTGATCATTGTAAAAAAGATTGATTAATTCGCTAATAATATTACCCATTACAATTACTCTTGATCAAAAACTAGTCTTAGCTTTTTGAAAACTCGAATAAGGATATTTATTCGTCATATTAGGCACCACTTTTAGGAAATATCTTAAGAGATATCATTCACCAACAAAATAGTGAGGATTAGGTCAAAGGATTGACTGAAGGTCATTCTCGTGGATCTCGAACAATAGTTTTTGGAAATGCTCTTTCACCGGATTGCGTGAAAAAATATGCAAGGAGTTCAGAGTATTTTTCGAGGAACATCATGGATCATGTCTCCTATTCAAAAGGTATATATTGAACTGTGAGGTTAATGAACTATTTTGATCAATCTAATGGTCGTACTATTATCGCATCAAAATATAAGCAACGAACATAAGGGATGTGCGACATTTACGTATAAAATTTGAAGGCAATCAATCAATTTCTCTTTTTGTGCCTCAAATTTACAAATGAATGAGTTAAGATTTGATAAGTACAGGCGCAATCTATTGCAAAATCAGCGAGAGAAAGAGAGTCAAAACTGATTTGAAATTATAACAATGATATTGTTGTTGATAACTGAAAAGATCAGATCGAGAGAAAATGTTAATAAAAAGGCATTTGGAGATGGTTTAGTTCATGATAATAAAGCGGTTTCAAATGAACAAGATGATGGTAACAAAACGATTATTTAGATAATGAGGCGTCATCAAAAAGAAGGAAAAATAAATAAAAAAGGTAAAAAAAAAATTAGGAAAGACAACAAAAGGTGGCAACACCGAAGATAAATATGTATACGTTGGATAAGTATTCGTTAAAACAAATAATTTATAAGATTGAGAAGTACGAGGTTATTATAGTCTTTAAGCACCCCCACGAGCATTTTTGCAAAATCATGTTGGGATTTAGCACGAACGATATTTTTATTTGTCATGCTTTCTTTACGAAGTTAAAAAAAGTGAATTTTCTTGATTCAACAATCTACCGTCATGATCTTTTGATAATTTTTATGACTCATTGATGTCTTTAAAACGGGAAGAGGATCACACCATGTCTTTGTTTCAGAATTTTGAAGAAATTTGAGGATCACACCATATATTCAGAGCATCGGATAAAGCACATTTATTTTTCAAAATTTTGAGACAGGTTAAGAAGTTTTCTTCATATGATGAATGTACCCAAGTGTTCAACGAGTTATAAGAAGATCTAAGTTCGTCTAAGATTTTGATGACATCAAAAGAGAGGGATATTTTGTTTTTGTATTCAACGAATTCAAGTTATTTCGGTAGTGTTGTTCTTGTGAGGAACGATGATGAAATTTATAAACCAATTTTCAATGTGAATCAGATATTGGTTGATGTAGAGATAAAATACTTAAACTTAAAGAAGTTAGCTTTTGGTTTAGCTGTATCTACAAGAAAAATACGACCGTACTTTTAAGCTTTTATCATCATTGTTCGAACATATTTCCCTTTGAAGAGTGTTCTTTGAATAATAGACGTTTCCAGAAGATTAATAAAATTTTAGCCTAGAACAAAATAAAACCATAACTAGTTGTTGAATTTATCAATGAATTTCAAAAGAAAAGAGTTAAAATGGAAGACGAACCCATAAAAATTGATTTGACAGATAAAGAATGGGTTGTTCGAGCGGAGTGGGATTTAAGTGTAAATGAAATTGGAGTTGGTGCTCTCTAAACGGTTCAAGGGAGAGATGAAACTAAACAGCTATTAAGTTAAAATTCCATACTACTAATAATAAAGGAGAATATGCAGTCGTGTTAGCAGGATTGAGATTAGCTCATATTTGTGAATCAAATGTTCTTTGTTTGTTGTTATATTCCCATATGGTTGTCAAGTCATTTGTATAGTAATTTTTAAACAAAGTAAGATAACATGATAAATTATTTGGAACCAGTAAAGAAAATGGAAAAATATTTTGAGAAGGTCACGTAAGAGGAAGATGCACGATTGGAAAATTAAGAGGCAAATTTGTTAGCAAGGTTTGGTTGGGTGGATGCTAATCATTTAATAATAATTTGAGAAATATCATCACTTTTGGGAAATATTAAAAATCAAGAGGTTTTATCTGACGAAGATGATAGTGATTGGCGTAAGGAATATTTTTTTTTAAGATGAAATTTTGTCGACGGACAAACCGCGAACCCGAGCTTTGTGAGTGCGTACCAAAAAGTATGTTGTGATTAATGAAATTTTATATCAAAACATTATATGTGAGTTTTATTAATATGTTTAAGAAAAAAAGAAGCTCTCTTTGTTCTAAAATATTTACATGCTTTCTCTTAGCATGGATTTATTTATCGACGCTTTTGGTCAATGCAAAAAAAGAAGCACTGTTTATTCTAGAATATTTACATGATTTCTCTTAGCATGGATTTAATTGTAGATGATTTTGGCCGATGCAAAGCAGATGGTTAAGTATTGTGATCTTTGTCAATGTTTTGCCAATACCAGTTATATGCATAGTGAAGCAGTGTGTTCAAATCTTTCTCCATGCTTGTTTGATAGGTGAGGTACTGATCTGGTAGGACCGTTACCGATGGTGATAGATATAAGGCAATTTCTAATCGTAGTCATTGATTATTTCACTAAGTAGGTGAGCTAAAAAGCGTCGATGAGGACAAAGTCTCGAGAAGTTTGGGAATTTCTATAGTCCATTATTTTGAGTCATTATAGAATTCTGAGGGTGTTAATGACGAATAATGGTCCGTAATTTCAAAATAAGGTGATGACAACGTTTTAGAAAAAAAAAAGATAGAGAAATATTTCCCTACTCCATATTATACAAAATAAAATAAAAATAATAGAGGTTACAAATATACCTATCTTGCATGAGATAAAGGGTAAGTTAGAATTTGTTATGTAAAAGTTCTCAGATGTCTTTAATGAAGTTCTGTGTGCATATAGATTAACTCTTAAAATTGCAACAAACGAAACACTGTTTGTTATGGTGTATATGATGAAACTTTTCTTTCTAGTATAAATGATAATTCCTAGAAATCAGATTCAGTATTATTCATCACAATATAATGTCATGGAAAAACTTATAAATGTTGATTTGATATAGAAACGACAAGATCAGTTTCAGTTTCGAGCAAAACATTATAGAAGTTCAATGCGTAACTGATACAATGCAAAACTAAGGTTCAGAAATTTTCAGAAAATAGATATGGTATTAAAAAGGTAATTAAAAAGATGAGGGATAAAAATGCTCGGAAGGTGACTTCAAACTTGGATGGATTTGTTAAAGTAGTATCCAAAAGACATAAAGCTAAAGTAGTATCCAAAAGACATAAAGGTACTTACAGACTGATGGATATGGAAGAAAATCTATAATATCCTCGGAATATCCATCATTTAAAATTGTACAAAAATATAACATTTGGTCGGTATACCTTTTTTCCTATTTGGTGGCGTGTGGATTTATTTAATGCTACCATAAAGAACATTATGAATGAAACATCTTGCCAAAAAAATCTATACGTACTGTCATATGTTTATTTTAGTCTAATAACGTTAAGTAAGTAATAACGTATGTTTATTATGATAATTTCAAAACTGCCTGTTACATATATGTTCAAATGTTCTTTTAAACTAATTATTACTAATGATTTTCTAAACTAAAAATGATTTTTTAAAACGACAATTGCTAATAATTTTTAAGTAAGTCTACAACTGATGGTTACTAATATTTTATAACAAAGTGTACAACCAACAATTTCTAATATTTTCTAAGAATGTATCCAACCAAAAATTATGAATAATTCTAAGAAATGATCCAACCAAAGATTATTAGTATTTCTTTATGATGGTAATATTAATGTGTTTTAAAGCGACATTTTCTATGTAGTTTCTCTAAATTGATGGATAAATAACTAATAAAGGAAAAAATCAACATAAGTTAAAACAAATAACTAAATTATAACGAATAAGTGGATATGGTTATGAGTCAAACCCATTTAAAAAATATAAGAAGTTATGCATTAAATAAATCGAATATGGTTATAAGTCAAGTCGAGCTTAAAAGTGTAAGACGACACACTAACATAGTAAAGACATGTTATAAATGTATTAAGTTGCGATCATTGTTATAACTCAATAATAACTATTAAAGAGCAAAAGGTCACCTACCACGATCAAAATGAACATGGCTATATGTCAGCCATATTAAAAAATATAAGTGGTCACACCACGATCAAAATGAACATGGTTATAGGTCAGCCATATTAAAAAATATAAGTGGTCACACCAGTTTTCAAAAGTGATAAGTCTGCATAATCTACAACATATAGTGATAACAAAGAAATATCTACAAGATAGCTATCAAAGAAACGATTAATCGAGAATTATCACAATATGATACAAGGATTATCTTTGAAAATAAAAACAAAGATCATTTGTTACGATAGGCAAACAATTAATTTTAATGATGGTTTCTAAGGTGGTTACATAAATTAGATGATAAAATTAGTATGAAAAATATATAAATGTGAGAAGATAAATAGTAAATTGAAAAACAAAGAAATGTGAGAAGATAAACATAAAATTGAAGTAGTTAGATTCTAGCTAATAAAGAGTTATAAGCAGACACGAGGGATAAAATAACAGTCGGATGCTAGTCGTCATTATTAGCATTGTCTTTATTTTTTATCGATATTTTTATCAAGATGAATAATGAAGGTATAAAATTCTGAAAGAATAACTGACAATTTTTTTGAGCATTCACATTATATGTACTTATGCGACATAATTTTTTCAACTCTTGAGGAAGGTAGTTGTAGTCTGGACCCTATAAGATATTTTTGTGCAACTAGTTTCGTACGAATTAGCAAAAGACGTTCTCTAATCAATTCTTTAGCTTCGTCCAAAACTTGTTCAATCAAGTATTTCTTAATTTTCTTGACATTGGTCTTTTTTATCTTTTTTAGAATTCTCGACTTCAAGTTTGAGTTTATTAATCTTATCTTCAAACTCTTGTTTGGAACTCGTCTTTAATGTTAGTTGTTTATTCAACCATCCGACTTCTCTTTTTTCCTATTCGTAAAAAATGGTGTCTTGCATACTTATTTTTTAGTTCTATTGACCATTCACTAAAATGAATAAAAGAGATTGACATTCAATTCAAAAAGGTCATCTCACGTGATGAAAATAGTATGTGAACGAGCAAGCTGGTGTTGAATAGACTTTGCATGGTTATTCGTATATTAATATAAGTTAGTATTAATTGATAAAATATGATTCAAAGTTAGATATGTTTACGTACATATGACATTTCATTTGATTTTTAATATTTTTAATGTTGGTAAGAGTTGATGGTATGAACGAGAACATTTAGCTAAGAAAGCATCAACGAATGATCGTGGTTTTAAAAATCATAAATAATATATAAAAGCATTTGACGATGAATATGTTTTAGCATTAGTAGTTGAAATTGTGAGATACCTGCTTGAACCAATATTATAATACTTACAACATTTAGTAAGACCATGAGGATCTTCTTTCCTGATAGGGTTAAGGGATTTTGGTAAGCGATGGCTTATATCTTGGGTTAGAGTATGAGTTTTTTCTAAAGTCGAATCTTCAAAAGTTTTTTTTTCTTATTATCAACGATTTTTTGACTTTTGGTGGATGTGACATTTGTAGGAGAATGACATTTTCTGGATAATTTTTCCTTGGGTTGTTTGTGAATATTAACGTCGAAACCCGAGTCAACATCTCCTCTGAGATAATTTTCAAATGCATTAGTAAAATGGTTCTCTTTAGAAGGGTCTGTGGTAGTAGCATCCGTTATTTTGTATATGTTTGACAGAAAAAAAACCCTTCTAGCGGCCATAACAAGGAGGGAAGTAAATTTTATTGCCTAAAAATATTGGGAAACTTATCTTTCCAAATTAGTTGAGAAGCGATGAAAATTTCTTTAAGAAAGTTTTGTCATGAATTATACTTCTTTCAATTTCTATAAATTTCCTTAGCCTCTGAAAAATAAAAATAAAATTATCATAAGTATAATTTATAAAATTATAAGAATAAAATAAATAATATATGACTTTAAAACACACATCTTGTCATCCAACATCTTTGAACATCACCAAGTTGTTCGAGTGTTTTAACCCCCAGTTGCCACAAATATAGAAAACAATTTCCTTCCAATTATGATCAGACGATAGTAGTGTAACTATACTTCTAAGTTTTGGCAAAATGAAGTAGTAAAAATGAGTTTCGTTGACTTTTTTAAATCGGAAAATGTAGAAAAATAAATATTTCAAAAGGAATTTTAATAAGATATATGTTATAATTGTGTTAGTTATTGATCGTTAGCTTATAGGTGTAAGTTGAGTAGGACACAATCTACATAACTGAACAAACTTTGAAGTTTGGGATTGAGAGAAACTAACACCCCACTTCATCATCTTATCATAAAATCACACTTTACATCTATTAACATGATATGGATATTCTCCTTCTGATGGAATGTATAGGATAACATCTTCCCAGATACCCTTTTAAAATGAATGATTCTTTCTTTTTCAATTTTTTTTTGAACATAAATAAACTCTTTATGGGATAACTATCGGTAAAAATTCAACTTCTTTTTTGTTAGGTTGATAAGAAGATGAGGCAAACCCAATAGTAGTGGTTTTATCCAAGCCTTGATCATCATCATTTTTATTAGATATTGCAGGTTTTATGAGTTTTTTCGAGAATGAAGAAGTTTTTTTCTTTAAATAGTTTCTCAAATTTAGCGATAGTATCGGTAAGAGGGGTTACATAAATTTATAACTATATAATATCTTCTTTATTAACAAATGGCGAAGAAGATGAATAATTTTCAGATTTGTTAGTATATGATGATCGAGCATCGTCTTCAAATTGACCATTATGTTGGTCAATTCTAGTATCTAACGAATCGTTGTCATAGTTTGATTCTCTAGTCATTGACATGTTATGTGATGGGTGAAGAATGAAAGTCGGTATTAGACAATGGTTTAGGAAAGTGTCTTCTAAATCAAATTATTTAGTTAATTAAATTTATATTATTAATTAATCTAATCTAATAAAAATTAAAGAAATCAAGAAACTATACCTAAAAAATGCGATATGTACATATGGATTTTAAAGTGATGATAAAGGAAGGCCTCGATTTTGAATACAAAGTTTAGAGATGGAAGTTAGAGAGAAAAGCTGTAGGAACCCAAGATCATAAAATTGAAACTCAAAAAGTTTTTGAATACACATAGAGTGGATAAATGAATAAATATCATTGATAAAAAAGGAAATGAGTGGTCTAGATTATATATCAGAGGTATAAGAAACAAAACATCAAACGTTTGATTGATAAAAAAATATGTGTTATGACGTTATTAATTTTTTAACTGTTTTAGATTTTAATTAAATTATTTATATACATCTAATGATAGAAGTAGGCGACGATAAATCAAAATTAACACGAGATATAAAGTTTACATTTATAATGTTAGTAATAATGCGCATAACATATGACTATATTTCATGACTACTAAGAGCTCTAATATTATATGTTGCTAGGACGTGATTACCGTTAATGGCAAACAAACCTATTTTTCTTGGTTTCAATAGAACTCCTTACAAGCGTTATTTCTATCTAGTATTATCTAAAAATAATCTATAGAGGTTAAGAATAGCATATGGAAACAGAACGTCGATAAAATAACTAAGTGAAACATCGGGAAAAGAAAGATGCATTAGTAAAACATAGAATATTTGGCAGGCGACACTCCAAATGTAACCAGTGTATAACAAGATGTAAACAAACAACCAACAGAAAATACTTAGACATAAATGATAGAGAATATACTAGAATATGGTTGAAAACAATAAAACATCCAATGAAAATATGAACGGTAATCATAAGATAATCATTCATGTAAACACATATCATTGGATATGTAATCATACTCGTTGAAGGGTAAAGTAGTCATTTAGTCATTCATGTAATAGATGGCTAGCATATATTATAAGATACATGAGTCACCGGTCTCAAATAATTAGGAATAAAAGTAGCTATAAAAAAGATATCATCATTCGAAAAATGGTTGATTCGTTGAGTAATAAAATTACACTTTAAAATTACTTATGATCAATAAATAGTCTTAGCTTTCTGGAAAACTCTGAGAGGGATTTTTCTTCATCATTTTTATCCAAGGAACTTGGTTCATCAAGTGCTCTAGAGCTTGCATCTCATGACTTGGCGGAGAGTCTCGATTATTTTTGGTTTGTTTTTTTATTTTTTTAATTAACTCGGAGAGTTTAACTTCACCAATCTCGACATGATCTTGCAAAGCCAAGAAATCCTATGTAAGTTATTTGATATTAATCTGGAATTTACAAAACATGATTTTGTTTATTTTTTCCTTGGGGATTTGTATCTTCTCTGGTTTTTATTAGTTGATTACATCTTCAGTTCTTCCATAGATAAGTCACAGATGATCAATAAGGTCTGTATATGGATCCTCTTGCTAGAAGTTATTAGCTCTGACCATTCTTATTATTTTTTTAATTATTTTTTTGCCTCCCTTGATTATTTTGATTGTGATGTTTTGGTGTTGCTAAATGTTCAATATTGTTTCAAGATGCTTCATTATGTGGTTTGAAGTTCACTTGTGCCACCATAATGGTTCATTGTTTTTTAACAGAGGTTAATAAGAGATAATACAGTTGGAATGATTGTGTCTCCGTCGGTCCTTCCTTTCAATATCCTTAACTGTCACGTTCCACTAGTTTAAGTAAATATATGAAATTGACTGTCTTCTTTATTATGGCATCTGATAGAGGTCCTAGTACGATACTTTATGCGTATGCTACAACTACGACAAAATCATTACAGTTATGTAATTCTTTCTTTCTGTTCATGAACCTATGGGTATATTCTCTTAAGGTTTCTTTTGAATGTTTCCTTAAAGAATGATGTAATACACATATCCCTTGATAACCTTAGAACATATAAATTTGTTTCTGAAGTCCATTCTTAATATTTTAAAACTTTTGATATGTGATGGTGGGAGGTTGTTGAGCCATGTAGGGGTGTTGCCTCTAAAGGTTATTAAAATATTTATGCACGTAATCTTCTCATCTACCTGTACTGCACCATTTTATTTTTAAATTACTCGATATTTATGGTTGTTAAAGTTTACAATATGTAAGGAATTAATGAATATTCTGCATCCATCAATATATTATCAAGGAGACCCACTCTCTCCTTTCCTTTTTTTCCTTGTCATGCAAGTTCTATCCCGTATTCTCAAGGAGAAGTGTACTGACAAAAACTTCAAATACCACTGGAAGTGTCACAAACTAAAAATCACTAATCTCTGCTTCGCAGATGATCTTATGATTTTTTGTCATGGTGATATCAATTCCCTTCGCCTTATCAAAGAGGCCTTGGATGATATTTACTTGTTCTCTGGTCTCAAAGTCAATTCTTCTAAAAGTTAAATCTTCTTGTCTGGAATTAACAGATCTCTTCGTTTAGAACTCCAGTCTCTTATGAGTTTTGTAGAATGAACTCTCCTAGTTAAGTATCTGGGAGTTCCCCTTCTTACGGGCCGTCTTACCCACACGGACTATCGTCCTCTCCTTCATAAGATTACCTCCAGAATAGAATCTTGGACCTCCAAGTACCTATCCTATGCGGGTAAAATCCAACTAATCAAATCTGTCCTTTTTGCTGGACAAGTCTATTGGTCCTCCATCTTTATCCTACCTTCGAGGATTCTCATAGAGCTCACGCAATATCTTTATAGATTTCTTTGGTCGGGTTCGCCATGAAAACCCATGGGGCGAAAGTTGCTTGGTCTAACATCACCACTCCCACTAAAGAGGGCGCCTTGGGATCCTACACCTACAATTCTGGAATCAGACGACTGTCCTTCAACACCATTGGTCTATTATCGGTAATAACAACCATTCAATTTGGTGCAAATGGATTAAAAATGAAAAAATAAAAAATAATAATTTATAGAATCTTAATCTGGGAACTTCCCACTTTTGGATTTGGCAGAAAATTCATCGTCTTCGCCCTTTGGCAAGTAAACTGTACAGGGTGGCTATAGGCGATGGTATGAGTACCTCTTTTTGGTACAATCCATGGATTTTACAAAACTCTTTGGTGACGCATTATGGACCAAACATTGTCGATGACTCCAGACTCGAGAAAAAATTATTGGTATATAATATTATCCTCAATGGTAATTGGAACTGGCCATCTAAAGTTAGATCGGCTAGAGCTAGAAGTCGATCAAATCTTCAGGAGATTAAACAACTCATCCTTACCCTCCCCCCTCCCAACATCATGGCTAAAGACATTCCATTTTGGAGTGTGAAGGATGGATGCAACGCTTTCACAATCAAGGATACCTACAACTCGCTTCAATAGCCTGCCCCGATAGCGGGGCGGGCCGGGTTAGTTTGGAATAAATTCAATATTCCTCGTCATTCCTTTATTCTTGGCTTACTGTCCAAAGAAAACCGTCCACTAGGGATAAGTTACTTAGTTGGGATATTAATACCCCACATGATTGCATCTTATGCAATTCTGATCAGGAAACTATAGCTCACATCCTCTTTGACTGCAGTTTCACCGAGAGTATATGAATTTATGTAAGTGTACAACTTGTCTTTTCTTTTCATATAACTAGTTGACAATCTTGGGTAAATGAGGCATTAAAATGGTCTCATTCTCGAAACCATCACATTTGGCGTACTTATTTTGGCACGATCATTTATCACGTCTGAAAGGAGAGGAACTCATGAATATTTGATTCCCCTCCGTCCAATGCCTCCCAAGTGTCTCACCGAATCTTTACTAACCTTCGGTACAGATTCCTTGGCACCAAGATTAGTTAGCCTGCATAAAAGCTCATACATTCTTCTCACTCACTTCTTTTTTGCAGTTCTCTCCTCCCTCGAGCCCTCTAGTATTCCTTGCTGATGCAGCTGATCGATTTGGACACCCGTATTTTCTATTCCTGCAGACTCGAAGTTTATTTTTGAGTAGTAGTCTCCTGAGTTATTTTATATTATCGGTAATTACAATTACAATGGTAATTAAATTTCTTTCGTAAACTTGTATTCCTCGGGGTATGCCCTAGGTATTTGTATAAACGCTTTTTCATTTATTTAATGTTTTTTACACAAAAATATATATATGTTATCGCCGTCTTGTTGTGTTATTGTTTATTTATATGATGAACGAGTAAGCTTGATGGTTATTACCCCCTGTCACTTGTCAGCCAAGTGAGTGGCAATATTTTTATATTAAAATGATGGGTGGTAAACCTAGGTGTATTTGGCGTAGTAAGAGTTCAGTGGAGCTGGAGGGTGGCTCCATGGATTGTTTGGCTAACCCATGTATCCATGGGCTGGTAGGTGAGTTTCTTCCGTTGGAAATGAACATGTATGTATAAATGGTTTATGTTGAGATATATTGGTACATATTTTTACTAAGTTTAATGTAGAGGTTAAGGTGCTTGATAATATTTATGTGGGACCATCGGTTGTGGTAAAAGAGTATGCTGATATACAGGTTGGATCCTTAGTAGGGCTATATGAAATTGTTGATGGTTTGGTAGAAATTCTAGAGAAGGTTACCGGTATTCTAAGTTTCTCTTCACCAAACCCATGGCTGGAAGGCTCAAGATCTTGTAAGTGTTCCTTCTTGCTTTCACCAACGTGTTTTGCCAAAAGGGTTTGCTCATTATTTTGCTCTTTTGTTATAACGGCTCATTTTCTCATGTTAGAGGATCATCAGTCTAAATAGACTTTGGAAATTCATGAGCAGAGACGTCGGAGTAGGTAACCCAATGCATGGAATATATATAATCGAATGATAAATCATGATCTATGTTGGAATTTTCCATGAATTGCTTTTAGGTTGGACACATCATCTTCATATTCATTTGATGCTGACGTTTGACCTCATAATCGTGGATCCATCTTAGAACCATTTGAATTATTGGACCTACGAGGAACCGATTCTACTTCAAGCTCCACGTGTTTACTCACAATAAAACTGGATGTTACTGTTTCTCCTACTTTATTTTGATTGTCTAACGATGTTAGACTCATTAAAATTCACGTCCCTGTTGATAAAAAGACCTCAAGTATTTGAAGAGGTACATCATAACCTATATTCTTTTACTCGAGTAACATATCCTAGAAATATGAAGCTCTTTGCCCTCAGCTTAAGCTTACCATCTCTCAGATGAGTATACGCATAATAACCCAACACCCTGACTTGTTTGTAATCAGTCCACACTCTACACCAAATACCAAAAATGGAGTTTTACAATCAATAGACGTTGATTGGAACTGATTCACCAAGTAAAATGTTTTTGTGGTATTCTAAAAGAAGTGTAAGGATGTATTATTCCCTTAGTTTCGCAAAAGTAGTTGAAATGACGACTACAAAATTATAAACTATTATTTATGAAAATATACTTGATCACCAAAATAAATTGTTTTATGCATTGACTTGTAAGTATCAAAACATTGCTTGAACTGAAACATGTGATACATAGCGTATCGAGTACCCAAAATCATTTCCCACAGTCTAAACTAACAAATAACATATCTCATATACCACTGTTTTCACTATCATTAGAATAATTAGCACATTCTTCTAGGTTTGCAGACATTTTCTTTTTATTTTCCTTCTTATCTTTCAGTTTCAGACAATCTCCCTTTTAATGACCCTGATAACCACATTCATAATAGTTTAAGTTCTTGCCTATTGATTTGGACCTTCAAGCCTTATTCTTTGAATAACTCGCCTTCTTGCTAGATATTTCCATAGTCATAAAATTTTCTCCTTCCACCTGATTGTCTAGCTGCAACTGTCTTATTTCCTTTGATTTCAACGCCCTTTTGACATCTTCTTGAGATAACTTATCCTTACCATACATTGTGTTATCCATTAAATTTTCATAGTAAGTTGGTAACAATATCAAGAAAAATAAATCTTGATTCTAATCCTGAATGGTGATATCAATATTCAACAAATCCATAATAGCTGTTTAAAAATTATATAGGTGTTCAGTTACAGACATATCTTCTTTCACTCTGAAATCTTAAAATAGTTCTTCAAGTATAACCGGTTTACGATTAATTTTTCTCTGAGTAAAGTTAACTCAAATTTTTCCATGTCCATGCAACAGGCACCTCACCACTAATCTCATAAAGAATGTTGTCATTTACACTTAAAGGTCTTGCTTATCATCTTCTTTAATCTCTATTGTTAATTTATTCTCCACGACCTTTTATAGCTTTTGTAGTTCCAAAGAATATTTCAACTTAATCTTCCATAATACAAAGTTGGATCCCTGTGAAATAGTTTGATTTTATATTTTATTGATATATACTTCATCGTAAACCCTAATTGTAAAACCTAATTCTACAACGTAAATTTCTTACACCAATTTATTATCAAACAATATACAATATGACCAAAATGTCCTCATCTTCTAGCATCTAATAAGATAAATTTGTAAACATCTTCTAGCATCTAATTATAAAACCAATCAAGCTTTCATTTCTATTTCGTATCCATTATGTGATCGAAGTAACCAACTACTTCGAACGTGTTTGCAATTACAACATCAACATGAATCCAAGTACAAAGCTACGAAAACATGTACAGATACTACCTAACAAAAAAACTCCATTTTATATATGTAGATCTCAAGTACTAATAGATTTTGGTTTTGATTTTATGATAAGCGCACACACGTTCTGAATAAAAGATTAGCTAGATAATTTATTTAATGGGCTGAGAACAAAATTGTTGATTTTGAAGTTTATATATTTAGCTCTTCTGTATAACAGCTACTCCAACATAAAAAAGTAGCAGCTAGGAGGTAAGAACAGAAAAACAGAGTATCGCAAATTTTGCGATACTATGTTTTCGGAATAATAAAAAGATAAAAAATAAAAAATTATTAAATTGAAAGAGTAAAAATGGATATTAAAAGTCGATGGACTATCTATGAAACAAAAACCATTTAACTATGGCGACACGTGGCAGCACCATGACAAAAACCACGCACTGTGATTGAAATTATAGATTTTTGATAGTCGAGGGATCCTCATCCGTGATTTTTTGTCGAGGGACTAAATGGCAGAAAACGTGATAGTCGAGGGACGAAGCAACGATTTAAGCCGAAGTTCGACCTAAAAACAAGGGACCATTGGTGATACAAGTTTCATTTAAGTATGATGCAACATGGCAGTTTTATGTTAATCAACAGATGATGTGGACTAACTTTATCCAAACTGGATAAACAAGGGATTGTCAACGTACTTTGAAAATTTAGAGACTATCTGTTACTAAAGTCGGTAGTCTAGGAACGAACTATTATTCAAAATCGAGGTTTTATATATGTAATTTTATGCCCAAAGGTGATTGTTACGTTTGCGTTTAGTGAATTGATAAACAAGTATCTAAATACGTAACGTTATATTGTCACTAGATAGAGAGGTTATTCCAAAAATATGAGAAACATGTAATTTTCATATTTTATTATTTGCCTACTCAATAGCAAATCATTCATGAGATCGGTGTTACTTTTTATGTGAGATTAATTTTAACTTTTCGAAAAATAAATTCATATATCATATTTAATCAAGAAGGCTGAATTCATAGCTATGGTTGCGACAGAAAAATAAACTAAATGATTAAATATCATGTTGCTGAAAATATCGGCAGACAAGTCAAGTCTTTTATACAACAAATTGGGTGGATCTGTAGTCTAGGTCCTCGTCCTGTTTATCTTATATAAGACAAAGATTTTGCAACCAAAGCAACAAACTACCTCAATACGCAACTCAAGTGATGGGAGTGATAAAGTTTAAATTATGTAGTCTTTTTTTTTCTTATTTACATTATTTAATTTTATTATTTAAATGTATCGTTTTTTATAAAGGTTTACTTGTTTTTAAAACATTTTCTTAAAATAAAAGTTCATTGATGTACATGGCGAGCAAAGTTTGATGATCATTGTTTTAAGTCTATCTCTTAGTTTCGTAGCAAAATGTTTTGTCACTGCGACTAGTAATCTGTTAGTTTCAGCGAATAATTCTATTGTCGGATGAGTCTATTCATTATAAGAGTGATGTCGGTCATTTTTTTATTTTTTTAAAACTATTTTAATTTATTTTGTTTTTTTAATTTTAAATTATTTCTGTTAAGAGTAAATTTTGTTTTTTTATCTCACATCGCTTAGATCGAAAAGAATGTATAATATATAAGTGAATGAAATACCATAAGTAATGCGAGGTCCTTTGGAAGTGAACCAAAAAGCAAAATTGTAAGAGTTTGTGAAGCCGATAATATTATATTAGTTGGTTAAAAAGTAAACTTGTCTTTTATCCCACATAAGTTTTGAACCAAAAAACAAAACCACCAAAAAGCAAACCCGTGAGGGTTTGTAGACCCGAAACAGACAATATCACATTAGTCGGTGCGAGATAAATTCTAAAAATTTCAACAATTCAAACTTGTTTCAATTTATTATGTAAAGTTTTTCATTTTTTTGAATGAGACTATTTTTTTTATAAATATAATGAATGTATTTTAATTTCAATTTTAACTTAAAGAAGAGTTTGTCGATAACATGTTATGGTCGTAATTTTAAATTCCCCTGTTATATGTAGTCAAATTGTTGTCTCAAAGCTCCTAAGGGGGTAGCCGAGTTGGTTGAGTAAGACATGCTTGTGACCAAAGTTCATGAGTTCGAGTCCCTCTACATATGCTTTCTCGGCTGAGTCTGTCACCTTGTGTGGTTTATCTTCTGGCGTTGGTTTGCAGGCTATTGCGTCAGACTGAGGGTTTACCCTGTGCGCACACATTGCACTCTGAGTAGCGGCTGCGGGTCCCTCCGAAAAAAACTGTTGATCTCAAGCCCATAAGGGGTAGACGACTTGGTTGAGTAAGGCATGCTTGTGACCAAAGTCATGAGCTCTACATACGCTTTCTCGGCTGAGCCTGTCACCTTGTGTGGTTTACCTTCTAGGTGTTGGTTTGCAGACTATTGCGTCAGACTGAGGGTTTAGTCTGTGCGTACTCATTGCACTCTGAGTAGCAGCTGCGGGTTCCTTCCCAAAAAAAAATTGTTGTTCTCAAACACATAAATATTTTATTTAGCTTCATTTTAAGTTCATGCTATTTCGACGGCCTGATTCTCAGCTTTAATAATTTTAGTCGGATAAACTAATTCTCTATAAAAAAAACTGACGCAAATCCTAAATTTTTATAATATGGGTTTTTTTTTCTTCAAAGTTCAAATACTAGAATGGTCCAAAACAACTTCAAAAATAACCAAAACCACCAAAAAGCAAACTCGTGGGAGTCTGTATATCCAAAACAGACAATATCACATTAGTCGGTGCGACATAAATTCTAAAAATTTCAACAATTCGAACTTGTTTGATTTTATTACGTAAAGTTTTTTATTTTTTGAATGAGACTATTTTTTTATAAATATAATCAATGTATTTTAATTTTAATTTTAATTTTAACTAAAAAAAAGAGTTTGTCGATAACATGTTATGGTCGTAATTTTGAATTCCCCTATTATATGTAGTCAAACTGTTGATCTCAAAGCCCCCTAGGGGTAGCCAAGTTGATTGAGTAAGACATGCTTGTGACCAAAGGTCATGAGTTCGAGTCCCTCTACATACGCTTTCTCGGCTATGTATGTCACCTTGTGTGGTTTACCTTCTCGCGTTGGTTTGCAGGCTATTGCGTCAGAATGAGGGTTTATCCTATGCACACTCATTCCACTCTGAATAGCGGCTGCGGATCCCTCCAAAAAAGAAAACGATTGATCTCAAGCCCATAAGGGGTAGACGATTTGGTTGAGTAAGGCATGCTTGTGACCAAAGATCATGAGTTCGAGTCCCTCTACATACGCTTTCTCCGCTGAGTCTGTCACCTTGTGTAGTTTATCTTCCGATTTTGATTTGCAGGCTATTGCGTCAGAACGAGGGTTACTGTGTACGCATTCATTGCACTGAATAGCAGCTGGGTTTACCGTACGCACTCATTGCACTGAATAACAACTGCAAATTTCCTAAAAAAAATGTTGATCTTAAACCATAAATATTTTATTTATCTTCATTTTGAATCCCGCTATTTCGACGGCGTGATTCTCAGCTTTAATAATTTTAGTCGGATTAGCTAATTCTAAATTTTTATAATATTGGTTTTTTTTCTTTCTTCAAAGTTCAAATATTAGAATGGTCCAAAACAACTTCAAAGATATTATACATACGATTGTTGAAAACTTAACAAATCTCGAAGGATTAAGAATTGGAGTTAATTACGACACAGAAGGTTTGGCAACATTGTTTGAATTCCTTTATACATTTATTTGATATTCAATTGCTTTACTAACAAATATAGCAATTTAAGTATGTTTAAAAAAAATGTGTTTTCGATTGTTTAGGTGAAATACCAAGTAATATACTGTGTTTGGAGATATGTCATGGTTCTTTTATAAAACTAACGGAACTATTCCATCATGTATTTTCAATTTCGTTATTTTTAGAGGATTTGATTTGTCTCGTAACAACAGAACCGGTACGTTTATGGATATTCAATTACTAAACAGTAACTCTTGATTAAGGTACGCTCCTATTTTCTTTTAATTTAATCTAAGAGCATGTATAGCGTTAATTAGTGATATTTGGACAAAAAATATCATTTAACTATTTTTTAGCAAACTAATTTATTTATTGCGAATCGTGTATGTTAAAATATTATAATTAATGAATAAAATAACAAATAGAACTGCTAAAATACAAAGGATCTATCTACTAACTCGCTCAGGAATTTAAGAAGCGCGTTAGCAAAAATTTATTCCACGTCATCTAACTAACATTTTAATACGTTCATTGGAGTGATTTTTTTTGTGTTTTAACTAAAAATCAAGTTAACGTATGATTTAATGCTTCGACTGTACATGCTCTAACGTGTTACATGTAACTCCCAGCAAAAAGCATTAAGGCTGCAAAGACCAATGCACCAATTGCGGTACAATAAAGTTGTAATTCACTAGTTATTCCAGATGCTCGCCAAATCTGAAAAAAGCCAGAGGCTACTTCGTCTTCTTTGAGAGCACTTGGTTGGCCCTGCCATCTAGTACGTTTGTGGATATTCAGTTATTAAATATCACGGGTGATTAAAGTGTGTTTGTATCTTATTTTAATCTAATCTTATTTTAATCTAATTTTATGGGATACATGAACTATTCCACTTGGGATTCTTAATTTGTAGGAACTTTGTTCCCATATTTTATCTCGGTTACAAATTCATCAACTTAGTTTTGGGGCTGCGGCTAAATAGGGTCCAAAGGGATAAGTAGTTCTAAAATTTTGACCAATTTTAAAGCTTACCAAAAATACCTTTTAATACTCGCCGGTTGAGACCTTCTCAACCGATGGGGGATGCTCCCCACCGGTGAATATAGGTGGCCCGGCGGGTGAGAAGGTCTCACCCAACGGATGTCAAGGTTTCACCCGCCGGGGAGTTTCCCCACCGGTTGTGAAGGTCTCAACCGGCAAGTGAACAAACGGGTTCATGGGTAAAATAGTAAAGTTCAAAATACTCAAATTTTAGGAGTGGTTAACATTTTTTGGACCCCAATTTAGGCAAAACCCTAGTTTTGGATGATGATGGAATTTAAAGCTTCATTCTCATATCCTAGGAGATTTGTTATAACTTCAATAAGGGAATTGTTAAAAAAAGAACTTTTACTAATTTGTTTGTTTTGAATTTAAAAATTATTCCATGAAGTTATTTTTTTTACGATTTTGTCTTTCATGAAATCCTATAAATAAAAGAAATTAATCCATGAAGTTATCATAATTTCAAAAAAAAATTATAATTTATCTACCTTCTCTCTACTTTTTCTGTCTAAACATAATTGTTTTCCACCAAAAATTAAAAAAACTAAAAAAGTTAACACTATCATTATTAAATACTATGTTAATCTTTATCTTCAAAATCACCTTACCATATATCCTAACACTTAATAACTTATTTGCAAAAAAAAACATATTTAGATCTTAGTTATTAAAAAGGTTTCTCAAATCATAATGAGTATTTTGTTTTACTTTAAATTGATATTGTTTTTAGTTAGTATTAGGCTTTAGTAAGTGATAACCTAATAAAAAGTTACAAAAAGAAACAAAATTAAAAGATGAATGTTAAAAAGTTAGAAACAAAAACGATATAGGTCTGTCCGCCAATGCTGTGACACACACAATGGTGCTGACGCCATACCATATAGCTACTATATAAATAAAAAATTATATTTTCTTCCCTTCTAACCCTACGACCAATAAAAACCACCAAGAAACTTAAAATTTTAGGTGATCAGAGGTTTTAAGGTCACTATATTTATATAATCTCTATATAAAATGCATCTAACTACTGTTTTTTAGGTTACAATTCTTCTGTATTTTTCGTGCTCTATTTCTTTCATTATACAGGTTTTAGTATGTACTCACATCTACCTACTTATTTTTATGTTATTTTCTTGATTTACGGGTTTAATCATGTGTTTGCATAGTTTTTTTAGCACGTATAACCTACGTGACTGTAATTCTTGGTTTTTTAATTTTGTTTTTATAGAACAAATGTTCATTAGGAAAATTCAACAATATAATCGTTGTTTAATTAGTTATATACTGTTTTTAAGTATACCATAAGTGTTTTTAGGCTTGAAACAATATATATATATATATATATATTCAACATTATTATTGTCCAGGCACGCGTGATAGAGGATGCGAGTTGTTTGGAAGATGATGCGAATTGTTTGGGGTTTTAAAGCGTAGAAGATGCGAGTTGTTTGTATATTTTTTCTCCTGAGTATTATATGTATATTAAATACGATCCTGAGAGTTGTTTAGTATAAACATTGCAAAGTTTTTACATTGCACAGAGGAAATGTGAGTTTTTTACATTACATTGAGGAACTGGGAGTTTTTTACATTACATTGAGGAACCGAGAATTTTTTTAAGCTGATAAAATAATTGTTTTTTTATATATTAGATTTGATCTTGAGAGTTGTTTACGTTTTTAACATTGCGAGTTGTGTACATCACATCGATGAAATGAGAGTTGTTTGTATATTCTTCCCATGAGTGTTCTTTGTATATTAAACTCTATCTTGAGAGTTGTTTACTATAAACATGGCGTGTTATTTAAATTACAATGAGAAAATGCGAGTTGTTTGTGTATTTCTTCTCGTGAGTGTTGTTTGTATATTAAATACAATCCTGAGAGTTGTTTACTATAAACATTGTGAGTTGTTTACATTACACTGAGGAAATGATATTTGTTTACATTAAATTGAGGAACTGAGAGTTTTTTACATTAAGGTATATCAAATCCAGGAAACGAGAGTTGTTTATATTACACAGAGGAAATTAGAGGTGTTTATATACTAAGAAAATGAGTGTTCTTTGTATATTAAATTTTACATTGAGAGTTGTTTACTACTAATGTTGTGAGTTGTGTACATCTAATCCAGGAAATGAGAGTTGTTTATAATATTTTCCCATGAGAAGTTTTTGTATATTATACTCGACCATTTGTGAGTTCTTTGTAACTTAAACAATAGATTTCGTTTTGCGAGTTATTTGGAAATGCGAGTTGTTTTTATACTAAGAAAATGGGTGTTCTTTGTATATTTAATTCTACCTTGAGATTTGTTTACTACTAATGTTTCGAGTTGTGTACATCAAATCCAGTAAATGAGAGTTATTTTGTATTCTTCACATGAGAGTTCTTTTTATATTATACTCGGCCATTTGCAAGTTCCTTTTAACTTACATAATAGATTTTGTTTTGCGCGTTGTTTGGAAATACGAGTTTTTTGGAAATTGACAAAATGAGTGTTCTTTGTATATTAAATTCTACCTTGAGAGTTGTTTACTACTAATGTTGCGAGTTGTGTACATCAAATCCAGGAAACGAGAGTTGTTTGTATATTCTTCCCATGAGAGTTTTTTTGTATATTAAATTCGACCATTTGCGAGTTCTTTGTAACTTAAACAATAGTTCTTTGTAACAATAGTTCTTTGCGAGTTCAAGTCATAGGGTTTGAAAAATATCCATCGTTGGAATATAATGTGCACAAAGATGTGGATTTTTTTTGAGGTAACTTTTTTAAACCACTTAATGCTAATCGTAATGGAGATGACGTGTTTGTTACATAGGGTTTTAAGAATTGGAAAAAAAACAGATGAAAAATTTAAAGAACATGGAGGTGATGTGAATAGCACACACGATCAAGGTAGATAAATGTTTCTCTTGTTTAAAAATCAAAGACAAAATATTGAACACAGTTTGACATAATATAAGAGAGATGAAGAAGTGAACTATCATGTACGCTTAACTGCATCTTTAGATGTGAAAATATTACTTTTATGTCCGAGATTTGCGTTTCATGGACATGATGAATCATCACAATAATTGAACAGGGGAAATTTTATATAAATACTTGACTGGCATCGTGAGCGTAAAAAAGAGGTAAAAATGATTACATTAGAGAACGCACCTGGTAATAATCAGATGATTTCTCCAGGAGTTCAGAAATATTTGATAAATTATTATGTTGTTGAAACTAGAAAAACCATATTGAAAGACATTTGATATCGTACTTTATCTGTTTTGGTTGATGAAGTACGTAACGTGTCTATTAAAGAACAAACCGAATTAGGGATTAGATATGTTCATAATGACGGAGATATTCATGAAATATTTTTAAGATTGGTTCTTTTTACCATTGCAACTGAAAATCTTTAAAACAAATGATAGACTTATGCTAAACGTAATTTATCTTTGTCACGGTTGAGAGATCAAGATGTACGATGGTGTGTCTAACATGTGGGGTAAATATAATAGTTTGAAAACACTTATAATCAATGAAAATTAATCTGCCAAATATGTTCATTTTTTTGCGCACCAACTCCAACTAATCATTTTTCACTGTTGCGAAAGACCATAGTGTTATTAGTGATTTTTTCAGCATTATCACTATGATTGTAAACACATGTGTAACATCTTGTAAAAGAAGTGATAAACTACGACGCGTTGAGTATGAAAATAATGTTGCATCTCTTGAAAGTAGGAGAATTACATATGAGAGAGGAGAAAACCAGGAAATGAGTCTGAAACGACCAGATGCTTGAGCATATACATGAAGATGGTTCTAATCTAGATAATATAGGCATATAAAAAAATTGATTATAAGAATAAAGAGTTATAACATCATGTTTATTTTTCATTTCAGGATTGAGTTGCTTAGGTCAGCAGATGATTTATCACGATGTTTACAACGAGGGACCAAAATATGTGTTTTTATTTATACAAGTAAAACGACACTGCATAATAATAGAGAGAATAGTTGGGATACATTTTTGGACTAAGTTGAGACGTTTTGTGTGTCTAAATCCATTGGCATTGTTAATATGGACATAGCTGTTTGTACCACAATATACAAGAGTTTTATGTTTTATTAATCTTATTCACTTTTAGTTGTCCATTCATGGAAATTTAGTGATTATAAAAAATATCTAATAATCCGAGTTATGTTCCATTACCAAGCTATCATAACCATCATTTTTATTATCATACTAGAAAATTAAACCATTATTTATCAAAAGACAAGAATAACCATATATATCCAGAGCCGGAAAAGAAATCAAGTTCCTTAGAAATATAGGAACATATATAAGACTCTCCAAAAATAATATATGTCATGTGGTAAATGCTAAATTCAAATCACAAATGGTCAATACTTTGCACGAGCTCTCCTCAACTTTTGAAATGAACCTCTTATCATCACTTAGCCTCTGACTCCTCAGTGTCCTGCAAAAAAGTACAGTAATAATTTGTTTCTGCCAAATCAACCCACCATGTATTTTGTTATATAAAAATGAGATTAAATTCTGAAACAACCAAAGAAATGATATTACCTTTACTTAACAAGTAAACTCGACATTTCTTACAGTATTTCTTGAGGTGTTCATTTTATTTATGAAAAAAGTATCGATCTACCGTCCGTTCTTGAGCCTTTCTCTTTTTAGTTGGACCATATTCAAACGTATATATAACTCACAACACATAAGTAAATTTGGCATATAAAAACATAACATACTTGAATGTTGTGTATACACGTAAAACATAACATATCATGGTAATATGATACCATAAAGCAAATCATACTAAAACATATTTATGATTTTAAGAAAATTACCATTAATAATTATTTTAATTATCCTAGGTACCGATGAAACCATTTGAATGAATGATTTCACGTACTTAAATTTAAGTATTTTTAATTTTATTAAGTACAAGTGAAACCCTCCGGAGTAATGATTTCACCCACCTTAGTTAAAATAAACAGAATGATCGATTTAATTTTCCCAAAGTACCGGTGAAATCCTTCGGATGCATTATTTCACCTACTTGAATTTAAAAAATCTCGATCAATTTTCAGTAAAAAGTTTCTTTAGTTCATAACTAACTTAAGTCCAAATATTAACCTTCCAGAGGGCCGCAAATATTTGAATTAAATTAATCTTTTGAATTTTTTAGATCTTAGGATCCTCATATGATTAATTAATATTTCGGAGGGTCGATTAAAAGATTGCATGATTCACCTAACGAAATCCAAAAACTTACTCATTTATATCTATATAATCATTCAAAAATATAAAACACTTATTTCACAAATATATAAAAAACATAGCATGTCCAAACACTTATCATGTAAAATAAATCGTAAAAATATATTAATCTAAATTTTTTAAAAATATTTTTTTTATCCAATGTTTTTGTCATTGGGCCACGCCAGCCCATCAACAAACAACTTGTTGTTGTTGTCGGGCAGCTGCATAGGCAGGAGCTACCTGTTGTTATCATCGCGACATGAGTCGGTTGTTTCTTTTTGGCAAGGTGTGTCGTTCATCCGCAGCAATAGCAGCTAGCTGGCTACATTGAGCGCCACCTGACACCCTTTGACGTACAATTACATATAGAGTTACACTGTCGATGAGCCAATTTTCGGGTAGATATGATTTGTCTTTTCAAATCAAGGTTTGGTTGATTTTTAATTCAGAATAGAATTTTCAGCAACCAAACAAACCGTTTTTATGATAGAAAAAATCAAAATATGATCAAATACATATTTTTATTCATAAAACTTAAACACTTAATCATACTTTCCTTATGATCAAATCAATCAAGCCATGCATTTTCATATAAATCATAGCCCATACCCTACCAAGTCAATTAGCTTATAATTTTAATGGTATGCATCTTGTATATTAAAAACATGATTTTGATTCACTAGAAGATATATATGTTATTTATCCTATGAATTATGAGATGATTTTTTGCTCCGATACCAATTGATAGAACAAATATTAAATCGCCCGATATAGTTTATCATACACGAGATAATAAACCCTTAGATATATTGATTAATTATAGATATATGATATAGAAATTACGTGTTTGGCTGCAATCTATTGTTACTGATTAGTTGCTCTCTGAAGCTCTTTTAGATACACCTTCAGATACAACAAAGTGGGGAATAACTTGATAAACTTAGATTAAAGGAATACCTTAACCTTAGTCTTGTTGGTATAAGAAATAAAATTAGTAACTCTAATTGTTTGAAGCCCTTATAGTTTAGTCACTTTATGATCGGGGACCACAACCACTATATTGATTTATCAATTTAATCCTTATATTATTAGTTCACGTTTAAGTGTTGCGATTTTGGCACAATCCTTTGCAATGCTTGAATTCAACCCGGTTACCACATTTATACATCTGTAACACATTATCACCTATAGGTCTAATTCATCTTTAACTATATATAATCTAATTAATATGATTACTCGTTAATTTGACTACTTTTACGAAAATGACCAAACATATATTTAGCATATTGATTCATATTCCAACATGTTTATATTTTTACGTGGAGCTGTGTCTTGTGGTTCAAAAATAATGTGTGTATCCTATTTGACTCTAAAGTCTGGATTCATAACACCATCTGCAACAAAAAAAACTAAATGATTGAAAGCCCTATCGTAAAAAATATCATTTACTTCAAAATAAAAATGACAATTTTAATCGTACAAAATAATTAGTTCAAAATTACGATTATTAATGAATTTTGTTCAACTTTGATTATATTTACACTAAAATAAAATTCAAATCAAATATATTTTTGTAGGTATAAAAATTGTTCTAATAAAAATGGAACATATACTTGATTAAATAATATATTTTTAAAAAAAATCGACCAAACAAAACTATCCTAATAATAATTTGGATTTTTCTAAGTATAAAAATTGTTCTAATAAAAATGGAACATATACTTGATTAAATAATATATTTTTAAAAAAAATCGACCAAACAAAACTATCCTAATAATAATTTGGATTATTCAAATAATTAAATGTAAAATAATTAGTCCAGAATTACGATTATGTGTGATTTTGGACAAATTTGCTTCGCGTTACACTAAAATAAAATCCAAATCAAAAAATATTTTTATAAAACATATTTAATAAAAATAAAACATATTATTTGATTAAATAAATCTTTTTTAAATATCCATCAAACAAAATCACATTGTAATAATAAATTTGGATTATTAAATTAAAAAAATATATATAAAGTACGGAGGTAAACATTGAGAGATTAGTTTGGATTATTAAAATAGCAGAAAATAAATAAAAAAATACATAAAAAATAGATGTTAAAAACGGCATAGATACAATAAGGTCCAAATTACGGTGTTGAATTGTCAATGTCATAACAATATGGTTGCTCGAGGTGATCAATGCGTTCGAGGACAACATGATATTTTGTTCATGAACTTTGTTATTTGTTATAGTGTCGAAAGCCATATTGCTCATCACGCTGAATCTATACTTGAAAAATCAAAAAAATTGTTTTCAGATTTCAATATGTAAAAGTTTGAATCGATGCATAAAAAATGTAAATTTAAATGATAAAAATATTTTATACAAGTAGAAAGGAAAAAAAACAACCCAGGTTGTAGTCCATTATTTCCGTCCCATCCACTTAAGTTGCGTATTTGGACTGTTATTTTGTATGAATACAAAAGGAAAGACCTTGACTTGGTTCTCTACCTCAGATTATAAAGAGATAAGAAGACGAGAAGACCTTGACTTGGTTCTCTACCTCAGATTATAAAGAGATAAGAAGACGAGAAGACCTTGACTTGGTTCTCTACCTCAGATTACAAGGAGATAGAAGGATAAGAAGACCTTGACGTGCAAAGTGGGTCGACTTGTCAACCAAAATTCCAAAATGATACTAGTATATATAAGACATGTTGGAGGTAGGTTACTACAAACATCATATTATTCAGTATCACCCAATAAAATTCGAAAATCAGTATGCATTTCATTCGAGTCCTCCTTGTGCTTATTTTGTGTTACAAAGCTAGTTCGGTGGTTGACACTCCAACCAATTTAATCACCGATGAAGCAGCCCTTGTTGAAATCCGAAACCATATCACGAATTCTAATGGTGAATCCAAACTAATAATTGCGTCGAATTGGTCCACCTCCACTCCGGTTTGCGGATGGATAGGCGTCTCTTGCGGAGGACGTCCGGGAAGAGTGATGGGTCTAGATCTTTCAAATATGGGCATTGTGGGAGACATCCCTCCGCAATTGGGAAATCTTTCGTTTCTCTCATCTCTTAACCTTTCCCACAACAGTTTCTCAGAAACTATACCACCATCTATCTTTAAACTATCATTACTTCAAAAACTTGATCTGTCAAATAATGATCTATTAGTTGGTACACTACCAGCTAACATGTGTCAGTTTTTTTCAAATCTTGAATCTCTTGACTTATCTCACAATCAGTTAGAAGGACAGATTCCTTTGAGTTTAGGAAACTGCACTAGTCTTCAAACACTAGACTTGTCCTGGAACAGTTTTGAAGGTAGTATACCAAGGAGTGTTGGGAACCTAACAAATCTCCAAGAAATAAGAATTGGAGTTAATCGGTACATGGAAGGTTTGACATTTGGATCATCTCAATATTTTTATTAATGGATATATTTATTATTATAAATTAGGACAATATCAGTTCTGAATTGTTTGTTTGTTTTAATAACAGGTGAGATTCCCAACGAGATAAGCCATGTTTTGGATTTGAAGATACTTTCTGCTTATACGGTGGGATTAAAGGGCACCATTCCACCTTCTATTTTCAAGATGTCCTCACTTCAGTCAATTGATTTGTCGGGGAATAGCTTGTCTGGTACATTACCGGATACTATTTGTGATTTTCTTCCAAATCTAGATACACTGGACTTATCCCACAATGAGTTAGAAGGACGGTTTCCTTTAAGTTTAGGAAATCGCACGAGTCTTCAAATACTAGATTTGTTTGATAACAGTTTCGAAGGAAGTATACCAAGAAATTTTGGAAACTTAACCAATCTGAAGATATTAATAATTGAAACTCACATGGGAGGTTTGACAATTTTCTCTCGATTCTCTTTATATATTGCGTAGAACATCTATACCTAAATACATCAATTTGATATTACTTATAATATGAAATAATATATGAAATAATATATGAAATAGAATATTAGTGGGGAACATCATTGATAAATATAACAATTTAATTATTTTTTAAAAAGTATGTTTTTGTTTGCCAGGTGAAATACCAAACGAACTGGGTAATATCTTGGGTTTGGAGTTGCTTTCTCTTTCTGGATTAACCGGTGGCACTATTCCTCCTTTTATCTTCAATTTGTCTTCTCTTATTTTTCTTAATTTGGGAGGAAACAATCTAACTGGTAATCCTCGATCTATTGATATTAAATTACTCAAACCTCAGCTACGAACTAAATTCAGTTTAATGTGTTATAGGTATTCTTCCCTCTACTTTTGCATTTGGGATTTCCAATTTGGTGTATCTTGATCTATCTCGAAATCATCTTAGTGGACAAATCCCACCCTCTATCTCCAATGCTTCTGAACTCAAATCACTTGATCTTCACTATAACAGTTTTACCTCAGACTCCTCAACCCAAGAATTAAGTTTACTCTCTTCTTTAACCGATTGTAGACAATTAGGATACATAGATGTTTCTCATAATCCATTAGGTGGAATTCTCCCCAATTCTATAGGTAATTTATCCACGTTTCTATTCTTTCTTAATATGGGTAATTGCAAAATAAGAGGCCGAATACCCACAGAAATAGGTAATCTTACCAGCCTCTCAATATTAAGCCTAGATGGAAATGAACTCGAAGGATCTATTCCAACAACACTCCGAAGATTAGATTTTCTCAGTCAATTCATTGTTTCCCATAACAAATTACAAGGCTCACTTACGTTTCTACCGCTAGGCATCAATGTCTTCCTAGCTTCAAAAAACAACTTCACCGGAATTATTCCTTCATGGTTGTGTAAGATGAGCTTTTACCTGTTCGATATGTCCGACAACCATCTGAATGGTACAATACCAAAATGTTTGGTTGAATCCAGCTCTTTCATAGAAGTGCTAGATCTGCGAAACAACTATTTAGGTGGAAATATATCTCAGATCTTTATCAATATTTCAAGCTATATGGAAACTCTTGAAGTTGGTAATAATCAATTTGTAGGAGAAGTTCCGTGCTCCCTCACTAATTGTAAGAATTTAAAAGTTCTAAATCTCGGAGGAAATCAGATCAATGATACATTTCCTTTATGGTTGGGAAATATTCCAAACTTGGAGATTCTCATCTTGCGATCAAACAGATTTCACGGCCCTATCTGGAGTGCTGAAAATCTTTTTGGTTTCTCGAAACTTCGAATTATTGACATCTCGGGGAACAATTTTAGTGGAACCATACCATCGAATTACTTCAGAACTTGGACCGCGATGCAATTGATCAATCATGAACATCAAATTTATATGGATTCCCACTTTTATTATGACGATTCAATTGTTTTGATGAATAAAGGAATTCAATTAACTTATGAAAAGGTTTATACAATCTTAACTGCTCTTGATTTCTCTAATAACAGATTTGTAGGACAAGTTCCAGAATCCATTAGTTCTTTAAAAGCACTTAAGGTTTTGAACTTGTCAAGAAATGCATTCACAAGCCACGTTCCAACATCATTGGTGAACTTGACTGAACTTGAGTCCTTGGATTTTTCCCATAACAATCTTTCAGGAGAAATACCTGAGCAGCTTACAAGTCTTTCGGCTCTTGCAAAAATAGATTTTTCATACAATCAACTTACTGGTCGAATACCGCAAGGGACACAATTTGAAACCCAATCATATTCATCTTTCATAGGAAACAAAGGATTGTGTGGTACTCCATTGCCAAAATGTTTAAATCGTGATGCACAAGTTATTCGAACGAAAGATGAATCAAATGGGCATGAGTTTAGCTGGTTAGCGGCAGCCATTGGCTACGTACCTGGAATTATATTCGGAGTAGTCATGGGACATATTGTAACTTCTTGGAAACATGTATGGATTGAGAATATCATTGATCAAGTCAGACGTAGGACAATGTTTTAAATTCCTTTTGTAATTTTCTTGATATATCTTGTAATCTAAACCTATGTTAGTGTAAGGATTATAAAACTTTTTCATATTTTGGATGAAGTTTATAAAAGAAATCATAGCACTAGTTCTACGCCATATTATAAATTAAGTGTATTTTACTAAATATCAAACTACTTTTTATGCTCCACTATTTCATGACAAAGATTGGCTCGATAACAACTATAATACATCAATTATAAATATTACAATTTTGAATATCTTTTTGAAAAAATAAAGTTTTTAATGTTCAACATTCTGAATGTTCCAATGGTACTAACTTTATATTTGTTTTGTAATATTTCATATTTGAATTTTTTTACAATTTTTAGAAACATTTGCTCGAATTTACTACGAGACTAGTTCAAATTTAACTTTTTTAGTCTAATTAATTTTTTGTTTTTTTCATTATAACTTATTTTGCACCTACCTATATGTTAAAAGTCATACCAAATGAAATGATTTTAGTAATACATAATTACACAAACATCATAAATATAAATGTTGATTTTTCTATTTATTTGACTCAGCACATGAAATACCAAAGAAGATAAGTATGTGGATTTGAAGATAATTTTTCCTCCATATATGGGATCAATTTTAATCTTTTAGATTCTTCTTTTCATTGACTTCTCAACCAAAGCTAGTAGAGCCCTACATGTTAAGGCAGTTGTTTCTTGTTATCTCATCATCCAAATTTTCAAGGAGAAGTCCTTGTCTAAAAGAATCAATAATAAATTGCTCATAATAATCATCCAGACTTGTCAACTTTCAACTGGTCATACTCGACTAAATTGAGAACACTTAAAACTCAGATAATAAGAGCAAACAAAAAAATTTATTATTTAAATAAATGTATGCATCCAAGTTAAAATAATAATACAAAGGGTCAAGCTATATATACCTAATTCCGGTTTAAGTATACCCAATTTTGAGTATACCCAAAGGTGGTCTAAGTATACCTAATTTATTCCAAAAATACCCTTTTGTAGGTATATAAGTCATTTTTTACTAACCTCCATCCAAAACGTTTTTCCTATAACTTTCTCTCACTTTCCCCACTTCTCTCTAAACTCTCAAACTCTCTTCTCTAAAAAACTCCCACCTCTCTCTAGCATTTTTTGGCGAGCCACCACTACTTCCCCCTCTTCTCCTCCTCCTCCTCCATCATGGTGAAGAACAAAAACCCACCACCACCAACTACGTAAGTTCCCTAATTTAATTTTGCAAATTAATTTACTTAGATTTATGTTGGAATTTAGGATTAATGTTAGATTTAGGTATGAATGTTGGATTTAGGTCTGAATTTAGGGTAGATTAGGGTAGATTCAAGGTTGATTTGGGGCCATTTTCCAGCCTGGTTGCCGGCTGTAAAATGGTCGGCTGGTAGCGGACCGATGGTGCGACAAAGGCAGCACCATCGGTGCGTAGGGGTGTACCGATTATAAACGGCTGTATCGAGTGATACAGCCATGTGTACCATCGGTACACATGGTCTGTATTGAGTGGTATAACCCCCATGTACCACTCAGTACAGGGCTCCCGTTCCGAGCTGTACAGGGGGTCTGTGCCGCTCGGTATGGGCTGCTGTGCAACTATGGTGCACAATCCAAATAAAAAAAATTGAAGTTTCTTAAAGAAATCGATTTTTAAAAAAAATCAAATTTTTAAGGAAAACGATATGAGAGTTATATGTATTTTAATTGGAAGTTCGATTTGTAGTTTTTTTTTAAGTTTACGGATTATATCGTATATTATTAACTTTGTTTATTTTTTGTTATTATTTCCGGTCTGATACTGTCGAGCCGCGACCCCTTCCTCGGTCTAAGGCGTATCCCCAGGATCACGGGTGACACACCCGGGCAAGAATTTGAAGACAGTACGAGCCGTCGAGGATGAGAGGGTCTGCGATGCTAAGCGCGGACGAGATTCATCAGAGAACCCTGAGACTAGACGTCTTAGAGAGAAGGATGAGGAGAGGATCAGATCAGATCGGTCTTTGCGCCGAATCAACCATGACAAGATTAAGAGAAGGTTGTTGAGAAAGTAGTGGATGACAGTAGAGGTGGAGGCTCCTCAAGACGCGAGATGTCACATGTACACCGATCAACACCTCCCGCTAACAGTGCTCCACCAACTCCCGCTAGCAGTGCTCCACCACCTCTCACTGCCAGTGCCCCACCCCTACGCATACTACTCCATATCCACCACCTGTTAGTGAGAGGGTGGATGCTACTGGGGACCCTGAGCAGGATACGATAGATGAGGAGCATATCGATGTGATACACACCGAGGAGCAGCGGAAGACGATTGCATTTCTGAAATGCAACAAGATACCTATATTTTCTGAGTACAAGGAACATGAGGCATATCACGTCTTTATCGGACAGGTAAGTATCAAATTATTAAACGGTATCTTATGTTTTACTTTTATTTATGTTTGACATAGTTTTTTATTTACAGGGTTGTACTTCCTTAGGCATACAGG
The DNA here is from genome assembly GCA_036936605.1 of Limnanthes douglasii subsp. nivea. Lineage (NCBI taxonomy): Eukaryota > Viridiplantae > Streptophyta > Magnoliopsida > Brassicales > Limnanthaceae > Limnanthes > Limnanthes douglasii. Next base: position 378,875,141 of record JAUPFV010000001.1, read on the forward strand.
AACATTATAATGTGCTTCGTATGTGGGACCTCAGTGCTCAGCCAAAGGTGCAACGGCACTTGGCGCGGACTCCTTTCGGTCCTCTCATAGCTCACTTACCTTAGTACTTCACACATTTAGTACTTGATGAGGTATTTGTTGAACGTTGGCATCAAGAGACCAACACGTTCCATTTCTCGTTCAGGGAAATGACGATTACTCTAGATTATGTCAGGTGCATTACATGTACCGATGTTACATGCCTATTTTACCAATGGTACAATGCACCGGCCGACATGCCATGTACCGGCCGGTGCATGGCACCATGGGTACGCAGTGAGGCGCACCGATGGTGCCTCACACTGTGTACCTATGGTGCACCCTTAATGCACCATATGTACACAGGGTGGTGTACCGATGGTGCGGTAGACTTGGCACCATCGGTACACCCTACTGTGCACCATACGTACACAATAGGCTGTACCCATGGTGCGCAATTTTTTCTTGAAATTTTTCCCGCTTTGTTTTTTCTAGTTTATTTTTTTCACCCTCTCTAATTCCCGCCAAACTAATATTTTACTTTTCTATATAAGGAGGTCTAAGTTCTCCTAACCAAACACACTTATGCAGCGGTATGCAACGAATCTTCTCAAACGACGACCTAATGGCAGCATGTTGGATTTAGACTAGTGAATGAACCCTCCCCCAAAGTAACTCAAAGTTTAATTTTCTTGTACGTAGGTAACGCTTTAGGTTAGAATGAGCACGCTCGACGTGGTTAGTCGTGCAATGTCCCAAATGCAAGTTATTGTTCGTCTTCCTAACAACGAATTTGTCCGTGTATTTATCGAGCCACGATTTTTTAGTGTATTCGATTGCAAGAGGATAGTCTTTGTACTCCAGTAGCATGTCTCATCGGGCGTGATCGAATTCAATATTTGATGCTGCATACGCAATCTTCTTCCAAGCAGAAACAAACTTCACATGATCACTTTTCTCGGAGAAATATTTTCTCGTTTGCCCCTGAACATTTTGGGCTATGTGCCAGCGGTATAACATATGCGTTGTCTCTGGGAATTCCACTTCTATGGCGTTCATCAGCGCTAAATCTCTTTCGGTCCGAATGACACGAGGGTCTTTAATTCCGTGAACGGAAATCAACGAATTCAAACACTCTAACACGCATTTGAAGTTGTTTAACTTCTCACCGGACATGAAAGCAAATGCCACACAGTACGTCAAACCGGTACACGTCACACCAACTATCTCAAACAATGACATACCATATCGTATGAATTTATACGTACTATCCATGATCAACACTGTTGGAAATGTCCGTAAAAGGTCAACACTGACTGGATGGGCAAAAAATATATCGGTAATGAATTGTGCATCGTCTTCACCAGATTTATGCCATTCATAATAATTTTGTGACTTATGCTCTCCCAACAAGAACTGAAGTTGTGACCTACCCACCTTCTTCAAAACCTTACTTTTCTGTCGTGCATTGTATATAGTGCGCATAGAAGAAATATTATCTTCGTTTAGCTTCTTAACACCATTCAGTATATCTCTGGGTTTAGTTCCAATGTAGGTCGCTCGTTCAACATATTCCATCTCTTCATCGTTCAAACGGCCAGCAAAAGAATTTGCGTCTGACTGTTTTGAACTCTCGTGGTTATGAATAACACATTTCACTTCTAACTTCCATTGATCTGGTTCCACCATTAACCCGAGAAGCTCAAATGGGCAGCCAATCTTTTTGGTTCCTATAGACTTCCGTTTACGGTCTTTCTCAACTACTCTTGGAGTATACTTTCCCGACCTCTCACACTGGAAAAACATCATAGGAATTTTTCGACTATTTAATTTATCGCGCCGACTTATGTTGATAACCAAACCATGGTGTTTTCCTGTCTTTGTCACCCACTTAATCAACGCTTCTTGTGTATAGAACTCGGTGGTGAAGAATAAATGACTGTGGTCAGTAGCGAAAGCTTCCTCAATCCCATGGGCGACATCCGTCCCATGTTAGACAACAACAAAACACAATAAGCAATCAGGTATAATTAAAAAGGGGGTAAAAAACCTTGTTTTTTTGGATAATTTGCGCGAACCACCGGTTCAGGGCCCTAGAACCGGTGGTTCGCGGCCTTAGAACCGGTCGTACATAAACCGGTGCACCGCCGGTTCTAAGGTATTGAAATGGTGGTGCTGGGGCCTCAGTACCGATTGGACTGAGACCCCAACACCACCGGTTCGAGGCCACAGAACCGGTGGTGATGGGGCCTCAGTACCGAGCGGACTGAGGCCCCAGCACCATCGGTTTCGTGGCCATGGAACCGGGGGTGCGTAGGTCACGCACGACCGGTTTTAAGGCCCGGAAACCGGTCGTGCGTGACCTATACACCACGGTTTCATGGCCCGGAACCGATGGTGTGTGGTGAAAGCGGACAAAACCTCACCTTTTCCAGCGACGACGGCTGTTTCTCCGACGACTGAAGCTCCTTCTCCGGCGATAATTCATCATCTTTTTTCTCCGGCGACATCAAATCCTCCATGCTAATCCCTAGTTTCGAGTGATTCATGATCGATTTTATGTTTTTGTTTTGGAATGAGGTTGAATGTTTTTTTATTATATTTTGAAGTTTGAAGTTGATTTTTAAGATTTTCAGAAAACTAGACTATTTGGATGATAAATTCACTAAAGAAGAGTGTTTGTTTGGGTATAGATAGCGAAATATGTTATTTGGTGAATTTGGTATACTTAGGATACACTTAGTAGTTTTTTTTAAAATAATGGCAATTACGAGATTAATTGGAACGTCGACGGTAATTTGGTCAAAAAAGTCAAAGTAAAGTCAAAGGAGGATTTTGGGTATACTTAAACCGGAATTGGGTATATATAGCCATATCCTAATACAAAATGAAAATAAAAATTCAAATGCTAATACAGAGTCAACAAAATACTCCTACTGAATTTAACTAACCTCACATGTACAACATGTTCGTCAAATGTTATGGTGCTAACACCTTAATGAAATTATTTGCAACCATTATTGTGCTTATCGATGTGCACAATTTTATTATGATCATTCTAGATTTGTTTATTCACGTACAAAACTTAAAGTCTATATGTTTAGACTTGTTTGAGCCATTATTTTTATATAAGAACATGACAACTATATTATTTTCATAGTAGAGCTATAAATATATTTTAATTCCTTCCAATGTACACAATTCCATGACAAAACATTTTAACCAAATTGCATGATTTGATGTTATAAAAAATGACTCATTTGGATGTAGAGGTATCCATAGGTTTATTTTCAAACCAAAATGATGTAGTATGCTTTCAAAGTATTCCTTTTGAATGAGACCCAAGATGTCACGTAATCTATTTCTTATTATTTAGATCCCCAACACATATGAGGCTTCACCAAATTCTTTCATGTAAAATTTATATCATATCAAAATCTTGTACCATGTAATAAACCTAGATCGTTTGTGTCAAGAAGTATGCATCGACATACAATAATAAATAAATCATTCTGATATACGTAATCGTTGATAGATTTCTCCTCAAAGGTAAATCAAAATATTGTACCTACGAATTTTTAGTACTACCGCCTAGTTTTATATTTGAGCCCATGAATTGATTTCTTTAGTTTACACGTTATTTATGTTGGGTCTCTATAAACAAAGTCTTAAAGTTGTTATATGTAAATATTTTTTTCTCAATGTCTCTATTGAAAAATGAAGTCTTAACATTCATCTGATGAAGATCTAAATCAAAATTAACAACAATAGGCATGATTCTCCTAAATTATGTTTTTTGATGAAATTGGAGAAAATATCTTAAAGTAGTCAATCCATTTACATTGGTTGTACCCTTTTGCTTGAATGCACATTTTGTTTTGCGTGAATCAACGTGTTTGTTCTTATGGAACCATTTACAACCAAGGTCTTTCTTCCATTCATATAAGATGGAGAGATCATCTATCATATTGTCTTGCATCACTTGTACTTTAGTTCATAGCTTCACTCCATAATTTAGAGTATGAACTCTGCATATAATCTTGAAAGATGATTGGAACCTCTTCTAAAATGTTTGAAGTACCTTCATGTTCATTAAGTAATAACATATAATCTAAAGGTAAGACATTTCTTCTATCTCGTGTGCGTCTATAAAATCTAGGCTCGATGTATTTTTCAGTTTATTGACGTTGTTGAATTTTCTCATCAAGAACAACATTAACATTTTCTTCATGAGATAAAAGTTCAACATCTATCTAAAGTAATGAACTACCTAGTAAATTGTAGATGATTGATAGATTAACTTTAGGTGAAACATTAATTTTAAATACTAAATATATTGGTTCTATTTTTTCCTAAAAATAATGGTGTTCTATAAATCCTTCAATTTAAAAATGATTTATATTAAAAAAACATACGATATTTCTATCTAAAAATTCGGATGCTTAGTGGGAGTAAAATGTATAACCACGTGAGTGGTTTATGTAGCCTATGAAATGAAAGCTAACTATTTTATATTTAAACTTTTATTTGTTTGGTCATGCGTGTAAGGCGTTATTTCCATCAAACATCCCCAAACATGAAAATATCTAAAGCTAGGGTTTCGGCCTTTGAAATGTTCATGTGATGTTTTACATGCTCTAATAGGTACTCTGTTAAGGATATATCGTTCACACTAGTAAGTATAGATTACACTCTAGTAGGTATTTATCACAACACGGACTCATAATCTTTACTAGGCTTTTAGAGCCCAATAACTAAAATATTGTATTAATGCATCGTCATTTAAGATCCATTTAAACCCGATAGGTATCCACACGCTATACTTTCATGATACATATTATTATTTGTCGATCTAATATATATATAACGTAAGATTGATTATAACTATCTAATTAGACATATACCAATAAGCCTAAATACTCTAAATCTACATGGGATGCGACATTTCTAGCCCATGAAATTCTTACATTCTCAAGTTATCAAAAAAATCTTTCGTATACCATATTTCAACATCCTCGGTAAATCTCACTAAATTAAGTTTTTTAAATTTTAAACTTTCTAGAGAAATACCATATCAGTTGTAAACTCTCTCAATCGTTTGAAAAATACTACTTTCATACAAATAAAATACTACGTCATACTTCATTGTCGAAATGTCAAATTGACTACACATAAATTACTCAATACAGTGATGAATTAGATGAAAAAGAGTTCAGTTGGATAGAAACATACATAGAATGCGTCCTTAGAATTGTTTTAGTGTTATCATGGTGCATATCATAAATTCTTAAAAGCATTAATTGATTCAAAATAATTATGATAGAAAACTATAAACATATTTTTTGTGTGGTATGTCTTGTAATATAAATCACATTATTTTAAAAATAATAAAAAATTCTTGATTTTTTTTAAATCTATAACAATAATACAAGAAGAGATAGTTTGATATGTTCATATAAGCTAAAACTTAAAAAAAATTTGAGGCAACATCTTTTTTAGGTGTAACGTAGAAGTAACTTGTCAGCATAAGCACTGGCAAAGGACTTCATGGGCCAAAGATGGATCATCTGGATACATGTATATAAAGGAACTGTTAGATAAATACAGATTTGTGGCTAAAATTTAGGTGCAAAGAAATTTGCTGCAACCTAAGGCCAAGCTTAGTTGAAGACATGATGGTTGTTTCCACTAGGTCGAATACATGAGCTGAAGGTGTAGAGAGTGGGTCAAATTATGTTGTCGATGACCTCATCTGAAGCGGTCTACCAAAGCTACATGAGAAAAGCTTCAATACTTCTATATTTTGTTCTTACTTTGAACTGAGCTTTTTCATATAGGCTTCTAAGTATGATTCTAATCACATTTGTTGATTATAAGATTTAATCTGAATCATCTATTGTATTAGTGCTTTATTCTAGTTAGTGATTAAAGTGATTCAAACTGAAATATCTATTAGATTGTATTTTTCTTATACCTTTGGATTAAATTTATTTAATCTAGAGACTCTTAAATATTAAGAATTTAACGGATTTGTCTGATATGAAGTGAAACTAGAGCTTTACTTTTGAAATGTATAAATAAAAGAACCACGACAGGCATTTAGGCTGTGATGAGACGAGTGTTGTGGCGTGAGGGACAATCTAAGTGGAAAGTCTATATTCTCTAGTGAAAGAAAACTAAGGTTTTAGAGAGAAAAAGTTTGAAGCTTTGGTTATAGTTGAGTATGAGATAAACACTTGAATAGATATTATTATCTCACGTTTCTTTGTAAGCCTTGAAATGAGGTTTGTAATAGATTTGAATGATTGAGTGTTTAATATTTGAAAGGTCTTCTTATAATCTTATATTGATAATAAAACAGAGTTTATGTTTCCCGTATATGTATGGTTCTCTTCACAATCCACGCCACGTAAATTATTGTCTTGTGTTTTTTTATTATTTTATGGTATACAATGAACATGGTAAAATTTTCTTTTAGGACGAATTGGTTTCCAAAAAGTAGTGCCGTGAGTATGGATCAAAAAATAAGAGACGTATATTATTTAATAGTCTAAAGGTTTGAGAGAAATATTTCACTTTGAAACCTAAAGGCCACGAAAGATGAGTGCAATGAAGCTTAACCTATAAAAATTAAACAAAAATAATGATTTAAACCTCATTATGGTTAAAGCATGCGTAGTACATAAGAGATTGGTTGTTGTTATTCAAGAGATATCTACAGAGTTTGATGTCGCAGGTTTTGCGTAAATCTTACATTGCCTGCATATTGAGGCTGAGAGAAACAGTGATTTATAAGGTATCTAAACATTTTATGGAATTTGGGATATGGAATCAACTCGTGACAATTTATATGAAAAAGGTCTTAGGTGAATATATTATAACTCAAGAATAGATTTATACGATATCAATGGATGGTGGCAAAGAGATTCAAATATAACTAGATGATTTCAATATAATCATGCTTGACTTACATTCTTTTTTAATCACGGTGGATAATGAGAACTTGTCAATAATCCCTTATGAGCATGTTTTGGACACCATGCTATGTGGAAAAGATTTACTCATAGAAAAAGTAAAGAACTCTTTGAACCCAAACAATTTTTAAAGAAAGTCCGATCTAAAGGGTGATTATGATGGTCACATTATGAGTGTGACGGAGAAGGCCAAAAAAGAGATATTCAAGCAAGAAGAGAGGAAGCTCTTGGTGAAATTAAAAAAAGGGTCTAAAACGGTTTCCAAAATGAGATGTTATTTGTTTAAGAAGAAAGCCTGTATTAGTAGGAACTTTCCAACAAATAGAAAGAGAAATTATAATATGAAGACCGTAGGTGGAGATATTGTAATTGTATCAGATGATTGTGAGTACGTTGGTTAATAATGGTCATTTATTCCCACGTGTACAACAATAAATTAATGTTGGATTCAGGATTATCATTCTATATGACTTCAAATAAAGAGTTGTTTGAAGACCTGATATTGTTTGAACGTGGAAGGGTCATCATTGAGACAGATAAATCATATGTTGTCAAAAGGGTAAGAAATATCCGGCTCAAGTTCTCTACATGACTTGAGAGATATATTAACAATGTAAGGTATGTACCCAAAGCTTTGAGCTGGTAATAACTTCGAATATGTGAACAAGAAATTCACTAGCTATTGTGCAAAGCTTGGTGTTTCTCAACACCAAAAAATGAATGGGACTCCTGAATATAATAGGCTTGTTGAAATAATGAAGTGAACCTTACTGGGAATGTTTAGGAGTGATAAGGACATAAATTATCAGAGACTTAAAATAGTGACATTAAGGTTTCTTTCAATATATTATAAAGTTATGATAAGATATTTGTATTATTTATAAATATAAAAGACCACAATGCAATTTGTCCTTTTATGTAACAAGTTTAGTTAAAGTCTTCTTATTTGTCTACAATTAGAGCAATGGACATTAAATAAAGGGTTCGACTTTTATGATTTGAGATATACTTTTTTAAACTGTTTCCCTCTATAATATTTTCACTCTTTAATTTTCTCTCAATACTTTCATCTTCTTTTCCATAGACACGAGTTTAATTCATTTAACTCATCGAGATTTCTCTTACACTTAACATTGGCGGCCATAGTGGGAGATAATTAACGTACCTAAATAACACATCTAAAATCCAAAAAGATAAAATTCATAGTTAGTAATGTTGCTTATAATATAACCAAAGGAGACAAGACCTGATCCAACAGTTCGTGAAGCAATTAAAGTTATTAGGTCAGATTTACACAGGGAAGTAAGTGACATGGAAGAAGGTCAAGGTAATTCTAAAATTTATGAGCAGTGTAATCAATCTAACATTGAGAGTCGAATAAATTAGTTGTTAGAAAAAAAATTTAAATGACATATATGTACAAATATAACATCAAATTAGATATGGTAGATTTAAATCTCAAGTGCGTCCAACCAAGGAAAAATATGAGGTGGAAAATCCATCTGATGAATCATATATATCTCATCGGATTAGAAAAGATCATAAGAAAGCACATTTTCAATCAGATAATCAACACCGTTCTTTACGGAGAGATAAAAAGAATAAACAACGATAGAATTGGAAATATAGAATGTATCTTAACTTTACATATTTAAATCATGCATGTCCTAAAGATCCATTTCATGTTTCTCGAATAGATCATTTGATTAATTATACTTCAGGAAATAAAAGAATTTCTTTTATGGATGCATTTGCAAGGTATAACCAGATTCAAATGAATCAAAACAATCAGGGGAGTACTACATTTATAACTGATCGAGGATTGCATTGTTACAAAGTTTTGTCGTTTGGTCTAAAGAATGCAGGGGCGACATATCAGAGGATACTGAATAAGGTTTTAGCTTCTCAGATTGGGAGAAACATGAAATTTTATATTGATGATATAATTGTTAAAAGTCCAACAGATGGTGAAAACGTGAGAGATTCAGAGGAAATTTGTTTTGAATTTAAGGGTTAAACAACTAAATTTAAATCCTAAGAAATGTACTTTTGGAGGTTATCATGAACAATTAAAAGGCTTTGGTATCAATGACATCACCTTGAACTATAAAGCAGGTGCATATTTTGACAAGAAGGTTAATTGGTCTTAATCGATTTGTGTCCAGGTTTTTCTGACAATACTCTCATTTTTTCTAAGTTTTGCGAAGAACCAAAACATTTACGTGGACACCAGAATTTAAAATGGATTTTTTGAAGATTAAACAACTCTTATTATCACCTGAAATCTTGTCTAAGCCTCGAATTGAAGAACAACTATTTTTGTATATAGTAGGGTTGGACTTTATTGTTAGCGTTGTTTTGATACGAGAGAAAATGGGAGATTCAAAGACAGTTTATTATGTTAACAAGAGTTTGTTAGCATTAGAGGAAAGATATTTGAGGTTAAAAAAGGTGGATTGGTTTTACTTGTGGCTACTAGAAAAATACGCTCTTATTTTCAAGCTCACACAATTATTGTTCAAACTTATTTTCTATTAAAGAGTGTGTTACAATGACCAGATATTTATGGTAGAATGACCAAGTGGTCAGTAAAGTTGGGAGACTTTGATATATTTTTCTTCTTGAACACCAATTAAGGCTCAAGCTTTAGCATGTTTTTTGGTTGAAGTTCATTCAAGTCGATCAGATTGGGGATAGGTAAATAATAAATTGTAAAAGTTTCAACATGGGTGGTTGGAACTAATGGTAGTTATAGCATATTGGGTTCGAGTGTGGGGGTTTAAATGATTTCTCACTCTGCAGAGGCTATGTACCAGACCATTTGATTTGGATTTCATGCATCGAATAACGAGGCTCAATATGAGGCAGCATTAGTTGGGTTAAGGCTTACAAGTATTTGTGGAGTAAAACAATTCATTTGGAGATAGATTCGCAACTAGTGGAAAATCATATGACAATGATATTTGAGGCTAAAAAAGATCAATTAGTTTTGTATCTTCGTGAGCTTCGAAACTTAACTCTTTTGTTTGATAAAATGATTGTTGAACATATCAATCGATAGAAGAATACAGTTGCTGATTCTTTCGCAACCATTGCTTACACAGAAGAGTATCCATGTATATTATTATAGGAAAGTCCTTCGATTTTGACACGACCACAATAATGTAAATATGCTGATGAAGTGTTTGTTACTCCAGATACTATTGGAGGTGATTGGCGATCTAATATTATCAATTTTTTACTTAGAGGTACGTTACCTCAAGATGTGAAGTTAGCTTAAAGGTTACGATACAAGGCTCATAGTTACGTTATTTTAAGTGAAGTATTATACAAGAAATATTTGAATAGACCATTATTACGGTGTTTGGGTAAACAAGAATCTCAAGAGATTTTATATGAGTTACATGATAGTGAGGGTTCAGCTCACTATGGGTTCAATACTTTGACACGAAGGGTTTTGTTGGTAGTCTATTCTTGACCATCGATTTTGTGTGATGCTAAAATTCTACTGGGAGGGTAAGATACTTGTTAACTTGTTTCCAATTCAATTTACAAACCTGCAGTATTACTTACTTCTATATCTGAATCTATTCCTTTTGATAGATGTGTAATAGATTTAGTAGGGCCACTACTCATGTCTTCTGGAGGACATCAAATGATTATTATGGCGGTGGATTATTTTTCCAAGGGGCTGAAGCTGAACATTATATGGTACAAGAGCTAAAGATGTTATCACATTCGTTTTTAATAATATTTGTCGTCTCTTTAGAGTTCCTCAAAATATTACCACAGATAACAGTCCTCAATTTAGCAATTTAGAAATGACTTCTTTTTGTAATTCGAGGGGTTTTACACAATGTATTTCCACACATCAAGCAAACGGTCAAGTGGAAGTACCTAATAGGTCCATTTTGTAAGGTTTGAAGAAAAATTTAATAAGGAATGCGGGAAAATGGACTACTTACTTGGAAGAGGTGTTATGGGCTTATCGAATGACTCTTAGAGAGGCCAATCAACAAATTCATGTTCCCTTGCTATATGGTATAGATGTTGTAAGCCTTGGAAAAATCTATTTTACCTTCTTATAGAATACTCCATTATTCCGATGAGTAAAATAGAGAGGTAAGACAGACAGACCTTGGCATGAGCGAAGAGAAGAGAGTTAGAGCACATTTGAATTTGACTCATTATCCAACTTTGATGACGAGTCGTTATAATTCGAAGGTAAAAATGAGGGATCTTAAGGTGGGTGATAAAGTTTTGAGGAAAGTATTTCTCCATACAAAGGACAAGCAGCTTGGGAATATGGCCCCGACTTGGAAGGGTCCTTATGTGGTAGTATAGCGAGTAACACTTGGTACGTATCACATCCACGATGAACAGGGAAAATTACATCAACATCCTTGGAATATAGAACACTTGAAACTATATTGGGAATGATTTTTTCTTTTGTCAAATGTTTTATACGATTTTATTAATTTTTGGATGAGTGGCATACTCTTCCATATCCTGTTGGCCCATTAATGTTTTAATGAGGTTCCACGTGTACATTCGCGGATAGTAATAAAATTATTTTCTGGCCATCAGTTTTTTTGAACACAAATACTTAGATTATTTTGGTAACTAGGCAAAGACTGCTCATCTTTGAAGTAGTTACCCAAGTGTAACTAGTTTTTTTGAAGATGTTACACTATCATTTGAGAGGACTGTTCGAAGTGTTAACCACATTTGGGGTCCTTCTTTTATAAACTTTGATCTATCAATCTGGAAAACTTGGAATTTATCAAGGATATGTCGACCAAACATTTCTCTCATCTGTTTCTCTTTAGCAATATTTTTTCTACACCGAATTCTATCTTTAGCTATAGTCTCTAGTTTGTTTTGAGCAGACGTAACTTCTGTGCATAAAATCTTGTGCTTCTACTTCAATATTGGAGAATGGTTGAAGTACATTTGATACTTCTTCATATAGATCCTCAATAGGTAAAGTAAAAGGGTAAATAGGAGTATAAGGATTTTCATCACGCCTAAGAGTAGATGAGGGTGAACCTGGTGGAAGATTCAAACTCACAATTTCAGGCAGAAAAGATGCGGTAACTTGATGAGTAATTTGTTCAAGTTGTTCTTGAATTCGTCGAACTTCACGGTCCATATCATTGTAGAGATCTTGGATTTCATCTTTACCAATATTCTCATTGTTGATGAAATTATCATTTCTTTGGTGATCTGTCACCATAATTTACTATGTCTCCTCTACATTTTCATTTGTATTTGAGGGAGGTACTTTGACGTTTTTCTTTTTTTTGGATGCAACACTCTTTTTTATCTTCGGGGAAGGTTCAAATTTGATTAATTATTTGATGGTTGGAAGATTTTTTTTCGCTTGCTTTACTTTTGGTTTGTCTTTGTCTTCTCTGTGGCTTTGGATTTTTCAAAGAGTTGGCATCCACGTTTTTATTTTTACGCTTTTTTGTGCGGGTAAGTGGCATTGAGATCGATTTTGAACTGAAAGAATGACTTTTGTGTCAGGTGCTAATAGTATTTTCACAACGTCATTTGGTTTTGGGGACTTCATTACCTCTCCATCTGAAACGAGAACATCGGAGGAGATCCTCCATAATTGGTTGTTGACGCAATTATGGCTATGAAGGCATTGTGGAACTCATTGCCTCATGCATTTTTTGCCCAAATGAATAGTTGGGAAAACATTTCTTTGGTTGTCTTCTGACAAGATTGGTACCGTGTCAAAATGTCTATATGTAATAACAATACAATAAAAATGAGTTGAAGTACAAGATACGAAAAGTAAAAAATATTGATTAACTTACTAGTAAACAAGGTTGGGTTTTGATGGATTCTCTGTGGAAATTTATTTTCCATTTTCCCATGCTCGAGAAATAAAGAAGAATATTTATTTTTAGAACTTGTTCGCTTCGAGGAGATCATCAATTATCTTGAAATCATCTCCGAGAGTGATATAGTCGAAGGGTAGTATCAGATGTTTTGAAAGACCAGTCATTACAATAAAGTCTTTGATAGAAATATGAATGTTTCCTTGTCTGGAGGCCATGATGACAGATAAGAGTGTGAACCATAAATTCGGACTTGCTTGTGTTGGGCACGGATCAAGAAGTTTGAAGTATCCCACTATCATTGAGTCTAATGAGAATCGAAGTCATAAGTTGATAATTTCATGATAGACCACAAGCTTATTTACTCCACAAAAGAGTAAATTCTTTATGTTTTAAGGTAAGCAAAGCACAACATTATCTGGAAGTCCCCCACTGTTTTCTTAATCGTTCTGCGAGAGCTTGACTATAATATATGTATGTCATGTTTTCCAACATAATGATATATTCGGGGAGGAACGGATTCAGGTTGACAATTAGAGTTGCATCAATGTCCTTGGGTAGTTCTATAAGACCTTTATGTTTATTTTTCTTTTTCTCCGGAGCTGTTTTTTAAAGTATTGTCTTCGGATTTTGAAGCAGCACCAATTTCTGTAAAGTCACAATTCGAGTCTGTCTCTGTCTCTGTCCTTAAATCTGATTCAGTTTCTTCTTGAGACGCTTTGTCTCGCAGTTGAAGTGTAGCTTTGTTTTTAGTGGTAACTTGTCAATTAGAGGTTGTCTTTGTGTTGGGTTGAGCGGTCTTTGAAGGAGTTGGTTGTGACTCTTTGTGAGTCACAGCAATATCCTCCGGAGGAGGATAAGGTCTAGGATCATGTGGAGCATTGTTATCTTCGAAGTCTCTCATGGCTACAAATGAGTTTTTTCTAGGAGGATGAGTTTGGTAAGAGTGAGGATTGGATTGAATTCGAGGCATCTCTTTACGTGAACATCGAGGTGATTTAGTATAAATTATTGAAGAAGATTTTTATTCTTTATGAGATGATTTTCTTTGCGTTTCTTTATGATTTGTTTGAAAAAGAATGAAGATGGGTCCAGAATGTGTTGAATAGATTTAGGTGAACACCTACCAAGAACTGGGGTGGTTGGACTTTGATTTTGGATCATCGAAGAATCCTGACCGAGGACAAAATTACCGTATAAAGTGTTTTGAGTAAATTTTTTTGGAGAGTTATATAGTACTCTTGTTGCATGATATCCAACAACTCTTTTAGTGACATATAGATAGTCGTATATACATAAATGGTTTTCTAGTAAATGGAGATTAAAATTCATATTTACTCTACTGAACCCAACATGTTATCAAACATGTTGCGACACAATTTACTGTCTCTTTAATTTTTATCTTGATCTCCAATTCATAAGCCAATAGATATTAATCTACCGAATCGTGTTATCAGACAAATTTTACTATTATCATATTTTAAAATGATTAACATTATGGAAAATGTAAGATTATCGCACTATTCACCGAATTGAATTTTTAGTTTAATTATAATTTGTTTTATCTAAAACATTTTGAAATGCTATATTTTTTAGTGTCTTTACTACTTTATTTAAAACAGTAATAAACTAGCTTTTTTATATGTCGGAAGTTATAACCAATCTTTTATTCAATGATGTATTTATACTTCATACATCATGTTATGTTACTCTACTGTACCTGATCTACTCTAAATATATTTATCAGTCTCTCTTCGACCCCTCTATCATATAGTTATTGATCAGATAATCCTAATCTTTTAAAAATAATATAACATTTATAAAATTATATATAAGTAAAATAGACTTAAGTAATATCTAAAAGCAATATATGAGTTTTAATAATAGCAGGAGAAGAAATATTAGCTCGGTTTAATAATAATTTAACCAATTCTATATTTTTGTTTTCTTTTCTTATAAATTATTATAATTAGCTATTTATTTTTAATATAAGAGGATCCTCACCTTTTTAAATCTTAGTACCATTTTTTTTGTAAAAAAATCAATAAATTTTATTTAGTTTATAGATTCAATAATATAACTACTTTTAATGTAAGATCCTCAAACATAACAACTTATCCTTCCATTTTTATCACCATATTATGCATGCTCAATGTATCAGCTACACGTTTAACTGCTCCGGAACTATGTTTGATAAAAAAAGTAAATTGTAGGGTAAATAGAGTTTGTCTTGACCCTACAGATGCAATGCGTAGAACTCGATGTCGTAAGTGATGTAGTTAAGTTTGGCCCCTCCTAACTTCTTACTGAAGTATGCAACTTTTTGCCACGTTGGCTCAAAATAACCCTAAAAAGTCTTTCCTTTCATGAAATTGGTAATAGGTGCCATTATAGTGCTAAAGTCATGAATAAATCATCAATAGAACAACACCAACCCATGAAATAACCGGTACTCACCAATAGATATCGGTGGTGGCCAGACTTGAACTCTGCTATTTTAGATTCGTCAACTGATAGTTTATCTTTCGATACTACATATCCTAGGAAGAGGACGAAATATATTAGAAATGAACATTTTTTTCAAATCTCCGTAGAATTTCTCACACCTCATACCATATAAAACTTGCTACAGATGTTGTAAATGGAGTTGTTCGTTAATGCTATAAATCCAGTATGTTATCAAAATAGACAACGAATCATTTACCAATAATAGGGAAAAAACCCGATTCTTAATGCGCATGAAAGTACTGGGTGCATTAGAAATGACAAAAGGCATTAACATCCAATCGAAAAAACTTCTCCGGTTTTGAATGTCGTTTTCCATTCGTCTCACATTCAGATACACAACTAGTGATACCCGTTTTTTAAATCCAGCTTCGTGAAAACTTTTACACCATTTAGCTGGTATAAAAAATCCAGCCTAGGAATGAGAAATCAGTATCTCACTATAATCTTGTTGATAACTATACTATCCACGTACATCCGTATAGAAACATATTTCTTAGGTGTTAACAATATCGGGATTCCACGACGACTAAGGCTCTCACGCATATGGCCCTATGTCAATAACTCCTCGATCTGCCTCCTTAGCTCCTCATGCTCTTCCACACTCATTCTGTAGTGAGGAAGGTTAGGTAGGCTAGTGTCATGCACTAAATCAATATGATGATGGATGTCTTATAATGGAGGAAGGTCGGTAGGCAAATCATCTCGAAATACATCAGGTAATTTACACAACAACGAGCGAACTCACTCAAGAACACCAACAAATGGATCATTGGCACATTTTTAACAACCAATAAATATGCAATTCCATAATCACTAGCCTGATCTAAAAAAAAATTACAAGCTAGAATAATTATACCAGACTCTTGTGACATAGTGCGTGCGTGCGGGTTTTGAGGTCACTTCCTTAGATGGCACTAATGTAACTTTACTATTATTCCACGTAAAGCTATAATATTTTTTTTCTACCGTCATAAGTGCAACTCCTATCAACTTGTCACACTCACCTCAAGATAAGGTCTCATGCATTCATACTAATAACTTCACATCATGTATTATCCATATAATCACGAGCATAAAAAAGATACTAGACATTACTAAGAAACGGTTACATTACTGTCTTTTTTTATCGTAGCAAGCTTGTAGGGGCGAGGTAATTTTTATTCTTCAATGCCAACTTCTACAGAGCTTCTTCAGAAATTATGTTTTCACAACTAACTGAATCTATCACGAATTTTCATATTTTGCCTCCAATAATGCGAACGTACTAAAATCTATTGTTACTCAGCCAGTCATCATAGTCACTACTCACTTTAGACGCAATACATTCATGCCTCTGACCAACAGTTTCCAAACGTCTTATACATATAATATTTCCATGGTAAGCTCATCAATAACATTTTCCTCCTCTACGTTATATATTGGATCGTCCTAAAACTGAAAACCAACAGTTAGTGTGACCAAACCCTTTCATTGTTGTGGTGGTTTAGGGCAGTTTGCTATAATGTGGCATGGCTTGTGTAAACGGAAAAACTTTGGTTTTGAAGAAGTGCTAACATCATAAAATTTACAATGCTAGACTAGGGCCTGAGATTTGTATTTTTCAGAATGCCGTAGGCGATGGTTTCACAGTATCTCTACCTTGTAGTTTTCTTGAGAGCACTTTCTCTAGGTGTAAGGTACGCTGATGTTGTTCAGATACATTTACAAGATCAAACATGTTTAGAGAATCCTGAAATCCATGGCTCATTATCCTAATATAGCGAGATACCAACTGTTCATCTGAATCAGCAACATCGATACGACTTTTGAGTTTAAAAATTTCTTACTATATTCATCAACAAACCTTGAACCCTACTTTAAGTTTTGTAATTTATTATACATAGCTTTCACATAATTATAAGGTAAAAAAAACCGACTTAAGTTGTTTCACAAGTTTATCCCATGTATATATTTGTTATTTACCTTGCCTTAACCTCGTTTGTTTCAAGTACTGCCACCACGATGCAACTTGACCCCAAAAATTGGTGGCGAATAAATATACTCTCATTGTCTATGACGTGTTTGAAATATAGGATTTCCTCCACGGATCTGATCTAATCTAAAAAATATTCAGGGTGAAGACCCCCGTGAAATTTTGAGAACTCGAGTCTATACCCTGACTACCACTGAATGCTTGTATTCTCATTAAAATCATGATCCATTAGTTTCTCAAAGGAATATAAATGGTGTTTTTATAGAGGAATACAATCTCTGTCCTCATCTCTACGCGGAGCAAAAGGATTCTGGCCCACGATGTAGTCTCCTTCAGAACCCAATGATAGGTTGCACGACTCTAGAGCTCAAAATTCGGTGCTCATCCTCTGTATCTTTGTTGGCATATGCTTCAACTCTTCTTCTATCATGCTCAGTTGTTTCCCAACTCTCTCGAATATTTGTGCGTTGGCGTGATCCATCAACTTTACATGATCCAGATCCTCTCGATGGTAGATTCTAGTGATTTATGCGGTGCTTCTCCTTCGATTTTTGCCTGGCGGCGTAATTCGTACGTGCAGGTATCTGATGCATTAATACCAAATTAATATATGAAAAGTAACAAAAAATAAGTAGAGCCAGATAAACCGTAACCCTAGGGTGTATAGAACTTCCAAAGTTAAGACAATAATTATCAAATTATCAAAAAGCTCTTTAGGAAGTATGTTTTTAGAGCATAAATAGAAAATGCTCAAAACCCTAACCGAAAATTACAAAATATCCAGAAATCAATAAAATACGGTCCAACCTAGTTTGAATACATTTGGACTTGCTGTGCTATTTTAAATAAATTATAAATTATTTAAAAATTGGAAAAACACACTAAAATAATCGTTTTGCACCCTAAACACTAGATTTTAGAGCCCAAACTTCGTGTGGTCTATGGCCTCCGCTAGATCTTTGGCATTGGATGGGTTGTCAGGATCTTCAGTTTGAGTAGTTTATGTGCCAGAATCCAATACCCAGTGTAGCAGCAAAGCCTATTTCTATTTTTCTCTAGGATAGTTAGGTAGTTATGGGCTTGCTGGGCTACATCACTATCATATTGGGTGAACCCCACATTATATACTTATGGACTATGGAATAGTCCTCTATGTCTTGATGGTTTTAATTCTCTTAATGCTTTTACCTAGTTGTTTTGTAACTTCGGTGGTAAGAGCTTTGAACTTTCCATGGCTTCTGAATTCTCATGAATGAGGTAGAGGTACCAAAAATGAGATAAATCTCTATAAACGATATTAAGTAGCTCATCCCTTACAATGATTCCTTTGGAAATGGTCCATAGATATTAGTATGAATCAACTCCAAGATTTTGCTTGCTCTATTTTTCCATACCCTTTTGGTTTTGGTATGTTTCTTCTTGATAGACTTGATACAAGTACCAAACTCTGAGTAATAGAGGGGACATAATAAACCTTGAGCTACAATCTTATTTATCCTTACTTTGGATTTATGACCTAACCGTTTGCACCACAGTTTAGAGAGTTTTTAGTTTTATTAATCTTATCCACTACTAGTTGTGCATTCATGGAAATATTTTGATTATCAACAATATCTAATGGATACAAGTTATGTTCCATTATCGAGCTACCATAACCAACATTCATATTATTATAAGAGAGATTTAAATAATTGTTTCCCAAAAGACAAGAATGACCATACATGTCAAAATCTTTAAAAGAAATCAAGTTCTTTCGAAACCTAGGAACATACACAATAATATCCAAAAATAATATATATTATGCAGGAAACGTTAAATTGAAATGACAAATGCCCAATATTTTGCATGAGATCACATCAACTGTGAAATTGACCTCTCTTCCTAACATAGCCTCATTGTATCTTTTAACCCACCATATACTCAGATTAACTTCTGAAACAACCAAAGACGTTAGATTACTTTTACTTAGTAAATAAACTCAACATTTCTCACAGTTTTTCTTGAGATGTTCTTTTTCTTTGTAGAAGAAGCATCGACTTAAGGCTTCTTATTCTTAGTCGAGCCATGGCCAAGTCTTGTGAAATCACACTCTCATATATACCCTGTCCCCTTCTTGGAGTCTATTATGTTTACTATAGTGTGCTCCTCTTTAATAATTTCCTCTTGTTTTGTAGTGTGAGTAATCAATTTATTAAATGTTGTGCACTTTTCCTCGCATGCACTAGTAAGTGGACTGGAAATGATTAATTTCTCCATCAAGATATTAGAAAATGAACATTATCACATTTTATTCAAGTAAGTATACATTGCTTTCCTTTAACTTGGTCGCAATCATAGACATCTCCAAAATGTTCTCTCGAATGACATATTGTCCACTATACTTTCGGGTAGAGATTTCATTCAAGAGAAGTTGCATCTCTACCTTGTCATTTTTGGAAAACGATTTCTAAGCTTATTTGAGAAGCTCTGAGGTATTGGTAGTATCCTCTAGGACATGCTCATGAAACACAACTGGTATCTCATGAAACATGAAGGCCAAGAATAATCTATTAGACTGTTCCTAGTTTTCATACTCCTTTGTTTCCTCATGTGAACTTTCATGATTAAGAGTATTTGGTTTAGGTTTCATTAGTGCAGTGTCATAATCACGACACTTGAAGAATAATTCAATGTCTTCATTCTAATAATTAAAATCCATGTCATCTAGCATTTGAGATTTTTTCCCCATCAAATTGTAACCCACAACAATAACTCGAATGTATATATAACACACAAAACATAAGTAAATTTGACATATAAAAACTTAACGTACTTGAACATGGCGTACACACGTAAAACATAACATATCATGGTAATAAGATACTAGAGGGGAAATCATACAAAAACATATTTGTGAGAATGGAACATTTCCATTAATCATTATTTAACTATTTTTAGTACCGTTGAAACTCTCAGGAGGAATGATTTTACCTACTTAAATTAAAATAACCTTAATTTTCTTTAGTACGTGTGAAACCCTCCGGAAATCTGATATCACGCATCTTAGTTAAAGTAAACCCACTAACTCATCTAATATTTTCAAGTACTGTGAATGATTTTACCTACTTGAACTAAAAAAAATAAAATTAATTTTCACTAAAGTTTCTCCAATTGACGATTAACTTAAATCTAAATAGTAACCTTACGGAGGAGCGAAAATATTTGAATTGAATTAATCCCGTAAACATTTTCATATCATATGATCCTCATAAGATGAATTAATATTCTCGAGCACCAATTAAAAGATTTTATGATTCACATACTAAAATTTGAAATCTTAATCATGCATATTTATATAATCATTCAAACATATAGAATATTTATTTCAAAAACACATAGAAAATAATAAAGCATGTCTAAGCACTTATCATGTGAAATAAATAATAAAAAGTATTAACTTAATTTTAAAAAAAAATTATGCCCACTGTCATTGTCGTTGGGTCGATCCAGACCAGCCATCAACAACTCGTGGCTTCTTCCGGCATTGTTCCAGCTAGAATTCACTTGATGTTTCCAACACGAGGAGTCGGTTATTTTATTTTTCAAGTTGTGGCGATCATCGATAGCAACAACAACTAGTTGGCCATGGTGAATGCAGTCGGACAACCTTTGAACCACAATAACATATAGAGTTACACCATCGATGAGCAGATGTCCATCTAGGTATGCTTTCTCAATTTAAATCAGGGTTTGGGTATTGCAAAATTCGGAAGAGAGATTCTAGCAACCAAATTAAACTTATTTATTATAAAAAAAAATCCAAATTCGATAAAATGTACATCTTTATTCATATAAGTTAAACATTTAATCATACTTCTCTTATGAACAAATCAATCTAGTCATGAGTTTTTTATATAAATCCTAGATCCATACCCTTCAAAGTCTACTAACGAATAATTCCAATGGTGTGGATCTGGTATATAAAAAAATACTTATGATTCAATAAAATATATACATGTTGTTCATCCTATGAATCATAAGTGGATTTTTTTGTAGTGATACCAATTGATAGAACTATATTAAATCGTCCAATATAGTTTATCATACACAGGGATCATAAACCTTTATATATTGTGATTAATTAATAGATATATGATATAGAACTTAAGGGTTTCCCTCCAATCTATTGTTAGTGGTTCATTTCTCCTTTAAGCTCTTTTAGATACATGATAGTCGTGGATTTATAAATACAACAAAGCGATGAATAACCTGATAGATTTAGATGAAAAGAATACTTTAACCTTAGTCTTCTTTATATAGGAAATACAATTAGTATCCATAATTATATTAACCCTATATACTTTAGGCAAATTTTGATCGGGAACCCCAACCACTAAATTGATTTATCAATTATTCTTTGAATTATTAACTAATCTTTACGTGTTTAGATTTTGGCCTAATCCTTCACAATACTCAAATTCAAGTGAGTTACCACATTTATATCTCCATAACGCACTTTCACGTATATGGCTAATTCTTATTTAGTTATATATAATAATTTAATCTCTACTTATTGACAATGACAAAATATATATCTAGTATATCGATCCATATTTTTCGAGCGATGTTTCTTATAATTCAAAAAAATAAATGTGTGTATTCTATTTGACTTTGAAATAGGAATTCGTAATATTGTAAACTAAATGATTGGGAATCCTATTATTGGCTATATCATTCACTTTAAAAAGAATTAAAAATGACAATTCAAAATAGTGGTGATCGAGACCCAATTATATTATTTAAGTAAAATGTTTGTGTTTAAAAATACCGTTTTGGTCACATGACATAATTGTTCGAAATACATTTACGAATTATTTTAGACGAATTTAATTATCTTTACATTGAAATAGAATTCAAACTAAAAAATATTACGGTATCTATAAATATTATTCTTGAAAAATAAAATATATTATTTAATCCTTAGAAGTATCAATCTCATGTGATCCAATAAATTTTGGAATATTAAAATAGCGACAAATGTTAAAAACCATGAAAGATAAAAGGTTAAAAAAATATTAAAAGTCATGAAAGATAAAAGATGGTCCGAATTACTATGCTATAATTTGTCACAAGACAGAGTAAAGGATATTTACGGGTTCCTCCAAACAAAATAAACAGAATAAAGGGTATTTTATCTTTTATATTAAAATTTATTATTCGTATAAAGTCATTTTGCTCTCCGCGAAACAAATATTATGGAATTTATATTTGAAAAACCAGATGATTTTTTTTTTCATTTTAGATATTATAAATTTGATAAAGAGATAAAAAAATGTATAAATGAAAAAAATAATTTACATAAATGAAAAAACCAACCGAAGTTATACTCCATTAGTTCCATCCCATCAACTTAAGTTGTGTATTTAGACCGTTATCTGTGATGTATAGAAAGGGAAGACTTTGACTTGCTCTCTACCTCATATTTCAAGAAGATAAGAAGAATTGCACTCGTCTACCTACCATAAATGAATCTTTATTTTTTCTTTTCGAGGGAACCAATACCAAATAAATAAATTTTAAATTTTTTTGGGAAAGAATCTACAACCGCTTATCGTTCTGTCGTTCTCGAATTCAGAGCACCATCACCATTAACGACCAAAATTAGTTTATTTTATTTTTTCAATTGTTACATTGGAAATTTTAATTGTTGATCTTATCGGGATAAGATAAATTCTTCTCGAGTGTTCCTTATTCGAAGGCACATTGAAGTCATTCAGTTGATGAAAAAATTAGTTTCGAAAACTTTTTCATAGTCTGAAGACAATATCGCTATGTCCAGTTGATGAAAAAAATGGTTTTGAAAACTTCTTCATAACCTGAAACAGCATCTCGATAAGCAATTTTTACCTTGATTCGACGATTCGTAGCTAATTTAAACTCCTTCAGTAACCGGTCAATACGATCATCATTGAAACGGTTGGTATGTCCCCTCATACTCAAACAATCTTCCCGATCTTCATGACCATGTGTGTTGTTCTCTTCTTTAAACCTTAAATCAGAGTAATCAGGCTTTAGAAACGTGCTTCCCCATAGCAGGAACTGAGGTTCTGATACCAAACTGATGACGCCGCGGAAATAGAAAAAAAAACAACGATAGATGAAACTCTAATTCAAGGGTAACATTATGAAACCCTAATCTAAGGGTAACAAAGACTGAAATTTCAGAGATAAAAAATATATTATTCCAAAAACTTATTTAAAACTTAAGGTATATGATGCTTTATATAATAGTTACTCAAAACCCTAAATTAATATACAAGGAAATAAAATAAATATTTTGAAATAAAATAAAATAAAATCTTAATATAATTAGATTTGATTTAAATACATAAGATATTTGAATAAAATAAAATAAAATAATAAAGGTTTTTGTTTGGACTTTTTGGGCTACAACAGTAAACCCCTAAGTTTGAAATAATAACTTGCAAACCAAAATCAGAAAGTAAACCATACAAAGTAACAGACTCAGTCAAGAAAGTGTATGGAGAAGGTTTCGCACTCATGATCTTTAATCACAATTATACATTACTCAACCAACTCGACTAGCTCTTGGGGGCAATCCTGGTCTGTTTGTATTACGAAGTGGTTTGACTTGTCGACCAGATTCCAAAATGCTACCTAGTATATTCAGGATCATCTAATATGATATGAAAACCAATTTCATTCGAGTCTTTCGGGGTGCTTATTTTGTGTTACAAAGCTACCTCGGTGGTTGACACTGCAACCACTTTAGCCACCGATGGAACAACCCTTGTCGAAATCCAAAATCACATCATAAGATTTAATAATGATTTTGAACTAATAACTATCTCGACTTCATCCACCTCAACTCTGGTTTGCGGATGTGTAGGCGTTTTTTCGTGGAGAACGTCCAAATAGAACGATTGGTTTATATCTTTTAAATATTAGATGTGATGGTAAGTGTTAAGTATAAACAGTGAATAATTGGAAGCAAAATATCTTTTCGAAATTCATATGCTATATTAATTAAACATTTTATATTAATTGAATATTTAATTTTCATTGGATTTTATATATTAATTAAATTTGTATATTAATTTAGTCTCTCATATTAATTAAATTTTTTATGAATTCGTTTTTTGTATTTATTAGAGTTTTTATTTAATTAGTTAAGATTTATCAAGATCAACCTATTAATTAGAGAAGATAAATACTGAATAGAGAGTAGTGTGAATCACACAGTCGTTTGTTATAAAAAGTGATATAGTCCTTTGTGGTTGAGAGTCCTTGAAGCCTACTTATTTGTAAAAGGAGTGGTCATTTCCCGTGTATGTAGGATTTTTGTTACGATCTAAACCACGTAATCTCTTTTGTGCGATTGATTCATATATTTTTTATCCTCTTTCTTGTTAACTTTGTTCTTGAAATAAGGTAAGAACCGAAGCTTGTATTGCCTATTTTGGCCTCACGGTATTGTTCGCCAACTGTTGGTGACTATTTTGGTTGTGTTAGTAGGATTCACCCTAGCAAGTCTTGTAAGGGTTGTTTCAAATCTTGTTTGGATATTGTTAGTTTCCCTAACAAGTGGAAAAACTATTTATTAAGGAAAAATACAAACTAATGGATACTACCACCAATCCTCTAATTGAAGTAAGAGTTTTACCGATATCTTGAGTGCTCGTCTTAAAGTTGAGCCTGAGTGGGGTGTAAAAATTAATATTCTAAAAAACCAAGGATTCAAAGGTCCTAAAGAGAAGAAGTAAAAAAGTTTTGGCGTTACCTTTATCGACAATCTTTCTAACAAAAAGAGATAAGTGGAAGAGATCTATCGAAATAACTTCCTGCAAAAATAAAACTACTTCTACCAACGTCACAACTCATCTTTAGCAAAAATCTCTCTGTCGTTGGAAAAGGTGGCCCTCCATTCGATCTTGTTGAAAGTTGTCAATATTTACATTTTGGAGACAATAGATGTATCTCACTTTCAATTGCTACTGTTGAAAAACAACCATATCCAATTGTTTATGTAGGATCATCATCATCTTTATAGCTGAAATCATTTTAACGATCACTTCCTACTTCAGTGTCCAAGATCATAATCATCACATCTATTAAATACCAAACTTCTTAAACGAAAAATGGAGCTTAACCTAGAGGTTAAAACTTCTTACTTTAAGAGAAAATCCACAGCTACTAAAAAACCCATTTTTAGCCTTTACGATTACTTATATATTAGTGAAAAGGCTGATGAGTACTCGGAAGCAGGGGTAATATATAGTTCTCCATAATTTTTAACTCAAACTATCATAAACGGTAACTTGAACCCTAATCAAAGTTCTTCTCAATTTCAGAGTTCATCCAACCCAGATCTTAACAACCGTTTACCAAAATCCTCTCGACGGTAATCACCACCACCGCAGCTTCAAAACCTCTTCCAAATAACCGCAAAGAAACACAAAGCGTATCAATTCACAAAAATTAAAAAATTATTCATCACCCATCAACACTGATCCACCTCGAACTTTAAGCAAAGAGACTCATCGAGTTCAGTCAAAGGCTCATCTCTCCCCAAACATTCCCATAAAAAAAGAAGCATTTGTAGTTGTGGAAGACCTCGAAGCTGATAACATTCCACGAAATCTTATCCAAAATACAACAGATAATCATATACTATCGTCTCTTTCCTCTACGTAGATTGTTGAGACCAACTTGGAGCCAAAACAAACTCCTTCGAATACCCAACATCAAAATTTTTTGTCAAGCTCAAATCCTCCTCAACCGGTAGACGAAGCTTCTGAAAAAGACATTTATTCAGAGGAAATGATAGAACAAACTCAAATATTGAACCTATAGAAAATGGTGATGCTTCTGAAACTGAAGATGATGCTTCGAAGAAAGGTACACCATAGAAACAAGTCAAGAAAAAAAAGTGCCAACTGTGCTTCTTGAAAATATTGCTGTCATAGTCAGTGTGAATATAAAACCATTATTCCACGAATATATATTATGACACTAAAGAATGTGCCACATGAATATTACAGTCAACCTCTTCTCGGACATCTAAAGAAAACAATAGGGGAATTCCAGATAATGTGGAGTTTCGACTACTAGAAAAAAGAGAAACTCCACTTGATTGTAAAGCATATAAATTGGTGGTCTATTTTGAGATCATTTAACACTTCGGTTCCTATTGGACTTAATGATAGTAGAGTACTTCGAACTCGTGGATCTCTACCCTACACAAGTAGAACCAAATTTATGGTCCACTCTCATACTAGTGATTATGGTTTCTAGACTAAGCCAGACCCCTCTCTCCATTAAATAATTTATTTCCATGACTGTCTTTTTCAAAGGTCCAGTATGATTTAAAAATTATTAATGATCTTCTCGAGGCTGACAAGTTTTGGAAGCAAAGGTTCGTCTTCACATCTGGATCATGGGAGAATGACAAGAAAATATCATAAGAGAACCCCTCAAGACGCAACCTTATTTGGAGAAGTAAAAGTAATTTCTCTTATCTTTTGTTCCACTCTTTGAAACTTATATATTATTTTTTCACACATATTACTAATGTATGCATAAATTCTAAGGATGTACAAAGCTTGCAAGAAGAATACAAAAAAAATCTTTGCCAAGCTGGCCACCAGGGCAGAAAATGCATGGGGCAATGGGTTCCATTTAGGTTTCATGCCCATAAGCCTCATCAACAATCACCTATAAAGGATCTCCACAGATAATATCCTACCATAAGATTTGATGGAGCCCCCAAACACAGATGATATTGTGAAGAGACTAGTACCACCTGATGGCAACGTCATTCTGCCAGTTTGAAATAGATCTTAAAGTCATATACCCTAAAAAAATAAGGATAAAAAGAAAAAAGCAATTGCCCGCTCCACTATAAATCCGTAGCAACCAAAAGGAGAGAGGAAAACCAAGAGAAAGGAAAGAGAAGCTAGTCTTCCAACCATTAAAGAATTAATCGAGGCTAACCTTCTCAAAAAAGAAAGAAATTTGTTGCTTCGAAAAAGAGAAAGACCTCTTTAAATACTGCTCCAACCAAAAAGGCAGAGAAGAGTATTTGAGTTGCCTCCCTCAAAATCTGAAGAAATTATTCTTGAAGATCACAAAGGAGATGAAAGCTTCAATTCTGAGGAACCTATTGGTGCAGAAGAACTTGAAGACCTTTACCAAGATATGGATCCTTTAGTTCAACAGATCCAATAACAACTTTGGACTCAACCCTTCCACCAGTTGCCTCATAATTTGTTCTCAAGGCTTACAACAATCAGAGGTTCATCCCTACAAAAGAGCCATTTTCTAACCTGGAAGCAGCAACGAAAATATTGTTCATGTCTTTACAAATAATCCAAATATCTTCTTATAACTATAAAATTTATCATAAATAACCTTAGCACTATTACATTATACCCATAATATTTCATATCGTTATCAGTAGCCCCCATAGTTCTTATGAGGCACAATGAATAAGAACTAGTTATTATCGAAAATCACAGTAGATGGAAACTCTTAATTGCCAAAATCTAAATCGCTTCAGATTTTAAAATTTCTATCTCCTCATCAAAATGGTTTGTAAGAAATTGAGGTAACGTAGCTTTTAGTAAAAAGATTGAGGATATCAGACCTCCAATCACTTTAAATTATGTATGTGTAACAAATACTTTCTCATCATATTTACATTGTTCTGATTGTGTTAAAATTGAAGGACTTTCTAACACCAATATCCATGAATATTTCTATGTATAAGAAATTGATGCCAAAGAATCAGCCAATATATTATCTCTTCGATTAATATGCTCGATAATCACTTTGTCAAAAAAAAGAGTCAAATTTTGAAGCTCACGTAGATACAAAATTAAATGATCTTTCTTAGCCTCAGATACGCCTACCATATGATTTACCACTAACTGTGAATCTGTTTCCAAACAAACTGTTGTCGCTCAAAAAATATTTGCAAACCTTAAAACAGCTAACGCAACCTCTTATTAAGCCTCATTATTCGACACATGAAAGGCAAATCGAATAGCAACTAACTAAACCCTTGCACTAGATCCCAATATGCTAGAACCATCATCGATTCGAACCACCCATGTTAAAAATCTGGAATTAATTTTTTATCTATCCCTTCATCTGATCGGCTCGAATGAAATTTGACCAGAAAATCATCTGAAACTTGAGCTTTAATCACCATTCGATGAGCAAAAGTGATATCAAAATCTTCCAATTCTACTGACCATTTGGTTATTCTTCAAGAAATATCTGG
The DNA here is from genome assembly GCA_036936605.1 of Limnanthes douglasii subsp. nivea. Classification (NCBI taxonomy): domain Eukaryota; kingdom Viridiplantae; phylum Streptophyta; class Magnoliopsida; order Brassicales; family Limnanthaceae; genus Limnanthes; species Limnanthes douglasii. The sequence continues at coordinate 378,903,749 of JAUPFV010000001.1, forward strand.
ACGTTGTTACACATCATTTAGTGGGAAAGAATTTCAAACCACAATGGTGTGAGCTTGAAAATAAAGACGCATTTTCCTAACAGCCACCACTAAAGCCAAAGCCAATTTTTCGACCTTCAAATTCCCTTTCTTTGATGCCAGCAAACGTTTGCTAACATAATAGACTAACTTTGAAACTCCCTTATCTTCACATATCTAAACAACGCTCATAGCAAAACCAGACACTGCTATATATAAAAACAAATGATTTACAATTTGAGGCTTAGACAAGTTCTTTAATCTTTGAAAAAGTCATTTCAAAATTTTGTGTCCACATAAACTCTTTGGGCCTTCGTAAAACATAGAAAAAAGGAAAACACTTGTTAGAAAATCTTGAAATAAATTGATTAAGAGCAGCTAAACTTCCTATCAAGATTTGCACCTCCTTTATAGTTCGAGGCGACATCATCGATACCAGAGCCTTTAATTGTTCAGGATCAGTCTCTATCCCCTTTTCACTAATGATATACTCTAGAACATTTCATGATCGTACGCCAAAGGTACATGTTTAAGGATTTAGCTTCTATCAAATAACCCTTAAATTTAGAAAAGTTACCTCTAAATCTTTCAAGTGTTCACCATATGTTAGACTTTTAACCATCATATCATGAATGTATACCTCTATATTCCTCTCAGTCTTAGAAGAAAAATCCTTATTCACCGACCTTTGATATGTTGCTCCAACATTCTTTAGCCCGAATGGCATGAATCTATAACAATGTAGTCCTCTATCAGTGATGAATACAGTACTTTTCTTATCTTTTGGATCCATTTGAATCTAGTTATAACCTGCAAAGGCATCCATAAAATAGAGAATTTTATTCCCTGAAGTAGAATCAACCAGCTGATCTATTTGAGGGATATGAAATGGATCTTTAGGGCAGGCTTGATTCAAGTTTGTGTAATCAACACACATTCGCCACTTTCCATTATTCGTTTTAATTAATAATGGGTTTGCAGTCCATAAATGATATTGCGCCTCCCGAACTATTAGTATTTCTAGACATGGAATAGCTCTCAGAGATTGTTAAAGATTCAAAATACTCACACAAGCTTTGAACTCGTCCCTGCTCCACTGGTTCATCGACAGCTCGTAAAATTAATTGATCTGGATTTATGTTCAAATATTTCAAGGTTACATCAAACTCATCACATTTAGAATCTATAATTACCAGTGCACTTTCTTGCTTCAAATTTGGATTAGCAGATTGCTGTGTAGATGAGATTTGAGTTTCCTATCGACTATTTTCCCATTTAACTAAGCTTGCTAATTGTCCATTTTCTATTAAAACTTGTATCTTATTCTGCAACGTTATACAATCTGCAGTGTCATTTCCAATATCATTATGATACTTGCAAAATACGTTATTGCTCTCTTCTCTTGGTTTGTTTATTGGAGCTGGCTTTTTAAACCTTACATGATCTTTAGACTACTCAAAAATAGCAGGAACATTCTCAGTGAAGTCAGCATAATACTTTGGCCTTATGCACTAGTTTGGCCTTGGTCTATAATGTTAATTATTTTATGATGTTTGAAAAGAAACTCCTCATGTTCGAGGAGTTATATTGTTATTTGTTATAGGACGAGGAGGTTCCTGATAACTATGATTAACAGTTCATTGCCCCGAAATGTTCAGTACAGAGTCAGGTCTACCTCAAACTCTTGTGGACTCTTCTATTTTAATCGGATATTCTACTTGAGCCATTAAAGCTCCAAAAGTTAAGGTGCTTCTTTTTGTTGTCTCTTTTTCCATATATCATGGTAACAACCCTTGTATATAAGCAACCATAGCCACCAATTCTTCACAGTCATCCAATCCCATTTTCGTCAACACAAAATACCTTGTATAATCTTTCGATTTTTCTTCCACAACCTGCTTACATTGTATTATCGTATCCCCATTAGCTCACATTTCTTTGCTTCCCATGAACTGTCATCAGAAAGCTATATAAAAGTCTGTGAAGTTGGTAACAGATCCCCTCATAATTCTATTATACCACTTCAATCTAGTGCTCTTGAAGTCTGAGAAAACGCTCTTTATACCAGCCTTTCATCATCTTCAAAGTTTATTATATATTTTTTGATTGTTCGATGTGATCATCAGGATCTTGAGTCACATCAAACTTTTCGACCTTTGAGATATCAAAACTCTTCAGAAGATAAATGGACCTAATTTCAGTAGTTAAAGGAGAATTTCTCCAATATATCCCTTATGCATACTGATTATCTCCTCTGCCCCCCAAAACAATATACAAGTTCTGATCTGCTACACTTGTGTATTGGTTAGATGTGTTTTCTTCGTGCCATACAATATCCCTCATATGAGCGTTTATTGTCTCTCTTTGACTTATACTCTTTGCGTGATTTTCAATTACAGCTTATTTCTCCTTTGAAGAACCCCGGTACTTTCTTTGCTTAAACAATCCTCCCTCAAATTTCGATTTTCAATATCAAAATGACCTTGTTGTGACAGAATTTGATTGTTGTTTTTTACTTTTGTCTCTACATAAATCAAATCTCAAGAACGATATTCCTGATTAACAATTCAACAATTCTTGGTTTTTTATGCGTAATCAAGGTACTAATCGAAGATATCCCATTGTGGTCGCCAATTTGTTGAGTATAAAGTTCACTTTTAGAAAGAGAAAGTAAAAGACGAAAAAAGTTTGTGGGCAGAGAAAGTAAGTTTAAGAACCATAATATGATTTATGAAAACATTTGTTCCTTTATTCATCGCCGCACGCCCTATTTATAGATATGTTAGACTTCTATAACTAAATTAGTTATATAAATGGGTAAATTGCATTACAATCCCTTATCTTTACAAATAATCCACATATTTTCTTATAACTATACAATTTATCATTAATAACCTTAGCACTATTACATTATACCCCTAATATTTCATATCCTTATCACTTTTAAATATATTAAATTCACCGACAAAAATTTATTTATTGATTAGATCAAAACTTTGATCAATAAACCAATCACAACTATTAGTTTTGGTGAAATATCAATAAAGTTACAAGAAAACTTTTACATGCTAAAAGAAGCTCTTGTAAATGGAAAAAGGAAGAAGTTGAATTGAAAAAAAAACTTACAATAGTTCAAGTCGACATCATTTTAAAAATACTAAACTGTAAGAGCTTAAATATTCCAAAATAAAATATAATAAAAAAATTAATAAACTCAAAAGAGATATTGAGACTCTTAACAAGGAAAATGAACTTAAGTTTAAAAAAATCAAAGAGAAGTTCCTTGATAAAATTATGACTAAAGCTAAGACGTTGATATACAAAAACATCATATAGACTTGCTTATCCAATTGGTTAAGCATAATTCAAAAACATTTTTACGTCCATACATCAATAATAATCCTAAATAAAAAAATGCACAATGCTGTGTCACAATTTATCATACCGACACTAGCACTTCTCTAAAAATCTAATGATTATGAAAATAAAGATGATGTTATCAGTGAGGGAGCTAAAACCTCGGTCATACAGATTGAGTACAATGTTCATGAATCAAACAACCAATCAAAATCACTATTATATTCTCTATTATATTTTTTATTTCGTTAAATGTTTATATTAATATCTTCTGCATATAAATTTGATTTTTTTGTTTTGAATTTTTTTCTGAGTTTCTTCTGATTGTTAACTTAATTTTTTATGGAGTGATTTATGTTATCGTTATTAGCTTGTATTAAAAGATAATTTCCTAATATAGACACCGTTTATATAAACACCTTATAAAGAATAACTCAAAATCATCCTGAGACATATTTTAGAAACCATATTTCAATATTGCTTCATAAATAATATATGAACACTTTAGACATTTCTTTTCAAAATATATATGACAGAATCACTCAAAACCATTGTTAAACATTTGAAAAAACAACATATTTTTAAAACCGCAGTAAATTCTTCATAAATATCATTTGGATGTTGCTTTATTGTACACATTGGCTATATGAACATATTATTATTTTTAAATAGCATCATCCATCGTATAACACAACTTTATATACTTTTGAAACATTAACGTGACTTCTTATAATTTTTGGTTGAGCTGGACTTATAGTTCATGTTAATTGGATGTGTGGTCTTTTATTCTTTTATTTATAAAAAGATGGACTTGGCTTATGGATATGATGCAAATTAAGATCTTTATAACCTTATTAGCATGACCTCTTAAACTTTATTAGTTGGCTTTGGCTTATTTCCATGTTCACGGTAATTGAATGCCTAACCTATTATACTTTATCAGTTCTGCATGATTTATATCCATGATCGTTTAAAATCAATAAATAAATAAATAAATAAATAAATATATATTATTTATATAGTGTCTGCTGCAACATGATTTCTTTTAACCGACAATACATCTTATCCATTTAGCCAACACATTTACTTTGTAACCGATACTTTATACTCTCTTTTACCTGTCACTTTTACTTTGCAACCGATACTTTAAACTCTCTTTTACCCGTCATTTTGACTTTGTAACCGATACTCTGAATTCTTTTTTAGCCGATATTTTATCTTTATACTTTAGCTGATATTTTTAAAAAATTTATCTTTTCTAAGTAAGTATATGGACGTCCAAAAACATGTAGCATTATTAAAAGTTAGACTATTTTAGTTTATTAATCAAAATATTTAAAAGTACTCCAATATAATAATCATATGTTTGTTTATATAACAAAGTTAATTTATATCAAAGCATTTTTTATCATTTAGATACCTTATTATAATTATATATTTGAAAATATTAATTAATCATAATATTGTTCTAATAGTTTAGTTATCTTTTTGCTCGGTAGTAGTAAAATAATAATCAATAAACATTTATCATTGATTTTTTTGTCCATGAGTCATGTTAGGATAATTTGATTAATATAATATTTAATGAAAGATATCTCAAGTTTAGCTAATAGTACGATATTGAAGAACTTTTGATAATATTAGTTATATTATTAATAATCAATATTATATATTTGTTTGCTAAAATTAATTATATAATAAATTATCAAAAATTATATAATATTTGAATATATAAGAATTAATTTAGATCTTAACCATCCCTAAAAGTATAAATATGTAACATGGTTTTAACAAAAATATATAATCTGTTAAATTCAACTTAGTTCAAAGTCGACTTTAAAGAAAACCTAGACCATGCATATTCTCACTAATAAGGATACATCCTATAAATATATATATATATATATATATATATATATATATATATCATTTATTACGATGAGATAAGGTTGTATCAAAGACTATATAATGATAAGATGGCGGTTCAAGCAAATATGTTAGAAGAAGGCTGTCAATAAGGCTTTAGACGACGATTACCAAGAAGAAGTTAGAAGATGGTCATCAAATGAAATAATATGACAGATGCAAAGATGCGAATATATGAAGGTCTTCAAAAAATGGTTAGATAACGAACATAGAGAAATGGTTAGATGAGGGTCACCAAAAACATATTAGATGAGGAGCATAAACAAGATCACTGATGTTATATTTTTATAAACGTAGGTGAATACTCAAGTGTATTGGCCTAAATTCAAAGACGAATATGATATGCAATGCCCTGACGTCATACATTTCAAATAAAATAGATACGAACAATGGTTTCATGAAAGGAGGAAATAACTAAATAGATTAAAATTATTTTGATGATCTAATCAAACTAAAAATCACGACACCAAAATTATTTTTTTGATTGCCACAAATGATTATCGAATCACACCATTCATGTATTTCTCTCTTGCCGAATAAAACGTGAAGCTTTGGATACTGAAAGTAATAAAAAAATACATTAAAAATGTTGAATGAACTTGTTGGATTATCAATGCAAGTTTATTGATCGTATGACATATGATAAATCATGATACAATTATATGACTACTTTTAACTAGTTGAGGTGGAACTATTACACTCACTCTTACAATCTTTTTTCATATAGTTTTATTTTTACATGCTGTATCAAATAACTCGTTATTTATTGGACATGTTACAAAAAAAATAGATTATTATATTCTCATGTTTCTTCTTTTTGTTTGATTTAGGATGTCAAGATTAATGAGATTCTTGTGCATGGTAGTAAAAGAGGGGGGCTTTACTATATTTTTCCAATAATATATGATACATTTTATTAAGTTTATGATCGTCAGTACCAAGAATAATAAGAAGATTTTTGGTACGATAATAAATGAAAGGGACATGCTTTATTTGGTTATCAACAGTATTTACTTCCATATTTATTTATGGGAGTGAAGAAGTTATTATTTTCATTATAAGATTTTCATTATTGTAAAAAGTCACTCAACTTTATCAAAACAATTTAAATAAAACCACAACTCTTTTTGATTTACTACCTTCTAATATTTAAGATTCATCTTTGATCACTACTATATTTGAAATTTGTTGTCTTGTCTCTTTTATCTATAATTGCACTCGGTTGATATGATTGTCTGTGTTATCAAACATAAAAGTGAATTTGTTTGCTTATTAGAACCTATTATATCATCCACAATCAATAATCTCTTATGAATGAATTTGTTTGATAAGATAATTGAAGTTCATTTTTTAATCGTACTATCTTAGATGATTCTATCGTTATGTAACCGAAATATCTAGATAAATTTTTTAAAATCCCATACCCAAAAGACATGTTGTATCATATAGACCACATGCTCTATAAAAAAGTAGATGATTTCTCACGATATGATTTGAACTATAAACCCACACACATTGAACAAGATGATCATGATTTATCTTTTTACTATAGACTGTTTAAAAAAGTATGGTAGAAGTTGTACCAACCTCATCAAATAATTATGAAGTATCATCAGGAAACAATATTATAAACGAATGAGATCCAATGAGATATTATTATAGTAACACTTTGTCTATTATATTTAATTTAATATTTTTAAAGGCTCAACAACGTGAAACTATTTTAATAAAATATAATATATAAGGGGTTCCGCTGATGTTATGAGTAACAGTGAAGAGTACCTCGAAGCATGGAATAACTGAGAAGATAAGTTGTTACTTACTTAGAGTAAGGGTTACGCTTCTGACATCTCGACATAATAATAGGTTGAGTGATGGATTTTTTGGGATAACTATCATTGTTAACAAAGAGCCCTTGGATTTTCAGTCGTCATGGAGATGTAATAGGTATTAGAGGTGGAGCTTGAGTTAAGATGGAGTTTGTACATAAAGATAAAGATGTGGATGCCTATACGAACGATATTATCAAGCTAAATTCGGGTTTGACCTTTGTATAGGAAGTTCAACCATTGTGCGGTTTAGGTTTTAACCTGAAGTTTGATGGGTTAAAAGTTTCAGTTGTTTGAACTATGGAGGAATTGTCAAGTGTTTCGTGGTCTATACTTTGGATAGGTCAAATGGATGTTACTACTGTCTTCTTGGATGTAAGAAGTCGGGATATTGGTCTGTTAGGGAGGATTACCTCGACAGATGTTACAGACGCACTGAGAATTGATTACTCTAAGCGTGCAGGTTGAAAGTTTGTCTACAGTGAGTAGTTGAAGCAACAGGGTTACAGATATTTGAGTTACTATAAGCCTAGGTAAATAATTGTCAAGTGTAGGCTAGAAACTACTCGAAACAGAATCCTCTTTTATATAGAAGTTTCAACCATTGTACGGTTTGGGTTTTAACCTGAAGTTTGATGGGTCAAAGGTTTCAATTGTTTGAACTGTGAAGAAATTGTCAAATGTTTCTCGATGTCTTATTTGGATAGGTCAGATGTATATTACTAACGCCTTCTTGGATGTAAGAAGTCGGGATACTGGTCTGTTTGGGAAAATTACCTCGACAGAGTTTACGGACTCAATGGGAATTGATTACTCTAAGCGTGCAGGTTGACAGTTTGTCTCCACTGAGTAGTTGAAGCATTGGGGTCACAAATATTTGAGTTACTATAAGCCTAGTTGGAGAATTGTTAAGAGTTACTCAAAGCGGAATCTTTTTTTCTAAATCGATATGTTATATTAATTAGATATTTTATATTAATTGGATATTCAATGTTAAATATATATTCTATATAATTAGATTTCTATATTAATTAGATTTTTTATATTAATTATATTTATATACTAATTGAATTTAAAATTAATTCTGTTTTTTATATTTGATGAATTCAGAGATTTCGGTCACCATTCCTAAGCAAATTCATTTATCCGAACAGGGGAAATTCGGACCATATCACACCACTAAATATCAGAACCGGACAAATATATTAACTTTTGATTAAGCTGTTTGCTAATCAACTTAAAACTAATGGGTCTTTAAATTCGACCCGATTTCATGACCCGGCCCAGTAAGCCAACTCGTCAGTAATTAAGATATAAATACCCCAACCACTCTCATTAATGAGAGTGGTCAGAATCTAATACAAGGAGACAACTTAATTATCTCTCTACCTTACGCACTAAACCATAAAACACCACGAAATTATTAACACACTCTCAAAACATTTTACCAGTCTACCCTCAGTCCAAAATAAACCAAACCAATATTAATTAGATTTCCTGTTATTTAGGTCTCCTATATTAGTTAGGTTTCTTAATTAATGAATTAAGATTTATCAAAGTCTTCCTATAAATAGAAGAAGATATTGTTTTGTAATTTGTGGTGTGACATGATATAAGCTGCATATTTCTTCAGAGAAAGAAACTAGCTCTAGTTCTTTTGATATATAATTGAGGTGAGAGATAAACACTACACAGAGGGCTCTCTGAATTACGTCATCATTTGTTATAAAAATTGATTGATTGATTTGTGTTTAAGAGTGTTTTTCCAACCTACTTATTTATAAAAGGAATGTCTGTTGCCCGTGGATTTAGGATTTCTTCACGATCTAAACCATGTTAAATATCTTATTGTGCGATTGATTTATTTTTGTTATGTTTTTTCTTGTTAACTTTGTTCTTGAAATAAATTAAGAGATGAAGCTCGTATTAACTCATATGGCCTCACATGTAGGTGTTCACCACTTGTTGGTCACTGTTTCAGTTGAGTGGCAAAGATTTGATCTAGCGAGTCTTGTTAGGGTAGGATCGAATCTTGTTCATATATTACTGGTTTCCCTAATAGTAGGAGAAATCCCTACACAAATGAGAAATCTTTGTGTCTATCATTTCTTAACCTTTCCATCAACTGTTTTCATACTCATTTGTTTCCTCATGTGAACTTTCAAGATTATGATTATCTAGTTTAGGTTTTACTAGTCCGAGGTTATAATTATGACACTTGAAGAACAACTCAATGTTTTCATTCCACTAATCAAAATATGATCCATCCAGCTTTTAAGGTTTCCTCCCCATCGGATTGTAACCCACAACAGTAACTCGAACATATATATAATACACATCACATAAGTAAAATTTTCATATATTAAATTAACATACTTGAATATGGCGTATACACGCAAAACATAGCATATCATGGTAATATGATACTAAATGGTAAATCGTACTAATATGTATTTATGAGTTTCACAAAATTACCATTAATCATTATTTTAACTATTCTAAGTACCGATAAAAACCTTTAAAGAAATGATATCACATGCTTAAATTAAAATAACCTTAATTTTCCTAAGTACATGTGAAACCCTTCGGAAGGTTCATTTTACCCACCTTAGCTAAAAGAAACTCATTGATAAATTTAAGTTTCCCAAGTACGGTGAAACCCTTCGCATGGATGATTCAGCTATATGAAACCCTTTTGAGGAATGATTTCACCTACTTAAATTAAAATAACCTTAATTTTCCTAAGTACATGTGAAACTCTCCCAAAGGTTCATTTTACCCACCTTAGCTAAAAGAAACCCATAGATAAATTTAATTTTCCCAAGTACCGGTAAAACCCTTCGCATGGATGATTCAGCTATATGAATTAAAAAAAATATCAACGATCAATATTCAATACGGTGAAACCCTTTGCATGATGAACTTAATTCCGAATATTAACCTTCTAGAAGACCAAAAATATTTGAATTAAATTAATCTCTTGAACCTTTTCAGATAATAGGATCCTCGTGATATCGTTCAATATTCTGGAGGATCAATTAAAGCATTCCATAATTCACCTACCAGAATCCGTAACATTAGTCATACATATTCATATAATCATTCAAGCATATAAACCACTTATTTCACAAATACATACAAAACATAACATCTCCAAACATTTATCATGTGAAATAAATTAAAATTAAAAAATTAATCTAAATTAAAAAAAAATAGTTTTTTCTTCCCTCTCGTTGTCACTGGGTCGATCCAGCCCAGCCAACAACAGCTCACTGATATCGTTAGGCATCCTCCCAATCAACAGCCGCTTAATGTTGTATCGCGATAGGAGCTGGTTATTTGTCTTTTTAAGATGCAATTTCATCCATAGTAACAACAACTAGCTGGCCATGGTGAACATATGCGGATAACTTTTGACCCAAAATAACACATAGGGTTACACCGTTAATACGTCGATATCATGGTAGCTATGATTTGTCTCTTAAAATTTGTAGAAGAATTTTCAACAACCAAACAAACACTTATTTACTGGAAAAAATCTATATTTCATCAAATCTATATCTTTAGTCGTAAAACTTAAACACTTAATCATGCTGTTATTATGAACAAATCAATATAACCATCATTTTTCTTATAAATCCTAGATCGATACCTTACCAAGTCAATTAACGCATAATTCCAATGGTATGGATCTTGTATATAAAAATATATGCTTTTAATTTAATATAAGATATATATGATATTTATCCTATGAATCACAATAATATATTTTTTCTGATACTAATTGATAGAACTAGTATTCAATCGCCCAATATAGTTTATCATACACGGGATAATATACCTTTAAAATATTACGATTAATTAATAGATATATGATATATAATCTATGGGTTTTCCTGTAATCCATATTTAGTGATTGATTGCTCGTTTAAGCTCTTTTAGATATATGATGGTTGTGGATATTCAAATTTAACAAAGTGGCGAATAACCTGATAGATTTAGATTAAATGAATATCTTAATTGTAGTCTTCTTTATGTAGAAAATACAATTAGTAACACTAATTGTATTAAGCCTCTATCCTTTAGGCATTTTGTGACTGAGGAACACAACTACTAAATTGACTTATTAATTATTTCCTGCATTATTAGTTCACATTTAAGTTTTGCAATTTTGGTTCAATCCTTTTTTATGCTTAAATTCATTATGGTTACCACACTTATACCTTCGTAACACATTTTCACATATAATCCAAATTTCTATTTAATTATATATAATATAATCAATCTGGTTACTTAGTTATTAGACTAACTTAAGACAACAACCGATTATATATTTAGCATGCTGATCCGTAACTACTCCAACAAGTTTATCTTTTCGTGTGGAGTTGTGTCTTGTGGTTCAAAAAATAAATGTGTATATACTATTTGGCTCTAAAATCTGGGTTCATAATTATACCCGCAACAAAAAGGAAAACAAACTAAATGATTGAGAGCATTATTGTTTAAAATATCATTCACTACAAAAATGAAGATGACAATAAAAAATAGTAGTGATCGAAACTGAATTTGTTTTTTAATATTATGCTTGTATTGACACCAAAATCTTTCTAGCTTCCAAAAACAACTTCACTGGAGCCATACCTTCATGGATGTGTAAGTTGAGCTTTGAGATACTTGATCTGTCAGGTAACAATCTCGATGGTACAATACCAAAATGTTTGTTGATTCCAGCTTTTCCATGGAAGTGCTAAATTTGCGAAACAACCACTTAAGTGGAAAAATATAATCAATCTGAGATATTTATCGATGTTTCCGGATCCATATATACTCTTGAGCTTGGAAATAATCAACTTGTAGGAGAAGTTTCACGCTCTCTGATTAAGTGTACAAATCTAAAGGTTCTAAATCTTGAAGGAAATCAGATCAACGATACTTTTCCTTTTTGGTTGGGAAATTCTTCAAACTTGGAGATTCTCATCTTGCGGTCAAACAGATTTCACGGTCCTATCTCGAGTACTGAAAATCCTTTTAGTTTCTCTAAACTTCGTATCATTGACATCTCCCGGAACAATTTCAATGGAACCTTACCAGCAAATTACTTTAGAATTTCGTCCGCAATGCAGTTGATCAATCATGAATCGCAAATTTATTTGAATAACAGTGATAATTATTATTATCATGATTCAGTTGTTCTGATGAATGAAGGAATTCAATTAACTTATGCAATTTTTATAAAATCTTAACTGCGCTTGATTTCTCTAATAACAACTTTGTAGGACCAGTTCTAGAATCCATCAGTGCAATAAAGGCACTTAAAGTTCTAAATTTGTCAAGAAACTCTTTCACAAGCAAAATTCCAGCATCACCTGTGAACTTGACTGAACTTGAGTCCTTGGACTTTTCTCAAAACAAGCTTTCAGGAGAAATACCTAAGCAATTGACAAGTCTTTCGGCTCTTGCGAAAATAAACTTTTCATACAATCAACTCACTAGTCGAATACCGCAAGGGACACAATTTCAAACCCATTCGAATTCATCTTTCATAGGAAATGAAGGATTGTGTGGTACTCCATTTCCAAAATGTTTAAATGATGATGCACAAATTATTCAAAAGAACGATGAATCAGATGAACATGAATTTAGCTGGATAGCAGCAGCCATTGGCTGCGTACCTGGAATTGTATTCGGAGTGGTCATGGGACATACCGTAAGTTCGTGGAAACATGAATGGATTCAAAATATCATTGACCAAATCAGACGGAGGACAATGTTTTAAATTCATTTTGTAATTTTCTCGATATCTCTTGTAATATTAACGGATGTTGTTATAAGGATTATACAACCTTTTCATATTTTTGATGAAGTTTATAAAAGAAAATCGTAGCACTAATGCATAATATAAAGTAAGTGTATGTTAGTAAATATCCAAATACTTTTTTATGCTCTACAATTTTATGACAAAGATTGGTTCAATAACAACAACTATAATACCTTAATTATACGTATTATAATTTTGAAAATGTTTTTAAAAAATTAAAGTTATTAATGTTTAACATTTCGAATGTTCCAATGGAGATAACTTTAAATATTTTTTTGTAATATTTCATATTTGAAACTTTTAACAGTTTTTAGAAATATTTTCTCCTATTTACTACAACACAAATTCAAATTATATTTTCTCCTATTTACTACAACACAAATTCAAATTTAACTTTTTAGTCTTTTTTTAGTCTTTTTTTAAAACTATTATTTTTTTTATACTCTTACAGCTTTACGTTAAAATTCATAACAGAGGAAATGATTTTGGTAATACATACTTGAGCAAACATTATAAATATAAAGGTTCATCTTTCAATTTATTTGACTCGATATGTGAAATACCAAAGGAGATACGTAATGTTTTGCATTCAAGATACTTTTTCCGTCCATTTATAGGATGAGTTTTAATCTCTTAGATTCCTCCAGTTTCATTTTCTTCTCAACATGAGCTAGTAGATCTCCGAATGTGAAAGCTTTTTTCTGGTTACCTCATCAGCTAAATCTTCGGGGAGAAGCCCTTGTTTAAAAAAAGCAATAGTCAATTGCTCATAATAATCATCCAGACTTGTCAACTTCCAACTCGTCATACTTGATTAAATCGAGAACACTTAAAACTTAGGTAATAAGAGCAAAACGAAACATTTTATTATTTAAATAAATGTATACATACAAGTTAAAATAATTATACAAAATGAAAAGTAAAAGTTTAAAAACTAAACAAGAATCGACTAGACACTCTCACTGAATCTAAATAACCTCCCATGAACAACATGTTCGTGAAATACTGAGGTGCTAACACCTTAATGAAATGATTTGCAACCATTATGATTATTCTAGATTTGTTCATTAATATATAAAAACTTAATGTTTATATGTTTAGACTTATTTGAGCTACTATTTTTATATAAGAACATGAAAAATCAATTATTTTCATAATAGATTAGGAGAGGTATTTTAATTCCTTCCACTGTACACAATCACATGACAAAATTACTTAACCAAACTGCATGATTTGATGTAATAAAATGTGCCACATACTCAGCTGACGTAATATAGTCCGTGATAAGAGCGTGTTTTATATTCTTCCAATATATGACACATTCGTCTATAATGAGTACATATTTGGTAGTAGCCTTTCTACTATTTACATATTTGTCAAATTATGCATCGAATAACCTCTTTCTTAAGGTTTTCTGTGCTATTATATTTCAATAAACAATTTTTAGCATTCTTCAAGTACTGAAGAACACTCTTCATAATGTTCTGATAGAAAACTCATGGATCGCTAAAGTACATCTCCAAAATTCCAATTATGAGTAATATGTCTGGTTTGGTGCATACATGAGCATACATGAGATTTTAAAAAAACCAAAGCATATGGATGTGTCTTCATGATCTGAATTTTTGATTTTTTTTCTTGAAGTAGTGATGGAGTGAGAACTTATCACATTTGGATGTATGGGTATTCATAGGTTTATTTTTAAACCAAAATAATGTAACATGCTTCCAAAGTATGTCTTTTGCGTGAGACCCAAATGTCACGTAATCGACTCTTTATTATTTGGATCACCAACACATATAAGGCTTCACCAAAGTCTTTCATGTCAAAATTCTATCATATAAAAATCTTGTACCATGCAATATACCTAGATCGTTTGTCTCAAGAAGTATGCCATCGACATATAATAATAAATAAATCAATTTACACCTGTTGAACTTGTGATATATGTAATATTTGACAGATTTTACCCCGAAGCCAAATCAGGAGACTGTACTTAGGAATTTATAGTACTACCATCGAGTTTCACATTTGAGGCCATGAATTGATTTTTTAGTTTACACATTATCAGACGTTGGGTCTCTATAAACAAACTTTTCAAGTTGGTATATGTATATATTTTTTTCTCGTTGTCTCTATTAAAATGACATCTTAACATCCCTCTAATGAAGCTCTAAATCAAAATGAGCAACAAAAGACATGATTTTCTTAAATGAGTGTTTTGCTAAAACTGGAGAAAATGTCTTCGAGTAGTCAATCCCTTCACGTTGGTTGTACTCGTTTGCTTGAAGATGCAATTTGTATATTTTCTATTTTTCGTGAATCATTGTGTTTGTTCTTATGGAACCATTTACCATATTGTCTTGCACAACTTGTACTTTTCATTCATAGCTTCAAACCAAAATTTAGAGTTTGAACTCTGCAAATCATTTTGAAAGATGATTGGACCCTCTTGTAAAATATTTGAAGTATATTCATGTTCATTAAGGAATAACATATAATCTAAAGGTAAGACATTCATTTTATCTCGAGGAGGTCTAAGGAATGTAAGCTCGATATATTTCTCAATTTATTGAGGTTGCTGAATTTTCTCATCAAGAAAAACATTGACATTTTCTTCATGAGATGAAAGTTCAACATTTATTTAAAGTAATGAACTACCTAGTAAATTGTAGAAGACCGATAGACTGACTTTATGTGAAGCATCAATGTCAAAGACTAAATATATTGGTTCCAGTTCTTCCTAAAAAAAATTGTTGTCTAAATCCTTCCATTTAAAATTTGTATCTTCACAACATACGATATTTCACGTCTAAAACATTGAATGCTTAGTGGGAGTAACGTGTATAGCCACGTGAGTGGTTTGGGTAGCCTATGAAATGAAATTTAACTATTTTGGATTCAATATTTTATTCACTGAATCAGGCTTATAAGGCGTTATTTTTGTTGGATATCCTTGTACATGAAAATGTCTAAAGCTAGGGTTTCGTCCTCTAAAAATTTCATATGATGTTTTAACTTATCTAGTAGGTTCTCTGTTAAGGATGTATGGTTCATAATTAAGATACCCCTCCCTATAGTGAAGTGGGTAGTGATGTATGAGAAATCATGGTCATAACCATTTCATGTAATGTATACTTTCATCGTTCAGATACACTGTTTGTTATCTGTGAACCCGAGATGTTTTTTGAAAGACAATATTATTTTCCTGAAAGCAGAGAGAAAATGGACCATAATTTATCTCCCAGAACCATCATACATTCCACAGTATACACCACAACGGTCAGATATTACGGTCTTTAATTTGTTTACCGAGTTTTAACTCGATCTCGGTCTTAAAGTATTTGAGCATGAAAATAATTTTTTATTTCTCATTAATCAAATATAGATATTCATATTGTGAAAAAATCATTTATGAATGAAATGAATATATCAAACCATACCATGAAGTTGAATGTAATATATCAAAGATATATGTGTGGATTAACTTCAAAAAGTCTTCATCATGAGAAGTTTCAAATCTTCTCTATTTGGTCTGTTTCATTTTGATAAACCCAACATATTTCTCAAAGTTGATATATTTAACGGGACTTCAAAGACCTTCAGTAATAAGAATATTAATCCTATTTTTTGAGATGTGACTGAAATACATGTGTCATTAGAAGCTGAATTTTTAGAAGCAACTATATGTAATTGATCACATTCATAGAAATGTGATAATTAATAATATTACTTAAATTATATAAATTATCCAATATAAGAAAACACACCTATACCACCCAAACTATTGTCAAATTAAATATGCATTTCTTATTTACCAACAGAACAAATATAACCATATTTGTCTAATAAAAATACTAGAATTAAATTCCTTACAAATGAAGAATCAAACAAATATCTATTAAATACAATATATGTCCTGAATATAAAATAAATTGGAAATTACAAATGGCTTACACATAGTATGAACTCATATCGATAGTAAAAATCGGAATCACCCAATGGAACCCATACTTCAGTTGTGGCCCTTGTATCAACCCATTATGTGTCCTTAGGGAGCAAAACTATATTTTTAAGTTGAAACTGCATAGAGCTTATATTTATTGGTCGTCCAAGATTTCCATTTGGTTCAATCTTTCTTCACATGATATGTACTTCTATAATAGAAATGAGAGTTAGCGTTGCATTTATCCTTAGATTTCTCGAGGTTGCCTTCTTTATGTCCATATTATGAAGTTGAAGCCTTTGCAGTTGAAACTAAAGTGGCTATCCTCTTCTTTTGAGATCCAATTTTACCGATATGGATTATATTGGCTTATTTGTTTCACTGAGTGTGTCTTTTCTCTTCATGTACGATGAAGGAAGGATTTATTCGATTCGCAAGTCAAACTTTTGGAATATTTAACCAATATGTACTTTGTAATAAGAAGTAAATATGTTTTTACTTAGTAAGTTTGTGGGATAAATTAGCCTCTATTGGACCAATTGTCTAAGTCCAATGGCTCAATAGGCCAAAAGCCACAACAACTGCTATATAAGCTAACTGATCTTTTTTTTTAAAAAAAGGACATTTTTGCTAGGGTTTCAGTAAGGCGAATTTTCTTCTTTCTCTAAACTTTTTCATTCTTGATATTTTTCATTATCAATGTACAAGCTTTAAAATGAGAGTTTTCATGTATCATTTATTATTAAGAAAATCATATGTTTTTTTTCTATTCAATGAATCACTCATGAAGCGATATAAAAATGTAGGACATTACTCTATGGGAGCTCCACATTTAGTTCTCTCAGTTTCTCATAAATATCACCTATTTTAAAACTATGCTCTCAGATTTTCCCATTGTCCCTATATTTGAATGGCGAGAGTTTACCAATCATGTTATTAATATTATCCTATCGTGACTTAAGGAAACTTATTTTGAGATGAGAAAAACCTTGGCATTCTTTATATCAATACTTTAATAACTGAAGAACACATGTGGTACTTCACTCTCTAAACCATATCAACTTTGGCGATTGGAATGCTCCCACCTCTCAAAGTAGTTAAATCTGTAAAAGGGGAATGTTTGCCCCCTATAGCTAGTGGTCTATTTTCTTCAGTCCAATAAGAAAAATATATTTATTTTCTACTCCTTTAATTTCCCCCGACAATAAAAGAATTGTATGTTATTTCTTAACTAAGAGTCAGTAAGTGATTAATTACAGAATAAAACATGAATTAATGAAATAGTTTTTGAACAAATCTAAGCATAATCTAATACACAATACAGATTTTATCATGCTATAAATTCTAAAAAAGTTCATATAAACTGGCTCGTCATGGTCCTTAGTGAATATGGTAGGCGTAAATGTAAAACAAAAAAAACAATACTTTACAAACATAGGGATTTCGTCCCAAAGACAACAAGGGTTGTCGTGGCGAAAGCCACATTGACATGCACTCAAGTGGCTCACCAAATACTTAAACGGTTCAACTGATGCAGGATTGTGTTAGAATCAGAAGGATATAACTGATAGTGTTGAGAGGGTATATGGACTCTGATATGCAGACAGCCTTGACACAATGAAGTCTACTTTGGGTTATATGTTTTCTTGGATGAGTGTTTAGATGGAATTCTTTTATACATAAGGTCATTTCATTGTCATCTATGGAAGTCGAATATATGGTTCATATGGAAGCAATGAAATAATGTTTTTGGTTGAATAGATTGTTGAGTGAAATCACTAATATGGAGCAAGATGTGATTTTTTTTCTATAATAATATTATTTCTCTTTATTTAATGAAGAATCTAAAGTTCTATAAACAAACTAAACACGTAAATATCAAGTTGCACTTCTTCCAAGATGTGGTAAAATTGAGAGAAAATTATGGTAGCTAAGATTGCTAGCGAGGAAAGTCCTTCAGATGCTCTAACCAAGTTATTGTCACCTTTAGATCTCACAAAATGCATGAAACTTCTACAAGTGTGGGATGCAACGGATCCTGGAGTTATGATAAGCCTCAGTGGAAAACTTTTATGTGTACGTTAGACGTAACGTATCAACAAAGTTACTTCTGAAGGACTGTATGGGTCAAAGATGGATCAACCGAAGATATGTATAATTATGAACTATTGTATTCTCTTAATATAAAGTTGTATCTAAGGTTATAGTGCAAAGAAGTTTGCTGGAGCATAAGGGCAAGTTTGGCCGAAGATTTGTTGGTTGTTTCCACTAGAATGAATATCTGAACCGAAGGTGTAGAGAATGGGCCGATGCATGCTGTCGATGACCTGATCCGAAGCAATATATCGAAGGTACCCGAGTTGAAGCTTAAATAAAGCTGCATTTTATTGCTGCTTGGAACTAGGCCTCTAAGTATGATTATAATCGGAGTCGTTGATTCAAATATTTATTATGAAGTGTCTATTGTATTAGGACTTTATTATAATAGTCTTTGATTAAAGTGATTTAATCTCAAGTATATATTGAATTAGACCTTTTGATGTAGTCATTGATTAAAGTTATTTATTTTGGAACGTATGAAGTATTATGGGTTTTATCTGATCCGTCTGATCTAAATTGAATCTATGAATTTTCTTGTGAAGTTTTTTAATAAAATAAGCAAGACATGGTTTCAGGGTCTGGGGAGACGAGTGGAGTTGCGTGAGTGGCGAGCTGAGCGGCAAGTCTTTGTTTTGTAGTGATATATAATTTTTTTGAAGCTATGGTAATAGTTGAAGTATAAGATAAAAATTTGAATATGCATTCTAAGATTCACGTATCTTTATAATCCCAAAAAATAGCTGTGTAACAAAGTTGAGTGATTGATTGTTTAGTGTTTGAGAGGCTTCCTATATTAATTTCCCATTAATGATAAAACAATGTTTGCTCGTTGTGGGTGTAAGATTTTTTTCACAATATTTTTTTTTCCTTGCTATTATTATTTCCAACAAACTTTTATTATTTCCAACGAACCGGATAAAACTTCTTTTCAGAGCCAACAATTTTCCAAACAATATTTTCTTATTATTGTACAAGTTTCAGCTTTACAAGAAGAGTCTACACACGCTGTTTTAAAAAGAAAGACTAATTTTTATTCCTCAGTTATGCGCATGTATTCTCTCTAATGTGGGTGGAAATTTGACTATAACGTTTTTTAGATATTACGAGTGGCGATCAAATCCAAATCGCAGTATTCATTGTCTTCTGAGAGACTAAAAAGGCTGTGGTACAAAAAAATGGCTCTAAGACGTACGTGTGATCCTTATAGGATTGAAAAATGTATTTATATTGCAGAGAACCTTATTTATCAGTGCAAGATTCTTCTCAAGAATGGTCTTTTTGCAGACATAAGCAGTCTCAAGCCAGACTATAGAAAAAGTGCAATAACAACTTTTTGTGTTGCCCGGATGCTATCTAGTTTAGAGAGTATCCACTCGAGCATTTTGACATCCATTGGATAAGAGGTGAAGAGTCTTACATAGGATCTAATGGTGATATGGAGTGCATTTATTGGTGTGCAGAAGGTACTAAAAGAGCAGATGTATACAGTTAAATATGTTAAATGTTGGGACTTGATTGAGGTATGTTCATGGTTAATCACAAATTTGATCCCTGAGTATTGTTTTCTATTCACATAGAGACATAATGAGCTATTTGAGCTTATCCCAAGGAAAACTCATTTTAGGTTTTGTTACTGTGCTTGCTAAGCTACAAAATTCATACTTTTGAGCTTCCCTCGAACTCTTAACTTTACTCTCGCCCAGGTTGAACACCTAAATGTCCCGAGGTTAACTTACCTGGACTGGGTTCAATTGTCGAGGCTAAGCATTTGTAAGTGTTTGTGTAGCACAGTTTGAGTTGTCTCAAACTGTCTGTTAAAAGGCTCTCGAATTTTGGATCAGCTTGGCCTGGTGCAAGGGCTCTCGAATTTTGCATTGCTTAAACATACTAACATTTAGATTCGGCTCAAATTTTCCTCAAGTACAACGCTCTACACTAACCTTACCAAAATTTTCATGTTTTTTTGTAGGTAGAAGTTGGTGATATAAAAATCATTTTAACTAATATAACTGAAACTATTTGGACAAACAAAGATTCGTGGCAAAAAATTGTTTGAACTAGAAACAATTAAGTGAAGAACACTTGTATATTATCTATAGTACATATTACAAAGCATTATGTCTTGTTGTCGCTATTGTTTTCCCTTTAGATTTCATCTACCTAGAAAATGCTACACTAACTCAATATTAAGTAGCTTCAATTTGGAGGTACGGTCTTAGGAGCATTATTTTTGTACAATGTCAGACCATATTTCTGTAGGTTATCAGACACGAGTTCCGTACATATCGACGACTCTCGGAGAATAGCGGAATGATAGAATCTAAGTAATTATAGACTAATAATCGTGGAGCACCAAGTGCAAGCTCGTCGCGAGCTCATTGCACAGATTCACGAGCCGTTCCCTTCAGACTGGTACGATAGACCGAATGAGGCTTATTCAAGTTGAGTGTGCTTTGGAAGAATGGTTAACTCTTTTTTATTCCAATATTGGCTAGTTTAACCTTACGACGCATGACAAGCTCATCATTTGGGGTTACAACATAAGTCCCAAATATATTTTCTGTAACCTTTCCCCGAAGTCTACTAATCACCATTTAGTGGACTGTCATTTCTCCCAAAACATTTGGGAGGGTTGTTCATACAGACTAAGGTTTCCTCAGCACAATTTGCTACATGCAGCCAGTTTTTGGACTTCCGTCCCTCTGGTCTTGGACACTTTTTGGCATGCTTCTTTTTGTGTGGTGGTTTGCTACTTGGGGTTGGACAAGAACACTCCGCTTTTTTAATTCAACTTCGTTCGAGTCTCCCATTTGCCATCGAATCTTCTCCAACCTCCGTTACAGATTGCACGATACAAAAATCATCTGGTCTTAATTATTTTTTTTACTTATTTTTTTAGGTCCGCCTTTGGACTTGTTCGACGTTGACCTCAACTATTTTAACGTTGATATTGTTTACGCTAGTTTATTGCATTGCACCTCATTGTTGCATTTTGCATACGCTTTTTTATTGCACTGCACTTCACTGTTGCATTCTGTGTACGCCTTTTTACAGGAAACTCGCAAAACTAAACTCGCAATACTAAAGATACATGATGGATGCTTTATGTATTTTGGACATATATCTTGTTTTTGTAAATGAGGTCAATTTTATTACATCGATCATAGGCTGCCCTTTTTTGTTGGATTTAAGTAACTACTAAAGAAAAACGTTTCCATGTAATTATTAAATATAAGAAAAAAACAATATTAAGAATCGAAATACAATAAGGAAAGTAAAATCGACAAATCATAGTTTACAATATTTCAACTAACTTGCCTCAATCCACTCCTCATAATAACTACAGATTTCACTTCGTTTTTCTCCATAAGGATACGAGCTACCGAAAATATAATCCGCAGTCGATTTCCACGGATCATAATTTCTCTCCTCCTGGAAATAATTGTTTCCTAGGTCGTTCTTCGGCATTTGCTTGCTTGACAAGCAAGGAAAATAACCACCAAACACGGTTTCACAAATATCCATAGCTTCTAAACCGTACCCGGACGGAACATAAGGAACTAGTACCTTATCATACAAGTAATCTTCATCTCTTAATTCGTTTTCGAATTCATTGCCTCTTTCCTCATATTCTTTGTCTATTAGGGTTGGTTTGGTTTCGGGTTTAGGTTCTTCTTTGTAGATAAGTGCTGGTTTAGATTCGGGTTTAGGTTCTTCGTTGTCAACTAGGGCCGGTTTGGTTACTGATTTAGGTGTTACGATGGGGATTAAAGCCTTTTCTTTTGTAGAATCGAGATTATTTGAGGCATGTGAATTCGACCGGGGATAACAAGTTTCGTCCGATGGAGGAAGAGGTCTTCCATAGGTTAAAGCTATGTCATAACCACCTCCATAAGGTGTTGAATCATATTCTTCAAAATTTACCTTGTAAAATGTATAAGGTTTTGTTGAGATTTTAGCTTTCCTAGCTAAGTTAATCAATGATATCGAAACTATTAAATACTTCCAGCAAATTGATACGTTTTTATAAAAACAACAAGAAGAGAAAACTAAATCATAATTTACACATCTTACTCGGAACCCCAAAAAAATAAAAAACACTAAGAATAAGTCTAAGTTTAACATAGGTAATTTTTTCGAATGGGGTATTGAATCTAGGCCGATTCGATAAGTTAGGATTATGAGATGGATTATAAGTTTGAAAATTTATTATCTGTACGATTCGGATCGAAAATTTTAAAAAATTTAGACGAGTTTTCGATCCAAACCGACTACTAGATAACATCTTAGGGATACCTGATAATTTAAATTTTTTTAAAATAATATATTATTTATAAACTTAAAATATTTAAAAAATTATAAAAAAATAATTAGCTAAAAAAATAATTAGTGACATGCATGAGTGGGTACCCGAATCCGACCTTAATGTTTTTAATTATCCATCCAAATTAGATTCGGATTTGAAAAATTAAAAAACGAATTCGTATTCGAATTTAATTATATCCACAGATTCCAACCCGTTACCGGTTTAAACCATCTAGATCCGTTTAACCCGGACAATTCTTGTATAAACAATTATATATCCGAAATCCGGATCCATATGAAAACTATTATATCGGTCTAGCAGGTTATATCGATATGAAAACTAACATAAAAACATACAAAAAAAATTTAACTATCAAACAATAGAACAATAAAAGACAAATCTAGATATAGTTTTGTTAATTACCTCATTGAAATCCGAAACCTCCGAAACAGAGTAGAAAACGGTGGTCTGAAATTGGGCAGGCTCATCATAAACTACATAATCAGATTCGCTGTAACAAGAAGCAGAGTAGTACCCATTTATTGAACTATAATTGTCAGAATAAAGAGGATAATCACTGAAATACTCTTGACCGTTTGATCCGTAATCAGAGTACGACATTGACGGCTGGAATTGATTCGTGGTATAGTAAATTTGATGGTCATCTTCAAGATTGTAGCTGGAGTTGTAGTAGTAATCCATCAAGGGAAAGAAAAACTAGAAAACGAAAATTGGTGAGAAGGGAGATAGAGTTGTTGTATACACCACTCAACTTTCAGGGTCAATTTCGTAAAATCCAAATTCCAATAATTGAAGATTATGACATGCGAACCTCTTCTGGTTTTGGGTGAAACTAAATGGGTGGGAATTATAAATACGCCCCCCTTGAGTTTGTTTTTTGTTCTCTTTTAGACCATTACTTGTGTTTTGCATTCACTAACGAAATAGGTGATCAATGGCAATTATTTGCCCATCAATTGAGTTCCGCAAAATAAAATATACGACGGGCTTTGGCATGAAACTCTTAAGGCCCAATAGTCATGGCCAAATCTATTTACACCTCATTTTGGAGTCAACGATTGACAAATTACCTTTTCTTTTACATATTAAATAAAACGTATATAAATACTACACACAGTCTCGGGTATCTCCCGAGTACGAATTTAAGAAACAACCAAAATACAAGGAAAAAATATATTATTACTATACCAAATTTACATATCCTAGCATATACAAGGTAAGATCCAAGGGGTAACCGAGTTGGTTGGGTAATGTATGTTTGTGATTAAAGGTCATGAGCTCGAGTCTCTCTACATACACTTTTTCGGTTGAGTCTGGCGTTGGTTTGCAGGCTATTGCGTCAGACGGAGGGTATACCGTGTGCGCATTCATCGAATAGCGGTTGCGGGTTCCCTCCGAAAAGAAAAGGGTAAGATGCAACAAGATTCAAAAAACGCAACTTAACAGCCATGATCCATCACAAATGCATGCATGTGAAGATGTACGATATTCCGAAAATTGCAAGTTCGTTTTAATTTTTTTTGTACTTTTTTGGAATATCCCGTAAATTATATAGGCTATAAATGTTTCGACTTATCCATAAATAAAATTATTTTTTGTTGTCATGATAATTTGATGAGATCATTTTTTTATTTGTCAAAGTTCATTCGTCTCATTTGAGAGATTATAATTTTTCGGGTAACGGTGTGTCTCCTTATTTCATCCATCAATACCAAAAACCACAACTTATTGTTTTTTATCCTGCGGTCCAGTCGGTTCCAACATCTCATGTGGTTGATTCACCCAAAACATAACACATCCCAATTTCCTCACCATTATCATTATCACTTCCTTAGGGGAGTCATTCGACACCAGTTCTGCCTACACGTCTCTCTCAACCTGCTATACATCTAGTACAACATCATATCACCTGCAATCAGCATGGTATTTTCAAGCCTAAAACTATATTCGACCCATCTTAGGCTTATACCACCATGGTTACGTCGTCACCTTTACCCTGTAATCTTGTATTTTCCCCTCGTTACCCGAATTGGAAATTGGTTATGGCCGATGAATTTAATGCTCTTATTAAAAATAGGACATGAGATTTGGTGCCCCGCCCTCCGAATGTTAATGTTATTTGTTCTATGTGGATTTTTACTAATAAAGTCAAGTCTGATGGTTCATTTGAGAGATATAAAACCCACCTTGTGGCTGATGGTAAAAGTCAGCGCATTAGCATTGATTGTGAAAAGACTTCTAGTCCAGTGATGAAACCGGCTACTATTCGTACGGTGCTCAGTATCGCCTTATCAAAGCAATGGTCGATTCATCAGTTAGATGTCAGCAATGCTTTCTTGCATGGACACCTAAAGAAGATTGTTTATATGCATCAACATGTGGAATTTTCAGACCTAGTGCGTCCGGATTATGTTTGTTTATTGCGGAAATCCTTGTATGGTCTTAAGCAATCCCATCGGGCGTGGTATAAAATATTTGCTGATTTTGTTACAAATATTGGTTTCTCTAATGTATATAAGATACTTCATTGTTTATCTACAAATATGGGTCGAATATGGCTTACTTGTTATTATACATTGATGACATTATTTTGACTTCTTCATCAGATATTTTCTGCAAAACCATCACGGCGCATCTTGGCTCTGAATTTGCTATGAAGGATTTCGGGTTCTTGCACTATTTATTTGGCATAGGCGTGACTTGACACAAGGGCGGATTGTTTTTATCTCAGTGAAAATATGCCAATACATTATCCAACAGGCTGGAATGAGTTCTTGGAAGCCGACTCCCACTCATGTTGATACAAAGCCAAGAGTTAGTGCCACTAAAGGTTTTTGTTTGTTGATCTGACATCGTACCACAACCTTCCTGGTGCACTCTAATATCTTATATTTACCCGGTTGGATATCTCTTATGTTGTCCAACAGATTTGTCTACATATGCATGATCCTCGGGACGAACATATGAATACTTTAAAGCAAATCATACGCTATATACAAGGAACTCTACATCTTGGATTGCATCTCTCTGTTTCTTTCATTACATATTTTGTTTCGTGTACTAATGCGGATTGGGGAGGGAGTCCAGAGATTGTGTCTTCGTGGGTGACACATTGATCTCGTGGTCATCAAAATGTCAACCTACTCTTTCTCGATCTAGTGTAGAAGCTGAATACAGAGGGGTAACAAATGTTTTTTTTAGTCTTGTTGGCTGCATAATATTCTTATGGAACTCTATTGTCTCATCTGTAAAGCTACATTGTTGTATTGTGATAATGTGAGTGTTATTTATCTTTCGGGAAATCTCGTCCAACACCGGCGCACGAAGTATATTGAGATGCATATCCATTTGTTCGAGAAAAAGTAGCGCAAGGTGCAGCTCAGCTTTGTCACGTGCCTTCTAGGTACGAGGTTGCCGGTATTTTCACAAAATAGCTGCCTATTGTCTTATACGACAATTTTCGGACCACTCTCAATGTTCGTGAACGTCCAGTTTTGATTACAGATGAGTGATAAAATACAAAATATTTGTATATATTTAGTATATCTTATTGCCTAATTAGTACCTACCTAAATTATAGCCTAATTAGTAGCTACCTAAATAAAAATTAAATCTTATGCACGAATGTTGCATCAACAAGCTGATATACTTTTATGAGAGAGAAACAAACCTTCATACAAGATTTATGAGGTCTTTAAAATCGACATAGATCTGTCATTTGTCATTATTCTTTTTATAATACTAGATTGGTTGTCCAAATTAGGTAATGGGATTCCTGAATATAAGCTACGACAATACGTTTATGTACATCTTCATTAATTTCTTTCATCTTTTGTTGAAAATAAGACCTTCTCTTTTGTTTGAATGAATTTTTTTTTATTATTAATAGACAGTTTGTGACACATAACTTCGGTACGGACCTCTGTGACATCTTGAGAATTTTAGGAAATCATATCTAAATTTTATTGTATAATGTAAAGTAATTTGCACCTCAGTTTTACAAGAATGTTACAATAAATTATCAATATCTTTGTTTATTCCAAGTTGATGAACTTCTTCCCCTTACTCTTTAAGGTAGGGGATTATCCGGAAGTATCTATATTATCAATGATGAACAACCTCCACTAATTGTTATTTTTTAAGAGCTAAGAAAGATGGATAATATTCATTGGAAGTCCTATTAATTGGGTGTCAAAAGCATTGATGTATTTTGTAGGTTACAAAACATGCATTTGATCCAGCCATAATCTTTTTAAAATTACATTTTATAAGAATGAGAATTATATGATAATGAACGATCATCAGACCTTATTTCTTAATTATGTTCTCATGAGTACAACATCCAAGTGAGTTATCCTAGCACATTGGAATTTGCAGTAGTGAATCCAGTCAAGATGTTTTATTGTTATATCTATTATTTTTTTCGTATGTACTCTTGCATAAAATATTGGTTGAGTTTCTGGTGATATCGGCTTCGAACCTTGCCAACTCTATTGTTATTAGTAATATCCCATTGTGAGGTATTTTTACCCATCATGTATTTATCATCATTGAAACCCAACATTAACTAGAGTTTACGGTGATGTCTACCTTTGCTCTTGAACTTCCAAATCATTTACATGTTGTTGCATTGAGTTTTGGATGATTTCAGAGAATGGATCTCATCTAGGAATGACTCTAATGTTTTGTTTGTTGGGATCCGAGTCTAGATACTGGTCTTATTCAACCTCAATGATTATATTTTTTTCCAAGACTCTCGGCTCATCGAGTACTACTAAAGGTTACCTCGTATGCATTGGTGAAGGGTCTCGATTCATCGATATGTATCTTGGTTTCATTCAGTTATTTTTCATAAAGAACTCACGGAGTTTGCATTTCATCAATTATATCTTAGACCTGATCTTGGGGAGTCTATCAATCCATGTTATACTGTATGATATCATTGTTGAAATTTGGGAGTAAATCTTCATACAATATGTTTGGAGCTAATGATAACTATTCATCCAGCAGTCATCATCGTCGTCCATAATAACGCGTAACTTGTTTTTATTTATTTCTTTGATAAACGGGTACGCATGTTCGTATTATAGCAATGTCACTTGTCAGGAAAATTACTGGTATTGTTTTTATTTTGAAATATTTGTTGGCACCATAGAGGCATTTGGCATAGTAAGGGTTCGACCGAGCTAGCAGGTAGCCCTTTAGATGGTTTGGATGACCCTGGTACGCTTAGGATGGTAGGTGCTGCTGACTTACCTCCATTATGGTAAAGAGCATACGTGTATCCTTCGTTCATGTTGAGGTATACTAATGTAAAGTTTTTCGGAGGTTGGGGTAGAGGTGGAGTTGCTTGATAATAACTTTGTTAGACTCGCGGATGCGGTGTCCTGATATCCAGCCTAGATACTTGGATGTGCTTTAATAGCTTCTTTATTGTTTTGTTAAACTCCAGAATATGGAGGGGTTTGTTGTTGGCTCAACTAGAAGTTTGAAAAAAGGCGTTTAATGTTTATCATGTATGTAAGGGCCTGCTACTGGCGGGCTAAAACCTCTATAAAGCTTGTTGAAGGTTTGGTTATACTCCAGAATATGAAAAAGCCTGGATTAGACTCAAATGGAACCTCGATGGGGCTTGGTTAGAATTTTCAGCCTGCTGGTGGAGATTGGTTCCCATTTAGTTAGAGCGAAACGTTTGCTGGTAGTCCATCTTACTTTTCACAAACCCTATGGCCAAAGGACCCAAGCTCTTGAACTCGTATCTCTTTGCTTTCACCATCATGTTTTAGCAAAAGGGTTTCGCTCATTCTTTTGCTCATTGTTTTTTCATCGGCGCCTTCCACTCCTTACGGAATATCCTCAATATATATTTTCCTTGTTGTTCCTGGATCTAGCTCACGAGGAAAGAATATTGTGCCTATTATGATGCTTTATGGCTCGTAGCTATCATGGAGTTTATTGTGTCATCTTCTTCCTCATTATTCATCTTTGAAATGTTGGAGTAGTCTGCATAGATTCTCACACACGTCATGTGCTAACGGTTGGAAATATGTGATCGGTGTTGTACGAACTAACAGTCGAAAGTCTTGAATTCGTTATTTGTAGTTTTTGTCGACCGATGAATCAAGATCTAAACTTGAATCCGCCATCAATATTTTTTTAAGTTACTAAATAAATCATCATATAACAATCGTTTATCAACGATAATGTTAATTAATGCGAAAAAAAGTTTGGTTAGACAATTTTGAAATCTTAATCGTGTAACAAAGAAAATATAATAATAATAATAATAATAATAATAATAATAATAATAATAATAATAGAAAATAATCTTTATACACAAGAGTGGGCTTATTTAGCATGAGATATATTAGGGTAAATAGAAATATTCTACATAAATATTAAAGGTTTATACGAATTCAGAGTGATTGATCTCCAAATCATTGTTTAGTATGTTTTAATCCTAATAGTATGATAATATTGCCAAACAAACTTTAATTTTGAACAATAATATCAGCTTGAACAATGAAATAACCATCTATTGTATTCTAATATATTGATTTGAATAACAACTGGTATTTTATAATATATTGATTTGAATATATAAATTTTTTCTATAGTTAATTTATAATCTGTAAAGGTAAAAATACCATTTTGAATGCGGTTCTATTCTGTAAATCATCTCGAGACTAAAATTTTGTATTATGTTAACGTTTTTAGAGTCGTTTCAAAATTATCTCTAACATGATATGTTTATTTATTTTTTTAGAATTTTGGGCTCAAGTTTTTGTTGAAATCACGGGTAAATACTTTTCTTTTAGGAGTTCGGTAGTTATAGACCTCAGATATGCGTGAACCCACAAGATGCGTGAACCCACAAGATGAACACTAATTTTTCAAATTCACTAAACCATGTCCATAAGCTCTTTAACTTGCTTCGAAAAAACCTCGCTTCATATCGTAATGTTGGCTACAAATATTGGCAAAAATCCATTGTCCAAACATTCCAAAGATTTATCTTCAAGACTCACGGTCTAAGATCAAATCGAAAGATAAAGTCAACAGACAACAAATGAATAATCATGTATTATTATTTATATATCCTAAAAGACGGAAGAGATTATATTAATTAAAAGATACATAAATCAGTCAAACAATCAAATATTTTTTACAAGTACATACAAAAATTGCTCGTCATATTCATACGAGAGGTTTCGACTAAGCATATAAATATTTGCGTAAGGTCACCCGCCCTAGACTCTGAACAAAAGATTCGTCGGGCAGAGAGTATCGGCGACGGGCAAGGGTCCAGCGTACACAAAAGAATCATTCCCGACGCCTCCGAGGACCCCGGGCAGACTCCCCAAAATGCAAGAAGGGTAGCACCGAGAAGCAGACCCCGGTGTCCTTTGAGAAGGAAGAAATGCCTGCCGCCAGCCGTGAAGAGCGGGCAGCGCTGCCACCAGTGCCATGGCAACCTTCGAACAGTCAGAACCACGGTTACCGAACCAATAGCCAGTTTATCAGGAGATGAGAGACTCTATGGAGTTCAGACAGAAGGACTTGGAGGAGGAACGTGTGGGTTCAGAGTCAATTAGAGGGCATCCCCACTGTCCGACGAGATATTAGCGGGACAACTCCTGAAGCGATTCGACATTTCTAAACTAGAAAAGTACGATGGGAAGAAGGATCCGGATAATCATTTGGAAGCGTTCAAAAACTTCATGCTAAGTTTCGACAACGATGACAAGCTCCTATGTAGAGCTTTTTCCATGACCTTCAGGGACCGAGCATCTAAGTGGTACAACCGTTTACCGTAGGGTTGCATACGGAACTTCGGGACGTTTTGGACGATGTTTAGGCAGCACTTTGTGGGAAGTAAGAGCTTCCGGGCCAACGGAGATACTATCATGAATTGCAGGCATAAACTGGGGGAAAGCCTCAGAGAGTATACCAGGCGATTCATCGACGCAAAGACCAACCTAGACCACTGCGAAGAGAACGTGGCCCGAACTGCTTTTCGCTTGGGTCTGCTCCCGGGGCCAATGAAACAAGCAGTGGCGAAGAAACAAGTGTTCACGTTTTCCGCACTTCTTGCTCAGATAGAAAAACAGATATTGATCGAGGAGACCGAAGCGTCTGAGTTGGCAGCACAAATTCAACAAAGTGCCCAAGCATCGGTAGTAATAAGGTAGGGCGGCCGGTCGGATTACGCTAGGGCAGCCCAACCGGTCAGCACGATACACCCGAACCCTCTTGTATCACCCAAGCCTTCGGTCCTAACTAGCCCGAAACAAAAGCAAACTAGTGAGACGACTTCGCGACCCATGTCTAACAAATGGATCCGACCTGCATATTTCGCGGACCTTACGGAGTGTGTAGCATCGATCTACGAAAAGACCAAGAAGAGCGGGATGTACCGAAGACCTTTCCCGATACCAACACCACGGGAACAAAGGAATAACCGCTATTGCCGTTATCACGAAGACATTGGGCATGATACTAAGGACTGCATTGCCTTGAAAAAAGAAATACATATGCTCATAGAACACGGAAACCTCTTGGAGTACGTTAAGAAGGCACAGCAAGGTACGGCCTCGAAAGAAGTCGTTATAATACCGAAACCAGAAACAACCATGGCAATCTCAGAAGTAACCGATCAGTTCGATGTTTCCATTGAATGCCTCGACCCCGAAGCAAACCGCAATATTATTGGGATCATTGAGGAGGAAGTTGAGGAGAACGTCGGTAATGTGCGAGGCCTTTGTGAATTCTTTGAATCCTTAACAATTTTTGGGGGAGATTCTATGGCAAGAGTTACGCATTCATCCAGGAAAAGGCACATTGTCAACCTAACCACTCAGTTGGAGGCCCGAACTTGCTTCCAAACCAGAAGCGTCCCTTCTCCGATTCTGTACTTTGACGATGACAAGAGGGACATAGCCGGCCCCCATGAAGATGCCATTGTAATCGGGGCGGCCATTGCGGGGGAGGAGGTTCGGCGCATCTTGGTGGATACCAGAAGTTCGGCCAACAAAATCTTCGCGTCCACTTTTGCCAAGTTTAGAACACCACCGGTGATTGCGCGGTCCGACCGTGCCATAGTCGGTTTTATAGGATCAACAGCCGACGTTATAGGAGAATTCGAGGGCGTAGTCCATTTATGCGGCGGCCCTTTCAAGAAAAAGGTTACGGTTTTATTCGTGGTAGTGGACGCACCGGCTTCCCACAATGCCATTTTCGGCCGATCGTGGATATCACGAATGCATGCATTAACTTCTACGATCCATCAGTGTTTAAAGTACGTGGTTGGAAACAACGTAGGAGTGGTCCGAAGCAGCCAGAAAGCAGTACGAGAATGTTACCGAGCAGCATTAGCACCTAAGAAAGACCAAGAAATGATTCAAGCTCAAGAATAGCAATTAAGGGGGCTCCCCCCAGGATCATTACCCGTTGATGACCCTAGGGAAGCTCCAAGCCTTTTGACAACAGACGAGGAATGCGAACAGTACCAATTCGCTGCATGAAAATCCCTGCGGATCGGGGTATGCCTTTTACCGACCCTCAGGGAGCAACTCCTGGCCCTCCTACGGGAAAACCTAGCTTGTTCGCATGGTGCTCAAGAGATGTCACCGGGGTACCAGAATCTTTTGTTGTTCACAAGCTAACTATCAACAGAAATGTCAGACCGATTTCCCAAAAGCGTCGGGCTTTTTCCCCAGAAAAAGCAGACATTATCCTACGAGAAGTTGAGAGGATGATCAGCGTCGGACATATCAAGGAAGCAAGTTACCCCTTGTGGACTTCTAATCCCGTTCTGGTCAAAAAGAAAAACGGGAAATGGAGAATGTGTGTGGATTTCACCGACCTTAACCGGGCGTGCCCGAAGGACCCCTTCCCGATGCCAAGAATCGACCAGTTGGTAGATTCGACGTCGGGTAACAAATTGCTGTCGTTTATGGATGCGTACGCCGGTTACAATCAGATCCAATTATACGCTGCGGATCAGGAAAGTACCACATTCATCACGGGCCGAGGACTATATTGCTACAAAGTAATGCCCTTCGGGCTGAAAAATGCTGGCGCGACATACCAAAGACTAGTTAACAAAACGTTCGAGGGTCAGATCGGGAGGAATATGGAGGTGTACATCGATGATATGTTGGTTAAAAGCGGCACGAATGAAGCCCACCTTGCCGACCTCAGGGAAACCTTTGATAACCTGCGGGGGATAAACCTCAAGCTTAACCCGGAAAAATGTTCTTTCGGAGTCCGGTCAGGAAAGTTCCTAGGTTTCTTCGTTAGTGAGAAAGGGATTGAAGCAGATCCTGTCCAACTTCGAGCTCTGACCGATATGACTCCGCCCCAAAACATCAAGGAAGTCCAGATCCTAACTGGGCGTCTGGCTGCCTTAAATCGATTTATTTCTCGCTCATCTGATAAGTGCGCTCCCTTTTTTCAGGTCTTAAGACAAGCCAAAAATTTTGCATGGACCCCCGAATGTAATGAGGCGTTCTTGGGAATCAAACAATACCTATCATCCCCGAACCTCCTAACAAAGCCCGCCGCAGGCGAGAAACTTTTCCATTACGTTGCAGTTACCATCTTCGCGGTCAGTGCGGCTTTGATCAGTGAATCAGGACTTGCTCCCACGGCGGTCTACTTTGTAAGCAAAAGCTTGCTGGATGCGGAAACTCGGTATTTAAAGTTGGAAAAAATGGCACTCGCCCTGGTGACAGCAGCGCGGAAGATGCGCCCGTATTTTCAAGACCACCCTATTGTAGTCCGAACATCATTCCCGCTCAAGTACATCCTCCAGCGACCAGACATGTCCGGAAGAATGTCCAAATGGTCCGTGGAGCTAGGGGATTTTGACATCGATTTCGAACCTCGGACGTCCGTCAAAGGCCAAGTCCTGGCCGATTTTTTAGTAGAGTTCCATTCCGAACGAACTGATCAGGACGCACCCCCCCGAGAAGCCACGCTAAGCGAATGGATTATCCGAACCGACGGGGGAGCAAACGTCAGTGGCTGTGGAGTAGGGATACAAATAGTAACCCCTTTGGGTATTAGCATGCTCCAAGCCGTCCGATTTGGTTTCCATACTTCGAACAATGAGGCAGAATACGAGACTGCTCTGGCATGATTACGGTTAGCACAGGTGTGTGGGGCAAGGCAAGTACGCCTCATAAGCGATTCCCAACTTTTGATAACCCAAGCTACGGGGAGTGCGGAAGCTCGGAAAGAACATCTGGTGCAATACCTGGCAGCACTCAGGGTTCTAGTTGCTTCATTTGACAAAATCACCTATGAACATGTCGCGAGGGGCGAAAACACGGCCGCAGATTCCTTGGCAACAATTTCCTGCTCCAGTAACTACCCTTGGGTGACAGAACAAGAAAGTCCGTCTATTATCAAACGTCACGAATTAGACAACCGACCTGAAATTGCATGTCAGATCTCTTCGGTAGCAACCTCGGATTGGCGGCGTGATATTATCACCTTCCTAGCTGAGGGTCGACTCCCTGGTGATAACGCTTCGGCTCGGAAAATACGCAACAAGGCTCGGGGGTACGTCCTTTTAGGGGATGTACTATACAAGAAGTCCTTCAGCCGTCCCCTGCTTCGATTCTTAGGGGCCCACGAGGCACAAATAATTGTGTCCGAGCTGCATGATGGTGTGGGTGCAGCGCATTGCGGTTACAAAGCCCTAATTAGGAGGATTCTCCTCGCGAGATTCTATTGGCCGACGATAACGGCAGATGCACGACTCATAGTCAAAACTTGTGATACATGTCAACGGTTCGGAAACGCAATAAACGTCCCTGCGGCTCCCTTAGAATCCATATCTGAAGGACTACCCTTTGACCGATGGGGAATCGACCTTGTCGGGCCATTACCAATGGCGTCGGGAGGACGACAGACGATCGTCGTGGCACTGGACTATTTCTCCAAGTGGGTCGAAGCCGAACCTTTGTCCGCCACCAAGACCAAAGACATCATCAAGTTTATCTGGTCTAACATATGTTGTCGGTTCGGGGTACCGCAGAGGTTAACTATGGATAATGGACCACAGTTCGATAGTGGAGAAATGAAAGCGTTCTGCACCACTCATAAGATCCGACAATGCTTCTCCGCTCCTTTTCATCCTCAAGCAAACGGGCAAGTCGAAGTAACCAACCGAACCATTTTGGACGGTCTTAGAAAAAATCTTGAGGGAAAGGCCGGAAAATGTCCTGACTACCTACAAGAGGTACTATGGGCTTACCGGACCACACTCCGGACGGCTACCCAAGAATCACCTTACGCTTTAGTATATGGTATGGACGCGGTTACCCCTGCGGAATCCACTTTGCCATCTTTCAGGGTCGGCGCTTATGAGGAGGAAGCGAACGACGACAACCGACGACTCGAGCTCGACCTCATAGAAGAGAAGGGCAACCGCGCCCAATTGAACTCTTTGCACTATTAGACCCTGATGAGAAGTCGATATGCTTCCAAAGTCCGCCGTCAGGAGTTTAAGGTCGGAGACAAGGTTTTGAGGCGCGTCTTTCTTCACACAAAAGATAAACGCCTCGGTAAACTCGCCCCAAACTGGGAAGGACCCTACGAAATCGTTGAAAGAATCAAGAGCGGGACATACCGCCTGCAGAATAGGCTCGGGCACCTTTTGAGGCTACCATGGAATATTGAGCACTTGAAATTGTATTTAGAATAGTAGCGAAATTGTATTTCAAATTGTATTTCACATTTTGTTTCGAATTGTATTGGTCGGGGATGCACTCTTTCCTACCTCGGTGGCGCGAGAAGGTTTTAATGAGGCATCGTAAACACCCGACCACCCGATTACATTAATCCAAAATTTCTTTTGCCTTCCAAATATTGAAGTGTTACGACCTTGGTCAGCTGACGAGCTAGACAGCGTCCATTCCTACTAATATTAATGGATCTACATATATAGTTTTCCAGACCCTTTGGGAGAACTTTCGATGATATATTGATCTACAGAACCTTAATTGGTTTTTCAGTTTCTACTGATCTACATATATGATCTTCCAGACCCTTTGGGAGAACTTTCGATAATACATCGATCTACAGAACCTTAATGGGTTTTTCAGTTTCCACAACTGATCTACATATATGATTTTCCAGACCTTTTGGGAGAACTTTCGATGATGCATCGATCTACAGAACCTTAATGGGTTTTTCAGTTCTACAACTGATCCTCATATATACTTTCATGGACCCTCAGGGAAATGTTTCAATATTGCATTGATCTACAGAGCCTGCTTAGGTTTTTCAGTTCCCGAACTGATCCACACTTCACGGTTCCCGATCCTATCAGGACTTTTCAATATTACGTTTGAACTTAGGATTTTTCAATATTATGTTGATTTTACACAGGTAACAATATGTGAGAGGATATAATCAAAAAAGTTAATATATTAATAGGGGACCCCGCGGCCCCCAAAGAGTTACAAAAACAACTAAACAAAAACAAAAAAAACCGAGCGCAACTTCTGGATCACTCGTCCTCATCCTCATCCTCCTCATCCTCTTCAGCGTCGTCGGATTCTTCTTCTTCTCCACAATCGACCCCCTCGGGCCGGTCCTTCTCTGGCACATCCAACCACATTGCCCCGAGGTGAAGGTCTGGGAAGCGGTTGTGGAACGACAGCACATACGCGGCTTTGGCATCGGCCGTTTCTTTTTTCCGACCACTTCCTACACCGATTTCCGAAGGCGACGTTCGAAGATTTTAACTTTTGGACCTCCAGAGCCAAAGCAGCGGCACGATCTTCCACCGCTTTCTTCGTCTCCTCTGCGGACCTCCTCGCCTCCTCCGTGGCTGTCTTCGCCTCTTCCGCGACACGTTCGGCTTCCGCGATCCGACCCTCCGCCGACGCCTGAGCCGCTTTGGCTTTTTCCACCTCCCCAGTCAGGCTAACAACTTTTGCCTCCGCGGAGACTAGCTGCTGGCTTAGCTCGTTCGCCCGACGCTCTTTCAAGGCCGCCGATACGAGCAAGTTGTACAAGGATAAAGCCAGACCATCCGATCCCCGCAGCGGGAATGGGTGCGGACTGCCAAGCATCGACAGCACCGGGTACTTCGTACCGCTCGACGAGGCTGCAGCTGGGTCCGACGCTTGGGGGGGCTCGACATCATCTGGAATTTCCACAAGGTCCGCCGTTGGAATACCCTTCGCACCACTGTCCTGATCATACAGCTTCGGTCATATGGTGCCAACCCCCGCGCCGTCAACTGGCCTACTCTCCGTCCTCGAGTGCTTGGATTTCTTTGCCTTAGTCTCCTCCGCATCGGTGCGACCCTTCCTCTTCTGCACTGGAGCCTCTACCCGAATCAGCCCACCAGCCCCCGCAGCTCCGGTTTCCTTCTCCCCTCCCTCGTCATCTGACTTCGGGCGCTTGCTCGGCGCCTTGTTGCGCTTTGGCAGATACAACTGTGACCCTGGAGCGCCGGTTTTCGCAATCACATCCTCCAAGCTCGGGGGCTGTCGCAGCTGCTCGATGGTGAGAACCTCGGACGAGCAACGCCAGAGGTTACTCATGATTAAGTTCGTATCTATAAAGGTCTGATGCATAGCCCAACCCCAGTGCGTCCGTGCGTAGCCCTTCAGCACCTCGAACGTGGCCTCAGCGGCTTTCGAGTAATCTTTCTTCAGCCCTTACAACCACTCCTTCGACACTGCACGAAGAGTCGGTATAAAAAAAAAACAAAAAAAAAGGGGTAGAAGAGCGGTACCATCATGGACCCAGGTCCGAAGCAGCTTCCTCTTGTTCTCCGAGGTATAGGGAAGACCGTTCTCCCAACACCCGCTCAGAAACACAAACCGATGCTTCCAGCCTTTGTCCCCCTCCAAGAAGTCATTAACTATCTTCCACTTGTTTCCCAAGGAAGAGTAGAAGAACGGGGATTTTGGAGCCTTGGACAGAACCGACATAGCAATATACTCCTCCATAGGCATAACCCGACCTGAAAGACGGGAAGCCATTATGCAAGACATTAAAGTATACCAAGCATTCAGCGTCAGCTGCGATGGGCAGATCTGGAAGGTGCGGAAGTAAAGCGCGATCTCGGGGTCTAAAGGGAAGCGCAACCCCCAGTTGAACAGCTCGGTGAACACCACGATCTCCCTAGATCGGACATAAACGGGGGTCTCCCCAGGAACCGGGAACCGAACATTGACGCATTCGGGAATTCCTCAGCGGATCAGCAGATCCTTGTAATCAGACTCAGGGAAGTAGAGGTACTTCCCCTCGAAAAGGGAAACGACATCCTTCGTCCGAAGCCAGCTGAAATAGGTAGTGGTGATTGCAACCTCGACTTCTTCGGGCAGAGGTTCGTCAGGATGGTTGGCTGCATAACCAACAGCAGCAACGTAGACCTCTGTGGGCGCGACGTCCACCTCTGACTCTCCAGCTTCGGGATTCGAAGCTTGGTCAGAGCTTCGGGCAGTAGCAACATCCGGGTCCGATGATCGTACCCGAGAATTGGAGGGTTCAGCTGCATTTCCTGAATGAACCCGATGCGCAGCCTCCAATTCCTCTAGCGTCAACCGACGCTTAGGCAAACATAGAAAAGTTATGGCAGTGTTAGTACCGGTCCGATACCCTCGAATTGAGGGAGTAAGCTGAACCATTTCAAGACAGTTACCTCCTGCGGGAGATGTAGGGGGACTGTTTTCTCCCATGGTCAAAAACTTGGATTTGCGAGCGCGTCGGGGCAGGGACAGAGATGGAGAGACGTGCGAGTTGACTGGCAATAGGGTCAGATTCTCCGACCGAATTACAGGGGAATGGGAGGAGCTACTACTGGAAGAAAGGACAATGGTCTCCGGAAAAAGGCTAACCTCGGGAGACAGAGAGACGGGAGGATCGGGTAGGAGGAAGGATTCAGCAGGGATCGGGGTGGCTAAAACAGGGTCGTGAGGAAGCGGTGCGGGAGTAAAAGGTTTGGAGTTAGATCCCCAGATCAAGCCGGCGCGTCGGTATTCTTCGGCTCGGTCTCCGATGCTAGACCACTCTTCAAAACTCCACTCAGGCTTTTTCTTTTTCTTGGCTGGTGTTTGCTTCGGGTATCTGGGTTTCATAAAACAAACATTCCAGGTCTAAGAATGGTCTGACAAGCTCTATCTCTCTCTAGAAACGATCTGACATCACTTTCTCTCTCTAGAATGCCTCTGAGAGAAATCGAGGATTGTGGAGTATTTATAGGCGAGGTTGAATGATCGGAGAATACCAATCGACAAAAGCACAGCGGGAAGACGAAGAGTCTCCCTAAGAACCTAGTCTGGAAAAGACGCACCCCGTAAGCTGGTGACACATGTTGACCACCTTCTGGCGAAGGCTTACCTAAGCTACCTCCTACGAACCAACTGATGATATGGGCCTTCGCAACCATGTCCACAAAGAGAAACCGGCCCATCACAGAAAGTCCCGGGTCGAAAGCTCGAAAGAACGCGGGAACCAACCCAATTCAGAACTACGAACATTGGGAAAGAAAAATCCAACAGAGCCTAAGTATTGCCCGGAGGTCGGATCGGGATGAACAATGTTGGGGAACGACCGACGCGAGAGGGAAAAGAATAAATCATTTAAAGATAGGCCATTGGCCCGAAGCACAGGAGACCGCGGACAACAGGTGTAGGTTCGGCAATGAGTCTCCGCTCCTGATACTCCCGAAGACTGGGGGGCTACTGATGACGGTGGAATTTACCAATATAAATAATAAGGACTTAATTGTAATAAAAGGTACTTAGTGTAGTTATTAAGGTATTTAGGGTCTCTCGGGGACCAATGTGTAAACATAGTTTTAACTAAGGGGCCTCATCAAATATGTAACAACCGCCCACTAAGGACTTAAGCGGGTCCACCTTATTCTAGTATAAAAGGTGACCCACTTTCTTGGTAGGGGGGACATTGAATATTATTCTATTACATTCTCTTTCTCTCTCTACACTTTCTCTCTCTAGTCACATCTGGCACAAGATCCGAAATATTCTTCCAAACAATTATTGACACATCAGTCCTGAGCTTTGTTAAAAGCATAAATAGCGGTGAAATTGAAAGAGGCTCTAAAGTTATGACAGTTAGCAATACAGTGAATAAATTGAGAAGATTTTGAAATTCTAGTTACTGTAATAATACTAGGGTTCCAAGTAATCCAGATTCTTCCTAGGGGTAAGACGAGTGATTGGTTATGACATGCCAAAAGGGGACCAGTTGTCTGATTATATTTCAACTCTATGAATTTGGACTTTAGTTTCTACTAGGACTATCAACGAGATATGGTTACTAATAATAAAATCAGTGACATCTTTTTGTCTGACTGTGTCGTTTAGACCCCGCACATTCCAAGAAGTAATATTCATAAATAGAAAACTTACAATGAATCATCCGCTGGTCCTGTTGGAGGACAATACCTGTTTGCCTTTGACTTTGGCTACATCCGTGCAAGCCCTTTTGGATGGGGAGTCCACCTCCTCAACAAGCTCCACCTCCGATTCTTCGTTTATGGATGGAAGTTGAGATCCTATTTCCAACTCAGGAGCTATCTCAGAAGGATTTTTCTTAGAAGACGATGTCACCAAGGGAATGGGGAAGAGTTTGATAGGGCCTTTGATGCATTGACGGGTAGGGTGCCCGAACACCTTACAATTAGCACATTGAGGAGGGATGTCCTGGTATTCAAATGCTACTGTTATGGATTTTCCTGTAATCTTGAAAGTAAGATCAGAGCGAATTAGAGGCCCCGCTTTAATCATGATACAAATACGGGCAAAATAAATTTTTTCCTTTCTCTCCGTTTGGCGATCTACATACAATGGGGATCCAATGACCGATCCGATGTTGTTGAACCCCTCCGCAGTCCATAAATCATAAAGAAGATTAAATACTTTAACCCAAATTGGAATTTTCGTGTGAAGATCCTTGATAAGGGATGTTAGAGGTTCCCATAATTTCAAAATTATTAAATTGGCACCAAAATGCCTGGGGGCTTCCTCCAAAAGTTTTTAGTCATCTCTTCAGATCCAAATTTAAAGAGAGAATAACCCTCAGGAAGAGGTTTGAATTCCAAAAGCCCATAATTTTTCCAGAGTTATTCCACATTTGCTTTAAGAAAAGCTAAATTGGACGGTTGGTTGAGAAAATAACCCGAAAGGCAAGCCTTCCAAGAATCTGGAAATCTTAGAGCCGAATCATTCATAATGAATTCGTTATCCACCATTTCCATATGACTTTTGCCAGAGGGGAGCGATTATCACTATGGCTCGCAACTATGCTTGCATAAGACGAGAGAGGAGCGGATTTAGGAATCGAGTTCGAACTAGAGAAACCCATTGATATCTCCTTTGAAAATAGAGGGATAGAAGGCTTAGCATGGGCCAGCTAGTATTTTCTCCCTTTTGGGCCTTTACCTACATTCCCGAAATTCTGGATTAGAGGGTGATGACCATAGGAAGCACCATCTCCCAAAATACCTTTCCCTTTATTTTTAATAGGCCTTTCAATAGATAAAACCCGAGTCGACCCTATGTTAGATGAGCGCCGGCCCAAAGGAGAGAGATCCACTGATTTGATTGATTTAGAACCAGAAAGGCCCAACTTGCCTTCAATGAGACTTGGCCCATGACTGGTTTGGATCTCTGACCTGAAAACCCCAAATCGATTGCCATTCGCCCTGAAGACGAACTAGGAAACCATAGATTGTTGAACTTCTC
This sequence comes from Limnanthes douglasii subsp. nivea, assembly GCA_036936605.1. NCBI lineage: Eukaryota > Viridiplantae > Streptophyta > Magnoliopsida > Brassicales > Limnanthaceae > Limnanthes > Limnanthes douglasii. Next base: position 378,945,810 of record JAUPFV010000001.1, read on the forward strand.
GACATCCAGTGCCAGAGACCCCGATTTTACCCCATCTAAAGATCTTGGCAGAGACGGAGAGGAATCCCTGGAAGGTTTTGTCCGGTCTGTCCTTGACGATGATTTCACAGTTGATACTCCACCATTGGAGCTAACAGGTTAGGGGAGATTGAGATTGGCTCCAAAGAGCAGGTGGAGGAGGTCGATTTGATCAACGACAGCGATGCATATGCCTAGATGGGAGAGATTTCCATCCTTTCAGAAGAGTAAATCAGAGATAGAGCATTGGAAGAGAGGGCTGGTCGAGGGGCAATGAAGTGAGTGGTGTTCTGACCAGCTCATTCGACAGGGAGACGGTGGCCGGCAAAGGGGGTAGGGCATCTATCGTTGCCACCAAGTTTTCGTAAAAACCTAAGTGAGGAGGAGGAGGGCTTCTAGTCCAAGGAGATGGGAGGGGGAGGTTAACCAGAGGTGGAGAGCTCAGCGTAGAGGAGGCTACCGAGAAGATGATTTGGGGGAGATCAGCTTCAGCAACTTCAATTTGAGGTAAGTACTTACTTAACTCATAGTGGAAATCATCTTGGAAAATGATTTTCCTTGGCCAGATTCCATGTGGTGTCTGGCCAAGGCTAATGCTTGTTCGACATAAGTTTCATGTTGAGCAGAAATACGGTGAATGGAGGAGGAGAGAGCAGGGATGGGTGCAGAAATGTGGTGAGTGGAGGAGGAGGGAGCGGGGATGGACGCTAGGGCTAAAGAGAGGGTAGTGGATAGTACGTCAGACTCAGTAGAGCAGGGGAACAAGGCAAGGGAGGAGGAGAAATTCTGAGTTCTTATGGGGGAGTAAGAGGCAGCGAGTTCCAGGGGCTTAGATGGTCTCGAAGAATCATAGAGGTCCATCACGTAAGGATAGTATGATATTTTGGTTTTAGAATTTGATTTGATTTCGATGGATAGGTGGAGAGTATAGATAGAGGGAATAAGAAGAAGGTTCTTATAGGCTACTGATGAGAGAGTGATAGAGAGAGGAGAAATACTGATGGTTTCTGGATTTGAGGTAGCTTCCAAAAATTGTCTGAGGGGGTTCAGGTTAGGTGTAGCTAGGAGGAGACAGAACTCTAATCCTAGAATATAGGAGTGAAAAAGGTGGAGGATGAGACTAGGCTTAGTTGATACAAAGAGCCAGTAGAGCTGAGAAAGGGTAAGTTTTACAGTGCGAGTGGGACAGAGAGGGAAAAAAGAACTGGGTTTAGCCAAAAATAGGAGAGTGATGCTACCCAGGGATTGAGAGGTCAAAAGGGTGGGTTTTGGATGAAGGGAGTTACGAGGATAGACATTTTGGTTAGGGTAACTAGATGGCTGAAGAGAACTAACTAGAAACCTTCTAGTTTTGTTAGGATAACTAAAATTTAATCTAAATCTCTTATTATGGCTTCCAAGGTACAACAAGAGACGATGACCGGTCAATAATGAGGAGTGGAGGATAGGGAAGCTGAATTTGTGACCTATACAAGGAAGGATTATTGAGCATAGCAATGGGAGGTAGAGACAACCAGTAGCCCAATGGATAAAGAAGATGGGAGAGTAGATAGGGGGCTGGTTTTGGGAATGTTAAAGGCTTGAAAGGTGGATGAGAGGACAACCAGGGGGATTGACAAAGAGTAGGTCTCATAATAGACGATGGAGCCTATTCCTCCATGGACTTTGAGCTGAAGTCCTGGAAACCGTTTTGGGACCAGAGGGTTGATGCTTTAGAAGGCCATCAATCTTATCCCAATTGGAACCCAAGATGCAAAATAGAGGTAAACATCTAGCTTGAATGAAGTATATAATGGGTAGGTTCTGATTGTGGAAGGATCCACCGGGCAAGGGGAGAAACTTACAATATGCGGGGAAAAATAGGTTAGAATGCTTGAAGAACCCATTAATCAAATGGATCTTTATCGATTGATTTTAGGATTTACTAGTTTACTTAGATGAACAAGTTACCGTTAGGATGGTGAGGAGAGAGGGGATCGTACTTACTAAATAATTATCTAAAAAAGAGTTCCTTGTTATCGTAACTCTACCAATCCTTCACCAAATTTAGTAACTGTGTTGGTTTGTTGATCAAAGTGTGGATTTGATCGCTTTAGAAATTTATGTCAGCTAACATAATACTTAAAAGAACTCCATAAAATGAAAATGTTATGGTTATTAAACAATTTGAAGTGATTTTAAAAATAATTATTTATTTTGCATATTTTAAACTCTCACTAAAGCTGTATTTTTCGTTGACCACAGAGGTTGGTAAAAAAGGTGAATATTATGAGATCCGGCACAAAATAAAAAAAAATATCTGTTAAAGGATTGTGGATATAAAAATGACGAAGAACTTAAACAAGCAAACCAACCATGGTTGTTTTTCAATATTAGCAATTGAAATCGGTTCTATTTGTTGTATCGAAATGGAAAATATTTATAATGTTCAACAACGCATGAGAGGGATATTTCGCATAAAGATGAGTTGTGACGTTAGTAAGTATGAATATGAGTAGTTTTTTTGGACGAAGTTCTTCGGATAGTTCTCTTCTTCTTATCACTTTTTGTTCTAAAAAACTTTCGCTAGCGGTTGTTATTTTGACATAATAATCCAGAATGTTATTATTGGATAGAAGAGATGCTAGATGAAAAGATAGTGAAAGACAATGGAGATGAGGCAAGTGCTAAACACATTAAAGAGAACTGGAGTGAATTGAAAAGACAGTGTAATTTTAGTGTGTCATAAATTACACCTCAAGGACTGTAATATTTCCCCCCTTTTAAGTGTTACAGTCTCTACAAAACCTAGAGTTGGGTTTTTGTGTATTCACCAAAAACGACAGAGTTACTGTGTTCTTCTAATAAAATTGATCTGCAGCAGATCCGGAAACGTAGGCATAATTTGCTGAACTCTGTTAACAATTGTGTGTTTGATTTCAGTTTTGCTTTGTGCTTTCCCTTTTCTTTTGATCTGATTTGACAGGAAATTAGCATATTTCCCTTACAACTGGTATCAGAGCCAGACTGGTAGCGATCCAAAGGAAATTAGATTTGAGTGGGAGCAATGGCTACAGACGTAGGAAAGGTGAGACTCGAAAAATTCGATGGTGTAGATTTTGGGGTCTGGAAGATGCAGATTGAAGATTGTCTGTACCAGAAAAAGCTTTATCAACCCCTCTCAGAAAAGAAACCAGAAGGTATGAAAGATGAAGAATGAACCCTTCTTGACAGAAAAGCTCTTGGAGTCATCCGATTGACGCTATCCCGCAATGTTGCTTTTAATATCATAAAGGAAACAACCACGGCGGGTCTTATGTAGGCTCTCTCCAGTATGTATGAGAAGCCATCAGTGTCTAACAAAGTTCACTTGATGAGGCGTTTATTCAATTTGTGAATGATGGAAGGCGCTTTTGTAGCTCAACACCTCAATGAACTCAATACAATCACAACCCAGTTGACTTCAGTTGAAATTTATTTTGATGAAGAAAGACGAGCATTGATACTGTTATCTTCACTACCAGATAGTTGGAATGCTACTGTCACTGCGGTGAGTAGCTCGTCAGGAAGCAATAAGTTGAAATTTGATGATCTTCGTGACCTAGTTCTCAGTGAAGAGATTCGAATGAGAGAATCAGGTGAATCATCAATCTCCTCAGTCTTACATACAGAATCGAGAGGAAGAATTTCAACCAGAGTATATGAACGTGGTAAATCAAACTACCGAAGGAAATCAAGAGACTGGAGGTCCAAGTCTAGGAATCCTAAAAATTCCCAAGGGTTGAGAAACATCGAGTGTTAGAATTGTGGGAAGACCGAGCACTTTCAATTTCAGTGCAAGAGAGAACCAAAGGACCAGGAGAAGAAGACAGAGGCAAATATCACTTCAGAAGGAGACGATGCGTTAATATGCTCCTTAGAAAGCAGGGAAAAATCTTGGGTATTAGACTCTAGAGCATCGTTTCACGCGACTTCGAAGAAAGAATTCTTCGAGAGGTATGTCCCTGGTAACCTTGGAAAAGGATATCTTGGTCATTATCAACCTTGTGATATTATTGGTAAAGGTACTGTGAAGATTAAGTTGAATGGGTCCGTATGAGAACTGAAAGATGTCAGACATATCCCCCGCCTGAGAAAGAACTTAAACTCATTAGGGCAGTTGGCTAGCGAAGGCTATAATACGATCTTCCATGGTGACAATTGGAAAATTTCAAAGGGAGCAATGACGGTTGCTCGCGGAAAGAAGAGTGGTACTCTTTACAAGACAACAGAGACGAGCTGTTCAATTGCAATAGCAGCAGGAAACGAAAATCCAAATGTTTGGCACCAGAGGCTTGGCCATATAAGTGTGAAGGGTATGAAAATTATGTACTCGAATGGGAAGCTTCCTGGTCTAAATTCACTCGATATAGACATGTGTGAAGATTTCATACTTGGAAAATAGAAAAGGGTCAGTTTTCAGACGAATGGTAGAACCCCAAAGAAAGAAAGGCTGGAACTTGTTCACTTTGACGTTTGGGGGCCAACAACTATTTTATCTATAGGAGGGAAACACTATTTCGTGACCTTTATCGATGATCATTCTCGAAAGGTATGGGTTTATTTTCTGAAGCATAAATCTGAAGTGTTTGATGTTTTTAGGAGATGGAAATCTATGGTTGAGAATGAGACAGGTCTGAAGATTTAAAAGCTGAGAACTGATAATGGTGGTGAATATGAGGGCACCAAATTCAAGAACTTTTGCTATGAGCATGGTATCAGGATGGAGAGAACCGTTCCAGGTACACCTCAACACAATGGTATTGTCAAACGTATGAGCAGAACGTTGACATAAAGAGCCAGAAGCATTAGAATACAATCTGGTTTACCGAAGCAGTTCTGGGCAGAAGCAATCAACATATCGGGTTACCTGGTTAACCGAAGCCCGTCGGTTCCCTTAGAACATCGAATACCCGAGGAGGTATGGAGTGGTAATGATATAAAATTACCACATCTAAGAGTTTTTGGTTGTATAGTATATGTTCATATAAGTGATCAAGGCTAGAACAAGCTTGATCCAAAATCGAAAAAATGTTTCCTGATCGGCTATGGCGAAGATGAGTTTGGTTATCATGTTTGGGATGAGGAGAACAGGAAGATGATACAAAGCAGAGATGTGATCTTCAATGAAACAGTGATGTACAAGGACAGACATAAAACTGAAGCAAATGACTCAAAGCCGTATGAATCAGTATTTGAAGATATCGAGGGAGTCCTAGATAGTCAAGAAATAGAGCCGATCAGATTAACCCCTCAACAAGGAGAGTCCGTTGGAAGTACCGATCGACAACAATCCGATACCCTACAGCTGACTGAGGCAGTTCCTGTTTTGCGAAGATCTTCCCGACCCCATGTACCCAACAGGAGACACTTGAACTATCTGTTACTTACCGATGGAGGAGAACCAGAATGCTATGATGAAGCTTGCCAGACCAGTGATGCTAGTAAGTTGGAGTTTGCTATGAAAAATGAGATGGAGTCTTTAATCTCAAATGATACATGGGACCTAACTGACTTACCAATGGGTAAGAAGGCACTTCATAACAAATGGGTGTATCGGGTAAAAGATGAGCATGATGGCTCTAAGAGATACAAAGCCCGACTAGTTGTCAAAGGGTTCCAGCAAAAGGAAGGAATTGATGACACCGATATTTTTGCTCCAGTTGTGAAGCTCAATACTATTAGATCAGTGTTGAGTATTGTTGCCATTGAAAACCTTTATCTTGAACAGTTAGATGTGAATACTGCATTTCTTCACGGGGATTTGGATGAGGAGATATACATGTATCAACCAGAAGGTTTCTTAAAAGAAGGAAAAGAAAACATGGTATGCAGACTTAAAAAAAGTTTGTATGGTTTAAAATAAGCTCCAAGACAGTGGTACAAGAAATTTGGTGGTTTTATGCACAAAGAGAGTTTTCAGAAGTGTAATGCGGACCATTGTTGCTATTTTAAAAGATGTAAGTCCAGTTATATCATTTTGCTACTCTATGTTGATGATATGTTAGTAGCAGGTTCAGATATGGATGATATTAGAAGATTGAAGCTACAATTGTCAAAAAAATTTGACATGAAGGACTTGGGTCCGACGAAGAAGATTCTTGGAATGCAAATAATAAGAGATAATCATAGAAACGTTTTGCAGTTATCTCACTCAGAATACATCGATCGTGTTTTAAAGAGATTTAGCATGTGTGATGCAAAGCGAGTTAGTACACCATTGGCTGGTGATGCAGATAGTTTAGCGCTGAAATTTATGAAGACTGACGATCACCCGAAGAATGCGGTGAATTGACAGTTTGGAGCTCCGGTGTCTGATTTTGACCCACATCACCTTGTTTCGAAGGAAATGACGTCACGAACACAAGTCACGAGCTTTTCTCGTGAGCTATGGGCCTTTTTGGGCATTTGGGCTCATCTATCATCTTATTTTGCGTTTTTAATACTTTAGGATATTTTAGTAATTTTCATATTTTTGGTTTTAGGGTTTCACTTGAACCCTTATATAAACATATCTTCTATACATTGTTGAGGGAGTTGTTTTTTATTAATAAATTAGGGTTTTTATCCCTCTTTAGCTTCTCTTGCGTTTCACTCTGAATCATAGTGGTATCAGACACAGGTAGTCCTGCGAGATGGTGCGAGGAAGAACCAACGGTCGCGGTGGCGCTGTAGTGACTAGAGATACAAGTGATTTCGGTGATCGTGAAGTTGCTGACCTACGCCGTCAGGTGGCTGATCTTACACGTCAGATGGCTGATCTTAACGCTAGGAAACAAGGCACGGAGGTTGAAGGTATCGATAACCCTTTTGGGGAGGGGTTCGAACATAATACTTATCACGGCCGCCGCTGGGAGCTTGGATTTAAGGTAGACATCCCGGACTTTGATGGTAGCCTTAAGGCAGAGGCGTTTGTTGATTGGTTATCCAGATTGAGGAAGTGCTGGACTTCAAGGAAGTTCCTGAGGAGAGAAGGGTCGCGTTGGTCACTATCCACCTGCGCGGCAGGGCACAGGCTTGGTGGCAGCAAGTGAAGAAGAACCGTGAGAGTGAAGGCAAGGATAAAGTCCGCAGTTGGGAGAAGTTCAAAAAACAAATCCGCAAGGCTTTCCTACCTTACAACTTCGAGCGGGAACTATTCCAGTGACTCTAGAATCTTCGTCAAGGACCACGATCTGTGGACGAGTATACAAAAGAATTCTATCAGCTGTTGGCTCGTACGGATGTGAACAAGTCGCCGCATCAGCGGGTATCCCGCTATATTGGTGGGTTGCGTCTTCAGCTTCAAGATATGTTGAACATGTTCGACTCGTGCTCTGTTTCTGAAGCCCATCGTCGTACCCTCCAGGCAGAAAAACAGTTGGCTCGCCGGACCCAGATTGGCGTACAGACTGGTGCTCCTTCACGGACTTCGGCGTCCAAACCAGTTCCACGTCCAACCGTTCCCATTGTTCCCAATGGTGCGACCAACCGTTCTGGTGGTAAGTTACGTTGCTTTGACTGTGGAGAATTAGGGAATCGTCAGGTAGAATGTCCGAATGCTGCGAGTGCTAGGGGTCTTTTCTCTCACGAGGCATTTGAACCGGTCCCCATTGTTCTTGATGGTCTCCCAAAGTTTGATACATATGATGATGATACGGCGGAGGTTACGACGGAGGTTGTGACAGTTGATGTGTTTGTAGATGTGTTTCCCGTTGCTAGCCCTGTTGTGACTAATGTGTTTGCATATGTGTTTCCTATTGCTAGCCCTGTTAGGACTGATGTGTTTGCAGAGGTGTTTCCTATTGCTAGCCATGTTGGGACTGATGTGTTTGCAGATGTGTTTCCCGTTGCTAGCCCTGTTGGGACTGATGTGTTTGCAGATGTGCTTCCTGTTGTTAGCCCTGTTGGGACTGATGTGTTTGCAGATGTGTTTCCCGTTGCTATCCCTGTTGTGACTAATGTGTTTGGAGATGTGTTTCCTATTGCTAGCCCTGTTAGGACTGATGTGTTTGCAGAGGTGTTTCATATTGCTAGCCATGTTGGGACTGATGTGTTTGCAGATGTGTTTCCCGTTGCTAGCCCTGTTTTGACTGATGTGTTTGCCGATGTGTTTCCTATTGCTAGCCCTGTTGGGACTGATGTGTTTACAGATGTGTTTCCTGTTTCTGACCGTGACACCAGGTTTGTGAGTCATTTCTAGCGCAGTTTATGGCGCATGGTGAATATGCAGCTCAGTTGCAGTCGTACCTACCACCACCAGACTGATGGTCCGACAGAAGTGGTTAATCGTTCCTGATGAGTCCGAATTCTGCATGCTCCCCGGACAAGGACAGATCGGTCCAAAACCTCCGGACCGGACAGATCACTTCGAACACTCAAGCCATAGGATTGTTCGAACTATGACAAAAGTACTAAAAAATCTAAACACTTCTTGACTAAGCTACTTGCTTTCCTCCTTAGAGCTCATGGGTCTTTGAACATGACCCGGGTCCATTAAACATGACCCAAAATCGCATAAGGGCCCAATCATTAGGGTATAAATACCCAACCACCTGCATTAAGTGTGGGTAATGAGAATTAACTGCTACCAGCCAGGTTAATTATCTCTCTACTCTCTACACTAAATACATAACACCCACATACTACTATTAAACACCAACCAAAGTACAAGCCTACCCTCAGGAGATAATTATCCACACCAGTTCTCTCGGTAACTTGTTGCGTAGCCTGGTTGGAGATCACCCGAAGGCATGGGATCAGCGCCTACCGCAGGCAGAGTTTTCCCACAATCATGCCCTTCACCGCTCGACGAGACTTTGTCCTTTCCAGGTGATGTATGGTATTGTGCCCCGGGGTCCTGTCGACTTGCTCGCCCTGCCCAGTACAATTCGTGTTTACACAACTGCTGAGGACTTACGATCAACTTGTCTTGAGAACCGCCAAGTATAAGTCTGAGGTGGATTCTCATCGTCGTCATGTTTAGTTCGAAGTTGGTGACTATGTGCGGGCAGTTTTAACAACAAATCGGTACCCTGCTAGTGAGTACAACAAACTGGCCGCCCGGAAGATTGGCCCGGTGGAGATTGTGGAGCGGATCAACCCGAATGCTTATCGACTGCGTTTGCCTAGCCATCTTCGTACGTCTGATGTCTTTAATGTTAAGCATCTGATTCCTTATGCAGGTGACTCTTCTGACGAGGAGACTGGTTCTGATTCGAGGACGAATCTTCTCGACCCCGGCGGGACTGATGCAGATAGTTTAGCGCTGAAATTTATGAAGACTGGTGATCACCCGAAGAATGCGGTGAATTGACAGTTTGAAGCTCCGGTGTCTGATTTTGACCCACATCACCTTGTTTCGAAGAAAACGACGTCACGAACACAAGTCACGAGCTTCGCTGGTGAGCTATGGGCCTTTTGGGGCATTTGGGCTCATCTATCATCTTATTTTGCGTTTTTAATACTTTAGGATATTTTAGTAATTTTCATATTTTTGGTTTTATGGTTTCACTTGAACCCTTATATAAACATATCTTCTATACGTTGTTGAGGGAGTTGTTTTGATGAATAAAATTAGGGTTTTAATCCCTCTTTTAGCTTCTTTTGCGTTTCACTCTGAATCATAGTGGTATCAAACACAGGCAGTCCTGCGAGATGGTGCGGAGAAGAACCAGCGTCGAGGTGGCGCTGCAGTGACTAGAGATACAAGTGATTTCGGTGATCGTGAAGTTGCTGACCTACGCCGTCAGGTGGCTGATCTTACCCGTTAGACGGCTGATCTTAACGCTAGGCAACAATGCACGGAGGTTGAATTTATCGATAACCCTTTTGGGGAGGGGTTCGAACTGAATACTTATCACGGCCGCCGCTGGGAGCTTGGATTTAAGGTAGACATCCCGGACTTTGATGGTAGCCTTAAGGCAGAGGCGTTTGTTGATTGGTTATCCCAGATTGAGGAAGTGCTGGACTTCAAAGAAGTTCCTGAGGAGAGAAGGGTCGCGTTGGTCACCATCCACCTGCGCGGTAGGGCACATGCTTGGTGGCAGCAAGTGAAGAAGAACCGTGAGCGTGAAGGCAAGGATAAAGTCCGCACTTGGTAGAAGTTCAAAAAATAAATCCGCAAGGCTTTCCTACCTTACAACTTCGAGTGGGAAATATTCCAGCGACTCCAGAATCTTCGTCAAGGACTACGATCTGTGAACAAGTATACACAAGAATTCTATCAGCTGTTGGCTCGTACAAATGTGAACGAGTCGCTGCATCAGCGGGTATCCCGCTATATTGGTGGGTTGCGTCTTCAGCTTCAAGATGTGTTGAACATGTTCGACTCGTGCTCTGTTTCCGAAGCCCATCGGCGTGCCCTCCAGGCAGAAAAACAGTTGGCTCGCCGGACCCAGATTGGCGTACGGACTGGTGCTCCTTCACGGACTTCGGCGTCCAAATCAGTTCCACGTCCAGCCGTTCCCATTGTTCCCATTGGTGCAACCAACCGTTCTGCTGGTAAGTTACGTTGCTTTGACTGTGGAGAATTAGGGCATCGTGAGGTAGAATGTCTGAATGCTGCGAGTGCTAGGGGTCTTTTCTCTCACGAGGCATTTGAACCGGCCCCCATTGTTCTTGATGGTCTCCCAAAGTTTGATACATATGATGATGATACGGCGGAGGTTACGGCGGAGGTTGTGACAGTTGATGTGTTTGTAGATGTGTTTCCTGTTACTAGCCCTGTTGTGACTAATGTGTTTGCAGATGTGTTTCCTATTGCTAGCCCTGTTAGGACTGATGTGTTTGCAGAGGTGTTTCCTATTGCTAGCCATGTTGGGACTGATGTGTTTGCAGATGTGTTTCCCGTTGCTAGCCTTGCTGGGACTGATGTGTTTGCAGATGTGCTTCCTGTTGTTAGCCCTGTTGGGACTGATGTGTTTGCAGATGTGTTTCCCGTTGCTAGCCCTGTTGTGACTAATGTGTTTGCAGATGTGTTTCCTATTGCTATTCCTGTTAGGACTGATGTGTTTAAAGAGGTGTTTCCTATTGCTAGCCATGTTGGGACTGATGTGTTTGCAGATGTGTTTCCCGTTGCTAGCCCTGTTGGGACTGATGTGTTTGCAGATGTGTTTCCCATTGCTAGCTCTGCTGTGACTGATGTGTTTGCCGATGAGTTTCCTATTGCTAGCCCTGTTGGGACTGATGTGTTTACGGATGTGTTTCCTGTTTCTGACCGTGACACCAGGTTTGTGAGTCATTTCTGGCGCAGTTTATGGCGCATGGTGAATATGCAGCTCAGTTTCAGTCGTACCTACCACCCCCAGACTGATGGTCCGACAGAAGTGGTTAATCGTTCCCTTGGTAACTTGTTGCACAGCCTGGTGGGAGATCACCTGAAGGCATGGGATCAGTGCCTACCGCAGGCAGAGTTTGCCCACAATCATGCCCTTCACCGCTCGACGGGTCTTTGTCCTTTCCATGTGATGTATGGTATTGTGCCCTGGGGTCCTGTCGACTTGCTCCCCTGCCCAGTACAATTCGTGTTCACACAACTGCTGAGGAGCTTGTATCGCAGATTCGCCAAACCCACCAGACGACTTACGATCAGCTTGTCTTGAGCACCGCCAAGTATAAGTCTGAGGTGGATTCTCATCGTTGTCCTGTTCAGTTCGAAGTTGGTGACTATGTGTGGGCAGTTTTAACCACAAATCGGTACCCTCCTAGTGAGTACAACAAACTGGCCGCCCGGAAGATTGGCCCGGTGGAGATTGTGGAGCGGATCAACCCGAATGCTTATCGACTGTGTTTGCCTAGCTATCTTCGTACGTCTGATGTCTTTAATGTTAAGCATCTGATTCCTTATGCAGGTGACTCTTCTGACGAGGAGACTGGTTCTGATTCGAGGACGAATCTTCTCGACCCCAGCGGGAATGATGCAGATAGTTTAGTGCTGAAATTTATGAAGACTGGCGATCACCCGAAGAATGCGGTGAATTGACAGTTTAGAGCTCCGGTGTCTGATTTTGACCCACAACACCTTATTTCGAAGGAAACGACGTCACGAACACAAGTCACGAGATTTGCTCGTGAGCTATGGGCCTTTTTGGGCATTTGGGCTCATCTATCATCTTATTTTGCGTTTTTAATACTTTAGGATATTTTAGTAATTTCCATATTTTTGGTTTTAGGGTTTCACTTGAACCCTTATATAAACATATTTTCTATGCATTGTTGAGGGAGTTGTTTTGATTAATAAAATTAGGGTTTTAATCCCTCTTTTAGCTTCTTTTGCGTTTCACTCTTCGTTTGTCCAAGAATCAATCCCCTAAGACGGATGAAGAAAAAGACTTCATGGCTAAGGTTCCTTATGCCTCAGCTATTGGAAGTTTGATGTATTCAATGGTCTGTACAAGACCAGACATTAGTCATGCAGTGGGAGTTATGAGTAGGTTTATGTCAAACCCAGGGAAAATTCATTGGGAAGTTGTCAAATGGATTTTGAGGTACCTACTAGGTACCACAGAAAAGTGTTTGTACTTTGGTAAAGGTATAAGGCTACGTAGATGCAGATTTTGGAGGTGAAGTTGATCACCGGAAAAGCACTACCGGTTATATATTTACTGTTGGAACTACAACTGTTAGTTGGATGTCAAAGTTACAGAAAATTGTCACTCTATCAACTACAGAGGCTGAGTATGTAGCAGTGACCGAAGCCAGTAAAGAGATGATATTGCTTCAAGGTTTGTTAATCGAGTTGGGATTCAAACAGAAGAACAACGTTCTGCGTAGTGATAGTCAAAGTACAATTCAATTGGCGAAGAATTCAACATTTCATTCAAGAACCAAGCACATTAGTCTTCTCTATCATTTCATTAGATCTTTATTGGAAGATGAGGTGCTAATACTGGAAAAGATCCAATGAAGCAAGAATCGAGCTGATATGTTAACAAAGACAATAGCCATTGAAAAACTGAAGTTGTGTTCAGCTTTAGTTGGTCTGCAAGAGTGATAAGACCAGAAAGATCTGCTGCATAGATCAAGGTGTGAAGAAAGGTTGAAAACAGTCTTCAAGTAGGACATTGTTATTTGGACATAACAATCCAGCCTGTTATTATTATTAGGAGAGATACTAGATGAAAAGACAGTGAAAGACAATGGAGATGAGGCAAGTGTTAAACATATTAAAGAGAACTGGAGTGAATTGAAAATACAGTGTAATTTTAGTGGGTCATAAATTACACCTTAAGGACTGTAATATTTTCCCCTTTTAAGTGTTACAGTCTCTACAAAACCTAGAGTTAGGATTGTTTGTGTATTCACCAAAAACGGCAGAGTCATTGTGTGCTTCTAATAAAATTGATCTGCAGCAGATCCGGAGACGATGCGTTAATATTCTCCTTAGAAAGCAGGGAAGAGTCTTGGGTATTAGACTCTAGAGCATCGTTTCACGCGACTTCGAAGTAAGAATTCTTCGAGAGGTATGTCCCTGGTAACCTTGGAAAAGTATATCTTGGTGATTATCAACCTTGTGATATTATTGGTAAAGGTACTGTGAAGATTAAGTTGAATGGGTCTGTATGGGAACTGAAAGATGTCAGACATATCCCCAGCCTGAGAAAGAACTTAAACTCAGTAGGGCAGTTGGCTAGCGAAGGGTATAATACGATCTTCCATGGTGACAATTGGAAAATTTCAAAGGGAGCAATGACGGTTGCTCGCGGAAAGAAGAGTGGTACTCTTTACAAGACAGCAGAGATGAGCTGTTCAATTGCAATAGCAGCAGGAAACGAAAATCAAAATGTTTGGCACCAGAGGCTTGGCCATATAAGTGTGAACGGTATGAAAATTATGTACTCGAATGGGAAGCTTCCAGGTCTAAAGTCAGTCGATATAGACATATGTGAAGATTTCATACTTGGAAAATAGAAAAGGGTCAGTTTTCAGACGAATGGTAGAACCCCAAAGAAAGAAAGGCTGGAGCTTGTTCACTTTGACGTTTGGGGGCCAACAACTATTTCATCTATACGAGGGAAACACTATTTCGTGACCTTTATCGATGATCATTCTCGAAAGGTATGGGTTTATTTTCTGAAGCATAAATCTGAAGTGTTTGATGTTTTTAGGAGATGGAAATCTATGGTTGAGAATGAGACAGGTCTGAAGATTAAAAAGCTGAGAACTGATAATGGTGGTGAATATGAGGGCACCAAATTAAAGAACTTTTGCTATGAGCATGGTATCAGGATGGAGAGAACCGTTCCAGCTACACCTCAACACAATGGTATTGTCGAACGTATGAACATAACGTTGACATATAGAGCCAGAAGCATTAGAATACAGTCTGGTTTACCTAAGCAGTTCTGGGCAGAAGCAATCAACATATCGGCTTACCTGGTTAACCGAGGCCCGTCGGTTCCCTTAGAACATCGAATACCCGAGGAGGTATGGAGTGGTAAGGATATAAAATTACCACATCTAAGAGTTTTTGGTTGTATATGATATGTTCATATAAGTGATCAAGGCAGGAACAAGCTTGATCCGAAATCGAAAAAATGTTTCTTGATCGGCTATGGCGAAGATGAGTTTGGTTATCATGTTTGGGATGAGGAGAACAAGAAGATGATACGAAGCAGAGATGTGATCTTCAATGAAACAGTGATGTAAAAGGACAGACATAAAACTGAAGCAAATGACTCAAAGCCGTATGAATCAGTATTTGCAGATATCGAGGGAGTCCTAGATAGTCAAGAAATAGAGCCGATCAGATTAACCCCTCAACAAGAAGAGTCCGTTGGACAGACCGATCGACAACAATCCGATACCCTACAACTGACTGAGGCAGTTCCCGTTTTGAGAAGATCTTCCCCACCCCATATACCCAACAGGAGACACTTGAACTATCTGTTACTTACCGATGGAGGAGAACCTGAATGCTATGATGATGCTTGCCAGACCAGTGATGCTAGTAAGTGGGAGTTTGCTATGAAAAATGAGATGGAGTCTTTAATCTCAAATGATACATGGGACCTAACTGACTTACCAATGGGTAAGAAGGCACTTCATAACAAATGGGTGTATCGGGTGAAAGATGAGCATGATGGCTCTAAGAGATACAAAGCCCGACTAGTTGTCAAAGGGTTCCAGCAAAAGGACGGAATTGATGACACCGATATTTTTGCTCCAGTTGTGAAGCTCAATACTATTAGATCAGTGTTGAGTATTGTTGCCATTGAAAACCTTTATCTTGAACAGTTAGATGTGAAGAGTGCATTTCTTCACGGGGATTTGGATGAGGAGATATACATGTATCAACCAGAAGGTTTCTTAAAAGAAGGGAAACAAAACATGGTATGCAGACTTAAAAAACGTTTGTATGGTTTAAAATAAGCTCCAAGACAGTGGTACAAGAATTTTGATGGGTTTATGCACAAAGAGAGTTTTCAGAAGTGTAATGCAGACCATTGTTGCTATTTTAAAAGATATAAGTCCAGTTATATCATTTTGCTACTCTATGTTGATGATATGTTAGTAGCAGGTTCAGATATGGATGATATTAGAAGATTGAAGCTACAATTGTCAAAAGAATTTGACATGAAGGACTTGGGTCTGACGAAGAAGATTCTTGGAATGCAAATAATAAGAGATAATCATATAAACGTTTTGCAGTTATCTCAGTCAGAATACATCGATCGCGTTTTGAAGAGATTTAACATGTGTGATGCAAAGCCAGTTAGTACACCATTGGCAGGTCACTTTCGTTTGTCCAAGGATCAATCCCCTAAGACGGATGAAGAAAAAGACTTCATGGCTAAGGTTCCTTATGCCTCAGCTATTGGAAGTTTGATGTATTCAATGGTCTGTACGAGACCAGACATTAGTCATGCAGTGGGAGTTATGAGTAGTTTTATGTCAAACCCAGGGAAAATTCATTGGGAAGTTGTCAAATGGATTTTGAGGTACCTACTAGGTACCACAGAAAAGTGTTTGTACTTTGGTAAAGGTATAAGGCTACGTAGATGCAGATTTTGGAGGTGAAGTTGATCACCGGAAAAGCACTACCGGTTATATATTTACTGTTGGAACTACAACTGTTAGTTGGATGTCAAAGTTACAGAAAATTGTCACTCTATCAACTACAGAGGCTGAGTATGTAACAGTGACCGAAGCCAGTAAAAAGATGATATGGCTTCAAGGTTTGTTAACCGAGTTGGGATTCAAACAGAAGAACAACGTTCTGCGTAGTGATAGTCAAAGTGCAATTCAATTGGCGAATAATTCAACATATCATTCAAGAACCAAGCACATTAGTCTTCGCTATCATTTCATTAGATCTTTATTGGAAGATGAGGTGCTAATACTGGAAAAGATCCAATGAAGCAAGAATCGAGCTGATATGTTGACAAAGACAGTAGCCATTGAAAAACTGAAGTTGTGTTCAGCTTTAGTTGGTCTGCAAGAGTAATAAGAATAGAAAGATCTGCTGCATAGATCAAGGTGTGAAGACAGGTTGAAACCAGTCTTCAAGTGGGAGATAGTTATTTGGACATAACAATCCAGCCTGTTATTATTGGATAGGAGAGATGCTAGATGAAAAGACAGTGAAAGACAATGGAGATGAGGCAAGTGTTAAACATATTAAAGAGAACTGGAGTGAATTGAAAATACAGTGTAATTTTAGTGGGTCATAAATTACACCTTAAGGACCGTAATATTTTCCCCTTTTAAGTGTTACAGTCTCTACAAACCCTAGAGTTAGGATTGTTTGTGTATTCACCAAAAACGGCAGAGTCATTGTGTGCTTCTAATAAAATTGATCTGCAGCAGATCCGGAGACGTAGGTATAATTTGCTGAACTCCGTTAACAATTGTGTGTTTGATTTCACTTTTGTTTTGTGCTTTCCCTTTTCTTTTGATCTGATTTGACAGGAAAATAGCATATTTCCCTTACAGCGGTAACACGATACTTATTTTTAATCTTATTTTTATGCCTTTTGGATCCTTGTTTTTTAAGAATACTAATTTTCATGCTCCACTAAGGTTCAGCTCAGTAACAAACACCCAAAATGTAGGTAAATGTTTTTTATTACAGAATCGGTGGTAGTATCTATTACTTTGGAATTTTCGTTGATAAATATCTTTTTTAACGGCGAAAATCGATTAAAAATCAAGGTTTCAATAGTAAAACAATTATGGTATCCGTCATTCCAAAAGGATACAACCATCATTGCCAGTTGATTAAGAAAGATGCGGCGGGGAATTTCAAGTTGCCAACCTTTAGATAATTCTTTGGTAAATAAAGTATGAAATCGATTTATGGTAAGAGTAGTGGATAAACATGCTAAGATGTAAAAGTAAACACTACTGTTATTCTAGTCTATTTGTAATCTTAGTTGCCGCTGACATATACATTTGTTTATATGTCCGATGATTGGAGATTAACCATGCTAAGATAATAGAGCTAAAAGAACTCTGCAAAATATGAAATTGTTACGGTTGTTAAACGACTTGAAGTTATTTTAAGAATAATTATTTGTTGACAAAGTTTTTAACCTCTAGGTTAAGCTCCATTTGTCATTTAAGAAGTTTGATATTTGAAAGAGGTGATGATTATGAGCTCCGGCATTGAAGTAACGAGCGTCCGTTAAATGATTTCGGCTATAATTATGATGATGATCCTACATAAACAATTGGAGATGTTTTTTTTTTTCAACATTAGCAATTGGAACTGTGATGTATCTATAGTTTCCAAAATAAATATACTTACCACCGTTAACAAGAGCGGGTGGAAGGTCATCGTTTCCAACAACAGAGAGATTTTGGATAAAGCTAAGTTCTATGTTGTTAGATATAATTTTCTTCTTGGAGGAAGTTCCTTTGATAGCTTTCTTCTTCTTATATCTTTTTGTTAGTATGACTGTCGATAACGGTAATACAACCTGTTTTTTTTTTCTGGTTAGGCCCTTTGAATTTTTGCTTTTTGAGAATACTAATTTCCATGCCCCACTCAGGCCTAGATTCAAGATGAGCACTCAAGATGTAGGTAAACGTATTTTTTTTTCTATTAGAACATTGGTAGTATGCACTACTTTACGGTTTTCGTTGGTTAATATTCTTTTTAACGGCCATAATCCAAAACGAAGCAAGTTTTCATTGGTTAAACAATTATGGTGTTCATTATTCCAGATGGGTAAAGGGGTCATTGCAAGTCGATTAAGAAATATGCAACAGGGAGCTTCAAGTTTCAAGCCCTTAGATAGAGCCTTAGCCAATTGATATATAAATAATTTATGATACGACTAGCGTAAGAAAATAAAAGAAACAATCTCTAAGTAAAATGTAAAAGTAAACATACTTCTTTGTCATCCAACATTTTTCAACGTTACCTTTGGATGATTTGGATTCCCAGTTTCCAACGATAGCAAGTAGGGCTCTTATAGGTCCGGGTTTTGACGGAATCGGACCGAACTGTTAAGCTTATCGGTTCGGATCGGACCGTACCGCTAAGTTTTCGGTTTTAATTTTTGGAACCGGACCAGACCGCTAAGCTTTCGGTTCGATCCGGTCCGGTTCGGTCCGGTTCGGTTCGATCCGAGTTTGGTCCGGTCTCATTTCAATTTGTTTCGGTTTGGTCCGGTTTCGGTTCGTTATCGGTCCGGTTTCGGTCCGGTTCAGTCCACCTAACAAAAATTAAATCCAATTAAAATTTGATTTTTATTTTTTTTATTTAAATAAATAATATAAAAACTAAAATATATAAATTAATCTTTGATTTTGTTAAAAATTGGTAGTTAACTATTAATTTTGGTAATATAATTTATAAAAGAATAAATAATAATAATAAATAATCGATTCTAACTGTTTTATTTTTATTGATCCGATTCCCTATCGGTTCTGTTAGAATTATTTAGAAGTTCTTATTTTATGTTAACAATGTATGTCTTTTTTGTTGTCCTCTGAAGCACGCTTTACTTTACTTGTATCTTTTATTTAACTTGTGTCAGTCATTTAACGTTTGTTAGTGACTTTTATGTGTATTTAAACCAACAATTTTATTAAATGAAAGTAGTCTTCTCTTTTCACATTACAGTAACTCCTCTGCCTCTCTCATTTTCATTTACTCTTACTGTTAAACCTTTGTCTTCTGCACTAACAAAGTGGTATCAGAGTCCTCTTCTTAAGGAATTTGTGAGGTTAAAATGGAAAGAGATTTTTCAATCGCTGCACCACCAGTCTTCGATGGAGACAATTATCAAATGTGGACAGTTCGTATGGAGACTTACTTGAAAGCTTTAGATCTTTGGGAACCAGTAGAAGAGGATTACGAAATCCCTCAACCTCCAGCGAACCCTACTATGGCCTAGATCAAAGCACATAAGGAAAAGAAGACGAGAAAATCAAAGGCAAAAGCTTGTCTATTTGCCGCTGTATCTCAGATGATATTCACACGAATAATGTCTCTCCAAACAGCCAAAGAAATTTGGGATTACCTCAAGGCTGAGTACGAAGGAGATGAAAGGATTCGTGGAATGAAAGTCCTGAATTTAATTAGGGA
Organism: Limnanthes douglasii subsp. nivea; assembly: GCA_036936605.1. Lineage (NCBI taxonomy): Eukaryota > Viridiplantae > Streptophyta > Magnoliopsida > Brassicales > Limnanthaceae > Limnanthes > Limnanthes douglasii. The sequence continues at coordinate 378,965,362 of JAUPFV010000001.1, forward strand.
TTTTGAGTTGCAGAAGATGAAGGAGTGTGAGTGCGTGAAAGAGTATTCAGACATACTTCTCACCATTGCCAACAATGTGAGATTGCTTGGGTCTGAATTAAAAGACTCCAGGATTGTTGAAAAGATATTGGTGACGGTTCCAGAGAGGTTTGAAGCAACCATTACTATTTTTGAGAACACCAAAGATCTGTCAAATATCTCTCTTACAGAACTCTTAAACGCTTTACAAGCACAAGAGCAGAAAAGGTCTATGAGGCAAGAAGAGGTGATTGAAGGTGCAATACCTACAAAGCATCAAGACAACATCAGGTATAAAAAGAATAAAACTTTCAGGTCAATGAGTGAGGATTCATCTAGCAATTTTCAAAACAGAAAAGAAGCAGATGTGAGAAAATCCTACCCACCTTGCCGCCATTGTAAAGTTAAAGGTCATCCACCATACAGGTGTTGGAGGAGACCTGATGCTAAATGCTCAAATTGTAATCAACTCGGACATGAAGCTGTAATCTGCAAAGTCAAGGATCAGATGCAGATACAAGAAGCAGATGCACGAGTAGCTGATCAAGAAGCAGAAGATATGTTGTTTGTAGTCACTTGTCTTCCGGGCAGAGAATCGAGTGAAAACTGATTGATTGACAGTGGGTGCACAAATCATATGACATATGATAAACATCTCTTTGAGGAATTAAAAGACAGCGAAGTCAAGAGAGTGAAGATCGGAAACGGTGAACACTTGGAAGTCAAGGGAAAATGTACAGTAGCTATTACAAGCTATGAAGGTTCAAAATTTATTTCAGATGTTTTATTTGTACCAAAAATTGATCAAAATCTGTTAAGTGTTGGTCAATTACTTGATAAAGGCTACAAAGTGTTGTTTGAGAAGAAATAGTGTTTGATCAAAGATGTTACTGACAAAGACTTGTTCAATGTCAAAATGAAAGGAAAAAGGTTTGCTCTAAATCTGATGGAGAAACAAGAATTACTTTCTCATGATATGTCGGAACTTCATTCCAAACCGCGTTTTAGTGAACCATCTTACGGTGCCAGTGGAATTCCTTTAGTAAGTTTATCTATGGATCTCCAGTTTCAATAATTGCAAGATCCGCGTCAAATCAGTTCACAAGTTCCTCTAGTTAATTCACAGGAGGAGCAAAATATCAGTTTAACTAACTTGCCTAAAGAAGTTCATGATGTTGTGTATGGTTCTAATTTTGAGCCATCACTGTATCTGTCTAATCAGATGTTTGGGAACTTTAGTCATCAAACAAGTCACGGGTCATTACTTCGAGAACAAATTGACGATGTTCATATAAAGGAGTGTTATCTACAGTTTAACCAAATATCATAAAGTATTTGGAAAGCCGGTGACAGTGTCAATGCTTTGACAGATGTAGGTATTAAAAAGAAAAACCATGCTTTACTTTTATCTTCGGAAGCGTTTGAAAATGGAATTTTGATGGACAAACATGGGGTTGGTGTAGAACTCCAGTTTAATGATGTTATCGACAAACAACTTGTGATAAAAACAAGCAGTGTTGAGCTTTCGGTTGAAAGACAGACAAAAGTAAAAATTGTTGCTGCTAGTGAAAGGCGCAAAAAATCGAAGAAGAAGAAAAGAAGACCAAAAAAAATCTAAACAGCCTCTAAACAAGGAGGAGTGTTAGAATTATTTAGAAGCTGTTATTTTATGTTAACCGTGTGTCTTTTTGGTTGTCCTCTGAAGCACGCTTTACTTTACTTGTATCTTTTATTTAACGTGTGTCAGTCATTTAACGTTTGTTAGTGACTTTTATGTGTATTTAAACCAACAATTTTATTAAATGAAAGTAGTCTTCTCTTTCCACATTCCAGTAACTCCTCTGCCTCTCTCATTTTCACTTACTCTTACTTACTGTTAAACCTTTGTCTTCTGCACTAAAAGGTTCTACCGGTTTATCGGTTTTCGGTTTTTAGAATCGCGAACCGAACCGGTAAGATTCGGTCCGGTTTTCGGTCCGGTCTTTATCGGTTCGGTCGTTGACAGCCCTAATAGTAAGATGATGAGAGAGTAACTATGCTACAGAGTTTTAGAATGATGATGTATTAGAATGGATATTTAATGGCTTAAATTAGATTTCAGAGAATTTTGAGAGGTATCTTAAAAAGAATTTTGAGCAAACTAAGATGCGCTCTTACACTTGTTAGTGTACGCCAATTGTTGTAAGGTCACAATTTCTACCATTGAAAAAGATCAAGTATATTAGGTTGAAGCGGGTTCCTGACAATCTATCCCAACATTTTATAGAAAAAACGAACTTCATCGCCGAGAACATGATTAAGATAATATTCTACTTTTCTTATGCAAAATTTATCATCGTATGTTACACCCCATTTAGATCGATTAATTTTATCTTCTTAAACTCTATCGTCCGGATATATGAAGGTAAAGAACTAACTTATTTTCGATGTGGTTTATTATATCAACGAAGCAATCCTGGCGGTAATAATTTTATTGTGTCTTGACCGTTGTCGACTTTGGTAACTAAACATTCATAAGATATTTTAGGGACAATTTTCGAAGATTTACTGGAAAATCCATATAATCAAGGACCCTAGGGTCTCCCGCTAATTTTTTTTTCTAAAGGAATAAGAAAGTTGTATAGAATTTTGTATGAAAAACTTTATTCTCCAACGATTAAAGGCTTGATGTAATTTATAGACTACAACCTGTATTTGATTCAACCACCATAATCTCAATAATATATTATTGCGGGAGAGAACTTGTACTATCATTAAAAAGCACCCTACCTTCCTTTATGAACACAATAAAATTTTGAGATGAAATCAAGATGTGAGCCCCCCTCGTATTTCTATATGTACTCTTGTATATAATATTAAATGAGCTTCTTGTGTCTATTGTAAATTCTTTGATTTTTTACTTCTACCAATTCAAGTATGATTAGTACGAATTCACTGTGGAGTGCCCCTTATAGGTCATCATCCGTGAATCTTAAAATTGGGTAGGGATTATGGTATAGGTCTCTAATTTTTTTTCCGTCATAATGGACTTTTAGGTCGTTCGCAAGTCGTTTTTTATTTTTATTTTTGAATGCTTCCATAGATGGGATCCCATCCAAAAATGACGCCAATAATATGGCTATTTGGATTCGAGTATAAATATTGCTCTACTTTCACTTTAATGATTGGATTGTTTGATAAGTTTATATGCCATTAAAATGTCATAACCTTTATTTGGGAAAGGTAAATATTCATATAATCAGGTAAAGGTATTGGTTAAATATTTCATTAAAGTTCCACCTAGATGGAGGCTTAGAATATCAGATGGATAGAGAGTGTTAACAAAATAATTAAATGAATGTATTGGCAAAAAAGAGATGAATTGAGATAATAGGGAATATTTGGAAGCAGACAGTTTAAGAATGTCCAAATAGTAGACACGGTAGACGATGGTAGAACACATTAGAAGATTCAAGAAAGATATGACACTTATTAAAATACTTATAGTCGTTGAAGGGTAAAATTATCACTCATGTAATAAACTATTGATAACTTTCATAAGATACACGTGTCACTCGTCCCAAATAGTTGGAAATTAAAGTAGCTATAAATATAGGATTTGATCATTGTAAAAAAAGATTGATTAATTCGCTAATACTATTACCCTTTACAATTACTCTTGATCAATAACTAGTCTTAGATTTTTGAAAACTCGAATAAGGATATTTATTCTTCATATTAGGCACCACTTTTAGGAAATATCTTAAGAGATATCATTCACCAACAAAATAGTGAGGACTAGGTCATGAGTAGACAAAGAATTGACTGAAGGTCATTCTCGTCGATCTCGAACAATAGTTTTTGGAAATGCTCTTTCACCGGATTGCGTGAAAAAATATGCAAGGAGTTCAGAGTATTTTTCCAGGAACATCATGGATCATGTCTCCTATTCAAAAGGTAAATATTGAACTGTGAGGTTGATGAACTATTTTGATCAATCTAATAGTCGTACTATTATCGCATCAAAATATAAGCAACGAACATAAGGGATGTGCGACATTTACGTATAAAATTTGAAGGCAATCAATCAATTTCTCTTTTTGTGCCTCAGATTTACAAATGAATGAGTTAAGATTTGATAAGTACAGGCTCAATCTATTGCAAATTCAGCGAGAGAAAGAGAGTCAAAACTGATTTGAAATTATAACAATGACATTGTTGTTGATAACTGAAAAGATCAGATCGAGAGAAAATGTTAATAAAAAGGCATTTGGAGATGGTTTAGTTCAGGATAGTAAAATATTTTCAAATGAACAAGATAATGGTAACAAAGCGATTATTCTGATAATGAGGCGTCATCAAAAAGAGAGAAAAATAAAAAAAAAAAAGGTAAAAAAAATAAATTAGGAAAGACAACAAAAGGTGGCAACACCAAAGATAAATATATATACGTTGGCTAAGTATTCGTTAAAACAAATAATTTATAAGATTGAGAAGTACGAGGTTATTATAGTCTTTAAGCACCCCACGAGCATTTTTGCAAAATCATGTTGGGATTTAGCACGAACGACATTTTTATTTGTCATGCTTTCTTTACGAAGTTAAAAAAAAGTGAATTTTCTTGATTCAACAATCTACCGTCATGATCTTTTGATAATTTTTATGACTCATTGATGTCTTTAAAGCGGGAAGAGGATCACACCATATCTTTGTTTCAGAAATTTGAAGAAATTTGAGGATCACACCATATCTTCAGAGCATCGGATAAAGCACATTTATTTTTCAAACTTTTGAGACAGGTTAAGAAGTTTTCTTCATATGATGAATGTACCCAAGTTTTCAAAGAGTTAAAGAAGATCTAAGTTCGTCTAAGATTTTGATGACATCAAAAGAGAGGGATATTTTGTTTTTGTATTCAACGATTTCAAGTTATTTCGGTAGTGTTGTTCTTGTGAGGAACGATGATGAAATTTATAAACCAATTTTCAATGTGAATCAGATATTGGTTGATCTAGAGATAAAATACTTAAACTTAAAGAAGTTGGCTTTTGGTTTAGCTGTATTTACAAGAAAAATACGACCGTACTTTTAAGCTTTTATCATCATTGTTCGAACATATTTTCCTTTGAAGAGTGTTCTTTGAATAATAGACGTTTCCAGAAGATTAATAAAATTTTAGACTAGAACAAAATAAAACCATAACTAGTTGTTGAATTTATCAATGAATTTCAAAAGAAAAGAGTTAAAATGGAAGACGAACCCATAAAAATTGATTTGAAAGATAAAGAATGGGAAGGTAGATGTAGTTTGGACCCTATAAGATATTTTTGTGCAACTAGTTTCGTACGAATTAGCAAAAGACGTTCTCTATCAATTCTTTAGCTTCGTCCAAAACTTGTTCAATCAAGTATTTCTTAATTTGCTTGATATTGGTCTTTTTTATCTTTTTTAGAATTCTCGACTTCAAGTTTGAGTTTATTAATCTTATCTTCAAACTCTTGTTTGGAACTCGTCTTTAATGTTAGTTGTTTATTCAACCATCCGACTTTTTTTTCCTATTCGTAAAAAATGGTGTCTTGCATACTTATTTTTTAGTTCTATTGATCATTCACTAAAATGAATAAAAGAGATTGACATTCAATTCAAAAAGGTCATCTCACGTGATGAAAATAATATGTGAACGAGCAAGATAGTGTTGAATAGACTTTACATGGTAATTCGTATATTAATATAAGTTAGTATTAATTGATAAAATATGATTCAAAGTTAGACATGTTTACCTGCATATGACATTTCATTTGATTTTTTAGATTTTTGATGTTGGTAAGAGTGGATGGTATAAACAAGAACATTTAGCTAAGAAAGCACCAGCGAATGATCGTGGTTTTAAAAATCATAAATAACATATAAAAGCATTTGACGATGAATATGTTTTAGCATTAGTAGTTGAAATTGTGAGATACCTGCTTGAACCAATATTATAATACTTACAACATTTAGTAAGACCCTGAGGATCTTCTTTCCGGATAGGGTTAAGGGATTTTGGTAAGCGATGGCTTATATCTTGGGTTAGAGTATGAGTTTTTTCTAAAGTCGAATCTTTAAAAGTTTTTTTTCTTCTTATCAACGATTTTGTTACTTTTGATGGATGTGACATTTGTAGGAGAATGACATTTTCTGGATAATTGTTCCTTGGGTTGTTTGTGAATATTAACATCGGAACCCGAGTCAACATCTCCTCTGAGATAATTTTCAAATGCATTAGTAAAATGGTTCTCTTTGGAAGGGTCTGTGGTAGTAGCATCCGTTATTTTGTATATGTCTGACAGAGAAAAACCCTTCTAGTGGCCATAACAAGGAGAGAAATGAATTTTATTGCCTAAAAATATTGGGAAACTTATCTTTCCAAATTAGTTGAGAAGCGATGAAAATTTCTTTAAGAAAGTTCTGTCATGAATTATACTTCTTTCAATTTCTATAAATTTCTTTAGCCTCTAAAAAATAAAAATAAAATTATCATAAGTATAATTTATAAAATTATAAGAATAAAAACAAATAATATATGACTGTAAAACACACATCTTGTCATCCAACATCTTTGATCATCACCAAGTTGTTCGAGTGTTTTAACCCCCAGTTGCCACAAATATAGAAAACAATTTCCTTCCAATTATGATAAGACGATAGTAGTGTAACTATACTTCTAAGTTTTGGCAAAATGAAGTAGTAAAAATGAGTGTCGTTGACTTTTTTAAATCAGAAAATGTAGAAAAATAAATATTTCAAAAGGAATTTTAATAAGATATATGTTATAATTGCGTTAGTTATTGATCGTTAGGTGTAAGTTGAGTAGGACACAATCTACATAACTGAACAAACTTTGAAGTTTGGGATTGAAGATAAACTAACACCCCACTTCATCGTCTTATCATAAAATCACACTTTACATTTATTAACATGATGTGGATATTCTCCTTCTGATGGAATGTATAGGATAACACCTTCCCAGATACCCTTTTAAAATGAATGATTCTTTCTTTTTAAATTTTATTTTGAACATAAATAAACTCTTTATGGGATAACTATCGGTAAAAATTCAACTTCTTTTTCGTTAGGTTGATAAGAAGATGAGGCAAACCCAATAGTAGTGGTTTTATCCAAGCCTTGATCATCATCGTTTTTATTAGATATTGCAGGTTTTATGAGTTTTTTCGAGAACGATGAAGTTTTTTTCTAGAAATATTTTCTCAAATTTAGTGATGGTATCGGTAAGAGGGGTTACATAAATTTATAACTGTATAATATCTTCTTTATTAACAGATGGCGAAGAAGATGGATAATTTTCAGATTTGTTAGTATATGATGATTGAGCATCGTCTTTAAATTGACCATTATGTTGGTCAATTCTAGTATCTAACGAATCGTTGTCATAGTTTGATTCCATAGTCATTGACATGTTATGTGATGGGTGAAGAATGAAAGTCGGTATTAGACAATGGTTTAGGAAAGTGTCTTCTAAATCAAATTATTTAATTAATTAAATTTATATTAGTAATTAATCTAATCTAATAAAAAGTAAAGAAATCAAGAAACTATACCTAAAAATGCGATATGTACATATGGATTTCTAAGTGATGATAAAGGAAGGCCTCAGTTTTTAATACAAAGTTTAGAGATAGAAGTTAGAGAGACAAGCTGTAGGAACCAAAGATCTTAAAATTGAAACTCGAAAAGTTTTTGAATACACATAGAGTGGATAAATGAATAAATATCATTGATAAAAAAGGAAATGAGTGGTCTAGATTATATATCAGAGGTATGAGAAACAAAACATCAAACGTTTGATTGATAAAAAATACGTGTTATGACGTTATTAATTTTTTAACTGTTTTAGATTTTAATTAAATTATTTATATGCATCTAATGATAGAAGTAGGCGACGATAAATCAAAATTAACACGAGATATATAGTTTACATTTATAATGTTAGTAATAATGCGCATAACATATGACTATATTTCATGACTAGTAAGAGCTCTAATATTATATGTTACTAGGACGTGATTACCGTTAATGGCAAACAAACCTATTTTTCTTGGTTTTAATAGAACTCCTTACAAGCGTTATTTCTATCTAGTATTATCTAAAAATAATCTATAGAGGTTAAGAATAGCATATGGAAACAGAACGTCGATAAAATAACTAAGTGAAACATCGGGAAAAGAAAGATGCATCAGTAAAACATAGAATATTTGGAAGGTGACACTCCAAATGTAACCAATGTATAACAAGATGTAGACAAACAAACAACAGAAAGTACTTAGACATAAAGGATAGAGAAGATACTAGAATATGGTTGAAAACAATAAAACATCCAATGCAAATATGAAGGGTAATCATAAGATAATCATTCATGTAAACACATATCATTGGATATGTAACCATACTCGTTGAAGGGTAAAGTAATCATTTAGTCATTCATGTAATAGATGGCTGACATATATTATAAGATACATGGGTCACCGGTCGCAAATAACTAGGAATAAAAGTAGCTATAAAAAAGATATCATCATTCGAAAAATGGTTGATTCGTTGAGTAATAAAATTACACTTTAAAATTACTTATGATCAATAAATAGTCTTAGCTTTCTGGAAAAATCTAAGAGGGATTTTTCTTCATCATTGTTATCCAAGGAACTTGGTTCATCAAGTGCTCTAGAGCTTGCATCTCATGACTTGGCGGAGAGTCTCGATTATTTTTTGTTTGTTTTTTAATTTTTTTAATTAACTCAGAGAGTTTAACTTCATCAATCTCGACATGATCTTGCAAAGCCAAGAAATCCTATGTAAGTTATCTGATATTAATCTGGAATTTACAAAACATGATCTTGTTTATTTTTTCCTTAGGGATTTGTATCTTCTCTGGTTTTTATTAGTTGATTACATCTTCAGTTCTTTCATAGATAAGTCACAGATGATCAATAAGGTCTGTATATGGGTCCTCTTGCTAGAAGTTATTAGCTCTGACCTTTCTTATTATTTTTTTAATTATTTTTTTGCCTCCCTTGATTATTTTGATTGTGATGTTTTGATTTTGCTAAATGTTCAATCTTGTTTCAAGATGCTTCATTATGTGGTTTGAAGTTCACTTGTGCCATCATAATGGTTCATTGTTTTTTAGCAGAGGATAATAAGAGATAATGCAGTTGAATGATTGTGTCTCCGCCAGTCCTTCCTTTCAATATCCTTAACCGTCATGTTCCACTAGTTTAAGTAAATATATGAAATTGACTGTCTTCTTTATTATGGCATCTGATAGAGGTCCTAGTACGATACTTTATGCGTATGCTACAACTACAACAAAATCATTACAGTTATGTAATTCCTTCTTTCTGTTCACGAACCTATGGGTATATTCTCTTAAGGTTTATTTTGAATGTTTCCTTAAAGAATGATGTAATACACATATCCCTTGATAGCCTTAAAACATATAAATTTGTTTATGAAGTCCATTCTTAATATTTTAAAACTTTTGATATGTGATGGTGGGAGGTTGTTGAGCCATGTAGGGGTGTTGCCTCTAAAGGTTATTAAAATATTTATGCACGTAATCTTCTCATCTGCCCATACTGCACCATCTTATTTTTAAATTACTCGATATTTATAGTTGTTAAAGTTTACAATATGTAAGGAATTAATGAATATTCTTCATCCATCAATATGTTATCAAGGAGACCCACTCTCTCCTTTTTTTTGTCCTTGTAATGCAAGTTCTATCCCGTATTCTCAAGGAGAAGTGTACTGACAAAAACTTCAAATACCACTGGAAGTGTCACAAACTAAAAATCACTAATCTCTGTTTCGCAGATGATCTTATGATTTTCTGTCATGGTGATATCAATTCCCTTCGCCTTATCAAAGAGGCCTTGGATGATATTTACTTGCTCTCTGGTCTCAAAGTCAATTCTTCTAAAATTTAAATCTTCTTGTCTGGAATTAACAGCTCTCTTCGTTTAGAACTCCAGTCTCTTATGAGTTTTGTAGAAGGAACTCTCCCAGTTAAGTATCTGGAGTTCCCCTTCTTACGGGTCGTCTTACCCACACGGACTATCGTCCTCTCCTTCAAGTACCTCCAAGTACCTATCCTATGCGGGTAGAATCCAACTAATCAAATCTGTCTTTTTTGCTGGACAAGTCTATTGGTCCTCCATCTTTATCCTACCTTCGAGGATTCTCAAAGAGCTCACGCAATATCTTCGTAGATTTCTTTGGTCGGGTTCGCCATGAAAACATATGGGGCGAAAGTTGCTTGGTCTAACATCACCACTCCCACCAAGGAGGGCGGCCTTGGGATCCTACACCTACAATTCTGGAATCAGACGACTGTCCTTCAACACCATTGGTCTATTATCGGTAATAACAACCATTCAATTTGGTGAGAATGGATTAAAAATGAAAAAATAATAAAAGATTTTTTTCTAGAATCTTGATCTGGGAACATCCCACTTTTGGATTTGGCGAAAAATTCATCGTCTTCGCCCTTTGGCAAGTAAACTGTATAGGGTGGCTATAGGCGATGGTATGAGTACCTCTATTTTTGGTACAATCCATGGATTTTACAAAACTCTCTGGTGACACATTATGGACCAAACATTGTCGATGACTCCAGACTCGAGAAAAATTTATTGGTATATAATATTATCCTCAATGGAAATTGGAACTGGCCATCTAACGTTAGATCGGCTAGAGCTAGAAGTCGATCAAATCTTCGGGAGATTAAACAACTCATCCTTACCCTCCCCCTCCCAACATCATGGCTAAAGACATTCCATTTTGGAGTGCGAAGGATGGATACAACGCTTTCACAATCAAGGATACCTACAACTCGCTTCAACAGCCTGCCCCGATAGCGGGGCGGGCCGGGTTAGTTTGGAATAGATTCAATATTCCTCATCATTCCTTTATTCTTGGCTTGCTGTCCAAGGAAAACTGTCCACTAGGGATAAGTTACTTAGTTGGGGTATTAATAACCCACATGATTGCATCTTATGCAATTCTGATTAGGAAACTATAGCTCACATCCTCTTTGACTGCAGTTTCACCAAGACTATATGGATTTATGCAAGTGTACAACTTGGCTTTTCTTTTCCTGTAACTAGTTGACAATCTTGGGTAAATGAGGCGTCAAAATGGTCTCATTCTCGAAACCATCACATTTGGCGTACTTATTTTGGCACGATCATTTATCACGTCTGAAAGGAGAGGAACTCACGAATATTTGATTCCCCTCCGTCCAATGCCTCCCAAGTGTCTCACCGAATCTTTACTAACCTTCGGTACAGATTCCTTGGCACCAAGATTAGTTGGCCTACATAAAAGTTCATACATTCTTCTCACTCACTTCTTTTTTGCAGTTCTCTCCTCCCTCGAGCCCTCTAGTATTCCTTGCTGATGCAGCTGGTCGATTTGGAGACCCGTATTTTCTATTCCTGCAGACTCGGAGTTTGTTTTTGAGTAGTAGTCTCCTGAGTTCTTTTATATTATCGGTAATTACCATTACAATGGTAATTAAATTTCTTTCGTAAACTTGTATTCCTCGGGGTATGCCCTAGGTATTTGTATGAACACATTTTTATTTATTTAATGTTTTTTTACACAAAAATATATATATGTTATCGTCGTCTTGCTGTGTTATTGTTTATTTATATGATGAACAAGTAAGCTTGATGGTTATTACCCCTGTCACTTGTCAGCCAAGTGAGTGAAAATATTTTTATATTAAAATGATGGGTGGTAAACCTAGGTGTATTGGGCGTAGTAAGAGTTCAGTGGAGCTAGTGGGTGGCTCCCTGGATTGTTTGGCTAACCCATGTATCCATGGGCTGGTAGGTGAGTTTCTTCCGTTGGCAATGAACATATATGTATAAATGGTTTATGTTGAGATATATTGGTACATATTTTTACTAAGTCTAATGTAGAGGTTAAGGTGCTTGGTAATATTTATGTGGGACCATCGGTTGTGGTAAAAGAGTATGCTGATATACAAGTTGGATCCTTAGTAGGGCTATATGAAGTTGTTGGTGGTTTGGTAGAATTCCAGAGAAGGTTACCGGTATTCTAAGTTTCTCTTCACCAAACCCATGGCTGGAGGGCCCAAGATCTTGTAAGTGTTTCTTCTTGCTTTCACCAACGTGTTTTGCCAAAAGGGTTTGCTCATTCTTTTGCTCTTTTGTTAGAACGGCTCATTTTCTCATGTTAGAGGATCATCAGTCTGAATAGACTTTGGAAATTCATGAGCAGAGACGTCGGAGTAGGTAACTCAATGCATGAAATATATATAATCGAATGATAAATCATGATCTATGTTGGAATTTTCCATGAATTGCTTTTAGGTTGGGCACATCATCGTCATATTCATTTGATGCTGACGTTTGACCTCATAATCGTGGATCCATCTTAGAACCATTTGAATGATTGGACCTACGAGGAACTGATTCTACTTCAAGCTCCACGTATTTACTCACGATAAAACTGGATGTTACTGTTTCTCCTACTTTATTTTGATTATCTAGCGAAGTTAGACTCATTAAAAGTCACGTCCCTGTTGATAAAAAGACCTCAAGTATTTGAAAAGGTACATCATAACCTATATTCTTTTACTCGAGTAACATATCCTAGAAATATTAAGCTCTTTGCCCTCAGCTTAAGCATACCATCTCTCAGATGAGCATACGCATAATAACCCAACACCCTGAACTGTTTGTAATCAGTCCACACTCTACACCAAATACCAAAAATGGAGTTTTACAGTCAATAGACGTTGATTGGAACTGATTCACCAAGTAAAATATTTTTGTGGTATTCTAAAACAAGTGTAAAGATGTATTATTCCCTTAATTTCGCAAAAGTAGTTGAAATGACGACTACAAAATTATAAACCATTATTTATGAAAAGATACTTGATCACCCAAATAAATTGTTTTATGCATTGACTTGTAAGTATCAAAACATTGCTTGAACTGAAACATGTGATACATAGCGTATCGAGTACCCAAAATCATTTCCCACAGTCTAAACTAACAAATAACATATCTCATATACCACTATTTTCAGTATCATCTGAATAATTAGCACATTCTTCTAGGTTTGCAACATTTTCTTTTTATTCTCCTTCTTTTCTTTCAGTTTCAGACAATCTCTCTTGTAAGGACCCTGATAACCAGATTCATAATAGTTTAAGTTCTTGCCTATTGATTTGGACCTTCAAGCCTTATTCTTTGAATAACTCGCCTTCTTACTAGATATTTTCATAGTCATAAAAGTTTCTCATTCCACCTGATTGTTTAGCTGCAACTGTCTTATTTCCTTTGATTTCAACGCCCTTTTTACATCTTCTTGAGATAACTTATCCTTACCATACATTGTGTTATCCATTAAATTTTCATAGTAAGTTGGTAACAATATCAAGAAAGATAAATCTTGATTCTAATCCTCAATGGTGATATCAATATTCAACAAATCCATAATAGTTGATTAAAAATTACATAGATGTTCAGTTACAAACATATCTTCTTTCACTCTGAAATCTTAAAATAGTTCTTCAAGTATAACCGGTTTACAATTAATTTTTCTCTGAGTAAAGTTAACTCAAATTTTTTCATGTCCATGCAACAGGCACCTCACCACTAATCTCATAAAGAACGTTGTCATTTACACTTAAAGATCTTGCTTATCATCTTCTTTAATCTCTACTGTTAACTTATTCTCCACGATCTTTTATAGCTTTTGCAGTTCCAAAGAATATTTCAACTTAATCTTCCATAATGCAAAGTTGGATCCCCTATGAAATAGTTTGATTTTATATTTTATTGATATATACTCCATCGTAAACTCTAATTGCAAAACCTAATTCTACAACGTAAATTTCTTACACCAATTTATTATCAAACAATATACAATATGACCAAAATATTTGAAAAAAAGAACATAAAACAAAATAATATGGGTTTTAACGTGGTTTGAAAAATGTCTACGTCCATGGGCACCGCTATAAAAAAGTGTTTCACTATGATAGAAAAGGATTACATATTTCAGATGTTCCTTTTGTATAGTCATAATAGTCTATTTATATGAAATAAATAGACTTACTAGATAATGGATCTAATTTGTATAATATTATATTTCATACATTACTATAATTATACAAAACAATACTCGTAGACATAAAATACATTATCAATGACATAAATTATACCAAGGAATACATGATACACTGTCAATATTATTCGACTCATCATCAACATTTCTATTAATCATTATTGTTTCAAATGAAGGAATAGGGTGGAACCCTTGTATTGGAATATTCAAAACTTAATGACATATTGTCATGTTTCAGGCCAAATATAATAACCAGAGTTTATATTATAAAAATAAATATGATTTTAGGAACTAAATGCCTCATATAACATACCAATTGTACCATTTTTAAGAATATAATGAATTACAATCTTGACATCGTCGGTTATTAGGTCTAATTGAACAAGTTTCCATTTGAAAAATGGAAGTCCTTGCTTAATAAAACCATGAAATAAATATACATGCATACGCCTTTAACTCGAGAGCCTACATTGTTTAAACCATTATATAAATGCTCATAAAAATCTCAATTTGGCTTACCGACCCCAATAGAGCAACTCAATAATAAGTGTAACTTGTACATCAAGTAAGGCCCTCGGGTTATGAGGGTTGACTTTATACAATGAGATGATTTCCAGTTGTTTTTAAATCTTATATGTAAATATGAAGCTAGTTCCAAACTTTATTTTACCATTACTACAACTTCATCCTTCAGAAAAAAAAAGCAAAAATAATTAATTAAAATACAGAGAACTATGTTTACATTATCAATTATTTCAAGTTGTTACATATTTCAAGTTTTATTCTAACAAATTTTGAAAGTCCTCATCTTCTAGCATCTAATAAGATAAATTTGTAAGAAAGCTTATTTTACTCGGTGGAAAAAATTGTGAAGAAATTTTCTAAAAAATTAGAGTGATGCTTTCCTTATAAAATAACCCTGACTTTTACAAAGATGTAATATCTCAAAACAATTATTGAGTTTAAAAATAGATGTTAAATGATGAAATATATTCAACAATATTAAACCTAACTTGGAAATTCGTCCATTTACTTTCAAGGGCAAGATCAATTAGTTGAAATTTGGTATTTAAAAAATAAGTAATATATTATTTATTATATGTATATATTCTCTGATTGTGATAACCATGACCATAATAATATTTATATATTTTAATTGTATTGGTGTCCAATTTAAGTTAAATAAATAAATGTAAAGACATTATTTTTAAATAGAGATTTTAAAAAGGTAGTTTACATAGAATAGCCCGAGTAGTTTGTGCAAGGAAATTTTAATAAATTGTGTATAGGCGTGTGAAACCGTTGTATGATTCAAAACAAGTGTTTTAAAAAAAGAATCCAAAGATTGACCATACTATAATATATGATAAGTTTAGATACAGTACAACTTATAAATGTTTGTACACTAAGACCGCATTAATATGATGTCCATATTTTGTCTATACATAGGTAATTTACTTATATTAATTATTAGTATGAAAGTGATTATTGGAACAAATAACTTTATTTCTTCTACCTTTTAGATAAAAAAAATATTGATGTTGGCTTACACTTTAAAAACAAATATAAAAGATGGTCAGAGATTTTTCCTAACTATACCTTAATATATATATATATATATATAATGTACTTGCTAAGTTTAAACATTTAGAATTCAAAGAAGCACATACGTCACTCGACCATAATGAATACTGGAAAAAAAATGTTGGGCGAGTCATGGATCGGTTGGAATATGCTATTGTTATTAGACGTTTTATGGCTTTGATCAGCAATTCGTCTATGGACTATCGATTTTAGTGACACATACTCCCTGGACTTTCAAAAGTCCGTTAGTAGTCCTTGAACTATCGAGTTTGGATAAAGTTACTCCTCTGGATCTGTTGATTAATACAAAGCTGCCACATGGTATCGTACTCAACAGAAACTTGTATCACTAATGGTCCATCGACTTTCACCTTGACTACAACAAAATCATGCCAATGAATCATAGCCATTTGCATCCTCTCCTGTTCAATTTCATCCTCTACTATTTGCATCCGCTCCTGTTCAATTTCATCCTCCTCTAAAAGCTTTGAATTTTCTTTATAAAATTTGTACTATAAAGATTTTTCGATAAGAACCAATGGCTTTGAATCATAGTCATTGGTGTCTAAGGCATATTTAATACTCCATTTTACTTGGTGCTGACATCAGCTCAGGAATGTAACATATGAAGATTCCAGAGTAACATATGAAGATTCCAGAGCACGACAAATTAGAGGAAGTTTTGTTTAAAAAGAAAGCTTGGTACTTCATGAACACTTAACAGAGACCTCCTTCTACCATTATTCTTTCTAAAATCCATAACTACACTATCACTCTCTACTATAACTTTATCTAAAACTGCCTTTATCACGGTAAAAACACCCTTTTGTTAATTATAAAACCAATCAAGCTTTCATTTCTATTTCGTATCCGTTATGTGATCGAAGTAACCAATTACTTCGAACGTGTTTGCACTTACAACATCAACATGAATCCAAGTACAAAGCTACGAAAACATGTACAGATACTACCTAACAAAAAAAACTCCATTTTATATATGTAGATCTCAAGTACTAATAGATTGTGGTTTTGATTTCATGATAAGTGCACACACGTTCTGAATAAAAGATTAGCTAGATAATTTATTTAATGGGCTGAGAACAAAATTGTTGATTTTGAAGTTTATATATTTAGCTCTTCTGTATAACAGCTACTCCAACATAAAAAAAGTAGTAGCTAGGAGGTAAGAACAGAAAAACAGAGTATCGCAAATTTTGCGATACTTTGTTTTCGGAATAATAAAAAGATAAAAAATAAAAAATTATTAAAAAATTATTAAATTGAAAGGGTAAAAATGGATATTAAAAGTCGATGGACTATCTATGAAACAAAAACCATTTAACTATGGCGACACGTGGCAGCACCAGGACAAAAACCACGTGCGGGGATTGAAATTATAGATTTTTGATAGTCGAGGGATCCTCACCCGTGATTTTTTTGTCGAGGGACTAAATGGCAAAAACGTGATAGTCGAGGGACGAAGCAACGATTTAATCCGAAGTTCGACCTAAAAACAAGGGACCATTGGTGATACAAGTTTCATTTAAGTATGATGCAACATGGCAGTTTTATGTTAATCAACAGATGATGTGGACTAACTTTATCCAAACTGGATGGACAAGGGACTGTCAGCGTGCTTTGAAAGTTTAAAAATTATCTGTTACTAAATTCGGTAGTCTAGGAACGAACTATTATTCAAAGCTGAAGTTTTATATATGTGATTTTATGCACAAAGGTGATTGTTTCGTTTGCGTTTAGTGAATTGATAAACAATTATCTAAATACGTAACATTATATTGTCATTAGATAGAGAGGTTATTCCAAAAATATGAAAAACATGTAACTTTCATATTTTATTATTTTAAAGATATATATATATTATGTGATCGGTGTTACTTTTTATGTGAGATTAATTTTAACTTTGCGAAAAATAAATTCATATATCATAAGGCTGAATTCATAGCTATGGTTGCGACAGAAAAATAAACTAAATGATTAAATATCATGTTGCTGAAAATATCGGCAGACAAGTCAAGTCTTTTATACAACAAATTGGGTGGATCTGTAGTCTAGGTCCTCGTCCTGTTTATCTTATATAAGACAAAGATTTTGCAACCAAAGCAACAAACTACCTCAATACGCAACTCAAGTGATGGGAGTGATAAAGTTTAAATTATGTAGTCTTTTTTTTCTTATTTACATTATTTAATTTTATTATTTAAATGTACATATTTTTATATCGTTTTTTATAAAGGTTTACTTGTTTTTAAAACATTTTCTTAAAATAAAAGTTCATTGATGTACATGGCGAGCAAAGTTTGATGATCCTTGTTTTAAGTCTATCTCTTATTTTCGTAGCAAAATGTTTTGTTACTGCGACTAGTAATCTTTTAGTTTCAGTGAATAATTTTATTGTCGGATGAGTCTATTCATTATAAGAGTGATGTCGGTCATTTTTTATTTTTTTTTATTTTTTTTAGAACTATTTTAATTATTTTGCTTTTTTAATTTTAAATTATTTATGTTAAGAGTAAATTTTGTGTTTTTATCTCATATCGCTTAGATTGAAAAGGATGTCCAATATATAAGTAAATGAAATACCATAAGTAATGTGAGGTCTTTTGGGAGTGAACCAAAAAGCAAAACTGTAAGAGTTTCTGAAGCCGATAATATTACATTAGTTGGTTAAAAAGTAAACTTGTCTTTTATCCCACATAAGTTTTGAACCAAAAAAACAAAACCACCAAAAAGCAAATCCGTGAGGGTTTGTAGACCCAAAACGGACAATATCACATTAGTCAATGCGAGATAAATTCTAAAAATTTCAACGATTCAAACTTGTTTCAATTTATTATGTAAAGTTTTTCATTTTTTGAATGAGACTATTTTTTATAAATATAATGAATGTATTTAAATTTCAATTTTAACTTAAAGAAAAGTTTGTCGATAACATGTTATGGTCGTAATTTTGAATTCCCCTGTTATATGTAGTCAAACTGTTGGCTCAAAGCTCCCAAGGGGGTAGCCGAGTTGGTTGAGTAAGGCATGTTTGTGACCAAAGGTCATGAGTTCGAGTCCCTCTACATATGTTTTCTCGGCTAAGCCTGTCACCTTGTGTGGTTTATCTTCTGGTGTTGGTTTGCAGGCTATTGCATCAGACTGAGGGTTTACCCTGTGCACACACATTGCACTCTGAGTAGCGGTTGCGGGTCCCTCCGAAAAAAAACTGTTGATCTCAAGCCCATAAGGGGTAGACGACTTGGTTGAGTAAGGCATGCTTGTGACCAAAGTCATGAGTTCAAGTCCCTCTACATACGCTTTCTCGGCTGAGCCTGTCACCTTGTGTGGTTTACCTTCTGGGTGTTGGTTTGCAGACTATTGCGTCAGACTGACGGTTTAGTCTGTGCGTACTCATTGCACTCTGAGTAGCAGCTGCGGGTTCCTTCCAAAAAAATTTTTTGTTCTCAAACACATAAATATTTTATTTAGCTTTATTTTAAGTCCACGCTATTTTGACGGCCTGATTCTCAGCTTTAATAATTTTAGTCCGATAAACTAATTCTCTATCAAAAACTGACGTAAATCCTAAATTTTTATAATATGAGTTTTTTTTCTTCAAAGTTCGAATGGTCCAAAACAACTTCAAAAATAACCAAAACCACCAAAAAGCAAACTCGTTCAGGGTTTGTATACCCAAATCAGACAATATCACATTAGTCGGTACGAGATAAATTCTAAAAATTTCAACAATTCGAACTTGTTTCAATTTATTATGTAAAGTTTTTTATTTTTTGAATGAGACTATTTTTTTATAAATATAATCAATGTATTTTAATTTTAACTAAAAAAAGAGAGTTTGTCGATAACATGTTATGGTCGTAATTTTGAATTCCCCTGTTATATGTAGTCAAACTGTTGATCTCAAAGCCTTTTAGGGTAGCCGAGTTGATTGAGTAAGGCATGCTTGTGATCAAATGTCATGAGTTCGAGTCCCTCTACATACGCTTTCTCGGCTATGTATGTCACCGTGTGTGGTTTACCTTCTGGCGTTGGTTTGCAGGCTATTGCGTCAGAATGAGGGTTTACCCTGTGCACACTCATTGCACTCTGAGTAGCGGCTGCAGATCCCTCCAAAAAAGAAAACGGTTGATCTCAAACCCATAAGGGGTAGACGACTTGGTTGAGTAAGGCGTGTTTGTGACAAAAAATCATGAGTTCGAGTCCCTCTACATACGCTTTCTCGGCTGAGTCTGTCACCTTGTGTAGTTTATCTTCCGACTTTGATTTGCAGACTATTGCGTCAGTAGTTTATCTTCCGACTTTGATTTGCAGACTATTGCGTTAGACTGATGGTTTACTGTATACGCACTCATTGCACTGAATAGTAGCTGCGGATTTCTTCCAAATAAAAATGTTGATCTCAATCACATAAATATTTTATTTATCTTCATTTTGAATCCCCGCTATTTCGACGGCGTGATTCTCAGCTTTAATAATTTTAGTCGGATAATCTAATTCTAAATTTTTATAATATTGGTTTTTTTCTTCAAAGTTTAAATATTAGACTGGTCCAAAACAACTTCAAAAATATTATACATATAAGTGTTGAAAACTTAACAAATCTCGAAGGATTAAGAATTGGAATTAATTACGACACGGAAGGTTTGGCAACATTGTTTGAATTCCTTTATACATTTATTTGATATTCAATTGCTTTACTAACAAATATAGCAATTTAAGTATGTTTAAAAAAAAATGTTTTCGAGTGTTTAGGTGAAATAGCAAGTAATATATTGTGTTTGGAGATATGTCGTGGTTCTTTTATAAAACTAACGGAACTATTCCATCATGTATATTCAATTTCTTTATTTTTAGAAGACTTGATTTGTCTCGTAACAACGGAACCGGTACGTTTATGGATATTCAATTACTAAACAGTAACTCTTGATTAAGGTACGCTCCTATTTTCTTTTAATTCAATCTAAGAGCAGGTACAACGTTAATTAATTGGTGATACTTGGACAAAAAAAATATCATTTAATTATTGTTTAGCTAACTAATTTAATTATTTCCACTCGTGTATGTTAAAATACTATAATTAATAAATAGAATAACAAATAAAGAAAATAGAGAAGGAAAAAAAAGAAAAGTAACGGCTAAAATACAAAAGATCCATATGCTAACTCGCTCTGGGAATTTAAGAAACGCGTTAACAAAAATTTATTCCACGTCATCTAACTAACATTTTACCACGTTCATTGGAGTGATTTTTTTTGTGTTTTAACTAAAAATCAAGTTAACGTATGATTTAACGCTTCGACTGTATATGCTCTAACGTGTTACATGTATCTCCATCTAATGCTACTTTATCTTCTTTGAGAGCACTTGGTTGGTCCTGCCATCTAGTACGTTTGTGGATATTCAGTTATTAAATATCACCGGTGATTAAAGTGTGTTTGTATCTTATTTTAATCTAATTTTATGGGTTACATGAACTTTTCCACTTGGGATTCCTAATTTGTAGGAATTTTGTTCCCATATTTTATCTCGGTTAAAAATTCATCAACTTAGTTTTGGGGCTGCGGCTAAATTAGGGTCCAAAGGGATAAGTAGCTCAAAAAATTTGATCAATTTTAAAGCTTACCAAAAATACCTTTTAATCCCCGCCGGTTGAGACCTTCTCAACCGGCGGGGAAGCTCCCCACCGGTGAATATAGGTGGCCCGGTAGGTGAGAAGGTCTCACCCAACGGATATGAAGGTTTCACCCGCCGGGGAGTTCCCCCACCGGTTGTGAAGGTCTCAACCGGCGGGTGAATAAACGGGTTCATGGGTAAAATAGTAAAAGTTCAAAATACTCAAATTTTAGGAGTGGTTAACATTTTTTGGACCCCAGTTTAGGCAAAGCCCTAGTTTTGGATGATGATGGAATTTAAGGCTTCATTCTCATATCCCAAGATATTTGTTATAACTTCAATAAGGGAATTGTTAAAAAAAAAGAACTTTTACTAAAGTTGTTTGTTTTGAATTTAAAAATTATTCCATGAAGTTATTTTTTTAACGATTTTGCCTTTTACAAAATCCTATAAATAAAAGAAATTAATCCATGAAGTTATCATAATTTCAAAAAAAAAATTACAATTTCTCTACCTTCTCTCTACTTTTTCTGTCTAAACATAATTTTTTTCCACCCAAAATTAAAAAAAAAAACCAAAACGAAAACTAAAAAAGTTAACACAATCATTATTAATTAAAATGTTACTCTTTATCTTCAAAATCACCTAACCATATATCATAACACTTAATAACTTATTTGCAAAAAAAACATATTTACATATTAGTTATTCGAAAGGTTTCTCAAATCATAATAAGTATTTTGTTTTACTTTAAATTGATATTGTTTTTAGTTAGTATTAGGCTTTAGTAAGTGATAACCTAATCAAAAGTTACAAAAAAAACAAAATTAAAAAATGAAAGTTAAAAAGTTAGAAACAAAAACGATACAGGTATGTCTGCCAATGCCGTGACGTACACAATGGTGCTGACGCCATACCCTATAGCCACTATATAAATCAAAAATTAGATTTTCTTCCCTTCTAACCCTACGACCAATAAAAACCACCAAGAAACTTAAAATTTCAGGTGATCAGAGGTTTTAAGGTCAGTATATTTATATAATCTTTACATAAAATGCATCTAACTACTACTTTTTAGGTTACAATTCTTCTGTATTTTTGTGCTCTATTTATTTCTTTATACAGGTTTCAGTATGTACTGGCATCTACCTACTTATTTTTATGTTATTTTCTTGATTTACGGGTTTAATCATGTGTTTGCATAGTTTTTTTAGCACGTATAACCTACGTGACTGTGATTCCTGGTTTTTTAATTTTGTTTTTATAGAACGAATGTTCATTAGGGAAATTCAACAATATAATCGTTGTTTAATCAGTTATATACTGTTTTAAGTGTACCATAAGTATTTTTAGGCTTGAAACAATATATAGATTCAGCATTATTATTGTCCAGGCACGCGTGATAGAGGATGCGAGTTGTTTGGAAGATGATGCGAATTATTTGGGGTTTTAAAGCGTAGAAGATGCGAGTTGTTTGTATATTTCTTCTCCTGAGTATTATTTGTATATTAAATACGATCCTGAGAGTTGTTTACTATAAACATTGCAAGTTGTTTACATTTCACAGAGGAAATGTGAGTTTTTTACATTACATTGAGGAACTGGGAGTTTTTTACATTACATTGAGGAACCGAGAATTTTTTTTAAGCTGATAAAATAATTGTTTTTGATATATTAGATTCGATCTTGAGAGTTGTTTACGTTTTTAACATTGCGAGTTGTGTACATCACATCGATGAAATGAGAGTTGCTTGTATATTCTTCCCATGAGTGTTCTTTGTATATTAAACTCTATCTTGAGAGTTGTTTACTATAAACATGGCGTGTTTTTAAATTACATGGAGGAAATGCGAGTTGTTTGTGTATTTCTTCTCATGAGTGTTGTTTGTATATTAAATACGATCCGGAGAGTTGTTTACTATAAATATTGTGAGTTGTTTACATTACACTGAGGAAATGATATTTGTTTACATTAAATTGAGGAACTGAGAGTTGTTTACATTAAGGTACATCAAATCCAGGAAACGAGAGTTGTTTATATTACACTGAGGAAATGAGAGGTGTTTGTATACTAAGAAAATGAGTGTTCTTTGTATATTAAATTTTACCTTGAGAGTTTTTTACTACTAATGGTGCGAGTTGTGTACATCTAATCCAGGAAATGATAGTTGTTTATAAATTTTTCCCATAAGAAGTTTTTGTATATTATACTTGACCATTTGCGAGTTCTTTGTAACTTAAACAATAAATTTCGTTTTGCGAGTTATTTGGAAATGCGAGTTGTTTTTATACTAAGAAAATGAGTGTTCTTTGTATATTTAATTCTACCTTAAGAGTTGTTTACTACTAATGTTTCGAGTTGTATACATCAAATCCAGGAAATGAGAGTTATTTTTATATTCTTCACATGAGAGTTCTTTTTATCTTATCCTCGACCATTTGCAAGTTCCTTTTAACTTACATAATAGATTTTGTTTTGCGCGTTGTTTGGAAATGCGAGTTTTTTGGAAATTGACAAAATGAGTGTTTTTTGTATATTAAATTCTACCTTGAGAGTTGTTTACTACTAATGTTGCGAGTTGTGTACATCAAATCCAGGAAATGAGAGTTGTTTGTATATTCTTCCCATGCGAGTTTTTTGTATATTATATTCGACAATTTGGGAGTTCTTTGTAACTTAAAGAATAGATTTTATTTTGAGAGTTGTTTGGAAATGTGAGTTGTTTGTATACTGAGAAAATGAGTATTCTTTTTATATTAAATTCTACCTTGAGAGTTGTTTACCATTAACGTTGCAAGTTTTTTTACATCAAATCCAAGAAATAAGAGTTGTTTGTATATTCTTCCCATGTGAGTTCTTTGTACAATATACTCGACCATTTGCGAGTTCTTTTTAAATTAAACAATATATTTTATTTTGCGAGCTGTTCAGAAATGTATGTTGTTTGTATACTGAGAAAATGAATGTTCTGTGTATATTAAATTCTACCTTGAGAGTTGTTTACTACTAATGTTGTGAGTTGTGTACATCAAATCCAAGAAATGAGAGTTGTTTGTATATTCTTCCCATGAGAGTTCGTTACGTTACATTGAAGAACTAAGAATTCTTCGTAAACTGATAAAATGATTGTTTTTTGTATATTTAATTCGATCTTGAGAGTTGTTTACGTTTTTAAAATTGCGAGTTGTGTATATCACATCGATGAAATGAGATTTTTTTATATATTCTTTCCATGAGTGTAATTTTTATATTAAACTCTATCGTAACCAAGATTTCTCAGTGTATGGACGAAGGCAAAGAGTTTGTTAGCCTGGGTATATGGACGGTGTAAAAATGAAAATGGTCGAGTATAATATACAAAGAACTCGCAAATGGTAAAGTCTAATAGACAAAGAGCTCTCATGGAAAAATATACAAACGACTCTCATTTTATGGATTCGATATACACAACTTGCAACATTAGTAGTAAACAACTATAAATGTAGAAAATAATATAGAAAGAACACTCATTTTCTTAGTATACAAACGACTCTCATTTCCTCAGTGTAATGTAAACCACTCCCATTTCATGGATTTGATGTACCTCAATGTAAACAACTCTCAGTCTCTTAATGTAATGTAAACAACTCTTATTTCCTCAATGTAATGTAAACTACTCGCAATGTTTATAGTAAACAACTCTCGGGATCGTATTTAATATAAAAATAACACTTATGAGAAGAAATATAAAAACAACGCACATTTCCTCAATGTAATTTAAAGAACTCACCATGTTTGTCGTAAACAATGCTCACGGTACAGTTTAATATACAAAGAACACTCATGGGAAGAATATACAAACAACTCTCATTTCATCTATGTGATTTACACAACTCGCAGTTTTAACAACGTAAACAACTCTCAAGATCAAATTTAATATACAAAAAATTGGTTTATCAGTTTACAAAGAACTCTCAGTTCATGAATGTAATATAAACAACTCTCATTTCCTGGATTTGATGTACCTCAATATAAACAACTCTCAATTCTTCAATGTAATGTAAATAACTCACATTTCCTCAGTGTAATACAAACAACTCGCAATATTTATAATAAACAACTCTCATGATTGTATTTAATATACAAATAACACTCATGAGAAGAAATATACAAACAACTCGCATATTCTATGGTTTAAAACCCTAAATAATTCACATCCTCTTCTAAACAAGTCGCATCCTCTATCACACATGTCTGGACAACAATAATGCTGAATCTATATATTGTTCAAGCCGAAAAGACTTATGATTCACTAAAAACAGTATATAACTTATTAAACAATGATTATATTTTTTAATTTCCCTAATGAACATTTGTTCTATATAAAAAATATTAAAAACCCAAGAATCACACTCAAGTATGTTATACCTACTAAACAAATTATGCAAACATATGGTTAAAACCGTAAATCGAGAAAAGAACATAAAAACAAGTATACAAATGCCACTACTTACTAAAACCTGTATAATGAAAAAAACAAAGCACAAAAACCACAGATGAACGTCTAGTTTCCTATTGTAACCTAAAAACCACAGTATAAGTGCTAAATTAAGCAACTACGTTTTTCTGAGTAAAGAAAGGTGTAAAAGAATCGACGAAGGCAAAGGGTTTATTGTCCTAGATATATGGATGGTCTGTGAAGAAAAAGAGAAATAAGAGACTATACTTTAGGGTTAAGGGGATCTAAGAAAAGGAAAAAGTATTGGATTGAATGAAAAATAGGTATATATAGTACCAGGGGTATTTTTGTCCAATTTTTAGACTAAGGTACCAAATGACACTATCTTAATTTCAGATACTAGTTGGTAATAAGGTATTTGAATGGGTATTTACTGGTGTTTTTCTCTTATTTTATCAAATTAAACAAAAAATCTAGTCACGAAAAATAAACAACGGCAAAATAAATCAGCATTTTACGTAGAAAAATATTTTCGATATGAAGAGTCAAAATTAAAGGACTTATAAATACTTCACCCGCACTACTTCTATTATTACAATAAGTTTGGAGTCCAAGAATATCAAATTCATTCTAATAAAGATCTACAAACAAACCAAAAATTCCCAATATAATATATTACCTAGAAAAGAAATAAAAATGAAGAATATCACGAAAAAACAACTATACAATCCAACTAATCTGATTGAAGCTTCAGATGTCGTCAACACGCTGTCTAAAATTCAGAAAAATCTGACGTTGTTTGCCTTGTGATCAAACCTTTTTACTGTGGTTACACTCGACATATCCGAAAAACAGTAAATTTTATATCTTCTTATATTTTTTGTTTGTTTTTTAGTGTCTCCCACTCTCTTATCTCTTGCCTCCATCAGATGCAGGTGTACATAGGGGCAAGAGATGTGAATGATAAAACTCACTCGGATTTATTCTATAAGTGTTTTCAATTTTTTTTTTAATTTTGTTGTTTGAATATTCGTTTCGATCTTATACCTGATTTAATGGTTGTAAACTTATAATGGAGTGTTGTTTTGCTAAAAAACCAAGGAATAATGTTGGTTCTTCAAGTAGCCAGAGTAATAATAGTCTGGTTCATCCTAATCTGATTGTCCCGATATCAATACCTAATAATGATAATGTAGAATTTCATTCGAAGGAAGATATAGTGAATGATCCGGAATTATGTAAACTTATTGGAAAATTCGAGATCAATATTAGAGATAAAATTTGACGAGAATTCATCTCAAAAGGATTTTGTCAATCAAAAAATCGTATTTTCTCCAAAACAAAATTTGGAAAAGAAAATCAAAGTTTTCAAGTCATATGGTTTGAAAAATATCCATCGTTGGAATATAGTGTGCACAAGGAGGCGGAATTTCTTTTTGAGGTAACTTTTTAAACCACTTAATGCTAATCGTTATGGAGATGACGTGTTTCTTACAGAGGGTTTAAGAATTGGAAAAAAAAACACATGGAAAATTTAAAGAACATGGAGGTGATGTGAATAGCACACACGATCAAGATAGACAAATGTTTCTCTTTTTTAAAAAATCAAAGACAAAATATTGAACACAGTTTGACATAATATAAAAGAGATGAAGAAGTGAACTATCATGTACGCTTAACTGCATCTTTAGATGTGAAAATATTACTTTTACTGTCGAGATTGGCGTTTCATGGACATGATGAATCATCACAATAATTGAATAGGGGAAATTTAATATAAATACTTGACTGGCATCGTGAGCGTAAAAAAGAGGTAAAAATGATTACATTAGAGAACACACCTGGTAATAATCAGATGATTTCTCTAGGAGTTCAGAAATATTTGATAAATTATTATGTTGTTGAAACTAGAAAAACCATATTGAAAGACATTGGATATCGTACTTTATCTGTTTTGGTTGATGAAGCACGTAATGTGTCTATTAAAGAACAAATGGCATTAGGGATTAGATATGTTCATAATGACGGAAATATTCATGAAATATTTTTAAGATTGGCTCTTTTTACCAATGTAACTCAAAATCTTTAAAACAAATGATAGACTTAATATTTGCTAAACATAATTTATCTTTGTCACGGTTGAGAGATCAAGATGTAAGATGGTGTGTCTAACATGTGGGATAAATATAATAGTTTGAAAACACTTATATTCAACGAAAATTAATCTGCCAAATATGTTCATTTTTTGCACACCAACTCCAACTAATCATTTTTCACTATTGCGAAAGACCATAGTGCTATTAGTGATTTTTTTTCAGCATTATCACTATGATTGTAAACACATGTGTAACATCTTGTAAAAGAAGTGATAGACTTAATATTTTGCTAAACATAATTTATCTTTGTCACGGTTGAGAGATCAAGATGTAAGATGGTGTGTCTAACATGTGGGGTAAATATAATAGTTTGAAAACACTTATATTCAACGAAAATTAATCTGCCAAATATGTTCATTTTTTGCACACCAACTCCAACTAATCATTTTTCACTATTGCGAAAGACCATAGTGCTATTAGTGATTTTTTTTTCAGCATTATCACTATGATTGTAAACACATGTGTAACATCTTGTAAAAGAAGTGATAAAATACGACACGTTGAGTATGAAAATAATGCTGCATCTCTTGAAAGCAGGGGAATTACATATGAGAGAGGAGAAAACCAAGAAATGAGTCTGAAACGACCAGATGCTTGAGCATGTACATGAAGATGGTTCTAATCTAGATAATATAGGCATATAAAAAATTGATTATAAGAATAGAGAGTTATAACATCATGTTTGTTTTTTATTTCAGGATTGAGTTGCTTAGGTCAGCAAATGATTTATCACGATGTTTACAACGAGGGACCAAAATATGTGCAAGTTATTGTTTTTATTTATAGAAATAAAACGACACTGCATAATAATAGAGAGAATAGTTGGGATACATTTTTGGACTAAGTTGAGACGTTTTGTGTGTCTAAATCCATTGACATTGTTAATATGGACATAGCTGTTTGTACCACAATATACAAGAATTTTATATTTTATTAATCTTATTCACTTTTAGTTGTCCATTCATGGAAATTTAGTGATTATAAAAAATATCTAATAATCCGAGTTATGTTCTATTACCAAGCTATCATAACCATCATTTTTATTATCATACTAGAAAATTAAACCATTATTTACCAAAATACAAGAATAACCATATATATCCAGAGCCGGAAAAGAAATCAAGTTCCTTAGAAATATAGGAACATATATAAGACTCTCCAAAAATAATATATGTCATGTGGTAAATGCTAAATTCAAATCACAAATGGTCAATACTTTGCACGAGCTCTCCTCAATTTTGAAATGAACCTCTTATCATCACTTAGCCTCTGACTCCTAAGTGTCCTGCAAAAAAAATACAGTAATAATTTGTTTCTGCCAAATCAACCCACCATGTATTTTGTTATATAAAAATGAGATTAAATTCTGAAACAACCAAAGAAATGATATTACCTTTACTTAGCAAGTAAACTCGACATTTCTTACAGTATTTCTTAAAGTGTTCATTTTATTTACGAAAAAGTATCGATCTACCGTCCGTTCTTTAGCCTTTCTCTTTTTAGTTGGACCATATTTAAACGTATATATAACTCACAACATATAAGTAAATTTGGCATAGAAAAATATAACATACTTTAATGTTGTGTATACACGTAAAACATAACATCTCATGGTAATATGATACCATAAAGCAAATCATACTAACACATATTTATGATTTTGAGAAAATTACCATTAATAATTATTTTAATTATCCTAGGTACCGATGAAACCCTTTGAATGAATGATTTCACGTACTTAAATTAAAGTATCTTTAATTTTATCAAGTACAAGTGAAACCCTCCGGATTAATGATTTCATCCACCTTAGTTAAAATAAACAGAATGATCGATTTAATTTTCCCAAGTATTGGTGAAATCCTTCGGATGCATTATTTCACCTACTTGAATTAAAAAAATCTCGATCAATTTTCAGTAAAAAGTTTCTTTAGTTCATAACTAACTTAAGTCCAGATATTAACCTTCTAGAGGGCCGCAAATATTTGAATTAAATTAATCTTTTGAATTTTTCAGATCTTAGGATCCTCATATGATTAATTAATATTTCGGAGGGTCGATTAAAAGATTCCATGATTCACCTAACGAAATCCAAAAACCTACTCATTTATATCTATATAATCATTCAAGAATATAAAATATTTATTTCACAAATATATAAAAAATATAGCATGTCCAAACACTTATCATGTAAAATAAATCGTAAAAATATATTAATCTAAATTTAAAAAATATTTTTTGTATCCAATGTTTTTGTCATTGGGCCACGCCAGCCCATCAAGAAACAACTTGTTGTTGTTGCTGGGCAGCTGCACAGGCAGGAGCTACCTGCTGTTATCATCGCGACATGAGTTAGTTGTTTTTTTTTTGCACGGTGTATCGTTCATCCGCAGCAATAGCAGCTAGCTGGCTACATTGAGCGCCACCTGACACCCTTTGACGTACAATTACATATAGAGTTACATTGTAGATGAGCCAATTTTTGGGTAGATATGATTTGTCTTTTCGAATCAAGGTTTGGTTGATTTTTAATTCAAAATAGAATTTTCAGCAACCAAACAAACCGTTTTTATGATAGAAAAAATCAAAATATGATCAAATACATATTTTTATTCATAAAACTTAAACACTTAATCATACTTTCCTTATGACCAAATCAATCAAGCCATGCATTTTCATATAAATTATAGCCCATACCCTACCAAGTCAATTAGCTTATAATTTTAATGGTATGCATCTTGTTTATAAAAAAACATGCTTTTGATTCACTAGAAGATATATATGTTATTTATCCTATGAATTATAAGATGATTTTTTGCTCCGATACCAATTGATAGAACAAATATTAAATCGCCCGATATAGTTTATCATACACGAGATAATAAACCCTTAGATATATTGATTAATTATAGATATATGATATAGAAATTATGGGTTGGCTGTAATCTATTGTTAGTGATTAGTTGCTCTCTGAAGCTCTTTTAGATACACGATGTTTGTGCATCTTCGGATACAACAAAGTGGGGAATAACTTGATAGAATTGATTACGGCCCGAAATAAAAGGAATACCTTAACCTTAGTCTTGTTGGTATAAGAAATAAAATTAGTAACTCTAATTGTTTGAAGCCCTTATAGTTTAGGCACTTTATGATCGGGGACCACAACCACTAAATTGATTTATCAATTTAGTCCTTATATTATTAGTTCATGTTTAAGTGTTGCGATTTTGGCACAATCCTTTGCAATGCTTGAATTCAACCCGATTACCACATTTATACATCTGTAACACATTATCACCTATAGGTCTAATTCATCTTTAACTATATATAATCTAATTAATATGATTACTCGTTAATTTGACTACTTTTACGAAAATGACCAAATATATATTTAGCATATTGATTCATATCTATTCCAACATGTTTATATTTTTACGTGGAGCTGTGTCTTGTGGTTCAAAAATAATGTGTGTATCCTATTTGACTCCGAAGTCTGGGTTCATAACACCATCTGCAACAAAAAAAAAAAACTAAATGATTGAAAGCCCTATCGTAAAAGTTATCATTTACTTCAAAATAAAAATGACAATTTTAGTCGAACAAAATAATTAGTTCAAAATTACGATTATTAATGAATTCTGTTCAACTTTGATTATATTTACACTAAAATAAAATTCAAATCAAATATATTTTTCTAGGTATAAAAATTGTTCTAATAAAAATGAAACATATACTTGATTAAATAATATTTCTTTTAAAAATCGACCAAACAAAACTATCCTAATAATAATTTGGATTATTCAAATAATTAAATGTGAAATAATTAGTCCAAAATTACGATTATGTGTGATTTTGGACAAATTTGCTCCGCGTTACACTAAAATAAAATCCAAATCAAAAAATATTTTTATAAAACATATTTAATAAAAATAAAACATATTATTTGATTAAATAAATCTTTTTTAAATATCCATCAAACAAAATCACATTGTAATAATAAATTTGGATTATTAAATTAAAAAAATATATAAAAAACGGATGTAAACATTGAGAGATTAGTTTGGATTATTAAAATAGCAGAAAATAAATAAAAAAAATACATAAAAATAGATGTTAAAAACGGCATAGATACAATAAGGTCCAAATTACGGTCTTGAATTGTCATAACAATATGGTTGCTCGATGTGATCAATGCGTTCGAGGACAACATGATATTTTGTTCATGAACTTTGTTATTTGTTATAGTGTGGAAAGCCATATTGCTCATCACGCTGAATCTATACTTGAAAAATCAAAACAATTGTTTTCAGATTTCAATATGTAAAAGTTTGAATCGATGCATAAAAAATGTAAATTTAAATGATAAAAATATTTTATACAAGTAGAAAGGAAAAAAAACAACCCAGGTTGTAGTCCATTATTTCCGTCCCATCCACTTAAGTTGCGTATTTGGACTGTTATTTTGTATGAATACAAAAGGAAAGACCTTGACTTGGTTCTCTATCTCAGATTATAAAGAGATAAGAAGAAGACCTTGACTTGGTTCTCTACCTCAGATTACAAGGAGATAGAAGGATAAGAAGACCTTGACGTGCAAAGTGGGTCGACTTGTCAACCAAAATTCCAAAATGATACTAGTATATATATATAATGATATGTTGGAGGTAGGTTACTACAAACATTATATTATTCAGTATCACCCAATAAAATTCGAAAATCAGTATGCATTTCATTCGAGTCCTCCTTGTGCTTATTTTGTGTTACAAAGCTAGTTCGGTGGTTGACAGTACTGTAACCAATTTAACCACCGATGAAGCAGCCCTTGTTGCAATCCGAAACCATATCACGAGGTCTAATCGTGACTTTGAAGTAATAATTGCCTCAAATTGGTCCACCTCCACTCCGGTTTGCCGATGGGTAGGCGTCTCTTGCGGAGGACGTCCGGGAAGAGTAATGCATTTAGATCTTTCATATATGGGCATTGTGGGAGACATCCCTCCGCAATTGGGAAATCTTTCGTTTCTCTCATCTCTTAACCTTTCCCACAACAGATTCTCAGAAAATATACCACCATCTATCTATCAAATACCAGTACTTCAAAAACTTGATCTTTCAGAAAATGAATTAGATGGTACACTAGCAGCTAATATGTGTCAGTTTTTTTCAAATCTTGAATCTCTTGACTTATCTCACAATCAGTTAGAAGGACAGATTCCTTTGAGTTTAGGAAACTGCACTAGTCTTCAAACACTAGACTTGTCCTGGAACAGTTTTGAAGGATTTAAATCTCAAAAAATTATCCATCGGATTTAATCAAGACATTGGAGGTTTGACATCGATATCATTTCAAATCTCTTTTGTGGATTTATTTTTATAACATTGAGAAAGTTTGATAAGATTTGTTTTTTGAATTGTTATATACTTTTGTTAATTAATATATTTATTATTATAAATTAGGACAATATCAGTTCTGAATTGTTTGTTTGTTTTAATAACAGGTGAGATTCCCACCGAGATAAGTCAACTTTTGGGTTTAGAGATACTTTCTGCTTCAGCCATGAGATTGAACGGCACTATTCCACCTTCTATTTTCAAGATGTCCTCACTTCATTTAATTGATTTGTCGTGGAATAGCTTGTCTGGTACATTACCGGATACTATTTGTGATTTTCTTCCAAATCTTGAATATCTTCTCTTATCGGGCAATGAGTTAGAAGGACGGCTTCCCTTGAATTTAGGAAACTGCACCACTCTTCAAATGCTATCTTTGACCGGGAACAACTTCATAGGAACATCTATACCAAGAAATCTTGGAAACTTAACGAATCTCGTGATATTAAAGATTGAAACTCACATGGGAGGTTTGACAATTTTCTCTAGATTCTCTTTATATATTACGTAGAACATCTATACCTAAATACATCAATTTGATATTACATATAATATGAAATAATATATGAAATTAAAAATATTAGTCGGGAACATCATTGATAAATATAAAAATTTAATTATTTTTTAAAAAGTATGTTTTTGTTTGCCAGGTACAATACCAAACGAACTGGGTAATATCTTGGGTTTGAAGTGGCTTTCTCTTTCTGGATTAACCGGTGGCACTATTCCTCCTTTTATCTTCAATTTGTCTTCTCTTATTTTTCTTAATTTGGGAGGAAACAATCTAACTGGTAATCCTCGATCTATTGATATTAAATTACTCAAACCTCAGCTACGAACTAAATTCAGTTTAATGTGTTATAGGTATTCTTCCCTCTACTTTTGCATTTGGGATTTCCAATTTGGTGTATCTTGATCTATCTCGAAATCATCTTAGTGGACAAATCCCACCCTCTATCTCCAATGCTTCTGAACTCGAATCACTTCATCTTCACTATAACAGTTTTACCTCAGACTCCTCAACCCAAGAATTAAGTTTACTCTCTTCTTTAACCAATTGTAGACAATTAAGATTCATAGATGTTTCTCATAATCCATTAGGTGGAATTCTCCCCAATTCCATAGGTAATTTTTCCACGTTTCTATACTTTCTTAATATGGGTAATTGCAAAATAAGAGGCCAAATACCCACAGAAATAGGTAATCTTACCAGCCTCGATACCTTAATCCTAGACGGAAATGAACTCGAAGGATCTATTCCAACAACACTCCGAAGATTAAAAAGTCTCAGCCGATTCATTGTTTCCCGTAACAAATTACAAGGCTCACTTACGTTTCTACCACTGGCCATCAATATCTTCCTAGCTTCAAAAAACAATTTCACCGGAATTATTCCTTCATGGTTGTGTAAGATGAGCTTTTACCTGTTCGATATGTCCGACAACCATCTGAATGGTACAATACCAAAATGTTTGGTTGAATCCAGCTCTTTCATGGAAGTGCTAGATCTGCGAAACAACTATTTGGGTGGAAATATATCTGAGATCTTTATCAATATTTCAAGAGATATGAAAACTCTGGAAATTGGCGATAATCAATTTGTAGGAGAAGTTCCGAGCTCCCTCACTAATTGTAGGAATTTAAAAGTTCTAAATCTTGGAGGAAATCAGATCAATGATACATTTCCTTTATGGTTGGGAAATATTCCAAACTTGGAGATTCTCATCTTGCGATCAAACAGATTTCACGGCCCTATCTGGAGTGCTGAAAATCTTTTTGGTTTCTCGAAACTTCGAATTATTGACATCTCGGGAAACAATTTTAGTGGAACCATACCATCGAATTACTTCATAACTTGGAGGGCAATGCAATTGATCAATCATGAACATCAAATTTATATGGATTCCCACTATTATTATGACGATTCAATTGTTTTGATGAATAAAGGAATTCAATTAACTTATGAAAAGGTTTATACAATCTTAACTGCTCTTGATTTCTCTAATAACAGATTTGTAGGACAAGTTCCAGAATCCATTAGTTCTTTAAAAGCACTTAAGGTTTTGAACTTGTCAAGAAATGCATTCACAAGCCACGTTCCAACATCATTGGTGAACTTGACTGAACTTGAGTCCTTGGATTTTTCCCATAACAATCTTTCAGGAGAAATACCTGAGCAGCTTACAAGTCTTTCGGCTCTTGCAAAAATAGATTTTTCATACAATCAACTTACTGGTCGAATACCGCAAGGGACACAATTTGAAACCCAATCATATTCATCTTTCATAGGAAACAAAGGATTGTGTGGTACTCCATTGCCAAAATGTTTAAATCGTGATGCACAAGTTATTCGAACGAAAGATGAATCAAATGGGCATGAGTTTAGCTGGTTAGCGGCAGCCATTGGCTACGTACCTGGAATTATATTCGGAGTAGTCATGGGACATATTGTAACTTCTTGGAAACATGTATGGATTGAGAATATCATTGATCAAGTCAGACGTAGGACAATGTTTTAAATTCCTTTTGTAATTTTCTTGATATATCTTGTAATCTAAACCTATGTTAGTGTAAGGATTATAAAACTTTTTCATATTTTGGATGAAGTTTATAAAAGAAATCATAGCACTAGTTCTACGCCATATTATAAATTAAGTGTATTTTACTAAATATCAAACTACTCTTTATGCTCCACTATTTCATGACAAAGATTGGCTCGATAACAACTATAATACATCAATTATAAATATTACAATTTTGAATATCTTTTTGAAAAAATAAAGTTTTTAATGTTCAACATTCTGAATGTTCCAATGGTACTAACTTTATATTTGTTTTGTAATATTTCATATTTGAATTTTTTTACAATTTTTAGAAACATTTGCTCGAATTTACTACGAGACTAGTTCAAATTTAACTTTTTTAGTCTAATTAATTTTTTGTTTTTTTCATTATAACTTATTTTGCACCTACCTATATGTTAAAAGTCATACCAAATGAAATGATTTTAGTAATACATAATTACACAAACATCATAAATATAAATGTTGATTTTTCTATTTATTTGACTCAGCACATGAAATACCAAAGAAGATAAGTATGTGGATTTGAAGATAATTTTTCCTCCATATATGGGATCAATTTTAATCTTTTAGATTCTTCTTTTCATTGACTTCTCAACCAAAGCTAGTAGAGCCCTACATGTTAAGGCAGTTGTTTCTTGTTATCTCATCATCCAAATTTTCAAGGAGAAGTCCTTGTCTAAAAGAATCAATAATAAATTGCTCATAATAATCATCCAGACTTGTCAACTTTCAACTGGTCATACTCGACTAAATTGAGAACACTTAAAACTCAGATAATAAGAGCAAACAAAAAAATTTATTATTTAAATAAATGTATGCATCCAAGTTAAAATAATAATACAAAGGGTCAAGCTATATATACCTAATTCCGGTTTAAGTATACCCAATTTTGAGTATACCCAAAGGTGGTCTAAGTATACCTAATTTATTCCAAAAATACCCTTTTGTAGGTATATAAGTCATTTTTTACTAACCTCCATCCAAAACGTTTTTCCTATAACTTTCTCTCACTTTCCCCACTTCTCTCTAAACTCTCAAACTCTCTTCTCTAAAAAACTCCCACCTCTCTCTAGCATTTTTTGGCGAGCCACCACTACTTCCCCCTCTTCTCCTCCTCCTCCTCCATCATGGTGAAGAACAAAAACCCACCACCACCAACTACGTAAGTTCCCTAATTTAATTTTGCAAATTAATTTACTTAGATTTATGTTGGAATTTAGGATTAATGTTAGATTTAGGTATGAATGTTGGATTTAGGTCTGAATTTAGGGTAGATTAGGGTAGATTCAAGGTTGATTTGGGGCCATTTTCCAGCCTGGTTGCCGGCTGTAAAATGGTCGGCTGGTAGCGGACCGATGGTGCGACAAAGGCAGCACCATCGGTGCGTAGGGGTGTACCGATTATAAACGGCTGTATCGAGTGATACAGCCATGTGTACCATCGGTACACATGGTCTGTATTGAGTGGTATAACCCCCATGTACCACTCAGTACAGGGCTCCCGTTCCGAGCTGTACAGGGGGTCTGTGCCGCTCGGTATG
The DNA here is from genome assembly GCA_036936605.1 of Limnanthes douglasii subsp. nivea. Classification (NCBI taxonomy): domain Eukaryota; kingdom Viridiplantae; phylum Streptophyta; class Magnoliopsida; order Brassicales; family Limnanthaceae; genus Limnanthes; species Limnanthes douglasii. Next base: position 379,002,842 of record JAUPFV010000001.1, read on the forward strand.
GACTGTCATCCGCTCGGTCTAAGGCGTATCCCCAGGATCACGGGTGACACACCCGGGCAAGAATTTGAAGACAGTACGAGCCGTCGAGGATGAGAGGGTCTGCGATGCTAAGCGCGGACGAGATTCATCAGAGAACCCTGAGACTAGACGTCTTAGAGAGAAGGATGAGGAGAGGATCAGATCAGATCGGTCTTTGCGCCGAATCAACCATGACAAGATTAAGAGAAGGCTGTTGAGAAAGTAGTGGATGACAGTAGAGGTGGAGGCTCCTCAAGACGCGAGATGTCACATGTACACCGATCAACACCTCCCGCTAACAGTGCTCCACCAACTCCCGCTAGCAGTGCTCCACCACCTCTCACTGCCAGTGCCCCACCCCTACGCATACTACTCCATATCCACCACCTGTTAGTGAGAGGGTGGATGCTACTGGGGACCCTGAGCAGGATACGATAGATGAGGAGCATATCGATGTGATACACACCGAGGAGCAGCGGAAGACGATTGCATTTCTGAAATGCAACAAGATACCTATATTTTCTGAGTACAAGGAACATGAGGCATATCACGTCTTTATCGGACAGGTAAGTATCAAATTATTAAACGGTATCTTATGTTTTACTTTTATTTATGTTTGACATAGTTTTTTATTTACAGGGTTGTACTTCCTTAGGCATACAGGAACATTATAATGTGCTTCGTATGTGGGACCTCAGTGCTCAGCCAAAGGTGCAACGGCACTTGGCGCGGACTCCTTTCGGTCCTCTCATAGCTCACTTACCTTAGTACTTCACACATTTAGTACTTGATGGGGTATTTGTTGAACGTTGGCATCAAGAGACCAACACGTTCCATTTCTCGTTCAGGGAAATGACGATTACTCTAGATTATGTCAGGTGCATTACATGTACCGATGTTACATGCCTATTTTACCAATGGTACAATGCACCGGCCGACATGCCATGTACCGGCCGGTGCATGGCACCATGGGTACGCAGTGAGGCGCACCGATGGTGCCTCACACTGTGTACCTATGGTGCACCCTTAATGCACCATATGTACACAGGGTGGTGTACCGATGGTGCGGTAGACTTGGCACCATCGGTACACCCTACTGTGCACCATACGTACACAATAGGCTGTACCCATGGTGCGCAATTTTTTCTTGAAATTTTTCCCGCTTTGTTTTTTCTAGTTTATTTTTTTCACCCTCTCTAATTCCCGCCAAACTAATATTTTACTTTTCTATATAAGGAGGTCTAAGTTCTCCTAACCAAACACACTTATGCAGCGGTATGCAACGAATCTTCTCAAACGACGACCTAATGGCAGCATGTTGGATTTAGACTAGTGAATGAACCCTCCCCCAAAATAACTCAAAGTTTAATTTTCTTGTACGTAGGTAACGCTTTAGGTTAGAATGAGCACGCTCGACGTGGTTAGTCGTGCAATGTCCCAAATGCAAGTTATTGTTCGTCTTCCTAACAACGAATTTGTCCGTGTATTTATCGAGCCACGATTTTTTAGTGTATTCGATTGCAAGAGGATAGTCTTTGTACTCCAGTAGCATGTCTCATCGGGCGTGATCGAATTCAATATTTGATGCTGCATACGCAATCTTCTTCCAAGCAGAAACAAACTTCACATGATCACTTTTCTCGGAGAAATATTTTCTCGTTTGCCCCTGAACATTTTGGGCTATGTGCCAGCGGTATAACATATGCGTTGTCTCTGGGAATTCCACTTCTATGGCGTTCATCAGCGCTAAATCTCTTTCGGTCCGAATGACACGAGGGTCTTTAATTCCGTGAACGGAAATCAACGAATTCAAACACTCTAACACGCATTTGAAGTTGTTTAACTTCTCACCGGACATGAAAGCAAATGCCACACAGTACGTCAAACCGGTACACGTCACACCCACTATCTCAAACAATGACATACCATATCGTATGAATTTATACGTACTATCCATGATCAACACTGTTGGAAATGTCCGTAAAAGGTCAACACTGACTGGATGGGCAAAAAATATATCGGTAATGAATTGTGCATCGTCTTCACCAGATTTATGCCATTCATAATAATTTTGTGACTTATGCTCTCCCAACAAGAACTGAAGTTGTGACCTACCCACCTTCTTCAAAACCTTACTTTTCTGTCGTGCATTGTATATAGTGCGCATAGAAGAAATATTATCTTCGTTTAGCTTCTTAACACCATTCAGTATATCTCTGGGTTTAGTTCCAATGTAAGTCGCTCGTTCAACATATTCCATCTCTTCATCGTTCAAACGGCCAGCAAAAGAATTTGCGTCTGACTGTTTTGAACTCTCGTGGTTATGAATAACACATTTCACTTCTAACTTCCATTGATCTGGTTCCACCATTAACCCGAGAAGCTCAAATGGGCAGCCAATCTTTTTGGTTCCTATAGACTTCCGTTTACGGTCTTTCTCAACTACTCTTGGAGTATACTTTCCCGATCTCTCACACTGGAAAAACATCATAGGACTTTTTCGACTATTTAATTTATCGCGCCGACTTATGTTGATAACCAAACCATGGTGTTTTCCTGTCTTTGTCACCCACTTAATCAACGCTTCTTGTGTATAGAACTCGGTGGTGAAGAATAAATGACTGTGGTCAGTAGCGAAAGCTTCCTCAATCCCATGGGCGACATCCGTCCCATGTTAGACAACAACAAAACACAATAAGCAATCAGGTATAATTAAAAAGGGGGTAAAAAACCTTGTTTTTTTGGATAATTTGCGCGAACCACCGGTTCAGGGCCCTAGAACCGGTGGTTCGCGGCCTTAGAACCGGTCGTACATAAACCGGTGCACCGCCGGTTCTAAGGTATTGAAATGGTGGTGCTGGGGCCTCAGTACCGATTGGACTGAGACCCCAACACCACCGGTTCGAGGCCACAGAACCGGTGGTGATGGGGCCTCAGTACCGAGCGGACTGAGGCCCCAGCACCATCGGTTTCGTGGCCATGGAACCGGGGGTGCGTAGGTCACGCACGACCGGTTTTAAGGCCCGGAAACCGGTCGTGCGTGACCTATACACCACGGTTTCATGGCCCGGAACCGATGGTGTGTGGTGAAAGCGGACAAAACCTCACCTTTTCCAGCGACGACGGCTGTTTCTCCGACGACTGAAGCTCCTTCTCCGGCGATAATTCATCATCTTTTTTCTCCGGCGACATCAAATCCTCCATGCTAATCCCTAGTTTCGAGTGATTCATGATCGATTTTATGTTTTTGTTTTGGAATGAGGTTGAATGTTTTTTTATTATATTTTGAAGTTTGAAGTTGATTTTTAAGATTTTCAGAAAACTAGACTATTTGGATGATAAATTCACTAAAGAAGAGTGTTTGTTTGGGTATAGATAGCGAAATATGTTATTTGGTGAATTTGGTATACTTAGGATACACTTAGTAGTTTTTTTTAAAATAATGGCAATTACGAGATTAATTGGAACGTCGACGGTAATTTGGTCAAAAAAGTCAAAGTAAAGTCAAAGGAGGATTTTGGGTATACTTAAACCGGAATTGGGTATATATAGCCATATCCTAATACAAAATGAAAATAAAAATTCAAATGCTAATACAGAGTCAACAAAATACTCCTACTGAATTTAACTAACCTCACATGTACAACATGTTCGTCAAATGTTATGGTGCTAACACCTTAATGAAATTATTTGCAACCATTATTGTGCTTATCGATGTGCACAATTTTATTATGATCATTCTAGATTTGTTTATTCACGTACAAAACTTAAAGTCTATATGTTTAGACTTGTTTGAGCCATTATTTTTATATAAGAACATGACAACTATATTATTTTCATAGTAGAGCTATAAATATATTTTAATTCCTTCCAATGTACACAATTCCATGACAAAACATTTTAACCAAATTGCATGATTTGATGTTATAAAAAATGACTCATTTGGATGTAGAGGTATCCATAGGTTTATTTTCAAACCAAAATGATGTAGTATGCTTTCAAAGTATTCCTTTTGAATGAGACCGAAGATGTCACGTAATCTATTTCTTATTATTTAGATCCCCAACACATATGAGGCTTCACCAAATTCTTTCATGTAAAATTTATATCATATCAAAATCTTGTACCATGTAATAAACCTAGATCGTTTGTGTCAAGAAGTATGCATCGACATACAATAATAAATAAATCATTCTGATATACGTAATCGTTGATAGATTTCTCCTCAAAGGTAAATCAAAATATTGTACCTACGAATTTTTAGTACTACCGCCTAGTTTTATATTTGAGCCCATGAATTGATTTCTTTAGTTTACACGTTATTTATGTTGGGTCTCTATAAACAAAGTCTTAAAGTTGTTATATGTAAATATTTTTTTCTCAATGTCTCTATTGAAAAATGAAGTCTTAACATTCATCTGATGAAGATCTAAATCAAAATTAACAACAATAGGCATGATTCTCCTAAATTATGTTTTTTGATGAAATTGGAGAAAATATCTTAAAGTAGTCAATCCATTTACATTGGTTGTACCCTTTTGCTTGAATGCACATTTTGTTTTGCGTGAATCAACGTGTTTGTTCTTATGGAACCATTTACAACCAAGGTCTTTCTTCCATTCATATAAGATGGAGAGATCATCTATCATATTGTCTTGCATCACTTGTACTTTAGTTCATAGCTTCACTCCATAATTTAGAGTATGAACTCTGCATATAATCTTGAAAGATGATTGGAACCTCTTCTAAAATGTTTGAAGTACCTTCATGTTCATTAAGTAATAACATATAATCTAAAGGTAAGACATTTCTTCTATCTCGTGTGCGTCTATAAAATCTAGGCTCGATGTATTTTTCAGTTTATTGACGTTGTTGAATTTTCTCATCAAGAACAACATTAACATTTTCTTCATGAGATAAAAGTTCAACATCTATCTAAAGTAATGAACTACCTAGTAAATTGTAGATGATTGATAGATTAACTTTAGGTGAAACATTAATTTTAAATACTAAATATATTGGTTCTATTTTTTCCTAAAAATAATGGTGTTCTATAAATCCTTCAATTTAAAAATGATTTATATTAAAAAAACATACGATATTTCTATCTAAAAATTCGGATGCTTAGTGGGAGTAAAATGTATAACCACGTGAGTGGTTTATGTAGCCTATGAAATGAAAGCTAACTATTTTATATTTAAACTTTTATTTGTTTGGTCATGCGTGTAAGGCGTTATTTCCATCAAACATCCCCAAACATGAAAATATCTAAAGCTAGGGTTTCGGCCTTTGAAATGTTCATGTGATGTTTTACATGCTCTAATAGGTACTCTGTTAAGGATATATCGTTCACACTAGTAAGTATAGATTACACTCTAGTAGGTATTTATCACAACACGGACTCATAATCTTTACTAGGCTTTTAGAGCCCAATAACTAAAATATTGTATTAATGCATCGTCATTTAAGATCCATTTAAACCCGATAGGTATCCACACGCTATACTTTCATGATACATATTATTATTTGTCGATCTAATATATATAACGTAAGATTGATTATAACTATCTAATTAGACATATACCAATAAGCCTAAATACTCTAAATCTACATGGGATGCGACATTTCTAGCCCATGAAATTCTTACATTCTCAAGTTATCAAAAAAATCTTTCGTATACCATATTTCAACATCCTCGGTAAATCTCACTAAATTAAGTTTTTTAAATTTTAAACTTTCTAGAGAAATACCATATCAGTTGTAAACTCTCTCAATCGTTTGAAAAATACTACTTTCATACAAATAAAATACTACGTCATACTTCATTGTCGAAATGTCAAATTGACTACACATAAATTACTCAATACAGTGATGAATTAGATGAAAAAGAGTTCAGTTGGATAGAAACATACATAGAATGCGTCCTTAGAATTGTTTTAGTGTTATCATGGTGCATATCATAAATTCTTAAAAGCATTAATTGATTCAAAATAATTATGATAGAAAACTATAAACATATTTTTTGTGTGGTATGTCTTGTAATATAAATCACATTATTTTAAAAATAATAAAAAATTCTTGATTTTTTTTAAATCTATAACAATAATACAAGAAGAGATAGTTTGATATGTTCATATAAGCTAAAACTTAAAAAAAATTTGAGGCAACATCTTTTTTAGGTGTAACGTAGAAGTAACTTGTCAGCATAAGCACTGGCAAAGGACTTCATGGGCCAAAGATGGATCATCTGGATACATGTATATAAAGGAACTGTTAGATAAATACAGATTTGTGGCTAAAATTTAGGTGCAAAGAAATTTGCTGCAACCTAAGGCCAAGCTTAGTTGAAGACATGATGGTTGTTTCCACTAGGTCGAATACATGAGCTGAAGGTGTAGAGAGTGGGTCAAATTATGTTGTCGATGACCTCATCTGAAGCGGTCTACCAAAGCTACATGAGAAAAGCTTCAATACTTCTATATTTTGTTCTTACTTTGAACTGAGCTTTTTCATATAGGCTTCTAAGTATGATTCTAATCACATTTGTTGATTATAAGATTTAATCTGAATCATCTATTGTATTAGTGCTTTATTCTAGTTAGTGATTAAAGTGATTCAAACTGAAATATCTATTAGATTGTATTTTTCTTATACCTTTGGATTAAATTTATTTAATCTAGAGACTCTTAAATATTAAGAATTTAACGGATTTGTCTGATATGAAGTGAAACTAGAGCTTTACTTTTGAAATGTATAAATAAAAGAACCACGACAGGCATTTAGGCTGTGATGAGACGAGTGTTGTGGCGTGAGGGACAATCTAAGTGGAAAGTCTATATTCTCTAGTGAAAGAAAACTAAGGTTTTAGAGAGAAAAAGTTTGAAGCTTTGGTTATAGTTGAGTATGAGATAAACACTTGAATAGATATTATTATCTCACGTTTCTTTGTAAGCCTTGAAATGAGGTTTGTAATAGATTTGAATGATTGAGTGTTTAATATTTGAAAGGTCTTCTTATAATCTTATATTGATAATAAAACAGAGTTTATGTTTCCCGTATATGTATGGTTCTCTTCACAATCCACGCCACGTAAATTATTGTCTTGTGTTTTTTTATTATTTTATGGTATACAATGAACATGGTAAAATTTTCTTTTAGGACGAATTGGTTTCCAAAAAGTAGTGCCGTGAGTATGGATCAAAAAATAAGAGACGTATATTATTTAATAGTCTAAAGGTTTGAGAGAAATATTTCACTTTGAAACCTAAAGGCCACGAAAGATGAGTGCAATGAAGCTTAACCTATAAAAATTAAACAAAAATAATGATTTAAACCTCATTATGGTTAAAGCATGCGTAGTACATAAGAGATTGGTTGTTGTTATTCAAGAGATATCTACAGAGTTTGATGTCGCAGGTTTTGCGTAAATCTTACATTGCCTGCATATTGAGGCTGAGAGAAACAGTGATTTATAAGGTATCTAAACATTTTATGGAATTTGGGATATGGAATCAACTCGTGACAATTTATATGAAAAAGGTCTTAGGTGAATATATTATAACTCAAGAATAGATTTATACGATATCAATGGATGGTGGCAAAGAGATTCAAATATAACTAGATGATTTCAATATAATCATGCTTGACTTACATTCTTTTTTAATCACGGTGGATAATGAGAACTTGTCAATAATCCCTTATGAGCATGTTTTGGACACCATGCTATGTGGAAAAGATTTACTCATAGAAAAAGTAAAGAACTCTTTGAACCCAAACAATTTTTAAAGAAAGTCCGATCTAAAGGGTGATTATGATGGTCACATTATGAGTGTGACGGAGAAGGCCAAAAAAGAGATATTCAAGCAAGAAGAGAGGAAGCTCTTGGTGAAATTAAAAAAAGGGTCTAAAACGGTTTCCAAAATGAGATGTTATTTGTTTAAGAAGAAAACCTGTATTAGTAGGAACTTTCCAACAAATAGAAAGAGAAATTATAATATGAAGACCGTAGGTGGAGATATTGTAATTGTATCAGATGATTGTGAGTACGTTGGTTAATAATGGTCATTTATTCCCACGTGTACAACAATAAATTAATGTTGGATTCAGGATTATCATTCTATATGACTTCAAATAAAGAGTTGTTTGAAGACCTGATATTGTTTGAACGTGGAAGGGTCATCATTGAGACAGATAAATCATATGTTGTCAAAAGGGTAAGAAATATCCGGCTCAAGTTCTCTACATGACTTGAGAGATATATTAACAATGTAAGGTATGTACCCAAAGCTTTGAGCTGGTAATAACTTCGAATATGTGAACAAGAAATTCACTAGCTATTGTGCAAAGCTTGGTGTTTCTCAACACCAAAAAATGAATGGGACTCCTGAATATAATAGGCTTGTTGAAATAATGAAGTGAACCTTACTGGGAATGTTTAGGAGTGATAAGGACATAAATTATCAGAGACTTAAAATAGTGACATTAAGGTTTCTTTCAATATATTATAAAGTTATGATAAGATATTTGTATTATTTATAAATATAAAAGACCACAATGCAATTTGTCCTTTTATGTAACAAGTTTAGTTAAAGTCTTCTTATTTGTCTACAATTAGAGCAATGGACATTAAATAAAGGGTTCGACTTTTATGATTTGAGATATACTTTTTTAAACTGTTTCCCTCTATAATATTTTCACTCTTTAATTTTCTCTCAATACTTTCATCTTCTTTTCCACAGACACGAGTTTAATTCATTTAACTCATCGAGATTTCTCTTACACTTAACATTGGCGGCCATAGTGGGAGATAATTAACGTACCTAAATAACACATCTAAAATCCAAAAAGATAAAATTCATAGTTAGTAATGTTGCTTATAATATAACCAAAGGAGACAAGACCTGATCCAACAGTTCGTGAAGCAATTAAAGTTATTAGGTCAGATTTACACAGGGAAGTAAGTGACATGGAAGAAGGTCAAGGTAATTCTAAAATTTATGAGCAGTGTAATCAATCTAACATTGAGAGTCGAATAAATTAGTTGTTAGAAAAAAATTTAAATGACATATATGTACAAATATAACATCAAATTAGATATGGTAGATTTAAATCTCAAGTGCGTCCAACCAAGGAAAAATATGAGGTGGAAAATCCATCTGATGAATCATATATATCTCATCGGATTAGAAAAGATCATAAGAAAGCACATTTTCAATCAGATAATCAACACCGTTCTTTACGGAGAGATAAAAAGAATAAACAACGATAGAATTGGAAATATAGAATGTATCTTAACTTTACATATTTAAATCATGCATGTCCTAAAGATCCATTTCATGTTTCTCGAATAGATCATTTGATTAATTATACTTCAGGAAATAAAAGAATTTCTTTTATGGATGCATTTGCAAGGTATAACCAGATTCAAATGAATCAAAACAATCAGGGGAGTACTACATTTATAACTGATCGAGGATTGCATTGTTACAAAGTTTTGTCGTTTGGTCTAAAGAATGCAGGGGCGACATATCAGAGGATACTGAATAAGGTTTTAGCTTCTCAGATTGGGAGAAACATGAAATTTTATATTGATGATATAATTGTTAAAAGTCCAACAGATGGTGAAAACGTGAGAGATTCAGAGGAAATTTGTTTTGAATTTAAGGGTTAAACAACTAAATTTAAATCCTAAGAAATGTACTTTTGGAGGTTATCATGAACAATTAAAAGGCTTTGGTATCAATGACATCACCTTGAACTATAAAGCAGGTGCATATTTTGACAAGAAGGTTAATTGGTCTTAATCGATTTGTGTCCAGGTTTTTCTGACAATACTCTCATTTTTTCTAAGTTTTGCGAAGAACCAAAACATTTACGTGGACACCAGAATTTAAAATGGATTTTTTGAAGATTAAACAACTCTTATTATCACCTGAAATCTTGTCTAAGCCTCGAATTGAAGAACAACTATTTTTGTATATAGTAGGGTTGGACTTTATTGTTAGCGTTGTTTTGATACGAGAGAAAATGGGAGATTCAAAGACAGTTTATTATGTTAACAAGAGTTTGTTAGCATTAGAGGAAAGATATTTGAGGTTAAAAAAGGTGGATTGGTTTTACTTGTGGCTACTAGAAAAATACGCTCTTATTTTCAAGCTCACACAATTATTGTTCAAACTTATTTTCTATTAAAGAGTGTGTTACAATGACCAGATATTTATGGTAGAATGACCAAGTGGTCAGTAAAGTTGGGAGACTTTGATATATTTTTCTTCTTGAACACCAATTAAGGCTCAAGCTTTAGCATGTTTTTTGGTTGAAGTTCATTCAAGTCGATCAGATTGGGGATAGGTAAATAATAAATTGTAAAAGTTTCAACATGGGTGGTTGGAACTAATGGTAGTTATAGCATATTGGGTTCGAGTGTGGGGGTTTAAATGATTTCTCACTCTGCAGAGGCTATGTACCAGACCATTTGATTTGGATTTCATGCATCGAATAACGAGGCTCAATATGAGGCAGCATTAGTTGGGTTAAGGCTTACAAGTATTTGTGGAGTAAAACAATTCATTTGGAGATAGATTCGCAACTAGTGGAAAATCATATGACAATGATATTTGAGGCTAAAAAAGATCAATTAGTTTTGTATCTTCGTGAGCTTCGAAACTTAACTCTTTTGTTTGATAAAATGATTGTTGAACATATCAATCGATAGAAGAATACAGTTGCTGATTCTTTCGCAACCATTGCTTACACAGAAGAGTATCCATGTATATTATTATAGGAAAGTCCTTCGATTTTGACACGACCACAATAATGTAAATATGCTGATGAAGTGTTTGTTACTCCAGATACTATTGGAGGTGATTGGCGATCTAATATTATCAATTTTTTACTTAGAGGTACGTTACCTCAAGATGTGAAGTTAGCTTAAAGGTTACGATACAAGGCTCATAGTTACGTTATTTTAAGTGAAGTATTATACAAGAAATATTTGAATAGACCATTATTACGGTGTTTGGGTAAACAAGAATCTCAAGAGATTTTATATGAGTTACATGATAGTGAGGGTTCAGCTCACTATGGGTTCAATACTTTGACACGAAGGGTTTTGTTGGTAGTCTATTCTTGACCATCGATTTTGTGTGATGCTAAAATTCTACTGGGAGGGTAAGATACTTGTTAACTTGTTTCCAATTCAATTTACAAACCTGCAGTATTACTTACTTCTATATCTGAATCTATTCCTTTTGATAGATGTGTAATAGATTTAGTAGGGCCACTACTCATGTCTTCTGGAGGACATCAAATGATTATTATGGCGGTGGATTATTTTTCCAAGGGGCTGAAGCTGAACATTATATGGTACAAGAGCTAAAGATGTTATCACATTCGTTTTTAATAATATTTGTCGTCTCTTTAGAGTTCCTCAAAATATTACCACAGATAACAGTCCTCAATTTAGCAATTTAGAAATGACTTCTTTTTGTAATTCGAGGGGTTTTACACAATGTATTTCCACACATCAAGCAAACGGTCAAGTGGAAGTACCTAATAGGTCCATTTTGTAAGGTTTGAAGAAAAATTTAATAAGGAATGCGGGAAAATGGACTACTTACTTGGAAGAGGTGTTATGGGCTTATCGAATGACTCTTAGAGAGGCCAATCAACAAATTCATGTTCCATTGCTATATGGTATAGATGTTGTAAGCCTTGGAAAAATCTATTTTACCTTCTTATAGAATACTCCATTATTCCGATGAGTAAAATAGAGAGGTAAGACAGACAGACCTTGGCATGAGCGAAGAGAAGAGAGTTAGAGCACATTTGAATTTGACTCATTATCCAACTTTGATGACGAGTCGTTATAATTCGAAGGTAAAAATGAGGGATCTTAAGGTGGGTGATAAAGTTTTGAGGAAAGTATTTCTCCATACAAAGGACAAGCAGCTTGGGAATATGGCCCCGACTTGGAAGGGTCCTTATGTGGTAGTATAGCGAGTAACACTTGGTACGTATCACATCCACGATGAACAGGGAAAATTACATCAACATCCTTGGAATATAGAACACTTGAAACTATATTGGGAATGATTTTTTCTTTTGTCAAATGTTTTATACGATTTTATTAATTTTTGGATGAGTGGCATACTCTTCCATATCCTGTTGGCCCATTAATGTTTTAATGAGGTTCCACGTGTACATTCGCGGATAGTAATAAAATTATTTTCTGGCCATCAGTTTTTTTGAACACAAATACTTAGATTATTTTGGTAACTAGGCAAAGACTGCTCATCTTTGAAGTAGTTACCCAAGTGTAACTAGTTTTTTTGAAGATGTTACACTATCATTTGAGAGGACTGTTCGAAGTGTTAACCACATTTGGGGTCCTTCTTTTATAAACTTTGATCTATCAATCTGGAAAACTTGGAATTTATCAAGGATATGTCGACCAAACATTTCTCTCATCTGTTTCTCTTTAGCAATATTTTTTCTACACCGAATTCTATCTTTAGCTATAGTCTCTAGTTTGTTTTGAGCAGACGTAACTTCTGTGCATAAAATCTTGTGCTTCTACTTCAATATTGGAGAATGGTTGAAGTACATTTGATACTTCTTCATATAGATCCTCAATAGGTAAAGTAAAAGGGTAAATAGGAGTATAAGGATTTTCATCACGCCTAAGAGTAGATGAGGGTGAACCTGGTGGAAGATTCAAACTCACAATTTCAGGCAGAAAAGATGCGGTAACTTGATGAGTAATTTGTTCAAGTTGTTCTTGAATTCGTCGAACTTCACGGTCCATATCATTGTAGAGATCTTGGATTTCATCTTTACCAATATTCTCATTGTTGATGAAATTATCATTTCTTTGGTGATCTGTCACCATAATTTACTATGTCTCCTCTACATTTGCATTTGTATTTGAGGGAGGTACTTTGACGTTTTTCTTTTTTTTGGATGCAACACTCTTTTTTATCTTCGGGGAAGGTTCAAATTTGATTAATTATTTGATGGTTGGAAGATTTTTTTTCGCTTGCTTTACTTTTGGTTTGTCTTTGTCTTCTCTGTGGCTTTGGATTTTTCAAAGAGTTGGCATCCACGTTTTTATTTTTACGCTTTTTTGTGCGGGTAAGTGGCATTGAGATCGATTTTGAACTGAAAGAATGACTTTTGTGTCAGGTGCTAATAGTATTTTCACAACGTCATTTGGTTTTGGGGACTTCATTACCTCTCCATCTGAAACGAGAACATCGGAGGAGATCCTCCATAATTGGTTGTTGACGCAATTATGGCTATGAAGGCATTGTGGAACTCATTGCCTCATGCATTTTTTGCCCAAATGAATAGTTGGGAAAACATTTCTTTGGTTGTCTTCTGACAAGATTGGTACCGTGTCAAAATGTCTATATGTAATAACAATACAATAAAAATGAGTTGAAGTACAAGATACGAAAAGTAAAAAATATTGATTAACTTACTAGTAAACAAGGTTGGGTTTTGATGGATTCTCTGTGGAAATTTATTTTCCATTTTCCCATGCTCGAGAAATAAAGAAGAATATTTATTTTTAGAACTTGTTCGCTTCGAGGAGATCATCAATTATCTTGAAATCATCTCCGAGAGTGATATAGTCGAAGGGTAGTATCAGATGTTTTGAAAGACCAGTCATTACAATAAAGTCTTTGATAGAAATATGAATGTTTCCTTGTCTGGAGGCCATGATGACAGATAAGAGTGTGAACCATAAATTCGGACTTGCTTGTGTTGGGCACGGATCAAGAAGTTTGAAGTATCCCACTATCATTGAGTCTAATGAGAATCGAAGTCATAAGTTGATAATTTCATGATAGACCACAAGCTTATTTACTCCACAAAAGAGTAAATTCTTTATGTTTTAAGGTAAGCAAAGCACAACATTATCTGGAAGTCCCCCACTGTTTTCTTAATCGTTCTGCGAGAGCTTGACTATAATATCTGTATGTCATGTTTTCCAACATAATGATATATTCGGGGAGGAACGGATTCAGGTTGACAATTAGAGTTGCATCAATGTCCTTGGGTAGTTCTATAAGACCTTTATGTTTATTTTTCTTTTTCTCCGGAGCTGTTTTTTAAAGTATTGTCTTCGGATTTTGAAGCAGCACCAATTTCTGTAAAGTCACAATTCGAGTCTGTCTCTGTCTCTGTCCTTAAATCTGATTCAGTTTCTTCTTGAGACGCTTTGTCTCGCAGTTGAAGTGTAGCTTTGTTTTTAGTGGTAACTTGTCAATTAGAGGTTGTCTTTGTGTTGGGTTGAGCGGTCTTTGAAGGAGTTGGTTGTGACTCTTTGTGAGTCACAGCAATATCCTCCGGAGGAGGATAAGGTCTAGGATCATGTGGAGCATTGTTATCTTCGAAGTCTCTCATGGCTACAAATGAGTTTTTTCTAGGAGGATGAGTTTGGTAAGAGTGAGGATTGGATTGAATTCGAGGCGTCTCTTTACGTGAACATCGAGGTGATTTAGTATAAATTATTGAAGAAGATTTTTATTCTTTATGAGATGATTTTCTTTGCGTTTCTTTATGATTTGTTTGAAAAAGAATGAAGATGGGTCCAGAATGTGTTGAATAGATTTAGGTGAACACCTACCAAGAACTGGGGTGGTTGGACTTTGATTTTGGATCATCGAAGAATCCTGACCGAGGACAAAATTACCGTATAAAGTGTTTTGAGTAAATTTTTTTGGAGAGTTATATAGTACTCTTGTTGCATGATATCCAACAACTCTTTTAGTGACATATAGATAGTCGTATATACATAAATGGTTTTCTAGTAAATGGAGATTAAAATTCATATTTACTCTACTGAACCCAACATGTTATCAAACATGTTGCGACACAATTTACTGTCTCTTTAATTTTTATCTTGATCTCCAATTCATAAGCCAATAGATATTAATCTACCGAATCGTGTTATCAGACAAATTTTACTATTATCATATTTTAAAATGATTAACATTATGGAAAATGTAAGATTATCGCACTATTCACCGAATTGAATTTTTAGTTTAATTATAATTTGTTTTATCTAAAACATTTTGAAATGCTATATTTTTTAGTGTCTTTACTACTTTATTTAAAACAGTAATAAACTAGCTTTTTTATATGTCGGAAGTTATAACCAATCTTTTATTCAATGATGTATTTATACTTCATACATCATGTTATGTTACTCTACTGTACCTGATCTACTCTAAATATATTTATCAGTCTCTCTTCGACCCCTCTATCATATAGTTATTGATCAGATAATCCTAATCTTTTAAAAATAATATAACATTTATAAAATTATATATAAGTAAAATAGACTTAAGTAATATCTAAAAGCAATATATGAGTTTTAATAATAGCAGGAGAAGAAATATTAGCTCGGTTTAATAATAATTTAACCAATTCTATATTTTTGTTTTCTTTTCTTATAAATTATTATAATTAGCTATTTATTTTTAATATAAGAGGATCCTCACCTTTTTAAATCTTAGTACCATTTTTTTTGTAAAAAAATCAATAAATTTTATTTAGTTTATAGATTCAATAATATAACTACTTTTAATGTAAGATCCTCAAACATAACAACTTATCCTTCCATTTTTATCACCATATTATGCATGCTCAATGTATCAGCTACACGTTTAACTGCTCCGGAACTATGTTTGATAAAAAAAGTAAATTGTAGGGTAAATGCTGCCCATCGCGCTTAGCGTACATAGAGTTTGTCTTGACCCTACAGATGCAATGCGTAGAACTCGATGTCGTAAGTGATGTAGTTAAGTTTGGCCCTTCCTAACTTCTTACTGAAGTATGCAACTTTTTGCCACGTTGGCTCAAAATAACCCTAAAAAGTCTTTCCTTTCATGAAATTGGTAATAGGTGCCATTATAGTGCTAAAGTCATGAATAAATCATCAATAGAACAACACCAACCCATGAAATAACCGGTACTCACCAATAGATATCGGTGGTGGCCAGACTTGAACTCTGCTATTTTAGATTCGTCAACTGATAGTTTATCTTTCGATACTACATATCCTAGGAAGAGGACGAAATATATTAGAAATGAACATTTTTTCAAATCTCCGTAGAATTTCTCACACCTCATACCATATAAAACTTGCTACAGATGTTGTAAATGGAGTTGTTCGTTAATGCTATAAATCCAGTATGTTATCAAAATAGACAACGAATCATTTACCAATAATAGGGAAAAAACCCGATTCTTAATGCGCATGAAAGTACTGGGTGCATTAGAAATGACAAAAGGCATTAACATCCAATCGAAAAAACTTCTCCGGTTTTGAATGTCGTTTTCCATTCGTCTCACATTCAGATACACAACTAGTGATACCCGTTTTTTAAATCCAGCTTCGTGAAAACTTTTGCACCATTTAGCTGGTATAAAAAATCCAGCCTAGGAATGAGAAATCAGTATCTCACTATAATCTTGTTGATAACTATACTATCCACGTACATCCGTATAGAAACATATTTCTTAGGTGTTAACAATATCGGGATTCCACGACGACTAAGGCTCTCACGCATATGGCCCTATGTCAATAACTCCTCGATCTGCCTCCTTAGCTCCTCATGCTCTTCCACACTCATTCTGTAGTGAGGAAGGTTAGGTAGGCTAGTGTCATGCACTAAATCAATATGATGATGGATGTCTCATAATGGAGGAAGGTCGGTAGGCAAATCATCTCGAAATACATCAGGTAATTTACACAACAACGAGCGAACTCACTCAAGAACACCAACAAATGGATCATTGGCACATTTTTAACAACCAATAAATATGCAATTCCATAATCACTAGCCTGATCTAAAAAAAAATTATAAGCTAGAATAATTATACCAGACTCTTGTGACATAGTGCGTGCGTGCGGGTTTTGAGGTCACTTCCTTAGATGGTACTAATGTAACTTTACTATTATTCCACGTAAAGCTATAATATTTTTTTTCTACCGTCATAAGTGCAACTCCTATCAACTTGTCACACTCACCTCAAGATAAGGTCTCATGCATTCATACTAATAACTTCACATCATGTATTATCCATATAATCACGAGCATAAAAAAGATACTAGACATTACTAAGAAACGGTTACATTACTGTCTTTTTTTATCGTAGCAAGCTTGTAGGGGCGAGGTAATTTTTATTCTTCAATGCCAACTTCTACAGAGCTTCTTCAGAAATTATGTTTTCACAACTAACTGAATCTATCACGAATTTTCATATTTTGCCTCCAATAATGCGAACGTACTAAAATCTATTGTTACTCAGCCAGTCATCATAGTCACTACTCACTTTAGACGCAATACATTCATGCCTCTGACCAACAGTTTCCAAACGTCTTATACATATAATATTTCCATGGTAAGCTCATCAATAACATTTTCCTCCTCTACGTTATATATTGGATCGTCCTAAAACTGAAAACCAACAGTTAGTGTGACCAAACCCTTTCATTGTTGTGGTGGTTTAGGGCAGTTTGCTATAATGTGGCATGGCTTGTGTAAACGGAAACACTTTGGTTTTGAAGAAGTGCTAACATCATAAAATTTACAATGCTAGACTAGGGCCTGAGATTTGTATTTTTCAGAATGCCGTAGGCGATGGTTTCACAGTATCTCTACCTTGTAGTTTTCTTGAGAGCACTTTCTCTAGGTGTAAGGTACGCTGATGTTGTTCAGATACATTTACAAGATCAAACATGTTTAGAGAATCCTGAAATCCATGGCTCATTATCCTAATATAGCGAGATACCAACTGTTCATCTGAATCAGCAACATCGATACGACTTTTGAGTTTAAAAATTTCTTACTATATTCATCAACAAACCTTGAACCCTACTTTAAGTTTTGTAATTTATTATACATAGCTTTCACATAATTATAAGGTAAAAAAAACCGACTTAAGTTGTTTCACAAGTTTATCCCATGTATATATTTGTTATTTACCTTGCCTTAACCTCGTTTGTTTCAAGTACTGCCACCACGATGCAACTTGACCCCAAAAATTGGTGGCGAATAAATATACTCTCATATTGTCTATGACGTGTTTGAAATATAGGATTTCCTCCACGGATCTGATCTAATCTAAAAAATATTCAGGGTGAAGACCCCCGTGAAATTTTGAGAACTCGAGTCTATACCCTGACTACCACTGAATGCTTGTATTCTCATTAAAATCATGATCCATTAGTTTCTCAAAGGAATATAAATGGTGTTTTTATAGAGGAATACAATCTCTGTCCTCATCTCTACGCGGAGCAAAAGGATTCTGGCCCACGATGTAGTCTCCTTCAGAACCCAATGGTAGGTTGCACGACTCTAGAGCTCAAAATTCGGTGCTCATCCTCTGTATCTTTGTTGGCATATGCTTCAACTCTTCTTCTATCATGCTCAGTTGTTTCCCAACTCTCTCGAATATTTGTGCGTTGGCGTGATCCATCAACTTTACATGATCCAGATCTTCTCGATGGTAGATTCTAGTGATTTATGCGGTGCTTCTCCTTCGATTTTTGCCTGGCGGCGTAATTCGTACGTGCAGGTATCTGATGCATTAATACCAAATTAATATATGAAAAGTAACAAAAAATAAGTAGAGCCAGATAAACCGTAACCCTAGGGTGTATAGAACTTCCAAAGTTAAGACAATAATTATCAAATTATCAAAAAGCTCTTTAGGAAGTATGTTTTTAGAGCATAAATAGAAAATGCTCAAAACCCTAACCGAAAATTACAAAATATCCAGAAATCAATAAAATACGGTCCAACCTAGTTTGAATACATTTGGACTTGCTGTGCTATTTTAAATAAATTATAAATTATTTAAAAATTGGAAAAACACACTAAAATAATCGTTTTGCACCCTAAACACTAGATTTTAGAGCCCAAACTTCGTGTGGTCTATGGCCTCCGCTAGATCTTTGGCATTGGATGGGTTGTCAGGATCTTCAGTTTGAGTAGTTTATGTGCCAGAATCCAATACCCAGTGTAGCAGCAAAGCCTATTTCTATTTTTCTCTAGGATAGTTAGGTAGTTATGGGCTTGCTGGGCTACATCACTATCATATTGGGTGAACCCCACATTATATACTTATGGACTATGGAATAGTCCTCTATGTCTTGATGGTTTTAATTCTCTTAATGCTTTTACCTAGTTGTTTTGTAACTTCGGTGGTAAGAGCTTTGAACTTTCCATGGCTTCTGAATTCTCATGAATGAGGTAGAGGTACCAAAAATGAGATAAATCTCTATAAACGATATTAAGTAGCTCATCCCTTACAATGATTCCTTTGGAAATGGTCCATAGATATTAGTATGAATCAACTCCAAGATTTTGCTTGCTCTATTTTTCCATACCCTTTTGGTTTTGGTATGTTTCTTCTTGATAGACTTGATACAAGTACCAAACTCTGAGTAATAGAGGGGACATAATAAACCTTGAGCTACAATCTTATTTATCCTTACTTTGGATTTATGACCTAACCGTTTGCACCACAGTTTAGAGAGTTTTTAGTTTTATTAATCTTATCCACTACTAGTTGTGCATTCATGGAAATATTTTGATTATCAACAATATCTAATGGATACAAGTTATGTTCCATTATCGAGCTACCATAACCAACATTCATATTATTATAAGAGAGATTTAAATAATTGTTTCCCAAAAGACAAGAATGACCATACATGTCAAAATCTTTAAAAGAAATCAAGTTCTTTCGAAACCTAGGAACATACACAATAATATCCAAAAATAATATATATTATGCAGGAAACGTTAAATTGAAATGACAAATGCCCAATATTTTGCATGAGATCACATCAACTGTGAAATTGACCTCTCTTCCTAACATAGCCTCATTGTATCTTTTAACCCACCATATACTCAGATTAACTTCTGAAACAACCAAAGACGTTAGATTACTTTTACTTAGTAAATAAACTCAACATTTCTCACAGTTTTTCTTGAGATGTTCTTTTTCTTTGTAGAAGAAGCATCGACTTAAGGCTTCTTATTCTTAGTCGAGCCATGGCCAAGTCTTGTGAAATCACACTCTCATATATACCCTGTCCCCTTCTTGGAGTCTATTATGTTTACTATAGTGTGCTCCTCTTTAATAATTTCCTCTTGTTTTGTAGTGTGAGTAATCAATTTATTAAATGTTGTGCACTTTTCCTCGCATGCACTAGTAAGTGGACTGGAAATGATTAATTTCTCCATCAAGATATTAGAAAATGAACATTATCACATTTTATTCAAGTAAGTATACATTGCTTTCCTTTAACTTGGTCGCAATCATAGACATCTCCAAAATGTTCTCTCGAATGACATATTGTCCACTATACTTTCGGGTAGAGATTTCATTCAAGAGAAGTTGCATCTCTACCTTGTCATTTTTGGAAAACGATTTCTAAGCTTATTTGAGAAGCTCTGAGGTATTGGTAGTATCCTCTAGGACATGCTCATGAAACACAACTGGTATCTCATGAAACATGAAGGCCAAGAATAATCTATTAGACTGTTCCTAGTTTTCATACTCCTTTGTTTCCTCATGTGAACTTTCATGATTAAGAGTATTTGGTTTAGGTTTCATTAGTGCAGTGTCATAATCACGACACTTGAAGAATAATTCAATGTCTTCA
The DNA here is from genome assembly GCA_036936605.1 of Limnanthes douglasii subsp. nivea. Classification (NCBI taxonomy): domain Eukaryota; kingdom Viridiplantae; phylum Streptophyta; class Magnoliopsida; order Brassicales; family Limnanthaceae; genus Limnanthes; species Limnanthes douglasii. The sequence goes on from JAUPFV010000001.1 coordinate 379,023,549, forward strand.
TTCTAATAATTAAAATCCATGTCATCTAGCATTTGAGATTTTTTCCCCATCAAATTGTAACCCACAACAATAACTCGAATGTATATATAACACACAAAACATAAGTAAATTTGACATATAAAAACTTAACGTACTTGAACATGGCGTACACACGTAAAACATAACATATCATGGTAATAAGATACTAGAGGGGAAATCATACAAAAACATATTTGTGAGAATGGAACATTTCCATTAATCATTATTTAACTATTTTTAGTACCGTTGAAACTCTCAGGAGGAATGATTTTACCTACTTAAATTAAAATAACCTTAATTTTCTTTAGTACGTGTGAAACCCTCCGGAAATCTGATATCACGCATCTTAGTTAAAGTAAACCCACTAACTCATCTAATATTTTCAAGTACTGTGAATGATTTTACCTACTTGAACTAAAAAAAATAAAATTAATTTTCACTAAAGTTTCTCCAATTGACGATTAACTTAAATCTAAATAGTAACCTTACGGAGGAGCGAAAATATTTGAATTGAATTAATCCCGTAAACATTTTCATATCATATGATCCTCATAAGATGAATTAATATTCTCGAGCACCAATTAAAAGATTTTATGATTCACATACTAAAATTTGAAATCTTAATCATGCATATTTATATAATCATTCAAACATATAGAATATTTATTTCAAAAACACATAGAAAATAATAAAGCATGTCTAAGCACTTATCATGTGAAATAAATCATAAAAAGTATTAACTTAATTTTAAAAAAAAATTATGCCCACTGTCATTGTCGTTGGGTCGATCCAGACCAGCCATCAACAACTCGTGGCTTCTTCCGGTATTGTTCCAGCTAGAATTCACTTGATGTTTCCAACACGAGGAGTCGGTTATTTTATTTTTCAAGTTGTGGCGATCATCGATAGCAACAACAACTAGTTGGCCATGGTGAATGCAGTCGGACAACCTTTGAACCACAATAACATATAGAGTTACACCATCGATGAGCAGATGTCCATCTAGGTATGCTTTCTCAATTTAAATCAGGGTTTGGGTATTGCAAAATTCGGAAGAGAGATTCTAGCAACCAAATTAAACTTATTTATTATAAAAAAAAATCCAAATTCGATAAAATGTACATCTTTATTCATATAAGTTAAACATTTAATCATACTTCTCTTATGAACAAATCAATCTAGTCATGAGTTTTTTATATAAATCCTAGATCCATACCCTTCAAAGTCTACTAACGAATAATTCCAATGGTGTGGATCTGGTATATAAAAAAATACTTATGATTCAATAAAATATATACATGTTGTTCATCCTATGAATCATAAGTGGATTTTTTTGTAGTGATACCAATTGATAGAACTATATTAAATCGTCCAATATAGTTTATCATACACAGGGATCATAAACCTTTATATATTGTGATTAATTAATAGATATATGATATAGAACTTAAGGGTTTCCCTCCAATCTATTGTTAGTGGTTCATTTCTCCTTTAAGCTCTTTTAGATACATGATAGTCGTGGATTTATAAATACAACAAAGCGATGAATAACCTGATAGATTTAGATGAAAAGAATACTTTAACCTTAGTCTTCTTTATATAGGAAATACAATTAGTATCCATAATTGTATTAACCCTATATACTTTAGGCAAATTTTGATCGGGAACCCCAACCACTAAATTGATTTATCAATTATTCTTTGAATTATTAACTAATCTTTACGTGTTTAGATTTTGGCCTAATCCTTCACAATACTCAAATTCAAGTGAGTTACCACATTTATATCTCCATAACGCACTTTCACGTATATGGCTAATTCTTATTTAGTTATATATAATAATTTAATCTCTACTTATTGACAATGACAAAATATATATCTAGTATATCGATCCATATTTTTCGAGCGATGTTTCTTATAATTCAAAAAAATAAATGTGTGTATTCTATTTGACTTTGAAATAGGAATTCGTAATATTGTAAACTAAATGATTGGGAATCCTATTATTGACTATATCATTCACTTTAAAAAGAATTCAAAATGACAATTCAAAATAGTGGTGATCGAGACCCAATTATATTTTTTAAGTAAAATGTTTGTGTTTAAAAATACCGTTTTGGTCACATGACATAATTGTTCGAAATACATTTACGAATTATTTTAGACGAATTTAATTATCTTTACATTGAAATAGAATTCAAACTAAAAAATATTACGGTATCTATAAATATTATTCTTGAAAAATAAAATATATTATTTAATCCTTAGAAGTATCAATCTCATGTGATCCAATAAATTTTGGAATATTAAAATAGCGACAAATGTTAAAAACCATGAAAGATAAAAGGTTAAAAAAATATTAAAAGTCATGAAAGATAAAAGATGGTCCGAATTACTATGCTATAATTTGTCACAAGACAGAGTAAAGGATATTTACGGGTTCCTCCAAACAAAATAAACAGAATAAAGGGTATTTTATCTTTTATATTAAAATTTATTATTCGTATAAAGTCATTTTGCTCTCCGCGAAACAAATATTATGGAATTTATATTTGAAAAACCAGATGATTTTTTTTTTTCATTTTAGATATTATAAATTTGATAAAGAGATAAAAAAATGTATAAATGAAAAAAATAATTTACATAAATGAAAAAACCAACCGAAGTTATACTCCATTAGTTCCATCCCATCAACTTAAGTTGTGTATTTAGACCGTTATCTGTGATGTATAGAAAGGGAAGACTTTGACTTGCTCTCTACCTCATATTTCAAGAAGATAAGAAGAATTGCACTCGTCTACCTACCATAAATGAATCTTTATTTTTTCTTTTCGAGGGAACCAATACCAAATAAATAAATTTTAAATTTTTTTGGGAAAGAATCTACAACCGCTTATCGTTCTGTCGTTCTCGAATTCAGAGCACCATCACCATTAACGACCAAAATTAGTTTATTTTATTTTTTCAATTGTTACATTGGAAATTTTAATTGTTGATCTTATCGGGATAAGATAAATTCTTCTCGAGTGTTCCTTATTCGAAGGCACATTGAAGTCATTCAGTTGATGAAAAAATTAGTTTCGAAAACTTTTTCATAGTCTGAAGACAATATCGCTATGTCCAGTTGATGAAAAAAATGGTTTTGAAAACTTCTTCATAACCTGAAACAGCATCTCGATAAGCAATTTTTACCTTGATTCGACGATTCGTAGCTAATTTAAACTCCTTCAGTAACCGGTCAATACGATCATCATTGAAACGGTTGGTATGTCCCCTCATACTCAAACAATCTTCCCGATCTTCATGACCATGTGTGTTGTTCTCTTCTTTAAACCTTAAATCAGAGTAATCAGGCTTTAGAAACGTGCTTCCCCATAGCAGGAACTGAGGTTCTGATACCAAACTGATGACGCCGCGGAAATAGAAAAAAAAACAACGATAGATGAAACTCTAATTCAAGGGTAACATTATGAAACCCTAATCTAAGGGTAACAAAGAATGAAATTTCAGAGATAAAAAATATATTATTCCAAAAACTTATTTAAAACTTAAGGTATATGATGCTTTATATAATAGTTACTCAAAACCCTAAATTAATATACAAGGAAATAAAATAAATATTTTGAAATAAAATAAAATAAAATCTTAATATAATTAGATTTGATTTAAATACATAAGATATTTGAATAAAATAAAATAAAATAATAAAGGTTTTTGTTTGGACTTTTTGGGCTACAACAGTAAACCCCTAAGTTTGAAATAATAACTTGCAAACCAAAATCAGAAAGTAAACCATACAAAGTAACAGACTCAGTCAAGAAAGTGTATGGAGAAGGTTTCGCACTCATGATCTTTAATCACAATTATACATTACTCAACCAACTCGACTAGCTCTTGGGGGCAATCCTGGTCTGTTTGTATTACGAAGTGGTTTGACTTGTCGACCAGATTCCAAAATGCTACCTAGTATATTCAGGATCATCTAATATGATATGAAAACCAATTTCATTCGAGTCTTTCGGGGTGCTTATTTTGTGTTACAAAGCTACCTCGGTGGTTGACACTGCAACCACTTTAGCCACCGATGGAACAACCCTTGTCGAAATCCAAAATCACATCATAAGATTTAATAATGATTTTGAACTAATAACTATCTCGACTTCATCCACCTCAACTCTGGTTTGCGGATGTGTAGGCGTTTTTTCGTGGAGAACGTCCAAATAGAACGATTGGTTTATATCTTTTAAATATTAGATGTGATGGTAAGTGTTAAGTATAAACAATGAATAATTGGAAGCAAAATATCTTTTCGAAATTCATATGCTATATTAATTAAACATTTTATATTAATTGAATATTTAATTTTCATTGGATTTTATATATTAATTAAATTTGTATATTAATTTAGTCTCTCATATTAATTAAATTTTTTATGAATTCGTTTTTTGTATTTATTAGAGTTTTTATTTAATTAGTTAAGATTTATCAAGATCAACCTATTAATTAGAGAAGATAAATACTGAATAGAGAGTAGTGTGAATCACACAGTCGTTTGTTATAAAAAGTGATATAGTCCTTTGTGGTTGAGAGTCCTTGAAGCCTACTTATTTGTAAAAGGAGTGGTCATTTCCCGTGTATGTAGGATTTTTGTTACGATCTAAACCACGTAATCTCTTTTGTGCGATTGATTCATATATTTTTTATCCTCTTTCTTGTTAACTTTGTTCTTGAAATAAGGTAAGAACCGAAGCTTGTATTGCCTATTTTGGCCTCACGGTATTGTTCGCCAACTGTTGGTGACTATTTTGGTTGTGTTAGTAGGATTCACCCTAGCAAGTCTTGTAAGGGTTGTTTCAAATCTTGTTTGGATATTGTTAGTTTCCCTAACAAGTGGAAAAACTATTTATTAAGGAAAAATACAAACTAATGGATACTACCACCAATCCTCTAATTGAAGTAAGAGTTTTACCGATATCTTGAGTGCTCGTCTTAAAGTTGAGCCTGAGTGGGGTGTAAAAATTAATATTCTAAAAAACCAAGGATTCAAAGGTCCTAAAGAGAAGAAGTAAAAAAGTTTTGGCGTTACCTTTATCGACAATCTTTCTAACAAAAAGAGATAAGTAGAAGAGATCTATCGAAATAACTTCCTGCAAAAATAAAACTACTTCTACCAACGTCACAACTCATCTTTAGCAAAAATCTCTCTGTCGTTGGAAAAGGTGGCCCTCCATTCGATCTTGTTGAAAGTTGTCAATATTTACATTTTGGAGACAATAGATGTATCTCACTTTCAATTGCTACTGTTGAAAAACAACCATATCCAATTGTTTATGTAGGATCATCATCATCTTTATAGCTGAAATCATTTTAACGATCACTTCCTACTTCAGTGTCCAAGATCATAATCATCACATCTATTAAATACCAAACTTCTTAAACGAAAAATGGAGCTTAACCTAGAGGTTAAAACTTCTTACTTTAAGAGAAAATCCACAGCTACTAAAAAACCCATTTTTAGCCTTTACGATTACTTATATATTAGTGAAAAGGCTGATGAGTACTCGGAAGCAGGGGTAATATATAGTTCTCCATAATTTTTAACTCAAACTATCATAAACGGTAACTTGAACCCTAATCAAAGTTCTTCTCAATTTCAGAGTTCATCCAACCCAGATCTTAACAACCGTTTACCAAAATCCTCTCGACGGTAATCACCACCACCGCAGCTTCAAAACCTCTTCCAAATAACCGCAAAGAAACACAAAGCGTATCAATTCACAAAAATTAAAAAATTATTCATCACCCATCAACACTGATCCACCTCGAACTTTAAGCAAAGAGACTCATCGAGTTCAGTCAAAGGCTCATCTCTCCCCAAACATTCCCATAAAAAAAGAAGCATTTGTAGTTGTGGAAGACCTCGAAGCTGATAACATTCCACGAAATCTTATCCAAAATACAACAGATAATCATATACTATCGTCTCTTTCCTCTACGTAGATTGTTGAGACCAACTTGGAGCCAAAACAAACTCCTTCGAATACCCAACATCAAAATTTTTTGTCAAGCTCAAATCCTCCTCAACCGGTAGACGAAGCTTCTGAAAAAGACATTTATTCAGAGGAAATGATAGAACAAACTCAAATATTGAACCTACAGAAAATGGTGATGCTTCTGAAACTGAAGATGATGCTTCGAAGAAAGGTACACCATAGAAACAAGTCAAGAAAAAAAAGTGCCAACTGTGCTTCTTGAAAATATTGCTGTCATAGTCAGTGTGAATATAAAACCATTATTCCACGAATATATATTATGACACTAAAGAATGTGCCACATGAATATTACAGTCAACCTCTTCTCGGACATCTAAAGAAAACAATAGGGGAATTCCAGATAATGTGGAGTTTCGACTACTAGAAAAAAGAGAAACTCCACTTGATTGTAAAGCATATAAATTGGTGGTCTATTTTGAGATCATTTAACACTTCGGTTCCTATTGGACTTAATGATAGTAGAGTACTTCGAACTCGTGGATCTCTACCCTACACAAGTAGAACCAAATTTATGGTCCACTCTCATACTAGTGATTATGGTTTCTAGACTAAGCCAGACCCCTCTCTCCATTAAATAATTTATTTCCATGACTGTCTTTTTCAAAGGTCCAGTATGATTTAAAAATTATTAATGATCTTCTCGAGGCTGACAAGTTTTGGAAGCAAAGGTTCGTCTTCACATCTGGATCATGGGAGAATGACAAGAAAATATCATAAGAGAACCCCTCAAGACGCAACCTTATTTGGAGAAGTAAAAGTAATTTCTCTTATCTTTTGTTCCACTCTTTGAAACTTATATATTATTTTTTCACACATATTACTAATGTATGCATAAATTCTAAGGATGTACAAAGCTTGCAAGAAGAATACAAAAAAAATCTTTGCCAAGCTGGCCACCAGGGCAGAAAATGCATGGGGCAATGGGTTCCATTTAGGTTTCATGCCCATAAGCCTCATCAACAATCACCTATAAAGGATCTCCACAGATAATATCCTACCATAAGATTTGATGGAGCCCCCAAACACAGATGATATTGTGAAGAGACTAGTACCACCTGATGGCAACGTCATTCTGCCAGTTTGAAATAGATCTTAAAGTCATATACCCTAAAAAAATAAGGATAAAAAGAAAAAAGCAATTGCCCGCTCCACTATAAATCCGTAGCAACCAAAAGGAGAGAGGAAAACCAAGAGAAAGGAAAGAGAAGCTAGTCTTCCAACCATTAAAGAATTAATCGAGGCTAACCTTCTCAAAAAAGAAAGAAATTTGTTGCTTCGAAAAAGAGAAAGACCTCTTTAAATACTGCTCCAACCAAAAAGGCAGAGAAGAGTATTTGAGTTGCCTCCCTCAAAATCTGAAGAAATTATTCTTGAAGATCACAAAGGAGATGAAAGCTTCAATTCTGAGGAACCTATTGGTGCAGAAGAACTTGAAGACCTTTACAAAGATATGGATCCTTTAGTTCAACAGATCCAATAACAACTTTGGACTCAACCCTTCCACCAGTTGCCTCATAATTTGTTCTCAAGGCTTACAACAATCAGAGGTTCATCCCTACAAAAGAGCCATTTTCTAACCTGGAAGCAGCAACGAAAATATTGTTCATGTCTTTACAAATAATCCAAATATCTTCTTATAACTATAAAATTTATCATAAATAACCTTAGCACTATTACATTATACCCATAATATTTCATATCGTTATCAGTAGCCCCCATAGTTCTTATGAGGCACAATGAATAAGAACTAGTTATTATCGAAAATCACAGTAGATGGAAACTCTTAATTGCCAAAATCTAAATCGCTTCAGATTTTAAAATTTCTATCTCCTCATCAAAATGGTTTGTAAGAAATTGAGGTAACGTAGCTTTTAGTAAAAAGATTGAGGATATCAGACCTCCAATCACTTTAAATTATGTATGTGTAACAAATACTTTCTCATCATATTTACATTGTTCTGATTGTGTTAAAATTGAAGGACTTTCTAACACCAATATCCATGAATATTTCTATGTATAAGAAATTGATGCCAAAGAATCAGCCAATATATTATCTCTTCGATTAATATGCTCGATAATCACTTTGTCAAAAAAAAGAGTCAAATTTTGAAGCTCACGTAGATACAAAATTAAATGATCTTTCTTAGCCTCAGATACGCCTACCATATGATTTACCACTAACTGTGAATCTGTTTCCAAACAAACTGTTGTCGCTCAAAAAATATTTGCAAACCTTAAAACAGCTAACGCAACCTCTTATTAAGCCTCATTATTCGACACATGAAAGGCAAATCGAATAGCAACTAACTAAACCCTTGCACTAGATCCCAATATGCTAGAACCATCATCGATTCGAACCACCCATGTTAAAAATCTGGAATTAATTTTTTATCTATCCCTTCATCTGATCGGCTCGAATGAAATTTGACCAGAAAATCATCTGAAACTTGAGCTTTAATCACCATTCGATGAGCAAAAGTGATATCAAAATCTTCCAATTCTACTGACCATTTGGTTATTCTTCAAGAAATATCTGGACGTTGTTACACATCATTTAGTGGGAAAGAATTTCAAACCACAATGGTGTGAGCTTGAAAATAAAGACGCATTTTCCTAACAGCCACCACTAAAGCCAAAGCCAATTTTTCGACCTTCAAATTCCCTTTCTTTGATGCCAGCAAACGTTTGCTAACATAATAGACTAACTTTGAAACTCCCTTATCTTCACATATCTAAACAACGCTCATAGCAAAACCAGACACTGCTATATATAAAAACAAATGATTTACAATTTGAGGCTTAGACAAGTTCTTTAATCTTTGAAAAAGTCATTTCAAAATTTTGTGTCCACATAAACTCTTTGGGCCTTCGTAAAACATAGAAAAAAGGAAAACACTTGTTAGAAAATCTTGAAATAAATTGATTAAGAGCAGCTAAACTTCCTATCAAGATTTGCACCTCCTTTATAGTTCGAGGCGACATCATCGATACCAGAGCCTTTAATTGTTCAGGATCAGTCTCTATCCCCTTTTCACTAATGATATACTCTAGAACATTTCATGATCGTACGCCAAAGGTACATGTTTAAGGATTTAGCTTCTATCAAATAACCCTTAAATTTAGAAAAGTTACCTCTAAATCTTTCAAGTGTTCACCATATGTTAGACTTTTAACCATCATATCATGAATGTATACCTCTATATTCCTCTCAGTCTTAGAAGAAAAATCCTTATTCACCGACCTTTGATATGTTGCTCCAACATTCTTTAGCCCGAATGGCATGAATCTATAACAATGTAGTCCTCTATCAGTGATGAATACAGTACTTTTCTTATCTTTTGGATCCATTTGAATCTAGTTATAACCTGCAAAGGCATCCATAAAATAGAGAATTTTATTCCCTGAAGTAGAATCAACCAGCTGATCTATTTGAGGGATATGAAATGGATCTTTAGGGCAGGCTTGATTCAAGTTTGTGTAATCAACACACATTCGCCACTTTCCATTATTCGTTTTAATTAATAATGGGTTTGCAGTCCATAAATGATATTGCGCCTCCCGAACTATTAGTATTTCTAGACATGGAATAGCTCTCAGAGATTGTTAAAGATTCAAAATACTCACACAAGCTTTGAACTCGTCCCTGCTCCACTGGTTCATCGACAGCTCGTAAAATTAATTGATCTGGATTTATGTTCAAATATTTCAAGGTTACATCAAACTCATCACATTTAGAATCTATAATTACCAGTGCACTTTCTTGCTTCAAATTTGGATTAGCAGATTGCTGTGTAGATGAGATTTGAGTTTCCTATCGACTATTTTCCCATTTAACTAAGCTTGCTAATTGTCCATTTTCTATTAAAACTTGTATCTTATTCTGCAACGTTATACAATCTGCAGTGTCATTTCCAATATCATTATGATACTTGCAAAATACGTTATTGCTCTCTTCTCTTGGTTTGTTTATTGGAGCTGGCTTTTTAAACCTTACATGATCTTTAGACTACTCAAAAATAGCAGGAACATTCTCAGTGAAGTCAGCATAATACTTTGGCCTTATGCACTAGTTTGGCCTTGGTCTATAATGTTAATTATTTTATGATGTTTGAAAAGAAACTCCTCATGTTCGAGGAGTTATATTGTTATTTGTTATAGGACGAGGAGGTTCCTGATAACTATGATTAACAGTTCATTGCCCCGAAATGTTCAGTACAGAGTCAGGTCTACCTCAAACTCTTGTGGACTCTTCTATTTTAATCGGATATTCTACTTGAGCCATTAAAGCTCCAAAAGTTAAGGTGCTTCTTTTTGTTGTCTCTTTTTCCATATATCATGGTAACAACCCTTGTATATAAGCAACCATAGCCACCAATTCTTCACAGTCATCCAATCCCATTTTCGTCAACACAAAATACCTTGTATAATCTTTCGATTTTTCTTCCACAACCTGCTTACATTGTATTATCGTATCCCCATTAGCTCACATTTCTTTGCTTCCCATGAACTGTCATCAGAAAGCTATATAAAAGTCTGTGAAGTTGGTAACAGATCCCCTCATAATTCTATTATACCACTTCAATCTAGTGCTCTTGAAGTCTGAGAAAACGCTCTTTATACCAGCCTTTCATCATCTTCAAAGTTTATTATATATTTTTTGATTGTTCGATGTGATCATCAGGATCTTGAGTCACATCAAACTTTTCGACCTTTGAGATATCAAAACTCTTCAGAAGATAAATGGACCTAATTTCAGTAGTTAAAGGAGAATTTCTCCAATATATCCCTTATGCATACTGATTATCTCCTCTGCCCCCCAAAACAATATACAAGTTCTGATCTGCTACACTTGTGTATTGGTTAGATGTGTTTTCTTCGTGCCATACAATATCCCTCATATGAGCGTTTATTGTCTCTCTTTGACTTATACTCTTTGCGTGATTTTCAATTACAGCTTATTTCTCCTTTGAAGAACCCCGGTACTTTCTTTGCTTAAACAATCCTCCCTCAAATTTCGATTTTCAATATCAAAATGACCTTGTTGTGACAGAATTTGATTGTTGTTTTTTACTTTTGTCTCTACATAAATCAAATCTCAAGAACGATATTCCTGATTAACAATTCAACAATTCTCGGTTTTTTATGCGTAATCAAGGTACTAATCGAAGATATCCCATTGTGGTCGCCAATTTGTTGAGTATAAAGTTCACTTTTAGAAAGAGAAAGTAAAAGACGAAAAAAGTTTGTGGGCAGAGAAAGTAAGTTTAAGAACCATAATATGATTTATGAAAACATTTGTTCCTTTATTCATCGCCGCACGCCCTATTTATAGATATGTTAGACTTCTATAACTAAATTAGTTATATAAATGGGTAAATTGCATTACAATCCCTTATCTTTACAAATAATCCACATATTTTCTTATAACTATACAATTTATCATTAATAACCTTAGCACTATTACATTATACCCCTAATATTTCATATCCTTATCACTTTTAAATATATTAAATTCACCGACAAAAATTTATTTATTGATTAGATCAAAACTTTGATCAATAAACCAATCACAACTATTAGTTTTGGTGAAATATCAATAAAGTTACAAGAAAACTTTTACATGCTAAAAGAAGCTCTTGTAAATGGAAAAAGGAAGAAGTTGAATTGAAAAAAAAACTTACAATAGTTCAAGTCGACATCATTTTAAAAATACTAAACTGTAAGAGCTTAAATATTCCAAAATAAAATATAATAAAAAAATTAATAAACTCAAAAGAGATATTGAGACTCTTAACAAGGAAAATGAACTTAAGTTTAAAAAAATCAAAGAGAAGTTCCTTGATAAAATTATGACTAAAGCTAAGACGTTGATATACAAAAACATCATATAGACTTGCTTATCCAATTGGTTAAGCATAATTCAAAAACATTTTTACGTCCATACATCAATAATAATCCTAAATAAAAAAATGCACAATGCTGTGTCACAATTTATCATACCGACACTAGCACTTCTCTAAAAATCTAATGATTATGAAAATAAAGATGATGTTATCAGTGAGGGAGCTAAAACCTCGGTCATACAGATTGAGTACAATGTTCATGAATCAAACAACCAATCAAAATCACTATTATATTCTCTATTATATTTTTTATTTCGTTAAATGTTTATATTAATATCTTCTGCATATAAATTTGATTTTTTTGTTTTGAATTTTTTTCTGAGTTTCTTCTGATTGTTAACTTAATTTTTTATGGAGTGATTTATGTTATCGTTATTAGCTTGTATTAAAAGATAATTTCCTAATATAGACACCGTTTATATAAACACCTTATAAAGAATAACTCAAAATCATCCTAAGACATATTTTAGAAACCATATTTCAATATTGCTTCATAAATAATATATGAACACTTTAGACATTTCTTTTCAAAATATATATGACAGAATCACTCAAAACCATTGTTAAACATTTGAAAAAACAACATATTTTTAAAACCGCAGTAAATTCTTCATAAATATCATTTGGATGTTGCTTTATTGTACACATTGGCTATATGAACATATTATTATTTTTAAATAGCATCATCCATCGTATAACACAACTTTATATACTTTTGAAACATTAACGTGACTTCTTATAATTTTTGGTTGAGCTGGACTTATAGTTCATGTTAATTGGATGTGTGGTCTTTTATTCTTTTATTTATAAAAAGATGGACTTGGCTTATGGATATGATGCAAATTAAGATCTTTATAACCTTATTAGCATGACCTCTTAAACTTTATTAGTTGGCTTTGGCTTATTTCCATGTTCACGGTAATTGAATGCCTAACCTATTATACTTTATCAGTTCTGCATGATTTATATCCATGATCGTTTAAAATCAATAAATAAATAAATAAATAAATAAATAAATATTATTTATATAGTGTCTGCTGCAACATGATTTCTTTTAACCGACAATACATCTTATCCATTTAGCCAACACATTTACTTTGTAACCGATACTTTATACTCTCTTTTACCTGTCACTTTTACTTTGTAACCGATACTTTAAACTCTCTTTTACCCGTCATTTTGACTTTGTAACCGATACTCTGAATTCTTTTTTAGCCGATATTTTATCTTTATACTTTAGCTGATATTTTTAAAAAATTTATCTTTTCTAAGTAAGTATATGGACGTCCAAAAACATGTAGCATTATTAAAAGTTAGACTATTTTAGTTTATTAATCAAAATATTTAAAAGTACTCCAATATAATAATCATATGTTTGTTTATATAACAAAGTTAATTTATATCAAAGCATTTTTTATCATTTAGATACCTTATTATAATTATATATTTGAAAATATTAATTAATCATAATATTGTTCTAATAGTTTAGTTATCTTTTTGCTCGGTAGTAGTAAAATAATAATCAATAAACATTTATCATTGATTTTTTTGTCCATGAGTCATGTTAGGATAATTTTATTAATATAATATTTAATGAAAGATATCTCAAGTTTAGCTAATAGTACGATATTGAAGAACTTTTGATAATATTAGTTATATTATTAATAATCAATATTATATATTTGTTTGCTAAAATTAATTATATAATAAATTATCAAAAATTATATAATATTTGAATATATAAGAATTAATTTAGATCTTAACCATCCCTAAAAATATAAATATGTAACATGGTTTTAACAAAAATATATAATCTGTTAAATTCAACTTAGTTCAAAGTCGACTTTAAAGAAAACCTAGACCATGCATATTCTCACTAATAAGGATACATCCTATAAATATATATATATATATATATATATATCATTTATTACGATGAGATAAGGTTGTATCAAAGACTATATAATGATAAGATGGCGGTTCAAGCAAATATGTTAGAAGAAGGCTGTCAATAAGGCTTTAGACGACGATTACCAAGAAGAAGTTAGAAGATGGTCATCAAATGAAATAATATGACAGATGCAAAGATGCGAATATATGAAGGTCTTCAAAAAATGGTTAGACAACGAACATAGAGAAATGGTTAGATGAGGGTCACCAAAAACATATTAGATGAGGAGCATAAACAAGATCACTGATGTTATATTTTTATAAACATAGGTGAATACTCAAGTGTATTGGCCTAAATTCAAAGACGAATATGATATGCAATGCCCTGACGTCATACATTTCAAATAAAATAGATACGAACAATGGTTTCATGAAAGGAGGAAATAACTAAATAGATTAAAATTATTTTGATGATCTAATCAAACTAAAAATCACGACACCAAAATTATTTTTTTGATTGCCACAAATGATTATCGAATCACACCATTCATGTATTTCTCTCTTGCCGAATAAAACGTGAAGCTTTGGATACTGAAAGTAATAAAAAAATACATTAAAAATGTTGAATGAACTTGTTGGATTATCAATGCAAGTTTATTGATCGTATGACATATGATAAATCATGATACAATTATATGACTACTTTTAACTAGTTGAGGTGGAACTTACACTCACTCTTACAATCTTTTTTCATATAGTTTTATTTTTACATGCTGTATCAAATAACTCGTTATTTATTGGACATGTTACAAAAAAAATAGATTATTATATTCTCATGTTTCTTCTTTTTGTTTGATTTAGGATGTCAAGATTAATGAGATTCTTGTGCATGGTAGTAAAAGAGGGGGGCTTTACTATATTTTTCCAATAATATATGATACATTTTATTAAGTTTATGATCGTCAGTACCAAGAATAATAAGAAGATTTTTGGTACGATAATAAATGAAAGGGACATGCTTTATTTGGTTATCAACAGTATTTACTTCCATATTTATTTATGGGAGTGAAGAAGTTATTATTTTCATTATAAGATTTTCATTATTGTAAAAAGTCACTCAACTTTATCAAAACAATTTAAATAAAACCACAACTCTTTTTGATTTACTACCTTCTAATATTTAAGATTCATCTTTGATCACTACTATATTTGAAATTTGTTGTCTTGTCTCTTTTATCTATAATTGCACTCGGTTGATATGATTGTCTGTGTTATCAAACATAAAAGTGAATTTGTTTGCTTATTAGAACCTATTATATCATCCACAATCAATAATCTCTTATGAATGAATTTGTTTGATAAGATAATTGAAGTTCATTTTTTAATCGTACTATCTTAGATGATTCTATCGTTATGTAACCGAAATATCTAGATAAATTTTTTAAAATCCCATACCCAAAAGACATGTTGTATCATATAGACCACATGCTCTATAAAAAAGTAGATGATTTCTCACGATATGATTTGAACTATAAACCCACACACATTGAACAAGATGATCATGATTTATCTTTTTACTATAGACTGTTTAAAAAAGTATGGTAGAAGTTGTACCAACCTCATCAAATAATTATGAAGTATCATCAGGAAACAATATTATAAACGAATGAGATCCAATGAGATATTATTATAGTAACACTTTGTCTATTATATTTAATTTAATATTTTTAAAGGCTCAACAACGTGAAACTATTTTAATAAAATATAATATATAAGGGGTTCCGCTGATGTTATGAGTAACAGTGAAGAGTACCTCGAAGCATGGAATAACTGAGAAGATAAGTTGTTACTTACTTAGAGTAAGGGTTACGCTTCTGACATCTCGACATAATAATAGGTTGAGTGATGGATTTTTTGGGATAACTATCATTGTTAACAAAGAGCCCTTGGATTTTCAGTCGTCATGGAGATGTAATAGGTATTAGAGGTGGAGCTTGAGTTAAGATGGAGTTTGTACATAAAGATAAAGATGTGGATGCCTATACGAACGATATTATCAAGCTAAATTCGGGTTTGACCTTTGTATAGGAAGTTCAACCATTGTGCGGTTTAGGTTTTAACCTGAAGTTTGATGGGTTAAAAGTTTCAGTTGTTTGAACTATGGAGGAATTGTCAAGTGTTTCGTGGTCTATACTTTGGATAGGTCAAATGGATGTTACTACTGTCTTCTTGGATGTAAGAAGTCGGGATATTGGTCTGTTAGGGAGGATTACCTCGACAGATGTTACAGACGCACTGAGAATTGATTACTCTAAGCGTGCAGGTTGAAAGTTTGTCTACAGTGAGTAGTTGAAGCAACAGGGTTACAGATATTTGAGTTACTATAAGCCTAGGTAAATAATTGTCAAGTGTAGGCTAGAAACTACTCGAAACAGAATCCTCTTTTATATAGAAGTTTCAACCATTGTACGGTTTGGGTTTTAACCTGAAGTTTGATGGGTCAAAGGTTTCAATTGTTTGAACTGTGAAGAAATTGTCAAATGTTTCTCGATGTCTTATTTGGATAGGTCAGATGTATATTACTAACGCCTTCTTGGATGTAAGAAGTCGGGATACTGGTCTGTTTGGGAAAATTACCTCGACAGAGTTTACGGACTCAATGGGAATTGATTACTCTAAGCGTGCAGGTTGACAGTTTGTCTCCACTGAGTAGTTGAAGCATTGGGGTCACAAATATTTGAGTTACTATAAGCCTAGTTGGAGAATTGTTAAGAGTTACTCAAAGCGGAATCTTTTTTTCTAAATCGATATGTTATATTAATTAGATATTTTATATTAATTGGATATTCAATGTTAAATATATATTCTATATAATTAGATTTCTATATTAATTAGATTTTTTATATTAATTATATTTATATACTAATTGAATTTAAAATTAATTCTGTTTTTTATATTTGATGAATTCAGAGATTTCGGTCACCATTCCTAAGCAAATTCATTTATCCGAACAGGGGAAATTCGGACCATATCACACCACTAAATATCAGAACCGGACAAATATATTAACTTTTGATTAAGCTGTTTGCTAATCAACTTAAAACTAATGGGTCTTTAAATTCGACCCGATTTCATGACCCGGCCCAGTAAGCCAACTCGTCAGTAATTAAGATATAAATACCCCAACCACTCTCATTAATGAGAGTGGTCAGAATCTAATACAAGGAGACAACTTAATTATCTCTCTACCTTACGCACTAAACCATAAAACACCACGAAATTATTAACACACTCTCAAAACATTTTACCAGTCTACCCTCAGTCCAAAATAAACCAAACCAATATTAATTAGATTTCCTGTTATTTAGGTCTCCTATATTAGTTAGGTTTCTTAATTAATGAATTAAGATTTATCAAAGTCTTCCTATAAATAGAAGAAGATATTGTTTTGTAATTTGTGGTGTGACATGATATAAGCTGCATATTTCTTCAGAGAAAGAAACTAGCTCTAGTTCTTTTGATATATAATTGAGGTGAGAGATAAACACTACACAGAGGGCTCTCTGAATTACGTCATCATTTGTTATAAAAATTGATTGATTGATTTGTGTTTAAGAGTGTTTTTCCAACCTACTTATTTATAAAAGGAATGTCTGTTGCCCGTGGATTTAGGATTTCTTCACGATCTAAACCATGTTAAATATCTTATTGTGCGATTGATTTATTTTTGTTATGTTTTTTCTTGTTAACTTTGTTCTTGAAATAAATTAAGAGATGAAGCTCGTATTAACTCATATGGCCTCACATGTAGGTGTTCACCACTTGTTGGTCACTGTTTCAGTTGAGTGGCAAAGATTTGATCTAGCGAGTCTTGTTAGGGTAGGATCGAATCTTGTTCATATATTACTGGTTTCCCTAATAGTAGGAGAAATCCCTACACAAATGAGAAATCTTTGTGTCTATCATTTCTTAACCTTTCCATCAACTGTTTTCATACTCATTTGTTTCCTCATGTGAACTTTCAAGATTATGATTATCTAGTTTAGGTTTTACTAGTCCGAGGTTATAATTATGACACTTGAAGAACAACTCAATGTTTTCATTCCACTAATCAAAATATGATCCATCCAGCTTTTAAGGTTTCCTCCCCATCGGATTGTAACCCACAACAGTAACTCGAACATATATATAATACACATCACATAAGTAAAATTTTCATATATTAAATTAACATACTTGAATATGGCGTATACACGCAAAACATAGCATATCATGGTAATATGATACTAAATGGTAAATCGTACTAATATGTATTTATGAGTTTCACAAAATTACCATTAATCATTATTTTAACTATTCTAAGTACCGATAAAAACCTTTAAAGAAATGATATCACATGCTTAAATTAAAATAACCTTAATTTTCCTAAGTACATGTGAAACCCTTCGGAAGGTTCATTTTACCCACCTTAGCTAAAAGAAACTCATTGATAAATTTAAGTTTCCCAAGTACGGTGAAACCCTTCGCATGGATGATTCAGCTATATGAAACCCTTTTGAGGAATGATTTCACCTACTTAAATTAAAATAACCTTAATTTTCCTAAGTACATGTGAAACTCTCCCAAAGGTTCATTTTACCCACCTTAGCTAAAAGAAACCCATAGATAAATTTAATTTTCCCAAGTACCGGTAAAACCCTTCGCATGGATGATTCAGCTATATGAATTAAAAAAAATATCAACGATCAATATTCAATACGGTGAAACCCTTTGCATGATGAACTTAATTCCGAATATTAACCTTCTAGAAGACCAAAAATATTTGAATTAAATTAATCTCTTGAACCTTTTCAGATAATAGGATCCTCGTGATATCGTTCAATATTCTGGAGGATCAATTAAAGCATTCCATAATTCACCTACCAGAATCCGTAACATTAGTCATACATATTCATATAATCATTCAAGCATATAAACCACTTATTTCACAAATACATACAAAACATAACATCTCCAAACATTTATCATGTGAAATAAATTAAAATTAAAAAATTAATCTAAATTAAAAAAAAAATAGTTTTTTCTTCCCTCTCGTTGTCACTGGGTCGATCCAGCCCAGCCAACAACAGCTCACTGATATCGTTAGGCATCCTCCCAATCAACAGCCGCTTAATGTTGTATCGCGATAGGAGCTGGTTATTTGTCTTTTTAAGATGCAATTTCATCCATAGTAACAACAACTAGCTGGCCATGGTGAACATATGCGGATAACTTTTGACCCAAAATAACACATAGGGTTACACCGTTAATACGTCGATATCATGGTAGCTATGATTTTTCTCTTAAAATTTGTAGAAGAATTTTCAACAACCAAACAAACACTTATTTACTGGAAAAAATCTATATTTCATCAAATCTATATCTTTAGTCGTAAAACTTAAACACTTAATCATGCTGTTATTATGAACAAATCAATATAACCATCATTTTTCTTATAAATCCTAGATCGATACCTTACCAAGTCAATTAACGCATAATTCCAATGGTATGGATCTTGTATATAAAATATATGCTTTTAATTTAATATAAGATATATATGATATTTATCCTATGAATCACAATAATATATTTTTTCTGATACTAATTGATAGAACTAGTATTCAATCGCCCAATATAGTTTATCATACACGGGATAATATACCTTTAAAATATTACGATTAATTAATAGATATATGATATATAATCTATGGGTTTTCCTGTAATCCATATTTAGTGATTGATTGCTCGTTTAAGCTCTTTTAGATATATGATGGTTGTGGATATTCAAATTTAACAAAGTGGCGAATAACCTGATAGATTTAGATTAAATGAATATCTTAATTGTAGTCTTCTTTATGTAGAAAATACAATTAGTAACACTAATTGTATTAAGCCTTTATCCTTTAGGCATTTTGTGACTGAGGAACACAACTACTAAATTGACTTATTAATTATTTCCTGCATTATTAGTTCACATTTAAGTTTTGCAATTTTGGTTCAATCCTTTTTTATGCTTAAATTCATTATGGTTACCACACTTATACCTTCGTAACACATTTTCACATATAATCCAAATTTCTATTTAATTATATATAATATAATCAATCTGGTTACTTAGTTATTAGACTAACTTAAGACAACAACCGATTATATATTTAGCATGCTGATCCGTAACTACTCCAACAAGTTTATCTTTTCGTGTGGAGTTGTGTCTTGTGGTTCAAAAAATAAATGTGTATATACTATTTGGCTCTAAAATCTGGGTTCATAATTATACCCGCAACAAAAAGGAAAACAAACTAAATGATTGAGAGCATTATTGTTTAAAATATCATTCACTACAAAAATGAAGATGACAATAAAAAATAGTAGTGATCGAAACTGAATTTGTTTTTTAATATTATGCTTGTATTGACACCAAAATCTTTCTAGCTTCCAAAAACAACTTCACTGGAGCCATACCTTCATGGATGTGTAAGTTGAGCTTTGAGATACTTGATCTGTCAGGTAACAATCTCGATGGTACAATACCAAAATGTTTGTTGATTCCAGCTTTTCCATGGAAGTGCTAAATTTGCGAAACAACCACTTAAGTGGAAAAATATAATCAATCTGAGATATTTATCGATGTTTCCGGATCCATATATACTCTTGAGCTTGGAAATAATCAACTTGTAGGAGAAGTTTCACGCTCTCTGATTAAGTGTACAAATCTAAAGGTTCTAAATCTTGAAGGAAATCAGATCAACGATACTTTTCCTTTTTGGTTGGGAAATTCTTCAAACTTGGAGATTCTCATCTTGCGGTCAAACAGATTTCACGGTCCTATCTCGAGTACTGAAAATCCTTTTAGTTTCTCTAAACTTCGTATCATTGACATCTCCCGGAACAATTTCAATGGAACCTTACCAGCAAATTACTTTAGAATTTCGTCCGCAATGCAGTTGATCAATCATGAATCGCAAATTTATTTGAATAACAGTGATAATTATTATTATCATGATTCAGTTGTTCTGATGAATGAAGGAATTCAATTAACTTATGCAATTTTTATAAAATCTTAACTGCTCTTGATTTCTCTAATAACAACTTTGTAGGACCAGTTCTAGAATCCATCAGTGCAATAAAGGCACTTAAAGTTCTAAATTTGTCAAGAAACTCTTTCACAAGCAAAATTCCAGCATCACCTGTGAACTTGACTGAACTTGAGTCCTTGGACTTTTCTCAAAACAAGCTTTCAGGAGAAATACCTAAGCAATTGACAAGTCTTTCGGCTCTTGCGAAAATAAACTTTTCATACAATCAACTCACTGGTCGAATACCGCAAGGGACACAATTTCAAACCCATTCGAATTCATCTTTCATAGGAAATGAAGGATTGTGTGGTACTCCATTTCCAAAATGTTTAAATGATGATGCACAAATTATTCAAAAGAACGATGAATCAGATGAACATGAATTTAGCTGGATAGCAGCAGCCATTGGCTGCGTACCTGGAATTGTATTCGGAGTGGTCATGGGACATACCGTAAGTTCGTGGAAACATGAATGGATTCAAAATATCATTGACCAAATCAGACGGAGGACAATGTTTTAAATTCATTTTGTAATTTTCTCGATATCTCTTGTAATATTAACGGATGTTGTTATAAGGATTATACAACCTTTTCATATTTTTGATGAAGTTTATAAAAGAAAATCGTAGCACTAATGCATAATATAAAGTAAGTGTATGTTAGTAAATATCCAAATACTTTTTTATGCTCTACAATTTTATGACAAAGATTGGTTCAATAACAACAACTATAATACCTTAATTATACGTATTATAATTTTGAAAATGTTTTTAAAAAATTAAAGTTATTAATGTTTAACATTTCGAATGTTCCAATGGAGATAACTTTAAATATTTTTTTGTAATATTTCATATTTGAAACTTTTAACAGTTTTTAGAAATATTTTCTCCTATTTACTACAACACAAATTCAAATTATATTTTCTCCTATTTACTACAACACAAATTCAAATTTAACTTTTTAGTCTTTTTTTAGTCTTTTTTTAAAACTATTATTTTTTTATACTCTTACAGCTTTACGTTAAAATTCATAACAGAGGAAATGATTTTGGTAATACATACTTGAGCAAACATTATAAATATAAAGGTTCATCTTTCAATTTATTTGACTCGATAGGTGAAATACCAAATGGGATACGTAATGTTTTGCATTCAAGATACTTTTTCCGTCCATTTATAGGATGAGTTTTAATCTCTTAGATTCCTCCAGTTTCATTTTCTTCTCAACATGAGCTAGTAGATCTCCGAATGTGAAAGCTTTTTTCTGGTTACCTCATCAGCTAAATCTTCGGGGAGAAGCCCTTGTTTAAAAAAAGCAATAGTCAATTGCTCATAATAATCATCCAGACTTGTCAACTTCCAACTCGTCATACTTGATTAAATCGAGAACACTTAAAACTTAGGTAATAAGAGCAAAACGAAACATTTTATTATTTAAATAAATGTATACATACAAGTTAAAATAATTATACAAAATGAAAAGTAAAAGTTTAAAAACTAAACAAGAATCGACTAGACACTCTCACTGAATCTAAATAACCTCCCATGAACAACATGTTCGTGAAATACTGAGGTGCTAACACCTTAATGAAATGATTTGCAACCATTATGATTATTCTAGATTTGTTCATTAATATATAAAAACTTAATGTTTATATGTTTAGACTTATTTGAGCTACTATTTTTATATAAGAACATGAAAAATCAATTATTTTCATAATAGATTAGGAGAGGTATTTTAATTCCTTCCACTGTACACAATCACATGACAAAATTACTTAACCAAACTGCATGATTTGATGTAATAAAATGTGCCACATACTCAGCTGACGTAATATAGTCCGTGATAAGAGCGTGTTTTATATTCTTCCAATATATGACACATTCTTCTATAATGAGTACATATTTGGTAGTAGCCTTTCTACTATTTACATATTTGTCAAATTATGCATCGAATAACCTCTTTCTTAAGGTTTTCTGTGCTATTATATTTCAATAAACAATTTTTAGCATTCTTCAAGTACTGAAGAACACTCTTCATAATGTTCTGATAGAAAACTCATGGATCGCTAAAGTACATCTCCAAAATTCCAATTATGAGTAATATGTCTGGTTTGGTGCATACATGAGCATACATGAGATTTTAAAAAAACCAAAGCATATGGATGTGTCTTCATGATCTGAATTTTTGATTTTTTTTCTTGAAGTAGTGATGGAGTGAGAACTTATCACATTTGGATGTATGGGTATTCATAGGTTTATTTTTAAACCAAAATAATGTAACATGCTTCCAAAGTATGTCTTTTGCGTGAGACCCAAATGTCACGTAATCGACTCTTTATTATTTGGATCACCAACACATATAAGGCTTCACCAAAGTCTTTCATGTCAAAATTCTATCATATAAAAATCTTGTACCATGCAATATACCTAGATCGTTTGTCTCAAGAAGTATGCCATCGACATATAATAATAAATAAATCAATTTACACCTGTTGAACTTGTGATATATGTAATATTTGACAGATTTTACCCCGAAGCCAAATCAGGAGACTGTACTTAGGAATTTATAGTACTACCATCGAGTTTCACATTTGAGGCCATGAATTGATTTTTTAGTTTACACATTATCAGACGTTGGGTCTCTATAAACAAACTTTTCAAGTTGGTATATGTATATATTTTTTTCTCGTTGTCTCTATTAAAATGACATCTTAACATCCCTCTAATGAAGCTCTAAATCAAAATGAGCAACAAAAGACATGATTTTCTTAAATGAGTGTTTTGCTAAAACTGGAGAAAATGTCTTCGAGTAGTCAATCCCTTCACGTTGGTTGTACTCGTTTGCTTGAAGATGCAATTTGTATATTTTCTATTTTTCGTGAATCATTGTGTTTGTTCTTATGGAACCATTTACCATATTGTCTTGCACAACTTGTACTTTTCATTCATAGCTTCAAACCAAAATTTAGAGTTTGAACTCTGCAAATCATTTTGAAAGATGATTGGACCCTCTTGTAAAATATTTGAAGTATATTCATGTTCATTAAGGAATAACATATAATCTAAAGGTAAGACATTCATTTTATCTCGAGGAGGTCTAAGGAATGTAAGCTCGATATATTTCTCAATTTATTGAGGTTGCTGAATTTTCTCATCAAGAAAAACATTGACATTTTCTTCATGAGATGAAAGTTCAACATTTATTTAAAGTAATGAACTACCTAGTAAATTGTAGAAGACCGATAGACTGACTTTATGTGAAGCATCAATGTCAAAGACTAAATATATTGGTTCCAGTTCTTCCTAAAAAAAATTGTTGTCTAAATCCTTCCATTTAAAATTTGTATCTTCACAACATACGATATTTCACGTCTAAAACATTGAATGCTTAGTGGGAGTAACGTGTATAGCCACGTGAGTGGTTTGGGTAGCCTATGAAATGAAATTTAACTATTTTGGATTCAATATTTTATTCACTGAATCAGGCTTATAAGGCGTTATTTTTGTTGGATATCCTTGTACATGAAAATGTCTAAAGCTAGGGTTTCGTCCTCTAAAAATTTCATATGATGTTTTAACTTATCTAGTAGGTTCTCTGTTAAGGATGTATGGTTCATAATTAAGATACCCCTCCCTATAGTGAAGTGGGTAGTGATGTATGAGAAATCATGGTCATAACCATTTCATGTAATGTATACTTTCATCGTTCAGATACACTGTTTGTTATCTGTGAACCCGAGATGTTTTTTGAAAGACAATATTATTTTCCTGAAAGCAGAGAGAAAATGGACCATAATTTATCTCCCAGAACCATCATACATTCCACAGTATACACCACAACGGTCAGATATTACGGTCTTTAATTTGTTTACCGAGTTTTAACTCGATCTCGGTCTTAAAGTATTTGAGCATGAAAATAATTTTTTATTTCTCATTAATCAAATATAGATATTCATATTGTGAAAAAATCATTTATGAATGAAATGAATATATCAAACCATACCATGAAGTTGAATGTAATATATCAAAGATATATGTGTGGATTAACTTCAAAAAGTCTTCATCATGAGAAGTTTCAAATCTTCTCTATTTGGTCTGTTTCATTTTGATAAACCCAACATATTTCTCAAAGTTGATATATTTAACGGGACTTCAAAGACCTTCAGTAATAAGAATATTAATCCTATTTTTTGAGATGTGACTGAAATACATGTGTCATTAGAAGCTGAATTTTTAGAAGCAACTATATGTAATTGATCACATTCATAGAAATGTGATAATTAATAATATTACTTAAATTATATAAATTATCCAATATAAGAAAACACACCTATACCACCCAAACTATTGTCAAATTAAATATGCATTTCTTATTTACCAACAGAACAAATATAACCATATTTGTCTAATAAAAATACTAGAATTAAATTCCTTACAAATGAAGAATCAAACAAATATCTATTAAATACAATATATGTCCTGAATATAAAATAAATTGGAAATTACAAATGGCTTACACATAGTATGAACTCATATCGATAGTAAAAATCGGAATCACCCAATGGAACCCATACTTCAGTTGTGGCCCTTGTATCAACCCATTATGTGTCCTTAGGGAGCAAAACTATATTTTTAAGTTGAAACTGCATAGAGCTTATATTTATTGGTCGTCCAAGATTTCCATTTGGTTCAATCTTTCTTCACATGATATGTACTTCTATAATAGAAATGAGAGTTAGCGTTGCATTTATCCTTAGATTTCTCGAGGTTGCCTTCTTTATGTCCATATTATGAAGTTGAAGCCTTTGCAGTTGAAACTAAAGTGGCTATCCTCTTCTTTTGAGATCCAATTTTACCGATATGGATTATATTGGCTTATTTGTTTCACTGAGTGTGTCTTTTCTCTTCATGTACGATGAAGGAAGGATTTATTCGATTCGCAAGTCAAACTTTTGGAATATTTAACCAATATGTACTTTGTAATAAGAAGTAAATATGTTTTTACTTAGTAAGTTTGTGGGATAAATTAGCCTCTATTGGACCAATTGTCTAAGTCCAATGGCTCAATAGGCCAAAAGCCACAACAACTGCTATATAAGCTAACTGATCTTTTTTTTTAAAAAAAGGACATTTTTGCTAGGGTTTCAGTAAGGCGAATTTTCTTCTTTCTCTAAACTTTTTCATTCTTGATATTTTTCATTATCAATGTACAAGCTTTAAAATGAGAGTTTTCATGTATCATTTATTATTAAGAAAATCATATGTTTTTTTTCTATTCAATGAATCACTCATGAAGCGATATAAAAATGTAGGACATTACTCTATGGGAGCTCCACATTTAGTTCTCTCAGTTTCTCATAAATATCACCTATTTTAAAACTATGCTCTCAGATTTTCCCATTGTCCCTATATTTGAATGGCGAGAGTTTACCAATCATGTTATTAATATTATCCTATCGTGACTTAAGGAAACTTATTTTGAGATGAGAAAAACCTTGGCATTCTTTATATCAATACTTTAATAACTGAAGAACACATGTGGTACTTCACTCTCTAAACCATATCAACTTTGGCGATTGGAATGCTCCCACCTCTCAAAGTAGTTAAATCTGTAAAAGGGGAATGTTTGCCCCCTATAGCTAGTGGTCTATTTTCTTCAGTCCAATAAGAAAAATATATTTATTTTCTACTCCTTTAATTTCCCCCGACAATAAAAGAATTGTATGTTATTTCTTAACTAAGAGTCAGTAAGTGATTAATTACAGAATAAAACATGAATTAATGAAATAGTTTTTGAACAAATCTAAGCATAATCTAATACACAATACAGATTTTATCATGCTATAAATTCTAAAAAAGTTCATATAAACTGGCTCGTCATGGTCCTTAGTGAATATGGTAGGCGTAAATGTAAAACAAAAAAAAACAATACTTTACAAACATAGGGATTTCGTCCCAAAGACAACAAGGGTTGTCGTGGCGAAAGCCACATTGACATGCACTCAAGTGGCTCACCAAATACTTAAACGGTTCAACTGATGCAGGATTGTGTTAGAATCAGAAGGATATAACTGATAGTGTTGAGAGGGTATATGGACTATGATATGCAGACAGCCTTGACACAATGAAGTCTACTTTGGGTTATATGTTTTCTTGGATGAGTGTTTAGATGGAATTCTTTTATACATAAGGTCATTTCATTGTCATCTATGGAACTCGAATATATGGTTCATATGGAAGCAATGAAATAATGTTTTTGGT
The DNA here is from genome assembly GCA_036936605.1 of Limnanthes douglasii subsp. nivea. NCBI lineage: Eukaryota > Viridiplantae > Streptophyta > Magnoliopsida > Brassicales > Limnanthaceae > Limnanthes > Limnanthes douglasii. The sequence continues at coordinate 379,050,790 of JAUPFV010000001.1, forward strand.
TGAATAGATTGTTGAGTGAAATCACTAATATGGAGCAAGATGTGATTTTTTTTCTATAATAATATTATTTCTCTTTATTTAATGAAGAATCTAAAGTTCTATAAACAAACTAAACACGTAAATATCAAGTTGCACTTCTTCCAAGATGTGGTAAAATTGAGAGAAAATTATGGTAGCTAAGATTGCTAGCGAGGAAAGTCCTTCAGATGCTCTAACCAAGTTATTGTCACCTTTAGATCTCACAAAATGCATGAAACTTCTACAAGTGTGGGATGCAACGGATCCTGGAGTTATGATAAGCCTCAGTGGAAAATTTTTATGTGTACGTTAGACGTAACGTATCAACAAAGTTACTTCTGAAGGACTGTATGGGTCAAAGATGGATCAACCGAAGATATGTATAATTATGAACTATTGTATTCTCTTAATATAAAGTTGTATCTAAGGTTATAGTGCAAAGAAGTTTGCTGGAGCATAAGGGCAAGTTTGGCCGAAGATTTGTTGGTTGTTTCCACTAGAATGAATATCTGAGCCGAAGGTGTAGAGAATGGGCCGATGCATGCTGTCGATGACCTGATCCGAAGCAATATATCGAAGGTACCCGAGTTGAAGCTTAAATAAAGCTGCATTTTATTGCTGCTTGGAACTAGGCCTCTAAGTATGATTATAATCGGAGTCGTTGATTCAAATATTTATTATGAAGTGTCTATTGTATTAGGACTTTATTATAATAGTCTTTGATTAAAGTGATTTAATCTCAAGTATATATTGAATTAGACCTTTTGATGTAGTCATTGATTAAAGTTATTTATTTTGGAACGTATGAAGTATTATGGGTTTTATCTGATCCGTCTGATCTAAATTGAATCTATGAATTTTCTTGTGAAGTTTTTTAATAAAATAAGCAAGACATGGTTTCAGGGTCTGGGGAGACGAGTGGAGTTGCGTGAGTGGCGAGCTGAGCGGCAAGTCTTTGTTTTGTAGTGATATATAATTTTTTTGAAGCTATGGTAATAGTTGAAGTATAAGATAAAAATTTGAATATGCATTCTAAGATTCACGTATCTTTATAATCCCAAAAAATAGCTGTGTAACAAAGTTGAGTGATTGATTGTTTAGTGTTTGAGAGGCTTCCTATATTAATTTCCCATTAATGATAAAACAATGTTTGCTCGTTGTGGGTGTAAGATTTTTTTCACAATATTTTTTTTTCCTTGCTATTATTATTTCCAACAAACTTTTATTATTTCCAACGAACCGGATAAAACTTCTTTTCAGAGCCAACAATTTTCCAAACAATATTTTCTTATTATTGTACAAGTTTCAGCTTTACAAGAAGAGTCTACACACGCTGTTTTAAAAAGAAAGACTAATTTTTATTCCTCAGTTATGCGCATGTATTCTCTCTAATGTGGGTGGAAATTTGACTATAACGTTTTTTAGATATTACGAGTGGCGATCAAATCCAAATCGCAGTATTCATTGTCTTCTGAGAGACTAAAAAGGCTGTGGTACAAAAAAATGGCTCTAAGACGTACGTGTGATCCTTATAGGATTGAAAAATGTATTTATATTGCAGAGAACCTTATTTATCAGTGCAAGATTCTTCTCAAGAATGGTCTTTTTGCAGACATAAGCAGTCTCAAGCCAGACTATAGAAAAAGTGCAATAACAACTTTTTGTGTTGCCCGGATGCTATCTAGTTTAGAGAGTATCCACTCGAGCATTTTGACATCCATTGGATAAGAGGTGAAGAGTCTTACATAGGATCTAATGGTGATATGGAGTGCATTTATTGGTGTGCAGAAGGTACTAAAAGAGCAGATGTATACAGTTAAATATGTTAAATGTTGGGACTTGATTGAGGTATGTTCATGGTTAATCACAAATTTGATCCCTGAGTATTGTTTTCTATTCACATAGAGACATAATGAGCTATTCGAGCTTATCCGAAGGAAAACTCATTTTAGGTTTTGTTACTGTGCTTGCTAAGCTACAAAATTCATACTTTTGAGCTTCCCTCGAACTCTTAACTTTACTCTCGCCCAGGTTGAACACCTAAATGTCCCGAGGTTAACTTACCTGGACTGGGTTCAATTGTCGAGGCTAAGCATTTGTAAGTGTTTGTGTAGCACAGTTTGAGTTGTCTCAAACTGTCTGTTAAAAGGCTCTCGAATTTTGGATCAGCTTGGCCTGGTGCAAGGGCTCTCGAATTTTGCATTGCTTAAACATACTAACATTTAGATTCGGCTCAAATGTACCTTAAGTACAACGCTCTACACTAACCTTACCAAAATTTTCATATGTTTTTTTTAGGTAGAAGTTGGTGAAATAGAAATCACTTTACTAATATAACTGAAACTATTTGGACAACCAAAGATTTGTAGCAAAAGATTGTTTGAACTAGAAACAATTAAGTAAAGAATGCTTGTATATTATCTGTAGTATAAATGACAAAGCATTATATCTTGTTGTCGCTATTGTTTTCCTTTTAGATTTCATCTACCTAGAAAATGCTACACTAGCTTCAATTTGGTGAGGTCTTATGTTGTTGGTTCTATATTGGTGTAGTATTTTCTGATCATCCGGACACTTTTGCAGATGGAGGTATGGTCTTAGGAGCATTATTTCCGGACAATGTCAGGTCATATTTCTGTAGGTTATCAGACACGAGTTCCGTACATATCGACGACTCTCGAAGAAGAGCGGAATGATAGAATCTAAATAATTGTTGACTAATAATCGTGGAGCACCAAGTGCAAGCTCGTCGCGAGCTCATTGCACAGATTCACGAGCCGTTCCCTTCAGACTGGTACGATAGACCGAATGAGGCTTATTCAAGTCGAGTGTGCTTTGGAAGAATGGTTACTCTTTTTTATGCCAATTTTGGCTAGCTTAACCTTATGACGCATGACAAGCTCATCATTTGGGGTTACAACATAGGTCCCAAATATATCTTCTGTAACCTTTCCCCGAAGTCTGCTGATCATCATTTAGTGGACTGTCATTTCTCCCAAAACATTTGGGAGGGTTGTTCATACAGACTAAGGTTTCCTCGGCACAGTTGGCTACATGCATCTAGTTTTTGGACTTCTGTCCCTCTGGTCTTGGACACTTTTGGCGTGCTTCTTTTTGTGTGGTGGTTTGCTACTTGGGGTAGGACAAGAACACACAGCTTTTTTAATTCAACTTCGTTCTAGTCTCCCATTTGCCATCGAATCTTCTCCAACCTCCGTTACAGATTCCACGACATTTGGTCTTAATTATTTTTTTTAGGTCTGCCTTTGGTTGTTCGACGTTGACCTCAACTATTATAACGTTGATATTGTTTACGCTAGTTTATTGCATTGCACTTCATTGTTGCATTTTGTATACGCTTTTTTATTGCACTGCACTTCACTGTTGCATTTTGTATACGCTTTTTTACAGGAAACTCGCAATACTAAACTCGCAATACTAAAGATACATGATGGATGCTTTATGTATTTTGGACATATATCTTGTTTTTGTAAATGAGGTCGATTTTATTACATGAATCATAGGCTGCCCTTTTTTGTTGGGTTTAAGTAACTACTAAAGAAAAACGTTTCCATGTAATTATTAAATATAAGAAAAAAAACAATATTAAGAATCGAAATACAATAAGGAAAGTAAAATCGACAAATCATGGTTTACAATATTTCAACTAACTTGCCTCAATCCACTCCTCATAATAACTACAGATTTCACTTTGTTTTTCTCCATAAGGATACGAGCTACCCAAAATATAATCCGCAGTCGATTTCCACGGATCATAATTTCTCTCTTCCTGAAAATAATTGTTTCCTAGGTCGTTCTTGGGTATTTGCTTGCTTGACAAGCAAGGAAAATAACCACCAAACACGGTTTCACAAATATCCATAGCTTCTAAACCGTACCCGGATGGAACATAAGGAACTATTACCTTATCATACAAGTAATCTTCATCTCTTAATCCGTTCTCAAATTCATTGCCTCTCTGCTCGTATTCTTTGTCTATTAGGGTTGGTTTGGTTTCGGGTTTAGGTTCTTCTTTGTAGATAAGTGCTGGTTTAGATTCGGGTTTAGGTTCTTCTTTGTCAACTAGGGCCGGTTTGGTTACTGATTTAGGTGTTACGATGGGGATTAAAGCCTTTTCTTTTGTAGAATCGACATTATTTGAGGCATGTGAATTCGACCGGGGATAACAAGTTTCGTCCGATGGAGGAAGAGGTCTTCCATAGGTTAAAGCTATGTCATAACCACCTCCATAAGGTGTTGAATCATATTCTTCAAAATTTACCTTGTAAAATATATAAGGTTTTGTTGAGATTTAGCTTCCCTAGCTAAGATAATCAATGATTTTGAAACTATTAAATACTTGCAGCAAATTGATACGTTTTTACAAAAACAACAAAAGAAAAAACTAAATCATAATTTACACATCATACTCGGAACCCAAAAAAATAAAAAACACTAAGAATAAGTCTAAGTTTAACATAGGTAATTTTTTCGAATGGGGTATTGAATCTAGGCCGATTCGATAAGTTAGGATTATGAGATGGATTATAAGTTTGAAAATTTATTATCTGTACGATTCGGATCGAAAATTTTAAAAAATTTAGACGAGTTTTCAATCCAAACCGACTACTAGATAACATCTTAGGGATACCTGATAATTTAAATTTTTTTAAAATAATATATTATTTATAAACTTAAAATATTTAAAAAATTATAAAAAAATAATTAGTTAAAAAAATAATTAGTTACATGCATGAGTGGGTACCCGAATCCGACCTTAATTTTTTTAATTATCCATCCAAATTAGATTCGGATTTGAAAAATTAATTATATCCACAGATTCCAACCCGTTACCGGTTTAAACCATCTAGATCCGTTTAACCCGGACAATTCTTGTATAAACAATTATATATCCGAAATCCGGATCCATATGAAAACTATTATATCGGTCTAGCAGGTTATATCGATATGAAAACTAACATAAAAACATACAAAAAAAAATTTAACTATCAAACAATAGAACAATAAAAGACAAATCTAGATATAGTTTTGTTAATTACCTCATTGAAATCCGAAACCTCCGAAACAGAGTAGAAAACGGTGGTCTGAAATTGGGCAGGCTCATCATAAACTACATAATCAGATTCGCTGTAACAAGAAGCAGAGTAGTACCCATTTATTGAACTATAATTGTCAGAATAAAGAGGATAATCACTGAAATACTCTTGACCGTTGGATCCGTAATCAGAATACGACATTGACGGCTGGAATTGATTTGTGGTATAGTAAATTTGATGGTCATCTTCAAGATTGTAGCTGGAGTTGTAGTAGTAATCCATCAAGGGAAAGAAAAACTAGAAAACGAAAACTGGTGAGAAGGGAGATAGAGTTGTTGTATACACCACTCAACTTTCAGGGTCAATTTCGTAAAATCCAAATTCCAATAATTGAAGATTATGACATGCGAACCGCTTCTGGTTTTGGGTGAAACTAAATGGGTCGGAATTATAAATACGCCCCCCTTAGTTTGTTTTTGCTTCTCTTTTAGACCATTACTTTGCATTCACTAACAAAATAGGTGATCAATAGCAATTATTTGCCCATCAAAAGTTCCGCAAAATAAAATATAGGACGGGCTTTGGCCTGATACTCTTAAGGCCCAATATCCATGGCCACATCTATTTTCACCTCATGTTGGAGTTAACGATTTACAAGGAAAACGTATATAAATACTACACACAGTCTCGGATATTTCCCGAGTACCAATTTAAGAAACAACCAAAATACAATGCCAAATTTACACGTCTGTAGACAGTGGCGGATCTAGGAATAGAAATTAGAGGCTGAACTATAAAATGTATACATAATCTTCCGAAACATTTTTTAATATTTTTCAAAACCTAGTTCTATTGTTAGTGTTGAATGCGTTATCTAGCTCTAAAAACACCAACGTGCTAATTCTAAAAATACAATTTCTCACTACCAGTACAACGACAAACCATTGTGAAACAGTCTTCTTCCGACTATTTTGTAAACAAAAATAACATAAATTTTATAAAAATATTTTAGACCAAATCCTTTTCTATTTATTTATGTTTCACTAGTGGTTTTGTTCCAATGTTTTAATTTCTCACAAATATTTTAAAAATATCAATTTCTCTTATATTCTATTTCAATTTTAATTATTTACTGTTTCTTTTAAAATTAATTATCTTTTCTAGTTATAAAAGATAAAGTAATATAAAAATGAAAAATAAAAATCATATAAGTCTTTTTTTAGAACAAAATGAGAACCACTCCATGAATAATGGTGGGACCCGAAGTAGTTTCCTAGAATTAATAATGGACCAACTGTCGTTTAAGAAGAAAAAACAACAAAAATATATATATATATATATATATTATTTTTATTTTTATTTTTTTTGCGGGATCGGGATTAGGGGGCTCCAGCCCCTCCTAGCCCTCAAGTGGCTCCGCCACTGTCGGTGGCATATATAAGGTAATATCGAACAAGATTCTAGAAAACGCAACTCAACCGCCATGATCCACGTCTCAAGTGCATGCATGTGAAGATGCATGACATTTGAAAATTGCAAGTTCGTTTTAATTTTATTTTTTGTACTTTTTTGGATTATCCCGTAAGTTATATAGGTTATAAATGTAGTAGACTTATCCATAAATAAAATTATTTTTTGTTGTCATAATAAGTTGATGAGACCATTATTTTTATTTGTCAAAGTTCATTCGTCTCATTTTAGAGATTATAAATTTTCAAGTAATGGTGTGTCTCCCTATTTCATCCATCAATACAAAAAAGCACAACTTATTGATATTTCACCCACAACATAACACATCCCAGTTTCATCACCATTATCATTATCAATTCCTTAGGGGCGTAATTCGACACCAGTTCTGTCCACACGTCTCTCTCAACCTGCTATACATCTAGTACAACATCCTCTCGCCTGCAGTCAACATGGTATTTTCAAGTCTAAAACTATCTTCAACCCATCTCAGGCTCAGACCATCATGGTTACGTCGTCACTTTTACCCCGTAATCCTGTGTTTGCCCCTCGTGACCCGAATTGGAAATTGGCTATGGCCGATGAATTTAATGCTTTTATTAAAAATAAGACATGAGATTTGGTGCCTCGCCCCCCGAATGTTAATGTTATTTTTTCTATGTGGATTTTTACTAATAAAGTCAATTCTGATGGTTCATATGAGAGACATAAAACCAACCTTGTGGCTGATGGTAAAACTCAGCGCATTGGCATTGATTGTGGAGAGACTATCAGTCCAGTGGTGAAACCGGCTACTATTCGTACGGTGCTCAGTATCGCCTTATCAAAGAAATTGTCGATTCATCAGTTAGATGTCAGCAAAGCTTTCTTGCATGGACACCTAAAGAATATTGTTTCTATGCATCAACATGTGAAATTTTGAGATCTAGCGCATTCAGATTATGTTTGTTAATTGTGAAAATCCTTGTATGGTCTTAAGCAAGCCCCTAGGGCGTGGTGTGACTCGACATAAGGGTGGATTGTTTTTATCTTAGTGAAAATATGCCAAGGACATAATCCAACAGGCTGGAATGAGTTCTTGGAAGCCAACTCTCACTCATGTTTGATGAGTCCGAATTCTGCTTACTCCCCGGACAGGGACAGATCGGACCAAGGCCTCCGGACCGGACAGACCACTTCGAACACTTAGCCCATTGGACTGTTCGAACTATGACAAAAGTACTAAAAAACCTAAACACTTCTTGACTAAGCTACTTGCTCTCCTACTAAGAGCTCATGGGTCTTTAAACATGACTTGGGTCCATTAAACATGACCCGAAAAACCCATAAAGCCCAAATGTAAGGGTATAAATACCCAACCACATGCATTAAATATGGGTAATGAAAATTAAATACAACCAGGCTGCTTAATTCTCCCTCTACTTTCTACTCTAAATATTAAACACCCATATACTTCCACAAAACTCTGAACAAATTACAAATTTACCCTCAAACGATAATTAACCTCACCAAATTGGCGACCACAGTGGGAGGAGAAGGTGCCTGAATCAAGCATTCGAAACTAGCAAGAAAAGTCAGTCCGAATGAATCCGGACGCCCTGGAAGTACCACCAGCTTTGCTCGAAGTGGTGGGTCAAAACGATGAGTATACTATCGAAGAGCGCGATAAGTTAAAAGGCGAGATAAAAGCTCCGAGGGCAGAAACGGCTAAGCTGGGCTTGAAAGAAAAGTCAAAAGCGTCAGTTGCTCATCACACCGATAACCCCAGAGAGCATGAGCCTTCAAAGACTCATGTGAGTACCAAAAAGACTCATGCCAGCTCCAAAAAGTCTCACCGGTCTAAGCCAGTGGAGAGTTCTGACTCAGGCTCAGAGTCTTCTGATAGCTCTTCGGATGATGAGGGAGTTGAAGAATCCTTATCCTCTAGCAACGATGAGGGTCGGACTAAAAAGAAGCAAAAGCAGATCAAAAAATATTCGAGAAAAAAGGATAGACATGGAAAGATGAAGAAGAATATCGGTAAAGGGTCATCTCACAGCCGGAGGCATGTAGACCGGATGCTGATGGATCCTTTCGCTTTCCACGATGAACCAGGTATCTTTGCAACTCCCAATGAGGATACTGTGTTCAGTTGTGGCAGGAATTGGAGGCAATCTCCATTATCTTCTAAAATTCTGTCCGGAAACCTCCCTAAGAGGTTTGACAGCACCAAAATGGAAAAGTACGATGGCAGTACTGATCCGGACAACCATTTGGAACAATTTAAAAACTTCATGATGAACTTTGATGACGATGACAAGCTACTCTGCAGAGCATTCTCCCAATCATTTACGGGGAGTGCTCTAAAATGGTATAACAGCCTACCACAAGGTTGTATCAAGAATTTCGATACTTTTTGGGTGGCCTTTTGAAGGCAGTTCGTTGGGAGTAAAGAACTGAAGGGCAATGGAGACACAATAATCCACTGTGCTCATGAACCAAATGAATCCTTAAAATAATATATAAGTCGTTTTGTGAACACCAAGAATGGGTTGGCTGACTGCTTCGAGCAGGTTGCGATAGCATCTCTAAGACAAGGCTTGAACCCTGGAAATTTGGCTGATTCGGTGACCAGAAAGAAGGCTATGACTTCGGGAGGGTTGCTGAATCAGGTTGGAAAGCAGATTAACGTTGATGAAACAAAGAAAACAAGGGTGCACAGGCATGTAAGGTCTACCCCGGTGGCACCAAACCTCAATCAGAATCAGTCCGGAAACAAGGCAAAGGAGACCGGACAGGGGCATGGCAGGGCTAAAGCTCAATCTCAGCCAGCTGCACCTGCTCAGAGTCAGCAATCTAGAAATAAAAGAGGGCCTTGGGTTCAACCGGAGTGGTTCGCAGAATTGAAAGAAAGTGTGGCCACCATTTATGATAAAACAAAGGAAGAGGTGCACTATAGAAGACCGGCCACACTACAATCCCCTAGAGAACACCGTAATAACTCTTTCTGCCAGTATCACAATGATATTGGCCATACCACCGATGATTGTATAGCTTTGAAACAAGAGGTTCAGAACTTGATTGAGAGGGGAAATCTAGGAGCTTACGTTAAAAGAAGAGGAGGTAATAGGCCTGACAATACTCACCGCGTTGGTCCAAGTAATGCTGCTGCGGAGGGAGCCATGGTTATAATTGAAAGATTTGATGTGGAATCCGAATACTTGGATCGTGATCCAACTCGAAATAAAGTGGATACTATGACAGCTCCTACTACTTCTTTGAGGAAGAGGCACGTTCATACTTTGACTACCCAGCTAGAAGGAGGCATGACTTCCTATCAATCGCAAATCCCTTTTCCCTTCATTGTTTTTTATGAAGATGATTTACGAGATATAGCTGGCTCTCATGAAGATGCTGTTGTCATAGGAGCATCTATTGGGGGCAATGACATAAGACGAATTTTGGTGGATACTGGAAGTTCAGCCAATATCCTTTTTTAACCACATACAAGAGAATGAAAAATCCAGCTGTAATTCAGAATTCGGACAGATCAATTGTGGGTTTTACTGGCAGCTCAACAGATGTGATCGGGGAGTTCGAAGAAGAAGTTTTGTTGGGCAAGGGACCTTTCAAGAAGATGGTCATGATACTTTTTATTGTAGAGGATTGTCCCACTTTCTATAATGCTATTTTAGGGAGGTCTTGGCTCTCTAGGATGCATGCAGTGGCTTCAACGGTCCACCAATGTTTGAAATATTCTATTCAGGGACAGGTGGGAGTTGTCCGGAGCAGTCAAAAGGTTGCAAGAGAATAATATGCTACAGCCCTGGCTCTCCGGACGTTGGGGGCAGTTCGTATCAACGAGCAATAGCAATTTGAGGGGTTTTCTGGGGGTGAGGGTGAAATTGATGACCCTAGAGAGACCCCTGGAGTATTAATACCAGTCGAAGAGGTAGAAACACATTGTTTAGAGGGAGGGAAGAATGTCAAAATAGGGTCCAGAATGCCACCCGATCTGAAAAGAGAGATGCTAAAGTTTTTGAAGAGCCATCAGCATGTTTTTGCTCGGTGCAATGCTGATGTTACCGGAGTCCCAGCAGATGTGATATCACACCACCTATCTGTCCGGAAAGATGTAGCACCAGTGGTTCAAAAGAGAAGGGTTTTTTCCAAGGAAAAGGCTGATGTTATTGTGCAAGAGGTTGACAGGCTCACAAAGATGGGGCATATCAAGGAGTCTCAATATCCTTTGTGGACTGCCAATCCGTCTTGGTGAAAAAGAAAAATGGCAAGTGGCGTATGTGCATTGACTTCACAGACCTCAATAGGGATTGCCCAAAAGATCTGTATCCAGTTCCCCGGATTGACCAGCTAGTAGACTCCACCTCTGGGAATAAGCTGTTATCCTTTATGGATGCTTTCTCCGGATACAATCAGATCCAAGTGGATCCGAAGGATCAAGAGCATACCACATTTGTCACTGATAGGGGTCTTCATTGCTATACGGTGATGCCATTTGGATTGAAAAATGCTGGAGCTACTTATCAGAGATTGGTGAACAAAGCCTTTGCCGATCATATTGGAAGGAATATGGAAGTATACATCGATGACATGATGGTAAAGAGTGTGGATGAACAATTGCACTTTGTTGACCTCTAAGAAACTTTTACCAACTTGGTGAAAGTGAATTTGAAGTTAAATCCAGAAAAATGTGTGTTCGGGGTGCAATTCGGGAAGTTTCTATGCTATATTATAAGTGAGCATGGGATACAGCCCGATACAGACCAGCTTAATGCTCTATTCCAAATGGAGCCTCCTCGAAATATTAAAGAAGTACAACGGCTAACAGGGAGGTTAGCTGCTTTAAACAGATTTATCTCAAGGTCTTCGGACAGGTGCGCCCCGTTTTTTCAAACCTTGAAGGGTGCAAAGGGATTCAATTGGACCTCACAATGTGATGAGGCTTTCAATGAGATCAAGAAGCACCTATCCTCCCCCAAAACCTTGTTTAAACCAGTTGATGGGGAGACACTCTTCGTATATTTGCCGGTTTCAATTTGTGCCATCAGTGTTGTGTTGGTGAGAGAAGTGGATAATTACCCCCATCCAGTGTACTACATCAGTAAAATTTTGATAGATGCAGAAAGGCGTTATTTGAAACTCGAAAAGTTAGCATTAGCCCTGGTAATAGCTGCAAGAAAGATGAGGCCTTATTTCCAGGCTCATCCTATCGTCGTCCGGACTTCTTTTCCCTTGAAGAATGTCCTCGAAAAGGCAGATATTTCAAGTAGGATGACTAACTGGTCAGTAGAATTGGGGGATTTCGACATAGATTTTGCTCCTCGAACAGCAGTCAAGGCCCAAGCTGTGGCTGATTTTTTGGTTGAATTTCACTCCGATAGAGATTCGGAGTAGGCTACTGAGATGAAAGATAAAAAGGTCTGGGTCGTCCGGACGGATGGTGGATCCAGCACTATGGGATGTGGTGCAGGGGTGTGCTTGACTTCTCCATATGGTGACAAAATGTACCAGGCTATATGTTTTGCTTTCAGGGCATCCAATAATGAGTCCGAGTACGAAGCGGCTATAGCTGGTTTAAATTTAGCCTATATTTGTGGGGCTAAGAGGGTCAAGCTACTAAGTGACTCCCAGCTTCTTATCCACTATACCCAGGGTCAATCTGAGGCTAAAAAGGAGCAGCTTGTGAAGTATTTACTCTTTCTTAAGAATGAAGCACTCAAGTTTAAAAGCATTATTTATGAGCATATACCCCGGACAGAAAACGAGTTGGCAGATTCATTGGCAACCATAGCATACACGGATTCATATCCATGGATCCATATGCTAGAGAGCCCCTCCATTCAACTTAATATGGGTAAAGAAGAAGAAATGTTTGAAGTACAGATGAAACAACCTCAGGATTAGAGATTTCCTCTCCTGCAATACCTCTCCGACGGCATCGTGCCTCCGGATAAATCACTAGCAAGAAAACTGAAACACAAGGCTCGTGGTTTTATCATACTGAGAGACATTCTGTATAAAAAGTCGTACAGTAAACCTCTTCTGCGCTTTTTGGGGGATGATGAGTCTCAGGTAGTTCTCTCCGAATTGCATGATGGTGAGGGGTCAGCTCATTGTGGATTCAGGGCTTTAACAAGGAGAGTTTTATTGGCTGGTTACTACTGGCCATCCATCATGCATGATGCTAAAGAACTGGTGAGAAGGTGTGACCTATGCCAGAGATACAGCAATGAAATTCATGTCCCATCCATTCCTTTAGAGTCAATCTCTGAGCCTATACCTTTTGCTCGTTGGGGGTTGGATTTAGTGGGGCCTCTCCCGATGGCGTCCGGAGGGCGCAAAACTATAATTGTTGTTATAGATTACTTTTCGAAGTGGATTGAAGCAGCCCCTCTAGCAGGAACAACGTCAAAAGCTGTCATAAAATTCATTCTATCCAACATCTGTTGCAGATTTGGTGTCCAACAAAAGATAACAACGGACAATGGGCCACAGTTCGACAATAGGGAAATGGAGAGTTTTTGTGCCTCAAGGGGTATACAACATTGTTTCTCTTCACCTTTCCACCCACAAGAAAATGGTCAAGTTGAAGTGGCTAACAGAACTATATTGTCCGGTTTAAAGAAGAATTTGGAAGGGGCTGCTGGGAAGTGGCCTAGCTATTTACCAGAAGTTTTGTGGGCCTACCGGACAACACCTGGGGCTGCAACACAAGAGTCACCCTTTGCTTTGGTCTATGTGATGGATGCAATAGCTCCCATAGAAGCAACTCTCCCATCATTTCGTGTTCATAACTTCTCCGAATGCGCTAACGAAGTAGCAATCAGAAGTCAGCTCGACCTAATAGAAGAAAGACGAGTTAAAGCTCACCTTAGAGCTGCACACTATCAGGGTTTAATGAGGAGCAGATTTGCTTCTAGAGTTAAAAGAAGAGATTTTCAACCGGGGGACAAGGTATTGAGGAAAGTCTTCTTACATACTAAAGAAAAGATGCTCGGAAAATTGGCCCCAACTTGGGAAGGACCTTATACGGTTGTTGAAAGGCTTAAACCTGGAACATATTGGCTAGAAGACAAGGATAGAAGAGTTTTGACCCACCCTTGGAATATCGAACATCTCCGGATATACTTGGAGTAGCATTTGTATAAATATTTACTTGTTTAAACATCCATGTAAATATTTGGGGGCATATTCTTTCCTCCCTGGTGGCACGGGGAGGTTTTAATGAGGTGTCCGGGCTTTTAAATAAAATTTGATGCCTTCTTGAAAATTTTCTGAAGTGTTTTAATTTTGTCTTTTGTCACACCATCTGGATTGAAATAAAAGAGTGATGACCACTTAAACATTCGTCATCGGAGAATTTAAACACTCTCACTATGAAATAACTAAGGGCTATTTAAACTCTAGCCATCAAAATTGGAACAAACTATGAAAGAAGGTGAGAATGGTGCAAAACAAGGATATTCATTAAAATAACTTAAGTGCCTTGGCCTTCCAAGGACTTTCGAATTGTCAAAACAGAGTAAATGATCTATCCGGTCAGATACCGGACACACTTACAAAAAGAGTGCCTTGGCCTTCCAAGGACTTTAGTTCAGATAATATGAAAAGTAAAAAGTAATTCGTAGATTAAGGTTGAGCCTTTTGAAGATGGCTCAGCTTCATCTACCTTCTTCTTCCCCTTAGGATCATCTTTCTCTTCGTTTGGGCTCTCCCCGGTGTTTTCTTCGTCATCGGATGAGGATGCACTAGAGAAGCCAAACCGGTCGCCTTCGGCCATTGTGTGATATGGGAGGTCTTCAACCTCCACGTGAAGCCATAAATCCCCTAGGTTCCTCTTCCGAAACTTCTCATGGAAGAGCAAGACCATGTCTGATCTCACCTTGGCATACATTTGCTCTTGAGTGTCGATCACGTTGTTGGCATAAGCATCGATCTTGGCTTGGATTTTGGCCTCCTGCTCCCTTAGCAAACCAGCTTTCTCCTCGGCAGCTTTGGATACTGTATTCTCAAGTGCAATTTTGTCACTGGTTAAGTTGGTGATAATTTGGTCCTTGGCCTTGGTCTCCTCTTTTGAGGTGGCAAGATCTTTCTCCAGTCCGGTCAGCTTCTCCCGGAGCTCTATGATAGTGTTCTCTAGTGTGGTGACTTTTGTGGTACTCACCTCTTGGTTTCTCTTCAACTCTTCGTTTTCTTCCTTTAGAGTGGCAGCATTCAAAGTGGCAGTAAGAAGATCGTCAGACAGCCTCTCTTTGCTAGACTTGAGGTCTTTGATAATGTCTGCCTGATTTCGAACTTGCTTCTCCAACGCAAGCACCGGTTGAACATTGCTTAACAAAGAGTGAGTTATAACATCCTTTTCACTTGAAACAGTAAAGGTCTTACCATTAAAAGTGACTGAGTTTGAAGTGCTCGGAGGAAGATAAGGCCCGACAAAATCATCTCTGGGAAGATTCATGAAATACTCACCAAGCCCACCAAGACCAGTGATGTCCACACCATCAATGCTAAGATCTCCCCATTCGACCTCATCGGTTTGGAAGTCGCCAGGTATCTCCTCTGCTTGTGTTGGGTCAGTGGGGTCAACCTGGGGGAGAGGCTCCAGAGGTCGGAGAGAGAGTTTGTCACCCTTAGAGGTCTTTTTCTTCTTGGCCTCCCTATCTTTGCTCTCAGCTCCCCGTTTGCGATCTCTCTTGGAAGCCCTTGGAGGATTTGGGGAGTGAACCTCTTGCCTAACACTCTCCTGCTCTACCGCTGCCAAGAGAGCAGCATCAATTTGACTGGGGGCTGGCCCCTCCGGATGCGTTGGAACATCCTCCTCTACTTCAGCAGGGTTAGCTCCACCCATAACTTTCTTTCCTTTATTTTTTCCCTTCATCTTACTCGGGGCCTTGGCCCGGCCTGGCAAGTAAAGTGTCTCGTCCGGCTCATGCGTCCTCTTGAGCACTACATCCGGAGGAGGCTGGGTGGTGAGTTCCTCCCAAGTTAAGTTTCTCCGACCTGTGGTGTTCCACAGATGAGACCTTGCTAAGTTGCCCCCCGTGAAAGCAGCATGGAACCGGTTCCCCCACTTCTCAGCAGCCCAAGCATTGATCTTGGTGCAAGTGGTCTGCCCGGTTTTCAAGTGGTCACTAAAGTCCTTGGGCAGTTCTGCTAAGGCAAAGATAAAACCAATTAGATTAAACAGACTTGATTTAAAAAACAAAAATAAACAAAAATAAAGTAGGAAACTTACGGTCACTCTTCCACCTGCTTGTGAGAAGACTTGGGTTGACTCCGGACTTGATTTTCTTCCCATTTTCCCAAGCACCACTAACAAACAGAAACTGGGTCCTCCAATTCCTCTCCGACTCTAGCAAGTCATCCACAGCTTTGAAATTATCCCCCATATTGAAATGGTAGAAGGGGATGTGGTGGTTTTTGCAAAGACTGGCCACAGCAGCAAACTCCTCCATTGGCAGAGGAATCCCGGAGAGCCTCGAAGCCATGATGCAGGACATGAGGGTGTACCAGGCATTGGGGCTCAACTGGCTCGGACAGAGCTTTATCAGATGGAAGTACCTGACAATTTTTGGGAGTTTCTGGGTTTATGGGGATCCTTATCTTCACGTTCTCCGGAATTCCCCACTTCGTACGCATCCGGCCCTGTTCACCTGTGTGGATGAATGCGTAGTTAATATTTTATAGGGCGAGGAGGTACTTGACATTGACCTTGTGAAAACAAGGCCCCATCCTTCCTTCAAGACTCTCCGGCAGATCCGGATGCCTAAAGCACAACTTCTCTTTGCCTTTATCTTTTTTGGCAACAACAGCACTACTGGTCTGTCCGGAAGGCTCAGACTCGAATGGAGCCTCTTCGATAGAGTCCTCCATTACTTCCTCCATGATCGATGAGGTATTTTCAGTAGCAGTGGCAAGGGGAGGGTTTAGATTTGGCTCAGCCTGGTCTCCGGACTGCTGAGCTTCAGTGTTTCCTTGGTTTCTGGCCTCCGGTTGGGGCTCTGGTGCAGATGTTTCTCTTTGAAGACTTGGACTACTACCATCCGGACCGGACAGTCTGTCCTTGGGAGCTCTGATGGGCACTTCTGACCCAATGCTGCTGTCCTTGGCACCCGATTTTGAAGGAGTGCTCTTAGAGGCCTGACCCTTGACCAGCCGGCCTTTTCTCCTGTCAACTAATTTTTGAAGGGAGGTTTCAGTGTCTGACCCTATAGCTAAGAAGGGGGAGGGTTTTTTGAAGCTGGTAACAGTTACACCTGGCTCAACAACAGGTTCCGATTCTTGAACCGAAGAACCTGAGATAATGGGGGAGAGGTTGGTTTGAAATAACCTTTTCGGCTTGATGCCTTTTGAGGAAGAAGAACCTTGATCTGATTCTGTGGCTGAAGTCACTGGCTTGTCGATGGGCGAAACGGGTAATCCTGCTGCAATGCACCTTTCCCTTTCGACCTTTTGCGCCTTTTCTAGTTCAGAGAGGTTGAGCCACCCACCTTTGATCAAAGCGTTCCTCGCTGTAAACATAAACAATCTGGGTAAAGGTTTGTTTGGAGAGAAAAAGCTTTAAGAAGTTGCAGAGTAAAAATGAGAGTGATGGTGAAAGAGTAGAAAGTGTTTTAATTATAGTAAATCTGAAAAAGGAGTTTGATTCCTAGGAGAATTCGAAAAGATTGGTAATGATTAAAGACGACGCTGATGTCACCATCTTTAATAAAGAGGTTGCTTTTCGAAGAACGTGGGTTTGAAATTCAAGGTGAAAAAACTGCTGAAGCAACCAACCAGAAAGCGACACGTGTTCCATAAACTCTGGCAAAAAAACTGTTTGGATTCACAAAGCTTTATCAGTCCGGATAAAGCCATAGCCCAAGTTGAGAGACCTGTCCGGAAAAAACTACCCCTGACATCGGACTGTTTTTCAGGTTTTTAACAAAAGTATTTGAACAAACACCTAAAAAAGAGGCTCCTGATGAGTCCGAATTCTGCTTACTCCCCGGACAGGGACAGATCGGACCAAGGCCTCTGGACCGGACAGGCCACTTCGAACACTTAGCCCATTGGACTGTTCGAACTATGACAAAAGTACTAAAAAACCTAAACACTTCTTGACTAAGCTACTTGCTCTCCTACTAAGAGCTCATGGGTCTTTAAACATGACCCGGGTCCATTAAACATGACCCGAAAACCCATAAAGCCCAAATGTAAGGGTATAAATACCCAACCACCTGCATTAAATGTGGGTAATGAAAATTAAATACAACCGGGCTGCTTTATTCTCCCTCTACTTTCTACTCTAAATATTAAACACCCATATACTTCCACAAAACTCCGAACAAATTACAAATTTACCCTCAAACGATAATTAACCTCACCAATGTTGATACAAAGCCAAGAGTTAGTGCCATTAAGGGTGAGTTATTTGTTGATCTGACATTGTACCGCAGCCTTGCTGGTACACTCCAATATCTTATATTTACCCAGTTGGATATCTCTTACGTTGTCCAACAGATTTGTCTACATATGCATGATCCTCGGGACGAACATACGAATGCTTTAAAGCAAATCATATGGTATATTTAACGAACTCTACATCATGGATTACATCTCTTTCCTTTTTTCATTACATCGTTTGTCTCATGTACTAATGCTGATTAGGGAGGGTGTCCGGAGATTGTGTCTTCGTGGGTGACACCTTGATCTCATGGTCATCAAAATGTTAACCTATTCTTTCTCGATCTAGTGCAGAAGCTGAATACAGAGGGGTAACAAATGTTTTTTTTTAGTCTTGTTGGCTGCATAATCTTCTTATGGAACTCTGCTGTCTCATATGTAAAGCTACATTGTTGTATTGTGATAACGTGAGTGTTATTTATCTTTTGGGAAATCTCGTCCAACACCGGTGCACGAAGTATATTGAGATGCATATCCATTTGTTCGAGAAAAAGTGGCGCAAGGTGCAGCCCAGCTTTGTCACGTGCCTTTTAGGTACCAAGTTGCCAATATTTTCACAAAATGGTTGCCTATTGTCTTATACGACAATTTTCGGACCAACTCAATGTTCGTGAACCTCCATTTTTTTATTACAAATGAGTGATAAAATACAAAATATTTGTATATATTTAGTATATCTTATTGCTTAATTAGTACCTATTTAAATTGTAGCCTAATTAGTAGCTGCCTAAATTATAACCTAATTAGTAGCTAATGACTTTGTGTGTATATATATCGTTTTGTTAATGAGTAAGACACGAAATTATATTCTTTCAGCATCAACTATGAAAAAAATGTATATGTACGGCGAAAGAAATCTCGACAACCATCTGAAAAAACGATTTAATGATAAAAAAACTAATCGTAACCTGAAGAGGTGACAGAAAACCAACATTGTGTTAGAAATAGGGGCCGGTCAAATCAAATTTAAAACTTATTCGAGAAAAAACATAATAGTGAATTGGAAAATAAAAACATGGGATGAGACAACTGCGATAAACCGTAATGTTTGAAAACCAAAGATTTTGGTTTTGATGCGATCGGTTATGTTAAAATACTATTTGAGTGGGAAAAATCTGGGATTTGGCATTAAAAACAATTACCCTTAAAATTAAAAAATAACAAAAAAATCACATATTAAGAATGACGCTAGCTCTTTGAAAAAAAGATATCATACATTATTTTAAAAATAAAAAGAATGGCGGTTTTACTAAAACATTAAGTTGGAGAAAAAAGTGACGACTCTTTAGGATTTTCTAAAAAGATAACGAATACTTTAAGGGTTTCGCTAAACCATTCCATGAAATACTATAAGTGGTTCTAGAAAAAAAAATCTTTTATTTTTGTAGTGTTTTACTATTTTATCCTTTTGACCAAACAAAAATTGATTTTTTTATTGATTGTAGTTAGCTTGGTAGCTCAAACACAAAATTAGACAACCAAACTTCTTACTCATATACTACATCCAAGTTTTTTTAACAAAATTTGAAAAAAAAAACATTGTTGAATTTGTTTTTGACATTTTCATTGAAAAACCATATATCTTTGACATTAACAAAAAAAGAATTAAAAATTGAAAGGTTGAAGAAACCCATGACTAAATTTGAAGTACTAATGAACTAATGTGTTGTTTGGTACTAGATTTCAAGTTTATATGGAATCTTCGATTTTCTGATTTTACTGGAACGACATCAGCAGTGATATGCTTCGACACTGCTAGCGTCAGTACACACCACCGACGGTGGAATTCCATTTCTCCGGCGGTGGAATTCCACTACATCGCCAATTTTACTCCACAACGATTGCTAGGTAAGGTTACGCTACCGCCGGTGTAGCGTAACGACACGGGCGGTGTATTTTTAGTCATACGAATTAATACAAATTATTTATCTAGTGTGCACGTGTCCAATTTTTCTTTGCCTAATTCGATTATACTATCTTGGCCTACATCGGGGTGCGTGATAGGTGTCGCAAGTAGATTGGTTAAGAGGATTACGATATCCACAATTTACATGTGTCCAATATTGATAGGCTTATATCGATTACGCTATCCATGCCTAAAATATCAATAAAATATGAAGTTAATTATTATAAGCTCATAATCTAAAAAACTCACAGGCATGGGTGATGTGAATTGGAATGTGTGATATGGAAGTAGGATTTTAAGGACTAAATTGTAAATAATGTAAATTTAAGGGATGAACGGTAAATAATGAAAGTCTTAGAGAACAATTAAGACTATGTAATATTTTTAAAGACTAATAGTAATTAGTCCTCTTTTGTAACTGATTTCAGTTTAAGGCTAAGTCTTGGCTCCTCTATATAAAAGGGCAAGACTAACCTAATAAATGGGTTTAACACTTTTTCTACTGAACTCATTTGTACTTAGACTTTCTCTCTCTAAAAACTTTCTATAACAATCTCCCAAGGCAACATTCTTAATATCTGAACTCACCAAATTGGCGACTCCGTTTGGGACATAATTAAGAATTAATGACTTTATTTGTTCGAATTTGATAGATCTTGCTGTGTTTTTTGTTCAAATCTTATAAAATAAATCCCGAAAACAATCATTCGCTTCGATCGATGATGGAAACTTTAAAAGATGATTTGCAAAGAGACGAAAATAGGCTGGATGGATCGTCTCCGATCCAAACTCAATCAGACATTGAGATGCGTATAAATCATATTTTAGACAAAATAAATGCGTTAAATGAAAAGTATGAACAACGAGAACAAGAAATTCAATCGGCGAAACTCAAATCCGAGGTGAGACAAGAGAATGAAAAGACTGATATGGGAGATCCATCTGATTGGGCTTGTGCCGAATGACGAGCTAAAAGTGAACATAAAAAAACGTGTTTCGTATCTCCTGAAGAACGGTATTCCTCTCGCAACGGGGAAAAAGACAAGAAAAAATATATAACTTCTAGTTATGAAGAGGTAGAAAGTTGTGCTTCAGGTTTTAAAAGATACAGAGGTTCTTCAAAAGAGGAATCAGACAGAGAGAAATCGAGGAAGCATAAAAAGGAAAACAAATCTAAAAGGGACAATGTACCTCGTTGTAAATGGTGTGACGGAAACACTTTGAATGAGTATGCCGAGAATGATACAAATCTGTATGAGGTAATGGAACATATGATCAATTTGTGCAAGGTGTCGATTGGAGAAATTCTTCATTGACAAGTGAAATTCGCTCTATAACGCTTCTGAAGCGTTTTGACATTACCAAAGTGGAAAATTTGAATGGGATGCAAGATCCTGATGATCCAATCAAACAATTTAAGAACTATATGATGAACTTTGAAGATGATCACCGGCTGGTGTGTCGTGCATTTTCGCAGACTTTCAAGGGAACGACTTTGAAGTGGTATAATCGGATTCCGAGGGGGTCCATTTCAAATTTTAGGGATTTTTATACTGATTTTCGAAAGCACTTTGTGGGGAGTAAAGAAATAAGGGCAAATGAAGATACCATTATCCATTGCAAGTAGGCACCTGGAGAAAAATTGAAGGATTATATGAAGATATTCGTTTTGACCAAAGCAAGTTTGGACAACTATGAAGAGAATCTGGTGATGGCAGCTTTTTTCCAGGGATTATTACCGGGGGATCTGGCCAATGAAACTACGAAGAGAAGAGCCTTAACTTTTGGAGCTTTGATGACTCAAGTTGAGGATCAGATTAAAGTCGAGGAGTCGATTAGAGTCTGAGGAGGACCGATTAGCACTCCAAAAAATTCGAGTCAGGCGGCCAATAACCAAGGGCAGGCCTCCAATAGAAATGGTAATCAGCATACAAGACAAAATAATAACAACCTGCCTCCTCAGAGTGGTGGATATTCAAATCATGATCCATCTTACAACCATAACAGGCCAAGGCCAAATAAATGGGTGAAACCAGAGAATTATGCTGATGTGACAGAGAATGTAGCTGTGATTTGGGATAAGATCACGAGCTTTGTAAATTTTAGGAAGCCAGGTCTAATTAGTAGGCCAATGGAGGAAAGGAACAACAAATATTGCAGATATCATGAGGATATCGGGCATGATACAAATTACTGCATTGCTCTGAAAAAAGAGGTTCAAACTTTGATCGAAAATGGGAAGCTCCTGACTTATGTAAAGTTGCAAGGGAGCGGTTCGAAAAATAATGTTGCATCAAATTCGAAGGCTACGCCAGCTGAGAATTTGATGATTTTAGATTCAAAAGTTGAACCATTTGATATTTCTTCTGAATAGGTGGAGAAGGATCCAAACATGTTGCTTTTGATGGCAGTCGAAGAGCCCATAAAAAAGGGGCATGTGCGAGATTTATGTAAACTCTTTGAGTTATTAGCCATTTTCAGAGGCGATTCGATGATTGTAAATTCAGATAGTTTGAGGAAGAGACATGTTTTCAATCTGACAACTCAAATTGAAGGGAAAATGTCTACACATTTGTATGGAAAAAAAGACTATTTCTTTTATTTTATTTGATGAGGATAATCTGCGAGGTACATCAAGGCCGCATGAAGATGGTGTGGTTATCGGAGCAGAGGTGGCTGGCGTCGAAATTTGACGTGTGCTTATTGACACTGGCAGTTCTGCTAATGTCCTTTTAAGTCAACCTATGATAGAATGACAAATCCACCTCGGATTTCTCAATTAGATTAGAAAATTATAGGCTTTACGGGTGTAACAGCTCATGTTGTTAAGAAATTTGAGGGAGAAGTAAGTTTGGGAAAAGGACCATTTATTAAGAAGGTCCATGTGATTTTTATGGTGGTGGACTGTCCCACGAGTTACAATGCTATTTTTAGAAGGTCGTGGCTTTCTAGAATGAGGTTGTATCAACAGTTCACCAATGTTTCAAGTATGTGATTGGAGATGGGATTGGGGTCGTTCGAGGTGGTCAAAAGGTAGCTAGGAAATGTTATGTCACTGCACTCTGGATCCGAGGATCCAGCAGTGGGGATTTAATGTATGAATAGCAGTTAGAAGGGGTGCCCTCAGATATAGAAGAAAGGGGTGATGATCTGAGGGAAACCCCAGGGTCTTTAACAGTAATTGAAGAAATTGAGGAGTTTACTTTTTGAGAAGGAAGGGTGCTTCGAATTGGAACTTTATTGACCCCGCTCTTACGTCAATACTGTTAGATTTTTTATCTCATAATTTGGATGTTTTCGCTTGGAAGACAGAGGTTGTAACAGGAGTACCAATTCAGGTGATCCGTCACAGCTTGGCTATTGATCTGAAGGTGAAGCCAGTAATTTAGAAAAAAAGAGCATTTTCCTCGAAAAAAACAGAAGAAATTGTTGCCGAAGTGGATCTATTATCTAAGGTCGGACACATAAGGGAGTCACAATATCATTTGTGGACGACAAATCCGGTAGTGGTAAAAAAGAAGAATAGGGTATAGAGAATGTGCGTGGATTTTACAAATTTAAATCGAGCTTGTCCCAAAGATCCATTTTATGCTCGTCGAATAGATCTGCTGATTGATTCTACCTTAGGAAATAAATTTTTAACTTTCATAGACGTTTTTGCAGGATCCAAAAGATCAAGAATGCACAACTTTCATAACTGATAGGGGCTTGCACTGTTATAGGGTTATGCCTTTTAGATTAAAAAATGTTGGAGCCACTTATCAAAGGTTGATGAATAAAGCTTTTGCTACTCATATCGGAAGAAACATAGAGGTATATATAGACGATATGGTGGTAAAAAGTTCAAAGGGTGAAGTGCATCTTGATGACTTAGAGGAAGTATTTTTGAATTTAAGGGCAATCAGGTTCAAGTTAAATCCTAAAAAATATACCTTCAGAGTTCGGTCAAGGAAGTTTTTGGGTTTTGTCATCAGTAAAAAAGAAAAAGAAGTTGACCCAAAATAGTTAAAGGCCTTGATAACAAAAAATTCACCTCGGTCTATCAAAGAAGTGCAAATTCCGACAAAAAGGTTAACAGCACTTAACCGATTTATTTCTAGATTTTATGCAAATGCTTTCCTTTTTTTCAAGTTTTACAAGGACCAATCAGGTTTGGACGGACATCGAAATGTGAGACAGCGTTCACAAATATAAAAATTTGGTTATCATCACCAGAAATATTGTTAAAACCTCGAAATGGGGGGAAACTCAATTTGCACATTGCGGTATCAGATTTTTCACTAAGTGCAGTGTTAATCAGTGAAGATTCAGGAGTTCTGAAGCCGGTGTACTACATCACTAAACGTTTAGTGGCAGCAGAAAAGAAATATTTGAAATTAGAAAAATTGGCATTAGCACTGGTGATTGCTGCTAGGAAGATGCATCCATATTTTCAAGCTCACACTATTGAAGTCCGAACTTTGTTCCCTTTGAAAAATGTTTTACAACGACCTGACATTTCGGGGAGAATGATCAAGTGGTCAGTGGATTTGAGGGACTATGATATTTTGTTCACACCTCGAACAACAATAAAGGCACAGTATTGGCAGATTTTTTTGTTGAATTCCATTCGAGCAGATCGGATGTGGAAGAGAATAAAGAAGACGCACAAGTAAATTCGAGGTGGGTTGTCCGAACAGATGGAGGATCAAGTGTTTCAAGGTGAAGTGTTGGGGTTTAGTTAATAGCTCAAACTGGGGAGATGATGATTTAATCTATTAAATTTGGTTTTCATGCTTCAAACAATGAAGCTAAATACGAAGCTGCTTTGGCAGGTTTAAGATTGGCAAAACATTGTAGGGCAACTTCAGTACGCTTGGAAACGGATTCTCAGTTGTTAGCAAATCAAGTATCTCGATTTTCTGAAGCAAGAAAGGATCGTTTGATTTTATATCTTCAAGAACTTCAGAATTTAATGATTCTGTTTGATATTGTTGTTGTGGAATATATTGGTCGAGAGAGTAACATGGTTGTTGATTCTTTAAGAAATATCGCTTATAAGGAAGAATATCCTTGGATTTTGCTACAAGAAAATCCTTTAATTGTTACTCAATATAATCAGTGTGAATGCATAGAGGAGTTTTTTGTTACATCTGAAGTAATCTGAGGCTATTGGCGAGCAGATATTCTCAGTTTTTTTACTTAAAGAACATTACTAGATGATTCGAGGTTGGAAAAAAAATTGAGAAGTAAAGCCTTCATATATATATATATATATATATATATATATATATAGTGTTAGATGGAATATTGTATAAAAGGCATTGAGCATGCCATTATTACGATGTCTAGGCAAAGAAGAATCATAAGATGTGTTATCAGAATTGCATGATGGCGAGGGGTCAGCTCATTGTGGGTTTAAAGCTCTATCACGACAATTTTTACTTTGAGGATTCTACTGGTATACCATCACGAATGATGCTAAAACTTTAGTTCGAAGTTGTGATACTTGTCAAATATTTGCTAATGATATTCATAGGCCAGCAGTGCCACTTATGTCTATAAACGAGTTGGTTCCATTTGATAGATGGGGGATTGATCTGGTGGGTCATTTGTCGATGGCTACTGGAGGAAAATAAATGATAGTTGTAGTGGTGGATTATTTTACAAAGTGGGCCGAAGCAGAGCCACTATCAGGGATAAAGGCAAATGATGTGATCAAGTTTATTGTGAACAACATTTGTTGTCATTTTGGAGTTCCTCTGAGGATTAAACAGATAATGGCCCTCAATTTTATAACAAAGATATGGTTTCATTTTGCATGTCGAAAGGAATTTAGCAATTTTTTTCGACGCCTTTTTCATCCTCAAGCTAATGGACAAGTGGAAGTAACAAACAAAACAATTTTAGATGGATTGAAGAAGAATTTGACGGGGCAGTAGGAAAATGGCCAAATTATTTGCAAGAGGTGCTTTGGGCTTATCGGACAACTCCTATGGCGGATACAAAAGAGACTCATTTTGCTTTAGCATATAGGATGGATGCAGTCAGCCCCATAAAATCTAAGATGTCATCTTTTAGGATAAATCAATATTCTGAAAGATTCAATGATGAAGTTAGAAGGGAAAATTTAGATTTGATTGAGGAGAAAATAGTTCGAGCTCATTTGAATGTAATCCATTATCAAACTCTTATGAGGAATAGATATCATTCGAAGGTGAAAAGAAGAGAATTCAAAGAAGACGATAAGGTGTTGAGAAAAGTATTCATGCACACAAAGGAGAAAACCCTTGGAAAAATGGCTCTGAACTGGGAAGGGCCTTATATGGTTGTTGAAAGTATAAAGCTAGGGTCTTATCGTCATTGTGATTTCGAAGGGAGGATTTTTCAGCACCCATGGAATATACAACATTTGAAGATTTATTGGTAATATATTTGTCTTTGTAATTTGGAATTTTCACTTGAATGGCGCACTTTTTCCTACCCTGATTGGCCCAAGAAGGTTTTAACGAGGCGTTATGTACATATTCAATATTATCAATGAAATTCGTTTTTGACCAGTGGTTGTTTACATATGTTTGTTTAAAACTATCTTAACAACTTATCAAAGACTGATCATTTTTTAGGTTGGTTAAGAGTAGAATGTTCTGAAGTGTATATTATACTTTTCGAAGAAACAACCATTTTCGAGGTATTATGTTCAATGAACACATAACTGTTTTGTGAAGTGCAACGCTTAATAATACACTATATTTTTTTCAAAGTGTAACGTTCAACAGATATGCTACCAATAATTAGAAGTGCAACTATGTTCAACAACTTAACTAAGGTATTATATATTATGAGTTTCAAAGTACTTATCATATTTATTTTAGAATTGTTAACATCGAATAATATACGAAGATGATAAAAATGAAAAATAAGCAAAACATTTTTCGATTAGATTAATTCTTCGAAGTACAACAAACAAATTTCTAAATTGACAAAGTACAAAAAGGGTATGTTTAAAGAGCAATACAATTAATCAAACGATCCATCTTCCTCGGATGATTCCTCCTCTGAAGATTATGAGTCGGGGATAGGATTGAAGTGTTCACTTGGACGCTTTTCGATGGGAATGTCATTCCAGAAACTTGTGAGGTTAATTTTCGGATAAGTAGCATGAAGTTCTCAAAGAAGAGTGATGGTTATTTCTTCTTTGCCATTGTTAATGGCAGCCAACATATCTTTCGACAACTCATCTTCGGCAGCAGCAACAACAGCTGCTTTTTCCTCCTCAAAATATTTCTTCAATTTGATTATCTCATCGGTCAACTCTTAATTTTTTTTCTTCGTTAAAAGTAAGAGAGTTTTGAAGACCTTCGGATTTGATTTATCAACAGCTAACTCATCAGTATGATCAGTTTTGAGTTTATTCATCTCTTGCTAATGAGAAGCAATTATTTATTCTTTTTCAGCAAATGTGTTGTTTGCAGATGATTTTTCATGAAGAGAGTGCCTCGAATAAGCTCAGTCCTTGCTAGTTCATACATGTGGAATTGTTTGACCACCTTTTATTGAAAATCTTCCCTTCACCGTTTTTATCTTCAGCAAGACCTTTGTAGCGGACCATGTCTTTGGCCAATTGCTTTAGATGGTCTTGAGAAGCTACAAATTGGGAAACAAGTGTTTTTGCTTCAGTATCGAGATCGGTAAACGGTTGAAGTGTAGCAACAATCACAGGATTTGGAGGAGGAGGAGGAATTTATGTTAAAGTAGGACAAGGAATCATATCTAAAGTTGTAGTTGGTACAGAGGGACAAATAATTTCTGGAGATGCTTCGATGGTTGTTGGTCTCCGAAAGTGATGTAAATGATTTTGAATATCTTGTAGAACAGGATCGTCTTCTCTAGCAAGATCTTGTGACTCGTTAAAATTAATGAAACTGTCAGGGTAAAAAATTTCACCATTTTGGTTCTCATCATTAGTATTGTCTTCGATGATTATCAAGGTGTCGTTATTAGCTGCTTGCTCCTCGACAGAAGGGTTTTGTTGATTTTCAGCAGTAATGATCATTCTTCATCGAATGAAGATGGTTTGTTTCTTTTTCTTTCCATGGGAAGTGGAAGAAGCTTTTTTTTTCTTCGAAGATGGTTCTCGATCTTTCCCTTCTGCGATGGGGGAAGGAGTCTGCTCTCCTTCTTTTTGTTTTCGAGGTTTAGGCTTTGATGAAGTTGAAGGGCTAGCACCAAATGTGCTAGCTGCTTTTTTTACTTTTCTTTTCTTTGTTAGCCTGTTTTTTTTTCTTTTTTGGTAGATGACTTCTGACCTGTTACGAATAGGGAGGAATACTTTGCAGTCAGGATGTAATATCCTTTTATAAGTTATTTTGGGATTGGCCTCTTCCATCAAATTTCGAGGAGGCAAGCCTCTTTCTGTGATCGGAAACAGATGGCTATTAAGGAAGTTGATCGACTCAAAGGCGGTGTGAAAAGCATTATTCCATTCTTTCTCGGCCCAGGCATCAAGTTTCTTGAAAATCTTCGTAGGTGCTGGTCGACGTATTGAATATCGCCTCAAAATTTCTCGAATTTAATGCAAGTAGATAATTAAAAAAGAAGAAAGACAATAGATGGAATTTAGGTCAAAGTCGAAGTACTTACGTTTGCTTCTCCAGATGAGATTCAACTTTGATAGGTTGGCATCAGAAATCTCTTTGCCATTCTCCTATGCTCCTAAGATGAAGATAAATTTTCGCTTCCAAAATTTATCAGCTTCCAAGAGGTCATCGATGATTTTTAAGTCATCCACTAGAGTGAGGTAGTAGAATGGGAGCTTTAAACCTTTCGATACTTGGGTTAAGGAGATGAAGTCTTTGATGCTGATTGGAATCTTGGATAACCGAGATTCCATTATCACTGACATAAGAGTGAACCACTGATTTGGTGTCACTTGAGTAGGGTATAGGTTAATAAGTTCGAAGTATTCCACGATCATGGATTCCAGTGGAAACCAAAGGCCCCAACTGATGATTTCGGGGTAGACAACCACCTCATCGTCTTTGCAGTCTAAAGGAGTTTCTCCTTCTTTAGGCAGTCGTACTATGATTTTATCTCCCATTCCCCATTTCTTTTTTTTTAATTCGAAGCTTATCTCTCTTTGTAATATATGTATTGAACCTTTTGCAACTGAATGATGTAGTTAGGCTCGAGATCTCTTAAATTTCTGCCTATAGCAACTCCTTAATTTTTCAGAAACAAATTCAGGCTCTTTTGTTTTTCGAGGCTTACGGGTTTTCTTATCTATGATAGTTTATGAATTCCCATCATTCGATTCAACTCCATGATCAGTTCTGGTAGCCTCATAATCAGCTTCATTGGCTCTTGATATTTCTTCTCTATTTCGGGAAGGATTTTATTGAGGCAATGGATTCTCAGTTTCTTGTGAAGGATTATTTGCTTGAAGAACTTCCTCAGTTATCTCTCTCCGAGGAGAAGCCTGAATAGTTGGATTCGAAGAGAAAGGAGTTGGGATGATTTCTGAGTCGTCTCCCATGGCTATAAAGGTTCTTCTTTTTCTGATTGGCGAAGGATGAGTTGAAAAGGCAGTATTTGGATTTTTTTAAAGAAGATTCGTTCGATTCTTTACTAATCAAATGAGAAACTTTAATTTGTGAAGAGGAAACTCGAGGTGTTTTAGGTGCTAGAACTTTGGAAGAAGGACGTTCTTCGGTTATTGGAGAAGGAGAGAAAACATGAATTTTGTTTGGATCAAAAATACCTTAGTAAGTTGTTTTAGTGGTTGTTCCAACGGGAGCGTCATTGATTACTCTGGCATCCTTATATTCTTCCGCTCTTTGAGTGATGCAAAAATATTCGTATGATCCGAAGACTAAGTTGTTGTTAGTTTGTGGAGATTTTGGTTTTTTGGGTACCTTAGTCTTGGAGTTTTAATTTCTTGAATTTTTTCTCATAAACCAGATGAAGATTGACCAGAGAAGATAAGTATTAAACGGAGAGTTTGAGTATCCTGATGAAGATATTGAAAAATATGAAGAACACGTTGAAGGTAGCCAAATATTTGAATTGTCTCTCAAGTGATTTTTGTTGTGAGAATGAAAAGTGAGGCTACTGATGAATTTATAGAAATATAGGAAGACATGTGAAGTGGAAAGGACTCTATGGTGATACGGCAGAATACAATGCGGTGAGAAAGTTAAGAGTTCGACATCTGTCAGACTAGTCATCTAGCTATGAGTGTAGTAGCTAGATAGGTATGATGGATTTGAACGGTAATATGAAACGGTTACATTTGTGAACACTTCTAGTGAAATTCGATGATTACGTTTTGAAGCTACTTTCATAATGATTCGATGATTACGGTTACATGATGACTGTTGGATTTGAAATTCTATTTATTTTTAACTTCGAATCTAAATCTGTTGTTGACTTCGAATTTGTATCTTCTGTTGATTTTTGAACTTCGAGTTTTGTACATGGTATGTGATTTTGAGTTTGTATCACAACGAATTATACGCCATACGGAAGAATTCAAAGATATTTTAGTTCTCATTCATTTACTGACATGAGAACTAGAGGTCTTCTGATATGGAAGTAGGATTTTAAGGACTATTTTGTAAATAATGTAAGTTTAAGGACTGGAGTGTAAATAATGGAAGTTCTAGAAAACAATTGAGACTATGTAATATTGTTAAAGATTAAAAGTAATTAGTCTTCTTTGGTAACTAATTTCAGTTTAAGGTTATGTCTTGACTCCCCTATATAAAAGGGCAATCATAACCTAATAAAGGGGTTGAACATTATTTGTACAGAAGTCATTTGCACTTAGACTCTCTCTCTAAAAACCCTTTGTCTTTTTCTCTATCTAGAATTTGCTTATAACAATTTCTTAAGGAAACATGCTTAATATCTGAACTCACCAATGTGCATGAAGACACGATTCTGATAAAGTAGTTGATTTCGTGAAATGCACGATGTTGGAAAAAACACTTGTTTTGTCGATGACGTGTTATGTATAATGTACTTCATGCACGAAATGAAAATAACATATTTCGGTTGTATGATGTCCCAAGTACGTAGACGTGAAGAAGTGGACGCCAGGTTAGATTGTTTAAAAATGGTTCTAAATATACATATTGC
The DNA here is from genome assembly GCA_036936605.1 of Limnanthes douglasii subsp. nivea. Classification (NCBI taxonomy): domain Eukaryota; kingdom Viridiplantae; phylum Streptophyta; class Magnoliopsida; order Brassicales; family Limnanthaceae; genus Limnanthes; species Limnanthes douglasii. The sequence goes on from JAUPFV010000001.1 coordinate 379,081,801, forward strand.
ATCACTCTTTATGAACTCGTAAGCAAAACACGTGATGTTTTAAACAATAAATATCAAAGCTTAATTACAAAAGATATGCTGGATAATGTGGTACAACAACTTCAAGAGAAAGTTCATGCTCAAGCCAATTGCGTACAAAAATCTTTCTCAAACTCTGATGGAAGTAGCAAAGAGGAAGGATATTCGTTCAAAAAAAAAGTTGGAACATGGATAAAAGTATTCATCATCGTAAACGCACCTCTTTCAACTAATATTACGTACGAATTATGTAATATTTTTGATTATGTGAACTAAATTATGTCTAATGTTATTGTAATAATCAATTTATTTTGTTCTCGCGTACTCACACATTATACACGTCGGTTGTAACACCACAAAATTGAATTTATTATATGTCATCTCGGTGGCATCCAAACCATTAAGTGGTAGCGCAGCTGAGCACCACCGATGTCACAATTTAACACTCTTAATGTATTAGCACATCGTTGGTGGGTGAATTTACAGCCTCTCGTGTTGAGTTACATCGGCAGTGTCGTAATTTAGCACCGTCAGTGCCATTTAACGTCTATCGTTTGTAATTTTACACTGGCGGTGTTCGAATTATATGCTGGTAGCTGATAACAATACTTTTGGTGCAGTGTTCACCAACAACAATACTTTTGGTGCAGTGTTTACCAACCGGTGCAGTGTTCACCAACCGCTAACGTGGCCTCTAAGCGACCGTGGTGCGAGATTAAACCGTTAAATATAATTAATTGAACTAACATAAAAACGAAAAAAACATGCATGCAATTAATTTAAAACCGATTTTTTTTTTATAAAACATTCATTTAACATCAACAAATTCAAAACAACACGATGAAAAAGAGTTTGACTACGAACAACAATTGCGGAATAAATACCATTATATTATGCAAACAAGATACAACACTGACAATATTGAGGTGCTCGAACACAATAGAAATATTAAGGAATAAAGAGTTGCAACAAACCTAAATATTTGTTTTCAACAGTCGGTCAAACTCCTCTGGTTGTTTTTGTTAAAGAGATTTTTTTTCACGTAAATTTAGAAACGGATCTTCATTTCCTTTAAGCTAAGATTTATTGATTTTTTAAAGATAACCTAGATATATCACAACCAATTTATGTCGAATGATTGGAGACCAAATATTGAAGTCGTAATTTTGTCCCAAAAATTTATAATTACTTTAGTGTTAAGAATTATTTAGTAATGAATTCAATTATTGGGTGGACTGCCAATCTGTACTATTATTTTATCATAAATAATGGTGTCAAGATCCTTGACCATCTTCTAAATTACCATAAAATTTAGAAAATAGAATTTATGTATGCTTTTGGAAATTAGAAGACCAAGATAAAATAAGATAAATAGCTTTTCTCTCGGGTTTGAACTTTAAAAAGTAATGCTTCAACTTTTTTCCTATTTTTATTATGATACTTTTATTGGACATTATTTTGAGATTGAATTAGGCTTCTTGTGGATAATTTCTATAGTTCTAGAGATTTCATATACGAGACAACTACCATATGCGCAAGCATAGTATATTGGGTTGAGCGAAACTACATAATGATGTATAGATCACTTCTTATATGTGAGAATTTTATTGTTAATCGCTTATGGACTAATATTTTAGTTATTGGTGGATACTGAATCTACATAAACCATGAAGATGTCGAGGCTGCTGATGAAAGGACTTCTCCCAAAAATAATTTTAAAGTTGTTGATACCTTTCAAAAATTAAAAGATGAGATGGTTAGTTGGCCAAATAGGTTGTAGTCATACGACATCCATTCCGGAAGGTTGTTGTGAAGTCTATTATAGTTAAAGTATAGGCTTCCAAAAGTGCCGAGAAGAAGATACGTGCTAAGACTTATGTTGCTTTTACTACGGGTTTAAAGGTTATTGAAGCCAAAAGCAAAATCGTTCAGCTCACCCCAATTTTATGTCGATGAAAAGAATAATTAATCCTTATGCCGAAAATATTATCATGTAAAGCCTTACTTTTGAATCTTCGGCTAACAAATCTGCAGGGTCCAAAATTCCAAAAAAGAGTGATATTGATTCGAGATAAACCATAAACTTACTTAAGCTAGAAGTAGTAGTTCGTCATTCTAACAGGAACGTGATGAAAATCTCACGTGTTCAAGTTCATAATATTACCTATGTGGCTCTAATTGCTTCAGAAAAAAGTAAGATTGGTAGAGCTAAATTTATTGCGATAAGAAAAATGAGGAGTTGGAAGTTATAAGTGATCTACCTACTGCTACCACCAAAGGAGGTGGGGATTGCTGAAGACAGAACCCAGACGGTGAAGAAAGTTTTATCCGTTAAAAAAAAGCTCCAATGTATGAAGTAAGGTTGAAGTCTGATCTCAATTTTTTGTGAGACAAATCATCCACTTAGGCTAATGTCTAGGTTACTTATTAGTTGGCGTAGATTGTTAGTAAAAATATATTAGAAATACGGACGAAGGGATCATTTGATGCAATAAGGTTAAAGTTTTAAGTTGGATCAAGTTTGAAAAGTAATAAGGCGAGTAAAAAAAATTATAGGTTTTGTTTCCTCTACAAAGTCATAGTCAAAAAACGTAGATGGGGGTTGAAGAATGACTTTGTCATTGGGTGGAGGCTAGAAATAAAAGGCTTTAGAATCTTTAGTTGTGTCAGTTGAGGATTCTAAACGTGCTGACGGTTTGATTGTTGTTGATGAGAATCCAAAGTCCTAAGATGTATCAAGCAGTGGTGTGTTAAGGCCAACAACTGAGGCTACATCTTTGATAACTGAAAGCTCTAAGCAATAAGAATCAAACATTTCTTACCTCATAGTTTTTGTAAGATTCTTTGCTACAAGCGAAATTTTGATATGTTAAATAATGGGTCTCGTACTGTGTATATGGCTGGGGTGGCTCCACCACTCATCTTTGTTGTTGGAGAAATTTCATGAAGTTGTGAACCAATCTAACATTTCGATCACCAATAGAAAATCACTAAGCCAGCTTTTCGTGTAGATTTGGCCAAAAGGTAGCTGAACTTTGTAGTAGAGGTAAACTTCATCCTCCCTTTGTAGTTTTTTATTGTATGACGAATATTTTTTATATTTATTTGCATGTTTGTTATAGACATTTTTAAATGCCTCAAAGATGCTACATCAAACATGTAAATGTCTTACTTCTTTTATATATGACATAGGATATTTGAAGATAATACAAAGCTAAAGGAAGCCCTTCAAGAAAAACTAAATGCCAAAAAAATGTAAGGCTGAGTTTCAAGATAAGATAATGGGGAAGAGCTATTAAGATCTAAAGTACACATAAAGATTAACGTTCTAACATGTGTTATTTAATGCTATCACTCAGCAATACTTGTCATATTGTAGCTTTGGAGGTTATCACCACACGTTGACTCTTGTCCATGCCAAAGTTATTTCTTCATTCCACAATAAGTTAAATTATTCTAATGTTAAATTAGAATAAGTACAACAGTTTCGGGAGGCTAAGCAGATAATAGCTCAATTTGAAAAAAAAAGTTGTGAGTACATCGAGAAATGACATTATCGCAAAATAAGAAGTTGGAATATATTTTGGTGGCTAAATATGATGAAAGGCCTAAAATATAGGCTAATTTTAAAGAATAAATATTTGAAGGAGCCTAATATGTTTCTCACAAATCTCAAACAAAAAAACATGTACTTTTGTTCCATGCAGAATATTTACACATCAAATTAATGTATTTTTATTTTATTTTTTATCATAAAAAACACTTCATAATATGGTATTCTATTATTTCAATTGGAGTGATCAATTCTAAAGGTAGACATCGTATAAGGACCACAAAGATCCTTGTTTGGATTATGTTTGAAATTAACCAAAATTTATTCGTTTGTTTATTTTTTAAATGGTACATGACTCTCTTTAGTACTACTTTCGAAAGATCATCTTATCATTTTTTGTTGAATAGAAGGGTATATGGAAACTTTGAGATTACTTGTAAATTATCTCAGGCTTAGATTTTGTTTTGTTTTTTCCTTGTTTAAATGACAGCCGAAGCTCCCTAAAATGTTGAAGAATACTTTTAGAATCATCTAAAACTTATCATTTATATTTTTTTTTATTTGTCCTTTAGATGATGAAGATTAATTTAAGAATTATCTAGGACATATCATTTATCTTTTGTTGTTTAGATGTGTTGAAGTTCTTTTAGGTTCTAAATACTACTTTTAGAATCATCTCAGACATATCATTTGTCTTTTGTTTTTAGATTTGTTGAAGCTCCAGTAGGTGTTGAAGATTACTTATAGATGATGTCATACTTTTCATTTGTCTTCTATTTTTTACGTGTGTTGAAGCTTCTTTAGGTGTTGAGGATTATTTTTGGAATCATCTTAGACTTATCATTTTTTTAGGTGTATCAAAGTTTCCTCAGGTTCTAAACACTACTTTTAAAATCGTCTCATACTTATCCTTTATAATAATTTTTAGGCGTGCTTGTTTATTGTGAGAGAATTTATAAGTCTCGGGGGCTTCACATTCATCCCTCTTCTTGTTTGATGATTTTTGCATTAAAATTGTTATATTGTGGTGTTGTAAAATAAATTGAGACTTCTATAATGGCAAGAATAAATATTTATTAAAGATGAACGTCACCTTAAAACCTTTTCGCACATTCAAGGAATGAAATATTACATCCCAAGTATAATAAATCCCTTACATAAGATTGGTGAGTATAGATTTTTCCTTAGGAAAATTGTTATAAGATAATTTAGAGAGAGAAATAGTTAGGGAGTTTTTAGAGAGAGAAATTTTAAGTACGAATGAGTTTAGTAGAAAAAGTATTCAACCCCTTTATTAGGTTAGCCTTGCCCTTTATATAGAGGAGCCAAGACTTAGCCTTAAAGTGAAATTGCCCTTATGTCCTTAACAATATTACATAGTCACGAATGTTCTTTAAAAAATATATTATTTATAATTTAAGGACTAAACTTACATTATTTACAGTTTAATCCTTAAATTTATATTATTTACAACTTAGTCCTTAAAATCCTACTTCCATATCAGAAGCCCGCCTAGTTCTCATGTCTGTAAATGAATGAGAACTAAAATGTCTTTGAATTCTTCTACATGTTATATCAGTTGTTATAATACAAGCTCGAAGTCTAAAAATCAATCGAAAAATATAAATTCGAACCAGCCTAAAACAGATACCAATTCGAAGCAACAAAAAATGATGTAACTTCAAAGCCAATAATTCTCCTCGAATCATTATGGAATTTTATCTTCAAAATGTAGTCATCGACCTTTATCAAAACCATATACAAATGTAACTGTTTCATATTACCGTTCGAATCCATCATGACAATATAGCTTCTAGACCCAAGCTAGATGCCTAGCCTGACAGATGTTGAGCTCCTAATCTTCTCACCGCTTTTGTATTCTGCCCTATCACCATCAGGATCCTTTTCACTTCACACGTCTTCTTTTCTTTCTATAAATTCAACAATAGCCTCACTTTTTATTCTCGCAACACAAATCACTTGAGAGAGAATTCAAACACTTGGCTACCTTTATCGCGTTCTTCATCTTTTCCAGCATCTTCATAAGAAAAAACCAAGCTTTCCGATCAATATTCATCTTCTTTGATCAACCTCCATCCGGTTTATGAGAAAAAACTTAAAAATAGAAAATCCAAGACTAAGATTCCCAAAAAACCTAAATCTTTAGAACCTAATGACAACTTAGTCTTCGTATCGTACAAATACTTTTGTAATACCCAGCGAACGGAGGAATATAAAGTTGTAGGATTAATCAATAGCGCTCATGTTGGAACAACCACCAAAACAACTTACTACGATAAATTCGATCCAACCAAAGTTTTTGCTTTCTCCCCTTCTCCGATAACCGAAGAGCGTCCCTCTACCAAAGTTCCAGTGCCTAAAACACCTCGAGTCTCTTCTTCCCAAATTAAAGTTTCTTATTTGATCAGTGAAGAATCTTCTTCAGGACCAATTTCAAATACTCCTTCTTCGACTTATCCTTCGATAATCAGAAAAAGAAGAACCTTTATAGCCATGGGAGACGACTCAGAAATCATCCAACTCCTCCCTCTTCGAATCCAACGATTCAAATATCTCCTCGGAGAGAGATAACTGAAGAAGTTCCCCCAGCATATAATCATTCACAAGAAATTGAGAATCTGTTGCCTCCTCAAAATCCTTCCCAAAATATAGAAGAAATATCTTGAGCCAATGAAACTGATTCTGAGGCTACTAGAACTGATCATGGAGCTAAATCCAATAATGGGAATTTAAAAACTAGCATAGATAAGAATACATATAAGCCTCAGAAAACAAAAGAACTTGGATTTGTTTCTGAAGAAGAAAGAGTTGCTATAGGCAGAAATATAAGAGATCCCGAGGCTAACTACATCATTCAGTTGAAAAAGGTTCGATACATATATTACAAAAAGAACCAAACTTCGGATTTAAAAAACAATGGAGGATGGGAAATAACATCACCGTTGGACTGCCTAAAGAAGGAGAAACTCCCTTAAACTGCAAAGACGATGAGTTGGTTGTCTACCCCAAAATCATCAATTGGGGTCTTCGGTTTGCGCTGGATCCCATGATTGTGTAATACTTCGAACTACTCGACCTGTGCCCCACTCAAGTAACATCGAGTGGTTTACTCTTATGTCAGTGATAATGGCATCTCGGTTATCCAAGATTTCAATCAAAATCAAAGACTTCATCTTCTTAACCCAACTATCGAAAGGTCGGAAGCTCCCCTTCTACTACCTTACTCTAGTTGATGACTTAAAAATCATTGACGATCCCTTGGAAGCTGATAAATTCTTGAAGCAAAAAATTTATCTTCATCTCGGGACCATAGGAAAATGGCAAAGATATTTCTGATGACAACCGATCAAAGTTAAATCTCATATAGAGAAGAAACTGTAAGTACTTCGAAAATTATATACTTTAAATTAAATTCTATTTATTATCTTTATTCTTCCTTAATTATCATGTGCATAATTATTCTAGAAATTTTGAGGCGATATTTAATACGCCGACTAGCAGCTAAGGAGATTTTCAAGAAACTTGACGCATGGGCCAAAAAAGAATGGAATAATGCTTTCCACACCACCTTTCAGCCGATAAATTTCCTTAATAGCCATTTGTCCGATCATAGAAGGAGGCTTGCCTCCTCAAAATTTGATGGAAGAGTCCAATCCCAAAATAGCATGTAAAAGAATATTACATCATGACTACAAAGTATTCCTCCCTATTCGCAACAGGTCAGAAAGTCATCTGCCAAAAAAGAAAAAGGAAAAGGCTAACAAGGAAAAGAAAAGTAAAAAGACAGCTAGCAAATCTGGTGCTAGCCCTTCAACTCCATCGAAACCAAAGCCTTAAAAACAAAAAATAGAGGTGCAGACCCTTTCACCCATCGAAGAAGGGAAAGATTAAGAACTGTCTTCGAAGAAAAAGAAAACCTTTTCCAGTTCCCATGGAAATAAAAAGAAACAAGACAAAATCACTGCGTATACGTTGGTCGATGAAGAAGGAATCTCTACTTTAGAAAATCGACAAAACCCCTCGGTCGAAGAGCAAACAGCTAATGACAACACCTTGATAATCACTCAAGACAGTGCTAATGATGAAAAACAAAGTGCTGAAAACTTCGATCCTGGCAGTTTCATTAATTTTGACAATACCCAAGTGCTTATTGGAGAAGAGGATCCTGTTCTTCAAGACATTGAAAATCATATGATGAATTTTGAGAGACCAACGCCTGTCAAAGCATCTCAAGAAATTATCTGTCTCTCTGTTCTAACCACAACTTTGGATATGATTCTTTGTCGTAGTTCAACAGAAACAGAAATTCCTTCTCCTCCTCCAAATCCTGCTATGGCTACTGCACTTCAACCATTTACCGATCTCAGCATTGCAGCAAAAGCACTTTCTTCCCAAATCGAAGCTTCTCAAGACCATTTGAAAAAATTGGCCAAAGACATGATCCACTACAAAGGTCTTGCTGAATATGAGAAAACATTAAGCGAAAATGTTCAGCGCAAGGTGGTCGACCAATTTCATATGTATAAATTAGCGAGGTATGAGCTTATTCGAGGCGCTCTCTGCATGAAAAATCATCTGCGGACAACACATTTTGCTGACAAAGAAGCACTGAGGACTTCACATAAAAAGGATATGAATAAGCTCAAAACTGATCATACTAATGAACTGGCTGTTGAAATATCTAAATCCAAAGAGTTGACCGATGAGATAACTAAATTGAAGAAATATTTCGAGGAGGAAAATATATGTTGGCTGCTATTAACAATGGAAAAGAAGAAACTGTCATCACCTTTCTTCGAGAACTTCATGCTACTTATCCGAAGATTAACCTCACAAGTTTTTGGAACGACATTCCCATCAAAAAGCGTCCAAGTGAAGCTTTCGATCCTATCCCCGACTCATCATCTTCAGAAGAAGAATCATCCGAGGAGGATGAGTAGTCTGAATAACTTCATCATTTTTTTTGTATTTGTCAGATTAGGAATTTGCTTTTTGTACTTCTAATAATTAATCTAATTGACAAACTGTTTCCTTACTTGTTATTTTTATTCTCTTCATATAGTATTCGATGCTAAAATTTTAAAATAAATATGATAAGTACTTTGAACTTTCAACGTATAATCAAAAACTATAAGCTTACCACCTCAAATACCTTAGTGAAGTTGATGAACATGGTTGCACTTCAAAACATTCAGTGCATTATTAAGTGTTTCACTTCGCAATAACTGTAATGTGTTTATTAAACCTGGTTGTTTCTTTGAAAAGTGTTATAAACACTTCAGAAACATTCTACTCTTAACTAACCTCAAAGATGATTAGTATTTGATAAGTTATTAAGATAGTTTTATTCAAACATGTATAAACAACCATTGGCCAAAAACGAATTTTATTGATAATATTGAATATATACACAGCACCTCGTTAAAACCTTCCTAGGCCAATAGGATATGAAATAGTGTGCCATTCGAAAGTGAAAATTCCAAAATACAAAGACAAATCTATTCCCAACAAAGCTTCAAGTGTTGTATATTTCATGGATGTTGAAGCATCCTCCCTTCGAAATCACAAAGACGATAAAACCTTGGCTTTATCCTTTCAACAACCATGTAGGGCCCTTCCCAGTTCGGAGCCATTTTGCCAAGGTTTTTCTCCTTTGTGTGCAAGAATACCTTTCTAAACACCTTATCACCTTCTTTAAATTCTCTTCTCTTCACCTTCGAATTATATCTATTCCTCGTAAGAGTTTGATAGTGGACTACATTTAAATGAGCTCGAACTATTTTCTCCTCAATCAAATCTAAGTTTGCCCTTCTAACTTCATCATTAGATCTTTTAAAATATTGATTTATCCTAAAGGATGACATCATATATTCTATAGGGCTAACTGCATCCATTCCATATGCCAAAGCAAAAGGAGTCTCTTTTATAGCTTCTCTATGAGTTGTCTGATAAGCCCAAACCACCTCTTGCAAATAATTTGGTTACTTTCTTGCTGTACCCATTAAATTCATCTTCAAGCCATCTAAAATTGTTCTGTTTGTTACCTTCACTTATCTGTTACCTTGAGGATGAAAAGGCGTCAAAAAACATTGTTGAATTCCTTTCGACGTGCAAACTGAAGCCATCTTTTTGTTATTAAACTGAGGGCCATTATTTGTTGTAATCCTCCGAGGAACTCCAAAAAAAATGTTGTTCACAATAAACTTGATCACATTTTTTGCCTTTGTTCCTGATAGCGGTTCTGCCTCGGCCCACTTTGTAAAATAATCCACCGCTACAATTATCATCTATCTTCCTCCAGAATCCATCAGCAAAGGACCCACCAGATCAATCTCCTATCTATCAAATGGAACCGCCTCGGTTATAGACATAAGCGGCACCGCTGGCCTGTGAATGGCATTAGCAAATCTCTGACAAATATCACAACTTCGAACTAAATTCTTAGCATCAATCATGATTGTAGGCCAATAGAACCCTGCAAGTAAAAATCGTCGTGATAGAGCTTTAAAACTGCAATGAGTTGAACCTTCACCATCATGCAAGTTTGATAACACCTCCTGTGATTCTTGCTTACCTAGACATCGTAATAATGGCCTACTCAATGCGTTTTTATACAATATTCCATCTAACACTATATATCCGAAGGCTTTGACTCTTAATTTTTTGGCCGACCTAGTATCATCTGGTAATGTTCCTTGAGTAAAAAAACTAAGAATATCTGCCCACCAATCACCTCGGATTATATCATCTGTAACAAAGAGTTCCTCTATGCATTCACACTGATTAGATTGAGTAACAATTGAACGATTTTCTTGTAACCAAAATCCAACGATATCTTTCCTTGTAAGCGAAATTTGTTATAGAATTAGCCATCATGTTACTCCCTCGACCAATATATTCCACAACAAAATTGTCAAACAGAAGCATTAACTTCCGAAGTTCCCGAAGATATAAAATCAAACGATCATTCCTTGCTTCGGAAAATCTAGATACCTGATTTTCTAACGACTGAGAATCCGTTTCCAAGCGTACTGATGTTGCTCCATAAATATTTCCCAATCTTAAACCTCCCAAAGCAACTTCGTATACAGTTTCATTGTTTGAACCATGAAAACAAAATTTAATAGATTGAATCATCGTTTCTCCAATTGGAGCTATTAATTGAACCCCAACATTGCACCCTGAAACACTAGACCCTCCATCTGTTCAGACAACCCACGTCAAATTTACTGGTTCATCTTCTTTACTCTCTTTCACATTTGATCGGCTCGAATGGAATTCAACAAATAAATCTGCCAATGCTTACGCCTTTATTGTTGTTCGAGGTGTAAACAAAATGTCATAGTCCCCTAACTCCACTGACGAATTGGTCATTCTCCCCGAAATATTAGGTCGTTGTACAACATGTTTCAAAGCGAATGAAGTTCGAGCTTCAATAGTATGAGCTTAAAAATATGGACGCGTCTTCCTAGCAGAATTTACGAGTGCTAATGCCAATTTTTCTAATTTCAAATATCTCTTTTCCGCTGCCACTAAACTTTTACTAATGTAGTACACCGACTTTGGAACTCTTGAATCTTCACTAATTAACATTGCGCTTAGTGCAAAATTCGATACCGCAATGTACAAAAAGCGTTTCTCCCCATTTCGAGGTTTTGACAAAATTTCTGGTGATGATAACAAATTTTTAATGTTTGTGAATGCTGTCTCACATTCCGATGTCCATTCAAACTTGCTTAGTCCTCGTAAAACTTGAAAGAAAGGAAAGCATTTGTCAGAAAATCTAGTCTTAAATCGATTAAGTGCTGCTAGCCTTCGTGTCATAATTTTCACTTCTTAGATCGACCGAGGTGAATTCATTGTTATCAAGGCTTTCAACTGTTCTGGGTCAGCTTCTATCCCTTTTTTACTGATGACAAAACCAAAGAACTTCCTTAGCCGAACTCGGAAGGTACATTTTTTAGGATTTAACTTTAACCTGATTGCCCTTAAATTCAAAAAAGCTTCCTCTAAATTATCAAGATGCACTTCATCCTTTGAACTTTCTACCACCACGTCATCTATATATACCTCTATATTTCTTCCGATCTGAGTATCAAAAGCTTTATTCATCAATCTCTAATAAGTAGCTCCATCATTTTTCAACCCAAAGGGCATAACCCTATAACAGTGTAAGCCCCTATCAATTGTGAAAGTTGTGCATTTTTTATCTTTTGGATCCATTTGGATTTGATTGTATCCTGCAAAAGCGTCCATGAAGGTTAAAATTTTATTGCCTGAGGTAGAATCAATCAGTTGATCTATTCGAGGAACATGAAATGGATCTTCCGGACAAGCTCGATTCAAATCTGTAAAATCCACACACATCCTCCATTTCCCATTCTTCTTTTTTACCACTACCGGATTTGCTGTCCACAAAGGATATTGCGAATCCCCTATGCGTCTGACCTTAGATAATCGATCCACCTCGGCAACAATTATTTCTGCCTTTTCCGAGGAAAATGCTCTTCTTTTCTGAATAACTAGATTCACCTTCAGATCAATAGCCAAGCTGTGACGAATTACCTCAATTGGTACTCCTGTTACATCATCTGTCTTCCAAGTGAAAACATCCAAATTATGAGATAAAAGATCTAACAGTTGTTGACGTAGAAGCGGGGTCAATAAGGTTCCAATTCAAAGCACCCTTCCTTCCAAAAAAGTAAACTCCTCAATTTCTTCACTTACCATTAAAGACCCTGGGGTTTCCCTCGGATCGTCAACCCTTTCTTCTTAATCCGAGGGCACCTCTTCTAACTGTTATTCATGCATTAAATCCCCATTGATGGATCCTCGGATCCGGAGTGCAGTGGCATAGCATTCTCTAGATACCTTCTGGTCGCCTCGAACGACCCCAATCCAATCTCCAACCACATACTTAAAATATTAATGAACAGTTGATACAACCCCATACATTCTTGAAAGCCAGGATCTTCCAAAAATAGCTTTGTAACTCGTGGGACAGTAGACCACCACAAAAAGCACATGGACCTTCTTATTCAATGGTCATTTTCCCAAACTTACCTCTCCCTCGAATTCCCTAACAACACGAGCTGTTACACCCGTAAATCCTATGATTGTGCGATCTGATTGAAAAATCCGAGGTTGATTTGTCATTCTATCATAGGTTGACTTAAAAAGGAAATTAGCAGAACTACCAGTGTCAATAAGTACACGTCAAATTTCGACGCCAGCCACTTTTGCTCCAATAACCACAACATCTTCATGTGGCCCTGTTGTACCTCGCAAATCATCCTCATCAAACAAAATGAAAGGAATAGCCTTCTTTCCATACAATTGTGTAGACATTTTCCCTTCAATTTGAGTTGTCAGATTGACAACATGACTCTTCCTTGAACTATCTGAATTACCAGTCATCGAATATCCTCTAAAGATGGATAATGACTCAAGGAACTTACACAAATCTCGCATATGCCCCTATTCGTATGGGCTCTTCGACTGCCATCAAAAGAAAAATGTTCGGATCATTCTCCACATATTCATAAGAAGCATCAAATGGTTCAATCTTTGAATCCAAAATCATTAAATTTTCAGCTGGCACAACCTTCGAAGTTGATGCATCGTTAGTTTTCGAACCACTCCCTTGCGACTTTACATAAGTTAGGAGCTTCTTATTTTCAATCAAAGTTTGAATATCTTTCTTCAGATCAATGCAGTCATTGGTATCATTCCCGATATCCTCATGATATCTGTAAAAAAAATTGTTCCTTTTCTCCCTCGTCCTACTAATTGGGGATGGCTTCCTAAAATTTATGAAGCTTTGGTCTTATCCCAAATTACAACTATATTCCTTGTCAGATAAGCATAGTACTCTGGTTTAACCCATTGATTTAGCCTTGGCTTGTTATAGTTGTTAGATGGAGTTTGATTTGAATATCCACCACTCCGAGGAGGCAAGTTGTTATTCTTTTGTCGTGTCTGCTGATTACCATTTCCATTCGAGGGCTGCCCTTGGTTATTGGTCGCCTGACCCGATTCTTTGGAGTGTTAACCGGTCCTCTTCGGACTCTAGTTGACTCCTCGACTTTACTCTGATCCTCAACCTGAGCCATCAAAGCTCCAAAAGTTAAGGCTCTTCTCTTTGTAGTCTCATTGGACAGATTCCCTCGCAATAATCCTTGGCGAAAAACTGCAATCGCCACATTCTTTTCACAATTGTCCAAAATAGCTTTGGTCAAAACAAATCTCATCGTATAATCCTTCAACTTCTCTCCTGGTTCCTACTTGCACTGAATAATGGCATCTCCATTTTCTCTCATTTCTTTACTCCCCACAAACTACCTTCGAAATGTAGTGTAAAAATCCCTAAAATTTGAAATAGACCCCCTTGGAATCCAATTGTACTACTTTAAAGATGTTCCCTTGAAAGTCTGCAAAATTAAACGACACACCAGCCGGTCGTCATCTTCAAAGTTCATCATATAATTCTTAAATTGTTCGATGTGGTCATCAGGATCTTGCCTCCCATCGAACTTCTCAACTTTGGAAATGTCAAAACGCTTCGGAAGCGTTGTAGAGCGAATTTCACTTGTCAATGGAGAATTTCTCCAGTCGACACTTTGTACAAACTGATCATCTGTTCCCATTACTGTATATATATTTCGATTAGTTTCCGCATACTAATTCGAAGTATTTGCTTCACACCATGTTGAATGAGGAACATTGTCCCTTTTAGATTTGCATTCCTTTTTATGCTTCCTCGAATGCTCTCTGTCTGATTCCTTTTTCAAAGAACCCCTGTATATTTTAACACCCGAAGCAAAGATTTTTACCTCCTAATCACTAGAGGTTATATACTTTTGCTTGTTTTTTTCCCTTTGCGAGAGGAATATCGCTCTTTAGGAGACACAAAGCGCGTTTTTTTATACTCAGTTTTAGCTCGTCGATCAGCACAGGATCGATTAGATTGGTCTTCCATATCAGTCTTTTCAATCTCTTGTCTAACCTCAGATTTAAGCTTCGTCGAATGGATGTCTTGTTCTCGTCATTCATATTTTTCATTTAGCGCATTTATCTTGTCTAAAAGCTAGTTCATTCGCATCTCAATGTCTGATTGAGTTTGGATCAGAGATGATCCATCTAACTTATTTTCGTCTCTCTGTAAATCATCTTTTAAAGTTTCCATCGTCGATCGAAGCGAAGGATTGTTTTCAGGATTCATTGTATAAAATTTGAACAAAAAACAGAGAAAGATTGTACTAAATTTGAACAGATAAAGTCACTGATTCTTTAGTCTGTCCCCAGTGGAGTCGCCAATCTGGTGAATATAGATTTTGCCTTAGGAAATTGTTATAAGAGAATTCTAGAGAGAGAAAGAGTTAGAGAGTTTTTAGAGAGAGAGAAAGTTTAAGTACAAATGAGTTTAGTAGAAAACGTATTCAACCCCTTTATTAGGTTAGCCTTGCCCTTTATATAAAGGAGCCAAGACTTAGCCTCAAAGTGAAATTTATTACAAAAGAGGAGAAATTCCCCTTTAGTGCTTAACAATATGACATAGTCACGAATGTTCTCTAAAACTTACATTATTTATAATTTAAGGACTAATCTTACATTATTTACAGTTTAATCCTTAAATTTACATTATTTACAACTTAGTCCTTAAAATCTTACTTCCATATCAAAGATAAATAAATAATAAAAAGCCAAACCTTAAGGAGAATTATATAGATTTAAATGATCGATATTATAAGGATGTCGAATATGATTTCTTTTTGCATCTAACAATGTATATGTACTCGGCTTTATTTTTGGTTTAGTTATGTAAGGACCTTCTCAATTGGAAGCCAATTTACCAAGAGTTTTATCCTTGGTATGAAGGAAAAATATCTTTAGAACTTTGTCCCCCACCTCAAAGCTTGTATATCTTTAACATAAGAATTTTATACTGTTTTGACCAAAGTTGGGCTTTAACCCATTTTCCTCAATCACATCTAAGTCAGCACTTCTTATTTTTGAATTATCTTTTTACTCATATGTTTTATAGTGTTCTTATTTCAATGGAATTCAACCAAAAAATTTGCTAAATGTTGAGCCTTAACAGCCATCTGAGGTTTAAAATCAATATCGAAGTCCCCTAATTTGACAGACCATTTTGTCATACGACCGGAAATGTCTGGTATTTGTAACATATTTTTCGAGGAGAAAGATGTTCAAACCATGATCAATTGAGCCTGAAAATAAAGACTTATTTTCCTTGCGACAACAACCAAAGCTAAGGCCAATTTTTCAACGTTCAAATATATTTTTCAGAGCTAAGCAAGCTTTTTCTTACATAATACACATCACAACACTAACTGCATAGTCCGATACAACAATATACAAAAATATATGCTCTCATAATTGTGTCATAGACAAAAAATTTGGTGTTGAGAAATGTTCTTTAATATTGGTAAATGCGATATCACACTCTAGTATCCAGGAAAAGTATTTTAATTATCGTAACACTTGAAAAAAAAGGCATATTTATTAAAATATCTAGAAATGAATCAGTTTGGGGCTACCAAACTTCTTGTCAAAAATTTCACCTCTTTGATCGTCCAAGGAGGAGTCATTGATATCAAAGTCCTCAAATGATCAAGATCAACTTCTATTTCTTTTTCACTTATGATATAGCCCAAGAATTTCCTTGATCTCACACCGAAATTACACTTCTATGGATTTAACTTAAAGCGTATGGCTCTCAAATTTGTGAAGGTTTTGTCCAAGTCCACAAGGTGTTTATCATTTTCTGAACTTTTGTCCACATTCCTTACAATTTGAGCAGCAAAAGCTTTATTGACCAATCTTTAGTATGTAGCTCCAGTATTCTTTAGACCAAAATGCATAATCCGATAAATATAAAAACCTCTGTCAGTTATAAATGTAGTGTTTTCTTGATCCTTCGGATTCATCTGAATCTGATTATACCCAACAAATGCATCCATAAAAGAAAGAATTTTATTTCTCGAAGTTGAATCAACAAGTTGGTTAATCCTTGGAATAGGAAATGGATCATTGGACATGATCTATTTAAATACATATAGTCAACACACATCCTCCATTTTTCCTTCTTCTTTTTCACAAGTACCGGATTCGCAATCCATAACGGAGAATGGGCTTCTCGGATATGCCCCACCTTAGATAAGCGGTCTATTTCTTGCACAATTGCGTCATATTTCTCTACTAAGAATATTCACTCTTTTTTAATAATAGGCATGACTTTAGGGTTCAAAACTAAATTGTGACATGTCATTTCAGACGGAACCCCAACAACATATTCGGTTTTCCAAGAAAAAACCTGTACATTTTTAGACAAATACTCCAACAATTGATAATGTAATATAAGTGATAACATCGTACCTATCAGTAAGCTCCTTCCATTAGGAAACTCATACCCTTTCACATTTTAACCAACTGCCAATTAACCCGAGGTCTCCCTCAGATTATCTGCCCTATTAATATCCGAGAAAGACCCTATGGCTGCTATTCTGCCATTGGATCATTGGCTGTAGTCTTACTAGTATGAAAAATCATCGCGTAATACTCTCTTGCCACTTAATGGACACTTCGGACTATGCCGACACGAGCCCTGATCACGTATTTCAAGCGCTGGTGGACTGTTGATGTTACACATACATCATGGACAATCATGACCTTCCGAAAATAGCATTGTAGCTGGTCGGACAGTCTACCACAATAGACTGAAATCAAACTTTCATCTTAAAAGGAACTCATCCTAGGAAAAATTCACCTTCAAATTCACCTATGACTTGTGTTGGTACCCAATAAATCCAGCTATAGTACGCTCAGATTGGCGAATCACATGCGGATTTTTCATCTTATCATATGTTGGTTTAAAGAGAATATTCGCTAAAATACCAGTGTTAATAAGTATTCGTCGAAATTATGTCCCCGTTATTTCCGCTCCAATCACCATCTCATCTTCATGAGGACCAACAATGCCCATCAAATCATCTTCATCCAACAAAATGAAAGGTGTGGCCTTTCTACCATACAAATGAATGGATATTTTCCATTCTAATTGGGTTGCTAGACTCATAACATGTCTTTTCTGAGAGCTATTAGTATTTCCAGTCATGGTATCTCCTCCAAAAATTGCTAAGGATTCAAAGTATTCAGACAAACTTCTAATTTTTCTTGATTCCACCGGTTCACCTACCACCATCACAATTCTCCGATCAGAATTGAGCTCCAGATATTCTGATGAGACATAAAAGAACCCTCTGTTTTTTTGCTTCAAATCAACAATCATCAACGTATTCTCTTGCTTCGAAGGAACATTTACTACATGTGTAGTTGTGCTCGGATTATTCTAATGTTGCATTTGAGTTTATTCAAAAGTTGTTAGCTTGCTATTCTCTATCACATCCTGAATCATTTTGTTCAATGATATACATTATGCTGTATCCTGCCCTACATCATTATGGTATTTAGAAAGCTTGTTGTTTCATTCTTTCCTCGGTCAATTTATAGGTGCAGTTTCAAAAATGAACATAGTTCTTTGCTCTTTCAAAAATGATTGCTACATTCTCAGTCAACTCTATAAAGTATTCTGGCATTACCCACTGGTTTGACCTAACCTGAGGTGGTTGGTAATTAGAATGTTGAACCGAACCTGACCTAAGGGGTAAATTAACTTCTCCCTCGGTTGGGAAAGCCCTTAAGAGTTTAATGTACTGCTTTGGTGTACATGGCCAGTTGAAGTATTACTTTGCCCAAATTTCTTTAAGACGAACCTGTTCCAATCCGATCTCACATTAACTCGTCCATTTAAATATGTTCTTCAACTAGAGCCATCAAATCCCAAAATCCAATACCCTTCTCGTTGTAGTTTCGTTAACTAAATCACCAGGAAGTAACCCCTATCTAAATGCTGCACATGCTACTTGTTCATCACATTCCTCCAACTATGTCTTTGTTAAAACAAACTGCCTAGTGTAATCTTTCAATTTCTACCCAACTGCATGTTTATATAGAATTATGGTATATTCATTAGCTCGCATCTCCTTACTTCTCATAAATTTCCTTCGAAAAGAAATATAAAAGTCTCCAAAATTGGTTATTGATCCCCTCAGAATTCGATTATACCATTTCAAATTCGTAACTTTGAAAGTTTGTAAAAAAAAGTCTACATACCAACCGATCATCATCCTCGAAAATCATCACATCATTCTTGATTTTTTCAATATGATAATAGGGATCTTGTGTGCTATCAAACTTTTTTAACTCTGAAAAATCAAACCTCCTCGGAAGAGGTATTGACCTTATCTGAGATGACAACGGAGAAGTTCTCCAATCTATTCGTTACATGTATTGATCAGCCCCATTTGTTCCCATAATTGCATACATGTGTTGATCCACATGTTAACGTAACGATTAGAAGTATTACCGTCGCACAATGGGTTGTCCATTACAAATCTAGTGTTTCCATTTTCACTTTCTTCATAATTTCCGAGGTAAACTATCATCCCTCCTCGACATGTGACACTCTTTTTCTCGCCTATTTGAATTTTGTTTCTCACAGTTTTAATAGAACACATTGGAATTTGAGCCAGAAGAATCACTGGCACTAGTCGGAATGTACCGATGTTTATCTTTCTTCTCCTTTCTAGATAAATAATATAATTTGTCTGAATGAAACTGTATTTTTCATCGATCTTTTCATACTCAATGAGCAGTGTAGGACTCATCGGATGGACCTTCCACTTCTTTCTTTTCATTTTCATATCGCACCTCAGATCACATTCTACCAGACTGAAGGTGCTACTCCTTCTGATTGAGCTGGTCATTTAAGTCAGCTATTCTTTCTAATAATTGATTCATCTAATGTTTTACATTAGATTGTTCACGTTATTCATTCCCTCAAATCTCATCCTTATTATCCTCTCTTACTAGGCTTGATTTGAGCGCCTACGTTTCCTCTAGAACTACTGGAACAGATCTGATTTCTGGATTCATCGTATCACAATCGCACTTTTTCAAGGTTTTTATATATGATATCTACGTACCTAATTATCCCACTGGGGTTGCCAATGAAGAGTATTATAAAAGTATTTTAAATAACAAGTATTATTGGGAGTATTATAGAGGGAAAATATAGATCAAGATCTATAGAGAGAAAGTAATGAAAATCTATAGTAAGCAAAAAAGTCTATTTAGAAAAATAGTCTATTTATAATAGTAAGAACTTTGTTTCCCTCGGAGCTTTTTAAAATTCTTCGATATTGTTTATAGTAAAATAGGCGACACTTGAATCAAGTTTGAGAAACGTTGGCATGATTCATAATGGTTGACTTTGTTCTTCGCATCTTCCATCATGGTAAGATAATAGTATCGTTCTAGAAAAAATATTTTTTGGAGCATTTAGGAACCGTAATATGCACTAACTTATCCAACATGGACAAGCAGAGCAATACTTTGGTAAGGTCGTTCATACATAGTGTGTTTGATACCCACACACACTATGTCTAGTTTCATTTTGATTCTTCTTCTTTCAGTCTTATTTTCCTAAGGCAATCCTTCGATGATGTGTTTAATAATAGATGTTCACCAAAGTTGTTGTTATACTTCTTTCCATTTTATTTACCATGAAGTTTGAAGCTGATATTATAGATAAAACTTTATTAGGAAAGGTGAAGGAAGGATTATCTTGGAAAATAACTTATTGTGCTAAGGTTGTACTCTCTTAGCTCCATAAATGTTAGCTACCCGAAATCCCGCAATGAAGGCTTCATATTATACTTAATTATTAGAAGCTGAAAATCCATGTTTGATGGATTGTGTCCAAATATCTCATATGGGGAAAGTTAGTTGGATTGCTGCCCTTGAGCCTTGGTTATTTCTTCCACCATCCATTCGAACTTGCCAAGAGAATTCCATTTACTGTTTTCTAAGAATCGGTCTTTGAAACTGGAAAGTGTTTAAGAAATTAGTCTTGGGATTTGATTGTCATTCCTGGTTTAAAAGTAAAATATCATAGTCTCTCGGCTCTATGAACCACTTGGTTAATCTTCAAGAAACATCTTATTCTTTTAATAAATTATTCAAGGGAATTACGTCCAAACAATAATAGTGTGGGCTTTGAGGTATGGCCTTATCTTTCATGTCATAACTACCAATGTTCAAGCCAACTTTTCCAACTAAAAGATATTTATTTTCTTCCCCTAATAAGGATTTAAATACATAGTATATTATTTTGGTCTCATTTTTTTGTTCTTTGAATAACACATCGTTGATAACATATTCTGAGATTGCCAAGTAGAAAAACAAAGATTATTCCGGCTTCGGCTTCGTCCATACTTAGAACCTAAGAATTTCTTGATTTTTTTAAAAGTTTCCTCACAAGCTAGGGTTCACTTAGATTTCCATATTTCAGAGAAAACCTGGATGAATGGTTTGTATTTTTTCAAAGATCGGGAAACGAACAATTAAATACAACAAATCCTTCCTCTAATTTTTGTACTTTTTTTTACGTGGATGGTCCATGGCGGCTATGTTTTAGTGATGACTAGGATCAGCTTCAGTTCATATTTCACTGACCATGAAGCCAATAAACTTGGTGGACCTGACCTTAAAAGTAAATTTTTCTAAATTGTGCTTTACAATGAAACATTTAAGGTTTGCCAAATTTTCAGAAAAGTCAACGAGATGAACTTCTTCTGCAATGTTGGTAAGCAACATGTCGTCAATATAATATTGTAGGTTTTTTAAAAGTTGTATTACAATTTTTATTGTAATGCACTGATACGTAACCCTAGCGTTCTTCAGCCCGAAAAACATTACTTTGTAGCAATGCATACCCTTTTTTGTTTAAAACGTTTTGTGCTTCTAATCATTCATTTGTATTTAGTTGTATCCATAGTAGGCATTTGTAAAACATTAAATCTTATTCACAAATATTGCATCAACAAGTTGATATACTTTTAGGAGAGAGAAACAAACATTCATACAAGATTTATGAGGTCTTTAAAATCGAAACAGATCTGTCATTTGTCATTATTCTTTTTATAATACTAGATTGGTTGTCCAAATTAGGTAATGAAATTCCCGAATATAGGCTACGACAATACGTTTATGTACATCTTCATTAATTTATTTCATCTTTTGTTGAAAGTAAGACCTTCTCTTTTGTTTGAATGGAAAAAAATTATTATTGATAGACAGTTTGTGACGCATAACTTCGGTGCGGACCTCTCTGACATCTTGAGAATTTTAGACAATCATATCTAAATTTTATTGTATAATGTAAAGTAATTTGTACCTCAGTTTTATAAGTATGTTACAATAAATTCTCAATATCTTTGTTTATTCCATGTTGATGTTTTCAACTTCTTTCCCTTACTCTTTAAGGTAGGGGATTATCTGAAATTGTCTATATTATCAATGATGAACGGGCCCCCCACTAATTGTTATTTTTTGAAAGCTAATGAAGATGGATAGAATTCATTAGAAGTCCTATTAATTGGGTGTCAAAAGCATTGATGTATTTCATAGGTTACAAAACATGCATTTAATCCAACCATAATCTTTTTAAATTTACATTTTATAAGAATGAGAATTATATTATAATGAACGAGCATCAGACCTTCTTTCTTAATTATGTTCTCCTGAGTACAACATCCAAGTGAGTTCTCCTAACACATTGGAATTTGCAGCAGTGAATCCAGTCAAGATGTTTTATTGTTGTATCCATTAGTTTTTCATGTGTACTCTTGCATAAAATATTGGTTGAGTTTCTGGTGATATCGGCTTCAAAACTTGCCAACTCTATTGTTATTAGTAATATGTCATTGTGAGGTATTTTTACCCATCATGTATTTATCATAATTGAAACCCAACATTAACTATAGGTTACGATGATGTCTACCTTTGCTGTTGGACTTCCAAATCATTTACATGTTGTTGCATTGAGTTTTGGATGATTTGAGAGAATGAATCTCATCTAGGAATGACTTTAATGTTTTATTTGTTAAGATCCGAGTCTAAATACGGGTCTTATTTAACCTCAATGATTACATTTTTTTCCAAGACTCTTGGTTCCATTCAGTTATTTTTCATAAAGAACTCACGGAGTTTGCATTTCATCAATTATATCTTAGACCTGATCTTGAGGAGTCTATCAAACCATGTTATACTGTATGATATCATTGTTAAAATTCGAGAGTAAATCTTCATACAATATGTTTGGAGCTAATGATAGTTATTCATCCAGCAGTCATCATCATCGTCCATAATAACGTTTACCTTGTTTTTATTTATTTCTTTGATAAACGGGTATGCATGTTCGTATTATAGCCCCTGTCACTTGTCAGGAAAATTACTGGTATTTTTTTTATTTTGAAATATTTGTTGGCACCCTAGAGGTATTTGGCATAGTAAGGGTTCGACCGAGCTAGCATGTAGCCTTTTAGATGGTTCAGATGATCCTGGTACGCTTAGGATGGTAGGTGCTGCTGACTTACCTCCATTATGGTAAAGGGAATATGTGTATCCTTTGTTCATGTTGAAATATACTAATGTAAAGTTTTTCTGAGGTTGGTGTAGAGGTGGAATTGCTTGATAATAACTTTGTTAGACTCGCGGATGCGGTGTCCTGATATCCAGGCTAGATACTTGGATGTGCTTTAATAGCTTCTTTATGGTTTTGTTAAACTCCAGAATATGGAGGGGTTTGTTGTTGGCTCCGCTAGAACCTTGAAAAACGTTTTTAATGTTTATGATGCATTTAATAATATGTAAGAGTCTGCTAATGGCGGGCTAAAACCTCTATAAATCTTGTTGAGGGTTTGGTTATACTCCAGAATATGAAAGGGCCTGGATTAGAGTCAAATGGAACCCCGGTGGGGCTTGGTTAGAGTTTTCAGCCTGCTGGTGGAGATTGGTTCCCATTTAGTTAGAGCGAAGCGTTTGCTGGTAGTCCATCTTACTTTTCATCAACCCTATGGTAGAGGACCCAAGCTCTTGAACTCGTTTCTATTTTCTTTCACCATCATGTTTTAGCAAAAGGGCTTTACTCATTCTTTTGCTCATTCTTTTTTTATCGGCGCCTTCCACTCCTTGCGCAGGATCATCAATATAAATTGTCCTTGTTGTTCCCGGATCTAGCTCACTAGGAAAGAACATTGTGCCTATTATGATAGTTTATGGCTCGTGGCTATCATGGAGTTTATTGTGTCATATTCTTCCTCATTATTCCCCTTTTAACGATGAATTGCTAATCTTACTCGTCATGTTGGAGTAGTCTGGATAGATTCTCACACACATCATGTGCTAACGGTTGGAAATATGTGATCAGTTTTGTTAGAACAGACAGTCGAAAGTGTGAATTTGTTATTTATAGTTTTTATCGACGGATGAATCAAGATCTAAACTTAAATCCGCCATCAATATTTTTTTAAGTTACCAAATAAATCATCATATAACAAGCGTTTATCACCAATAATGTCAATTAGTGCGAAAAAATGATTAGATAATTTTGAAATCTTAATCGTGTAACAAAAAAAATATAATAACAATAATAAAAATAATAATAATAATTACTATAGAAAATAATTTGTATATCTTGTAGGCTTATTTAGTACGAGATATATTAGGGTAAATAGAAATATTCTATATAAATATTAAAGGTTTATACGAATTCACAGTGTTATCACAATATAGTATTATTTTCTTTAATGTTGATCTCCAAATCACTATTTAATATGTTTTAATCTTAATAGTCTAATAATATTACCAAACAAACTTCAATTTTGAATAATAATATTATCTTGAACGATGAAATAACCATCTATTGTATTCTAAATTATAACACGAAAAACTGTTGTATCAATAAAAATATGATGATAAAAATATTCTATTAAATGCAAGAGATATATTAAATTTAGTCCTAATTTAAAAAATCAGTTGAATTAATATAAGAAATTCATACTTGCAACAGCAAACTTTTAATAAAAAAATTATACTCTAAATTTACGTTTTGAATTTCTATAAATATTAAAAAAATTAATATTTTATTTTCATAATCCATATAATATATTTTAAATAATTATATTTTATTTATTTAATAACAAATTAGGTTTACCACAAACACATAACTTAATATAATTTTTTTGAAAAAAAGTTGAAAGTTAGAATTATACTACGGTTCTTTTTAACTCGCAAAACAGTAATGTTATATTAAACTATCCTTTATATATATTTTTATATATCTAAACGTACAAACCGGTAACATGTATAAAAGATGTTGCTCTGTTATATTTGTATCAAAAAATTTATTTTGTTGGTATATTTATCTCTGTAGTTATCCGTGACTACGAATGCAAAAAAAAAAAGACACTAATGAGCTCGGATGAAAAAACAATGAACGTTTTGATACAAAAGTGGCATCAATGATTATTTTGAAACGATTAACAAATTCTTATGATTAAACGTAGTTTTTAGTTACCAAAATTAAATAAAACAATCTTATTGGAAACAATAAATTTATCTTTTTATAAGTTTGGTTATTTTTCTTATATTGTTGGTCGTGATTTTTACATTGGTGATCACATTCGAATATATTATCATTATATTTTTTATATAATATATTGATTTGAATATATAATTATCTTCCATAAATAATTTATACTTACTTTGTGTAAAGGTAAAAATACCATTTTGAATGCGGTTCTATTCTATAAATCTTCTCGAGACTAAAATTTTGTATCATGTTAACTTTTTTTTAGAGTCGTTTCAAAATTATTCCTAACATGATATGTTTATTTATTTTTTAGAATTTTGGGCTCAAGTTTTTGTTGATTTCACGGGCAGATACTTTTCTTTTAGGAGTTTGGTAGTTATATACCTCAGATATGTGTTAACCCACAAGATGAACACTAACTTTTCAAATTCACTAAACATGTCCATAAGCTCTTTAACTTGCTTCAAAAAAACCTCGTTTCATATCTTAATGTTGTCCGCAAATATTGTCGAAAATCTATTGTCCAAACATTCTAAAGATTTATCTTCAAGACTGACGGTCTAAGATCAAATCGAAAGATATAGTCAACAGACAACAAATGAATAATCATGTACTATTATTTGTGGATGAATAATCATGTACTATTATTTGTGGATCCTAAAAGATGGAAAAGATTATATTAATCAAAAGATACATAAATCAGTCAAACAATCAAATATTTTTAACAAGCACATACAAAAATTGCTCGTAATATTCATACGTGAGGTTTCGACTAAGCATATAAATATTTGGGTAAGGTCACCCGCCCTAGACTCTCAATAAAACATAATTAAAGATCTATATGTTTCTTAGATTCCCCAGGTTTCTTAATCATTGAGATTTTGGAGTCGCACAATGCATAATCCCACTTTGAACATCTTAATTTTTTTCCATGAATATGGTACTTAAACCAATGACGCATAATGAATCTAAGATGGAGAAGACTCTTTATATTCAATCACCGTCATGTTTTGTAAGTCAAAGAGTATAACTAACGACTTTATAATCCTCACACTAAAAATTAATTGGCAACTTTGAGTTAGGGTGAACCAAACTCGCCATGCAAAGAAGCTGAAGAGGTATTCATGCACATCTAGAGAATGACGATTAAACTACCTCACCATGTAAAATAATTATTTAGTTCATTTTGTGTCATTAGAACGAACTCGTCACCTTATTGGCGACAATGACGATTGATATATCGAAACCAAGACCCCACCCGATACACATAGTTGGTTTGAAGACAACATGAGATCACTCGCCCCTAAAAAATACAATGAGAAAAGAATACATCCACGTCATTCTCTTCGAGGGTGGAGCTTTGTTGATCTAGTTCACCAAGGGTCGAACAATATTGACCGACCTCATCGTGGAAGCAAGTTCATTCACACACCTCATACCAATGTCAATGATGAAAACCCATTACAATTACGATCGGCCCGACGTGTAAGGAAATTTCATTGATGATGACAAACAATCTTGTGTTTGAAAGGTTATGAAACTCCCATATGTCATCATATATCCTTATCGATCACACATTTTTTTAGCTTGATATTATAAAATTTGATTATTTTAAAAACATATTTAAAATACTTTACCAACCAACTCATTATGTCCAGAAAATAAAAAATATTAGAACAACTTTTAAACCTAGCCCAAACAAGATTTCCTTCGGCCAAAACTTAGCTACTGTTAGTCAAAGCAATAACCTTAGTTAGTAAGTCACAACTTCGGTTTTTTATCTTTTCAAAAATAAAATTAATAAGACGAAACATAAAATAAATCAAACACACACAAAGAGATCTAACATGGTTCGGATCGTGAAAATATCATACATCCACGGGCAACAGACATAATTTTATTTGTAGGAAATTACAAAAAAACTTTCTCAAACACTAAATACTCAAGCACTCATATTTGGTTACAAAGCATTCACGACTTACAAAAATAACTATGACTCTCAAAATATATCCAATTTTTTATCTTTTACCTCTCTACACTCTCTAAAATCAAGATAAGCTGAAGAATTTTCTTTCAATAGAAATTCCACGAGTCTTACAACTACCGAAAACACTTCAATCGTCTCTTTCATTTTATATAAACTCAATAATATAATGATAGCATACTAGACTCACAATAGTGTTTAAAAGGTACACACTTTACCCACCCAAATAAGGAAATGTCTCATGCCACAATGGTACATGTACGATTTTCGGGTAGACAACATTTCGTAACGCACGAATGTCAACTACAATAGACTTGTACTATTTGTCTCATTTTCAAATTAATTTTTAGATTTATCCTCTTAATCAACAAAATAGATCATTCATCCAATTAATAATCTACTCACACAAGTAAACATGTTTCTTTCATAAATATCATAAGCTTATCCATAAGTCTTCGGTCAACTTATTACTGCACTTTCAGTCCAACAAGAGTTTAGCCTGCACCTTTAGTTCTAACGGTAACATAATACATTGTCTTTGGTTATGTTTAACTCTTAAGCTCTAGTAGACTTCTCTATAACTAAGCCTAACTTAGAATCCAGTCACATAGAGAGTAGTAGTTCCAAGTCTTTAAGTTTCAACTTACTCATATCTTTATCCCGTAAGCTCTGACTAAGCTACACCAATCAAATTTTCCAACTTCAACACTTAGGTTCAGCCTTGAGCAGCTAGCTCCAGCTTCAACACTTAGTTCTAGCCTTCGACATCCAGTCATATTTTTAACATACAACTTAAACTATAAGTTTCAATCTTTAAAATTAAGTTATAGATTCAGCACCAAATTACAACCTTTGAAACCAAGGGATATTGACCTTGGCGCAGTCACTTGGAGTCTATACTTAGCACATAATATGCTCTTTTTAGACATAATCGTAAAATATATATAGTGTAATCATATGGTCATATGTCTTCTTATTCTGCTCAGCCTCCAAATTTAAAGGTCATCTGGGTTTACCAAAAGATATCTAAGATTTTATCCATTTCTATTCCTAATTTAAAAAAAAATTAAGAAAAACAAAAATACATATTAAAAATAATGGAAAAAGATAAAGTTGTTGTATACACCACCTAGTTTTAAACTCAATTTCATAAAATCCAATTTTCAATAATTGAAAAATATGACTATGAACAACTTCCATTTCGGTAAAGTTTTAAACATGGGAAATACGCCCCCTTGAGTTTTGTTTTGGTTTTATTTTTTACGATTACTTATCATTTTATGGTCTTATATCGTTACTAATAGACTGGTAATGGCGGACTGTCCACAGGCCCTTCATGATATCACGGGCATGGTTTCGTCCAGGGAGTTATAAAAACAATATAGGTTAATATAGGATGGACTGGCGTGTTAGCATGGGCTCGTGCGAGTTCACGGGCTCATCCTTGGAAGACCTAAAGTAAGATAGGTTCCTCGATCATCAAGAATATAGGTACGGGCAGGATTAAGTCACGATAAGACATAAAGTAATTACGTTACACATAGAAGCATAATTTGTTTTCTACTCATCTAAAACTTAAAATAATTTATATTCTACATTCCTTATATGTGATAACTGTTGTTATAATTTGATTATATAACTAATTAGTATACTTATGGTATATATGATAAGTGTAGTTATATTTTGATTAGAGTATTAGTAGTATACTTATAGTATAGGTGATAAGTGTTGTTATAGTTTGAATGTAGCATACGTACTATAATAGTATATAAGATAATCGTGGTTATAGTTTAATTATAGTATAACTAGGTAATATACTTATAGTATATGTGATAGGTGTTGTTATAATTTTATTGTAGTATAAGTAAAGTTGTATACTTATAGTATTTGTGATAAGTGTTGTTAAAGTTTGATTGTATTATAAGTCAAGTAGTATACTTATAATATACGTTGAATGTGTTGTTATGTATTATAATTATAGTATAAGTGATATAAGTATTGTTATAGTTTGATTGTAGTATAAGTGAAGTAGTATACTTATAATATATATGGAATGTTTTGTTATGTATTATAATTATAGTATAAGTGGTATAAGTGTTGTTACAATATTAGATTAAAGGGCACATAGTTCTTTTATGTTAAGTCGTTCATAGTTTATAATCTTGTAGGTCGGGTGTTGTACAAATGTTTGTATTTGAACTACCATTATCCAAATTAACTAACACATTCTTATTACAAATGTTCTTATTTTGAAATGTCATCATTTTATTAAACCAATAATTATTCATTCTCACAAGAATCATCCATAATATGTTCTTTAATATCACTTAGTTAATCGAACATGTTGCTTTGATGTTCTTTCATGCCATGTTAATTATCTTGCATTCTATGTTCCGTCGTAGGCTAGTCCATGATTGCAACACATACTTCAATTGATTGATTAGTCAGTCTTAATCGTCTAACTATATATTGTAGTTTGGTCATACTAAATGAAGATCCAATTGCAACTGTAAACATATTTATTGAAATAACCTCATTGGTTAACCTAAAAAAAGAAATTACAGTATATTGGATTTCCACCACGCTAAAACATCAAGTAAGTTATCTTCATCACACATACCCAAATCAGACAGATTTTGTAAATATGGAGTTAGTTCATTAATATCTAGAATAGTTGTTGACGTTTACGAGATATTTTATATAATTTATTTTCAATTAGTTATGATGAGACCTAATTTCACGTCATGTATTACGACCACCTAAACTCGGGAATGAACTACAATTATTGCTCTCATTTTCTCAGTATAAGAATTATACATCACATAAAGATGAAAGAGGTTCATTTTGAAATCAAAATGTAAAAAATGCATCAAATAGCATAATCATGTGGGATGAGATGAAAAAAAATTTAAAAAAAAAATTCCATTACCGACACTAGTTGTCTCCATATATGTTTATCCCTATTTGCATGTAAATGTATGGCAAGACTAACAACACATTCAATGGATATATAAATGTTATAACTATATTATATATAAACAACATGAGTATATTCTTTAAACATGCTTATGATAAGTATCATTTCATGACAATATGACCAATTTTGAGTCGTAAAAGGTCAGTATTAGTCCACGTTATTAGGCACATATATCTCATAAAAACTTGTAACATCGTCTTTAAATAAATAAGCAAGCATAAGAATATCATAACTAGAGTATTATCTAGTTTCAAAATCTAAAATTAAGTTTTTGAATTTATTTCCACTAGCCTTAACTATTTTTATATATACATGTTTTCTAGTACTCAGGTTAATTACAAGTAGAACCAACTTTCTAATAAGCTCATTAAAATCTTTGATATCTTATTTATTCCGTCATTTGTAACCAATTAAAGTATATAACATAAACATCTCGTATGAAAGATTTGCTTAAAATCCAGATTGCACGCAACTTTAAGTCTTGCAAACAATTATCATAATTTAATATAAAATCATGCATATATTAAAATATATTCTGTTAGAAATATAACGAATATATATACAATTCTTATTTTATGTATCCGATCAAAATTAATCTGATGTAAAGTAACACATTTAATATCAAACTCAAGAAATGTTGTTATATCCATAGTCAAACAAACATTTCATAGAAATATGTAATCATACTACATAAACATTTGTAAGATGCGGTGGACTATTGGTTTGACCATTTCACTAATCTTTTTTATATTTTCATCCATCAACAAAATTAAATGGAAGTGCACTACAAATGAT
Organism: Limnanthes douglasii subsp. nivea; assembly: GCA_036936605.1. Lineage (NCBI taxonomy): Eukaryota > Viridiplantae > Streptophyta > Magnoliopsida > Brassicales > Limnanthaceae > Limnanthes > Limnanthes douglasii. The sequence goes on from JAUPFV010000001.1 coordinate 379,112,666, forward strand.
ATTTTATCCTTATATTGGATCTTATTGAAATAAAACGTCTTTCTAGTATTCAAATCTATGGTTGTTTGGACCCACTGCTCATCTTCAACTTTGGGTTTATCTATAATTTTATGTTGATTTCCTAAAGGTCATCTTATACCGTCTGTTCCGCTATTATTTGTATTATATGACAAAAGTTTCCAAGCTATTTACACTTAGTTTTTTTTGTTTTTTCTATAAGATGAATAAAGTTTTTTCATACCCAATATGTTTTATTCCTAGCATTTAAACTAGTGGTGGCAGTAGTACTAGCGCTAGCTTGGGATGATTGTGTTTTGGGGGTGAGATTTTGTTAACTATTACTACTTAAATTAACATGTACATAGTTATCTTTTTCTCAACATTAAAATTATTATCTGGCTCAATAGGTCGGGAAGAACTAGGTCAGTCACTAGTAAAAATATTTTAAGGATTTTGCATTGAATTTAACAAAGTAGTTTATGGTGTTTTTAATATCATTAAAAAACTTGTAATATAAAAAAATAACACAATTAAAAGAATAGATAGAGTATATTGATTCTAAAGCAATTTGATGCAAAATTAGAATAATGCATTGAAGCCATTAATCATTAATAATCTACCATCAAAATTTGGAGCTTTAGTCGAATTTGAAACTTTGCTAAAATTGGAACTTTGATCCAAATTAGGATTAAAAAATAAGGTGTTTTGAAGAATATTGTAAACATTGGTTTGAAATATCAAGGGAAAGAAATGAGAGAGAAGTGTTCTCAATTTATAGGAAACTAAAAAACGGCTAATATTTGAAATAATCGTTCCTCAAACGGGCACCCGTCTAACAAAAAAGACACCCGTCTAATGAAACTAAGTCGTTAACGATTAGTTTTCAAATTTAAAAGACTACTTTTAAGTCAATGGGTGCTCATTTATCAAGACACTCATTTACAAAAACATAATTGTTTAAGTTTTTAAAAGATAGTCGTTCAAAATTTACCCAGTTTGATGATTCAGTATATTGAGAATTTCACGTAATAAAAAAACATCTTTCTTATGGGATGATTATATTTCATTTTCTTAAGAAATAAATGGTAAATACTAGTGAATATTATGAGTAACCAGCTTCATATGCAGCTAGAATATGAAATATTTCTCTAAACATCAAGAGATATATACCTATAATGGAAGCAATTGGTCAAAGTGGGAGGTGTTTCAATATTTTGAAGCCTCTTTAAATGAGATATGGGTGACTAATAACTATCAACAACCTCATCCACTTTGAGGGTGGCAACCATGTGGGAAAATATGGGTCTAATTCAGTTGGGTAATACTTATCAGTCAACACAAGCACCTTGTAGTAGTAGTAAGAGGTGATTGAACAAACTTGATATGTTGGAGGCCATACATGATAGCATGATCGAATCAAGAATACATATTCAGAAATTGGGTGTGAAATTAATGATAGTATGGCACACATAGGTAATAACATGGTGCAATTGTATAATATATTTGAGCAATTAGAGTTGCAACACCAGATGTTCTGAATCAAACCACTGTTTATGATCAACAATTTACTGGATATTCTACCGATATTCACTCATGAGGATGTTAATTTAACTTTAGATGAACCGGAAAGTGTATGAATACTAAACATTTTTATTGTTTGGTTGTCTAATTTGTATTATATCAAAAATTTAAAGTCATGTTTTCAATTATCTTTCATATTTCAAATATTTTATTTATGATAAATATTTTAGTTTTTCTCATTCAACTAAATTTATTTGTTAAGATGGCGACTAAAGTCCGACATTCCACATCGGTTAAACATGAAAAGGATGAGTGGATATAAGTAAGAGCATATCTCAACTAGTATGAGGCCTTTTGGAAGTGGACCAAAAGCAAACCCATGTAGGCCTTCACACCCAAAACGGACAATATCATACTACTGTGGGAGATCGGTTGTTCTTATTTATATACGGAAACGGAATATGAGGTACTGATATTCTTAACAGTGGAATCAGACCTCCAAGCCCAAACGGAATGCGATGTCGGTGAAATTCTTAGATGCTGAACATGATGAACCAATAAACCTAGCTCAAAGTGAATGAGTTGCTCTAGAGGTCCTAGTTTGGAGTGCCCCTTGCTCATCCAGCAGTGTGGCTTGATTGGATTGTATCAAGACGGTGGTAGTTGATTGAAGTGGCGCTAAGGAACAATATAGTGGTAGTTTAATATGAGGTGATTAGCATCATTTGTAGTGCATCTATGATTTAGGTAGTCTGCAACATGATTAGAGTGGGCGGATGAAAGTCAATTGAGAGTAGGCTAAAGTGGTACTTTGTTCGAGAGAAAGATTTATTATGGTAGTAACCAAAGTCTCGCATCCGACATCGGTTAAACATGGAAAGGATCAATGGTATATAAGTAAGAACATATCGTAACTAGTATGAGGTCTTTTGGAAGTGGACCAAACGAAAAGCTGCGGGGTTCATCCTACCCAAGGTAGACAATATCATACTAGTGTTGAGATCGGTTAGGCTTACTTTTATACGAAGACAGAATATGCGGTACCCATATTCCCAACAAGTGGTATCAGAGCTTCAAGCCCAGACATAACGCAATGGTGGTGAAAATTCTCTGAGGTCAAACATGAAGAACCAGCATCCATGTTCAAGCTCAATGATCTGCTCTATACAGCCTAGTTCATAGTGCCCGTGACTCTTTGGATCAAGATGAGGCGGACTTGAATAGAGTGGCGCTAAAGAACAGGCGGTGGGATCAATGGACAGACTTAGTTCAGAATGCCTATGAAGTGGAGCTAAGGAACAGAAAGGGTGGTCAAGTGAGCAGGTATATCCGATATAGAAGCTCTAGACGTCAAGTAGCCCTAACCTGATTAGAGTGGGTATATGGAAGTCAATTGAGAGGAGGCTAGGGTGATACTTTGTTCGAAAGGAGGATTGGTTAAGATGGCGACCAAAGTCCCACATCCCACATCGGTTAAACATGGAAAGGATCAATGATATAAAAATAAGAACTTCTCTTAAATAGGATGAGACATTTTGAAAGTGAAGCAAAAACAAACTCGTGCGGACTTTCGGACCCAAAACGGCCAATATCATACTACTAATGTGTGGTACCCATATTCCTAATGTATTGATAAAAAATAACATTATTTTAACAAAATATATATTGTAAAGTTCTATAAATTATTAAAATATATATAAAAAAACTAAATAAAACAAAATTTTAATATATATTTTAAAAAATAATTTTTTATTAGATTATATGACACCCGTTTTATATTTAAACAGACGACACTTAATTTAGACGTATGTCCATCAACATGTTACCCCGAAAATAAAATGGCATTTGATATTTGGACTTTTGTCTATCACAATATGTCCGTTTAATATTTTGTCCTACTGGAACGAAACGAGACCAATCTTAATATCTTATCCTGTAACTGGAAACGAGACTAAACCAATCTTATCATGTAACCAGGAGACATGCTTAGATATACTAAGATATACTAATGTGTGATTCGGACTTTATAAAAGTGGAAATAAACTGACAAAGCAACTAAGACTATACAAAAAATTAATATTTATTGTATTGTGTATAGCTATAATGAAAACATAACGATGCTCATTTTGCATATGCTAATAAAATATGTGATCAACAATAATTATTTGTTAATTGAGTTGCACAAAGTAAAATATAGGATGGGCTTTGGGCCCAGACTTTAAGGCCTCATAGTCATGGCTAATTCTTCTTTCACCTGATTCTGGATCTACTTACCCATGTCCATTGTAGTAATGGATCTATAACAAGATGGACAATTATATCACAAATAGATGTTTTTTTAACAAGATGGACAATTATATCACAAATAGATGTTTTTTTTTGTTATTTTGTGTTTTTTTTATAAGTGAAAATGATGTTTTAAGAGTAATGTTGGATTAGAAAATAAATCAAAACATATTACTCCAAAAGAAATTATTTTAAAGAAATATGATAGTTGAAATATTATTTCAGTAAATAGTTTTTTATATTAATTTGTTACTAGCTCATAATTCAATCTATTTTTTAGTGATGTGTTTTTTGTCTAGATGATGTTCGTATAGAAGTGTCTGTTACAGTAATATTCGTATGCTGATATTTTTAGACAGAGAAATTGAATGAGTAAAAAGAGAAAGAGACAAAATGAATAACTAAAATAATAATTGACTAATTATTGGACTATTTTTCCAAAAAGGGTTGTCTTTTATATAGTACATAAAGTAGGTTCTTAATTTACACATTTACCCTCTCTTTAGTGAGTTTTTTCACCTCACTTCGTTACTGATTATAAAGACACACATTAGTTATTACATATGACCCCTCAACTTTTATACTTGTCAAGTTTTGTCATCAATACTTTATTACATCAAATTAATCCTTTTATTTATTATATTCAACTTATTTATCACTATATTTTTCTCCTCTGATTAGTAGCCCCTCAGTCCTTGTGAAGATATTCGAACAAGGACTGACTCATAAAGATAGATTTGTCTTCCTCCAGTGCCGCTTCAGATATTTCTTCCTCTAGCTCACCTTGTCCGACAGTTCTTCCATTGTTGCTTCTTGGTGAATTATTAGTCATTGGCTTTTCTTGAGAAATTATTTTTGTCTGATCTCCTCGGATTATTCCTCCATTAGCTTCCAATCGGATTATTCTTCCTCTAACGCCTTTTCAAATTATGACCTCTTTATTAGGGATGATGACCTCATGTTTATCCATCACTAACTCGGATTGCATGTTGGGGTGTCTGAAAAGTTTTAGGTTGATGTCATCGTTTAACTCCATGTGTCAACCGTTTCCTGACATACATAAGCATAACTTCCAAAATAATTTGTACCCAATGAGAAAGCGTATCAGAAATCCTTTGCACTTCTCGATGCGCGAGTGAGTCAAGTCATAAGTTCAACGATTGTTCCTGAAAACTTCTCATATTCTTTAGGTAGTCGTTATCTAAGAAAGCTCTTCAACTTACTTGGGCCTTCACGTCCTTTAAAAGCCCACATCATTCCTATAAATACTTGATTTCCCTCACACCTTTAGAGTTACATATTTTTCACTTTTAGAGTGATAAAGCACAAATTTGGGTTTAGAGAGAAATAAATCATCCCACTAAACACTTTCTTTAACCCTTCATGCCTAGGGAATTCAAAGGACTTGAGAAATATAAAATTTGAGAGTGGTTTAACATAGGAAAGAGAGCTAAAGAAAGAAGAGATGTTAGCATAGAAGAAGAACCCAAGCCTTTACAAATCCTCCAAACAAAGTTTTATTGTAATTGGCCTCCTCTCTAGAAACATTCAAGTGTAGCAGGAACCGTAGGTAGCACTATTTCATTTGATCCTCCTCTTACTCAGCCCCTAAGTTAAAATTTTCTGAGACGTGACCTTGTTTCCACTAAGGAAACTCGCAAAAGCTCTTCGTTTCTTTCGATGGGTGATAAACATCAGACTCCTAAGAAGACTAAATGGGATCAACCAAAAAGGAAGAAATCTCTGGAGCCGGTTAAATGGTCCATAAAATTACAACATCTTCAGCCTTTGTAAACATTAGCACACTCGGCATTGAGTCATTTACGTAAGTTTTATGCCTATCCTTGTACGTTACTGCTTAATTGAAGATCATTATCTATCTTCAGATTATCTTTATGTTTTTCTAATCCCAAATGCGATAGCCAAACTCGTGTTCACCATAACCGATCATGATGAATTTCTTATTTATTTTGAATCAAACTTGTTCCCGCCTTGATCACTAATATGAACATATGTCGTATAACAAAAAACAAATTAGATGTGATACTGTATATCTTTACCATTTTTTACCTCATTGGATATTCTATGCTCTAAAGGAACTGATAGACCTTGGTTGACCAAGTAAGTCGTTGTGTTGACTGATTCTGCCCCGAACTGCTTCGGTAGACCTAAATGTATATAAATGCTTCCAGCTCTCTGTCAATATTCAGTTCATATGCTCAGTAATACGATTGTGTTGAGGCGTACCCGACACGATTTACTCCATCTTGATCCCGTGCTCATAGCAAAACTTCTTGAATCTGGTGTCCTCATATTCACCACCATTTTCGATTCTTGACTTTTTAATATTTAGACATGTCTTATTCTTAACCATAAATTTATATCTCATAAAAACATGAAACGTTTCAGATTTATACTTTAGAAAATAAACCCATACCCTTTTGAGAATGATCATCAATAAAATTCACAAAGTAGTGTTTTTCTCCTATAGATGAAACAATTATTGACCCTCAAACATCAGATTGAACAAGCTCTATTTCTTTCTTTAGGGTTCTGCCACTTGTTTGAAAATGGACCATTTTTTGTTTTCCAAGTATGAAATATTCGCACATGTCCATATTTATCGAATGTAGGCTTGGAATTTTCCCATTCGAGTGCATGATTTTCATCACCTCAAAAATTATCCGTCGAAGTGGGATGACACCACGTAACAGTTCACAACCAATAAATATTATCTGAGCTTGAGCGCCAGTCCAAACGATAAGCCATCCACCTCCAAAAATGAAACAGTATGCATCGGTTGTTAATGCTCAGCAATATTACCAACCCATGTCAAATAAATGGATCCGACCAGCATATTTTGCCAAACTGAATGAGTGTGTAGCAACAATCTTTGAGAGAACTCGACCACACGTATAATTTCATAAGCCCATTCCAATGTAGACTCCAAAGGAGTACAAAATTAATAGATATTGCAAGTATCGTGAGGATATTATGTATAATACGAAAGATTGTGTAGATTTGAAATAAAAAATACATTCTTTGATAGAAAATGGAAAGCTGACAACGTTTATGAAGAATAATTCTTTGGTTGCTTCAAAGCAAGAAAATACTCTAAAGCAAGAAAATAATCTAACGATCTCAGGTCTGATGGATGAAGACTCTATTTATGCATTCGATATCTCTACAGAATACCTAGATCTGAAGCCTGACAAAAATAAGATTAATATGATGGAAAAGTCGGTTGTAAGAGGAAAGGTTAGTGAGTTATGTTCTTTCTTTGAGTCACTAACACTTTTTGGTAGAGATACTGCTGCGGGGACATCAAATTATTGACTAAAGACGCATATTGTTTGATGAGTCTGAATTCTGCTTACTCCCCGGACAGGGACAGATCGGTTCAAGGCCTCCGGACCGGACAGACCACTTCGAACACTTAGCCCATTGGATTGTTCGAACTATGACAAAAGTACTAAAAAACCTAAACACTTCTTGACTAAGCTGCTTGCTCTCCTACTAAGAGCTCCCGGGTCCATTAAACATGACCCGAAAACCCATAAGGCCCAAATGCAAGGGTATAAATACCTAACCACCTGCATTAAATGTGGGTAATGAAAATTAAATACAACCAGGCTGCTTAATTCTCCCTCTACTTTCTACTCTAAACATTAAACACCCATATACTTCTACAAAACTTCAAACAAATTACCAATTCACCCTGAGTCGATAATTAACCTCACCAAATTGGCGACCACAATGGGAGAAGAAGGTGCCTGAATCAAGCCTTCGAAACCAGCAAGAAAGGTCAGTCCAAATGAATCCGGACGCCCCGGAAGTACCATTAGCTTTGCTCGAAGTGGTGGGTGAAAACGATGAGTACACTATCGAAGATCGCGATAGGCTGAAGGGTGAAATAGAAGCTCTGAGGGCAGAAAAGGCTAAGATGGGCATGAAAGAAAAGTCCAAAGCATCAGTTGCTCATCACACCGATAACCCCAAAGAGCATGAGCCTTCAAAGACTCATGTAAGTACCAAGAAGACTCATGCCAGCTCCAAAAAGTCTCACCGGTCTAAACCAGTGGAGAGTTCTGACTCAGGCTCAGAGTCTTCTGATAGCTCTTCGGATAATGAGGGGGTTGAAGAATCCTTATCCTCTAGCAGCGATGAGGGTCGAACTAAAAAGAAGCAAAATCAGATCAAAAAATATTCGAGAAAAAAGGATAGACATGGAAAGATGAAGAAGAATATCGGCAAAGGGTCATCTCACAGCCGGAGACATGTAGACCAGATGTTGATGGATCCTTTCGTTTTCCACAATGAACCAGGTATCTTTGCAACTCCAAATGAGGATACTGTGTTCAGTTGTGGCAGAAATTGGAAGCAATCTCCATTATCTTCCAAAATTTTGTCCGACAACCTCCCTAAGAGGTTTGACAGCACCAAAATGGAAAAGTACGATGGCAGTACTGATCCGGACAACCATTTGAAACAATTTAAAAACTTCATGATGAACTTTGATGACGATGATAAGCTACTTTGCGGAGAATTCTCCCAATCATTTACGGGGAGTGCTTTAAAATGGTATAACAGCCTACCACAGGGTTGTATCAAGAATTTCGATACTTTTTGGGTGGGTTTTCGAAGGCAGTTCGTTGGGAGTAAAGAACTAAAGGGAAATGGGGACACAATAATCCATTGTGCCCAGGAACCAAATGAGTCCTTAAAAGAATATATAAGTCGTTTTGTGAACACTAAGAATGGGTTAGTTGATTGCTTCGAACAAGTGGCAATAGCATCCCTAAGACATGGCTTGAACCCTGGTAATTTGGCTGTTTCAGTGACTAGAAATAAGGCCATGAATTGGGGAGGGTTGCTGAATCCGGTTGGAAAATAGATTAACGTGGATGAAATGAAGAAAACCAGGGTGCATAGGCAGGTGAGGTCTACCCCAGTGGCACCAAATCCCAATCAGAATCAGTCCGGGAACAAGGCAAAAGAGACCGGACAGGGGCATGGTAGGGCTAAAGCTCAGTCTCAGCCAACTTCTCCTGCTCAGAGTCAGCAATCCAGAAACAAGAGAGGCCCTTGGGTTCAACCGGAGTGGTTCACAGAATTGAAAGAAAGTGTGGCCACTATTTATGATAAAACAAAGGAAGAAGTGCACTATAGAAGACCAGCCACACTGCAATCTCCTAGAGAACATCGCAATAAATCTTTCTGCCAATATCACAATGATATTGGCCATACCACTGATGATTGTATAGCTTTAAAACAAGAAGTTCAGAACTTGATTGAAAGGGGAAAGCTGGGGGCTTATGTCAAAAGAAGAGGAGGTAACAGGCCTGACAATACTCACCGGGTTGGTCCAAGTAATGCTGCTCTGGAGGGAGCCATGGTTATAATTGAGAGATTTGATGTGGAATCTGAGTACTTGGATTCTGATCCAACTCGAAACAGAGTGGGTGCAATTGAGGAATTTTATAGGACGGTCTCTGGGCTCATTAAGTTTTTTGAGTCGCTTACAATTCTCGGAGGGGATACTATGACAACTCCTACTGCTTCTTCGAGGAAGAGGCACGTTCATACTTTAGCCATCCAGCTAGAAGGAGGCATGACTTCCTATCAGTCACAAAATCCATTCCCTTTTTTTTTTTATGAAGATGATTTAAGAGATATAGCTGGCCCTCATGAGGATGCTGTTGTCATAGGAGCATCTATTGGGGGCAATGACATAAGACGAATTTTGGTGGATACTGGAAGCTCAGCCAATATCATTTTCTTAACCACACACAAGAGAATGAAAAATCCAGCTGTAATTTAGAGTTCGGACAGATCAATTGTGGGCTTTACTGGCAGCTCAGCAGATGTGATCGGAGAGTTCGAATAAGAAGTTTTGTTGGGCAAAGGCCCTTTCAAGAAGATGGTCAGGATACTTTTTATTATGGTGGATTGTCCCACTTGCTATAATGCTATCTTAGGGAGGTATTGGATCTCTAGGATGCATGCAGTGGCTTCGACAGTCCACCAGTGCTTGAAATATGCTGTTCAGGGACAGGTGGGAGTTGTCCGGACCAGTCAAAAGGTTGCAAGAGAATGTTATGCTACAGCCCTGGCTCCTCGGACGTTAGGGGCAGTTCGTATCAACGAGCAATAGCAATTTGAGGGGATTTCTGGGGGTGAGGGTGATATTGATGAACCCAGAGAGACCCCCTGGAGTGTTAATACCAGTCAAAGAGGTAGAGACACATTGTTTAGAAGAAGGAAAAAGTGTCAAGATAGGGTCCAAAATGCCACCCGGTCTAAAAAGCGAATTGTTAAAGCTTTTGAAAAACCATCAGCACGTTTTTGTTTGGTGCAATGCTGATGTTACTGGGGTTCCATCAGATGTGATATCACATCACCTATCCGTCCGGAAAAACATAGCACCAGTGGTTCAAAAGAGAAGGGCTTTTTCCAAGGAAAAGGCTGATGTCATTGTGCAAGAGGTTGACAGGCTCACAAAAATGCGGCATATCACGGAGTCTCAATACCCTTTGTGGACTGCCAATCTGGTCTTGGTGAAAAAGAAAAATGGAAAATGGCGCATGTGCATTGACTTCACAGATCTCAATAGAGCTTGCCCAAAAGATTTGTATCCAGTCCCCCGGATTGATCAACTAGTAGACTCCACCTCTGGGAACAAGCTGCTATCCTTTATGGATGCCTTCTCCGGATACAATCAGATCCAAGTAGATCCGAAGGAACAAGAGCATACCACATTTGTCACTGACAGAGGTCTTCATTGCTATAAGGTAATGTCGTTTGGGTTGAAAAATGCTGGGGCTACTTACCAGAGATTAGTAAACAAAGCCTTTGCTGATCAGATTGGAAGAAATATGGAAGTATACAATGATGACATGATGGTGAAGAGTGTGGATGAGCAATTGCATTTGTCTGATCTCCAAGAAACTTTTACCAACTTGGTAAGAGTGAATTTGAAGTTAAACCTAGAAAAATGTGCGTTCGGAGTGCAGTCCGGGAAGTTTCTAGGCTATATTATAAGTGAGCATTGGATACAGCCCGATCCGGACCAGCTTAATGCCCTATTCCAAATGGAGCCTCCTCGAAATATTAAAGAAGTACAGCGACTAACGGGGAGATTAGCTGCTTTAAACAGATTTATCTCAAGGTCTTCGGACAGGTGCGCCCCGTTCTTTCAAACCTTGAAGGGTGCAAAGGGATTCGATTGGACCTCACAGTGTGATGAGGCTTTCAATGAGATCAAGAAGCACCTGTCCTCCCCCAAAAATTTTCTTAAACCAGTTGATGGGGAGACACTCTTCGTATATCTGGCAGTTTCAAGTTGTGCCATCAGTGCTGTGTTGGTAAGAGAAGTGGATAGTTATCCCCATCTAGTGTACTACATCATCAAAAGTTTGATAGATGCAGAAAGGCGTTACTTGAAACTCGAAAAGTTAGCATTAGCTCTGGTAATAGCTGCAAGAAAAATGAGGCATTATTTCCAGGCTCATCCTATCATCGTCCGGACTTCTTTTCCCTTGAAGAATGTCCTCCAAAAGGCAGACATTTCAAGCAGGATGACTAAATGGTCAGTAGAATTGGGAGACTTCGACATAGATTTTGCTCCTCGAACAGCAGTCAAGGCCCAAGCTGTGGCTGATGTTTTAGTTGAATTTTACTCCGACAGAGATTCAGAGTAGACTACTGACATGAAAGATAAAAAGGTCTGGGTCATCCGGACAGATGGTGGATCTAGCACCATGGGATGTGGTGCAAGGGTATGTTTGACTTCTCTGTATGGTGACAAAATGTACCAAGCTATATGTTTTGCTTTCAGGGCTTCCAATAATGAGTCTGAGTACGAAGCGGCTATAGCTGGATTAAATTTAGCCTACATTTGTGGGGCTAAGAGGGTCAAGCTACTGAGTGACTCTTAGCTTCTAATTCACCATGCCCAAGGTCAATCTGAGGCTAAAAAGGAGCAGCTTGTGAAATATTTACTCCTTAAAAATGAAGCACTCAAGTTTAAAAGTATTGTTTATGAGCATATACCCCGGACAGAAAATGAGCTAGCAGACTCATTGGCAACCATAGCGTACACGGAGTCATATCCATGGATCCATGTGCTGGAAAGCCCCTCCATTCAACTTAATATGGGTGAAGAAGAGGAAATTTTTGAAGTACAGGTGAAACAACCTCAGGACTTGAGGTTTCCTCTCCTGCAATACCTCTCTGATAGTATCGTGCCTCCGGATAAATCAATGGCAAGAACATTGAAACACAAGGCTCGTGGTTTCATCATATTGAGAGACGTTTTGTATAAGAAGTCTTACAGTAAACCTCTTCTGCGCTGTTTGGGGGATGATGAGTCTCAAGTAGTCCTCTCCGAATTGCATGATGGTGAGGGATCAGCTCATTGTGGATTCAGGGCTTTAACAAGGAGAGTTTTACTGGCCGGTTACTATTGGCCATCTATCATGAAAGATGCTAAGGAACTGGTAAGAAGGTGTGACCCATGCCAGAGGTACAGCAATGAAATTCATGTCACAGCCATTCCTTTAGAGTCAATTTCTGAGCCTATACCTTTTGCTCGATGGGGGTTGGATTTAGTAGGGCCTCTCCCTATGGCATCCGGAGGGTGCAGAACTATAATTGTTGCTATAGATTACTTTTCGAAGTGGATTGAAGAAGCCCCTCTAGCAGGAACAACGTCAAAAGCTGTCATAAAATTCATTCTATCCAACATCTGTTGCAGATTTGGTGTCCCACGAAAGATAACAACAGATAATGGGCCACAGTTCGACAATAGGGAAATGGAAAGTTTATGTGCCTTAAGGGGTATACAACATTGTTTCTCTTCACCTTTCCACCCACAAGCAAATGGACAAGTTGAAGTGGCTAACAGAACTATACTGTCCGGTTTGAAGAAGAATTTAGAAAGGGCTGCTGGGAAGTGGCCTAGTTATTTACAAGAGGTTTTGTGGGCCTACCGGACAACACCTGGGGCTGCAACACAGGAGTCACCCTTTGCTTTGGTCTATAGGATGGATGCAGTAGCTCCCATAGAAGCAACTATCCTATCGTTTCGTGTTCACAACTTCTCTGAATGCGCTAACGAGGTGGCAACCAGAGGTCAGCTCGATCTGGTAGAAGAAAGACGAGTTAAAGCTCACCTTAGAGTTGCACACTATCAGGGTTTGATGAGAAGCAGATTTGCTTCCAGAGTTAAAAGAAGAGATTTCCAACTGGGGGACAAGGTATTGAGGAAAGTCTTCTTACACACTAAAGAAAAACTGTTCGGCAAATTGGCTCCGACTTGGGAAGGACCTTATATGGTTGTTGAAAAGCTTAAACCTGGAACATATTGGCTAGAAGACAAGGATGGAAGAGTTCTGACCCACCCTTGGAATATCGAACATCTCCGGATGTACTTGGAGTAGTATTTGTGTAAATATTTACTTGTTTAAACATCCTTGTAAATATTTGGGGGCATACTCTTTCCTCCCTAGTGGCACGGGGAGGTTTTAATGAGGTGTCCGGTTTCTGAATAAAATTTGATGCCTTCTTAAAAATTTTCTGAAGTGTTTTAATTTTGTCCATTGTCACACCATCCAGATTGAAATAAAAGAGTGATGACCATTTAAACACTTGTCATCGGAGAATTTAAACACTCTCACTATAAAATAACTAAGGGCTATTTAAACACTAGCCAAGAAAATTGGAACAGACTATGAAAGAATGTGAGAATGGTGCAAAACAAAGATATTCATTAAAATAACTTAAGTGCCTTGGCCTTCCAAGGACTTTCAAATTGTCAAAACAGAATAAAAGACCTATCCGGTCAAGTACCGGACACGCTTACAAAAAAGAGTGCCTTGGCCTTCCAAGGACTTTAGTCTGGATAAAAAGTAAAAAGTAATTCATAAGTTAAGGCTGAGCCTTTGAAGATGGCTCATCTTCATCTACCTTCTTCTTTCCCTTAGAATCATCTTTCTCTTCATTTGGGCTCTCCCCGGTATGTTCTTCGTCATCAGATGAGGATGCACTGGAGAAGTCAAACTGATCGCCTTCGGCCATTGTGTGATATGGGAGGTCGTCAACCTCTATGTGAAGCCATAAATCCCCTAGGTTCCTCATCGGAAACTTCTCATGGAAAATCAGGACCATGTCTGATCTCACCTTGGCATACATTTACTCTTGGGTGTCGATCACATTGTTGGCATAAGCATCGATCTTGGCTTGGATTTTGGCCTCCTGCTCCCTTAGCAAGGCAGTTTTCTCCTCGGCAGCCTTGGACACTGAATTCTCAAGAGCAATCTTGTCACTGGTTAAGTTGGTGATGATTTGGTCCTTGGCCTGGGTCTCCCCTCTTGAAGTGGCAAGATCTTTCTCCAATCCGGACAGCTTCTCCCGGAGCTCTGTGATAGTGTTCTCCAGTGTGGTGACTTTTGTGGTACTTACCTCCTGGTTTCTCTTCAGCTCTTCGTTTTCTTCCTTTAAAATGGCAGCATTCGAAGTAGCAGTAAGAAGATCGTCGGACAGCTTCTCTTTGCTAGACTTGAGGTCTTTGATGATGTCTGCCTGATTTCGAACTTGCTTTTCCAACGCAAGCACCGGCTGAACATTGCTTAACAAAGAGTAAGCTATAGCATCCTTATCACTTGAAACAGTAAAGGTCTTACCATTAAAAGTGATCGAATTTGAAGTGCTCGGAGGGAGATAAGGCCCGGCGAAATCATCTCTGGGAAGATTCATGAAGTACTCACCAAGCCCACCAAGACTAGTGATGTCCACACCGTCAATGCTAAGATCTCCCCTTTCGACCTCATCGGTTTGGAAGTCACCAGGTATCTCTTCTGCTTGTGTTGGGTCAGAGGGGTCAATTTGGGGAGGAGGCTCCGAAGTCCGGAGAGAAAGCTCGTCACCCTTAGAGGTATTTTTCTTCTTGTCCTCCCTGTCTTTGCTTTCACCTCCCCGTTTACGATCTCTTTTGGAAGCTCTTGGAGGGTTTGGGGAGTGCATTTCTTGCCTTTCAGTCTCCTGCTCCACCACTTCCAAGAGAGCAGCATCAATTTGACTGGGGACTGGCCCCTCCGGATGTATTGTACATCCTCCTCCACCTCTCCAGGGTTAGATTCACCAACCGCTTTCTTGCCTTTCTTTTTGCCTTTCATCTTGCTCGGGGCTTTGGCCCGGCCTGGCAAGTAGAGTGTCTCATCTGGTTCATGCGTCCTCTTGAGCACAACATCTGGAGGAGGCTGAGTGGTGAGCTTTTCCCAAGTTAAGTCTCTCCGACCTGTGGGGTTCCACAAATGAGACATTGCCAAGTTTCCTCCAGTAAAAGCAGCATGGAACCGGTTCCCCCACTTCTCAGCAGCCCAGGCATTGATCTTGGTACAAGTAGCCTGCCCGGTTTTCAAGTGGTCACTAAAGTCCTTGGGCAGTTCTGATAAGGCAAAAATAAAACAAATTAATTTAAACTAACTTTTAAAAAAAGATAAGAGTGTAAAGCAAGAGACTTACGGTTGCTCCTCCACCTGCTTGTGAGAAGACTCGGGTTGACACCAGAATTAATTTTCTGCCCATTCTCCCATGCACCACTTACGAACAGGAATTGGGTCTTCCAATTCCTCTCCGACTCTAGCAAGTCATCCACAGCTTTGAAGTTATCCCCGATGTTGAAATGGTAGAAGGGGATGTGATGGTTTCTGCAGAGACTGGCCACAGCAGCAAAATCCTCCATTGGTAGAGGGATCCTGGAGAGCCTTGAAGCCATAATGCTAGCCATGAGGGTGTACCAGGCATTGGGGCTCAGCTGGCTCGGACAGAGCTTTATCAGATGGAAGTATCTGACAGTTTCTGGGTCCAGAGGGAATCTAAGTCCCCAATTGAACAGCTCCGTGAAGATGACTATCTCGCTTAGCTTGCAGTCCATAGGAGTTTCTGGGTTGATAGGGATTCGTATCTTCACGTTCTCCGGAATTCCCCACTTCGTACGCATCCGGCCCAGTTCAGTTGTGTGGATGAATGCGTAGTTAATCTTTTGCAGGGCGAGGAGGTACTTAACCTGGACCTTGTGAAAACAGGGCCCCACCCTTCCTTCAAGACTCTCCGGCAGATCCGGATGCCTCAAACAGAACTTTTCCTTGCCTTTGTCTTTTTTGGCAGCAATGGCACTACTAGTCTGTCCGGAGGGCTCAGACTCGAATGGAGCCTCTTCGATGGAGTCCTCCATTACTTCATCTATGATTATTGAGGGATTTTCAGCAGCTGTGGTAAGAGAAAGGTTCAGAATTGGCTCAGCTTGGCTTCCGGACTGCTGAGTTCCAGTGTTTTCTTGGTTCCTGGCCTCCGGTTGGGGCTCTGATGCAGATGTGTCCCTCCGGAGACTTGAGCTAATGCCCTCTGGACCGGACAGCCTGTCCTTGGGAACTTTAATGGGCACTTCTGACCCTGTACCACTGTCTTTGGCACCCGATTTTGAGGGGGTGCCCTTGAAAGATTGGCCCTTGACTAACCGGCCTTTTCTCCGGTCAACTAGTTTTTGAGGGGAATGTTCAGTGTCTGACCCCATAGCTATGAAAGGAGAGGGTTTTTTGAAACTGGTTACAGTAACACCTGGCTCAACCACAGGTTCCGATTCTTGAACCGAAGAACCTGAGATAATGGGGGAGAGATTGGTTTGAAATAACCTTTTTTGTTTGAAATAACCTTTTTGGTTTGATGCCTTTAGAGGAAGAAGAGCCTTGATCTCACTCTGTGGCTGAAGTTACTGGTCTGTCGATGGGCGAAACAGGTAGTCCTGCTGCGATGCGTCTTTCCCTTTCGACCTTTTGCGCCTTTTCTAATTCAGAGAGGTTGAGCCACCCACCTTTGATCAGAGCGTTCCTCACTGTAAACATAAACAATCTGGGCAAAGTTTTGCTTTGGAGAGAAAAAGCTTTAAGAAGTTGTAGAGTAAATATGAGAGAGATGGTAAAACAGTAGAAAGTGTTTTAATTTATAGTAAATCTGAAAAAGAAGCTTGATTCCTAGGAGAATTCTAAAAGATTGGTAATGATTTAAAGACGGCCCTGATGTCACCAACTTTAATAAAGAGGTTGATTTTCGAAGAAGGTGGGTTCGAAATTCAAGGTGAAAAAACGGCTGAAGCAACCAACCAGAAAGCGACACGTGTCCCATAAACTATGGCAAAAAACTTTTTGGATTC
The DNA here is from genome assembly GCA_036936605.1 of Limnanthes douglasii subsp. nivea. Classification (NCBI taxonomy): domain Eukaryota; kingdom Viridiplantae; phylum Streptophyta; class Magnoliopsida; order Brassicales; family Limnanthaceae; genus Limnanthes; species Limnanthes douglasii. The sequence goes on from JAUPFV010000001.1 coordinate 379,129,683, forward strand.
ACAAAGCTTTATCAGTCCGGATAAAGCCATAGCCCAAGATGAGAGACCTGTCCGGGAAAAACTACCCCTGACTTCGAACTGTTTTTCAGGTTTTTGACAAAGGTATTTGAACAAACACCTAAAAATGGGGCTCTTGATGAGTCCGAATTCTGCTTACTCCCCGGACATGGACAAATCGGTCCAAGGCCTCCGGACCGGACAGACCACTTCGAACACTTAGCCCATTGGACTGTTCGAACTATAACAAAAGTACTAAAAAACCTAAACACTTCTTGACTAAGCTGCTTGCTCTCCTACTAAGAGCTCCCGGGTCCATTAAACATGACCCGAAAACCCATAAGGCCCAAATGCAAGGGTATAAATACCTAACCACCTGCATTAAATGTGGGTAATGAAAATTAAATACAACAAGGCTGCTTAATTCTCCCTCTACTTTCTACTCTAAACATTAAACACCCATATACTTCTACAAAACTTCAAACAAATTACCAATTCACCCTCAGTCGATAATTAACCTCACCATTGTTAGCGTAGCAACTCAGTTAGAGGTGGATTCTTCACCACATCTATATAGAAATCCATCTCTAATAATTTGTTTTGAAGATGCTGACATGAAATATGTAGGTAGTCCCTACGAAGATGCAGTAGTTATTGTGGCAGAAATTGTTGGAGATGAGATACGAAGATTTTTTATTGATACTGGCAGATCAGCTAACATTATGTTCATGGAAACTTATAACAAAATAAAATCTGCCAGCCATCTTACGGTCCGATCAGACAATTATAGGATTCACCAGAGTAACAACTGAAGTGGTAGGAGAATTCAAGGGGAAAGTTGAACTAGGTCGGGGACCATTCAAGAAGGTAGTCGTAGTTTTTTTTAATTGTGGTAGACGCTCCAACGTCATACAATGCAACATTTGGTATGTCTTGGTTGTTTAGAATGCATGTTGTGGCACCAACGGTTCACCAATGTTTAAAGTATGTCATGGGGAACAATGTGGGAATAGTGAGAAGCAGTCAGAAGATTGCAAGAGAGTGTTATCGAATGAATTTGGTTGTTAAACAAATCAAAGGGGTCGAGTTAAAGAAATAATAGCAATCAGTGTAGTCTTCCTAAATATCTGATCACATATATTATTCGAGGGAGGTCCCGGGTGCATAGCCCTAGAAGAATGTTTTGAGGATCATGTTTTCTTTCATGGTAAAAGTCTGAAAATCAGTACAAAGTTATCTTTGGAGGTGAAAGAAAAGTTAATTCAATTTTTGTCAACAAAATTACACCTATTTGCATTGTGTACGGAAGATGTGACAGAGGTTCCAATATATATCATTTTTTCATAACTTAGCAGTACGAAGTAAAGTTTGTCCTATAATCCAAAAGAGAAGATCTTTTTCCCAAGAAAAGTCTGAGGCTATTATGACAGAGATAGATCGTTTGATTAAGGTTGGGCACATACGTGAACCGTAACATCCTTTGTGGGATGCTAATCCGGTTTTAGTAAATAAGAAGAACGAAAAATGATGGATGTGTGTGGATTTCACTAATCTAAATAGGGCCTATCTAAAAGATCCATTCCCGGTTCCACAAATAGATCAGTTAGTGGTTTCGACTTTAGGGAATCAATTATTTTGTTTTATGGACGTATATGTCGAATACAACTAAATCCAAATAGATCTAACGGATCAAAAAAGTACAAGTTTCATCACCGGAAGAGCTTTGTATTGTTATAAGGTAATGTCGTTTATGTTTGAAAAATGTTGGAGCAACTTACCATCGTTTAGTAAACAAATCTTTTGAGACTTGGATAGGGAGAAATGTTGAAGTATACATCGATGATATGCTAGTAGATAGTGCAAGAAATGAGAAAAACTCTTGTCAAATCTAGAAGTAACTTCTGATAACCTGATAAAGATAAATTTGAAATTGAATCCAGAAAAATGTACGTTCAGAGTAAATCCAGAAAGTTTCTTGGGTATATAATCAGTGAGCATGGGATAAAAGCTGAGCCGATACAGCTAAATTCTTTGAGCACTATGGCACCACCTCGAACGATAAAAAAGGTACAAATTCTTACGGGAAGGTTGGTAGCCTTGAACAGATTCATATCACGATCGTCGAACAAGTATGCCCTTTCTTTCCAAGTGTTGAGAAGAGTAAATTGCTTTGACTGGACCCAAGAATGTTACGAGGATTTTCATCGAATTAAAGAATATTTTTCTTTGCCATAAATTTTAACAAAGCCAAATCCGAAGAGAAGTTGTATGTTTACCTACCGGTGTCGAGTTATACTGTAAGTGTTGTTTTGATTCAAGAAGAAGATAATTCCCCAAGACTAGTGTACTATATCATTAAAAGTCTCCAGGATGCTGAGAAACGGTATTTAAAGTTAGAGAAATTGGCTATTGCACTAGTAACTGCTGCACGAAAAAGGAGACCTTATTTTCAGGCTAATTCGATCATTGTACGAACATCTTTTTCATTGAAAAATATGTTACAAAGACCTGACGTATCATGAAGAATGACTAAGTAGTCGGTTGAATTGAGAGATATTGATATTGAATTTGACCCTAGGGCTACAATAAAAAAGCACAACCCTTAGCGTATTTCTTAGTTGAGTTTCATTTTGAATGATCAGATAAGGAGATTAATGAACAAATTTTGGATCAGAGTGGATAGTCCAAACAGATCGGGGTTCAAGCACGTCAGGTTGTGAAGCAGTGGTGGAGTTGATTTCTCTAAAATGAATTTCTATGTATCAAGTTATCCGCTTTAGATTTAAAGCATCAAATAATGAGGCAGATATGAAGCTGCTTTTGCAAGGTAGAGACTTGCTCAAATTTGTGGGGAAAAAAAGTAAGGTTGGTAAGTGAATCATAAATCATGGATATGGTTAGTCTGAGGCAAGAAAATATCATTTAGTGAAGCATTTGAGGGCGCTAAAGGCTTTAACGTTGATTTTTGAAAGCACTAGATACGAACATGTTCATAGGGCTGGAAATTATGTGGTTAATTATTTAGCTACAACTTCATTCTAAGGAGTATCGTTGGATTATCACACAAGAAAATCCTTCAATAGCACAAAACATTTCCACACACACATCAAAAGATTAAATGAGTAGAATTAAATAATCCTTGATAAATGATGCATTTCATGTTGACAAAGTAATGGCCAAAAGAATACGGTTTAAGGAATATGGCTATGTTATCCTCAGAGATGTATTGGATAAAAAAATCTTTTAGTCGACATTTACTTTGATGCTTAGGACAAAATGAATCACAAAAGGATATTGTCAGAATTACATGATGAGGAAGGATCCACTCATTGTGGGTATAAAATGTTGATACAAAAAGTTCTTCTAGTAGGGTACTACCGGCCTACAATCTCTTCAGATGCAAAGAAGTTAATTCAAAAATAAGACACCTGCCAAATATTTGCTAATATAATCCATACACCACGAGTGCCTCCTGAATCAATATCTGAATCGCTACCTTTTGACCGATGGGGCATAGATCTAGTCAGACCATTACTAATGGCATCAGGAGGATGAAATACGCAGTGGACTATTTTTCTATGTGGGTGGAAGATTAACCATTAGCACAAACAAAAGCTAAGGGTGTGATCAGGTTTATTGTTTCTAATATTTGTTGTGCTTTTGGGTTTCCAAGAAAAATGACACAATTCGATAACAAAGAAATGAAGGCTTTTTGTGCTTCTAAATGGATACAACAGTGCTTCTCGGCACCTTTCTATCCACAAGCGAATGGCCAAGTTGAGGTTACCAACCTAACAATTTTGGATGGTTTAAAAGTGAATCTGGATGGCAAGGCTGAAAAATGGACGGATTATTTATATGAAGTTTTATGGGCATACAGAACTACTCCTCGGACGACAACACAATAATTACCGTTTGCATACAGAGTTAGATTTCATAGAAGAAAAAAAGAAGGGCACGATTGAATTCTTTACACTATCTTCAGACTCTGATGAGAAGTTGATACCCTTCCAAAGTTAAAAGAAGAGAGTTTAAAGTAGGGGCCAAGGTGTTGAGGAAAGTATTTCTTCATACAAATAAAACGGCATGGTAAATTAGGTCATAACTGGGAGGGTCCAATACGATAACGAAGAAAATAAAGCCGGGGACATATTGACTCAAAGATAAAGAAGGAAGAGATCTTCTTCACCCGTGGAATAATGAGCATCTGAAATTACATCTAGAATGAATATGTAAGTTTGTAAATATTTTTTGTGAACTCATGTAAGTATCGGTATCATACTATTTCCTACCCTGGTGGCGCATGAAGGTTTTAAAGAAGTGTCATAATAGCAGACTTATGTATAATATTTCTTTGTCATCTTAAAATAACTTCTACAATCTTTATCTTTTTGGACCGAAAGGTCTTCCAACGAATGTTGGTCTGAAATCTTTATCTTTTTGGACCAGAAGGGTCTTCCAACGAATGGTGGTCTATAATTTTTATCTTTTTGGACCAGAAGGATCTTCCAACAAATGTTGGTCTATAATTTTTTATCTTTTTAAGCCGGAAGGGTCTTCCAACTAATATTGGTCTACAATATGTGTCCTTTTTAGATTGGAAGGATCTTCAAACAAAGGTTGGTCTATAAAAGTTTAGTATACAATTTTCATATAAAAATGTTTTGAGGAGAAAATGAAGAATATTTTATAAAGGTTAAGTATAAGAGTTTTTCATATCAAAATATTTGGAGGAGAGAATTAAGAGCCTTTTATAAAAACTAAGTATGAAAAATTTCATATGAGAAAGTTTGGAGGAGAAACTGAACAGCCTTTTGTAAAAATTAAGTATAAAACTTTTCATATGAAGAAGTTTGGAGGAGAAAGTGAAGAGTCTTTTATAAAAATTAAGTATAAAAATTTTCATATAAAAATGTTTGGAGGAGATAATTAAGAGTATTTTATAAAAACTACGTATAAAAAATTTCATATGAGAAATTTGGAGGAGAAAATGAATGACCAACCAGACATTGAAGGCGTGTCTGTGGATGTTGCACATATTCCAAACGAGAGTGGCCCGATTGATTTATTTTTTTTGAGGGGGGGGGGGAGAATGACGAATAACATGATAAGTGTTTTTAATAGTAAAGATTTAATTTTTATGTTTGGGAAGCTAGACTTAACATTCTTTGTGTGTGAAAGAGCATGAAGTAGAATGTTAGGGTGCGATCAAAGTCTCGAATCGGTTAAACATAGAATGAATTAATTGTATATAAGTAAGAACATACATCAACTAGTATGAGGCCTTTTGAAAGTGGACTAAAAGAAAAGATGTGTGGGCCTTCATGCTCAAAGCGGATAATATCATACTAGTATGGAAATCGAGTTATTCTTACTTATATTCGAAAGCATAATATACGATACCCATAATGTCAACAAATGGTAGTAGAGCTCCAGGTCCAGATAGAAAGCTATGTGGACGAAATTCTCGGATGTCGAACATGATGAACCAACGGTCATGCTCAAACATTGTGACTTGATTGGACTGTATCAAGACGGTGGTACTTGAGTGACACTAAGAAACAATGCAGTATAATGATGATATCAATGAGCATATAAAGACCCATGCTGACGAATAACATGATAAATGCTTTTAATAGTAAAGATTTAACTTTTTGGTTAAGAAGACTGATTTAATTTTTATGGTTGGGAAGCCAAATTTAATATTCTCTCTGTGTAAAAGAACGTGGAGTATACTATCAGGGTGCGGCCGAAGTCTCACATTTCACATCGGTTAAATATGGAAAGAATCAATTGTATATAAGTAAGAACATACCTCAACTAGTATAAGGCCTTTTGGAAATGGACTGAAAGCAAAGATGTACGGACCTTCTGGCCCAAAGAGGACAATATCATACTAGTGTGGAGATCGAGTTATTCTTACTTATATACGAAAGCGGAATATACGGTTTCTATATTCTCAACAAATAGTATCAGAGCTCCATGTTTAGACAAAAAACTATGTTGATGAAATTCTCAGACATCAAACATGATGAATACTGGTGACCTAGTTCGGAGTGTTCGTGACTCATCAAACTATATAACTTGATTTTGAAATATATCAAAACGGTGGTACTTAATTGGAGCGGTGTTAAAAAACACAGCAGTATTTGGCTTTTGTTTTAGCCAACTCCCTTGTATGATAAGTTGCCGATATAGTTATCTAATATCCTTCGAAGGAATGTTTTGATGGCTAGACATATTCTTACGTCATAACGAGTCTATTGCTAAACCATAGCGAAATAAGTAAATTATTGGACCTATTTATTATTTACAAATTGACTAAGAATTTTTAGATATATCATAAGGTCAACCATATATAAAGTATTACTATTATATATTAAACCAACCCCTAACCCATGAATTTAATATAAATAAAAGTTGAGATTAAATTCATTGCGTCCGTTCTCGTTAAAGTCCTTTGCTTAATTATCATAAACTTGATCCATCCAAATTTAATTTAGTTTCTATGTATGCAATCGTTATGTTACTCCACGAGGCTACCCAAATAGGACCTATGTATGAATTTTAGATGAAATTTCTATACTATAAAATTAGTCAATTGAGTGTTGATATTGAAAGAAATTTAAAGGAAGGAGTCGTATATGGGTCTCTATGATGACTTTTGAGGTCAATTTGTCAATTTAAAACCCACCAGTCCACCTGGCTAAGCCAAGAGAAGAAGAAGACCTGTTTCGTTTAACATTCTAGTCCACATAATTTAATGATTATTGATTTGTTTCTTTTCGGACTTTTTGAATTCTAAAACTTAGCTTTCGCTATTATGTAAATTTCAAGTAGACGTCTTCTAATTATATTAACACAGTTTTTTTATAAAAGAAACATATTAATACATATCGGAATTCTAGATTCCTTCGTGATGTATTTTGATTAATTTAGTCTTAAATAAGAGATGCATCAGCCATTAATTTTTAATGTCTACTACTACTATTTATTTAATATATATTTATTTATTTAAATATTAAACGTTATATCTTATTTTCGATAATGTTTTAAACATTCTTGTTTTTAATTATCTTTTTAGTGAATCAAAGTTTTTAATTTATTTTATTTTATTTTTAAAATCTATATTTTTAAAATCGAAGTTCAATTTTTTTTTATATTATCATCGGTTTTGTTTTTTTAAGAAGAACAAAATTAAGTCGATTGATGATTTTTTTTTTAAAAATACACACATAGTAACCCTGATCTTACATTAAGTTTGTTTAGTCTCGCATCTCGTTCTTCATTAATTATGGTCTCGCATGATGTAATACAAAGATGCGACACCAGACATGATGAAGTGGATAGATGTGAAACCTAATATGATGAAGTGAATGGATGCAAGACCATGCATGTTAACTAGAAAGATGAGACGTGCACTACTTGATGATAAAGATGTGAGATCATGTATTATTAAATCATGTGATACATACATGATAGAAGTAGATAGATGCGAGCCCATGCATGATGGAAGTCGATAAATGCGAGATCATGCATGATGGAAGCTGATAGACAGGAGATCATATATAATGCAGTGGAGAGATGCGAGACATATACAACTTGATAATAAAAATAAGAGACTAGGATAGTGGGTCTGATAAAAAAAATTCTAAAAAAGATGTTCCATAGATCTAGATTTGTTCGCATTACAACAAAACCGATGGTACTGTTGATTTGTTTTTCCGAACGAAGATTTGAAACTTACAAACTTAAAGAGAAGATCATTATTTGTGATTTTTATCATGGATACTTGTTGATTGTTTATTGATATGGGAATTAAATAGTAGGAAAATGTCACACTAAATACCATTTCACCAAACTTATTATCATCTAGTACCCCAACTTTCTTTTATGCCTACTAAACACCCATCTCAACAAACTAATTCTTTTTTAATACCCAGCTAATATTTCATTCCTGAAATACCCTCAACATTTGGGTAAGTCTATTTTCCAACCAAAATTCAAATTTTGAATTCTAAATAGTACAAACTAGTCTGCTATTTTTAAAATTTGTCATGAACCTATACCTTACCTTCTGAAGAAACCATTTTGAATACCTTCTCCTTGTTTAAACTGGTTCGCGAAATCAAAAAACAGGTAATATTATATATATATATATATATATATATATATATATATATATATATATATATATATATATATTGTTATAGACCTGTTTAGCTTTAACCCGATTCGAAGCTTTAATCTGTATTTGTTCTTGGCAGTTGGGTTTTGTATTTTTTTCCACGAGCAGAAGTTTTTATCAAACGTTAGTCTTTAAGGTTTATCTACTTTTGTTCTTGGGAGCTGGGTTTTGTTTTTGTTTTCAACCAGTAGAAGCTTTTCTTTAAGCTGGGTTTTGTTACTTTTTTTTAAAGATTTCAACTTTGTTCTATTTATATTAAAGTCTCGTTTAGTTTCTGTCTAGCTGAAAATATGTTTTTTTAAGTTTTGTCATAGTAGAGCTGAATCCAGGTTCGCTTTTACTGTAATGGTGTTTTGTTCTTACATTTCGTTGAGTTGAAGACGATACCAGTATTTGACATTTGCATGTTACGATATTTTGATTAACGCGATGTACTCTGTATTTTGTGTTACGCGAGTTGACGTCTCCAAGATCCCCCATCTCGCGCGACCTATTAATTTTTTTTTTAAATATGAAGCGATATAGGTTTGCACCCAAACCCTGTGAAGTAAACGCGAATTAATAGAGTTTTTCACTAACACGAGTCATCAGAGGAGGTACTTCACATCTCTCGCTACATTGTAAGGGTATTTTATTTTTCTTTTTTATATAACGCGATTTATGTTGCACCCAACTCGACCCAAAACCAACGCGAATTAAAAGATTTTTTCCCTAACGCGAGTCACAGAAGCAGTTAATATACATCTCGCACTTTGGCTGACGCGATTTGTGGCAGCTCCCTCAGCAAGCCTAATTCTGTTTATCATTTGCAGAGTACTAGATGTCTAAGCAAAAAGTTTGTATTTTCAAATATTTGAAGCAAACCTCAATCGTTCCTTTGAGCGAGTTTGAAAACTTTGAAGCTTTTGAACAATATATTGAAGGTAGATGGGATGATCTGGTTAAGGGTTGCTACACTATTACCTACTCTTGTGGCGGTCAAAATTACTGTTTGTTTAATAACAAGACTAATTTCATTGGTTTAACTGTGTATCTCGATGTGGAGCGTCTAAAAAGCGTTAGCTTCTTTATAGAACAACGAGTAGTTGAAAAAGAAGCATGACGTAAGCTTTGTAAACCCTGTGATGATCATTTATTAAGTGGGGAGAGTAGTAATGGTTTAATATGTTCGCAACATAAAAAAAGACATCTTGCCACTAGGGGTTGGGTTTCTGCTATCACAGGAGTTGGTCAGACATTCGCTGATGGTGCGTCCGGTGTAAGGTTATCTTTATGTCGATATGCTTTAGAGCTTGGTTTTTCTTCCAAGTATATGCATAATACATCTACTAAGATCACTTCTTACTGTGTCAACAAAGAGTCAGGTTGTAAATGGCGACTGTATGCATAAATAGATTCTAGCACTGGTTTAATGATGATCAAGCACTTTGTCAACACCCATTCATGTAGCCTGGTATTTTCTAAGAAAAAAGTAGGCATTTGACGTCTGATTTAATCGCGGATGAAATACATGAATCAATTAGGACAAGTCATACTTTAACAGCAAAAACTATTCAGTGTTCTATCAAACAAGACTATGGTTTAGATATTTCCTACCGTTTATTGTTGAATGCTTTAAAAAGGCGACGAGGGAAGTTTTTGGAGATAGTAATACTTCGTTTGGCTTGCTGAATGCTTATTTTAGAAGATTAAAAAGTTGAGATATTACTACTGATTGTCATTTGGAGGTTGGTTTTGGGAATGTCTTTAGGAGGTGCTTTGTGGCCTTCGGATCATGCATTCAAGGCTTTCACTCATGTTGACCATTGCTGTATGTGGATGGTACCCATTTAAACGGCAAGCATGGTGGTGTTTTGCTGTTTGCAGTGGCAAAGGATGGCAATAACAGTGTGTTTTAAACCTTCCTTTCACTTTAGTTTTTAGGTAATTGTAAATCAATATGCGAGTTAATAAGATAGAATCATGCGTTTCTCACTAATCCGATAATAAGCCTACCTCTAACGCGAGTTGTTATATAGCCAATGTTTATGATTCGTGCGTCGTCGACTAGGCCACCCCTAGCAATCACGCGATGCTTCTTTTGTTCATAGCTACCCATCGCGCGATACATTATATGTTATATGTACCACCTCGCGAGATAGGTGATGCCATAAAAAATAATCGCGCCTTAATGGATTTATAGCCTTATATTATGGACTCCCTAAACCTATTTTCACATTGCAGGTATTTTTACAGTTGCTTTTGGTATTTTCGGTGGTGAAGATTCCGATAACTGGATGTGGTTTATTGAATATCTTAAACCTCATTTGCTAAACCGTTAAATCACTTTTCTTTCCGACAGACACTCTGGTATCATTAATTTTGTTTCTGTTTTTTATCCAAACTGCTTTATGCTTATTGTATATATCATCTCCTTAATAATTTGAAAACAGCTCTTGATTGCACTAATCGCGAGTTTAAGAAGAAGATGTTGAAGCGATTAAAAAGTTGTGTTTATGCTCCTACTGTTGAACTTTTTAATGAGAGACTTTCCAAGTTTTTAAGTAGAGGTGGTAAAAAGATTAAGGCTTTCATCGAGAATTTATCTCTCGAAAAGTACGCGCATCCATTCGTTATTGGCAAACATTACGGGGCAATGACGTAATCTGCTGCCGAATCCTTTAACAATTAGATTAAAAAGTTTTGTAATCTACCAATTGTTGAAATGATAGACAAAATTAGAGTGATGCTAATGACTCAGATTTCTAGATGTTATTCAAAAGGGCTAAGCTAGAACAGTTATTTATGCCCCGAATATGAGAAGTAGTTTAAAGAGAATGTTCTAATCGGTCGAACCTAGGTGGTATCTAAGTATTCTGCAGGTTCATTCGAAGTTTATTCTGAACCAGTTATGGTTGTCAACATACTTGATTTTAAGTGTTCATGTGGTTTATGGCAGCAAGAAGTTTTTCCATGTGCTCACTCATTGGCTGCAATAACATCCGTTAACGAAGATCCCATGACGTTGGTAGAACCATTCTACACTTTAAGTAATTATAGATCCACCTATTCGTTTAGCATACCTGCAATAACCAACTATGGTGAAAGTTCATCCTCTAACAAATCTAAACCACCTGTTGTTCTACCTCCTAACATAAAAAGGCGAGCAGTTCGTTGCTTAAAGAGGATTCCAAGACACACTACGCGACATGGTAGTCATCCCATCCGCGAGATACACATAACAAATGCAACCTCCACTACAATTTCAGACTCCACGACACAGAAAGCGAGATGTGATAACGCCATGCGCGAGATACGTTAAAAACAGCAAACTCGTCTTCCATTATAGGACCCATGATACGCGAGACACATACTAAAACTATTGTAAACATGATGCATTAAAACACCGAAGCAGACGCCATATAATCTATAAATATGATGAACTGCTTAGGTTTCAATTCCAGACAAGCATGCACTTACAGGAAAACAGAAAACCAAGGCAAGCCTCACACCACGCCTGAATCGACATGTTATGCCTACCTAAAACTAAAACCGGCCGTAGGTGCAACTAAAGAAGAAATTTGTTTCTCTCTCTCAAACAACATACAATCAAACTTAAAAAACAAGATAGCATACAATCACCGGTCGGAGAATGTAAAACCAATAGTTTTTAGATAACGCAGTTATCGAACAAAACAGTCTATATGACGATATTATCCAACAAGCAGTCGACAAAACGCGATTAACATAAAAAGTAAGAAATAAGTGTCCCGTACCTTAATGGTAGTTTCGACTAACAAAATTTGCCGGCAATGGTGGTTCTTGGGTCACACGAGGAAATAAAGATGGAGTTGGGCGATCGCTTCGTACGACAGTTCTTCTAAACTCGCCGGAGTTTGTCCGGTAAAAACAAGACCGTCGACGAAGTTCTTTTAGGGTTTCACTTCCCTTCTGACTTTCTTCTATAGTCTTTTGAGTTTCTAAAAGTTATTGGGATTTGGGGGGAAAAGTGAAAATTAAATTAATGATAACCTACTTTCTCTTTCTTCTAGTATTAGGGCTAATTTGGTAAAAAAAATGGCTTCTTAGTGTTAGAGAGGGTCTAATATTTAGGTACTGATTAGGAATTTCATACTTGAAAAAGTATTTTGTGGTATTTTTCTCTAAATAATAATGAAAAACTTGACTAATATTAATTGGTATATAAACTAATTATAAATTATAAATTATATTTTTCTAGTTAATTGATCTTTTATTTCTATAAAAAGTATTCTTGTTTATCATCTAAATATTGTTTATTCATAATCTTTTTATTGACGTTAATCGTATATTATTTTAAATTTGATTGAAAGGTTAAAAGTATATATAATTATTATTTTTTGTATTTATTATTAAATTAAACTTTATGTTTTAATAAATATAAAGAGAATACACGAGAATTATTGATATGTAGAAATTAAATTATTGATAATGTCGTGGATTTTGCATCATAAAAATTTTCAACCATACTTCTTAATACGCAAGAACAAGTACGATGGCATATAACAATTAGTTATTTTTAACCTTTAAAATTTCATATCTTTCAAGTTCAAATTTTTGGAGAATTTGTATTTTTCAATTTGGCTCCGAGGGGATGGCTATAAAAGGTTTTGGATTTGGCCCATTGGCACTTTGGGGGTCTTATCATGATTCGAATTTTGGAACCTCTCACTACTCTTATTAATGATCCTCATACGAAAGTTCAGATCTGGGTCAAGGTTTTTAACCTTCCTCTTAAGCTATGGACTGCGAAGGATTTTAGTAACATAGTATCGGTTATTGGTACTGCTTTTTATGCTGACAAAGAGACCGAGAGGAAGGAAAAGTGAAGGTTTGCTCGCATTTATATCATGCTTGCTGCAAGTTAAAAAAATTTCCATGAGGTGACTTTCAATATAAGGAACAAATACATTACGGTGAAATTTGAGTACCAAGGTCTCCCCCAGTGTGCATATTATGTGGATTTTGACCACAATACTCGCATTTGCAAAAAGGCTTCAAGATGACACATATCCCGGAAAATCCATAACTTCTGAAGAATTTGATCCTCCCGAGCTTGATCCAAACTTGGATACTAGGAATATTTTGACCTCCCTTGAAGAGGTTAAGGAGGTTAATAGTGGTTTTGAAGGTGGATTCACCTCTTAAGAGGCTTCACTCGATTGGATTAAATGACTCTGGTAGAAAGGTTTTGTCCTCCGATAAGACCATCGTCTCACGCACTTTAAGTATTTTTCCTTATGAGAATTTTATATTAAAATGTTAGAGGTCTTGATGATCCCATTAGATAAAAAGATGTTGCTGATTTCATAATTAGTAATATTATCTCCTTATTAATTTTAATTGAAATTAAAGTTCTAAACTTTAATGTTGACCACATCGTTAGAGCTATGACCCATTTTGGCACGTTATTACCAACCATTTCTCTCATCCCCTAGGTAGGATATCGATTATATGGAACCCTAGCATTATTACTGTCTCTATGCTATTTCAATCTTCTTAGTATATTCATTGTATGACCAAATGCCATAAACTCTTCTTTTTGTTTTGACTTCCATTTTATGTTTTTAATGATGTTATTGATCAAGTTCTTCTTTGTAATGACTTAATGTCCATTTTCCCCTTGATAAGGGCATCCATTGGGTCTCACTTTGGGATTGTATTGTTATTTGTAAATCAAAATGAATGACTTGGTTCATCCGATAATTGATCCCTTGGAATTGATGATTTCAATAATGATGTTATCACAATGAACGTAATGACCTTGATTCCATTAGGTTCCCGTTCACGTGGATCAATAAACAGCCATCTCACCATGTCTTCTCTAAAATTGATTTTGTCTTTGTCAATCCTGACTGAGATGACCAATTCTCCATGTATTGTGCTTACTTGGACTTCCTTCGTGCCTATATCACACTATAGTTACTATTAACCTTGGCTCGCCTTTTCATAAACGTAAGAAACCCTTCAAATTTTTCAATATGTGACAATCACATACCCTTTTCAAAAACATTATTTTCAATAGCTGGAACCTCACCACCAATTATTCTAGGATGAGTCTCGTGTCTCAGAAACTTAACCGTCTTCAACTCGAACTTGCTTGTCTCAATCGTAAGGAGTATTGTGATATTAGCTCTAGGGTTTAAAAAACTCGTGATAACCTTTTTCTTGTTTATTTTTTCATTACTCTAGATCCTCTCATACATGTTTTGATCTCAAATGAGGTAGAGGCTTCATTTTCCTTCAATTTTCTTAGTTGGCTGAAGAAACCTTTCTCAAGCAAACATCTTGAGACAACTAGATTAAGGTTGGTAATAGGAACACCAATTCTTCCATAATAGTATTAAAATTCACCTCTTCCGCAATAATATTATCTTAATTAACAACGACCATAGTGTCACTGTTTCAACCCCAACTAGTGTCTCTAAGGTCATTGTTAGATATTTTAAGGACTTGTTTGGTACTAGACATCCCCCCGGCTATCCTGGCTTGGATAAAGTCTCATCCCTTCTCCCCACTAAGGTTAATTCCTCTGATAAAGCATCTATGATTCGTAAGGTAACTTGCGAGGAGATTAATTCTGCCTTATTTGGTATTGATAGCAACAAATCTTCGGGACCTGACGGTTTTCATCTCGGTTTCTTCAAGACCTCTTGGAATATGGTGGTAACTATATTTGTAATGAGGTCTTGGAATTCTTCCATTAGGATCTCTCGATCCCTCTTGGAATTCCACTTTTATTACCCTCATTCCCAAAAATTATTATCCTTTTGTGGCTGCTAATTTTTGTCCTATCGTTCTTTGCAATGGTGTCTACAATATCATCTTTAAAATCTTAGCCAATAGAATTAAGATTTTTTCACTTATCTAATTTACAATTCTCAATCAACTTTCATCGCGGGTAGAATTATATCTAATAACATCCTCTTTATCCAAGAGCTTTTGCAGGGCTACCACACTAACTGCAATGGTATAATGGTAGCCCTTAAAATCTTCTTGATGAAAGCCTTCGATAATGTCCACTACCACCTCATTCTCAACATTCTTGTCGCGATGAATTTCCCTCAAAAGATGATCGTATGTATTTTTGCTTTGCTGATGATCTTATGATTTTCTATCATGGTGACGTCAACTCTCTCTTTCTCATTAAGGAGCGCATTGTATATTTTTACTCTCTTTCAGGCCTTAAATTCATCCCTTATAAAATTCATATTTTCCTTTCTAGAATCAATCCAACCCTTCGTAATGAGCTACTCTCTATTTTTGGTTACGTGGAAGGTACCCTTCTGGTTAAATACCTAGATGTTCCTTTTCTTATTGGTCGTCTCTCCCACTTGGACTGTCGTTCTTTCCTTCACAAAATACTTCAAGGATTGATTTTTGGACTTCCAAGTATATCTCTTATGTCGGAAGGCTCGAACTCATTAAATCTGTCTTATTCACCGGTCAAGTTTACTGGTCCTCTATCTTTATCCTTCCCTCAAGAATCCTCAAAGAAGTTTCCCAATTTCTATGTTGTTTCCTTTAGTCGGGCCCCGCTACAAAAATCAACGGGGCTAAAGTGGCTTGGTCCAAAGTTACCTCTCCCACGAGGGAGGGCAATCTTGGGCCAGATCTAAAAACCTAGAATCAGGCGGTTGTCCTTAAATATTTCTCGACTATCATTATTAATAACAAAAACTCCATATGGTATGATTAGATTAATATAGAAAAAAATAAAAATTAATAATTTTGGGGATCTTGATCTTGGTTCCTCCCCTTATTGGATCTTAAGGAAAATCTTACGTCTCCGTCCTATTGCTAGTAATTTATACATGGTGGCTATTGACAATGGTTCGAACACCTCGGTTTGATCTGTGGCTTCTCTCTACCTCTCTGGTTTCTCATTACGACACCCACATCATTAATGATTCAAGGCTCGGGAAAAACCTCAAGGTCTGATATCATCCTCGACGGTTACTGGAACTGACCTTCTAACATAGGATCGGAAAGAGCTAGGAATCGTATTAATCTTCAAGATATCAAAAATCACATTCTCACTTTACCCCCTTCTAACATAAAATCCATTGATGTTCCATTCTGGACTGCGAAGGCTGACAACCTCAACTTCAATATCAAGGATACGTACAACGTCATTTAGACGTTTGTCTTAATCGTGCGGTGGGCCAGATTAGTTTAGAACAATTTAGTATTCCTCATCATTTTTTTATTTTGTGGTTTTCCATTATTGGCAAGCTCTCCACTCAGGACAAGCTTCTGAGTTGGTGTCATAACACCCATCCAGTTTGTGTCCATTGCAATTCTGAATCTGAAACTATCTATCACCTTATATTTGATTGTAGTTTCACTAAAAGTCTTTAGATCAATGCTAGTTATTTATTGGTTTTGCCTACTATCGTCAGTACCTATCAATCTTGGTTTAGTAAGGCGTTAAACTGGTCTTAATCTCAGAACTGTTTTATTGGGCGTGCTTGGTTTGGCCCGGTTATTTACCACATTTAGAGGGAGAGGAACGCACAAAAAAATTGATTCTCCTCCGGTCATTGCCTCTTTGTTGTCTAACCGGACCTTCTCTGATCTTCGATTCAGATTCCACGACACCAAGCTTTTTTGTTGCAAATCCTCTTTTTTTTTAAGTGTTGCTCATTTGCTCTCCATGGCTGTCGACTTCCTTTGGATCCGCTGACTTATGTCCATATTGTTTTCCCGATTTATTGCTTTTAGTAGCTTTATTTGTCTTTCCTACTCTTTATATCATTTAGATATTTTGTGTGTTTCTTGTCAATTTTCCTTTTATCGTATGTATATCTTTGGGGTATACTCTAAATATCTGTATTAACTCTTTTATTTTTATTTAGTGTTTTTTACACACAAAAAATCAGCAATTTAAATATAATGTTTTTAGACTAAAATCTATGGTTTTCCTACTTCCCTCCTTTTCGTTAATACCAAATACTCTCAAACCTTCGGTTCACTCCTTGAAACTAAAATGTTTAGTGAGACTTGTTAGGTGCGACCAAAAGTCCCACATCCCACATCGGTTAAACATGGGAAGAAAGATCAGTATATAAGTTAAGAATACATCTCTATTAGTGTGAAGCCTTTTGGAAGTGGACCAAAAAGCAAAGCCGCGCGGGCCAGTGGGCCCAAAGCGGACAATATCATACTAGTGTGGAGATCCAGAGCACTAGGCCCAGACGGAACGCGATGTGGTCGGTTGTGATGTGGGTGAAATTCTGCGAACATCATACCAGAAGCCGAGAGCCATACTCAAGGTGAATGATCTGCTCGATAGATGGAGCGCCACAGCTCATCAAGCAGGTGGCTTGATAAAGGAGCGGCGCAGATTCATCTAAAGATGGAGCGCCACGGCTCATCAAGCAGGTGGCCTTGATAAAGGAGCGGCGCAGATTCATCTAAAGATGGAGTGCCTGATAGCTCATCAAGCAGGTGGCTTGATCAAGGAGCGGCACAGTGTCATCGAGTAGGGGGGTGGAAGTCAATTGAGAGGAGGCTAGAGTGGTACTTTGTTCGAGAGGATGATTGTTAGGTGCGACCAAAAGTCCCACATCCCACATCGGTTAAACATGGGAAGAAAGATTAGTATATAAGTTAAGAATACATCTCCATTAGTGTGAGGCCTTTTGGAAGTGGACCAAATGGTACTTTGTTCGAGAGGATGATTGTTAGGTGCGACCAAAAGTCCCACATCCCACATCGGTTAAACATGGGAAGAAAGATCAGTATATAAGTTAAGAATACATCTCCATTAGTGTGAGGCCTTTTGGAAGTGGACCAAAAAGCAAAGCCGTGCGGGCCTTTGGTCCCAAAGCGGACAAAATCACACTTTTGTGGAGATCGGGTATTCTTTCTTATATACAAAGCGGAATATACTGACCCAATATTCCCTACCAGACTAATCTATATTTTCACACTTAATTTCTTTTTGTTTCCAAGCTTCACTCTAATTTATTTTGACTGAAATAGTTGTATCGCAAGCTTTCCAAACTCATTATTGAATATCGTATTTTTGTTCGTAATTTTTTTATATTTTCGTTCGTATTTTTTTGTTTATGAGCTATTAAGTTGTTACCGTGTCTTCATATCATTTTCTTAACATAAATAGTAATACAGTAGTAAATTACGGAAGAAAAGAATGTGGCTTTGTTTCAAGTTTTGTGTTGACTTAGAAATAAGAAGTAGACCAACAAAAATACCTACGAGAAGCTCTCCCCTTACTGGATGAAGCTAGGGTGCTGGTGCTGTTGGAAGGCCTCGTTACCTGCAATAAAAATAAATAGAAAAGATTAGACATTGAGTCTGATTGCCTGGTCCTGATTAATATTATTGCTAAAAAAAATCCACTATGGTTCCTTAAAACTATTGCTAAAAGAAATACGCTCTGGTTTTTTAATCCTACAATTAGTATCTGCAGAAAGCTTATATCTCCTACTATGACTCTTAGGTACATCTCTCAGTCTCAAAACAAGACAGCAGATTTTCTTGCTAATGGTCTCTAAACCGTAAAAACGAGATAAGTTTTCCTTATCTTAAAGCTCCTAACAAACTGCTTGCAATTACATACCCTTCTAGAAAGTATAGATTTAGGGTACATTACAACCAGTATCGATTGAGTAATTTGATGGAAACTTAAGGTTAACCGACAATAGAACGTATCCTATAAGGGAGCTGATTGTTTTCGCCTGAATTGTTGGAGTTCTATAAGTCCTTGCCGCAAGTGTCTCTTCTTTCTGATAGTAGTTGATCGAGATACATCTACCTTTGCTTTTCAGCCTTCTGATCTGATTGAGATGGCTTTAGCTGAATGATTGCCTGAATTGGAGCTCATCCTTGGCATCTTGGGTCGTTTGAGCTGCATCTTTCTGATTAGCGATGGCTGTTTTAATCAAAGCTATGTTTGAGCTCTAGCTTGCCCTCTATCTGATTGTAGCTAATTGAGCTGTATCAATCCTTGCTTGAATTGGAGCTCAAGCTTGGCATCTCTTAGGGTTGATTGACTGCTCGCCGTGAAGCTGGCCCTAAGTTATTGAGCTTTCTTCGATTGCCTTAGGAAATCAAAATACCGAGATTGTGGTTGATCTGGTGGTTGGAGATCAACAATGGGATTTTGCTAATTGGAGATCAATAATGGGATTTTGCTAATTGAAAGCTCGTCGTGAAGCTAGTCTTAAGATCATTTGCCTCAGGATACCAGGTGGAGCTCGAGATCGTTGAAGCTTATCCCAAGCTTGTGGTTGATCTGCTAGTTGCTAAGTCCTCCTAATCTAGTGTGCATGTTGAAATTGCCTGGGTGGATCTTCTTGAATCAAGCTGATGAATCGTTTAGCTGCCTTGCATGTTAATGCCTGCATTGCATTTAGCTTCTTCAAAATTGATTTGTGTTCGCTCGCCGTTAGAGTGAGAAAAGAGTAGTTGATCAATTTCTCTGAGAAGTCTAAAATCGGAAAAAATTGTTTAAAACTCTAGTTTTGGTTTTGATCCTTCCAGTCCTTTCCGTAAAACGGCTAATATTGATAATAAATTCTTTCTTGCTTAAAAGCAAAAAAAACAATTTCTTAATATAACTAACTAATACTAAAATAAGGAAGAAAAGAAGGTGGCTATGTTTAGAGTTTGTGTTGACCCAGAAATAAGAAGAGAAACAACGCACGTTAAGTCTTTAAGAATTTAAAAAAATTAACACTCAAATGTTCAAAGACATAAAATATGTCGACCCACAGTAATAAAGTAGTAAAGTCATTTGCCCATGTCGTTCCAAATAATTTAAGCTATTATATTTATCTTTTAATTTTATATTTGTTGTGACTTGAATATCGGATATAAGTTTGGACCGACTTTACCTTGTAAATTATAGTTATAAACTTCGAACTTTAGTTTTGTTTGTCATCTTTTGCACGTCATGATTATGTCACCATTACATCACCCTGTATATAAAATATAAAATTACAATCTTCAAAATTGTTGCAAAATATGTAAATATATAATAAAATTAGAATTTAATAGAATTATCTTTAAGCCTTTTATACATGTTTTTTGTACGGAAAGAGTATGCGGTCGCCATTCAACTCGTGTGCATTCTAACACGGGCAAATAAACCACACATGATGGATTCAGTTAGTAGAACATTTGTAAATAAATTTAAACTCATAATCTTTGATCACATTCATACATTATTTCACCGATTTGCCTACCCTTCCGGAGCTATTTTTATACATGTTGTATGCTGGTTTAACGGCTGTTACGGCTAATTAACTAATAAATTAAGAAACAGAAAAATATAAGGGAAATAGTTGACCCCGAGAGCAATATGAAACAAATTAAAGCGTCCAAACCGGTCTATTTTATAGAAGAATAAAATATTCATTCACTCAAAGAAAACGAAAGGAAAATCCAAAGATTGGATGGGAATTAATTGTCATGATTAGAAAAGGGACCATTGTATGTCCTAACCTGCGATTTAAGGGTTTATCGTTCTCCCATTCGGCTGGACTATTCTAAATGTCGCGACTTCGTTTGGTCACGTCAAGTTCAAATAATTTTTTTGTTGTGGCCTTATTTTTATTTCTGTGACATTAGAATTTAGTTTTGGGTCTTAATGGTGCGGTGGTTTTTAATAAAACAATTTGGAAGGTAGGAGGCAGGGAATGCAATGGGTCGTCTGCGGGTCGGGTTTGGGCCGCTCCCTTGAGTCCGTCTTTTTGACATTTGAGTCTGAACCCGGCTCCATCCGTTCCCGGGTTCATATTTTCAAATCCGAGTCCGTCCGCTAATGTCCGCCGGTCAACCCGGCCCGACCCGCAGACATTAATTTTAATATTTTTTAATTTATTTTAAGTATATTAATTTATTTTTATAAATATATTATTTTTATTATATATAGAAATATTATTTATATATATTTTTTTATGATTTTCGGACCGGAACGGGCCAGACAAATTTGAAACCCGAACCCGGCCCGGCCCGGTTACGGGTTACAATTTCTGAACCCAACACAACCCGTTTTAAGTTCGGGCTGGACAAAAGCCGGCCGGGCCGGACAACACCTGAATTGCCACCCCTAGTAGGATGATATTCGAATTATTTTGATGGAAATTGATTGTGATTTGTCAATTAAATAAGAGAGTTTTTTTTATTTATTTTGTTACTTAGAATTTTTGGAGATAATTTTGTATTGATGTTATATAACGTAATAGGTTTGAAATCGACGATAAAATTAGGAGTGTCTTTTTCTTAAAGAATAAGGACAATTGACGTGGAGTTCCAAAAAGACTCAACTCTACCGAAATTGAAAAATTTGAAGATTCGGTTGCAGATATCCTTACTAAAAATATTTCAAGAGTTCTTTACAAGAATAAAATTGAACTTTTCAGGCCCCGATGATTTATTGATGTCAATAATGAATAGATCATTTTTTTTATCTCCTCAACAGTAATCGCGTGAATCATAAAAGACTTGTTTATAGAGTTGACCCTCAAAGTGATGATGATCGAAACTCTGTTTAGGCTCGGGTAAACAGGAGGGTGCCTAGTACCAAAGAGATCACTGAAATGGATAACCATAACGTTAACAACACCAGAAAGGGTGGTAACAAGATCACCTTGATTATTTGAAATCGAGATAATTTTGTTACGTAATATACGTGTTTTGATACTATTGTGTTGGTATTCCTATCACCAGATTAAAACCACTTTTCTCTGGATTTTTTCTTAAAGAAGGATTCTTTAGCTCGGATGAGAAATATGAATTTAGAGGAATCCTCAATTTATTAATAGACAAGATTCGAGTATGTGGGATTTTGAGCAAAAAGGGTTTGGGCATTGAGAAGATCATTTTTGGGCATTAGAAACGTTGGTACTAATGTCACTGTATTCTTGACGATTTAGTTCTCTAAGAGAGAATTGAAGGCATATAAGTTTTTAGGAGACCCAGTTCATACCCTACGCGGGGATGGGTATGTTCTAACTGTTGGAGACACTTTTTAAATTTAGGGTGAGAATGGCACATGTTGAAAAATTTGAAAGTTTTTTCCGACGCAAGCGGGGATAACAAAGGTTAAGAGTGATTGTGGTATGATCATAAAACGTGGGGAATCCGTAACGGATGAAATGCATTGGAAATGACTCGTCTGGGTCATTGTTGACAAGGACATGATCAATCTTAGAGATGATGGGATTAATGAGATTCTTAGTGAGCCATACATAATATAAATCAGTGGAGTAAAAATCGTTAACCTCACACTTATAGCAATGATTTTAAAATATTCAATAGCAGGAGACCAACTATCCTATGAACCAGTACGCTTTTTCAGCTCACGGATGTCATTGAAATCCGTTAGGGTAACCCACAAGATACCTTGATCTTGATCGTAGATAGTCTTAGGGTCAATCAAGAGAGGAATCTGGTCCGGACCATCATTAAAGACATAAATGACCGTGAAACGGAATGAAAGATGACAATTATGAATTTTCGCTTTACAATGAATATTTTGAGAGGGAAATGATAACGTGAAATTGGTAATTACGGTAGAATTCCACATTATCCAAATCTTGCCAATGGGATGCGACACATGATTAGTAACATAATACCAGAAAGGGCCCATAGTTTTTGGTGTTGTCTATTTTCGACTAAGGGTAATTTTGTCTAGAGTTTTGTGATGTTTCAAGGGTATTTAATATTTGGATAGATTGTAGTGAGAGATTTGAGCTGCCTGGTTGTATTTAATGTTCATTACCCTCATTAAATGAAAGTTGTTGGGTATTTATACCCTTAACTTTGGGCCACATGGGCTTTCGGGTCATGATTATGAATTCGGGTCGAGTTCAAAGACCCATTAAAGATCCATTGGTTTTTAAGTAGGTAGGTAATCAACTTAGTCATGAAGTGATTAAGTTCTTAATACATTAGTTCAGTTCTGATGATTCAGTGGGTGGATCTTGTCCAAATTTCCCCTGTCTGGTCCTCATAGTGAGTGGTGATATAATCCGAACTCATCAGTAGCCCCTTTTTTAGGTTGTGTTCGAAGGCCTTTGGAAAGCTTAAAAAATAGTTCATGTGCACTCGAAACTATGTCCGGACGGATTTCAAATTGTGTAACAACTTTATCCGGAGTGATAAAACTCTCAGAAGCTAAACTGTTTTGCCAGAGATCGTTGGACACGTGTCCTTCTCTGATTTGCCTCGCCGTCCATTTTTCTCCTTGAACGGCGCTCCCACTTACTTCAAAAAGTAACCTCTTCAATTAATATGGGTGACATCAGCGCCGTCCTTAATCATTACACCTATCCTTTCGTATTCTCCTAGGTATCGTAGCATCTTTTGCTTTTTTACTATAAATTAGTCCACTTTTCACTGTTTTATCATCTTCATTATCTCTACTCAGTTAATCTCCAAAGCTTTCACCTCTCAAAGTTTATGTTCACAGCAAGAAACGCCTTAGTAAAATGTGGGTGGCTCAACTTGTCAGAGTTAGAAAAAGCTCAAAAGGTCGAACGAGAAAGGCGCATTGCTGCAGGCCTCCCTGTTTCGCCTATTGAAAAATCGGAAACACCAAGTCCAGAGCTTGACCGGGGTTCCTCTTCAGCTAAGAGTGCTAAACCCAGGAGGTTATTCTAGTCCAACCTTTCACCAATCGTTTCGGGTTCATCGGTCCAGGAATCAGGGCCTGTTGTTGAACCAGAGCAGGCAGTTACAAGATTTAAGAGACCTTCCCCATTCATAGCCATGGGATCGGACGCTGACGCCTCTCCAGAGAAGCTAGTAGACCGACGAAAAGGTCGTTTGGTGAAAGGGCCGGCTCCAAAAACTACGCCTTCCAAGTTTGGGGCTAAAAATAAAAATACGGGGTCAGAAGCACCCATTAAAATTCCCAAGGACAAGCTTTCCGGTCCGGAGGAAACCTGTTCAAGTCTCCGGAAAGAAACCTCCGGATCCGAGCCCCATCCGGAGCCTAGACCACAAGAAGATAGCAATGCCCAACCATCCGGTGGGCCTTCTGAGCCAACCACCAGTTCCTCTCACCTAAAAACAACTGATAATCCTTCCATAATAATGGAAGAAGTGATGGAGGATACCATTGGAGAAGCCTCTTTTTAGTCCGACGTCTTTGGGCAAACAAGTGAGACTGTTGCTGCCAAGAAGGACAAGGCAATGAGAAGCTATATTTAAAACATCCGGATCTGCCGGAGAGCCTTGTGGGAAAAGTGGGACCTTGCTTCCACAAGGTAAGTGTCAAATACTTGCTAGCTTTGCAAAAACTTAATTATGCTTTCATTCATACAGCCGAACTGGGTCAGATGCGAACAAAATGGGGGATCCCAGAGAATGTCAAACTGAGGATACCGGTGGATCCGGAGACACCGATGGATTGCAAGCTCAGTGAGATAGTTTTCTTCACTGAGCTATTCAACTGGGGGCTAAGGTTTCCCCTAGACCCAGAGATCGTCAAATACTTTCACCTCATCAAACTCTGCCCAAGCCAATTGAGCCCCAATGCTTGGTATACCCTCATGGCCTGTATTATGGCCTCCAGGCTCTCCAGAATCCCTCTCCCAATGGAGCAGTTCGCAGCCGTGGCCAGCCTTTGCAGAAACCACGTTATCCCCTTCTACCATTTCAACATGGGTGATGATTACAAGGCCGTGGATGACTTGCTTGAGTTAGAAAGGAACTGGAAGACTCAATTCTTGTTTATCAGTGGCGCCTGGGAAAATGGGAGGAAGATTAAAACCGGTGTCAACCCAAGCCTTCTTACCAGCAGATAGCGAAGTGATGGTAAAAATTTCATCTCATATCTCCACCTTTACTTATAACAAATTTATTTGTCTAAGGACTTTAATGATTACTTAAAGGCTGGGAAGATCACTTGTTCCAAGCTAAATGCTTGGGCTGCTGAGAAGTGGGGAAACCGCTTCCACAACGCTTTTACCGGAGGCAATCTAACAAAATCCTACCTTTGGAATACAACTGACCGGAGGGACTTATCCTGGGAGAAATTAACCACTCCATCCCCTCCGGAAGTAATCCTCAGGAGAACAGATGCAAAGGATGGAAAGTTATCTTTGCTAGGTAGAGCTAAATTCCCAAGCAAGATGAAGGGAAAGAAGGGCAAATGCAAGCAAGGTATGGTTGAAGCCAATCCTACAGAAGTGGAAGAAGATGTTCCAACAAATCCAGTGGGGCCAGACCAAGGACAGATCGATGTTGCTCTTCTACAAGTAGTAGAGCATGAAAGTACTAAGAAAGTGGCTGGATCTCCAAAACCCTCAAAGGCTCCTAAGAAAGACAGGAAACGGGGAGCAGAAGGCAAAGATAGGGATAGGGAGGCCAAGAAAAAGAAAGCCTCCAAGGGAGATGAAGTTTCTCTCCGGCCTCCGGAGTCTTGTCCTCCAGTTGACCCAACTGACCCTACCCAAGCAGAAGAGATCCCCGGTGACTTTCACACCGGAGAGGGTGCATGGGGGGATATCAACATTGATGGCGTCGACATCAGTGGGCTTGAAGGGATTGGTCTTTACTTCGAAAACCTTGACAAAGACGATTTTGCTGGACCCTACCTCCCCCCAAGTTCTTCGAACATCGTCACATTCAATGGTAGGTCTTGCTCTGTCTCAAGTGAGAGAGATGTCATCACTCACTCATTACTGAGCAATATCCAGCTAGTGCTTACCTTGGAGAACCAAGTACGAAATCAGTCAGCCATCATCGAAGAGAAATTGTCTAACGACCTCCTCACTGCCAATCAAAATACTGATACACTGAAGAGGGAATTCGAAGAGTTGAAGAAAAGTCAGGAGGATTAGGCCACAAAGCTGGCCACTTCGGAGGAAATTATCAAAGAACTCCAATCAAAGCAATCTGACTTGGAGAAAAATCTTTCTTCTTCAAAAGAGGAGATGATGGCTAAGGACAACGTCATTCAAACTTTAACTAATGACAAGATTTCGCTCGAGGACACTGTGTCCAAGGCTGCACAAGAAAAAGTTGATTTGTTGAAGGAGTAAGAGAAAACAATCCAAGCTACGATTGATGCTTATACCAACAAGGTGATAGACACTCAGGAGGAAAAGTATGCCGAAGTGAAGTCGGACATGGTCTTGCTCTTTCATGAGAAATTCCCGAAGAGGACATTGGGAGATTTATGGAGTTTTGTAGAGTATGAAGACCTCCCCTTCCAAACGAGGGCTGATGGTGACAAGTATAATTAGTCCAGTAGCTGGGATGACACAACCTATAAAGAAGTAAAGACCGGGGAGAGTCTGGATGAGGAAGACGATGACCCCAAGAAGAAGAAACCAAGTGAGGCTGAGCCATCTAAGAAAGCTCAGTCTTAAAGTATCAATTATCTTTTTAATTTTTTGTGATTGAACCAAAGTCCTTGGATGACCAAGGGATTTTTTGTAATCGTCCGGCTCTTGTCCGGATAAACCTTTTTGTTTGAAAACTCAAAGTCCTTGGGTGGCCAAGGCACTTTGTATATCTTAATGGGAAATTTTACCTTGCACAAATCTTGCATTGTTTCATAGTTTTTCAGCTTTGGTGGCTAATGTTTAAACAACCCTTAGTTAGTTTACAAGCATTTTAAAGTGAGAGTGTTTAAATTCTCCGATGACAAATGTTTAAGTAGTCATCACTCTACCAATTCAATTCGATCTGACATTGATAGAAAATTTCAAAGAAAACACTAACTGAAACACTCTGAATCTTTTAAAAAGGCATCGAATTTTATTAATTAGCCCGGACACCTCATTAAAACCTCCCCGCGCCACCAGGGTAGGAAATAGTATGCCCCCAAATATTTACATGAACTTTTAAACAAGTAAATATTTACATAATTTTCATTCCAAGTACCACCAGAGGTGTTCAATGTTCCAGGGGTGATTCAAAACCCTTCCATCCTTATCTTGGAGCCGGTATGTCCCAGGCTTAAGCTTTTCATTGACCACATAGGGTCCTTCCCAAGTTGGAGTTAGCTTGCCGAACTGTTTCTCCTTAGTGTGTAGGAAGACTTTCCTCAATACTTTATCCCCTGGCTGAAAGTCCCTTCTCTTAATTTTAGAAGCAAACCTGCTTCTCATCAAACCTTGATAGTGTGTGGCTCTGAGGTGAGCTTTGACTCTTCTTTCCTCCATCAAGTCAAGCTGGCCTCTTACCGCCACTTCGTTAGCGTGTTCGGAGAAATTATGAACTCGAAAGGAAGGAAGAGTAGCCTCTATGGGAGCTATGGCATCTATCCCATATACTAAAGCAAAGGGAGATTCTTGTGTTGCATCCCCAGGAGTGGTCCGGTAGGCCCATAATACTTCTTGTAAATAACTTTGCCATTTTCCAGCAGCTCCATCTAAATATTTTTTAAGACCGGACAAGATGGTCCTGTTAGCCACTTCAACTTGACCATTTCCTTGTGGGTGGAAAGGAGAAGAGAAGTAATGTTGTATGCCTCTAGAGGCGTAAAAATTCTCCATTTCCTTGTTGTCAAACTGTGGCCCATTGTCCGTGGTTATCTTTTGTGGGATTCCAAATATGCAGCAAATATTAGATAATATGGATTTTATAACAACTTTCAACGTTGTACCTGCCAATGGAGCTGCTTCTATCCATTTGGAGAAGTAATCAATAGCAAAAATTATAGATCTGCACCCTCCGGATGCCATGGGTAGAGGCCCTACTAAATCCAGCCCCCAACGAGCAAAAGGTATTGGTTCAGAAATTGACACTAAAAGAATAGCTCGGATATGAATTTTATTGCTGTATCTTTGGCATGGGTCATACTTTTTTACCAATTCATTGGCATCTTGCATTATGGATGGTCAATAGTACCCAGCTAACAGAACTCTTCTTGTTAGAGCCCTGAACCCACAGTGAGCTGATCCCTCAACATCATGTAGTTTGGAGAGCACTATTTAGGACTCATCGAATCTTAGACATCGTAAGAGGGGTTTAATATCGGATTTGTTTTATAAAGAACATCCCTTAGGATGATAAAACCATGAGCCTTGTACTTTATTTTTCTTGCCACTGCTTTTTCCGGAGGCAAGATGCCATCTGAGCGATATTGAAGGATTGGAAATCTCCAATCTTGGGGTTGTTTGACTTGTATATTCAAACTTTCTTCTTCCTTATCCGGATTGACTTGAATAGATGGGCACTCTTGCACATGTATCCAAGGGTAGGACTCATAGTAGGTTATGGTTGCCAAAGAGTCTGCTCACGTATTTTCTGTTCGGGGTATGTGCTCATAAGTGACGTTTTTGAAATTGAGGGCCACTTCATTAAGGATGAACAAGTATTTAATCAGCTGCTCTTTCTTGGCTTCAGATTGACCTTGTGCATGATGGATAGGAAGCTGAGAATCGCTCATTAACCTGACTCTTTTAGCTCCACAGATGAGAGCTAACTTTAAACCAACTATAGCAGCTTCATACTGAGACTCATTATTGGAAGCCCTGAAGGCAAAGCATATAGCCTGGTACATTCTGTCACCGTACAGAGAGGTTAAAAATATCCCAACTCTACAACCTATGGTACTTGATCCACCATCAGTCCGGACGACCCATACTTTTTTATCTTATACACCGTTTGCTTGCTTAGTATCCATATCTGAATGGAATTCAACTAAGAAATCAGCCACAGTTTGGTCTTTGACTGCCGTTCGAGGAGCAAAATTAATATCGTAGTCTCCCAGCTCTACTGACCACTTGGTCATTCTACTTGAAATGTCAGCTTTTTGTAGAACGTTTTTCAGAGGAAAAGACGTCCAGAAGATGATAGAATGAACATGAAAATAAGGCCTCATTTTCCTTGCTGCGATCACCAGGGCCAATGCGAATTTTCAAGTTTCAAATATCGTTTTTCTGCATCTATCAAGCTTTTACTGATATAGTACACCGGACGAAGATAATTGTCCACCTCTCTTACTAATACTACACTTATTGCACAATCAGAAACTGCTAAATACACATAAAGGGTTTCTCCATCAACAGGTTTAAACAAAGTCTTGGGGGAAGACAAATGCTTTTTAATTTCATCGAAGGCCTCATCACACTGTGGGGACCAGTTGAAGTCTTTTGCACCTTTCAAAGTTTGAAAAAACGGGGCACACTTGTCCGAAGACCTTGAAATGAAACGGTTTAATGCAGCTAGCCTCCCGATCCATCTTTGTACTTCTTTAATAGTCCGAGGCGGCTCCATCTGGAGTAAAGCATTAAGCTGGTCCAGATAAAGCTGTATCCCTTTCTCACTTATCACATACCCCAAAAATTTTCCGGACTACACTCCGAAGACACACTTTTCTGGGTTTAATTTTAAATTGACCTTTACCAAGTTGGCAAAAGTTTCTTGGAGATCTATCAAGTGTAGTTTTTCATCCACACTTTTTACCATCATGTCATCGATGTAAACTTCCATGTTTCTTCAAATCTGATCAGCAAAAGCCTTGTTCACTAACCTCTGATAAGTAGCCCCAGCATTTTTGAATCCAAATGGCATCACCTTGTAACAATGGAGGCCCCTATTAGTAACAAATGTAGTATGTTTTTTATTCTTCAGATCTACTTGAATCTGATTATACCCAGAGAAAGCATCCATAAAGGACAACAGCTTGTTCCTAGATGTGGAATCCACCAAGTGATCAATTCGGGGGGACTGGATATAAATTTTTTGGGCAAGCTCTGTTGAGATCCGTGAAATCGATGCACATATGCCACTTACCATTTTTCTTTTTTACCAACACCGGATTGGCTGTCCATAAAGGGTATTGAGATTCCTTTATGTGCCCCATTTTAGTAAGCCGGTCAACCTCTTGAACTATGACATCAGCCTTTTACTTAGAAAAGGCTCTTCTCCTTTGTACAACGGGGGCTACGTCTTTTTGGATGGATAATTGGTGTGATATAATGTTTGCTGGTACTCCGGTTACATCGGCATTGCACCAAGCAAAAACATGCTGATGGTCTTTCAAGAAATCTAACATTTTACCCTTTAGTTCCGAAGTCATCTTGGATCCTATCTTGACACTTTTTCCTTCAGCCAGAGAGGGAGTTTCAACTTCTTCAACTGGTATTAAAACACCAGGGGTCTCTTTGGGGTCATCAATTTTACCCTCTTCACCAAAAGGCCCCTCAAACTGCTATTCCTCATTAATCTAGACTGCCCCCAATGTTCGAGGGGCCATTGCTGTTGCATAACACTCCCTTGCTACCTTTTGGCTGCTTCGAACGACTCCCACTTGTACCTGCACAGCATACTTCAAAAACTTGTGGACTGTTGAAGCCACATCATGCATCTTGGAAAGCCAAGATCTCCCCAGAATAACATTATAACAAGTAAGACAATCCATCAAAATAAAAAGTATTCTAACCATCTTTTTAAAAGGGCCTTTACCCAACAAAACCTCCTCCTCGAACTCCCCGATCACATCTACTGAGCTCCCAGTAAAACCCACAATTGATCTGTTCGAACACTGACTTACTGCTAGATTCTTCATTTTTTTGTAGGAAGTTAAAAATAGAATATTGGCTGAACTTCCGGTATCCACAAAAATTCGTCTTATATCATTGCCTCCAATGGATGCTACTATGACAACAACATCTTCATGTGGACCAACAATATCCCTTAAGTCATTCTCGAAGAAGTCATGCCTCCTTCAAGCTGGGTAGCTAGAGTATGAACATGCCTCTTTCTCGAAGAAGTAGTTGGTGCAGTCATGGTGTCTCCCCCGAATATTGTAAGTGACTCAAAGGAGCGGATGAGTCCAGACACCGTCTTGCAACGCTCTGTGATAATACCCACCTTATTCCGGGTTGGATCAGGGTCCAAATACTCTGATTCAACATCAAACCTTTCAATTATTACCATAGCCCCATCCGGAGCCGACATGCCTGCATTATTTGGACCAGCCCGGTGGGTGTTATCAGGTCTATTTCCACTTCTTCTTTTGACGTAAGCTCCCAACTTCCCCCTCTCAATCAAATTATGCACTTCTTGTTTCAACGCAATACAATCTTCAGTAGTATGGCCAATATCATGGTGATATTGACAGAAACAATTATTACGGCTCTCCTTAGGAGATTGCAACGCAGGCGGCTTTCTGATATGTACTTCGTCTTTTATTTTGTCATAAATGATGGCTACGTTTTCTTTCAACTCAGAAAACCACTCCGGTTGAACCTAAGGCCCTCGTTTATTCCTGGATTGTTGGCTCTAGGCTGGTGCAGCTGGATGGGACTGAGCTTTGGCTCTGTTATGACCCTGTCCGACTTCTTTGGCCTTGTTCCCGGACTGGTTCTGATTTTTGATTTGGTACAGCTGGAGCAGACCTCACATGCATGTGCACCCTAGTTTTCTTTGTTTCATCGACATTGATCTGTTTACCGACCTGATTCAGTAGCCCCCACCATGTCATGGCTTTCTTCCTGGTTACTGAATTAGCCAAGTTCCCAGGGTTCAAACACAGTCATACCTAAGATTTTTTTTTCTGTCAGTTTATTTTTCCTTGAATAAAGAAGTACCAAACATATATCTAATGCTGTATAAATCCTCAAAAGTCTAAATTTCCATTGGCAGCTTGAAGATTTTTACCCATACTAAAATCTATGTCAACGAGTCCTTAGATAGGGTGTCCAAAGGTTCCCATATCCTTTGTCAGCTCCTCATAATAGAATTTAAGAAAGATGTAACCTACAGGAATATATTTTAAATCCTCGAGACCTAATCGCCCACAAATGATCATGACATTTGCTTTTAGTTGCATAAAATTGGGGTTTTGACCAAGGAAGTGCCCCGAGAGACATGTTCGCCAAAAGTCTGAATTTCTGTAGATGGCAGAGTGACGGATCACCATAGAATTACCATTAAATAATTTTGATAAACTTCAAAGACCAAAGTAGTCTGGTTAAATTTGTGACCCAAAATAGCATTAACCCAAGACGAGACGGTTAACAGAAGAGGTAAATATATGAAAATACACAAAACGTGGCAGACCTAGGGAGGAGAATGGTTTTGACCGAGTTGGCGGAGTCCAAAGGAAGAGAGAGAGATGATGGAAAATAAGACGGGTTGACAAATTAGAAATTTTTAAGTTGTTTAGAAAAGATATTAGCTTTGAGTTTTCTACTTATATGATTTCTACCATCATTTTGACGAGAGGGGAGGGAGATGAAATGCAAAAGAGTTTGTTTGATGCTGGACGAGAGGCACCTAATCTTTGAGTGACAAAAATATATGAATATGAGAGATTTGAATACGATGAATTAGAGGAAGATGAATTAGAGGAAGATAGATATGGATAAGGTGGAAAAATAACATACTTTATGTGTATCATTTGGAATAAGATAAAATAGGTTAGAGTTAGAAAGGTGTACGACGTAAAAGGAAATGAGAGATGAGACAATAAGTGAAAATGTTGGAATTTACATTATGCTATAAGAGTTCATATTAATCAATCTGTATTGTTAAAAGTTATACATGTTTAAAAATTTAATTTTTAATAGAAATTAGAAATTATAAAATAATAGTTTGGTTTATCAATAAATGTATTATCACTAATTTAGTTGCTAATAATGAACTAATAATTTATAACCAATAACTATTTAATTTATTTTAAATACAAAATAAATGTTACAATATGTAATTAATTCATAAATCTTAAATTTTGAATTTAATTTTGAAAGTTAATAAAAAAAATTATTAAAATATAAATTACTATTTATACAATTAATTATATATATTATTGAAGATTCTGCCTATAAAAAAATTATATTTGAAATTCAATGATAATAAAAGTCATACGACAGTAGAAAAATCTTTAGGTCTTAAACTATATGATTCGGCAATAAGTCATACCATTAGATCTTAGTGGATTCACTAATTATAAGTATGTCAAACAGAAAGTAGAGCTTTATTATTTGAACCTTCCAACACAAAGCTTCAGAAAAAAAGATAACTAAACCAATCACGTAAGATAAATTTAACGTGGTTCGGTTAATGAAGAAATATTACATCGATAGAAACATAATACAACCATTATTCTCTTGTTACAAAGTATATTCAACTTACACATGCACAATAAATCTAAATATTTCTCTTAATTTTTATCTTATATTTTGTATCTCTCTCTAAAGAAGAAAACGTTGATATTTGTTTTGCAAGAAATTTGCACTTGGCACTTTCTCTAATACATAATTCATACCTCTTTTCCAATATATATACAATGAATGATTTTACCCTTATTAATAGCCCCCTTATTACATGCGATATCATATAGAAATGACTGAGATCTTTGAAATATTTGGGACACTTGTTGACATTTTGTTGCAGCATTTTCGAAGCTTAATTATTCACCTAAATAACCAAACTAAATCATAGCATAACACTGACTAGACTCTTATAAAACTTAAAATATGTTGATGTTCTACTTGACAGACTTAACTTAATCAATTCGAACACACATTGGAGACGTTTTTATATTAGTTTGTGTTGAGCCTATTCTTGCCTCTTTAAAAACTTATCGTCGGCCAAAACCTATTTTATGTAAAAAAAAAACTCTATTGTTAAGGTCGAAAAGTACATCTAACAGATAATAGGTTGCCAAAATCATTAGATTACTTTGACGAATAAAAAATGGTACAAATTTGCTTCATAATGTATTAGATTACTTCATATTGGTTTGGATTTCTTCTAGTTATACCTCTTAGTCATTTCAAATGATGAAGAAAAAGTAAAAATATTATCGTGTGAAGCCAAATACGAATCTTAGGCTTGCATTTCAAGAAGTCAATATTGTACAGTCTTTAAAAAGGTTGAAAAAGCTAATTGTTATGTCATGACACTAGACCAAACCTTTAATGAATTACTTGGAGCAAAAACTGTATAGTTTTAATAATCACGGGTTGAAAGCAGTTAAAAAAAATTAATGATGAGTGATTTGGCGTGTTGATACATGACATAAATGTATGTATCTGTTTAAATTTCACGCGTTCATGCGCTTTACCTCCTCTCATCTCATCCCTCGCTTTCCATTGATTTGAAGCTTTAGTCTACAAATAAATCAAAACCACTGAACTTAAATAATTTGAAGGGTTGTGGTCTAGTCATCTGATAACATAAATATCTAAATTGTGTTGCAAAAAAGTTGTTGATAAGTCATTCTTATGTAGCACCAATGTTGTTTAGTTTGAATTACATAACTTTGTAACAATGTAATCTCTTTTATGTGACAAAAGTTATGTATTCCTAATTATCTTCATGCATCTATGTCTTGTTGTAGCAAAATAGGAATCCATAAATGATAGCATCTTATTCTCGAATAGCGCATCTAAAAGGAGATCATTCTTTGAATATAAAAATGGTCATTCAGATAAAATTTATTCAGGTTTATGAAATCTACGCACATACCCCACTTATACCAACACTATATTTTATATCCTAATTGAGTTATGAGATTCCTGGATATTACTTACGGCAGTAAGTTTTTCTACTTCTTTAACAATTACTTCTATTTTTTGTTGAGAGTATGACCTCCTTTTTTGTTTAATTCACTCGAAGTTATTGTTGATAGAAAATATATGGCAAATAACTGCGATCGAGACTTATGTCATATCCTCGGAATTCTAGAGAAACATGTCTAAGTTGTACTAAAAAAGTCAAGTGATTTATACCTCAGTTATGTTGGTATGTTACGAACAATCATAATATCTTCCTTCCTTCCATGTTTATGCTTTTAACTTCCTCCTCTGAATTTATGAGGACGAAGGCTCTCTTGGATCATCTATATCACCGAGGACGACTGGGTTCACCCGCTCATTTCTATTTCTTAAGGGTTAGGGAAGCTGTGTAATATTCCCTGAATTTGTTTTATTTCTATAAATCATTCCTACATTACCGTTGATTGCATATCACATGCACTGATGTATTATAGAAACTAAAACATAAATTTGATCTAGTCATGATCGATCCAAAATTACATTATAATAACAATGATCTTCAATAATCATGAACATCTATTATGAGTTTTTGCGCAATTCTCACATTACTATGAGTTTGTGCGCAACTCTATTATCCCAACAAAAACATCTACTATGAGTTTGTGCGCAATTCTCACATTACTATGAGTTTGTGTGCAACTCTATTATCCCAACAAAAACATATACTATGAGTTTGTGCGCAATTCTCACATTACTCGTTCCATATAATATGATAGTTGGAGGACGTACATTGATAGTTGCGTGATTAATATGATAACTATCATATTTATTTTCCAAATTATAAGACTAACTAACATGCTAGATATGCTTGAGGTTTAAAGTTTTTCTCGAGATCAAACTACTACAGTAGGTACCATTAAATTTGGATCAAACTTGAAGTTAGGTGGATGATAGATTTTTGAAAATAAATGATGGATTGTATGAGTGGATAATGATATTGTTTGAATTTGGTTTTATAAATTAAGCATTATATTAAAAAAATAAATTATTCATACATATGAATAGAGCATATCCCAAAAGGATAAAAATTATGCCAATACAAGCTACACGCAGGTTAAAGTTGGAACCAAATTTAATAGACCCGGGTATATAAAAAATATAAAAGATCCACATAGAGGTGGATTAGGGAGTCATCAAAATTGACATATGTATGAATTTTGATAAAAGCCGGAGACGTAAGAAAAGAAAAAAAGTCGCATAAACCCAAAGCACCAAAACCAAAGGACTTCTGCATCTTCCCCAAAATAAGGGAACGATAAAAGCGAGTTGCATAGTGAAGGTGAGGGGACTGCGCTAGACAAGAGAATCAACATAAGTCAACAAGATGAGATCCAACACAAGCAAAATTCCTTGTAGCAACCATAAAAATGGGGAGGGCTCTACAAACCAGTATATTTTAAGTGAGTAACTGGGCACAATATTACATCGGCTAGACCATCTTAGATCCAAAATATCTGAACCAAAGATCATAAAGCACACGGTGCGACGCCGCTAAGATGAAGACGAGAAGAGAGCGTACATTTTGTAAGTTCTTTTTCTGCCAAACATGATAAATAACCACACCAATTCATGTGTGCCAAATATGATATTATTTGAAGGGAGGCCAGTTCAAAGCATCATATACCAAGAAGGTCAATCCCAACCATAGAAAATAAGCCCAAGCTTGGTTGTGGCAGTAACCTTGATATTATGAGTATAAGTACACTCAAAGTGGATATAGTTCATAAATTCATCATCAGAGTTGCACATCACACAATTCGTATAGAAGTTTATATCCGAGCTCATGAGCTTGTCCCAGGTAGATAACTTATCTAGGATGGAAAACCAAAGGATAAAAAAATGACAGAGATATTAAATATTTGACAAAGATATTATGACATAAATTCATTTCACCCGATAATGGGGTTGCGAGTATAGATTACATCAGAATTATCTTTAAATATTAATTTTACATCAACAATGAGCATCAACATAGTTAATATTATGAGAAGGGAGTGAGAGAATGAGATGGTTGATCTCCTGGAAGTTTTGATGATTTTTAGCACTGACAGACCTTAATTTTATCTGCTAATTCTAGATACCATCATATATAATATTAGAAACTTTGAGATTACTACCCAGTAATGAATCTTGAATAATACTCTGCACGCTAAGAACTTTAGTTACTAGTTGGAATTTGTCATGTGTATAAAAAATGCCACTGATGTGTTTTTGTATCAAAACTACCATTTTTGTCTTTGTTCTACACCCGTAGTCACTCACGAGTTACCATGGATGCAAATTGAGGCAAACAAAAGTGACCAAATATGTAAAATAGGACCAACGAAATTGGTTGTTTTGATACAAAAAGCATTAGTGACTTTTTTGATACATATGACCAATTCTGCTGACGAACTAGGGTTCTTCGCCTACTTTGCATACACTAGTTAACCAAAGATTTTGAAAGCAACAACGAGGGCCAAGAACCTTGGTTAGTCACCGGACTTTGTTTGTATCAAAACAGTCATTTTTATTGGTTTTATTTTGCATATGTGGTCACTTTTGTTTGTCTTAATTTGCATCCGTGGTCACTTGTGAGTGACCACTGATGTAACAAAAATCCAACAAAAGTGACCGTTTTGATACAAAAAAACATCAATGACATATTTGATACATATGACAAAGTCTGGTGACTAACCAAGATTCTTAGCCCAACAACGAGTCATACCACAATGAGACATTCTCTCTATTACCAATCATCAAGTCATAAGGTAGAAGATTCAACCTTTAAAGACCATAAGTTATTCTCTTTAATCTGTTTAGAGTGAATCTAGTCATGCCATATTGAGTTATTATTTTTATTACCAATAGACCACAAGTGTTATACGTATCATCTTTATTTGAAGAATTATCAAAGACTTATCATCTTTGAAGAGGTTGGGTAAGACTAATGGGTTTTATTCGAAGTGTTATACGTTAACTGAAATCATTGTTCAAAAAAACAACCATATTCAAGGTGCTAACGTTCATTAAACTCATTAGTTGTATTCGAGGTGCTAACGTTCTTTAAACGCACTCACTAGTT
Source organism: Limnanthes douglasii subsp. nivea (assembly GCA_036936605.1). Taxonomy (NCBI): domain Eukaryota; kingdom Viridiplantae; phylum Streptophyta; class Magnoliopsida; order Brassicales; family Limnanthaceae; genus Limnanthes; species Limnanthes douglasii. The sequence continues at coordinate 379,167,448 of JAUPFV010000001.1, forward strand.
GTATTCGAGGTGATAATGTTCTTTAAACTCACTAGTTGTATTTGAGGTGCTAACGTTCTTTAAACGCACTAGTTGTATTTGAGGTGCTAAAGTTCTTTAAACGCACTAGTTATATTTGATGTGCTAACGTTCTTTAAATGCACTGGTTGTATTTGAGGTGATAACTTATTTAAACGCACTATTTTTATTTGAGGTATAATGGGATTTGAAGTGTTAATAACTTTATTTATAAAATAAAGAATTATTCACAATAAAGTAAAAATTAGCAAATAGTTGAGAAATAAAAACGTTATTTGTTCATTGAATAGCTTTTTTTATCTTAAAAAATATGGAATTAAATGCTAATTGGTTAAGAATTCACAAAAATTGTGTCATCGATAACAAACGACGACTTTACGGCACAAAAATTAAAACAACAACTACAAAAGGTGTTTTCTAAATTTTGTTAATCTTCAGTGGGAGAGTGGTCTGGGATTTCTTCAGAATAATTTCCTTCTTGTTCAAGGGCATTATTATCTTCTTTTGAGTCCGTCTTTTCGGAGGAGTCAGCTGGTATAGGTTTGAAGGCTTCACTGGGACGATTCCCTATGGGGAATAATTCCCAAAAGCCTGACGAATTCGCTATTGGAAATGCTACATGAAATTTGTGCAACAAGGGTGTCTAGAATGCCTTGAGTGTTGGCAGCTTTCACAGCGGCTTGTTTCTCTTTTTCGAGTGTCATTTTAAGTGATTCTATTTCATCAGCTAACTTCCACTTTTCTTCCTCACTTTGGTTTAGAGACTCTTGAACATTGGATTATTTTTTCTGCTCCTCAGATATTTCCTTGGCATGATTGGCCTTAAGCTCATCTAGCTCGGTCTGATGAGAAGTCTTTAGTTTGATTGTTTCTTGAATGTGCACAACTCTCAAATGGAATTTAGATGGATGACTCCTTTAATAAATTCCAATCTGTCAGCCTGAAACACATGAAATTGTTCAATAATATGTTTGTCAAAGATCTCTTTCATTTTATTTTCCCATGAAGCTTTTTTTTTCTACAGAACCATATCATTTTCCATAACTTCTAGATGGATTCGAGCAGAATTGACCTCTATGCACAACTGCTTTGCTGCTTCTTCCAGTTTAGAAAATGGTTGGAGTGCAAGTGATACTTCCTCATATAGCTCTTGGATAGGGATAATGAGAGGATTATTATAAGGCATAAGAGCAGATGATGAAGCAACCAGTGGAAGGTTAAAGCTCAAAATTTTATACAAAAGAGGAGCAGTAACTTGATGACCAATTTGTTCAAGTTGTTCTTGGATCTGTTGAACTCTATGATCCATATATTTGTAATGGTCATGTATTTCATCTTCATTGACAGGATCTTCAGGAGCGAAATTGTCATTTTCTTGGTGATGTTCAAATACAACTTCTTCAGCTTTTAAAGGAGGCATTTCTGAGGGAGGCACTTTAGTACCCCTCTTTTCCATTTTAGTTGGAGGAGTTTTTTAGGAGCTCCTTTTCTTTTTTGAGGCAATGGTCTTTTTTTCAGAAGGTTCGTTCTCAACTCCTTCATCAATTGTTGGAAGACTAGCTTCGTTTTCGTTCCTCTTGTTTTTTTGGCATCGGATCTGTTGAAGAGATAACACCAACAGTGTTCTTAGTAGCAGTTGTTTGTGTCTTTTTACCCTTCTTTTTTACGGGTAAGTGACTCCGAGATCTGTTTAGAATTGGTAGAATGACCTTGGAATCATGTGCTAGTAATCGTTTCACAACATTATCTGGATTTGGTGGTTTCATCAAATCTTCTAGGAGGACATTAACCGAGGAGTTCCTCCACAGGTGACTGTTGATGAAGTTAATGAGCATAAAAGGTGAATGCAACCTGTTTCCTTGTGTATTTTCTGTCCATGTGGCCAGTTTGGGACAAAAAAAATTTCATTCTTCTTGCAAGCTTTGTACCTCTTCGAAATTTATGCATACAACAGTAATACGTATAAAATAATAATATATATGTTATAAAGAGTAGAAGAAAAGATAAAAGAGCTTACTGGTACTTCTCCAGACAAGGTTGAGTCTTGAGGGGTTCTCTTCCGATATTTCCTTGCCATTTTCCATGCTCCGGAAAAGAAGAAGAACCTATACTTCAAGAATTTGTCAGCCTTGAGAAGTTCATCAATTATTTTGAAATCATCTCCAAGTGACAGATAATAGAATAACAATACGAGACCTTTTGAAAGACTAGTCATGACAATAAAGTCTTTGATAGAGAGAGGAGTTTTTCTCATTTTAGAAGCCATAATCACTAGGCTCCTTCTTTGATGGAGAGATGAGCACTTGTTTTCCGACACTTTTTCATCCTCAAGAAAACAATCAAGTGAAATTAACTAATAGATCTATTTTAGAAGGATTAAAGAGAAATTAGACGGGATCTATTGGCAAATGACCAAATTATTTGCAAGAGGTGTTGTGGGCTTATAGAACAACTCATAAAGAAGCTACTCAGGAAACTCTTTTTGCCTTGGTATATGGGATGGATGATGTAAGCATTTTGGAATCCATTTTACCTTCTTATAACATACTTAATTATTCCAAGGACTCAAATGAGGAGGCAAATTAAACATACCTTGATTTGATCAAATAGAAAAGGTTTAGAGCGCATAATTCGACTCAATACTAGACTTTGATGAGGAGCCGTTATAATTCATAGAAAAAACGAAGGGATTTTGAGGTAGGTGATAAAGTCTTGAGGAAGGTATTTCTCCACACAGTGGATAAACGTCTTGGGAATATGGCTCCGAATTGATAAGGTTCATATGAGGTAGTAGAGCGAGTTAAGCCGGGTACATACCGCCTCCACGATAAAGAGGGGAGACTTTTACAACATCCATAGAATATTGAGCACTTGAAACTATACTGGGCATAATTATTTTTTTCAAACTTTTATGATAACATGATTTTATTGTTTGTTTGTATAAGTAGCATACACTTTCCTCTCCTTTTGGCTTGGGAATATTTTAGTGTGGTGCTACATTTACATTCACATATATCAATAATTTTTTATTTTTTAGCCAATGATTATTTTAAATAAAAATACTTAATTTATTTTGGGAATTACGCAAAGACTAATAATATTTAAAGTAGTTAACAAAATTTAATTTAAGAATTCTTTTATTCGAGGTACTATACGTTTATTTAAAGAATTATTTATAGTAATGGTTAGTTCGAAGTGCTTCACGTTCATTTAAAGCACTGTTCGAAGTAATGGTTATATTCGAAGTGTTGCACGTTCATTTCAAGCACCAGTCGAAGAGATAATAATATTCGTGGTGCTAATGTTCTTTAAACGTACTGTTCCTTTGAAGTAGTGTCGAAAAATATAGTAATATTCGAGATACTAAGATTTTTTAAACGCGTTGTTTTATTTGAAGTGCTACACGCTTCTTTAAAGCATTTTTCAAAGAGATATTAATATTTGAGGTGCTAACATTCTCTAAACGCATTATTTTAAGTAATGATAATATTCAAAGTGTTATACATTCATTAAAAACACTATTTTGAATAATGCTAGTATTGCAAGTGATGAGGAGGGATCCATCGGCTGGTAAGTCAGAGTGCATCCGAGCAAAAGAAAGAAACGATAAGACATAATCGACGTTTAACCAAGCTAATTATAAGGCAGACTGCATGGACGGACGAGCACGATGACAATATTGGCATCACTGAGATCTATTCGAAGGGTTGAGACCTTTTAATAAGGCAGTAGAAGAGTAGTAAATATTGGCAAACCAAGCTAACTACATTAGAGCGAGCGAAAAACTCTCTTAACATCAAACAACAAAAATGAGAACAAGTAAGAGTGATTATATGGCCGTCCAGCTGAATGAAAGAGCTGACCAATAACGAGGCATAACCGAGAAAAAAGGAAAAGCAAGGAACAAACCTCGGTCTATAGTGCAGATAGGACAGATGGAGGGGCTTCTATAGAAAAATGGTTACCACCACAGTGATTAACCAATCAACCCATTATAGTTATGACCTTTAAATTAGGCTCCATGTCATAAGTGTAATGTTAACGTACGTAGTTAATGCGGATATAATTTAGAAATTAAGGTAACTGCTAAATGATGTATAAATAGATAGATAAGCAAGATACAATGTAATTTATCTTCTCTGATAATAAAGTTTACTACTTGGTATTTCCTTTGTTTTGACCATAACAAATTTGGAGCCGTTTGTGGGAGAAATAAAGAATTTTAGCTTAAAAATATCTTAACCATAGTAGTCACTAGACCATGAATTGAGAGGGATATTCCAGAAATGAGCGAGATGATAGGCAACCGTAGAGTTGTGGAAAACCTAACGATTACGTCAGACCAGTTACCTCCCGTTATAGCTAACAACCCAGATATGGCAGCGACAGTCATGGGTAAGGCCCCGCTGCCGTTAGGACCGTCAGTAGCCGGGACCGAACTAGAGATTAATCCGACAGAGTACATAACACCTCCCGTACTGCATGAAGTTCCAGGTAATATTCAGAGTGGCGTGTGAGCGCGATGGTAGGGAACAAAAAATGCACGTTATTGGGATGAACGATGTACTGCATGCCTTGACTGCTAAGATTCGAGGAGCTAGCCGAGATAATCACCAATCTGGTCCATATGCCAGATGTGCCGATCGAGAAGATCAATCGACCAAACGTGATAACAAAAAAGAAGGACACAGAGAGAGTGAAGGAAAAAGTATTCCAAAGAAAAGGAGCCGCTGCAAGACACGCCCCTTAATTCGTCTAAGAAAGCCATATAGGATTAGGACGTGCTGTATAACAAAGTACGACCAATGATGTCCAACTATGACCTCAAAGAATCTTCGTTCGTAGAGAAAATCCTCAAGGCCCAGTTCAAAAAAAGTCAACCCCTTCAGGATGGAAGCCTATGACAGAACCAAAGATCCAGAGAGGCATCTGGAGCATTTTCGTAACATAATGATGGCATTCAAACCTGATGATTCCATGCTCTATCAGGTCCTGTCAATGACACTCAAAGAAAATGCAATGGATTGGTTCAGTAGCCTCCTAAAAGGGTTCGGTCATGATTTTGTTGACCTGTGGAAGGCCTTTAGAGAAATATTCGTGGGAAAGAAATAGCTCAAGCGCGACCGACATTCAATAATAGACCTTTATGAGTCACTTAAACGTTACATTAAGCGCTTTGTGCATCTAGCGCAAAATATGGTCGTGGCCTCCCTCAACATATGTCTCGATCAGAGAGGGGAGCTGTATGCCGACGTTGTTAAATTTAATATTGAAGTCATGGAAGACTTGCTCGCCTGCGCGGATTCATTCATCTGTGTAGATGATGCTCGAAAAGGAGACTCACCTAACATACATGTCTCTAACCTTAAAGAAGGACTGCCCGACCAGAGAGTAGTTGACGATGCACCTCAGTGGGAAGCTAGCCGGCGTCCAAAACAGTATGAAAATTCTTTGAAGCGATTTAATCCATTGACGGAGTCTATATCGGTTATATATGGCCAAAAAAGGGAAGGATAAAGTATCAAACACCGCGAGTAATGAGTGCCCCAATTTCAAGTGATCGAATAGGTACTTTTGCTTCTACCATAACGATTAAGGCCACCCAACGGATTAATACTTGCAACTCCGAGAAGAAATTCAGAGGCTAATAGATAGCGGAGAACTCATACAATTCATCAAACAGAAATATCGCCAAAGGAAGCCTGCGCAGAGAGAAGAAACGCACCCGATTGATGAAGATAAGCCTGATGATGATAACCGAGCAGATAAAGGAAAACATCAGTTGTTGTTCACCATTGCGATGGGGTCATTTCGACATAATCAACAAAAAGAACACTTCACCATCTCCTCATGGTGGCAAAGGCAGACAGTCCGAAGTGGCCAGTAATACTGGCAGGCAGTCCAAAGTGGCCACTTTCCTTCTCCTTTCACTATCGCTAGCGGGAAATCCGAGATGGCCCAAGGGTAAAAAACCAGCAAAAGGGCACGAGCCGATCATGAAGTCTGTGAGGTCGAAGCTTCCTCGTATCATAATTAACGAGACCCAATGGTAGACCTTACGTTTACTAATGACAACCTTAGGGGGGGGGGGTGTCGGCATGCCCCCTGAAGACGCGCCCACCATAAATTTAGACATTTGAGGGGTAATGGTAACCTGAGTGTTAGTAGATGGGAGAAGCTCGACCAAAATCATATCCAAAGAAAACTATGACTGAATGCATAAAGAGCCGCCCTACAAGCCCACCCAATGAACTCTGGTCGGATACGAAGGAGTGGCATCTCAATACGCTGGAGAAGTAAAGCTGATGGTCAAGGCAGGTTACGGGGTGACTAAGCACAAGCTTAGAACATTTTTTATGATCTTCGACGCCCATGGTTCCTATCATGCGATAATCTTCCGACCCTGGTTACATATAATGAAGGTCACCCCATACACGTGCATGCAATGTATCAAATACCCGGAGGGAATACAATCGACATCAACTGATGGAGTTAGCGCATTGCGAGGACATATTATGCAGTTACCATCGACCTCACAAAGCCCCTCAGATAGCAATTAATTGGAGAGGGGAAGTCGAGGAGAAACGCAGTGCACCTCCCTCTCGTGAACCAGTTGATGACTTAGAGAAACAGAACAACTAGATCAGGACCTTCCAGACTCAGTCGAGGAGGCCGTGGTAGACGACCACACTCTATGGTTAGGTAATCATTTAAACTCTATCTTTAAGCAATCATTAATCAAAATGTTAGAAAGAAACTTGGATGTGTTCACATGAGATGCTAGTGATGTTTCAGGTGTCAACCCCACGATTATTTTCCATCTGTTAACTATCGATTCATATTCGAAATCCGTACGACAGAAATGATGGTCTTTATTTGTCGAAAAGCAGGAGGCCATTTCCGCCGAGGTGACGAAAGTGTATCGGCTAAGAAATATTAGGTAAGCTCGGTATCCGCTCTGGATAGCAAACCCATTTTTAGTCAAGAAAAAGGGAGGGGGGGTGTCAATTGCGCATATGCGTTGACTTCACCGACCTGAACCAAGCATGCATTCGCTCTACCCCTCATCAAGCAGCTTGTGGATTCAGCCTCGGGGTGCGAGTTTATATATTTCACGGACGCGTACTCTGGATATAATCAGATTTTCCTCAACCTATTGGATAAGGAGCACACAATGTTTCAAACCGAGCAAGGCTTACATTGTTACACGGTGATGCTATTCGAACTAAATAATGTGATGTCGACATATCACTGCCTAGTCAATCACATTTTCAACGACCACTTGGGTAAAGACATGGAAGCGGGTATCGACGATATGATCGTCAAGACGTATACGAAAGACCAGGAACTTGAGACGCTCCACTTGGGCCGACCCCGCCCAGCTGCAAGCAGTTATACAGATGGAACCACCCCGAAACATCAAAGAAGTACAGTGTCTCATGGGTCGCATCGCAGCACTATCCCGCTACATTTCTCGAGCCTCAGACAATAGCCATCTTTTCTTCGAGATTTTCCGAGGTGCTAAGAAATTTGATTGGACAGACAAATGCAATAAGGCATTTAATGAGTTGAGAAACTATTTTAAATCCCTAAAAACTGTATCTGCCCCCTCGTTGGTGAGCCATTATTTTTGTACTTATCTGTTTCATCATTTTCTATCAAAGGATTTATGGTCAGAGAACCACCCGGTGTCCACCGACCTATTTATTATACCAACAAAACTCTGTCAACACCGAGACTAGGTACCTTAACCTCAAAAAACTTGCACTCAGTCTAGTCACTAGTGCCCGGAAAATGCACCAATATATTTAGAGCCATACGATTACAGCCCGAACGTCGTTCCCTCTTAAAACGCTACTGCAAAAACCTGATGCCTATGCAAGGTTAACGAAATGGAGTATCAAGCTCGGGGAATATGATATTCAATTCGAAATGCGAACCGCAATTAAGGGGCAAGTAGTAGTTAACTTCGTGACAGAGTTCTCCTCGCCTAGGGACATAAATCAACCAATTACCACTGCACCAACCTTTGAGCAACTAGAATGGATGTTGAAACTAATCGGGCATCAAGCACATCGAACATGGGTGTAGGGGTGATTCTCCATTTATCTACTAGAGGAACTATGACAAGCCATCTGATTTAACTGGCCAAAGGTGCAACCTTGGGTGAGCACCCTCGCATTATCACACAACAATTACGTACCACCGAACTCGTTTACCAGAGTGAAACCATGCATGCAGTCGACAACACTAGTGATTGGAGGCAACTATGTCTCCTAAACCCGAATTATGTTACTCACCCGTGTGATACGACAGCTGCTTGAGCTCTCCAGCTGCGGTTGTAAGATACTGTATGCTAGACAATATCTTATGTCGCAAAAGCGCCACCCGACCCCTATTTTGATGTCTCGATCAAACATATGCTACCTCAGTTCTACACCATCTACACACTGGAGAAGCCCGCGCGCATTGTGGGTATCGAAATCTAATTCAATGTTTTTTTCCAATAGGTTACTATTGGCCAGAACTGGCCACGGACGCCGAGCGACTTGTCCATTAGTGCTATCAGTCCTAATAGTTCTCCAATACCGGCCATCTCCCAAACGAGCCAATAAATCTTGTAGTCTTCCCCTGCCCTTTTGATAAGTGGGGCATCGATCTGGTAGGGCCACTCCCTACGACAACTGGAAAGCGGTAATTCTTTATTATCGCAGTTGATTACTTTTCAAAGTTGGTAGAGGACAAAGCCCTTTTCAGGACCAGAGCTGAGGAAATATGTGCATTCGTCTACAATTAAATCCTTACCAGATTTGGCATAGCCCCTATCTTGATGACAGACGACGGGCCACAATTTCAAAACGATGTGGTAACAACATTTTGCAAGCGTTATGGGATCAGTTAGCATTTCTCCACGCCTTACTACCCTCAAGAAAAATTCCCGGTTGAATTCATAAACCGTACCACCTTAGAGGGTATTAAGAAGAAACTTGAAGGAATTAAGGGCAAGTGGCCAGATAAGTTTCTAGATGTCTTATAGGAATACCAGACTCCCCCTTAATAAACTACAAGTGACAGTTTTTTTTGTAATCGTTTACGGAAGCGAAGCTATCGTACCAACTGAAATAATGGTGTTAAGCCATCACATAACTAGCTACGAAGAGTGCAGTTACGCCACCAATTGTGCCATAAATGTAGACCTCATAGAGGAGCGCCGTGATAAAGCACGAGTTCGAGCAGAACATTACAAAAGCCTGACAATAGGGCGATTTAACGCCCTCTTAAACTTGCACAACTTCCAAGAAAAGGACATGGTAATGAACAAGGTATTGCACAGATCTGTTGAGAGAGCAAGAGCAAAATTAGGACCAAATTTGGATGGCCCACACAAGATTACCTCCAAGGGACACAACGAAGCTTACCGTCTCGCCGACGCTGAGGGAAACTTTGCAAAACATCAGTGGAACATAAATCATCTAAAACTTTATCGCCACTCTTTGTAATCTAACAGGTGCGATCTTTTCCCCCTGATGGCGCGGGAGGGTTTTTTAATGAGTCACTAAACTAATGTTTCACGTTAATGCAATTTTTATGTTTTCGTTATTATGTGTGTTTGTTTGTTATATATCTCCGTCCTTACAATAGTGAATGGGACAATGACCATGCCTACAGGCTACGCAAATGACCATACTAAACATAGACTACTTAGTCATTTTATATGAATAGGCTAAATAGCCACGTCTACGGGCTACGTAAAGGTAACACTGAGCATCATACCGTGTACATATTATAAATACGCGAATAACTAAGTGTTAAACCTCTCTAAGGTCCACGCAATGAGTCTAACCGACCTTACCGCGAATAAAGGTGAGGAATAAGTCCCACTCAATTTTACGTAATAATCCATATTGATCTCGACCTTGTACAAAACACTAGTGAATGCCATATAAACTAATAAACACACATCTACTAATTGCCAAATGGGCTCCTACTTTAACGAAATCGAGCGACATATCTATGCTTCATACTTTTACAAGTCAAAACGGGCATACGATGCAATTCAAATTGTTTACACTACAATAACATAAAAATTTACGTAGTCTTCAAAACAAAATACAACAAATCAAACTTAAGCATCTCCTCAGGTAACTAGAGCCCCACTTACAAAAAAAGAATATTGGGCCGCACACATGTCTTCACGAATAACTCCATTTTTTGAGCTATCTCCTTGGGGATATGATTTTTTGGTTGTTTTCATCACTCTCCTCTCGTCGGCTCGATTGACCATTTTCTCGAGCTTTATCCAATATAATTACCACAGGAGCCTTCCCCAACGTTTTCTATGTGTCAAAGACAGGCGCCTGCAAACTTTGCTTCTCCGAAACTGGTGACTCACCATCACAGTTTCCTAGTTAGAAGCGGCACAAAGTCAATAATTACTCACCTTTTCTATAGAAGAGGAATGCCATTCCTCTCACCATCATCTTCATCTTCCCGAGCCCGTCTTATATGCTCTCAATTTACATCATTCCCTAGTGGGCATCCTCCTTTTCTTGCTGGTCTACCTCCTCAGCATCTTGAATAATTAATATGTCCTCCTTCTTTTCATTCTAACCTTGTAGATACGAGGATCCTTCCGCATTGTTCGATCTTCGATTTTGCGGCACAGATAACCACACCCCTGTACTATTTCGCTCTTGATATCTCTGCTCCATAAGAATCCGTATGCGCTCTACCGTAGCTATCTCTCCACTACCTACCATGGTGACCTTGCCTTTTTTAGAGATTACTAGCTCGGGAAATGCCCATAACCCAACATTTAGATAGTTTACTTGGGTGGATAACCGAGTGGGCTACTGTAACCAAGCAGAGTTGGCTAATTTGGTGACTTGAATTAGGTGGTTCTTATACTCCTTCGACATGCTCTCTATGCACCACTCTTAATGCGTTTCCTCACTCGTACAAACGAACAAAATGATTAACCGTAGTATTCATCAATCATATTAACAAAAAGTATTAAGATTCTTCTTACACTTCACTTTCCACCTCAGTTCTAGTTGAAGATTCATTATTGCATTCTCATGCTCCCAATTCTCCGACATGAATAGAAAGAAATATATCTAGTTTTTTATTCCCAGAGCTAGGAATTTAAACTATCTTTCTCATCCCATTTAGTTGAGTATAGAAAAAATGAGACTTAGTTAGTTTGGTCATATCCATGGCAAGGAGTAAGTCTGCCAAGCAGACCTTAATATTTAACAAACGTGAGATGAGCACGACACTAAGCAACATTCTCCACCCATTTGCAGCTAACTGAGTAAGGCATATGCCTATTAAACTAAAAAAGTCCCTTATAAGATAGGGTAAAGACAACCTTAGACCCCAATCGAACATAGTGGTGAACAAACAGGCTTCGTTGTATTGAGCCTGATAGGAGTGTTCGCCGACCGCCGGTACATTCACTATTACATCGCTGGGTATCCCATATCTAGCCGTAAAAATTAGTAACCTGCTGTCATTAAGATATCCATATTTGGGGACCAGCTGGGAAAAATAACTTTATAGGTCTACATGATCTTCAAATTCAGACTCTACGATTTTCATCTTCTTCTTCCCAGCCTTTTTAGAGCTATTATATTTATTTAGGTGACTGCAATAAGCCAACAGGATGTGTAATAACAATTAAATGGGAGGACTACTCATAGTGCTCACCACTATAAGTGAGGAGGGTTTTTATTGCAGTTGGTATATGAAAGATATGATCGACAACTGCGCCTGAGCAAAAGGGTTTTCTCCTAGACCCAATACTACAAACGGAGGGTATAACTTAACAGATACTACTTGGTATTTTTTTCCCATAATAGCAAGTGTGAATACTCATAAAAGGAATTAGATTGAGTGGAACTATTATTTTAATGATAAATTATTCGGTATAAAATATAAAGGTGGCAAGTATTTGGAAAATAAAAGAAGGCATTGTTCCTTAGACAAATAAAAAGGCATCTTTCATCCTAACAAAAATATACGGGTAAATGCGAAGCGTTTAATCACTTATAAAAGATACCACACCAACAATACATAAAACCATAAATACTTCATTTCAATCATCTTTATCTTCATTGGGAAAGTTGTTTGGGCCTCCTTCTGAGGAGCTTATTTCTTGATCAAAGACTCTTTATTTTCTTCTGTTTCAGTCTCTTCATAGGATTCACTTGGTATGCATTCGAAAGCTTCACTAGGAAAATTTTCTATGGGATTTGATTTTCAGAAGCCTAGCAAATTTTCCTTTGGAATCTCCGCATGGAATTCACGGAGCAGAGTGATTGTTGTTTGCTATTCGGAATTTTTGATAGAAGTAAGGCTGTCTAGCCCTCTTTGGATTTTGGAAGCTTTAATAGCAATGCGTTTTTCTTCCTCGAACTTTACCTTGAGTGATTCCAACTCCTCAACTATTTTTTCTTGTCCAATTTACTATTATTTAAATGATTCTTTGGGGGAAGAGTATGTTATTTGTTCTTCGCATATCTCATTTTCAAGATTTGTTTCAGCTCAGCTAGCTCAGTTTGATGTGAAGTCTTTAGCTCCGTTTTTTTCTTGTTCATTAATTTCTCTCGATCAGCGTTTGATCCGAATGATCCTTTTTATGAAGTCTGATCTATCAGCCTGGAAGACCTGGAATTGTTCGAGCTTATGTTGACAAAAAATCCCTCTCATCTTCTTATTACCCTCAACCTCGTTTTCACATTGGGTCACATCTTTAGCCATTGCCTCCAGTTTTCTTTTAGGCAGCTTAACCTTTGTGCATACATTCTTTGCTGCTTCTTCGAGGTTGTAGAGAATGGTCGGAGCACATTTGATACTTCTTTAGAGGAGCAGATAATGACAAACCTGGTGGATGATTCGAACTTATAATTTGAGATAGAAGAGGTATGGTAACTTGATAACTAATTTGTTCAGTTTTCTCTTGGATTCATTGAACTTCAGGATCCACGTCTCTATAAATATCTTTAATTTCATCTTCATTAATTGCCTCTTTCTTGATGAAGTTATTATTTCCTTGGTGATCAGTCACTAAAACTTCTTCTGTCTCTTCCGCATTTGGATTTCAATTTGAGGGAGAAATTATGACGTTTTTCTTTTTCATTTTAAATAGAGGAGATTTAGAAGACATTTTCTTTTTCTTCAAAACATCAGCCTTTTCTCTTTTCTAAGAAGGTTCAGCCTCAATTACTTCTTCAATGGTTGCAAGATCAGTTTCGCTTGGTTTCCAATTTGTTTATCTCTATCGTTTTTGTGACTCCGAGTTTGTGGAAGAGCTAATCTCTTCTTTTTTATTTTTCTTTACAGGTCAACAGCTTTGTGACCTATTTCGAACCAGAAGTATAACTATTCAGTCGGGTTCTAATAGTATTTTCACAATGTTATCTGGGTTTAAGAGCTCAACTAACTCATCTTCTAGAAAGACAACATCCTATGAGATCTTTCATAATTGATTGTTGATGCAATTTATAGGTGTGAATGCCTTGTGGAACGCGTTACCCCATGTATTTTTCGTATAGGTAGACAATTTGGAAAAAGTATCGTTGGCAGTTTTTTAATACCATTGTACCGCCTCAGAATTTCTACATACAACAACAATATATAAAAAAGAATAAGTTGACATCTAAGATAAGAAAAGAAAAAGATGTTGACGAATTCTCTTTGGAAATTTCCTTTCCATTTTCCGAGGCTCCAGAAAATAAAGAAAAATCTTTGTTTCTAGAACTTATAAGCTTCGAGAAGATCATCAATTACCTTGAATGAATCTATGAGGGTGAGATAGTAGAATGGTAACACTATATTTTTGGACAGACCAATCATTGCAATGTTATCTTTGATAGAAATGGGAATTTTTCCTAGTCTGGAAGCCATAATTACGGACATTAGAGTGAACCACAAGTTTGGGCTTGCTTGCATTGGACACATATCGAGGATTTTAAAATACTCAACTATCCTCGGGTCTAATGAGAATCAAAGTCTCCAATTGATAATATCGGTGTAGACCACAAGTTTATTTACTCCACAAAAGAGGAGAGTTTCTCGTAGTTGTGGTAAGTGAAGCACATCAGTATCTCGGAGACCTCATTGCCTTTTTAAACGATATGCATGGGCTTGACTGTAGTATTAATATGGTATATTTCAATGCAATAACATATTCAGGGATGATTGCCTTTAGATTCATGCTCAAAGTCACAGCAATGTCATTAGGAATTCGATTTGCTCTTTATTTTTCATATCTCTTTTCTCTGGAGCCAGTTTCTTCAAAGCGATGCCTTCAGATTCTAAAGCAACACCACTTGCTGTGTTTTCAATATTAGAATCTGTTTCTATCCCCGAATCAGATTCAACATCTTCTGTAGAGGTTTTATCTCGTAGTTGAGATGGGGCTCCATCGCTAGTGCAACCTTGTACGTTATAGGCTGCAGTTGTTGTATTTTGTGGTTGAGTCTCCAAATGAGTTTTTTGTGACTCGTTGGCAGCCAAAATTAACTACTTCGGGGGAGGAGAAGACGTAGGATTTTGTGGAACATTGTTGTCTTCGAAATCTCCCATGGCTACAAATGAGCTTCTTCGAGAAGTTTGGTTCTGGAAAAAGTGAGTTGTTGATTGAATTCGAGGTGTTTCTTTGTGCGTGATGAGATTTAGTGACAACTACATGAGATTGTTTTGATGTTTTTTTAGAAAATTTACTGGGTGTTTCTTTAGGATTGGTGAGGAGGAGTAGATGCGTTGCCAGAGAATGCTGTTGAAGGATTTCAAAACGATGATTGTTGAGGGGGTTCTGTTGAGAAAGTGTTAAGAACTGGGTTAGATGGATTTTGATAACCATAAGAACCTTGTCCATGAATGAATTTTCCGTATACTATGGTATTAGTGGAAAGTTTAGGGGATTTATATATTACACTTGTCGCTCGGTATTCAGATACCCTTTCATTGATACACAAATAATCGTAAATACCAAAAATGGGTTTTTGCTAACTAGTGATTTTTTCATAAACTGAAATGAAGAACAATCCTCAAATTAACCTATAAAAGTTGGAAGGTGAATCGAAGAAGATAAGTTTTCAGTTAAAGATGGCAGTGAAATGAGACTTTTAGGATATTCTCTCTTTCTCTCACTAGAAGTAGTATGAGAAGGGAAAATTACTAAGGGGATAATGTTTATAGAAGAGTAAAAGACGAGAAAAGTGGGAAGAGAAGACAAAACGTTGACAATATTTGTTGGTTGAAAGTTGAAATGGCTAGCAGTTTCCTACTCTGAAATAGAGTGACATATG
The DNA here is from genome assembly GCA_036936605.1 of Limnanthes douglasii subsp. nivea. Lineage (NCBI taxonomy): Eukaryota > Viridiplantae > Streptophyta > Magnoliopsida > Brassicales > Limnanthaceae > Limnanthes > Limnanthes douglasii. The sequence continues at coordinate 379,182,780 of JAUPFV010000001.1, forward strand.
TAAAGTTGTAAGAGTCAATAGTGTGCTGCATGCGCAGTAGGGAACTCCATGCGTTTTAGTTGTCATTAGAGAAATGTGTGAAGAACCGCATGTATATTCGAAACCAACTTTAAAAGATAACATAAAGGTTTGAGGTGGTTTTAAGTATAGTTATGAGTAGAATTGATTCAAAGCGAACTTAAATATAATCAAATTTGAAGCTAGTAAGTATAAGTAGTCTTGGTGTAATAATGGGTAGTTTGTATTCAATGGAATTTGGAGTATGACAATTGGTAGTTTTGGTGTGATATGTGTTCTAAATTTTTTAGTTCTTATTCATTATTTTTTATAAGAACTATGGGTCTACTCATAATGATATAAATTACCTATGAACTTAAAACAATTAAAAATGAGTTGTAATAAGTGGTGTTATAAAGTTATTAGAGAAGATGTATATAATTTGTAAATATAAGGGATCATAATGTAATTTATCCATCAGTATAACTGTTTTAGTTATACCTCCCTGCGTTACTATAAATAGGGCAAGAGATAATGAATAAATGATATGACTTTGTTTTCTTGATTGAACTCTTTGCTTCTCTCACCATAATTCTATCATTCACGTTCTCTCTCTAAATATACAGATATAATTCAAAATTGTATATTACAAATTCATTACACTTAACAGATCAGATATATATTGTTATTCATAAAACTTAGATACTTAATCATACTTTTCTTATGAACAAATAAATCTAGTCATATTGTTTTCATATAAATCCTTAACCATACCCTCCAAAGTTAATTAACGAATAATTTTAATGTTATGGATCTTGTTTATAAATAAATATGCTTTTGCTTTTGTAAAAAATACACATGTTGTTTATCCTATGAATCACAAGAGGATTTTTTGCTATGATACCAATTGATAAAACTAATATTAAATTACCCGATATAATTTAGCAAACACGAGATAAACAAAACACTTGGGTATTGTGATTAATTAATAGATATATGATATAGAACTTACGAGTTTCCAAGTGATTAGTTGGTTCTTTAAGTTCTTTTGGATACACGATATTTGTGGGTCTTCAAATACATCAAATACGCAAATAACATGATAGATTTAGATTGAAGGAATACTTTAACCTTACTATTGTTTATATGGGAAATACAGTTAGTAACCCTAATTATAATAAGCCCTATACTTTATGCACTTTGTGATCGGAGACCACAACCACTAAATTGATTTATCAAATTAGTTCTTGACTTATTAGTTCACGTTTAACTGTTGCGATTTTGGCCCAATCCTTCACAATGACTAAATTAACTCGGTTACTACACTTATATCTCTGTTACGCATTATCACCAATAGGCTTAATTCAAATTAAATTATATGTAATATAATTAATTAGATTTCTTTATTAATTGGACTACTTTATGAAAATAATCAAATATATATTTAAGCATACCGATCCATATATGCCCCCAAGGGGGTAGCCGAGTTGGTTGAGTATGGCATTCTTATGACCAAAAGGTCATGAGTTCGAGTCCCTCTACATACGCTTTCTCGGCTGAGCCTGTCACCTTGTGTGGTTTACCTTCTGGCGTTGGTTTGCAGGCTATTGCGTCAGACTGAGGGTTTACCCTGTGCGCACTCATTGCACTCTGAGTAGCGGCTGCGGGTTCCCTCCGGAAAAAAAAAAAAAAAAAAAAAAAAAAAAAAATACCGATCCATATATATTCCAACGTGTTTATCTTCTCACGTGGAGTTGTGTCTCGTGGTTAAAAACTAATTTACTTCAAAATCTGGGGATCGAAATGGAAGATATATTCTTTCTTATGTGTTTGAGATTACCGTTTTGGTCATACAAAATAATTGTTTCGAAGTTACGATTACCGATGATTCTAGACAAACTTAATTGTCTTTACACAAACCGAAATGTATTTTTTTATAGTTATAAAAATTACTTTTGATAAAAAATGAGACACAACGCTTGATTAAATAAAAATTATAAAAGTATCGATCATAATAAGTTTGGATTATTATAATAACAAAAAAATAAAAAAATTGAGATAACCATTAAAATATATGTTTGGATTATTAAAAAAAAAAAACTACTAATAAACATCAAGATAGATGATAAAGACCGTTAAAGACCGCATAGAGAAAATATGGTCCAAATTAGGGTGCTGAATTGCGACAACAACCGTGTATTTGGACCGTTATATTTGACGAATAGAAAGAGAAGATCTTGGCTTGCTTCTCTACCTCATATCATATTAAAAGGAGATTAGAAGACCTTGACTTGCTTCTACTAAAAGAAGATAAAGAAGAATTGGACTGGTCTGCTTACCAAATAAAAGAATCCTGATATGTTGTTATATTAGAAAGTTGCTTGACTTGTCAACCAAATTCCAAAATTATAGTATATATAAGATATTTTGGAGGTAGGTTACTACATACATTATATTCAGTATCACCCAATATAATATGAACATCATTATGCATTTCATTCGAGTCCTCCTTGTGCTTATTTGCTGTTACAAAGCTAGCTCGGTGGTTGACAGTACTGTAACCAATTTAACCACTGATGAAGCAGCCCTTGTTGAAATCCGAAGCCATATCATGAGGTTTAATGGTCACTCCGAACTTATAATTGCCTCGAATTGGTCCACCTCTACTCCGGTTTGCGGATGGATAGGCGTCTCTTGTGGAGGACGTCCAGGAAGAGTGATGGGTTTAGATCTTTCAAGTATGGGCATTCTAGGAGACATCCCTCCGCAATTGGGAAATCTTTCGTTTCTATCATCTCTTAACCTTTCCCACAACAGTTTCTCAGAAACTATACCTTTATCTATCCATAAAATGTCATTACTTCAAAAGCTTGATCTGTCAGTCAATAAATTAGTTGGTACACTACCATCTAATATGTGTCAGTTTCTTCCGAATCTTGAATCCCTTGTCTTATTTAACAATCAGTTAGAAGGACAGATTTCTCCGAGTTTAGGAAACTGCACTAGTCTTCAAACACTAGACTTGTCCCGGAACTACTGCACAGGTAGTATACCAACGAGTGTTGGAAACTTAACAAATCTCAAAGAATTAAGAATTGGAGATAATTCGTACATGGAAGGTTTGACATTTGGATCATCTCAATATTTTTATTAATGGATATAGTATTTATTATTATAAATTAGGACAATATCAGTCCTAATGCTTCCAAACTGTTTTGGCTAGTATTGGATGATAATAGGTTTTCAGACTCCATTCCTCATACATTAGGAAATCTGTTACAACTCCAAGTACTCAGTTTTTCTAATAACAATTTTACCTCAGGCTCTTCAACCCAAGAATTAAGTTTACTCTCTTCTTTAACCAATTGTCGACAGTTAGGATTCATAGATTTTTCTCATAATCCATTGATCAGTGGAATTCTCCCCGTTTCTATAGGTAATTTTTCCACCTCTCTAACGGATTTGAGAATGGGTAATTGTAAAGTAAATGGCCAAATACCTAGAGAAATAGGTAATCTTACCCGCCTCGATACCTTAATCCTAGACGGAAATGAACTCCAAGGATCTATTCCAACAACACTAGGGAGATTAAAACATCTACACACATTCGTGATTTCACACAACAACTTACAAGGCCTACTTACGTTTCTACCATTGGCCACCACAGTCTTCCTTGCTTCCAATAACAACTTCACGGGAACCATACCTTCGTGGATGTGTAACTTGAGCTTTGAAATACTTGATCTGTCAGGAAACAATCTCGATGGTACAATACCAAAATGTTTGGTTGATTCGAGCTCTTTCGTGCAAGTGCTAGATCTGCGAAACAACCACTTAGGTGGAAATATATCTGAGATATTTATCAATATTTCAAGATCCATATCCACTCTTGAGTTGGGAAATAATCAATTTGTAGGAGAAGTTCCACGCTCTCTGATTAACTGTATGCATCTAAAGGTTCTAAATCTTGAAGGAAATCAGATCAACGATACGTTTCCTTTCTGGTTGGGAAATTTTTCAACCTTGGAGATTCTCATATTGCGATCAAATAGATTTCATGGTCCTATCTCGAGTGCTGAAAATCTTGTTGGTTTCTCTACCCTTCGTATTATTGACATCTCCGGAAACTATTTCAGTGGAACCTTACCATCAAATTATTTCAGAACTTGGTCTGCAATGCAATTGATCAATCATGAACCGCAAATTTATATGAATTCCACTGGTTACTATGATGATTCACTTGTTCTGATGAACAAAGGAATTCGATTAACTTACAAAAAAGTTTTTACAATCTTAATTGCCCTTGATTTCTCTAATAACAGATTTGCAGGACCAATTCTAGAATCCCTCAGTACCTTAAAATCACTTAAAGTTCTGAACTTGTCGAGAAACTCTTTCACAAACCGAGTTCCAATATCGTTGATGAACTTGAGTGAACTCGAGTCCTTAGACTTTTCGCACAATAAGTTTTCTGGAGAAATACCTAATCAGTTGACAAGTCTTTCGGCTCTTGCGAAAATAGACTTTTCATACAATCAACTTACTGGTCGAATACCGCAAGGAACACAATTTGAAACCCAATCGAATTCATCTTTCATAGGAAACGAAGGACTGTGCGGTACTCCGTTGCCAAAATGTTTAAACGATGATGTACAAATTATTCGAGAGAATGATGAATCAGATGAGTATGAGTTTAACTGGATAACAGTAACAATTGGCTACATACTTGGAATTGTATTCGGAATGGTCATGGGACACATCGTAACTTCGTGGAAACATGAATGGATTCAGAATATCATTGACCAAGTGAGACGCTGAATAATGTTTTAAATCGTCTTATAACTTTCTCGATTCTTCAAATACGAACCGATGTTGTAAATCTCATCAATAGGATCGTTTCTGAGAAACACTTTTTGTTTTAAATTTTTCAATACCAACTCGTTTATGTTGAAATGATAAAGAAAGCTTTTAAGGTTTAAATAAAATTTTAATAAACTTTCATCATCGTTCTTTATTTTTTTTTTGTCTCTTTCTTTCTAAATCGTAAATCAGAATAGTCTCTAAGCTTTAATTCCTTATTCAAGCTCGCATATTAATCAATCTTGGCATAATAAAAGAAATGGGTTGCTTCAAAGTTTATTGGTTCAATTTTAACCTAAATAAAAAAGATCTCAAAATCTTAGGGTTATCCTTCATTAGATTCGATTGAAATTAGGTTAAAAGTTATGATTCAAATTAGAGAAAAAAATAAGGAGAATCGAGATAGGTACAATTAGATTTGAGGAGAACCATTTAATTATACTTCATCAATATTATGTGTCTTATCAGATCGCCGTTTAAGTTTGTCAATTAAGAAATATTAAAGTGAAATCAAGTGTAGATGTTTTTTTTAATCATTTATGAACGAACAACAAATCAAGAAAAAGATAGATCGGTTTGAAGTCATGTGTTATTGATTTCAACGAAATAAATTATTATTAGTTTAGAGTTGGTAAGGTCTTAATACAAAAATAAGGTGAATCAAAAAACGTAAAGTAAAAATTACCTAATGTTGATTTGAAGTAGATTTAATGTCAAATGGGTTGATCAAAAATAATTTTCATATAATAAAGGTAAGAAAAATTCTTCATAATCTGTGAATTCGAGAATCATTCTAGAAAGCTTATACAGGTTTGAAATGTTGAATTCTTCACCAACTAAATTACACTCTCATTATCATTATGCATAACGTTCTTCTCCAGTTTGAATCCTAGCTCGATTAAGAAACCTTGAAGCCATAACATCTGTTTATTGGCTTCGATCCCTGCTACATACTCAGCCTCTCTAGTGGATAAAGTGAAAAAGTTTTGTAATTTTGACATCCAAGTAACAACTGTAGTTCCACTAGTAAATATATATCGGTGTTTCTTTTCCAATGATCGACTTCACCTACAAAATCTGTATCTATGTAGCCTTTTATCTTTAACTCACCCTTACGAAAGTATAGACATTTTCCTATGGTGTCTCGTATGTAACCAAAATCCACTTTATAACTTCCCAATGAATTTTCTGTGGGTTTGATATAAATCTTCTAATAACTCCCACTACATGACCAATTTGTGGCCTCGTATAGACCATTCCATACATCAAACTCGCAATAGTTGAGGTGTAAGGAAACTTAGCCATGAGGTTTTTATCTTCCTCCTTCGAAAAGAATTGATCCTTGGATAAACGAAAATGACCTCCTAATGGTGTATTAAGTAGCTTCACCTCACCCATGTCAAATCTATTTAAAACACGATCAATGTACTCTGACTGAGATAACTGTAAAACCTTTCTATGCTTATCTCTTGTGACTTGCATTCCAAGAATCGTTTTCGTCGAACCCAAGTCTTTATGTCAAGTTCTTTTGACGGTTATTTTTTCAATCTCCGAGTATGATCTATAGCTGACCAACTACTAACATAACATCAACATAGAGTAGCAAAATGATGTAATTGGCCTTGCATCTATTAAAATAGTAACGTTGGTCAACGTTACACTTATGAAAACTATCTTTGTGTATAAAACTGTCAAATTTATAGTACCACTGTCTTGAAGCTTGTTTTAGACCATACAAACTTTTCTTGAGTTTGCATACCATGTTGTTTTTTCCTTATCTTAAGAAACCTTCTGATTGATACATGTATTACTCCTCATCCAAGTCCTCGTGAAGAAATACAGTCTTCACATCTAACTGTTCAAGATAAAGGTCTTCAATAGCAACAATACTAAACACTGATCTAATAGTATTGAGATTCATAACTTCAGCAAAAATGTCAGTATAATCAATTCCTTCATTTTGTTGGAATATTTGACAACTAGTCGGGTTTTGTATCTCTTAGAACCATCATGCTCATCTTTCAACTGGTATACCAATTTGTTATGAAGTGCCTTCTTACCCATTATTAACTCAGCTAGTTCACATGCCTAATTTGAGATTAAAGACGTTATCTTATTTTTAATGGCAAGCTCGTACTTGCTAGTATCACTGGTCTGGCAAGCTTTATCATAACATTCAGGATCCCCTACAATCGGTCATAAATAGATAGTTCAAGTATTTCCTAGTTGCCACATGGGGTCAAGAAGATCTTCTCAAAATAAAAACTGCCTCGGTTGGATGTAGGGTGTCGGACAGCTGCAAATCGGTCGAATTGACTCTCCTTGCTGAGGGGTTAATCTGATTGGCTCTATTTCTTGACTATCTGGGACCCTCTCGAAATTTGCAAATACTAATTTGTATGGCTTTGAGTCATTTTCTCTGACTTTATGCATGTCTTTGTACATCATTATTTCGTTGAAGATCATGTCTCTGCTTTAGATCATCTTCATATTTTCCTCATCCTAAACACGATAACCAAACTCATCTTCACCATAGCCGATTATGAAATAATTTTTCAATTTGGGATCAAGATTGTCCATGCATTGGCCACTTATATGAACAAATATCGTACAAAAAAAACTCTTTGATGTGATAATGTTATATCTTTACCACTCCATACCTCATCGGGTATTCTAAGGGAACTCCTTTGGTTAACCAGGTTTTGGGAAAATACACAATTTTCATGCAATTGTAACAATGGGAAAAGACAAAAAAAAGTATAATAAAATACACAAATTGCTAACACAGTTGAACAAACTATGCCTATGTCTACTTTGTGAGTCTTTCTTTTTGATACTCTCACAAAACCTAGCTATTGGTTTTATATAGAGTTTAACATAAAAAAGATGAAGAAGAAGAAGAAGAAATCGCAATGGTAATTAACTCTTCTTAATGAGACATTTGTGATTCACTAAATTACTTCACTAGTCTTTTCGAATTCAAAACTTCTTCAACTTTTGTTAATGAGATATTTATGACTCATTAAATTACTTCACTTGTTTGTTCGAATTTAAAACTTCTTCAAGTCTTCTTAATGACCCATTTATGACTCAATAAATTCATTCACTAGTCTTTTTGAATTCAAAACTTCTTCAACGATCCTTAATGAGTCTAACAAATATTTGTTGAAATCGAAAAAATAAAAGTGCCATAAGTGTAATCATGTGAGTAGTTTCGATACTAATTTCAGTTATGTTGTTTTAATGTTAGTAATTGTAATCGTCTTCAATATGTATATGCTTTTTGCATTTTCTTTTTGTCTTCATTTTTCTTACAGATGGTACTCTTACATCACTCACTTATATTATTGGTTACATACACTGGCTATGTTATTTCACACGTACCATTCTTCATTGCCATAGTATAGTCATTCACACACATTCACTAGTCGGATTACTTGCTCTTTTTACTACATTACTAACTTGTCACTCCTTATATACACTTGACACACTATTGTATTTACATCTCACTTCTTGAAATAACAAACGCGTCATATTTGTTTTTCTCACTCCTTGAAATAACAAACGCATCATAGTTGTTTTTGCATATTACTAATATTTGATAAAGATAGTGTGTTTCTTGATTCCTGATTTGGTTTAATTTGATTTTGTCTTGATCTTTGAGGTTTGTTTCTTCACTTCGTATCAAAGGTTAAATCATAATCTGAGTCAAGTAGCGTTAACAAAATTGTCTCAATCAAGTAGACATCATATCATGTTGAAATCAAAGTTTAATTTATAGAACTCCATCATCTTTGAGTTTGAAGATAAGATATAGTTGATTGAATAATTAATCAATAGAGCTACACTCTTTACAACTATAATTTTTTGTAATTGTGTCTAAATTGACTGGATTTAATTTTAATATTAATATTTTGACGGATTCTTAGTTGTTTGTTTGAGAGTTGTTCTAAGATAGTTCATATAGTTGAAAATATTAAAGGAATAATGGAGAATTTTTGTTGATTTCTGGAGATTTTTCTATACTTGTTTATATTTAATATTCATGTCATGTTTATTTTAGTTGGATTTTTTAGATTCAGATCATTGTTTTGGGAAGAATCAACAATTGAACATATCATTTACTATGCACTTACATGTAACACTCATAAATGTTTTTCCTATCCTACAATATTTCCATTTTGTATGTATAGTCTTGTACATCATTGTTTATCATTTCTTTTGTGTGTAGTTGTGTATTTTATATACATTGTTCATATTCAGTTTCATCATTAAAAAATTATTAATAATCATATTTATTGAATATGAAATATTACAATGCCTCATCTATGTTACTTGGTGAATTTGTTACTAATTAACATATGTTATCAAAATATATATAATATTATAATGCATGGTGTTAACACGTGGTCATATGGGTGTAAGTGATGTGTATGTGTTTATCATTGTATTATGTTCGAGTATCATACTAATGCATTGTAGATAGTTTGACATCTTGTGAATGGTTGAGAGGATCAGGAATGGGTATGTTGCCTCAGAGGAGGGCATGGTTCATTCGATTAACTATTAATACATTTTTAATTTTCCTTAGAGATTTACATATTTATATGTATATTGTATGTTTTAGTTTCTCTAAAATGAATGAAAGATGCTTAAATAGAGACTTGTTTTGATAGTGCAATAGAAAATTGTGATTCTAAGCAGAAACCAAGCTTATGCATTTTCTGTTTCCATTTTGTTTTTTTATTCTTGTTCTATATTTAAGATAAAAAACTTATTTTTTTCTTAGAGCATATTAGCATTAGACTCAAATACTAGTTATATTCAGATAGTTCTTGCCTTATAAATCATATGGTTTTATAGTTCTTGAGTTAATGACATGTTTTGTGCTCGTGATAATTGAATTAGAGTTAAAATAGTAATTTTTTAATAATCTTAGTTTGGATCTAGAGATGAGTTAGGTACTTTTATATAGTAAAAACTTACAGTTAAAAGTCTATTTTGGTGTTTTATTTGTAATTTTATTACAATAAATAATTTTATGGAATTTGTAACATTAAAGGTCTAACTATTAAGATTTGTAAACTTAGAATATAAAAGAAATAATCTATTGTTTAAATTAAAATATAGAACAGTGTTTTTGTTATACGGTAATGTTTCTTCCCTAAAGTTATTTCAAATATATAACTTGTCGCGTTTATAATATTTTTAAGTTAAGACATGAAGCGAAAAGGAAATGTAGTAGTATTTTCATAAGATCTACTTGAATTTGGATAAAAACGTATCCATCAAATAATTGTTTTCTCTACTCGATAAGAAGACGAAAATTGACGTGTTGAATTTTTCGAAGCACATAATTAGTAAACAAATGACGGAGAAGACATTAACATTTGGTTATATTATCTATAAATATTTGTCAATAAGATTAATAAAAAAATATGTCGTCAACAAATAATGATAAATAAATAATTTCATCTTTTAACATTGATAATAAAGAAGCATCACCATCAAATTTTTATTATTAAAATCGACAAACAAAAATTACTCGATATATTAATCACGATGCTCACTTATTATATTTATGTTAAAGATTCATCCATAAATTTTGAAACGGGAAGTATTTTTTTTAATAAAACTCAATTATCTTAACATATTAATTAACATTCATAAATTTAAGTAGAAGCCTCCATCATTAGATGAATCTGCGCCGCTCCTCTTATCAAGCCACCTGCTTGATGAGCCGTGGCGCTCCATCTATCCAGCAGATCATTCACCTTGAGTATGGCTCTCGGCTTCTGGTATGATGTTCGCAGAATTTCACCCACATCACAACCCACAACATCGCGTTCCGTCTAGGCCTGGTGCTCTGATACCATTTGTAGGGAATATGGGGGTCCGGAAGATCTTCGCAAAACAGGAACTGCCTCGGTCGGCTGTAAGGTATCGAATTGCTGTTGATCGGTCTGTCAAACGGACTCTCCTTGTTGAGGGGTTAATCTGATCGACTCTATTTCTTGATAATCTGGGACTCCCTCGATATCTGCAAATACTGATTCATACGGCTTTGAGTCATTTGCTTCAGTTTTATGTCTTTCCTTGCACATCAATGTTTCATTGAAGATCACATCTCTGCTTCGTATCATCTTCTTGTTCTCCTTATCCCAAACACGATAACCGAACTCATCTTCGCCATAGCCGATCAAGAAACATTTTTTCGATTTCGGATCAAGCTTGTTCCTGCCTTGGTCACTTATATGAACATATGTTGTACAACCAAAAAATCTTAGATGTGATAATTTTATATCCTTACCACTCCATACCTCCTCGGGTATTCGATGTTCTAAGGGAACCGACGGGCCTCGGTTAACCAGGTAACCCGATGTGTTGGTTGCTTCTGCCCAGAACTGCTTCGGTAAACCAGACTGTATTCGAATGCTTCTGGCTCTTTCTGTCAACGTTCTATTCATACGTTCGGCAATACCATTGTGTTGAGGCGTACCTGGAACGGTTCTCTCCATCCTGATACCATGCTCATAGCAAAAGTTCTTGAATTTGGTGTCCTCGTATTCACCACCATTATCAGTTCTCAGCTTTTTAATCTTCAGACCTATCTCATTCTCAACCATAGATTTCCATCTCCTAAAAACATCAAACACTTCAGATTTATGCTTCAGAAAATAAACCCATACCTTTCGAGAATGATCATCGATAAAGGTCACGAAATAGTGTTTCCCTCCTATAGATGAAACAGTTGTTGGCCCCCAAACGTCAGGGTGAACAAGCTTCAGCCTTTCTTTCTTTGGGGTTCTACCACTCGTCTGAAAACTGACCCTTTTCTGTTTTCCAAGTATGCAATCTTCACACATGTCTATATCGACTGACTTTAGACCTGGAAGCTTCCCATTCGAGTACATAATTTTCATACCCCTCACACTCATATGGCCAAGCCTTTGGTGCCAAACATATGGATTTTCGTTTCCTGCTGCTATTGCAATTGAACAGCTCGTCTCTGCTGTCTTGTAAAGAGTACTACTCTTCTTTCCACGAGCAATCGTCATTTCTCCCTTTGAAATTTTCCAATTGTCACCATAGAAGATCATACTATAGCCTTCGCTAGCCAACTGCCCTGCTGAGATTAAGTTTTTTCTCAGACTGGGGATATGTCTGACATCTTTCAGTTCCCATACAGACCCATTCAACTTAATCTTCATAGTAACTTTACCAATAATATCACAAGGTTGATCATCACCAAGATATACTTTTCCAAGGTTACCAGGGACATACCTCTCGAAGAATTCTTTCTTCGAAGTCGCGTGAAACGATGCTCCGGAGTCTAATACCCAAGACTCTTCTCTGCTTTCTAAGGAGCATATTAACGCATCGTCTCTTTCTAAAGTGATATTTGCCTCTGTCTTCTTCTCTTGTTCCTTTGGTTCTCTGTTGCATTAAAATTTAAAGTGCCCGATCTTCCCACAATTCCAACACTCGATGTTTCTCAACCCCTGGGAATTTTTAGGATTCCTAGACTTGGACCTACAGTCTCTTGATTTGCCTCGGTAGTTCGATTTACCGCGTCCATATACTCTGGTTGAATTTCTTCCTCTCGATTTTGTATGTAAGACTGAGGAGATTGATTACTCACCTGATTCTCTCCTTCGAATCTCTTCACTGAGAGCTAGGTCACGGACATCATCAAATTTCAACTTATTGCTTCCTGATGAGTTACTCACCGTAGTGACAGTAGCATTCCAACTATCTGGTAGTGAAGACAACAATATCAATGCTCGTATTTCTTCATCAAAATCAATTTCAACTGAACTCAACTGGCTTGTGATTGTATTAAGTTCATTGAGGTGTTGGTCTTCCGAAGCGCCTTCCATCATTCACAAATTGTATAAACGCCTCATCAAGTGAACTTTGTTAGACGCTGATGGCTTCTCATACATACTGGAGAGAGTCTTCATAAGACCCGCCGTGGTTGTTTCCTTTATGATGTTAAAAGCAACGTTGCCGGATAGAGTCAATTGGATGACTCCAAGAGCTTGTCTATCAAGAAGGGTCCATTCTTCATCTTTCATACCTTCTGGTTTCTTTTCTGAGAGGGGTTGATAAAGTTTTTTCTGGTACAGATAATCTTCAATCTGCATCTTCCAGAACCTAAAATCTACACCATCGAATTTTTCGAGTCTCACATTTCCTTCGTTTGTAGCCATTGCTCCCACTCAAATCTGATTTCCTTTGGATCGCTACCAACTTGGCTCTGATACCATTTGTAGGGAATATTAGGTCAGTATATTCCGCTTTTGTATATAAGTAAGAATACTCTGATCTCCACGATAGTGTGATATTGTCCGCTTTGGGCCCACTGACCCGCACGGCTTTACTTTTGGTCCACTTCCAAAAGGCCTCACACTAATGGACATGTATTCTTAACTTATATACTGATCTTTCTTCCCATGTTTAGCCGATGTGGGATGTGGGACTTTTGGTCGCACCTAACAATCCTCCTCTCGAACAAAGTACCACTCTAGCCTCCTCTCAATTGACTTCCATCCCCCTACTCGATGACACTGTGTCGCTCCTTGATCAAGCCACCTGCTTGATGAGCTATCAGGCACTCCATCTTTTAGATGAATCTGCGCCGCTCCTTTCTGCGTCGCTCCTTTATCAAGCCACCTGCTTGATGAGCCGTGGCGCTCCATCTTTAGATGAATCTGCGCCGCTCCTTTTATCAAGCCACCTGCTTGATGAGCCGTGGCGCTCCATCTATCCAGCAGATCATTCACATTGAGTATGGCTCTCGGCTTCTAGTATGATGTTCGCAGAATTTCACCCACATCACAACCCACCACATCGCGTTCCGTCTGGGCCTGGTGCTCTGATACCATTTGTAGGGAATATTGGGTCAGTATATTCCGTTTTTGTATATAAGTAAGAATACTCTAATCTCCACAATAGTGTGATATTGTCCGCTTTGGGCCCACTGGCCCGCACAGCTTTGCTTTTGGTCCACTTCCAAAAGGCCTCACACTAATGGAGTTGTATTCTTAACTTATATACTGATCTTTCTTCCCATGTTTAACTGATGTGGGATGTGGGACTTTGGTCGCACCTAACAATTTTGACGTTACCGATACCACCAATAGTCAATGAATGATTGTTCCCTAAATAGACAGTTCCCTATATTGGATCAATGGACCGACACATATGATATGTAGCGCTAGTATCGAGTACCCAAGAGTTTTACCCACATATTGAACTCATGGAGAATACATATCCTCTATCACTATTTTTACTATCGTCGGAATCGTTCAGACCTTCAACAATGTTTGCTGCATTTTACTTTTGATTTCCCTTCTTACCATTCAGTTTTGGACAATATCTCATATAACGACCTTGAATTCATAACTATTTGAGCTCTTTATCTTTGACTTGGACCTCCAGTTCTTCCTTCTTAAATAACTCACTTTTCCTTTACATCTTCTCCTAGTCATAATACCTTTCCCTTCAACCTGATTGTCTGGCTGCAATTGTCTAAACTACTTTGATTTCAGTGCCAGTAGCGATAACTTATCCTTACCATACATTATAGTATCTACAAAGTTTTCATAAACAACTGGTAACGATATCAATACAAACAAATCTTGATCCTCCATTCTATTATAATTGAAATAAAACTATCTAACTGCTCAGTTATGGACATACTTTCTTTCAATATGAAATCTTACAATCGCTTCTTCAAGTATAATTGGTTTACTAATGATTTATCTGAGTAAAGATATCCCAGCTTCTCACCACTAATCTCACGAAGAACATTTTCTTTCACACTCGTTAAAATTCAGCATAGAGTCCTTTCTTGATAATCTTGTTTCTTCTCTGCTTTCATCTCGTCTGGTAACTTATTCTCCACAGCCTTCTGCAGCCTTTTGCAGTACCAATGAAGATTTAAGTTTAATCTTCCATAATTCAAAGGTGGATACCCCATCAAAGTTTTAATCATGTATTTTGTTGCTATAGACGCCACTGTGAAACCCTAATTGCAAAAGCCCTAATTTCACAACGTGGCTCTGATACCCATTTTGTTATAAATCACAATTAAATTTATCACAAATGGCTCAAGCACAGAACAAAAATACAGTACAGACTCAAAAGAACACAAAATTTAACGTGGTTTTACAATTGTCTACGTCAACGGGCGCCGCCAGAGAAAAGTGTCCCTATGATCGAAAAAGGGTTACAAATTTCAGATCGTGTTTTTGTGAAGTCCTAATAATCTATTTATAGGGAATAAATAAACTTACTAAATAATGGCCCTAATGGGCTCATATACATAAAACCAAATATGAAATTACCCATGTGTACATGTGCTAATTCACAGGTCCCTAGTCGCGCAAGTACTTCCTCGCAGATTAGGTGCTACCATTGTCATGAACTAGGGCACGTTGCTTGATAGTATACAACATTACGACAATAACCATAAAAATTGAGGGGTTTGTTCACTAAAGATGTTGAATTTGACCTGGAAGGGGACCCATAGTTTGATGAGGAACTAGAGGATGTTGTTGATGAGGTTTAAGAGGACCAGGTTATAGGCGGAGATGTTGGACAAACATTGGTTTTAAGGCGTATCTATTTGACGCCCAAAGCAAAAAAGTAAAGGGGATGATTGGCTACGAAGAAATATTTTCCAGTTGACTTGTACTATCGGAGAAAAGGTATGCAAATTCGTTATTGATTCAAGAAGTTGCGAAAACGTTATTTCTGAAGAAGCTGTGCAGAAGCTGGCCCTGAAAACAGAAGATCACCCAAACCCCTACAAGCTCGCCTAGTTAAAGAAAGTTAGTGAGGTAACAATCTCTAAAAGATGTCTGGTGTCTTTTTTTGTTGGTAACTATAAGAATAAGGCATGGTAGGATGTCATTGCTATGGATGCTTGTCACTTATTGCTAGTCGATCATGGAAATATGATAGAAGTGTTACATATAATGGTAGCAAAAACCGCTATAGTTTCATATGGAATAACGTTAGATTCATATTAACGCCAACTAAGGAGGTATCCCCAAAAACTACATTTGTTGTATCATAGAAGTCGGGTAAGAACTTTTTAGCTCGAAAAGCATTTATAAAGAATGTTAGTGACACAAGGATTGTTTATCTTTTGGTGGTTAAAGAATCTAATGTTGATCCGTTTGCGGGGATACTTGAGCGCGTTCGACTGCTATTAGCAGGATTTTGTGTTATATTTCCCGATAATCTGCCTACATGTCTTCCTCCATTAAGAGACATCCAGCACCAAATTGACCTTGTACTGGGGGGTAGTTTATCACACCGACCATACTACTGGAAGAGGCCAAAAGAGAATTAAGAGCTCCGCAGACATATGGAAAAATTGTTGACGAAATGCCACATCTGTGAGATTCTTAGTCCTTGTGCGGTTCCTGCACTGTTAACACTAAAGAAGGATGGCTCAATGAGGATATGTGTGAATAGCCAGGCTATCAACAAAATTACAATCAGGTATCAATTTCCTATCCCTCGCCTTGATTATTTACTGAATCAATTGAGTGGTTCTATCGTGTTTACGAAGGTAGATTTGAAGAGCGGATATCACCAGATTTGTATTCGTACTACGGAGGAGCTGCACCTCCAGCACTTACGAGAAGTGTTGGTTGTTTTGAAATAAAAAGAGTTTTATGGGGGACTTGACAAGTGTTGCTTTATGACAGATTCAATTCTCTTCCTGCGTATGTTGTGTCAAAGGATGGTTTGTCAGTGAATAAGTCAAAAGTGGCAGCAGTCCGTGACAGGCCCACGCCTACTTCTATCCTTAAGTCTGCTCTTTTCACAGATTCGTCTCCTTTTAAAAGAAGGTTTATATATAACTGCAGCACTGTTATGGCTCATATTACGGATTGAATGAAGGGAAAGACGTTTTGCTAGACCCCTGAAGCAACTACCACGTTTGCAGAAATCAAGGTAAGACTGACCACTGTACTGATTCTGGTTTTACCTGACTTTTCTACAGGGTTTAAACTGCATTGTGATGCATCCGATTGGGCATTGGAGCTGTACTCAGCCAACGAGGCCGACCTGTAGCCTACTTCAGCGAAACGTTGGGTGGAGCTAAACTAAACTAAAGCACCTATAACAAGGAGTTCTATGCTGTTGTACGAGCTTTGAAGCATTGTAGTTCCTGCATGGCCTATAATGACTTTGTACTATACGCCGATCATGATGCCTTGAAGAATCTGCAGATTCTAGAGAAGCTCTCTTCCCATCATGCAGGTTGGGTAGCATTTACTCAACAATTTACCTTTTCCATCAAACATACTTCTGAGGCAGTTAACCGCGTACCTGATGCACTAAGCCGATACAGTGTGATGATTCGTATGGAAGGAGAAGTTGTGGGATTCAAGATAATGAAAGATATACTGGCTATCGATCCATATTTTGGTCCTATTCTAGAATACGTTTACGCAGGTTTAAAAAAACATTGTAGTGAGCAACGGTTACCTTTTCAAAGGTAATTTACTCTGTATTTGTGAGGGCAGTTTGAGGTCACTGTTTGTACTAAAGAGACACAATAAGGGGAATTTTGGTAGAGATCAAGCCCTTCACTTTGTATCCAGTTAGTTTTTCTGACCGTATTTGAGGCGAGATGTTATCCGTTTTGTAGCTGGTTGTCGGGTTTGGTAGGTGGCAAAAGGTACATCCTCCAACGCAGGTCTATACCTACCACTCCTTATACCGGAAGGACCGTGGCGAAGTGACAACATGGATTTCGTCTCTGGGCTTCCAAGAACATAAAGAGCTAACAATTCTATTTTTGTGGTGGTTGACAGATTTTCTAAATGACCCACTTTATTACCTGCAATAAAACCGCATATGCTGTGAATGTTGCTAATTTATACTTTCGTGAGGTCTACCTCTTACAAGGCCTACCCTTGAATTTTGTTTATGATCGCGATACGCGGTTTTTTGGGAATTTATGGAGGAGTTTGTGGCGCCTCACAAACACAAAGCTGAGTTTTAGCAGCGCGTATCACCCGCAGACACACGCCCAAACCGAGGTAACTAATCAAATGTTAGAGAACATGTTATGCACGAAGGTCTCTGGGAACTTGAAAGCATAGGATTCCCGACTTTATCACGTTGAGTTCGCCTATAACAGGTACCACAAGCGTAGTACTGGGTATAGTCCCTTCATTGTAGTCTATGATTATAACCCACGGGGTTTTATGGATTTGGATTTCCCAACGCTGGAAAAGGTACCAGTTAGTATCGAGAAAGACATTGCTGATCTATGGGAGATCCATACGAACACATGCAAACACATGGAGGAAACAACACAGAAGTACAAGGTTGCCGCAGATAAGAAGCATCGACTGGTGAAGTTTACAGTAAGGGACTTTGTATGGGCAGCTTTGACCAGAGATCGTTATTCTGCGCACGAGTACAATAAGTTAACTGGAAGAAAGGTGGGTCCGTTTGAAATCATTGAAAAAATAATCCCAATGCATACAGGTTGAAGCTACCCAGCCACATGAAGACACATATTATTTTCAACGTGAAGCACCTGGTGTCGTCTACCAATACTGCTGAGGATGATGAAGTTGAGAATTTATGGGTGAATTCTTCCGAAGAAGGAGAGGATGATGTAGTTGCATGAGCTTATGGCTATATGGTCATTTTGGACAAACGGAAACAAGATTTATTTGGGGTCCAGGTATCATAATTAGGCGCTGCGACCACTCAAATCGAACGTGTCGAGAAACCCAACGATGTTTGGAAACATCACGATATGATGAAGTCCAGGCCCTAAATTCCATCGTTTAAGCCCTCATTTTGCTGCTTTTATAAAGTTTCTGTATTTTTCTATTTTTGTTGGATTTTATTAAAATACTTAACCAGATCCAATCACTTTGAAATTGGGTTGTGATTTATTTTATTTTATAAGGAACAAACTTTAATTTTGGAGTAGGGTTTCGAGCACTTCTATAAAAGCTCTCAAACCCTAGTTTTGTCGTCAAGAATTTTTTGAATAGAACTTGAGTTTTCTCTAAAGTCTCTTATACTCTGACCTAAGGTTAGAGATTATCAATTTTCTGTTTTCATCTTTCTTTTCTCTGTGTTTGTCGTTGTCTGTTCCTTTTCGTAGTTCGGCGCTACCAATATTTTGATTTTATTTTATTTTAAGAAATTTATTTTATTTCTTTGTATTCTAATGAAGGGTTTTGAGTAGCTCTTATATAAAGCGTCATATGCCTTAAGCTTTAAATAAGTTTTTGGAATAATATATTTTTTTATCTCTGAATATTTCAGTCTTTGTTACCCTTGGATTATGGTTTCATCTATCATGTTACCCTTGAATTAGGGTTTCATCTATCATGTTACCCTTGAATTAGGGTTTCATCTATCGTTGCTTCTTCTTTAATTTCCGCCGCATACCAGTTTGGTATCAGAACCTCAGTTTCTACTACTGGGCAATCATGTTTCTAAATCTTGATTTTAACTGATTCAAAATGTATAAAGATCTCGAAGATCATTTGGTATGCGGGGACACACCAGTAATTTTAATGACGATCGTATTGATCGGTAACTAGAGGAGTTTAAATTGGCTACCAATCCCTGGATTAAGGTAAAACTTGCTTATGAAGATGTTGTCTCAGGCTATGAAGAGGTTTTTTAAACCAATTTTTTAATCAATTGGACATCGGGAGGCTGTTTCCATGCTATGAAAAGGCTTTAAAAAATCATCAATGTGATGACTTCAATGTGACTTGGAATAAGTAACACTTGTTATCCGTGGATTAGGGTTTCATCTATCATGTTACCCTTGAATTAGGGTTTCATCTAACGTTATTTCTTCTTCTATTTCTGTCGCATTATCAATATGGTTGACCCCGACTTAAATATCAAAGTTACGCAATTGGATATGTTGGCCCCGACTTAAATATCAAAGACGCAAAACTGATATTTTAGGAGATTTATAAGGGGTATTAGGGTAAAATAATAATAAATAACATCATAATAGTGTTTAAAGAGATGATTATGATCATTGGTTACCAATTGTAGAAGGAGAAAGCTTGTATGAACAATTGGGAGAGTAAAAAATGATTTATATATACTTTTGGGCTCAAGTGAGCTTACATGGTCCATTGGCCAGCTCATTTTAACCAAGCTTGTTATCACATGAAACGCTCATAGTATTACATTTTTATTACATTGGTACCATAAAATATATTTTAATATAGTAACATATTGGTCTGACTCGTAGTTCGAACAATTCATTCTTTATTACTAGCCCTTTAGTCCATGTGAAGGTTCTTCGAAGAGACTAATTCAGTTTAAATCTTGTAAACACTTTAATTTTCAACAGTACTGGTCAATTTGAACTAATCATGGTTGCTTATGCACTTTGGGTTTTAACCGAATAGGTTAGGATGGGAGAGAATGTCTTCCAATCACTATTTCTCCGGAGATTTCTATGTGTAATTCTACTATTGTATATGTATCATAGAAGGATTCGACCCATGACCTACTCGTTTAGTGGAAAAACGTCATATGTTTTTTGAAACGGTTCAAATTTTTTACGCAAATAACCATTGGGAGATACCTTCCAATTTCCCAAAGTTATATTTCATAGGCTTATAAAAAACAATAGTTGAGCTTTCCTACCTTTTATAAATACTCCCCTTTCTCTCATGTTACTTTCACTTCTTACCATTGCTAGTGATAGAGAGAGAAGCTCCCAAATTTAGACATTACAAACCCTCAATTTTCAGTTTGATAGTGAGTGTATAACACTGCTAGGGTGACTATCAAAGTCTTCTCTTTGTATTTGTATGTTCCTTGCCAAAAACACCATAACCAATCGGTTGTGTCTCTAATATAAAGCCGAAGCAAAGCTAAAATCTAGAAAAGCTGATTGGCTTCCAGGAACCAAAAGGCTCCAACTCACCGTTCGAACCTTGACTATAAAGGCATGTTTCTTTATAATAGATATTCTATATCATATGATCCCTTATCCTCAAACACTCAATATTTGGCGCCGAAAATCCACTCGTGAGTCCAACTCGGTTCGAATGAGACACTAACAGTAAACGGTCGACCATGCGCCATCGCAACAGTAAACTCTGTAGCGTCGCTGCTAAAAAGAAAACATGCTTCTGATACTCATGCAAAGATGAAAGATCATGCCAAACATATCTTAGAATCTGTAGACACACCCCTAGAGGAATCGGCTAGGGGCGGTGTTGAAGGAAATCCGATGCGATTGGTTGATAAGGTGGAAGAGCAAGTTGTTGCGAGTGACAAGCAGACCCACTCGAGATTAAAAGTTTGTGTCCCACGCCAATCAAAAGCTCATACTAAAAGGGAAAACGAACTTCCAACAGAGAGATAATGGAAAATTCAAAAGTAAAAAATCAACAAAAACAAAGGAGTTGAGGTATAGTTACCTCCTTTGAAAGCCAAACATTCCGGCCCAACTTTCAAAACATATAAATAAACATAAAAATATGGTCTTTAAACTGACCACTATGTTGGTCAATATAAGAGTCCAACGGGTCATTGTCATAGTTTGAATCTCTATTCGTTGACATATTATGTGATGAATAAAGAATAAAATTTATTGTTGGATGATAGTTTGGGAAAGTGTCTTATGGATCTAATTATCTAGTTAATTCAATTGATATTATTACTTAATCTAATCTAATATAAAATTAAATAAAGATTTTTTTTCTTCTAGAAATGCGATATGTATAGATGAAATTCTAAGTTATGATTGAGGAAAGTGTTAGTTTTACGTAGTAAGTTTAGAGAGAGATGTTAGATAAAGAATTTGTAGAAACAAAATATCATAAAATTGAAACTTAAATTTTTTCTAAATATATGTTGAGAGGATGAATGAATAATAGTCTTTTTGATCTAAATTGAAATAAGTGGTCTAGATAAAATATAAGAGGTATGCGAAATAAAGCATCATAAGTTTATAGATGAAAAATATGTGTTATGACATTGTTAATTCAGGTGTTTTAGATTTTAATTAAAATATGCATATGTATTCGAAGTGGAAGTTGATGACAAGAAAACACATTAAAAATAGTCTTTTAGAACTACGAATATATTTCATGAATTCGGGAAGTTTTGATAATGTTATATGTCGCTAGGATGTCACTATTGTTATTTGGATGTTTAGAATACCAAATAGAAATAGAGCATTGACAAAATAACTAATTGAAACATCTGGATAAGAGAGATACATTGATAAATAAAAGAATATTTAGTAGCCGACACTCCAAGAGTAACCAACATATAACAAGCTATTGAAAAACAAATGACGGAGAATACTTAGACAACGAATAATAAAAAATGGTAGAAAATAGTTGAAGATTCAAAAAAGATATGAAACTTTCCTAAAATACCCATGAAATAAATATGTCACCCATATTGAATAATTAGAAATAAAATAACTACAAATATAGGATATGATAATTATAAAAATTGTTAATTCATTCACTAATAATACAATTACTCTCGATCAATCACCGGTCTTAGGTTTCTGGAAAACTCTAAGAGAAATTTTTCTTCATCATTATTATCCAAGGATCTTGGTGCATCATGTGCATCTAGAGCTTGTCTCAATTGGACGATACATGTGGTGGTTTTTATCTTTTATTTTTTTAATGAACTCGAAGAGTTTAACTTCATCAATTTGGACCTAATCTTGCAAAACCAAACAATGACATGTAAAGTATCCGATGATATTACAAAACTAGTTCTTGTTTATTTGTTCCTTGGATATTTTTAACTTATCTGGTTTTCAATACTTGATTACATCTTTTGTTTTTTTTTTATATAAGTTCCAAATTATTAGTGAGCTATGTAAATGGTTTTCTAGCTGATTGTTCTTATCTGCGGCCTTTGTTATTATTTTTGGAATCATTTTTGAGCCTCCTCCAATTATTTTGATTGTGATGTTTTTGGCTTTACTAAAAGTTCAGTCTTGTTCCTTGATGTTTATTATGTGATTTGAAGTTCAATTGGTGTGTCTCTATCGGCCTTCATATGGTGTTCCACTGTCCTCACTAACCGTCATATTGTTTAACTATGACGGTACCGTTGAAACCCTCGTATTAAAAGTAGATAAGAAAAATTGGACTCTCTACCTACCCAATAAATAAATCGTAATATGTTATCAACCAAATTCCAAAATGATATATATATATATATATATATATATATTGTGAAGAATACGTGACTCATGAAGTTTCAAGGCAACTTTGAATTTATTGAAACTTCAATCAAGTCTTTCATGGCTGCTTGAAGAAGAGATAGTGAAGAGAGAAGAGGATTTAGGGTTTCTTCAAATAACCCTCTACTGTGTCGAAGTGATTACAAGGGTTTTAGTGTTACACATCTTCAATCGGGTCGGTTTTGATATAAGGTCAAGCCCCTAATGAGTCCAACAACTCTATGGACTACATCACACGTTGTGATGTTGATTTGGTCTAGTAATACTTATTAAAATACCTACTGAATAAATAAGTGAGTGTAACAAACTTTGTAACTACTTACAATAGGTTGCAAAACTGCCTAACCAATTAGATTCCTAGTCAAACTATAAAAACTGCACTATTGGCTACAATTTCAGTATTGAATGAGAAATTACAATTTCAAATCTTTCTCTTTTCTCTATCAATCTTTTACTTGGTATCAGAGCTTTCAAGGCCTTCAATGGAAAATCCTAATTCACCTACACTAAGTAATGAGTCGTTAGGCTCAGTTCTTCTTAGCCGCTTCTCCAGTGCTACCAAAAGGGTGCACTTGCAAACAACCAGCAACAACAACAATAACCAGATCAGACTTGACAGAAAAAATTATTTACTATGGAGAACAATGGTACTACCTATTGTCAAAGGCAACAAACTAGGAGGCTATATTACAGAGTTCAAGCCCTGTCCTCCTAAGTTTACTAGTGATTCTGAAGGAAACGTGACTGAAAATACTGATTATGAAGACTGGATCGCTAAGGATCAGCTTCTTCTTGGATCGTTGTATTCAACTATGAGTTCTAAAGTGGCTACTCAACTGATGCAAGGAGGTATTTCAAAGGAACTGTGGGATGCTGCTAGCAAGCTTTTTGGCTCACAAACAAGAGCCATAATCACTTACTACAAATCTGAGTTTCAGAAGACACGTAAAGGTACCTCTAGTATGACTGACTATCTAAGTAAAATGAAGAGTACAGCTGATAATCTTGTGTTGGCTGGTTGTGGTGTGTCTATTGATGATTTTGCGACTCAAGTCCTTGCTGGTTTGGACTCCGAGTACACTTCTATTGTTGTTAGTCTAACAAATAAGGAGTCAGTTGGTTGGTTGGATCTCCAGACTAGTCTACTCACGTTTGAGAGAAGAGTAGATCAACTTTTAAGTCTACAAAACAATGTTTCTAACCTAAATCTAGCTTCTGCTGATTTTACTCAAAAGACATAGTATACACCACAAGGTGACAACAACAATCTAGAGAAATTCTTATGAACAGTACAGAGGTGCTTACAGAAATAACAGAGGAAGAAAAAACTATTCAAACAATGAAAGAGGAAGAAACAATTTCTTTAGAGGGAGAGGGGGACGTTTCTCCCAAAATAAACCTACTTGCCAGATATGCAATAGGTATGGACATACAACTCCAGTCTGTTACTATAGAGATGACCCATCTGTTATGGGATCCACCTCATCAGAACAACCTAAAGGCGATGAAGACCATGCAACTTATCTAGCAACTCAAGACTCAACTGGAGACTCTGCCTCGTATGCTGACACTGGTGCTAGTCACCATGTCACTGGGAATTCAAATGTGTTGACTCGGAAAACTGAGTATGCAGGTAACAAAGGTATCGTGTTTGGTAGTGGTCACAGGTTTCCAATCCAACATATTAAGAATTCTAGTTTGCAATCTCTCACTAAAACACCTATTTCCCTAAGAGATATTCTACATGTGCCTAAAATAAATAAGAATTTGTTGTTTGTCTCATAAATTACTAGTCATAAATGGGTATTTGTTGAATTTCATGATGGTTTTTGTCTTGTGAAGGACAAGGTGGCAGGGACTGTGCTTCTCAAAGGTATTACTGAGAGTGGGTTGTACAAGATGGAGAGTATTCCTAAGTCACAAGCACACGAGGTTCATTCTACTTTTGCAAAGCCTAGTTATCAAGTCACTAATGTATTTCCGTCTACTGTTTTGTCTGTTGGTCTTTCTAATTCTCTAAAGAATGGATGGCATAGGAAGCTTGGTCATCCATCACTGTATGTTCTAAACACTGTTCTTAAGATTTGTAATATTTCTTCTGTTTTAAGAGATAAGTGTAGTTTTTGTCAAGCCTGTCAGTTTTGTAAATCTCATGTTCTACCTTCTCATGTATCTCATTCTTATGCTAACAGTGTGTTAGACCTCATACATACAGATGTATGGGGTCCTTCTCCTATTCTCTCCACTCAGGTTCACAGATATTATGTTATTTTTCTAGATGATCACACTAGATTCACTTGGTTCTATCCTATCAAGCATAAAAGTCAGGGCTTGTGACCAATGAATGCTTCTCCACACCTACAGGGATTCCTAATATACCTACAGGGCTAGTGAAGAGAAAAGAGGATTTAGGGTTTCTTCAGACAACCCTCTACTGTGTCGAAGTGGTTACAAGGGTTCTAGTGCTACGGGTCTTCAATCGGGTCGATTTTGCTATATGATCAGGCCCATGATGAGTCCAACAACTCTATGGAATACATCACACGTTGTGATGTTTCGTTGGTCTAGTAACACTTATTAAAATACCTACTGAATAAATAAGTGAGTGTAACAAACTTTGTAACTACTTATAATAGGTGGCAAAACTGCCTAACCAATTAAATTCCTAGTCTAACAATTAAGACGGTACTATTGGAGTGTAACAAATCCTTCTCTCTTCTCTTTTAATATTCAACTTATATAATATCTTGGAGGTACATAAAGTATGTTCAGGACTATCCAATATAATATGAAAATAGTTATGCATTTCATTCGACTCCTTGTTGTGCTTATCTTTTGTTACCAAGTTAGTTCGATGGCTGACAGTGCAACCATTTCTAATCACAGATGAAGGAGCCCTTGTTGAAATCCAAAGCCATATCGTGAAGTCTAATCGTGAATCCAAACTAATAATTGCCTCGAATTGGTCCACCTCCACGTTAGTGTGCGGATGGGTAGATGTTTCTTTTGGAGGACGTTCGGAAAGAGTAATGGGTTTAGATCTTTCAAATATGGGCATTGTAAGAGACATCCCTCCTCAATTAGGAAATATTTTCTTTCTATCATCTCTTAACCTCGCCAACAACGGATTCTCAGAAAGTATACCATCATCTATCTATAAAATATCATTACTTCAAAAGTTTGATCTGTCAATGAATAGATTAGTTGGTTCACTACCAGCTAATATGCGTGAGTTTCTTCCAAATCTTGAATCTGTTTCTTATCTAACAATAAGTTAGAAGGACAGATTCCTTTAAGTTAAAAAACTGCACTAGTCTTCAAATACTAAACTTCTCCTGGAATAGTTTTCAAGGTAGTATACCAAGGACTGTTGGATATATTCTGCACATGGGAGGTTTGACATCGATCTCAACTCTATTTTGTGGATTTATTTTTATAACATTGAGAAAGGTTGATAAGTTTTTTTGTTTTGAATTATGTATATAGTTTATGTTAATGGATATTGTTATTATTACTCCCTCCGTCCCAAAATACTTGTCGTTTTAGAAAAAAATATTTGTCCCAAATTAGTTGTCGTTTCCAAGTTTCGAGGTAGCATTAATGGTTGTTTACCATTTATATCCCTTCTCATATTAATTATTTACTCTAGTTTTGTTCAGTTTACATATTA
Source organism: Limnanthes douglasii subsp. nivea (assembly GCA_036936605.1). NCBI lineage: Eukaryota > Viridiplantae > Streptophyta > Magnoliopsida > Brassicales > Limnanthaceae > Limnanthes > Limnanthes douglasii. The sequence goes on from JAUPFV010000001.1 coordinate 379,209,563, forward strand.
ATTGAGAAGGTTATTTATGGCAACTATACTTACTTTTTACAATTTCAAAACTAATAATAACATTTCTTAATTAATGTGCCTCAACCTAGAACGTCATCTATAAAGGGACAGAGGGAGTATAAATTAGGACAAGATCAGTTTTGAATTGTTTGTTTGTTTTAATAACAGGTGAGATTCCTAAGGAGATAAGTCATCTTTTGGGTTTGAAGATACTTGATGCTTCATACATGATATTGAACCTCCTATTTTTAAGATGTCCTCCCTTCAATCAGTTGTTTTTTCGTCGAATAGCTTGTCTGGTACATTACCAGATAATATTTCTGATTTTCTTCCAAATCTAGAATCTTTGTACTTATGTAGGAATGAATTGGAAGGATGGCTTCCTTTGAGTTTAGGAAACTGCACCAGTCTTCAAACACTATCTTTGTCCAACAAGAACTTCAAAGGACATATACCAACAACTCTTGGAAACTTAACAAATCTCAAGGAACACATTGAAAATAATATGGAAGGTTTGCCAACATTCTCTCAGTTCTGTTATATATTCTGCAGAACATCTATACATGGATACCTATAAATACCTTAATTTGATATGACTGATAATATAAAATAGTATCTGAATTTACAAATCTTGGTAGAGGAACATTTTTAACAAATATAACAATTTATTTACATGAATTCCTAAAAAAAGTCAGTTTTATTCTCTAAGATGTTTTTTTTTTAATTTTCAATATTTATAAAATTGCCAAAGCAGAAAAACACAAAAAAAAACTCTTAAAACCCTAATAAATTACCACCAAAATCATTTAATATTTCAAACTACCTCATAAGTAGCAAACACAATCACAACCACCAAACCAGAATTCATCGCCTCCAAACTAACAAAAACTTCAAAATACTCAACCCATAAACCCGTTTTTTTTCAAAACATTCAAAACCTTCATAACATGACCGAAATTGAGTCGAAACAAGTTCACATGCGGATCAACATGGACACCAAGGAGGAACATTGCTTTCCACCCTATTTTTTCGAAAATAGATAGTTTTTAAAAAAATCCGAAATTTTTGTTCGTCGCCACACGATCACCACGACAAGTGTTCTTCGCTACAGTAATGGCGAATAGAACACTCTATACGCCATGGCGTATGGAGTGTTCTATTCTCCATACCACCGGCGGAATAACTTAAACTAATTCGGAATCCCTGTTTAATTAATTTGTTTACTTCTTACAGGTTGCAGGAGGTTACCCAATGCAAAATTTCGATTGTTTCCAACTACGTTCAACATTTCACCACTCACGACGAGTATAACTTAGACTCGATGACTGAGTGGGTCAAAAGAAGGAGAAATTCGTTAGGTTTCTAATTAATATAACATCTCGGTACGGGGGAAAACAAGTATAATACCGAGAGTAGGTTATCGGTGCGAGTGATCCGCTATATTTAAGTTGTGTGTTAGAGAAGGTGACCGTAAGCCTAAGGCTACCGGTAGCAAAAAAAATTCCCTTTTTATTTAGTAGGCAATCCGGTAAAAGGTGATGATAAGTGGGATCTAAGTGTCCTTTCCGGAAAGCAAAACCATAACCGATTGTTTATGCCCAAGGAAATTTGCAATGGTCCAAGTTAACACCGAAGGAAAAAGAGCTCGACGATGTTTTGACGGTGAACAGAACAACTCCACGACAGATATTTGGTGCTTTGAAGAAGGCTGATCTAGAGAATACGTTAAATATCTGTCACGTATACAATCACCATCAAAGAACAGAGATGGTAAAAAATAATGGTCGTGCCCAAATGCAGGGATTCTTAGCTAAATTACAATTACACAAATATAAGTATTGGGAACAGACGGCCAACGATGGCTTAAATGTGATAACCGATTTATTTTTTTGCACATCCGCTTAGTACTGATTTACTACAGACCTTCCCACGGTTGCTAGTCATGGGTAGTACATACAAATTTATTAGTTACATGATGGCTTTTGTTCGAAGTAGTCGGGGTAACATCAACCGACAAAACGTTTTGCATTGGTTTCACGTTTATGGTGAAAGAAAAACAAGACAACTATGAATGGTCATTGGGATGCTTGAAAACGGTAATGGTGGAAAATGATTGCGAATTTCCTTGTGTTGTAATAATTGACCGAGAACTTGCTATGATGAATAACACAGATAAAGTATTCCTGAGCGTAAGTCTCATGTTATGCGAGTGACATATCAACAAAAATATTAATGGGGAAACCAAAATATTATTTAAAGACAACAAGGTGTTTAAAAACCTTTTGGAGACTTGGAATGACGTCATTTCATCCACTACCATTGACGTGATGAACGAGAGGTGGGCTAAGATGGAGTCCATGTTCAAAGAGCATGATAAGGCGATCGATTATATCGTATACTAGTGGATTACACTTGATAAAGAGATGTTCGTTCACGCCTATACTAACAAAATCATGCATTTCAATAATCACACCTCCAATATGGCGGAAAGCTCGCATACTACCTTGACAAAATATACCGGGTCAATTCGATATAATTTTCGTAGGTTTTGGGAGATATTACATGGTTTGTTAGCAATGCAACATTCGACCATAAAAGAATCGATGAAGCTTAGCAAGTGTCGTCTAATTCTCAAATTTCAAGATTTTAAACCATTGGAATTTATATGGGGGTACGTATCATGTATTGCATTGGCGATAGTATACGATAACCATGTTGATAATGGCGGAGGTGATAAATCTTCATGTATTTGCATCGATCGTACAACCCAAGGTTTACCGTGTACCCACGAACTAGAAGCAATCCGAAGATCGAATGGGTATGTACCTACTCGAATTATAGACGAGCAGGCTATACATCATTCCCCGAGTGAAACTAACCGGCAAAGAAGAGATGAACTCTTCCAAAAGGTTAAAACCCGCGGTAAAACTCCCAGACGTGTTGGAGGTCGCGGTAAAGGTAGCAAACTCCAACATAATTATTCTATAAAATGAGATCCTTCGTATCAAGAATACGTCAAACAAGAATGTTTAGACTCGCATGATAGTGTTGAAACTCCAAAAATGGTGACACCCGCCGCGAGTTTGGTAAACCTGGTCGACAATTTTGGTAGCACCACACGAATGGTCGGCTCATACACTCGCACTAATTCTGGATCAAAATCACCGAAAACGAAACAAAAACAGGTTGCATGTGTAAGTTTAAGAACTCGGATTTCATCGAATAATATTTCCTCAAAACCCTGGTTTCATGTTAAACCAATGCCATCGAGGTCGGTTTAGAGTCATCGCACATGTTATGATTGGTTACGAAAATGGATGGAAAATGGTTAGAGAAGCCAAGGTTCACGAGCTAAAGATGCATCGAGATTTTTATAAACATGTTGTTTATTATGACAACGATAGTGAAGTAGATATATAACTACACCAGTTTAGTTATAATAAAGACAATGCACCGATCAAAAATTAGATGTTGTTACGTAGCTGTGGCAAACTTGTTGCGACGACATTCAGTGGTGTTTTCTATTGCCTGCCAACCGGTGGATGTACGACTTACTTTCTAGTGAAAAATGCACCACCAAATGATGATTCTATAAAGGTGATCAACGCACATTCATCAATACAACCCATTTTCTTCATGTAAGTAAACAGATTTTAATTTTAGATGAATTTAATTATTTAGTATCTAAACATGATATATACACTTACTTATAATGTTGAATTGTAGGTCGATTTAGTTCAAAATTTACCTTTACTGACTATAGATCCAATGTGGATGCGCACGACTAGAGACGCTAGTTCTTGGTCAATCGCATTGCTATATACAATCTGCGTTATTTCACAACTACAAAATCTCACGCCGACACAATCCGTAGTTTGTGAACAACTCGTAGTTGACTTAACTAAAAACTTCTAATTGTATTTATGTTGTAATTTTTTAATCAAATCAAAATAGATGTTGTTACGTGGTTTTGTGTTTTAAACTATTTAAATTATGTATTAAAGAAATATTCGACTTGTAATAGCAATGAGCCATACATTATTAAACTGTCATTTAAAAAACAATTTTTTTGTCGAGCCAATCCGCCATGTGTTAGGCGTACGAATCTAGGCTCACGCGTGGTGATACATACTCACGCCAACTGGTGTGGCGTTGGAACCACTGTATGGCGTGAAAGAGGGTTCACCACGCCATCTCTTGGTGTTGACCTCCAAAGTGGAAAACTAACGCAGAGTAAACCTAAGCTTCTGGCCTATAAAAGAATTATTATTATTATTTTTATTATTATTATTATTATTATTATTATTATTATTATTATTATTATTACTAAAAATATTTTATTACAATATTAATAGTCTATGAGAATTATACGAATGGTAAAAGTTAATGGAAACAAATTTGGATTGATCATTAATTTTGAAAATGATACATTTGATACATAATATAAATTAAAAAAACCTCACAAGAAGTTGAGATTAACAACAACAATACATAGTGCAATATAATTTAGAAGTCGAAATCATATCTCATATTGTCCTGAATAATTCTGAAGTTCGCAATGTCATTCTATTTCTAAGAAATCATATCCTCAATATATACTACCATATCTGCAGTAATGATATCTGTAATTTTCATGTTCCACACTTCAGCTGTTTCACGCTTGACTTTGTGGGACATGTAAAACACATTCTATAGTGGTTCATATTTACACGATTGTACCTGTTTTTTACATCATCAAAAGTGCGTCGAATTGGATTTGGAGCTCTGAATAAGCCATAACCAAAAAACATGATACAAAACACTTGATAAAAAAATCATCGGTCATATCATTAGACATTGTTAAGGTACCAAACTTCACGGCCTCAACCAACTGATAGTATTCATTTACATTAAACTTCATACTCTTATGTTTTTTTGGAAAGAAAATATGGTGGATGAATGATTAAGAATGGTTCATTTTCCTTTTATAGGAAGATCATGTTTTGGTAGGATAGTAGTTTTGGCGGTATTTATGTTATGGCGAAATCAATTGTTGGCGGAATACAATCATGGGCGAGAAAATTGTTTGTCATGAAGGGATAAATTGTACATAATTTTAAATTTACGTAGTACTTTTTTTCACTACAAAATAAAATCTCGTCAATATTTTTACTCAAGTAAATTAACCCGCCAATATTTTCATCATTAAAAAAATACCCACCAATAATTTCCACCTCCTTTATATAACCCTACATATGTGTAGTTTGAAGATGTAAATCAAACCTTCAAAATTTCAAACATAGTTTAAGTAGCTTTAGTATGAATTAGAGCGTGGATGAAGACCAACAGTTGCTTCAAGCGGTCAAATACGTTACCATAACAACGTTCAACCAAACCACTGACGCTTTTTTTGATGAAGTGTTGTGCAAGATTCACTTTAACTACGGACGTCTGCGACTTAAAAACCCTTATACTCGCAGTCGTGAAGAAGTCGCATCCAGGTACAAAGAAATTAAATCTAAACCCATGCTTCGGGTGTCTGAGTTGTTTTATATTTTACACGAAGAGGCAGCACAAGTGTGGCAGTTGAAAATTACTAATTGGATTTCGAAGATATGATTGTTTATTTGAATGATATCACTACTCAAACATAGGATGCAATAATTAATTTCTCACTGGTTGAGGATAACTTCAGAAATGATTTCGACTAATAGGTTTTTTCGAACTATGTATTTTTATTATCAATCTCAACTAATAATGTTTTTAAATTTTTTAACTGAGTCGATATGAAAGTTTTGAAATATTTGTGTCCTTTTATGCTAGTTGTAATGCTTATAGTATGTACTTTGCAAATTTTAAAAGTAAAAAATTATATTAGTACCGCACAAAAGTTTAAAAATTCGTATAAAATAAAATATCTCACAACATATAAAGAAGATCGATATTAAACAATAACACACTAGAAGACATAAAAATATGTTACAATAACAAAAAAAGTAAACAAGTCGTTCTTACAAAATAAACATAAAAATAACAAATACTAAATAAAAACTAGTGTCATACAACTCGGAAAAAAAACGTAATTTCTAAGCAAGTCTCTTGGCGATAGACAAAACCTCCGTGTACGACCCCCTCAAAATACTAACATCATCCCAAACTTATCAACTCCGGTAAATAACGACATCCTACGCATACCGGGGCGCAAATGGTGTATAATAGCTCTGTCTCGATCCTCCTAGATATATATCATCCACTTGGTATATCACAATGTTGATGAGGCTGCACTAGCTAATCTTTTGAAGGAGCAGAAGATAATCAGAAGTACAAAAATACACCATCTCGTCTCTAATCATATCTCCCATAAAAACCTCGTATACCTGGTTATCTCGCCAGTTTACCCAACATTCCTCGTCAAACGTATAGGCCATTGTTTTTGGTTTCCTTTTGGCCTTTGTCTGCATCTTGAGCAACATGTGTGGGATAAGCCTCTAGACACGTATGAACTACCTTAATATCTGCTCCGGATAGTATGCCTGCGAGTGCTCTACATCCGAAATGACATCATGAAACCATGTTATATCGTCCAACGGGAAATGATCACACATGGAACGATAGGGCTCAAACAATACCTACAAAACAAAACAATAGGAACACGAACAAACATAAGACTTGGCATCCAAGCCGCTCAACACAACCAACACACGTAAAAAAACATTACTAGTTTGATATTATTCAATTATAATAATAGGTTAAACTATGAAACAGTTTTATCATATTCAATTATAAAACTTATAATCGGTCTCTTGGATGTTGTTGATGGTGATCCGAAGGTTCAGATTTGTCTGGGAATTAGAATTCTCATGTATCTCATCTAGTATTAGTAGGCTGGTGCTCCATGTAAGTGGAACGAGTAACACGATGAAGCATACTGAAATGCTCCTGTATCCACGTGTCCAACAAACCGATACATGTTGCCATAGTCCTAATCTTGTGAAGAGAAGCATGTCGGAGTTGGTGATACAAATAAGCAAGCACGATCGTGTACCATGCATAACATCCAACACTCTTCTCAGTCGAATCGCGCAATAGAAACAAGTAATTAAAATTAATGTACATGTTACTCTTGTTGGGGAACAAAACGGTACCGAACATGTGTAAAATATAGGCACGCACAACCTGTTATACCATAGCGTCAATGATACGAGAGTAGTCATTACAAAACTATGGTCCATTGTACCTAGTCCGTAGCCATGCAAAACTCAAACCTATACCTTTCAATTTCTTAACCTCTTTTATGAAGCCCACCTTGTTAATCCCAAGCAGTTCAGCGCCCTCATGCATGGCCAGCGACTTGTCGGATAAAAAACGTAAAGCACCAACACCACCCTCTACTGCGAGTCCAAATATCATGTGCACATCATTAATGGTGATTGTCATCTCATCGAAAGAAAAATGGAAACTGTTTATTTCCATATGCCATTGCTTTTTAAAAAAACCTTCGTGATGTTGAAGTGTGCATGCATGCACGAGAAGGGCTTGATCAACCTGTCAAAAGGCGTGCCATCAAGTATGGCTCGTACTCTACTCTGAGTGATCAAACTCTAACCTCTATGGCTGGTAATGGGCGTATAGTTGCATCTCGCGCTCCTGAAAATATTCATTTTTAATATTAGTATATATTAAATCAACACTAAAATATCAACCATAAATCAAAATATTACCTCTCCTTGCCAAAGATAGTAGGCGGTGTGGCAAGTCAACGTCTCACTGAATAATTAAGATAGTTTGGCGGGGGGAGGGAGCTCTAGGTTTCCCTTTAGGTGGGAGAGGTGTGTATCACCCACGGGGAGCAGAACCAGATGTGGATTCGGAAGCATGGGCTCCCAAAATAACAGATAGCCTCTCAGTCGTAACCGCAAAATCGGATAGTAACTCACGCTTGTTATCGGTCAGGTTTTTCGCCCGATTCTTTACTCTCTTTGTCCGAGATCGATTACCAAACCCTAAAGCGTCAACGGGATCCATAACCTGAAATAAAAACATATGAAATGTTGGGAATTTTGTTTAGAGATTTCCGGATAAACTCTGAAGTCTTGTTTTAACAATTTCAGATTGAAATTATTTTGGTGGTTCTCCAAAATTTTCAACCGGATAAAATCAGAGCGTATGCATTTGAACAACGATAATGGATTTTTGTTGTTGTTTTTCTTTCTTCAACAGAACCATACTTATTTATTCAACCAAATTTCAAAAACTGTAAAACAGTTTTAAGTCCAATAACGGCTATAATTTTAAATGATAAAAGCGGCCAAAATTATTCAAATTCAAATTTGAATTAATTTTCCAAATTCAAAATTTCCATGAATATTCACAATAGCCTTATCATTAAAATAAATTTAACCACAACCAGGAGACGCCCCTTCGACCCACTAATCATAATATATTCTTACAAGCGTGTACTCCACACTCTCCGACTTGCTCGATAACATATTACGACTGCATTGGTCGACTAGTCAATCCAATTACACTAAAATATCCAACAATCTTCCCCCATTTTAGTGCAATTCATGATTAACTAAAACAAACTCACAACAAATAACAAATTTATGCACAAATGAAATATCGTAACGATTGAATTTCATATTAGTATATTACACATTCCAAATATTCGAATATCAAGGTATCACTAAGAATTGAACCTTCACTATCCATAATGAATACTCGAAGATAATATACACATAAATTTACATTCTCAAATGTTCTTACTTGACACTATCTTTTACTAGTCCTTATCCTTCTTAAGCATATCAAAGCCAAGTCCTAGATTCTTGAAGCGGCTAAACTTCATGCTTAAATAGGTAGATCTTTTACTCTTGCACATGCATATGCAATTTTTCAAAAGAGCTATTAAGAAGATAAACTTCAACCTCCACAACTTGCATGTCTGAACACATACTTTGGGATAATACTACTAATGTGTTCCAATCTCTAGATGTTAAGCTTTCCACATTGAATTCAACACCTAATGTCATATTAGATGGGAATTGGGTATCTTAACATGAGAGATTTCAAATGGACTTTAATCCCATCCCAATAGCCGATTTGTGCACAAGATCTCAACTTAACCCTTTGGTTAAATGATCGGCTATATTATATCGAGTTCTCACAAACTCTACTGAAACATATTGCGAGATGCGCTCTCGAACCACATTCTCTCTAACACCTAAGTGTCAAGACCTGTCTTTATAACCTTGTCTATCGACATTTGCCAAGATAGCTTTACTATCACATTTGATATATAGGTGACATCAGTTTGGGCCACAACGGAATTCATACATAAAATCTCTTCGCCACTCAACTTCTTTACTAGTTGTTGCTAATGCCACAAACTCGGATTTCATTGTTGAATCAATAATTCAACTTTGTTTCTTAGATGCCCAAGAGATAATAAGTCCTCCAAATAGAAATACACATCCACTTGTAAATGAGTGGACTTCCATATTCAAAATATAACTCGCATCTGAATATACTATTAAGCATTCCAACAACAAATCCAATATCTGACCTACTGCTAGTCACGACATACGTATACGAAGAAGCCTCTCAACTTCTTTGAAATCCTTTATCTCAAAATTCGACAATAAAATTGTCTTGATGGTTTATACAAAAATCAACATGTCATCGATGTATAATCAAATCATAATTCATTTACGAATAACATCAAAACTTATCAATATCGTAAATTATATTATAAATTATAGAATACAAATTATGCTTGACGCATGTATAAACAATATAATAAATCGTCATTTATGTTTTGCCACTTACTCCACATGCATGACATTTAGCATGTAACCATTATTTAACAAATGGCCTTTAGAGCATCCCCAACAGATACTCTATTTTTTAGCTAAATATAGATTATATTTAAGTAATGTAAATATAAGTATTATCTTTTTGTTCCAACAGCTACTCTATATTCAAGGTAGTTACTAATCCCTAAAATAATGGGAGAAAATTAAAAGAAATAACAAATAAAACTTTACCTATTACGTAACTGCTACTCTAAATATACCTAGCATAATTTACGCTAATAAATATAGATAGTCTTTTAGCGTATCTGTTGGAAAGATAAAAATGATATATAATAGTTAAATTTATTTTCAACTTCCAAATAGAGTATCTGTTGGGGATGCTTTATTAGTTAGTTATTAAACTAATAAACGATTCAACAGTTCAATACATATGCATTATATATATATAACTTATTAACTGCAATACATATGCATTATATATATATATAACTAACTGTATATAACTTTAGTAACTTTATCACAAATATATATATATTAGTAACTGCAGTATATACATATCGTAGAACCTTTTAAAGCATTCCAGATCTTAGATGTATTCGACTGAAAACACCCCCTCTGGAACAGACTTTTGGAATCGAAATAATTCCGACAATACCACCGGCAACCGGATCAATTTTCGGACGTCCCTCCGGCAACCGGATCCTTGCTGCCAGCCTTCATGGAAAGTCTCACAAGCAGTCAAGGGGGCTGTCCAAAAGCCGTGACTTTTCGAAACCCAAAACGGCTGCATTGAAGACCGTATTTTCCGCGAGGCGAGTACACTGGACAACTGCCACCAGGTTCACATCAATACAGCGTCTCCATGAAGTAGTACCATCTGTATCATCCTTATGAAACGGTACGGCATTGCTAATGCCAGCACAATTTATACAGATATCCAGTCCACCATAAGTTGCTAAGTGTTTCTCAAAAGAAGCAGCTAGATCTCATGGTCATACTGAGAGGTTATTACAGTTCTCTGGATAAAACCTTCATGTTCTTAATCAGTAAAGAGTCATATTATATAACCATTTATCGACACTTTTGATAGAACCCACAGAAAAACCTAAAGGGATCAAAGTTTAGTATCCACTACGAGATCAGATAAACTTATTAAAAGTGTACACGCAGACCGTGTACTTAAGGGTCAAGCTATATATACCCAATTCGGGTTTAAGTATACCCAATTTTAAGTATACCCAAAGATGATCTAAGTATACCCAAATTTTGACAAAAATACCCTTTTCTAGGTATATAAGGTTTTTTTTTTTTACTAATCTTATCCACCTCATTTTTTCAATTACACTCTCTAACTTCTCTCTAAAACCTTCAAGTTCTCTCTAATTTATCCGGCGAACTAAAATCCGGCGAACTAAAATATAAAAACTTAGTCTTAGTATCAAAATTTAGGGTTATGGTTGAATTAGGTAAAAAAAATTAGAATTTTAGGGTGTTTGGAGGCCATTTTCCGGCCGAAATTCGACCGGAAAATGGCCATTTGCGAAGGCTGAGCGTACCGGTCGGTACAGGGGGGCTGTACCGACCGGTACAGAGGGGGTGTACCAGTCGGTACAGACCCTCTGTACCGACCGTACAGGGGGTACGCACCGGCTGGTGTGTACCCCCTGTACGGTCGGTACAGAGGGTCTGTACCGACCGGTACACCCCCTCTGTACCGGTCGGTACAGATTGTACCATAGGTACAGAGGGGGTGTACCGGTCGGTTCACCCCCTCGGTACCCTCAGCCATCGCAAATTGTCATTTTCCGGCCGAATTTCGGCCGGAAAATGGCTTCCAAACACCCGAAAATTATGAATTTTTTAGTAATTAAATTTTTAATTTTTTTTTTAAAAAAAACTTCAAAAAAACAAGTTTTGATTTTGTGTTTTTATTAGAAGAAGTTTAAAAAAATTAAAAAAAGTTTGAATGTTCTTGAGGCAACTTTGAATGTTAAAGAACAATTTGAAAAATTTCACAAAATTATAGTAATATGGGGTTTGATCTAGTAGAGAGTTGTGTTTTTTTGGGTATACATAACCAAATAGATTGTTTTGTGAATTGGGTGTATCTAGGATATACTTAGTGTTTTTTTTTACTTAGTGGCAATTCGGATATTAAATGAAATTTCAAGGGTTTTTTCGTCCTAAAAAAGTCAAATAAAAGTCAACTGCGTTTTTTGGGTATACTTAAATCACATTTGGGTATATATAGCCGTACCCTGTACTTAAACTATAAAAAGTTGTTTTTCTATGGGAAACCATTCGAAATCCAATTGAAATCTCATTCCAACTCCAATTCCAGATGCCAACATCTCTTCCGGTTACCAAGAAACATATAGAGTGGCATTATTGTATACTTACTGTTGTCTCTCACATCACATTTCACCCAAATGGCAGCAGGAAAATTTATTTTTATATAAAAATTGAACTGTAAATCCCAAGCATAATATTTTACAAGCAGTTTAATAAACTCTCGTTCTTAAAAACGAAAATAACAATTAATCTAATTCTGAGATTATCACCATTTTCATAATCTCAGAAAACAGACAGCCACAAACAAGTCATCCAATAACAAAGGGAGAAAAACTTACAGGACGATGATACCATAATCCATTGAAGCTTTAATATTTGATGCTCATACCTTGATGGTACCAAAACTTTATATTTAATATCTCACCACGACATTGAAGTGTCTTGTCCAACTTTGCAAACTTGTTGTTAATTCTCTGTCAATCTTCATTCAAATCTTTTCATAAAACAAGAACATATAATTTCAATCTTTTGTTGGGAATTTTGTTTAGAGATTTCCGGATAAACTCTGAAGTCTTGTTTTAACAATTTCAGATTGAAATTATTTTGGTGGTTCTCCAAAATTTTCAACCGGATAAAATCAGAGCGTATGCATTTGAACAACGAGAATGGATTTTTGTTGTTGTTTTTCTTTCTTCAACAGAACCATACTTATTTATTCAACCAAATTTCAAAAACTGTAAAACAGTTTTAAGTCCAATAACGGCTATAATTTTAAATGATAAAAACGGCCAAAATTATTCAAATTCAAATTTGAATTAATTTTCCAAATTCAAAATTTCCATAAATATTCACAATAGCCTTATCATTAAAATAAATTTAACCACAACCAGGAGACGCCCCTTGGACCCACTAATCATAATATATTCTTACAAGCGTGTACTCCACACTCTCCGACTTGCTCGATAACATATTACGACTGCATTGGTCGACTAGTCAATCCAATTACACTAAAATATCCAACATGAAATGTGAAGGCTTGCTTGAAAATACTAAATGTCAACTGGAAAACGGTTTTTAAATAAAAATATTAGCACAAACAAATATAATCAACACCAACAAATAAGATTAAACCGACCCTAAGGTATTCTGGTGACGGAAGCGACGACATTGAAGCATAGGCATACATTTTCTAATTTAGGTTTTATAAATAATATATTATTTTTAGATTTTTAATTTATATATTATTTTAGTTGTAGTTTAGGTTTTAGAAAATATAATATATATTTTAAAAAAGAAGGGAGAGAAAACATTTTTTTTAAATTATAATAACTTTGCGGATTAATTTCTACTATTAAATTTTTTTATCAACCACAAATCCATTAAAATTTAAAATAATTAACTTCACGGAATAATTTTTAAAAATCCTAAACGATCTTTTAGCATTTTCTTTTATTTATTCATTAAAAAAAAGTAGGATTTTGATTGCCAGGTGAAATACTAAAGGAAACTAGGTAATAACTTGGTTTCGGAGAGGCTTTCTCTTTTTGGATTAACCCGTGGGACTATTCCACCTTATATCTTAAATTTTTGTTTTTTAGGTACTACTTGATTCGGCAAGAAACAGTCTAATTGGTACTGCATGATCTATTGATATTAAATTACTCAAACATCAGGTATTGATGAAGCTGTGTTTTCTTTTTTATGTTTAAATTAAGTTTAATATATTACGAGTGTTCTTCCCTCTACTTTTACATATGAGATTCTTAATTTGGAGTGGCTTGATCTATCCTGAAACCATCTTTGGTTTCAGTGGACAAATGCCACACTCTATCTCCAATTCTTCCATCCTAGATCTTTCTTATAACAAGTTCACTTTTTTCTTTAACCAATTGTAGACAGTTAGGAGGCATATATTATTTTCCTAATCCATTGATGGACGGAATTCTCCTCATTTCTATAGGTAATTTATTTTCGTATCTATGGTCTTTTAAAATGGATAATTTAAAATAAGAGGTAAATACATAGAGAAATAAGTAATGTTACTAGCCTCCAAACATTAAGCATAGATGGAAATGAACTCCAAGGATCTATTCTGACAACACTAAGGAGATTAAAAATTGTCGGGATATTCATTGTTTCACATAACAAATTACAAGGCTCATTTTCATTTCTACTATTGGCCACCAAACTCTTTCTACCTTCCAAAAACAACTTCACCATAACCATACCTTCATGGATGTGCAAGTTGAACTTTTACATGTTCGATATGTCAGACTACAATTTGAATGGTACAATAAAAAATGTTTGGTTGATTCCAGCTCTTCCATGGAGTCTTAGATCTAAGAAACAATCGTTTAGGTGGAAATATATCCCAGATATTTATCAATATTTCACGATTCATATATACTCTTGAGCTCGGCAATAATCAATTTGTAAGAGAAGTTCTACGCTCTATGATTAAGTTTACGAATTTAGAGGCTCTAAATCTTGAAGGTAATCAGATCAATGATACTTTTCTTTTTTGGGTTAGGAAATTTTCCAAACTCGGAGATTCTCATCTTGGGATCTAATAGATTTCACGGTGTCGTCTCGAGTGCTGAAAATATTTTTAGTCTTTTTAAACTTCGTATTATTGACATCTCCAGAACAATTTTAGTGGAGCCTTACCATTAAATTACTTCAGAACTTGGTCTGCAATGCAGTTGATCAATCATGAACCGCAAAATTTATATGGATTTCACTGGTTAATATCGTGATTCAGTTACAAACGTTTTTAGAATCCTAATGGCCATTGATTTCTCTAATAACAACTTTACAAGACCAGTTCATGAATCTATGAGTGCCTTAAAGGCACTTAAAGTTTTGAACATATCAAGAAACGTTTTCACAAATCGAGTTCCAGAATCTATGAGTGCCTTAAAGGCACTTAAAGTTTTGAACATATCAAGAAACGTTTTCACAAATCGAGTTCCAGAATCATTGGTGAACTTGATTGAACTCGAGTCTTTGGACTTTTCACGCGACAAGCTTTCACCAGAAAAACCTGAATAGTTGACAAGTCTTTTGTCTCTTGCAAAAATATAATTTTCATACAACCAACTCACGGGTCAGATACTGCAAGGTACATAATTTGAAACCCAATCAAATTTATCTTTCATATGAAATTAAAGATTGGGCGGTACTCTATTACAAAAAAATATTTAGACGGTGATGCACCAATTATTCGAGAGAATGGTGAAGCAAATGAACATGAGTTTAGCTGGATAGCTGCAGCTACTGGTTGTGTACCTGGAATTTTATTCAGAGTGGTCATGGGACGTATCGTAACATGGTGGAAACATGAATGGATGCAAGACATGTTTTAAATTCCTATGTTAATTTCTTGATATTTCTTGTAGTATAAATGGATGTTGTCGTAAGAATTACACGATTCCATCTTGTACTTTCAAGATTTCTTGACTTCAGGCAATCATCTCATCCTTTTTATAGAGTTATTTATATAACGTTGAGAAACATTAAAAATAAATCAGGAGAACGTCTACCCAAAAATACACTCATTATAACATAATAAGAAACAATATACGAAGTTAAGATTCATGGTATACAACTATCATTACGTGAGGCTCCTAGCAGTCTCTTCTTTGATAGCCCTTTAGTTGTATTATAATAACCTATATGAGACGTTTATTGATATTTAATTACTCAAAAATCAAATTTTCCTACATGGATTGCTATGTTGAGTTTAGAAATACTTAAAAATCTATATGTAATTTGAATGGTACACATTACCAAAATGTGATAATGATTAAATATTCAGATATTGCTAAAACTGCAAAGGTATTCTATTTTGTATCAATAGTCAATATACCTACCCATGAGGGTATATATTGGTCATTTACACTTTGGTATTTGCTATATATAAAGGAGACGTATTTCGAAACGAGATCTATTTCATATATCTTAAATTACTCTTTTAATTATTTTATTTATCTAAAAATATCTATCTTATATTTTAAAAGTTTATTTCCCTCAATCTGAAATAATTTTGGTATATTTGATGAAGATTTTGAATCTCATCAATAACATCCAAATACATAACCGTCTGTGTGGAAACGATAAAGAAACCTTTTAATATCTAAATAAAAAAATTAATCAACTTTCATTGTCGTTGTTTTTTCTTTATTTTTCTCTCAATCATAAATCAACATAGTTTCTAAGCTTTAATTCTTTATTCAAGCTTGCATATCAATCAATCATGGCATACACATGAAACGGTTTATTTTGAAGTTTATTGATTCAATTTTAACCTAAATCAAAAGGATTTTCAAATCTTGGGGTTATCTTTCATTAGAGAAAAACAAGCATAATCAGGATAAGTACAATCAGATTTGAGGGAACCGGTTTATTATACTTCATCAATATTATATGTCTTCTTGACATTATAAGACCCTAATGAGGAGTCGATATGCGACCAAAGTACGACGGCGGGAATTCAAAGTCGGTGATAAGGTTCTGAGACGAGTTTTTCTGCATACCAAAGATAAAAGCCTCGGTAAGCTCGCCCCAAATTGGAAAGGACCATACGAAGTGATAGAGAAAGTCAAGAGCGGGACATATCGTTTGCAAGACAAGCTCAGACGTTTTTTAAGGCTACCATGGAACATTGAACATCTGAAATTTTATTTGGAGTAATTTCGCATTTTGTAAATTCAGAGCATTATTTGTGTAAAAATCTTTCGGTCGGGGATGCACTCTTTCCTACCTCGGTAGCGCGAGAAGGTTTTAATGAGGCATCGATAGCAACCGACCCTTTTAATCAAAAAAACTTTTGCCTTTCCATCTTTGAAGTGTTAAAGACGACTCGGTCGGTTGACGAGCCGATCGACGATTCTTTTGAGTGATCTTGACTGCCTTACAGAACCTTCACAGGTTTTTCAGTGTTCACACTGATCTACATCTTAAATTCCCGACCCTACGGGAAATTTTCAATTTTACATTGATCAACAGAACCTTCACAGGTTTTCAATGTTCACACTGATCTACATCTTAAATTTCCAACCTTACGGGAAATTTTCAATTTTACATTGATCAACAGAACCTTCACAGGTTTTTCAGTAGTCACACTGATCTACATCTTAAAGTCCCGACCCTACGGGGAAATTTTCAATTTTACATTGATCAAACAGAACCTTCGCAGTTTTTTCCGTGTTCAAACTGATCTACACCTTAAATTCCCGACCCTACCGGGGAATTTTCAAGTTTACATTTGACCAACAGAACCTTCGTGGGTTTTTTATTGACCGAACTGATTACGTCCTAAATTTCCGACCCTCGCATGGATTTATAAAATTAGAATGAAATGCAACATTCGTAAAAAAGCATAAGTAAGAATAATATATTGATTGTCTTGAAATTTTGCCTACAAAGAAGGTTTACAGGGGACTTTGTAGTCCCCGCACTAACAAATTTTAAAACTACAAAAAAGAACAAAAAACGACGTCGGGAATCAATCATCCTTTTCCTCCGACTCAGTGTCGTCCGAGTCATCGTCTTCACAAACAGCATCGGAAGGACGGTCGTCTTCCGGAACGTCCAGTCATATCGACCCGAGGGGAAGGTCAGGAAAGCGATGATGGAAAGTCAGCACGTACGCGGCCTTAGCTTCGTCCGTTTCCTTCTCCATCAACTTCTTGCATTTTTCAGCAAAAAGGGCGTTAGCTGTCTTCAGGTCAGTGATCTCCTGTACCAAACCCGCGGCACGATCCTCCCCGGTCTTCCTGACTTGATCCAAGGCCTCTTCGGTCTCCTTGAGCTGCTGCTCCGCCAGTTCTTGGGCCGCTTTAGCCTTCCGCGCCTCTTCTTCCAGAGCGACAACTTTCGCCTCTGCGCCCGACAGCTTCTGGCGCAGTTCCCCTGCACGGCGCTCTTTCAAGGCCAAAGGCACAAGCATGTTGTACAAGGAAAGGGCTAGTCCTTCAGTTACCCGCAATGGAAAAGTATGCGGACTCCCGGGCACAGACAACACCGGAATCTTCATGCCACTCGATGACGCCGCAGCATTTTTAGCCTTCGGGGGGCTAGCATCGTCAGGGATCACCACTACGGGGTCGACAGTCGAACCACCCTTAGCCCCCACGTATTGGTCAAACAGCTCCGGCACGGTAGCATGGTCGGCGCCTGCACCGTCCGTGGCAGATCCGCTTTCTTTCCTTGAGCGTTTAGACTTTTTAGCCTGAACCCCTTCTGCGTCGGCCTTCCCCTTCAGTGACAGCTTCTTCCCGATGCCCCTCTGCACCCGTCTCTTCAGCCCCTGCATTGTCCTGCTCAGCATCATCATCTGATTTCGGGCGCTTGCTAGGGGCCTTGTTGCGCTTCGGGAGAAATAGGTGGGCATCAGATGCATCCGTTTTCACGATCAAGTCCTCCATACTGGGGGGTTGACGCAGCTGCTTAATAGTGAGCGGTTCTGACGAGCAACGCCAGAGGTTACTCGCAATCAGGTTGGTGTTTTTAAAGGCCCGGTGCATTGCCCGACCCCAATGCTTCTTGGCATAGTCCTTCAGCAGCTGGAAGGTGACTTTGCCCGGCTTGAAGTGATCCTTCTTCAACCATTGGATGAATTCCTTCGATACTACACAGAGGATCGGGTAAAAACAATATACATATATATACGTACCATCAGGAACCCACGTCCGCAGCAGTCGCCTCGGATTCTCTTTACTGTAGGGGCGGCCATTCTCCCAGCAGCCACTAAGGAAGACGAAGCGGTGTTTCCAACCTGTGTCGCCCTCGAGAAGTCATTTACTATCTTCCATGTATTACCCAACGAGGAATATAAGAAGGGGGACTTGGGAGACTTTGACAGCCCGGACATGGCTATGTACTCCTCCATAGGCATGACTCGACCTGAAAGGCGCGAGGCCATTATGCAAGACATCAGCGTTTATCACGCATTGGGCGTCAGCTGAGAGGGGCATATGTTGAGAGTCCTGAAATACAAAGCAATCTCAGGATCGAGAGGGAACCTGAGGCCCCAATTAAACGGTTCGGTAAAGACGACAATCTCCCGTGACAGAACATGCACGGGAGTCTCCCTAGGAACAGGGAACCGAACGGTAATGCACTCCGGGATACCCCATCGGATCAGCAGCTCCTCTTGCTCAGCAGCGGGGAAATAAAGATACTTGCCCTCAAACAGGGAGATAACATTACTCTCGGGTAACCAGTTGTGATAGTTGGTGGTCATGACCTCCTCAATCTCCTCGGGAAGTGGCTCTTCGGGAGGAGCAGTGGCATTGCTAGCAGCAGCAATACCTTCTTCTGTGGGTAAAACATTCACTTCTGGTTCACAGGTGTCAGCGGCCGCGGACGGATCGGACCTTCGAACCTGAATATCCACAGGACAGGAACTAATTCCGGTTTGAGTCAGATGAGCTTCTTGTCGTTGTTGGCGAGCGAGCTCGGGATCCAATTCGGCAAGTGTCATTGGCCGTTTTTTGAGACCTAAAAAGGTTACAACAGTGTTAGTACCGGTTCGGTATCCTCGTATGGAGGGAGTAAGTTGAACCATCTCATGAGAATTACCTCCCGTGAGAGAAGTAGGGGAGCAGGTTTCTCCCATAGAAAGGAATTTGCCTTTGCCTCTACGACGGGGCGGAAAAGGGGCGGAGCCGTGTAAGAGTTGGCCGATGAAGGCGTCAGGCGGTTGAGTTGGGGAGTTGGGGAGTGTGGAGAGCTACTACAGGAAGGAATGACAACAGTCTCTGGGGTCCGAGGATCGGACGCTTCGGGTAAGATGAGAGACTCGGCAGGAATCGGATCAGCAAGAACGGGGTCGTGGGGTAGCGGTATATGCGTGAAGGGCTTGGCGTCAGAACTCCAAATCAATCCCGCACGTCGATATTCGTCAGCACGATGACTGATGCTAGCCAAATCTACAAACCCGAACACTGGTTCTTTCTTCTTTTTTGGTTTTGGTTTCTGCTGCGGATGCCTATTTCTCATAAAACAAGCTCTCTCTCTCTCTCTCTCTAGAAAAGTCTGGACAACATTTTCTCTCTCTAAAACGCCTCTGAGAGCAACTTTCGTTTGTGAGGTATTTATAGGCAACCCCACATAGCCGTTACGCGTACGGGGAAATCCAAGCGACGAAAAGCAGCGGGAAGTCGAAAAGACCTCTTTAGGCACTGCGCCCACAAGCACGCTTCGAGTAGCCGTTCGACACGCGTCACCCTTAGTCAGACAAGCACGCTAGGCATGCACTAGCTAGCTCAGATAGAGACGTTAGATGGGCCATGTTAACCTGGTTCACTTTGCGAAACTTAGTTACCGGACTAGGCCCATGAAGAAATCACTAAGAAGGATCGGAAGCCGACCCTAGACGATTCATAAACGGCGTCGGGACCAAACACGGTCAACCACTTGATGAAAACGTGAAAAGTCGAATATCAGTTGGAGGAAAGCACCCGTGCTCGGTCGCTTGATAAAACCAGAAGGGTCTAACATTAGTTAGAAGAAAGAACGCACGCCCGACCAGTTAATGAAAATAAGAAGGGTCGGACATCGGTTGAAGGAAAAGGTCAGACCCGGGTAAACCAGTCTATCAAACTAAGAGGCAGAGGCGATATTAAGGAGCTGACTCTTTTACAAGTCTTCGTTCCCGTTGCTCTCGAAGACTGGAGGGGCTACTGATAAGGGAGTAATCCGCTGGTGTCGATAATAAGGAGTCAATTGTAAATAGAAAGAAACTAATATGTCTATAATTGTATTTATCTTTTTTTAGAGGATAATTTTTAAATAAGGTACTTTATGAAGGACTAAAAGAGAAATAAAACAAGCCCAATAAGGATATTAATGGGTCCATCCTTCTCCACTATAAAAGGAGACCCATTATTCTTGGTAGGTGGGACATTCTTAATGTAATATTCTCTTTCTACATTCTCTCTCTACATTTGTGCTCTAGTCACATCAGTTCCAAGATCCAACATCCTTCCTAGTCATTTATTCTCTCATCAATTATCAACTTTATCGACAATGTTCTCTTAACTACTTCTAAGAGACAAGTGCACAACTGAATCAAACCAATGTATGATCAACAATTTAGTACATATCCTATTGACGATATTGGATCTTCGTTCCTGGAGATATTCATTTAGTTCTAGATAAACCGGAAAGTATATGAATACTAAACATTTTTATTATTTGGTTGTGTAATTTGTATTGTATCAAAAATTTGTTCTTAATTATTTTCATATTTAAATATTTCATTTATGATAAATATTTTAGTTTTTTTCATTCAACAAAATTTATTAATAAATACAAAAAAATTAACAAAAAATATATTGTAAAATTTTGTAAATTTTTAAAAACATTTTACCACAATATGACATCCATCTCACATTTAAACAGACCACTTAATTTAATATTAGACGGATGGCCATCAATATGTTGGACCAGGTCCTGTTTATCCCAAAAATAAAATGACATATGATATTTGGATTTTTGTCCTATCATGTCCGTTTAATATTGGGAGACATTTTTGCCCTATCATGTCCGTTTAATATTGGGAGACTTACCCATTGGGTCTTGAAATTGTTTTTATTTACCCAACCCTACCATAAGAGACCCATTTTACTAATAGGTCCAGCCCGTTAATAAAAAGACTAAATTATCCTCGAACAAGCTAATTCAGCCCCAAATCAACGTTTGCCCTAATTTCAAACATCTTTCTCCTTTCCAAATTCGTTTCTTTCTCCTCAACTCTCTGGTCTTCCGAAAATCAGTTTCTCCACCATCGGCGACTGATCATCGACATTTCTCTCAACCGAATCTTCCAAAAACAAATTTCGCTCTGTCACCGCCGATAGACTCCAATAGACTCTCTCCATCGACGAAATCCATGGGTAAGTTGTGATTTACCTTTTCTTCTTTCTCTTTTTTACTTGGTTAGATCAATGTAATTGCTGTTTTAAACCTAAAATAGGGTACCCAGTACTTTGCAAGAGATTATTTGTTTGAAACTTACTGTTAATTAGGGTTTAAAGACAAGATTCTTTTCCGATCGTTATTAGTGATTGCTGTTGATTACTGTTAATTAGTGAATACTGTTATTTTACTGGTTCAAAGACAAGATTCTTTTCCGATCGTTATTAGTGATTACTGTTGATTACTGTTAATTAGTGATTACTGTTATTTTACTGGTTTCGGGAAAATTTGGGAGGCGAAATAAAAATTTAGGATTCTTTTTATCAAGCTCAGGTTTAAACTTATTCAGAATGCATAAGCTTGATTACGGTTTGAAATGGTCATTTTCTTTTTATTTAGGTATGAAATTCATTGTGTAGTGTTAAAGCTAAATCTGAACTGTCTCTTCTTTCTCTAGAATTAACTGGAGAAGTTACTATTTCATTTACTGCAGGTTGTAGTATATGAATTGATGAGTCCGAATTCGAAGAGCTCCCCGGAAGGGTAGTCCCAGGTAAAGTCACCCCGTAAATTCGGACAGACTCCATGACTTCAGTTCGAACAGCACTGGTTGAACCGGACGGATGACTTTGAACACTGCAAGCATAAGGCAGTTCGAACTATGACTAAAGTACTAAAAAACCTAATCACTATCTGACTAAGCTACTTGTACACCTGCTTAAAACTCATGGGTCTTTAAACATGACCCGGGTCCATTAAATTTGACCCGAAAGCCCATAAGGGCCCAAATTCCACACTATAAATGCCCACCCACCAGCATTAACTATGGGTAAGAAAAATTAACTGCTACCAGGCTGCTTAATTCTCTCTCCACCCTTGAAACACCCTGAAATATCTTAAAACACCACCACACCACCGTGAAACACCTTTGTACCACCTTAAAACTCCACTCAAAATTACCAGCCTACCCTTAGGCAACTTTTATCCACACCAAATTGGCGACCACAGTGGGAGGCGACGGTGCCTGAATCAAGCATTCAAAACCAAGTAAAAGAATTCTGTCCGAATGAATCCGGATAATCCAGAGCTTCCACCAGCTTTGCTCGAAGTGGTGGAAGAGAACGATGAATATACTGTCCAGGAGCGTGACAGGTTGAGGGTTGAAATAGAAGCTCTGAGGGCTGAAAAGGCCAAGATGGGCGTAAAGGAGAAATCCAAAGCATCAGTTGCTCATCGCTCTGGTAACCCTCAAGAGCATGAGGCTTCAAAGACTCATGTGAGCACTAAAAAGACACATGCTAGCTCTAAAAAGTCTCACCGGTCCAAGCCTGTGGAGAGTTCTGACTCAAGTTCAGAATCTTCGGACAGCTCTTCGGACAGTGAGGGGAATGAAAAGTCCTTGTCCTCCAGCAGTGACGAAGGGCGAACCAGGAAAAAACAAAAGCAAGTTAAAAAGTATTCCAGAAAGAGAGACCACCATGGAAGGATGAAAAGACACATTGGGAAAGGATCATCTCACAGCCGGAGACATATAGACCGGATGCTGGTGGATCCATTTGCCTTCCATGATGAGCCAGCTATCTTTGCAACCCCTAATGAGGATACCGTGTTCAGTCGTGGAAGGAATTGGAGGCAGTCTCCACTGTCTTCTAAAATCCTGTCCGGGAACCTCCCCAAGAGGTTTGATAGCACAAAAATGGAGAAGTATGATGGCAGTACTGATCCAGACAATCATCTGGAGCAATTCAAGAACTTCATGATGAACTTTGATGATGATGATAAACTACTCTGCAAGGCATTCTCCCAGTCCTTTACGGGGAGTGCTCTGAAGTGGTACAACAGCCTTCCTCAGGGTTGTATCAGAGACTTCGATACCTTTTGGGTGGCATTTCGAAGGCAATTTGTGGGGAGTAAGGAGCTCAAGGGCAATGGAGATACCATAATCCATTGTGCCCAAGAGCCAAATGAATCATTGAAAGAATACATAAGTCGTTTTGTGAACACAAAGAACGGGCTGGCTGATTGCTTTGAACAAGTGGCAATAGAATCCCTGAGACAAGGTTTGAACCCGGGCAACCTGGCCGATTCGGTAACAAGGAAGAAAGCCATGACCTGGGGTGGATTGCTGAATCAAGTTGGCAAGCAAATAAATGTTGATGAAACGAAAAAGACCAGGGTGCACAGGCAGGTGAGATCCACCCCGGTGACACCAACTCCCAATCCAAACCAGTCTGGCAACAAAGCTAGAGAAACCGGACAGGGGCATGGAAGAGGAAAAGCTCAGTCTCAACCAGCTGCTCCTGCACAAAGTCAACAGTCTAGAAACAAAAGGGGGCCCTGGGTCCAACCGGAGTGGTTTGCAGAGCTCAAAGAAAGTGTGGCAACCATTTTCGAGAAAACTAAAGATGAAGTACACTACCGGAGACCGGCAACCTTGCAGTCTCCCAGAGAACATCGAAACAGTTCTTTTTGTCAATATCATAACGATATTGGCCATTCTACTGATGATTGTATAGCCTTGAAACAAGAGGTTCAGAACCTGATTGAAAGAGGGAAATTGGGTGCATATGTCAAAAGAAGAGGAGGCAACACGCCTGACAACACTCACCGGGCTGGTCCGGTTAATGCTGCCCCAGAAGGGGCCATGGTAATTATTGAAAGGTTTGATGTGGAATCTGAATACTTGGATCCTGATCCAACAAGGAACAGAGTGGGTGCAATAGAGGAACGTTCCAGGACGGTCTCCGGGCTCATTGAATTCTTTGATTCCTTGACAATTTTCGGAGGGGATACTGTAACGGCTCCTACCACTTCATCAAGAAAAAGGCATGTCCATAATTTGGCTACCCAGCTAGAGGGGGGCATGACCTCTTATCAATCGTCAAGCTTATTCCCATTCATTGTCTTTGATGGGGATGATTTGAGAGACATTGCTGGCCCTCATGAAGATGCTGTTGTCATAGGAGCATCGATAGGGGGCAATGAGATAAGGCGAATCCTGATAGATACTGGGAGCTCTGCCAATATCCTTTTCCTAGATACTTACAAGAAAATGAAAAATCCAGCTGTGATTCAGAAGTTAGACCGATCGATTGTAGGCTTCACGGGTAGCTCAGCTGATGTAATTGGTGAGTTCGAAGAAGAAGTATTGTTGGGCAGAGGCCCTTTCAAGAAAACGGTCAGAATACTTTTCATAGTGGTGGACTGTCCCACTTGCTACAATGCTATTCTAGGGAGATCTTGGCTTTCTAGGATGCATGCAGTGGCTTCAACAGTCCATCAGTGTTTAAAATATGCTGTTCAGGGGCAGGTTGGGGTTGTCCGGAGCAGTCAAAAGGTTGCAAGAGAGTGTTATGCCACTGCCTTGGCTCCACGAACGTTGGGGGCAGTCCGTATAAATGACCAATAGCAGTTCGAGGGCCTGTCTGGGGGTGAGGGTGAAATTGATGACCCCAGAGAGACCCCCGGAGTGTTGATCCCAGTTGAAGAGGTTGAGACACACTGCTTGGAAGAAGGGAAATTTGTCAGAATAGGGTCCAAAATGCCACAAGTGTTGAAAGAAGAGATGTTAAAATTCTTAAAAGACCATCAGCATGTCTTTGCTTGGTGCAATGCTGATGTTACTGGAGTTCCATCAGAGGTGATTTCCCATCACCTATCTGTCCGGAAAGATGTGGCACCTGTGGTGCAAAAGAGGAGAGCTTTCTCAAAAGAAAAGGCTGATGTCATTATACAAGAGGTTGACAGACTCACAAAGATGGGGCACATTAAAGAATCTCAGTACCCTTTGTGGACTGCCAATCCAGTCTTGGTAAAAAAGAAGAACGGTAAATGGCGAATGTGCATTGACTTCACAGATCTCAATCGAGCTTGCCCAAAAGACTTGTATCCGGTTCCCCGGATAGATCAACTGGTAGATTCTACTTCTGGGAACAAGCTGCTCTCCTTTATGGATGCTTTCTCCGGGTACAATCAGATCCAGATGGATCCAAGAGATCAAGAACATACCACTTTTGTTACTGATAGAGGTTTACACTGCTACAAGGTGATGCCTTTTGGTTTGAAAAATGCTGGGGCTAGTTATCAAAGGTTAGTCAATAAGGCATTTGCTAATCAAATTGGAAGAAATATGGAGGTTTACATTGACGATATGATGGTGAAAAGTGTGGATGAGCAGCTACACTTGACAGACCTCCAGGAGACTTTTGCCAACTTAGCCAAGGTAAATTTAAAGTTAAATCCTGAAAAATGTGTGTTCGGAGTGCAGTCCGGGAAGTTCTTAGGGTACATTATAAGTGAGCATGGAATCCAGCCCGACCCGGACCAGCTCGATGCTTTGTTTCAAATGGAGCCTCCTCGAAATGTTAAAGAAGTGCAGCAGTTAACGGGGAGGTTAGCAGCTTTGAACAGGTTCATCTCTAGGTCTTCGGACAGATGTGCTCCTTTCTTTCAAACTTTGAAAGGTGCAAAGGGGTTTGAGTGGACACCACAGTGTAATGAGGCGTTCAATGAAATTAAGAAGCATCTGTCCTCTCCGAAGACTTTATTTAAACCAATTGATGGGGAGACTCTATTTGTGTATCTGGCTGTTTCAAGTTGTGCCATCAGTGCTGTGTTAGTTAGAGAGGTTGATGGGTATCCTCACCCAGTATACTACATCAGTAAAAGCCTGATCGATGCTGAACGCCGTTACTTGAAACTTGAGAAACTAGCATTGGCCTTGGTGATAGCTGCAAGAAAGATGAGGCCTTATTTTCAGGCTCATCCTATCGTTGTCCGGACATCTTTCCCTTTAAAGAATGTCCTTCAAAAAGCAGACATTTCAAGCAGAATGACAAAGTGGTCAGTGGAGTTGGGGGACTTCGACATAGATTTTGCTCCTCGAACAGCAGTAAAAGCTCAAGATGTGGCTGATTTTTTGGTCGAATTCCACTCTGATAGGGACTTAGAACAACCTGCTGATTCAAAAGACAAAAAAGTGTGGATTGTCCGAACAGATGGAGGATCCAGTGCCATAGGATCTGGGGCAGGAATATGTCTTACTTCCCCCTATGGGGACAACATGTTTCAAGCTATTTGTTTTGCTTTCAGGGCGTCCAATAATGAGTCCGAGTACGAAGCAGCTATAGCTGGATTAAAATTGGCTTACATTTGTGGAGCAAAAAGGGTCAAGCTGCTAAGTGACTCCCAATTGCTTGTCCACCATGCCTTGGGCCTATCAGAAGCTAGAAAAGAACAATTGATTAAATATTTACTTCTCCTGAAAAATGAAGCAACGAAGTTTAAAGCTGTTATTTATGAACATATTCCCCGGGCAGAGAATGAGCTAGCAGATTCGTTGGCTACAATAGCATACACGGAGTCCTATCCATGGATCCATGTGCTTGAAAGTCCTTCTATTCAACTTGATGAAAGGGAAAAAGAAGAAGTCTTTGAAATACAAGTGAATGAGCCTCAGGATTGGAGGTCTCCCCTTATACAATATCTGTCCGATGGCATCGTACCTTTGAATAAATCACAAGCCAGAATTCTAAAACACAAGGCTCGTGGTTTCATCATAATTAGAGAAGTCTTATACAAGAAATCCTATAGCAAACCTCTCCTACGCTGTTTAGGAGATCATGAGTCACAGATGGTTCTCTCCGAATTGCATGATGGTGAGGGATCAGCCCATTGTGGGTTTAGAGCATTAACAAGAAGAGTACTTCTCTCCGGATATTATTGGCCTTCAATAATGAAAGATGCCAAGGAATTGGTAAGAAGGTGTGACCCATGCCAAAGGTACAGCAATGAAATTCATGTACCAGCCATTCCTATGGAATCGATTTCTGAGCCTGTCCCTTTTGCTCGATGGGGATTAGACTTAGTTGGGCCTCTTCCTATGGCGTCCGGAGGGCGTAAAACCATAATCGTAGCCATTGACTACTTTTCAAAGTGGATAGAGGCAGCCCCCTTGGCAGGGACAACATCAAAGGCTGTTATAAAATTCATTCTATCCAACATATGTTGCAGATTTGGTGTCCCTCAGAGAATAACAACAGATAATGGGCCACAATTTGACAACAGAGAAATGGAGAGCTTCCGTGTTTCAAGGGGTATTCAACACTGCTTCTCTTCACCATTCCACCCACAGGCCAATGGACAAGTTGAGGTGGCTAATAGAACAATACTGTCCGGCTTGAAGAAAAATCTGGAAGGGGCTGCTGGGAAGTGGCCTAGTTATTTACAAGAAGTCTTGTGGGCCTACCGGACAACGCCTGGGGCTGCCACACAAGAATCACCTTTTGCCTTGGTCTATGGGATGGATGCAGTAGCTCCCATAGAGAAGACACTCCCTTCTTTTCGTGTTCATAACTTCTCCGGACAGGCTAATGAAATAGTAATCAGAAATCAGCTTGATTTGATTGAAGAAAGGCGAGTAAAAGCTCATCTTAGAATGGCACACTATCAAGGCTTGATGAGAAGCAGGTTTGCTTCCAAGGTTAAAAGAAGGGACTTTCAACCAGGAGATAAAGTATTGAGGAAAGTTTTCTTGCATACCAAGGAAAAACTCTTCGGAAAGCTGGCCCCAACTTGGGAGGGTCCGTATACTGTGGTTGAAAGAATCAAACCTGGCACATACTGGCTGGAAGACAAAGATGGCAGGGTTTTAACTCACCCTTGGAATATTGAACACCTTCGAATGTATTTGGAATAGAACTTATGTAAATATTTACTTGTTTAAATATCCATGTAAATATTTGGGGGCATACCACTATCTCTCTCCGACGCCACGGAGAGCTTTAAATGAAACTTGGAACATTTCTGAATTAATTTTCTAAGTTTTTACAAAATTCTGTTGATTGCCATACCACCCGGACTGAAAAATCTAAGGGCTACTTAAATTCTAGCCAGAGAAATTGAACACTCTCACAATACGAAATATTTAAACAGACTATGGAATAAGAGAAAAGTTGTGCAAGATAAAACGTTCATTCAATAAAATTAAAGTTGCCTTGGCCTCCCAAGGACTTTTTGAGCAAGTTTAAGCATAACACAAAAATCTGTCCGGATAAAACGGACAGCATCACAAAAAAAAAGGTGCCTTGGCCTTCCAAGGACTTTGGTTCGAACAAAAATTAAGCAAAACAAATTACCAGCTAAGGTGGAGCCTTTGAAGATGGCTCACCCTCATCTTTTCCCTTGGTCATGACACCACTTTTTTCCTCAATAACCTTTTTTCCTTTGGGGTCAGCCTCTTCTTCACCCGGACTCTCTCCGGTTTCCTCCTCGTCTCCAGATGAGGATATATCAGTATACCCTTCATCAACCATGGTCCAATATGGGAGATCGTCATCATCCACATAACGCCATAAGTCCCCAAGTCTCCTCTTCGGGAACTTCTCGTGAAATAGAAGGACCATGTCAGACTTCACCTTTTCAATCAATAGTTCCTCACTCCGTATCATCTCTTTGGCATAAGCATTAATTTTGGCCTTGATCATGGCCTCTTGATCTTTCACCAGGGCAGCCTTCTCACCAACAGCCTGAGTCACTGCATTCTCTAAAGCAAGTTTTTCAGTGGTCAGATTGGTGACAAGTTTCTCTTTTGCTGCAGTCTCATCTTTTGAGGTTTTCAAGTCCTTCTCCAACTCGGACAGCTTAGCCCGGAGATCTTCTAGGGTTTTCTCCAAAGAGGCAACTTTTGTGTTGCTTTCATCTTTACTCCTCTTCAACTGTTCGTTTGACTCCTTCAGCAAGTCAATCTGGGTACCAGCACCCCGGAGGTCATCGGACAGTTTCTCCTTCTCAGACTTAAGCTCCTTAATGGTTTCTGCCTGACTCCGGACTTGCCTTTCCAAGGTGAGCACAGGTTGCACGTTGCTGAGGAGGGAGTGAGCTATAATGTCCCTTTCACTGGAAACCAAGAAAGTCTTACCATTGAAGTTTACTGTGTTGGAACTACTTGGAGGAACGTATGGCCCTGCGAACTCGTCTCTTGACAGGCCAAGAAAGTAGTCACCTAGAGAACCTAGACCGGTGACATCCACTTCGTCCATATTGATCTCCCCCCGTTCGATTTCGTCGGTGTGGAGTTCTCCTGGGATCCCCTCATTAAGATTCCCGGGGATCTCTTCAGCTAATGTAGGATCAATTGGGAAAGTGGGCTCCGGATCCCGGACAGCAGGCTCTTCTTCTTGAGAAGTCTTCTTCTTTTTTACTTCTCTGTCAGCACTATCACTTACTTGTTTACGAGTTCGTTTGGAGGCCCTTAAGGGTTTTGAGGGAGTCTCTCCGTGTCTCTTACTTTCCACTTCTACCACCTGTAGAAGGCTTGTATCAACTTGAGCTGGGACTGGCACCTCTGTGTCAGTTGGAGCCTTTTTCTCCGTATCCACTGCCGTTTTCCTCCCTTTCTTCTTCTGGCCCTTCATTTTACTTGGGGCTTTGGCCCGAAGAGGGAGGAAAAGGGTCCCATCTAGCTCGTGTGACCTTCTTAGCACTATGTCATCGTCAGGAGGGGTGGAGAACTCCTCCCATGTTAAATCTCTCCGACCTGTGGTATTCCACAGGTGAGATCTGGCTAGGTTTCCCGGAGTGAAAGCCTTGTGAAACCGGTTCTCCCAGTTCTCTGCGGCCCATGCATTTATCTTGCCACAGGTAACCTGTCCGGCTTTCGTATAGTCTCCGAACTCTTTTGGCAGTTCTGGCAAAACAAAAGAATAGTTAGTTAGTGAAAGCTTAAAAAGGAAAGATTCGAATAGAAACTTAAAAGAAAGGACTTACGATCGCTTCTCCATCTGCTTCGAAGAAGGCTAGCATTCTCCCCAATCTTAATCTTCTTCCCATTCTCCCATGAGCCACTTATAAACAAGAATTGGCTCCTCCATTTATTCTCCGACTCTAGGAGATCATCGACGGATTTCAGGTTGTTCCCCATGTTAAAGTGGTAAAAGGGGAACTGGTGGTGTTTGCACAGACTGGCAACAGCAGCGAACTCTTCCATGGGAAGAGGGATTCCGGACAGCCTGGACGCCATAATGCATGACATCAAGGTGTACCATCCGTTGGGGCTCAGCTGCGATGGACATAGCTTCACTAAGTGGAAATAGCGCACTATCTCCGGATCCAATGGGAACCTGAGTCCCCAATTAAACAGCTCTGTAAAAAATACAATCTCATTCCTCTTACAATCCATCGGGGTCTCTGGATCGATGGGAATTCGGATCTTTACGTTTTCAGGGATCCCCCACTTAGTGCGAAGCCGTCCCAAGTCTCTAGTGTGAATAAATGCATACTTGGTTTTCAACAAAGATAAGAGATACTTAAACTCTACCTTGTGAAAGCAGGGCCCAACTTTCCCTTCAAGGCACTCCGGCAGATCCGGACGGCTCAAGAACAAGTCCTCTTTGCCTTTCTTGGCAACGACTATGGCAGTATCAGCTTGTCCGGACGACTCAGACTCAAACCTAGCCTCCTCAATGGAGTCTTCCATCCTCTCCTCCATTACTGTTGGGGGAGCTTCTGCAGAAACAGCCCGGGGAGGGATGAAGCTTGGTACAGCTGATCCTCCGGACTGGCGACTCGTTGTATGTTTTTGAATTTTCACCTCAGCTTGAGTCTCTGAGGTCGAGGTTTCCTTTGGAGGTAGTGGACTGCTGGCCTCCGGACCGACCGGCCTCTCCCGGAGGGTCCTAACAGTTGTCCCTGACCCTGACTCACTGGTGTTTTTCGAGGAGAGTCCCTTAACCAGTCGACTTGGTCTTTTCATGATCAGTTTCTCTGGAGAATGATCAGAGTCGGACCCCATAGCTATAAAGGTGGTTTTCTTCCTAACACTTGTAACAACAACCTCCGGTTCAACGGTGGGAATTGACTCTTGGACTGATGAGCCAGAAACTATTGGGGAGAGTGTTGATTGGAAGAGTTTTCTAGGTTTTGTACCTTTCGAAGAAGACGAACCTCTATCAGATTCTTCGATTGAGGTGGCTGGTCTCTCAACTGGCGATGCTGGAAGCCCTGCTGCAATCCTTTTCTCTTTTTCAACCCTTTGAGCTCTCTCTAGTTCTGAAAGATTGAGCCAGCCACCCTTGATTAAAGCTGTTCTTGCTGTGAACATAAAACAATTAAGGAAATCTTAAGGTTTTAGAGAGATGAAGTTTTTGAGTAAAATGGCAAAGTGAAAATGAGACTGTGAAAGATGAATAGTATTTATAGTAAATGTAAAAAAGGGGGTTTGATTCTTAGGAGAATCCGAAAAGTTAGGTAATGATTAAAAGACGGCGCTGACGACATCAAAGCCATTTAAAGAAGTTACCTGTTCAATAAAGTGGTGTAATTTTCGAGGTAGAAAAACGGCTGAAGTGACCAGCCAGGGTGTGACACGTGTCCCACTACCTCTGACAAAGAACCGTTTAGGATTCATAACGGTTGGGCTGTCCGGGCCCATCTCAATTCTCTTCGAATTGGAAAACTACTTCTTTAATCGGACTGTTTTTCAGTTCTTTAAACAAGGAAAATTGTTCAAAAACCTAAAAAAGGGGCTCCTGATGAGTCCGAATTCGAAGAGCTCCCCGGAAGGGTAGTCCCAGGTAAAGTCACCCCGTAAATTCGGACAGACTCCATGACTTCAGTTCGAACAGCACTGGTTGAACCGGACGGATGACTTTGAACACTGCAAGCATAAGGCAGTTCGAACTATAACTAAAGTACTAAAAAACCTAATCACTATCTGACTAAGCTACTTGTACACCTGCTTAAAACTCATGGGTCTTTAAACATGACCCGGGTCCATTAAATTTGACCTGAAAGCCCATAAGGGCCCAAATTCCACACTATAAATGCCCAACCACCAGCATTAACTATGGGTAAGAAAAATTAACTGCTGCCAGGCTGCTCAATTCTCTCTCCACCCTTGAAACACCCTGAAATATCTTAAAACACCACCACACCACCGTGAAACACCTTTGTACCACCTTAAAACTCCACTCAAAATTACCAGCCTACCCTTAGGCAACTTTTATCCACACCATGAATGACTAATACTAATTAATCTGTTTTTTTTAGCAGATAAAAGAAAAAGGGTGAAGATGTGTGCTGAAAGTCACAGAAATGTTTAACATGGTATAGTATTCTCATAATTATTCTGTTATCCAATTTTTAATAATATTCTTGTTATTTTGTGAATAAATCACTAACTTGTAAAATAAAATAGAGGATAAAGGAGCTGGAAAATACTGTGAAAAAACTAGAAACAGAGCTTCAACAGACAGCTGAAAAAGAAGAGCAAAAAAAGGTACAAATTATTCCTATTATTAAAGGTCTAACTTATTCTTGTTATTAAGGTTTAACTTATTCTTGTTAGTAAGGTTTAAATTATTCATGTTATTAAGGTTTAACTTATTCCTGTTATTAAGGTTTAAATTATTCCTGTTATTTTATTTAAACAACTACTAACTAATTTTAGTATCAACAGGAAGATACAAATTTGCAAGAGAAGAAAAACATCTCACCTTCTTCCTTGGTAAAAAGACTCTTAAAAAACCCACCAAGGAAGAAGAAGAATGATCCTCAGTTTGAATACCCGCCCATAAAGAGACAGAAAAAAGGAAAAGAGGCTGCATCAACACGTGTTGAAGACTCAGATGATGATTTTCAAGAAGTCAAAGTAAAAAAAGATCAAATCTATCAAAAAAGAAAAAGGACAGCCGACTTCATATCTAACCGATGAAGATATCTGTAAATTTAATGCACTTATCCAAAAAAATAAAAACAGGTAATCAATTTAAACATTTCATGTTATTAAATTTACGTAAATAAAAAATATATTTTTTAATGAATTGAAATTGATACGTAAAAACAGCACAACTGTCTGGAGAAAAGATTCAACGTGGGTCATTGTGGATCAGCTCCACAAAATTATCACAAATGGAGAAATTGGCATAGAGGTAAGAAGATTCAGTTTTGTATCTATTTCTACACATCTATATGTATATATGCTTTCCGTGGACTAAAGAAATAAATTATTGATTTTTCTGGCGTGTAAGTTATAGGCAGACTCTCGAGTTACAAATCTAGTCAGTGATGAACCAAATTAGAATAAAGCAACAACCATACAGGAACCAATAAAGATAATCTCTATGCTTACCCTGATCTTTATTCTACAAGATATATCTTTATTCCGTCTACTGGATTCACCCTTCTCGTTAAGTGGGAGCGAGTATTCTAACCAATCGTATGTACTAAAGAAAAATTGGTATTTTTTTTGGTATAATCTTTCTGTTACAGCTTATAATCAGATTATGTTTTTAGTTACTTTGAGATTTTTACATTACAGATAATTGAAGCATATGCTTCATGCATAGAAAGGAATGAAGTGTTAAATGATAGTGACTCCCAAAGACCACAAAATATCGTATTGTCAGCAGCTGCAACGGTATCTACACAAAATCGTTTTTTATCTATAAATGATATTATCTTCTAATCTTTATTTTTATACTTTTGGTTTAACAGCAATACCTAAAAGAAAACAAAAGACTTGCAAAAAGATTGATAGTTGATCGACTCAAAACCGTAAAAACCGGTAATAATGCACAGATTATTATATCGATTCACACGCTATCAAGTGTTGGAACTTCCAACCATTGGACACTGCTGCTGGTTGACATTGATGGACATGTGTTGATTCATTACAACCCCTTACATCCACGGAATGCAAAAATAGTGGATAAATATCTAGACACAGCAATAAAGATGGTAAGTTTATTCATATATACATATTATCATTAAATTTCATTAGTAGTAATACTTCACTAATTGATTTTTTTTTTATCTATTGAAGCAACAATATTTGGAAACAATAAAGTTTCTAAAAGGGGATGATCAATTATTAAATGAACACAATTGTCCCCAACAAAAGCTAGGTACTATTGATTGTGGGATAATGGTTTGTGCATACATAAAATATTTCTACAGCATCGGAGGCCCACCTTCATCATACGAGGAAGACAAAGCTTGCAAACAAAGAGCCGAAATATTTCACACGATATTGAATGATGAATATAGTTGTTTGTAAAAAATTATGAATGCAGTTGTTTGGAGTACTACTTTGTTGTGTTTTTTTGAATGTTTGGAGTAAAAATATGTGAATCCAGTTGTTTGGAGTACTACTTTGAAGAAACATGTTGTGTTTTTTGTGAATGTTTGAAGTAAAAATATATTAATCCAGTTGTTTGTAGTATTGTAAATTGAAGATCTTAATTTGATTTTTAAGTTTAATTGTGATTGTTTCACTTGACAAAACTTTATTGGTTTTATTCTTGTGTTAATTGAAGAAACTTAGTATTGTAAATTGGTTTACTTAAATTGTGTTAGTAAGTTTATTTTTGTGTGTAATTAATTGTCTATTTGTAAAATTTATCACACGAAAAAAGAAAACAATTCTTAAATTTTGACATGAATAAAAATTAACAAGAAAGAAATTACCAGGAAAAAATATATCAGGAAAAAGAAAGACAGTTATTAAGTCCAGTAATGTGTTTAACCATAACTGATATGTTAATACAGAAAAATTAAAAATTAAAACTAAACAACAACATTCTTAAAAAATAACTAAAGTCAATCATATTAGAAGTAAGAAAATATGTATCATTACAAATTTATCAAACAATGAAAACAAAAACTTCTTGAAAATTAGTCTCCTTACTAATATAATAGACTGATAAGTCAATGACAAAGTAATACTTAAATGTGTTGCTCCTGGCAGGACCTCTTGTTGTGGTTTCCAACTCTTTTACACTTGCTGCATTTGATCTTCTTGAGAATAAGTTCACCTCTAGACGGGATCCTTTTCTTTTTTGGCCTACCAGGTTGCCTCTTCAACATAGGCGGTTGAACAGCCGGAGAACCACCTATAGGAGCAGTTCGACCAAAAGAAGAATATGGATGGATGGACAATGCATAGCACGCTTTATATGATGTCGAATAAA
This sequence comes from Limnanthes douglasii subsp. nivea, assembly GCA_036936605.1. Taxonomy (NCBI): domain Eukaryota; kingdom Viridiplantae; phylum Streptophyta; class Magnoliopsida; order Brassicales; family Limnanthaceae; genus Limnanthes; species Limnanthes douglasii. The sequence continues at coordinate 379,245,540 of JAUPFV010000001.1, forward strand.
AGTACTTCTCCACAAAATCAAACGGACTTTCTTGAGTTTTTGTTATGACGGCTAAAGCATGCGCACAAGGAAAACATTCGGATTGCCAATGGCCACATGAACATGTATAATCTAAAATATTAACTACCATTTTCGGCATCGAATGTACTTCAAAAACATATTCCGATGATGCATGGAAAAACCAAGACCGTCCATTCTCAATATTCTCTCTATACATCTTATCCATTTTAGGACATAAAACACTAGTCCATTTACTAGATTCCACACGGCGATTGGACAGCTGAACCATAAGTTTAATCCGAATTCTATCGATCAATTCCATTATGGGAAGATCGCGATAAAGCATAATCTGCGCATTAAACGACTCAACAGCACTTGACGCAATAGACCCGAACCTTTTTCCTTTACAAAATGCATTCGCATAATTTTCGGGAGAAAGATTATCTAAAAAGTCAGAAACATTCTTTCCCCCAATTTTTAACAATGCTTCCATATAGTTAAAAAACTCCTGCTCTGTAGGGGCAAATGCACATGCTTGAAATTTGATGACTATTCTATCTCTAAGGCGTCAACTTAAGCTTATCCTTTAAATTTAGAACGATGTGATAGAGACAATATGAGTGACATGAATCTGGAAAAATAGACTTCACGGAGCTAATGATACCTTTATGACGATCAGATATGAAAGTAATTTTTCGATCACTAATATGCGTCTTCAACAATGATAAAAACCAAAGCCAGTTAACCGAGTCTTCAGATCCAACAATAGCGAATGCTACTGGAAATAAACCTAAAAGAATTAGAAGTTTTAGTACACTACTACACACAAACAGAACTGTATATAAAAAAATAAGACGAATAAACAGATTCCTACAAATCATAAATAAAACAGAAGAAACATAAAAATATTACCTTGGTTTCCATCTTTGGCTATAGCAGACAGTAGATGTCCTTTATGTTTGCCATGGAGAAAAGTTCCATCTATGTATAGCACTGGCATACAGCTTGAAACCCCATTAATACATGCATCAAATGCAACAAAACAACGCCTAAACGTCTTAGTCTCTACTTCACAATCAAGCAAAAAATCACTTGTGGGATCCAAAGCTTTCATAGCACTAAAGTATCCTTTGATCAAACCGTATGAAGAAGAACTATCACCAAAACCCTTGCTTTTTTCTAAAGCACACCAAGCAACTCGATATGAAACTTCTAATCCATGACGTGTTTTTAACATACTTTTAATAACACTAGCACCAATATTATTATTATTTTTTACCTTACTTAGAATTTCTTTAGCAACAATATCACTAGATAGATGTTTACTAGAAACGTTCTTAGAGAAAACCCCACAACTATGCTCTTTGACAAATTTACTAATAACCATAAACTTAGTCCCATGATCAATAGCGGCATAGATTCTCCAACCACAATTTTTACTCTCCTTGAAAAAACAACAAACAGACACACGGTCTTTACTATTCCGTTCGTATTTAAATCTAAACCCGTGTTCTATAGCAAATTAGATAAGGACCTTTTAAAACCAAACGAGCCCGTTTTAAAGATTTGACCTACATCTTCAATTTCGTTAGCCCATGACTTGGTAGCAAGTTCTACTGATGTATCATTTAAGAATTTAACAGTAGAGTAGTCTGCTATGGTATTCATGTTACGGCAAATTGCCACAGAATCTTATCTATAGGCCAAAGTATTTTCGTTAACAGCTTCAACTTGGATTTCTAGATAAATTGAACCGCTTTGCTCGGAAATTGTAACCATATCAACAAACTCTTCGTCATTAGTCAATGAACAACCTATAAACTGTCCAATACTATACTTCATAATAATACTATCTCTACTCAAAGAAGTTCATTTATCAGCTAAATAATCGTAAATACCGTTTAAGCTGTGAAAAGATTTTAAAGAGCGAACAACGGTATCATTCCCATACTTGAAATGTATAAAACCAGTAGACATTGTACCTGCAAAAAAATATAAAGATATATTAGTAGTTAGAAGCACTGTCATGTTGTACCCAAAATAATCCAAATATATATCCTGAGTTTCATCTATGACATACATTCAGGCTGATTTTGGATGAAGATCAGTTTTGTAAACATATCTACATAATTTCTAGTGGTGGAGACTGTAAAAGATGCATTAATAAATCCAAATCTAAACCAAAAAAAGGACTATAAAAAGAACTCGAGCCTGAATATGTCTAGTAGGAGCTAGCTTGTTTCCTATCAGGAGTATAATCTTCGTTTCAAAAGATAACAGCTCCTGCCACACGACTAATGCCGCGATAACAGAATTGTAAGAAAGAGGTAAAATGTAACTTTGGAAACTGAGAATCCGACGAACGGCCAACCGAGACGAAATTAACAACAAGCGATCACGGTCCTCGTTGAAATCGATCGAAAAAATGACCAACAGAGACGGTCACAGTCATCCTTGAAAGCGAGAGAAAAACAGGTTTTGATTTTGAAATCAAAATAAAAGAGGGGTCAACGTTTGACCTAATTTTGAATTTGTTTAGTAAGTCATAAAAGGGTAAAATTGTATTTAGAATTTAAGTTTGGACTAATAAGTAAATAAAGTCTTATTTTGGCTGGTGTAGGTAAAATCTATCTAAGGCCGGTTTTATTGGTAAATTGTGAAAGTTTTATACCCTAATTGGTATAAAACCCTTTAATATTTTGTCCTACTAGAGCGAGACGAGACCAGTCTTATCCTGTAACCGGGAAACATGCTTAGTTACTAAGATATACTAATGTGTGATTCGGGGCTAAAAAGCACCCATGGTCCCCCATGTTTACCACTTGCATCAACTTGGTCTCCTTCCTTCAATCATGCATAGAACGCATCCTCGTCCTTTTTTTAAGTTTCAATTCTAGTCCCCCCGCACATGTGAAGCTTGTGAGCTTGACACGTGGCACCTGTTTTTGTTGCAAGAATAGTCCCCCAATTTTTCTTCCAAAATTACCCCTTCTCGGTCCAACTCAGCTGCCTAGTCAGCTGCCACCTCAGCCTTTCTATTTACCCTAAGTTTTTACTGTTTTACTAAAAAACTTACCATTTACCCTAACTTAACCCAAACCCGAAACCATATAGAACCCAGCCCAACCCGTAATAATAAAACCCAACCCGTTCGTATTAATTACCCCAAACCCCAATTACCCAAACCCTAATACCAGACCCCTTTTTCTGTTTGTAATCGCAGAACCTCTACTGCTAACTCAGACCCATCGTTCTTCATCTTTCCTTCCTTATTCTTTCCTTCACCAAACCCATGGCATACTCCAGTGTTTCAAGAATCTCTGCTAACTCGGGTAGCGATGGTATTTGTGAATGTGGGTTACCCAGTATAACCCGGATTGCATCGACGGATCCAAATCGAGGAAGAAGATTCACAGGATGTAGCAATTTCGGTGTAAGTATTGTGTTCGAGTTACTATATGTTACTTTGTTAGCCCATAATCTTCTTCTAAACTCTGATTTTGTAGAGAGGAGGCCATTGTCGTTATTTTCGTTGGATTGATCCCCCAATTAACAATGGGTCACAATCTGCTATCAATGGATTATTGAAGAGGGTTTCAAGATTAGAAAGAGATTGTGAAAGGATGAAGAAGATTACAATTTTTCTGTTTGTATTGGTAGGGAGTATAATAGCATTTGAATTGCTTTCGTATGGTTAGTCTACTGTAATTGCTTAGTCTACTGTAATTGCTTAGCCACTGTAATCTCGAAGATATTAAGAGTTGTATTTGTTGGGTTGATGTTTATTACTTCAATGATAATTTACGATTTGTAATTCAATGTGTTGTAGTTGTAGATTTCTTTTAAGTCTAAAAACCATTGATTTTAGCCTCTGTTAAGTCTAAAAAACATTGATTTTAGCCTCTGTTAAGTCTAACAACCATTGATAGTCTCTGTTTAGTCTAAAAACCATTGATTTTAGCCCCTACATTTGTGACATGTAAGTGACCCAGAAGTGACCTGTAAAATACTTGGTTCAACAAATGGCTTGAAAGTTAAAAGTTGAACCTGTAATTTAATGTATACAAATCTACAGCATACAAAATGTGAACCTGTAATTTAATGTATACAAAATACTAAAATCGTTGGGAGACAAAAAACATATACAAAACACGTTTCATTAAATTAAACCAGAAACCATCCAGTGTTTACCTAAAATTAAACTAATTTTAGTTACAAAAAACCATCTAGTCGTCTAAACCTTTACAAAAAATCAGTTCCTAAATTGGTCTAAACATTCACATGATCTCAAAAAAGACCCCACATAGCAGCCTAACCATCCATAAGTTTACAAAAAAAAACAGCACCATAGTTACATCAACTAATGAAGACAGAAACACTAGCTAAGGTTGCTTTCTCTTGTTGAGGTTGGAGGAAGCTTGATTCGCATCTTTAAATGTCTTCATTTCTCCTGTTCTCTTCCAAGTAGTATGAGGAGAGGTAATGCTGTTCTGAGAAGGAAATATACCACTTGCTTCCTGTTATATACCGTAGGAATCAATTCAACCATAGTAGCACTCCACTTGCAATACTATATACATAAACTTTAATAAAGTTAAGTTGAGAATCTTACAGGGTGGACAGCTTTTTGTTTCTCCAATTGTCTACCACGTGAGTGGTCTCTTCTATCAACATAGTATACGACAGTATCCTGCAATCAAGAAAACAAACAGCATTATTAATTGGACCACCAACAACCAACAACTAATTGGAACATCTACCAACAAGAAATGGGACCACCAAGCAACAAAAAAATGAGACCATCTACCAACAACAAATTGGACCACCAACTAACAAGTAATGGGACCAATTACCAATAACTTATTGGACCACCAATCGACAACTTATTGGACCACCAACCAACAATAATATACCAAACTCCACTACTTAAGCCCAATTGCATTCTTCAAAACAGTTATATATTCAATTGCAATTACATCACTCACACCAATCGGTTTAAAATGCAATTAAAAGACTTACAGCAAGCCCACAAAGCAACAACAGTTAAGGTTTTATATTACAAGCCCAAACCAACATGTAGTACATTACAAACAAGAACGGTATTAAAGAAGCAGTACTATGCAGCCAGTATCAAACAATACTATTATAATAGAGCGAACCAAACTTACATCAGCCATAACAATTTGGTCCCCAACTCCACCTCTTCTCATCTGTTGTAAAATGGACCCTATGTAAGTTATTTAAGGCAATGGTATAATAAAAAACTAATAAAATCTAGAATTACGAAGTAGTTACCGTTACGACATTGTAGTTTGACCCTCCTGTCGATTGAATGTTCGATGTAGTTGCTGCTGGAGGCAGTGGAGTACTTCTTTGAGGTGGTGGAGTACTTCTTTGAGGCAGTGGACCTTCTGGAAAGTTTGTTGGGTCTGTTGGGGTGGAGGTAGCACCTTCTGGAACGTTTGTTGGTGCTGTTGTTGTGGCGGTAGAACGTTCTTCAACGTTAGGTTGTGCTGATGGGGTTACCGTTGGACATTTACGTCGATTGTATCCATTACGCCTACAAAGACCACATCGGCTAGTGTTATGTCTCTTAGACAGCCTTGTTGTGCTAGGTTCAATAGCTGATGGTGGTTGGAGTCTTTCGGAAGGATCTTTCCTTCTGGCTGTTTGTCGTCTGCCGCGAACAACTTTTGCTGGAGGAGCTGTTATCGGTTTGCAGGTGGTTGAAGGCCAGAGCATAGACCCGTTGATAGGGTTAATAGGGTTAATATTGCCGCAACAGCATAACAACATGGAATTCCCGACAACTGCCACTTTCTACACGCACACTCCCGTACTTCTAAATCCACCACAAACTGGTTACTTCCTTCCCTCACTTGGAACTTCGGTCCACCTGTTTCTCCTACATAAAAACTACCAGCCACGTTGATAATCTTACTCAGCTTCTTTTGGATTGCCGGACAGAGTTTGTGATTCCACTTCGCCATCTGCTTACACTTCTTTACAATGCGAGCAATTGTTTGTTCTCTGATCCCCTCCAGCAATGTGATAACCCCTTTACCTCTGTAATCTAAGATGACAGAGTTGAAGGTTTCAGCCAGATTGCTGGTTTGCATGTAACATTTGTTCTCTGCGTCATAATGTGATCTTGTCCACTGCGATGGAGGCTTCTCAAGCAGCCACTCATATGCTGCTTGGTTGCATCTCTTCATTTCCTCCATGTGGTAGAGGAACTCTTCCACAAACGTCGACCTAGCACATGCCCAAAAGAGGTTGTGTTCTTGTTTACCGGGGAATGTCTTTTTCAGGTTGGCGTATAAGTGTCTGGCGCAAAACCTATGCTCGGAGTTAGGGAACAGTGCTACCAATGCAAGAACCAGACCCTTCTGTTTGTCAGATATCCAGGTGAAACCACCACCATTTTGGATATTCAAATCCTCTCCAATGAGTTGGAGGAACCATTCCCAACTCGACCTGTTTTCTGATTCAACGATAGCCCAAGCCATTGGGTACATTTGGTCGTTAGCATCCACCGCCACCGTAACCAGTAACTGTCCTCCAAAAGGGCCTTTCAAAAAACAGCCATCCAAGACGAGAACAGGCCTGCATCCCGAACTGAAGCCCTTCTTACACGCATCTAAACAAACATATACCCGTTCAAATACCCCCTGCTGACATTTGATCACAACGGTTGACCCTGGATTGCTCCTAAGTATCTCAAGGCTGTATTGGCGTAATTTTTGGTACTGCATCACGTCATCCCCCATAATAACACTAAGTGCCCTGTTTCTTGCCCTATACGCCTTGCATCTACCAATCTTCACCAAGAATTCTTGGTTTACATCAGCGATCAAACTCTTGATCGACCAATCTGGGTCTGCCTGCCACCTATTCTGGTAATGTTTGGCCAGCCACTGAGTTGTAACATTCCGATTTTTGTTAGTTGGGCCACACTGATGTTCATCAAAGAAGGTCTTGATCCTCCAAACTGGTTCGCACCCTCTATTACTTGCGTAGATGTACCACTTGCGGTTGGCTTGGGTACACTTGAATGAACACCGCTGTTTGTCATTCTTGAATATCTTGATATTTCTTCTCTGTTTGATTCTGTACTGCCTAACGCTGTCTTTGAACTCTTTCGACGTGGAAAACTCAACTCCCACCTCCAACTCAAGGAACTGTAACTCTGTCGGCATCCTGAAACCTCTAAGCCTTTGCTTCCTTTTCCTTGGTCTCCTAGAATCGTTGGGAGAGTCTTCTTCAGGACCAGTCAGATTGTCGCTGCTGACATACTCTTCTTCTGAGCTAATGTCGTTATTCATCTCCCCGCTTGCGTTGGAGACACTGGAATCTGTTTCACTTTCGCAGTCTGATTCTGGTTCGTAATCTGTGTCCTCACTCATGTTGTCTTCACCGTGAGCTTCAGTCTGTTTCGATGTAGCTGGTGGAGACTGCTCGCTGAAATCAATTTGTGATAGGTCGATTCCAGCGAAGAACTCGTCGTCGATGTCATCGACCTGTTCACCACCAGCTTGTTCACCACCACCCTCTTCATTTCCCACAGCCTCTTCACCAACCGGTTCATCATCTGCCTCCATAGCCTCTTCTTCACCAACTTGTTCACCACCAGCAGCCTCTTCCCCTATAGCCTCTTCACCCACAACTGCTTCACCACCATCAGTCTCTACCTCCATAGCCTCTTCATCCACAACTACTTCACCACCAGCAGTCTCTGCCTCCATAGCCTCTTCACCCACAACTGCTTCACCACCAGCAGTCTCTGCCTCCATAGCCTCTTCATCACCAGCCGGTTCACCACCAGTCTCTGCCTCTATACCCTCTTCTGCCACAACTTGTTCACCACCACCAGCCTCTGCCCTTATATCCTCTTCACTACTAGCCCCACCAGCATCATCACCAGCATCATCTTCACCATCTACATCACTAGCCCCACTAGCCCCATCAACATCTACACCAGCATCAGTAAAACTATAGTTTACCCCCAAAGTATCAGCCACAATTAGACTGCTGTCACCCTCTACATCGACAGTTGGAATAGCCGTTTTATTTCTTACTTTCGTTGGAGAAACTACTTCTAGAGGGGGTGTCCTATCACAGAAAATGTTAAGTACCCTATCATGGCCAATCTTGTTACCTCGTAGCAGTCTGCATCTGTCTTTAATATGCTGAGAGACGTGCTTGAACTCGGCAGCGAGTACGCGAACACAAAATGTCCCCCTCTTCCTGAAGCTTCTGTTAAGTCATGTATCGAATGCAGCTCCAATATTGAGAATTTATCGGCACTGATGAAGTCTACGACCTCTGACCTGCCCCCTACGTACTTGAGCTTCTTTTGGCCAGTTAGTTTACCATCGAAATGGTAATTGACAGCAAACAAGTCGTCTTTTGCACCTGCGAAATAAATAAAATAACGATAACACCAACATTACACAGCCACACTACAATTTACACACCAATTTCAGTAGCACATTACAGTCTACCAACAACATACACAGCCACAATTTACACACTAACATCACACTTTAGCAACATTACAATCTACCAACAATATACACAGCCACAATTTACACACCACATTACACTTTACCAACATTACAATGTACCAACAATACACACAGCCACAATTTACACACGCACATTACACTCTACCAACAACATACACAGCCACAATTTACACACCAACATTACAATGTACCAACAATATACACAGCCACAATTTACACACGCACATTACAATCTGCCAACAATATACACAGCCACAATTTACACACCAACGTTACACTTTACCAACGTTACACTTTACCAACATTACAATCTGCCAACAATATACACAACCACAACTTACACACCACCATTACACTCTACCAACATTACACACAACAACACCAGCAGCATGCACAGCCACATTATAACACCAATTTCATTCAAATTTCAATAGCATATCACCAACAACCCACACTGTAACAGCAACAACACACACTTATCACCAACAACCCACACTGTAACAACAAGAACACACACTTATCACCAACAACACACACTGTAACAGCAAGAACACACACTTATCACCAACAACACACACTAACAACTCTAACAACAGCATGCAATTAACTCGATTTTATTTCAATTTAACAAAATTAACTGCAAAACATTAACACCAATATGGAAAGCTAACCTCTGTACAAAATCTTTTCCATGGTGAAAATGCTGGTTCGACTTGTCACAGCTTTCTGGGTTTGGGGAACCTGGGTTTGGGGAAACTGGTTCCTCGATGATGGAATAGATGAAAGCTTCTGAAGTCGTAATAGGGTTTACTGGTGGATGTGTTACTCCGAATGGATTTAGGGTTTACTGATGAAATTTTCTGAAGTCGCTTTAGGGTTTAAACTGGTTCCAATCGATTTAGGGTTTACAGAGAGGACCTTAAACTGGTTCCAATCTTGATGGAGTCGATGATGGCTTCAGTAGAGCAGAGAGGAAGAGAAAGTCGTAGGGTAGGGAGAAAGTCGTAGGGTAAGGAGAAAGTCGTAGGGTCTCTCTAGTTAGGGATTGCTTTGAGACACTCTGAGTTTCTAATTTTGGAGGGAGAAATTAGGGTTAGTGAAAATTGGGGAAATTAGGGTATGATTTGGTTGGGTAATTGGGGTAAACGGGTCGGATTTGGTTATATTATACTGGGCTGGGCTAGGTTTTATTATTAAGGGCTGGGCTGAATTCGATATGGTTTCGGGTTTGGTAAAAACTTAGGGTAAATAGAAAGGCTGAGGTGGCAGCTGACTAGGCAGCTGAGTTGGACCGAGAAGGGGTAATTTTGGAAGAAAAATTGGGGGACCATTCTTGCAACAAAAATAGGTGCCATGTGTCAAGCTCACAAGCTTCACATGTGCGGGGGACTAGAATTGCAACTTAAAAAAAGAACGAAGATGTGTTCTATGCATGATTGAAAGAAGGGGACTAAATTGATGCAAGTGGTAAACATGGGGGACCATGGGTGCTTTTTAGCCGTGATTCGGACTTTATAAAAGTGGAAATAAACTGACAAAGCAACGAAGACTATACAAAAAATTAATATCTATCGTATTGTGTATAGCTATAAGGAAACATAACCATGCTCATTTTGCATATGCTAATAAAAATATGTGATGAACATCAATTATTTGTCCATTGAACCGCACAAAATAAAATATAGGATGGGCTTTGGCCCGAGACTTTAAGGCCCAACAGTCATGGTTAATTAGTTTTTCACCGATTTTGGATCTTCTTACCTATGTCCATTGTAGTAATGGATCTTTTAGCAAGATGGACAATTATTTCACAAATAGAATTTATTGTTATTTTATGTTTTTTTTATGACTACCGAGTATGATGTTTTAAAATCTAATATTAGATTATTTCAAAAATAAAATTATTTGTTTTTTAGAAAATGATAGTTGAAATATTATTTCGTTTCAGTTTTAGAGTAAATAGTATTATATATTGATTTGTTAGTAATAATCCCAAAGTTATATTATCTAGAGATCGGAAGAGGTGATTCCATCGAAAAATGACTAAAATGATGTTAGAATGTTTAAAAAGTGTGATGAAATATAGGTGTCTAGGATTTATGGTAGATATTCACATACTAAAATATTATCACGTATATTAACATAATTTTGAATGATTAAATACTAATACAATTGTTGATGAGTTCATGTATAATTCGCCAAAATATTGGATGAGAAAATATAAAAGAAAAAGTTGTGAGCCGGAGAATATTAAATGCATAAAAATAAAATAATGATAATTCACCCACTTCAAAGGATGTGACAATGTATACCTATAGTGACCTATGGTGGTATTAGATCTCTAGTGTTCCAACCATACGTAAAATATATATTGACTTGTTTTTTAATGACTATTAACTATAAATGTGCTCGAACTCTTGGATCATGTCTTTTTAGATGGAGGATATCGGGGCGAACCATATTGGAGCAACCAATAATAGCTAGAAACATACGGATACAAACACATTATGTCTTGGAAATAGTAAAAAATATATTATTACAATCAATGTCTCCAGGCTAAGAGAACCATTTTGCAACTAATGAAACTTTGATTCGGTGTAGTTATTCATAAAAGTAAACTTTGGTTATGAAGACCTACTTGAAACCAATTTAATTTTTGTCAAAGGTACATGATAAATATTTAAAGTTTTAATGCATAGAGCTCAAAAATTAAAAGTATGAGGATCCAAAGATAGAACTGCATTAAAACATAAGTTATCAACGAGATATATAGTGAATTAAAGATTAAAGTGGTTATAAACTCGAGTATGAATTGTTGCACTAGGTGTGGTAAGATCAGGTGATTGTATAAGGTATGGTGAAGATTTAGTTTTAAGGTCAAGTGTAACATAAGATGCACAAGTCTTATAGTCATACATATGCATAGGTTAGAAAAAGTTAATATTAATAATTAAATACTTACCTTTTCAAGTATATACCCGAGTAATATTAAACAAATAAATTTTGGTAGCATTTGATTCTTTATAGTTAGGAAAGGTCGTAGTCTAAAGTTATAAACTCTATTGGCCATATTCAAAAAATATGTCTCCAAAATGCTTATTAAGACTAATTAGATCGAATAAATGAATAATGATATTAGGGTAAACGATGTCCGTGTATGTTCGAGGAATGAGTCATCTCTTTAACAATTCGTTTTAATATTATAACTTATTTTTTGTTTTTATGTTTTTCCACCTCTTTTGTTGTACCGTTTCCTACTTATCCAATCGACCATATTTGGATTTGCATAGAGTGTTTATTATTATAACGAATATTTGGTTTTTTATGCATTAGTTAATTTATCAAATATACATTTGATATTGTTTATACGTCAAAAACTAAATCTTCACCGTATACATTTGATATTTGGTTTTCTTACTATCAACTTCTGAATTTGGGATGATTAAACTAGCCTTCAAAAAATTTGTTTTGTGGTCGTTCCGTTAAATAATGATTTGAAGAAAATATACATCACAGATATTAGGTTGAGGTATTTTAGTTTAAATAAACATTTAGTATTTTTTAGCCTTGGTTGCCGCATTTAGGCTTCGTTTGGACATATGAAATGTAAGATTTCTTTTTATCTTACCATGTAAACCTCACTGTCGTGGTCGAAAGTCTATGCGGTTAAGGTAGTACTTCCTCGTACATAGGTCGCCCCGGCTATCAAATGAAGGTATGAATTTTTTTTCATGTCTTCCAATGGATTTTTTTGGTGACTATGCCTCAGGAAGGTTTTGGGTAATTTTACCTTGCATGAGATGGACAAAGCATATCTGAAATGTTGATGGGGCAATCAATAATTTGAGCAAGTGCATATTAGTGGGGTTTTTTGGATCAACTGAAGAGACCGACTCCCATGGTGTGGTTATAAAATATGTTATTAAATCATGATATCTAAAAAAATAAAGTTACTTCGGTAATGCCACTTTGGTAGCTAAGGAAATAGAGTTGTTAAGATTTTTTAAATATTTGTTTTTATTTTCTATTGCCTTAGCTTTTTAATTTTCTATTAGTTTTTAGATAACTTGTTAGTTTTGTATTTAAATCATCTGTTATTAAATGAATTGTATGAGTCTTTTGATTTTCCAGTGTAAAGGCTTTGCTCTATTTTCTCTCTTGCATTTATTACTTTGGCCATTACACTTTCTTTATCGAATGTTTTTGTATCACAACTCTGTTCTTGAGGAATTAAAATGGAAAAAGAACTTCACATGAATAATGTACCTCAAAACACCAAAGAAATATTAAATTACCTCAATGTTGAATACAAAGGAGATTAGAGGATTCGTGGAATGAAAGTCCTCAATTTGATTAGGAATTTTGAGTTTCGGGAAATGAAGGACTCTATGTGCGTGAAAAATTACTCGCACATACTTCCTAGCATTGCTAACAAGGTCAAACTGAAATTTCTTGGTTACGAGTTAAAAGACTTTACGATTGTTGAAAAACTACTGGTCGCTATTTCAGAGAAGTTTGAAGCCACATGGATAACACCAAAGACCTGCCAAATATCTCTCTTACAGAGCTCTTAAATGCTTTACAAGCATAAGAGAAAAGAATATCTATGAGGCAAGAATGGGTGATTAAATGTGATTTACCTATAAAGAATCACGACAATAACATATATAAAGAAAACTTCAAAAATCAATCGACGAATGGAGATTCATATGGAAATTATCAAAAGAGAAAAAAAGAGGTGCCAAGAAATCCTAACAACCTTACTGTCATTGTGAGAGGAAATGTCATCTACCATACAAGTTTTGGAGGATACCTAATGCTAAATGCTCTAAATGTAATCAACTCGGACATGAAGTTGTGATATGCAAAGTCAAAGGTCATATTGAAGAAGTAGATGCACGGTTAGCTAATCAAGAAGAAGAAGATAATTTATTTGTGGTCCACTGATTCTAAGGTAGATAATCAAGTGAAATCTGGTTGATTGATAGTGGGTGCACAAATCACATGACATATGAGAAAGAGGTCTTTGAGGAATTGAGAAACACTAAAGTCATAAGAGTGAAGATTGGAAACGGTGAACATTTGAAAGTCAAAGAAAAATGTGTATTGGCTATAACAAGTTATGAAGGTATAAAGTTTATTTCAAATGTTTCATATATACTTAAAACTGATTAAAATCTCTTAGATGTTGGTCAGTTACTCGATAAAGGCTATAAAGTGTTGTTTGAGAATAAGTGGTGCTTGATCTAAGATGTTAGTGGTAAAGACTTTTTCAATGTCAAAATGAAAGGAAAAACAGATTTCTTCTAAATATAATGGAGAACGAGAAAATGTCCTTTGAATCCATAGCTAGTACCACTAAGATTTGGCACAAAAAAATTTGGTTGCACGACATTGATGATGACATGCCTTCTTGTCATGCTTACAGAATTGGATTTCAATTGGTTGTTCTTATTTTTTATTGGCCTAACTATTTTATTATTCTATTGGTTGTTATATAACTTGATAACTCTGTTTAGTGTCTGTGATTCTTCTTTTATATTTAAACCATCGGTTACTAATAAATTGTATCAGCTTTTTGATTTTTCAATGGAAAGGTTTTGCTTTATTTTCTTTTTTTTATTTATAACTTTGATCATTAAATTTTCTTTATTAATTTTTTTAATTCTTTTACACTAATAAAAGTTAGCCTCAGTCGCCCTACTATATAGTCGATGCTAATAACTTTCTAACTTATCTAAATATTTCTCCCAATATAGTACACTCGTATTTTTTTTATTTGTTAGTTTGGAAATAAGAAATTTTTCCTACAATTGGCTAGTTGTAGATCATAACGTGAGGTGTGCTTAAAAAAATTAGAATTTTTTCGAGATCATGTCTAAATGGAAACAAAGAAATCACATTAATAAACATAAATGAAAATACAAAGAGATATTATTAAATAAAATACAAATATAAATGTTCAATGTTCAAGGTATATAAGTTGCTATGCCTTTTAGGTCTTCTAAATTGCAATTTTAGACCATAAAATCTAACTTTTAGGGATTTCAAACTTTATTTTAGTGTTTTGCAGTTTTATAAAATGGTTACTTTATCGAATCTGGTTATATTATTTTTTATATGATTTGATTTTATTACTGATATGGAAGCATGATTTTAAGGACCAAATTGTAAATAATGTAAATATACGGACCAAACTGTAAATAACATAAGTTTAGTCATCAAACTGTAAATATTGTAAGTTTTATAGAACATTTGCGACTATGTATTATTCTTAAGGACTAAAGAGCAATTTGTCTTTTTTTGTAACCGATTTAACTTTAACACTAATTCTTGGCTCTTCTATATATAGGGAAATTTAATGCTAAGTCTTGGCTCTTCTATATATAGGGAAAGGCTTACCTAATAAAGAGGTTGAACACTTTTTCTACTAAACTCGTTTGTCTTAGACTTTCTCTCTCTAAAAAAATCTCTAAATCTTGCTCTCTTTAGAATTCTCTTATAACAATTTCCTAAGCAAAATCTATACTCACCAAATTGGCAACTTCATTGGGGACATAATTAAGAATCAGTGACTATATATGTTCGAATTTAATACGATCTTGCTATTTTTTCATTCAAATCTTGAAGAATGAACCCTGAGAACAATCCATCACTTATATTGGCAATGGAAACTTTAAAAAATAACTTGCAAAGAAACAAAAATAGGCTTGATGGATCACCTCTCATCCAAACTCGATCAAATATTGAGGTGCGAATGAACCACCTTTTAGACAAGATAAAGGCGCTAAATAAAAAATATGAACAACGAGAACAAGAATTACACTCGGCGAAGCTCAAATCCGAGGTGAGACAATAGAATGAAAAGACTATTTGGGCGATCAATCTTATCTGTCCTTTGCCGATCGGCGAGCTAAACTGAACATAAAAAAGCGCGCTTCGTATCTCCTAAAGATCGCTACTCCTCTTGCAAGGTGAAAAAAGACAAGAAAAAGTATATAACGTCTAGTGATTAAGAAGTTGAAAGCTCTGCTTCGGGTTTTAAAAGATACAAGGGTTCTTCGAAAGAGGAATCAGAAATAGAACAGTCGAGGAGGCATAAAAATGAAAGAAAATCTAAAAGAGATAATGTTCCTCGCTCTACGTGGTCTTGGATCTTCTATATAAAGGGCAAGGCTTACCTAATAAAGGGGTTGAACACGCTTTCTACTGAACTCGTTTGTACTTAGACTTTTTTCTCTAAAAACTCTCTAAATCTTGCTCTCCTTAGAATTCTCTTATAACAATTTCCTAAGGCAAAATCTATACTCACCAAATTGGCGACTTCATTGGGGACAAAATTAAGAATCAGTGACTTTATTTGTTCGAATTTAATACGATCTTGCTATTTTTTCATTCAAATCTTGAAGAATGAACCCTGAGAACAATTCGTCACATATATCGGCGATGGAAACTTTAAAAGATGACTTGCAGAGAAATGAAAATAGGCTGAATGGATCACCTCTGATCCAAACTCGATCAGATATTGAGGTGCGAATGAACCAGCTTTTAGACAAGATAAATGCGCTAAATGAAAAATATGAACAACGAGAACAAGAATTACACTCGGCGAAGCTCAAATCAGAGGTGAGACAATAGAATGAAAAGACTATATGGAAGATCAATCTGATCTGTCCTTTGCCGATCGGCGAGCTAAATTGAACATAAAAAACGCACTTCGTATCTCCTAAAGAGCGCTACTTCTCTTGCACGGGGAAAAAAGACAAGCAAAAGTATATAACTTCTAGTGATGAAGAAGTTGAAATCTCTACTTCGGGTTTTAAAAGATACAAGGGTTCTTCGAAAATGAATTGGACTTAGAACACTCGAGGAGGCACAAAAATGAAAGAAAATATAAAAGAGATAATGTTTCTTGCTCTGCGTGGTCTTGGCTCCTCTATATAAAGGGCAAGGCTTACCTAATAAAAGGGTTGAATACTTTTTTACTGAACTCATTTGTACTTAGAATTTCTCTCTCTAAAAACTCTCTAAATCTTGCTCTCTTTAGAATTCTCTTATAACAATTTCCTAAGGCAAAATCTATACTCACCATATTGGTGACTTCACTGGGGAAAGAATTAAGAATCAATGACTTTATATGTTCGAATTTAATACGATCTTGCTATTTTTTCATTCAAATCTTGAAGAATGAACCCTGAGAACAATCCATCACTTATATCGACGATGAAAACTTTAAAAGATGACTTATAGAGAAACAAAAATAGGTTGGATGAATCACCTCCGATCCAAACAATGAGAACAAGAATTACACTCGGCGAAGCTCAAATCCGAGGTGAGATAATAGAATGAAAAGACTATATGGAAGATCAATCCGATCGGTCCTTTGCCGATCGGCGAGCTAAATGAACATAAAAATTGCGCTTCGTATCTCCTAAAGAGCGTTACTCCTCTTGCAAGGGAAAAAAACAAGAAAAAGTATATAACTTGTAGTGATGAAAGAAGTTGAAAGCTCTGCTTTGGGTTTTAAAAGATACAGGGGTTCTTCGAAAGAGGAATCAGACAGAGAACAGTCGAGGAGGCACAAAAATGAAAGTAAATCTAAAAGAGGTAATGTTCCTCTCTCTATGTGGTGTGAAGGAAACACTTCGAATCATTATGCTGAGGCTGATCAAAATCTATATGTTGTGATGGGAACAGAAGATCAATTCGTACAAAGTGTCGACTGGAGAAACTCTTCATTGACAAGTGAAATTCGTTCTATAGCGTTTCCGAAGCGTTTTGATATTACTAAAGTGGAAAAGTTCAATGGGATGCAAAATCCCGATGATCACATCGAACAATTTAAAAATTATATGATGAACTTCGAAGATGACGACCGGCTAGGGTGTCGTGCATTTTCATAGACTTTTTAGGGAACAACTCTAAAGTGGTATAATCGGATTTCAAGGGGGTCCATTTAAATTTTAGGATTGTTTATACTTCTTTTTGAAGGCAGTTTGTGGGAAGTAAAAAAATCAGGGCGAATGGAGATACCATTATCCAGTGCAAGCAGGCACCTAGAGAGAAGTTAATGGATTATATGAAGAGATTTGTTTTGACTAAAGCTAGTTTGGACAACTATGAAGAGAATGTGGCGATGGCGGCTTCTCGACAGGGATTATTGCCAGGGGATCTAGCTAATGAGACTACGAAGAGAATAGCCTTAACTTTTGGAGCGTTGATGGCTCAAGTTGAGGATCAGATCAAAGTCGAGGAGTCAACTAGATTCCGAGGAGGCTGGTTAGCACTCCAAAGAATTTGATTCAGGCAGCCAATAGCCAAGGGCAGCCCTCGGATGGAAATGGTAATCAGCAGACAAGACAAAAGAATAACAACTTGCCTCCTCGTAGTGGTGGATATTCTAATTACGCTACATCTTACAACTATAACAGACCAAGGCCCAATCAATTGGTTAAACCAGAGTATTATGTTGATCTGACAGAGAATGTAGTTGTGATACCAACAAGTATTATGGTGGAACAACAAGTATTGCAGATGTCATGAGGATATTGGCATGATACCAACAACTGCATTGCTCTGAAAAAATAATTTAGACTTTGATTGAAAATGGGAAGCGCATGACTTATGTGAAGTCACAGGGAGCGGTTTGAAGAATAACATAGTGTCAACTTCAAAGGCTGCACCAGCTGAGAATTTGATGATTTTAGATTCAAGTTGAAGTGTTTGATGCTTCTTCGGAATATGTTGAAAAATATCTGAACACGTTGCTATTGATGGCAGTTGAAGAGCCGATCGAAAAGGTGCATGTACGAGAGTTATGTAAATTATTTGAGTTATTAGCATTTTCGGAGGCGATTCGATGATTGGAAATTCGGATAGTTCAATGAAGAGGAATGTTGTCAACCTGACAACTGAAATTGAAAGGAAGATTTCTACACATTTGTATGAAAAAGGCAATTCCTTTCATTTTGTTTTATGAAGATGATCTACGAGGTACAACAGGACCACATGAAGACGATGTGGTTATTGGAGCAGAGGTGGCTGGCGTCGAAATTTGACGTGTGCTTATTGACACTAACAGTTCTGCTAATGTCCTTTTTAATTCAACCTATGATGGAATCACAAATCCACCTTGGATTTCTCAATCAGATCGGACAATTATATGATTTACGGGTGTAACATCTCGTGTTGTTGTAGAATTCAAGGGTGATTGGGAAAAGAACCATTTAAGAAGAAGGTCCAGGTCCTTTTTGTGGTGGTGGACTGTCCCACAAGTTACAATGCTATATTTGGAAGATCATGGATATCAAGAATCTATGAGCTTCTATCAATAATTCATTAGTATTTCAAGTATGTGGTTGGAGATCGGGTTGGGGTCGTTCGAGGTGACCAAAAGGTAGCTAGGGAATGCTATACCACCACACTTCGGATTTGAGGATCCAACAGTGGGGATTTAATGCATGAATATCAGTTAGAAGGGGCGCCCTCGGATTTGGAAGAAAGGATTGACGATCTGAGGGAAACCTTAGGGTCTTTAATGGTAAGTGAAGAAATTGAGGAGTTTAATTTTTCGGAAGGAATGGTGCTTCGAATTGGAACCTTATTGACCCTGCTTTTACGTAAACAACTGTTAGATTTTATATCTCATAATTTGGATGTTTTCGCTTGGAAGACATAGGATGTAACAGGAGTTCCAATTGAGGTAATTCGACACAGCTTGGCTATTGATCTGAATGTGAAGCAATTTTTGCTAAAGTGGATTGATTATCTAAGGTCCGACACATAAGGGAGTCGCAGTTTCCTTTGTGGACGGAAAATCTGGTAGTGGTAAAAAAGAAGAATGGGAAATGGAGAATGTGTGTGGATTTTAAAATTTTGAATCAAGCTTGTCCCAGAGATCCATTTCATGTTCCTCGAATAGATCAGCTGATTGATTCTACTTCATGAAATAAAATTTTAACTTTCATGGACGCTTTTGCAGGATATAATCAAATTCACATGGATCCAAAAAATCAAGAATGCACAACTTTCATAACTGATAGGGGTTTGTATTGTTATAGTGTTATGCCATTTGGTTTGAAGAATGTTGGAGCCACTTATCAAAGGTTGATGAATAAATCTTTTGCTACTCAGATCGGAAGGAATATGGAGGTATATATAGACGATATGGTGGTAAAAAGTTCAAAGTATGAAGTGCATCTTGAGAGGAAGCTTTTTTTGAATTTAAGGAGAATCAGGTTAAAGTAAAATCCTGAAAAATCTACTTTCAGAGTTCGATAAGGGAAGTTCTTGGGTTTTGTCATCAGTGAAAAAGGAATATAAACTGACCTAAAATAATTAAAATCATTTATAACAATGAATGCACCTCAGTCTATCAAAGAAGGGCAAATTTTGACATGAAGGTTAACAACACTTAATCGATTTATTTCTAGATTTTCTGAAAAATACTTTCCTTTCTTCAAGTTTAATGAGGACCATGCAGGTTTGAATAGACATCAGAATGTGGGACAGCGTTTACAAACATTAAAAATTTGTTATCATTAACAAAAATTTTGTCAAATCCTCGAAATGGGGAGAAACTCTTTTTGTATATTGCGGTATCAGATTTAGTGTTAATCAGTGAAGATTCAGGAGTTCCGAAACCGATATACTACATCAGTAAAAGTTTAGTGGCAGCAAAGAAAAGATATTTGAAATGGGAAAAATTGGCATTAGCACTGGTGATTGCTGCTTGGAAGATGCGTCCATATTTTGAAGCTCATACTATTGAAGTCCGAACTTCATTCCGTTTGAAAAATGTTTTACAACGACCTGGCATTTTGGGAAGAATGACCAAGTGGTTAATGGAGTTGGGGGACTATGATATTCTGTTTACACCTCGAATAGCAATAAAGGCGCAAGCATTGGCAGATTTTTTTTGTTGAATTCCATTCGAGCAGATCAGATGTAGAAGAAAGTAAAGAAGTCGTACCAGTGAATTTGAGGTGGGTTGTTCGAACAGATAGAGGATCTAGTATTTCATGGTGCAGTGTTGGGGTTCAGTTAATATCTCCAATTGGAGAGACAATGATTCAATCTATTAAATTTGATTTTCATGCTTCAAACAATGAAGCTGAATATGAAGCTACTTTGGAAGGTTTAAGATTGGCCAACATTTGTTGATCAACTTCAGTACGCTTGGAAATAGATTCTCAGTTGTTAGCAAATCAGGTGTCTGGATTTTTTGAAGCAATAAAGGATCGTTTGATTTTATTTCTTCGGGAACTTCGGAATTTAATACTTCTGTTTGACAATGTTGTTGTGGAATATATTGGTCGAGGGACTAACATGGTGGCTGATTCTTTAGCAAATATCGCTTACAATGAAGAATATCCTTGGATTTTGTTACAAGAAAATCCTTCAATTGTTACTCAATCTAGTCAGTATGAATGCATATAGGAATCCTTGGTTACAGATGAAATTATCTGAGGCAATTGGTGAGCACATATTCTCAATTTCTTTACTCAAGGAACATTACCAGATGAAAAAATTGAGAGGTAAAGCCTTCGGATATGTAGTATTAGATGGAATATTGTATAAGAAGGCATTAAGCAGACCATTATCAAGATATTTGGGCAAGCAAAAATCACAAGAGGTGTTATAAGAATTGCATGATGGTGAATGGTCAGCCCATTGCGGGTTTAAAGCTCTATCACGATGAGTTTTACTTGCAGGGTTCTATTGGCCTACAATCATGAATGATGCTAAGAATTTACTTCGAAGTTGTGATAGTTGTCAGCGATTTGCCAATGCTATTCACAGACAAGCGGTGTCGCTTATGTCTATTACCGAGGCGGTACCATTTAATAAATGGGGGATTGATCTAGTGGGTCCTTTGCCGATGGATTCTAGAGGAAGACAAATGATAATTGTAGCGGTGGATTATTTTACAAAGTGGGTCGTGGCAGAACCGTTATCAAGTTTATTGTGAACAGCATTTGTTGTCGTTTTGGAGTTCCTTGAAGGATTAAAATAGATAATCACCCTCGGTTTAATAACAAAAAGATGACTTCATTTTGCACATGGAAAGAAATTCAGCAATGTTTTTCGACGCATTTTCATCCTCAAGCTAATGGACAAGTGGAGGTAGCAAACAGATGGCTTGAAGAATAATTTGACGGGGGCAGCAGGAAAATGGCAAAACTATTTGCAAGAGGTGTTTTAGGCTTATCGAACAACTCCTAGAGAGGCTACAAAAGAGACTCCTTTTGTTTTAGCATATGGAATGGATACAGGCAGCCCCATAGAATCTATGATGTCATCTTTTAGGATAAGCCAATATCCTGAAAGATCCAGTGATGAATTCAGAAGGGAAAATTTAGATTTGATTGAGGAGAAAACAGTTCGAGCTCATTTGAATGTAATCCATTATCAAACTCTTATGAGGAATAGATATGATTCGAAGGTGAAGAGAAACGAATTCAAATAAGATGATAAGGTGTTGAGAAAATTATTCCTACACACAAAGGAGAAAAGTCAGGGTCTTATCGTCTTTGTGATTTTGAAGGTAGGATGCTTCAATATACATGGAATATACAACACTTAAAGCTTTATTCTGAATAGATTTTTTTTTGTATTTTGGAATTTTCAGTTTCGAACGACGCACTCTTTCCTATCCTGTTCGTCCAGGAAGGTTTTAACGAGGTGTTGTGTACATATTCAATATTATCAATAAAATTCATTTTTGGTCAATGGTTATGTATACACGTTTGAATAAAACTATCTTAACAACTTATCAAAAACTGATCATCTTTGAGGTTGGTTAAGAGTAAAATGTTCCGAAGTGTTTATAACCCTTTTCGAAGAAACAACCATGTTTGATAAACACATTGACATTTTTACGAAGTGCAACGCTGAATAATGCATTGAATTTTTTGCGAATTGCAACGCTTAATAATGCACTGATATTTTTACGAAGTGCAACGCTTAATAATGCACTGAATATTTTTGAAGTGAAACTATGTTCAACAACTTCACTAAGGTATTTGTAGTGGTAAGTTTACAATTTATAATTATATGTTGAAAGTTCAAAGTACTAATCATATTTATAACTAGCATTGGATAATATACGAAGAGAATAAAATAACAAGTAAAGATACCGTTTGTCAATTTGATTAATTCTTTGAAGTACAAAAAGTAAATTTCTAATCTGACAGATAGAAAAAAGGTAATAAAGTTATTCAGATGATTCATCCTCCTTGAATGATTCTTCGTCTGAAGATAATGAGTCAGGGATAGGATCGAAAGCTTCACTTGGACGCTTTTCGATGGGAATGTCGTTCCAAAAATTTGTGAGGTTAACCGTTGGATAAGTAACATGAAGTTCTCAGAGAAGTTTGATGGCTGTTTTTTCTTTCCCATTGTTAATAGCAGCCAACATGTCTTTTGAAAACTCAGCCTCGGCAGCAGCAACAGCAGCAGTTTTTTCCTCCTAGAAATCTTTTTTCAGTTTAGTTATCTCATCGGTTAACTCTTTGTCTTTTTCCTCGCAAAGGGTAAGAGAATTTTGGAGGCTTTTAGGTTTGGATATTTCAGCAGTCAATTCATTAGTATAATTAGTTTTGAGCTTATTCGTATCTTTTTCATGAGAAGCCTTCAGCGTTTATTTGTCAGCAATATGTGTTATTCACAGATTATATTTCATGAAGAGAGCGCCTCAAATAAGTTCAGACCTTGCTAATTTATATATATGAAATTTCTCGACCACTTTGCGTTGAAAATCTTTCCTTAGTTTCTTCTCATCTTCAGCAAGACCTTTGTAGTGGACCATGTCTTTGGCCAATTTTTTCAGGTGGTTTTGAGAAGCTTCGACTTGGGAAGTAATTTCTTTTGCTGCAGCATCGAGATTGGTAAATGGTTGAAGTGCAGCTGAGTTTGCAGGATTAGTGGAGGAGGAGGAAATTATGAGGTACTTGGACGAGTAATCATATCTAAAGTTGTGGTTGGTACAGAGGGATATATAATTTCTGGAGACACTTCGACAGTTGTTGGTCTCCCAAAATTGAGCATATGATCTTGAATGTCTTGAAGAACAGGATCATCTTCTCCAATAAACACTTGTGTATTGTTAATATTGATGAAATTTTCAGGATCAAAGTTTTCAGCATTTTGATTTTCATCATTACCATTGTCTTCGAGATTATCAAGGTGTTGGCTGTTTGCTCATTGACCGAAGGGTTTTGTTGATTTTCAACAGTAGTGATCTCTTCTTCATCGACCACCGTATACACAGTGATTTTTTCTTGTTTCTTTTTCTTTTCATGGGAACTGGAAGAAGCTTTATTTTTTTTCGAAAATGATTTTTGATCTCTATCTTCTTCGATTGGTGAAAGAGTCTACTCTCCTGATTTTTCGTTTTCGAGGTTTTGGTTTTGATGGAGTTGAAGGGCTAGCACCAGATGTGCTAGCTGTCTTTTTTATTTTTCTTCTCTATGTTATCCTTTTCTATTTTATTTTTTGGCAACTGACTTTCTGACCTATTACAAATACGGGATGAACTAAACTTTTGCAGGCTACTATGGGATTGGGCTCTGACATCAAATTTCGAGCTGGCAAAGCTCCTTCGTAGATTGGAAACATGTGGAAATTAAGAAAGTTGATTGGTTGGAAGGTAGTATGGAAAGAATTATTCCATTCTTTCTCAGCCCAAGCGGCAAGTTTTTTGAAAATATCCTTAGCAACTGGTCGACGAACTCAGTATCGCCTCAAAATTTCTGGAATAATTATGCAAGGATAATTAAAGAACGAAAAAGATAATAGGAGAAATTTATTTCAAAATGCATAATTTTCAAAGTACTTACGGTTACTTCTCCAGATAAGATTTAGTTTTGATAGGTTGGCATCAGAAATCTCATTGCCATTCTCCCATGCTTCTAAGATGAAGATGAACTTTTGCTTCCAGAATTTATCACCTTCTAAGAGATCGTCAAAGATTTTTAGGTCATCCACCAGAGTGAGGTAATAGAATGGCAGCTTCAGACCTTTCGATAATTGAGTCAAGGAGATGAAATCCTTGATGCTGATCAGAATCTTGGATATTCGAGATGCCATTATCACTGACATAAAAGTGAACCATTGATTAGGTGTCACTTGAGTAGGGCATAAGTTGAGAAGTTCGAAGTATTCCATGATCATAGGGTCTCGTGGAAACCGAAGACCCCAATTGATGATTTTGGAGTAAACTACTAACTCGTTGCCTTTGCAGTCTAAGGGAGTTTCTCATTTTTTAGGCAGTCGAACTGTTATGTTGTCACCCATTCCCCATTGTTTTTTTTAATCCGAAGCCTGGCTATCTTTATAATATATGTATCGAACCTTTTTCAAAGCAATGGTGTATTTAGCCTCGAGGTCCCTTAAATTTCTGCCAATTTCAGCTCTTTCTTCTTCAGAGACAAAGCCAATTTCATCCTTTTTCTAAGGCTTACGGGTATTTTATGAGTTCCCGTCATCGGATTCAACTTCATGATCCGTTCTGGTAGCTTCGAAATCATCTTCATTGACTCTTGATGTTTCTTCTCCAGATTTGGGAAGGATTTTGTTGAACTAATGGATTCACAGCTTCTTGTGAAGGATTAATTGCTTGAGGAATTTTTTTGGTTATTTCCCTTTAAGGAGAAATTTCTATACTTTTGTTCGAAGGAGGAGTCGTTTAAATGATTTATGAATCGTCTCTCATGGCTATAAAAGTTCTTCTTTTTCTGATTGTTGAAGGATGATTCGAAGGAGGAGTATTTGATATTTGTTCCGAAGAAGATTCTCCACTAACCAAAAGAGAAGCATGAACTTGAAAAGAAAATACTCGAGGTGTTTTATGAGCTAGAACTTTGGAAGAGGGATGTTCTTCGATTATCGGGCAAGGAGAAAAAGCAGGAATTTTGGTTGAATCGAAATTACCGTAATAAGTTGGTTTCGTAGTTATTCAAACAGGAGCGTTATTGATTAATCTTACAGCTTTATATTCCTCCGCTCTTTGAGTAATGCAAAAGTAGTTGTACGATCCGAAGACTAAGTTGTTATCACCTTATGGAGATTTTGGTTTCTTGAGATTTTAAGTTTTTTCTCATAAACCGGATGAAGGCTGGCCGGAGAAGATGAATATTGATCGGAAAGCTTGGTTTTCTGATGAAGATACTGGAAAAGATGAAGAATGCGATGAAGGTAGCCAAAAGTGTTTGAATTCTCTCTCAAATGATTTGTGTTGTGAGAATGAAAAGTGAGGCTACTATTGAATTTATAGAAAAATAGGAAGACGTGTAAAGTGAAAAGGACCCTGATGGTGACAGGGCAGAATACAAAACGGTGAGAGGGTTAGGAGTTCGACATCTGTCAGACTAGGTATCTAGCTATGGGTCTAGAAGTTATACAGTTATGATGGATTTGAACGGTAATATGAAACGATTACTTTTGTGTACACTTTTGATAAAAGTCGATGATTACATTTTGAAGTTCTATTTCCATAACAATTCGAGGAGAATTGAAATCTGATTTTGGCAGCTTCAAATTGACATATGATTTTGGCTGCTTTGAATTTACATTTTTGTTATTGATTTTTGGGCTTTAATCTTGTGTCACAACAACTAATACGACATATGGAAGAATTCGAAGACATTTTAATTCTCATTCATTTACCGACATGAGAACTAGGGGGCTACTGATATGGAAGCAGGATTTTAAGGACTAAATTATAAATAATGTAAATTTAAGGACCAAACTATAAATAATATAAGTTTAGTCCTCAAACTGTAAATAACGTAAGTGTTATAAGCATTTGCGACTATGTATTATTCTTAAGGACTAAAGAGCAATTTTTTCCTCTTTTGTAACCGATTTCACTTTAAGACTAAGTCTTGGCTCCTCTATAAAGGGAAATGCTTACCTAATAAAAGGGTTGAACACTTTTTCTAGTGAACTCATTTTTACTTAGACTTTCTCTCTCTAAAAACTCTCTAAATCTTTCTCTCGTTAGAATTCTCTTATAACAATTTCCTAAGAAAAAATTTATACTCACCAATTATGTTTTCTTTATTTCCTTATGTTTGTATGAGTCTTTTGATTTATTCCTATTTAAAGCATTCTAAACTGTAGCTTGAACGATTAGTTTTTGTTAAATTGTGTTATTTTTCTGAACATGTTAGGTTCTTTGTACTCTAATATTAGAGTTTATATCTGATTTTCTTCCATTGATAAAACTACATTTATCAAGTTTCCACTGTAATCATACCTTAACATTATTTAAGAGTTGAAACGATGTCTTGTCAGTTGGGTCAGACGAGCTGGTTCGGTAGGTGCAGATGATTTGGGATAGTAAAAAACCATATTATTTTTGCTAGTTTTTTCAAAACTATCCTTATGTGATGTCATCAGTTAATTCTATTTGGCTCTTGATTTGGAATGGTATGAGGATGAGAAAGTGATGGTAAATCTTGTACTCTATACATGAGTATTTAAATTATTCGTTCTTGAATCGCAACTCATTGTCCAAGATAAGGACATGCCAACATCTTTAAGCAACATATAATGTGATAACGATGAACCTAACGTTTGTTTTGGTTTAGTTTAGCGGCTTTACCTCTATCCATTTAGTATAATAATATATTTATAGTACGATGAACCTAATGTTTATCAATCAGGGTGATAACGATCATATGAGATCCTATTCCCACTGAGTAAAAGGGAAACTAATATGCACCAATGTCAGCTCCATCCTGAGTTGTTGTTGGATGCAGGCTCAAAGTTTGGAAGTTATCAGAGTGTTTTACCTATTCCATAGGTATTACCCCATATTGCTAGTAAATAAACCCTAACGCTAGTTTTTTTTAACATAAACATCTCAAGAAAACCTGGAAATATTTTTATGGAAAACCATATTATCCACCAAAACTTACTTTGTTGACCACATCCTGACTTTTTGTGCTTGAGTTTTTCGAATAGAGTGATTTTTTAATTATTTACGAATAAGATCCATCCATGGGAGATCCACGGTGACTGCCATAAGTGACATTTCCTTATTGTGCGATAAGCACGACTGTTTATATTTAGAACAATCCCATCTCTGGGTCTTCCCGCTGAGTGTCGTTTGACATAAGGTAGTAATCCACAAAAGTTTCCTCATGTCATACCTCTTTAAAAGTCACTTAAGTAAAATAACATAAAGCATCAATTACATCCATGTATGTTGGCAGCACTGTTAAATTATATAAATCATTCGTCGTTTTGATTCTTTAAAATCATGAGTCGTTCATTTATACGTGTGTTCTTGAGCATTCGTTTTTTTCTTTGCTCATTGTTTATGCTTTAGGAAATGAAATTATAGTCAAACTACTTAAGCTTTATAGACTAAATGGTTAATTGTCCTGAGTTTAAAATTATAAGAGATTAGTGAAATAATTTAGTGAGTCATTAATGGTTCTTTAAGAAGAGTTAATTTGCTGTACTTTATTAATAATTTTATGTGTGTTTTCTTTCGCTGTTATTTTTGTGTTTTTCTTATTGATCGGACTATAAGAAAATTCTGTATTTTTCTCACCAATTGGTATCAGAGCTCCAGATTGGTAGCGATCCAAAGAAGGTCGAATTTGAGTGGGAACAATGGCTACAGACAAAGAAAATATGAGATTTGAATAACATTAATGGTGCAGATTTTGGATTTTGGAATATGAAGATTGAAGACTATATGTACTATAAAAATCTTCATAAACCCCTTTCTGTAAAGAAGTCGGAGAGTATGGAAGATGAAGAATGGACTATTCTTAATAGACAAGCCCTTGGGTTCATCCCATTGACGATATCCCGTAATGTTGCTTTCAATATCCTAAAAACAACAACCACAATGGGTATTACCAAGGATCTCTCTAATATGTATGAAAAGTCACTCGTGTCTAACAAAGTTCACTTGATGAGACGCTTATTCAATTTGCGAATAACTGAAGGTGCATTTGTATCTCAACACCTCAATGAACTCTGTACAATCACAACCTAGTTGTTTTTAGTCAAAATTGATTTTGATGAAGAAATTTTGGCACCAATACTCTTGTCTTCTCTACCAGAAAGTTGGAATACTACTGTCACGCCCGTGAGTAGCTCGTTAGGAAGAAATGTGTTGAAATTTGATGATGTTTGTGATCTGGTTCTCAATAAAGAGATTCGAATAAAAGAGTCAGGTGAATCCTCGACCTCCTCAGTTTTTCATACAGATTCAAAAGGAAGAAATTTAACCACAGAGAATGGACGTGGCAAATCAAACTACCGAGATAAGGATGGGAGGTCCAAGTTTATGTGGGGTTCAAAAATATTAAGTGTTTGGAGCTGTGGGAAGAACGGGCACTATATAAATGAGTGCAAGAGAGCATTTAATGACCAGGGGATGAAGACAACGGCAAATGTCACTTTAGAAGGAGATTATGTACAGATATGCTCCTTGGAGAGTAAGGGAGAGTTTTGGGTGTTAGACTCTGGAGCATCGTTTCCAGCTACTTTAAAGATAAAATTCTTCGAGAAGTATGTTCTTAGAAACCTTAGAGATTTATATTTTAATTATGATCAACCTTGTGATATTATTGGTAAAGATGTAGTGAATATTAAGTTGAATATGTCTTTATGCTAAGTGAAAGATTTCAGACATATCACTGACCTAAGCCATTAATGACTTCCTAGAGAATGCTACATTATGATCCTACATGGTAAAAATTGGAAGATGTTAAAGGGTGCAATGACGGTTGCTCGCAGAAAAAAAAAAGGGATGGCACTCTTTACAAGACAACAGTGGTACGTTGTTCAATTACAATTTCAATAGGAAATGAAAATCCAAATATATGGCATGAGAGACTTGGACACATGAGGGAGAAGGTGATGCAAATTATGTAGTCGAAACTTCCAAGTCTACAGTCGATTAATATAGACATGTGCAAAGATTTTATACTTGGAAAGCTAGAAAAGAGTCAGTTTTCAGACAAGTTTCAGAACTCAAAGGAAAGAAATAGAGCTTGTTCACTCTGATGTTTGGGCGCCAACAATTGATTCATCTATAGAAGAAAAACACTACTTCGTGACTTTTGTTGACGATCATTATTGAAAGGTGTGGGTTTATTTTCTAACGAATAAATCTATATTATATCATGATTTTATGAGATATAAATATATGGTTAAGAATGAGACACGTCTAAATATTAAAAAGTCGAGAATAAAAAATGGTGGTGAATATAAGACATAAGATTCAAAAAAATTTGTTATAAGTATGAGATCAGGATGGAGAGAACTGTGTTGGGTACGCCACAACACAAACTTATTGTCGAGTGTATGAAGCGGAAATTTATAGAAGGAGCTAGAAACATTCATATACAGTTAGGTCAACCGAAACAGTTCTGGGTAGAAGCAGTCAACACAAAGGCTTACTTGGTCAAACCGAGGTCCATTAGTTCCCTTAGAGCATATAATTCTCGGGGAGGTATGGAGTGGTAAAGAGATAACACTATCACATCTAAAGGTTTTTTTTTCACGACATGTCGTTCATGATTCTATCCGGACCTGTCATTTGTTGACAGCAAAAACCATATAGTCGACTGTCAAACAAAATTACGGTCTAGACATCTCGTACCGTTTGTCATGGAATACTTTAGAGAAGGCAAAGAGGGGAGTGTTCGGAGATAGTTCAAGTTCTTTTAGTTTACAAAGCGGGTACTTCAAACGATTGAAGAGTCGTGATATTACTACGGACTGCCGGTTGGAGTTATTAGCTGGAAACCGCTTCAAGCATTGTTTTATAGCATTCGGTTCATCCTTTCAGGGTTTCCATTCATGTCGTCCAATGTTATTTGTCGATGGAACATTCATATATGGCAAGTAAAAGGGTGTATTGTTTACTGTCATATCTAAGGACGGCAACAACGGTTAGTTTCATTTTTTTTAATCTGAAGGATTAGGATGTTTTGTGCAAAAATTGTAAACAACTCGCAGCCTAGAGTTGCAAACAACTCCCAGGATATCCTGAGAGTTGCAAAAACATATTTGGAAATACAAAAGTTGCAAACAACTTTCAGGTAATCTTGAGAGTTGCAAACTACTCTTTGCATATATAAGACTTACAAACAACTCCCATGATATCCTGAGAGTTGCAAAAAACTCTTTGGAAATACCAGAGTTGCAAATAACTCTTTGCAAATATAAGACTTGCAAACAACTCCCCGGATATCATGAGAATTGAAAACAAATCTTTAAAAATACAAGAGTTGCAAACAACTCTCAGATAATCCTGAGAGTTGCAAACTACTCTTTGACAATATAAGACTTGCAAACAACTCCCAAGATATCCTAAGAGTTGCAAACAACTCTCAGGCACTATTGTGAATTATTTATATTTTTTCATGCTTGAGGTCTATATTTGACCATCTGAGGTTCCTTGTTTCAGGACTATTCCCTGTTGCAATTGGTATAGTTAGCATTGAGGATTGTGACAATTGGATGTGGTTTTTGGGGTGTTTGAAACCTCATTTGTTCGAGCGCCAAATCACATTTATTTTAGACCGTCATTCCCGTATCGTTAATGTTGTTTTTGTCTTGTATCCAAACTACTATCATGCGTACTGTTATTTCCATCTCATGTAGAATTTGAAATCCAAATTGGAACACCCTAACAAGACTATAAAAAAAAGGATGTTGTGTTTTTTTCTTTGTCTTGCTTATGCTCCCACTCGAGAGCTTTTTAAGGATATACTAACATATTTTTTATGTGAAAGTGGTGGCAGAATTAGAAATTTTCTTGGTAATTTACCTCCGGATAAGTATGCTCAGGCTTACGTTAAAAGAAAATGATACGGGTCTATGGCTTCTACGACGGCCAAATCTTTTAACAATTTGATCAAAAACTATTGCAGCCTGCCCATTATTGAGTTTATTGATTAGATTCAAGTCTTGTTGATGACTAAAGTTTCACGAAGATACGAAGAGGGGTTAAGCTGGAGTACTAATTTGGTCCCCGAGTATGAGAAGAGCTAAAGTAGAATGTTGACATGTGCCGAACTTGGGTAGTAAATAATTCAACTGCAGCCATATTTGAAATCTATTTAGATCATGTGGCGATTGTTAATTTGTTGGATTTTAAATGTATTGCGTATCATGGAAACAAGATTGTTTTCCATGTCATAGCGCTTTAGCGGCAATACAATCAACCAACCAATATCATTTTACTATAATAGAGTCGTTCTTCACGGTTAAGAATTACAGGGAAAGTTACTCTTTTAGAATACCGGTGATAACCGATTTCGGCGAAGGATCAAACGCTAATGATCTTTCGGAGGTGGAGATTTTGCCTCCCAACGTTAAAAGACGCCCCGAAAGGCCTAAGAAAAAGTGAATCCCCTCTAGAGGAGAAGCCTCAACCAAGCAGTTGAAGTGTGGCCGTTGTTCGAAATCAGGTCATAACAAGAGGACTTATGAGGTTCCAGTTTAAAGACAATTCTTGTTGTGGACAATTCTCGTTGGCTACATTGATTTGTACTATTGTGCTTGTTGTAAACAATACACTAAATATTTTTAGAAATATTTGTTCATTTTCACATATTGCTCTTGTTTGTATTACAGTAATGAAATGCAAGGTGTTTGGTTAATAAAGTTATTTTCCCCATATAAACTGTCAGGAACATAGGTGCAAACAACTCTTAGGATATGCTGCGAGTTGCAAACAATTCGCATGTACAATAGAGCATTGTTTGAAATATCTGGGTATAATATTGCAAACAACTCTCAGGTATTCCTGAGAGTTGTTTGCAATTGTTTGTGGTGCGAATTGTTTGTTTTTCCAACTCATAGAGTTGCATACGATATATGGGTATTATATTGCAAACAACTCTCAGGTATTATTGAGAGTTATTTTTAACTATTTGTGATGCAAATTGTTTGCATGTCCAATATATGGGTATAATATTGGAAACAACTCTCAGGTATTACTGAGAGTTGTTTGCAACTACTACTAGGGTGTGAATGGTTTGCATGTCCAATATCTGGGTATAATATTGTAAATAACTCACAGATATTACTGAGAGTTGTTTGCAGCTACTAAAATTATTTTACATACACAAATGAGTATGTGAATTGTTTGCATGTCCTTCCCCTGAGTCTGTATAATAGAGGAGAGCGAATTGTTTGTATATTAGTTCATTAGGGTTCTTTGTCAAGGTGACCTGATATTTGTTTGCAAAATAAAAATACTTCATAAACTTTTTACACTGATTAAAAGTTTATACAAAAAAGAGATTACATAGCCATAGCAGGCTTCATGCACTAACCACTTAAAAATAAACACTACCGCCTTTAGTGTTTGTTAGTTTGCATTTTTAATAAAAAGCAGTGATTATTAATCATCACTAGAGGATTCATCACCTTCTTCCTCTTCTTCATGCTCATCATCAGCATCTTCATTATGATCTTCCAATTTGTTATCTACATCCATTATGCTTATATATTTGGTCCCCAATGGACCAGCATCTTCCTCCCTCTTCCGTTTCCTATTTGGAACTTCTGTTGGCTGAGGTGCAGCCACCAGGGGAACCACTTCAACTGGTTCAGTGTTAGCAGAAAAGTAATCCTTGATATCAAAGTCCATTATAGAGACTGGGCTGTTTTGTAGTGTCGCCGGAGTGATTAAGCCGGAGTTTCTATTGGTGGTTATGGAAGACCAGGAGTCACCTAAAAAACCGAAGGTACACATGGTGATTAGAAGTTTAAGATGTTATGAATGTGTGAAATATAGAGCTTGTTTTTAAATTAGCTTCTGGCCACTAGTATTATTTATAGGGATGGAAGAAGTCTTAGTGAGGTGGTGGTATGGCTATATTAATCATTACATAGCCTTCTCTTTTAAATTAACAATTAATTGTTGTTTTTATTAGATGGCTTTTTGCGTGCTTAACGTACTTAACGGTTACCAAGGCAGACACCATAGTCTGTTTGCACTCTACAGCCATGTTTTCTAATTATTTAATATATATATATATATATATATATATATATATATATATATATATAGGATAAGATGTGAAATATTAGTTGTAGTTCACTCTTGAGAATTGTGTAGAAGTAGTTGTTTGTCTACATTGGGAATTATTTAGTAGTAATTTTGTTTATTGTATATATCAGGAAATGATGCGAATTGTGCTCTAATACCCACTATTTTTTAAAGTGAGTTCGAAAATTTCATATATTACACATTTCTGAAACAAAAAAAAACTCCATATATACACCAAAAAATTAAAAGGAATATATCCAAAAGGCTCCCTCCATAGTTTTCGACATCAAAAATATTACTACCAGTATGAGTTGGTGTTAACATCATTTAGGAAAAAATAAAACATTTCCGCTCTGAATTTTGTTACCATATATTTACGGTAAGTCTCTTGCATGTATCCTTTTTCGATAATATCTTTGGCGTACTGACAGATGAAAATACCACAGTCGAGGGTGACTCGTTTTTGTTGTAGAATTTATCTTGCATTTCTCACCTTGTACCCGGTATTTGAAGGAGGTATGTATCTTTTATTGAGTAAATACTTAATCTAGTTATAATAATTCGTGTTAGGGGTCAGTACAAATACTTATAATCTGGTTGCAAACAACTCTCATGATAACCTGAGAGTTGTGTGGAAATCCAAGCTAAAAGTGTTGCGTACAACTCTCATGGTAGCTTGAGTGTTGTTTACAACTCCATGGTATTAGAGTTGCAAACAACTCTCAGGGTAACCTAAGAGTTGTTCACAACTCTAATGTATTAGAGTTCCACAAATCTCAGGATTTTTTAGTTGCAACAACTTTCAAGAGAACCTGAGAGTTATTTGCAATTACAGACAACTAAGTTCGAAATAACTCTCAAATTATCCTGAGAGTTGTTTTGTAAATGTGTTTTACAGTTATTGTAGCAATTAGGTGTCTTACCAGCGGTACAGGTGTCCTTATCGTGTTGTCTGTTGCTTGGGGTTTAGGCAGGAACGGGTTGTATTTTATTGTCGTCGTTGCGTTTATATCAATGACGAGCAACATTTAATGGTTGATATGGTACTTCTTCTTGCTGCATATTGGAATGAGAACAAGGTTCGCGTTTTTAGACGTTGCACTAAAAACATCGTCGACTACATTTGATATTTCCTATCCTTCTTCCATTTGATGTTGCATTCAATGAAGATTACATTACATCGAGAATATGAGAGTTTTATATAGTTTATAGCTAAACTTACCGTAGTCATGCGAGAAATTTGTATGCAGTAAAATATTGCTTGAAGGAAAGTTTTGCATAGAACTTTCCAATTTACTTCTTTAACCATCTTTTGAAATCAAGCGTCCACAATCTATGAAACAATTTGTTTATTTATGTCAAATATATGAGAGTTTTTTGAAACATTCATGAGAGTTGTTTGAAAATTGGATACCTTGTAGTCCAGGTCATTTTCGAAAGGTAGTGCCAACAAATCAGTCATTTGCACGTTAAGTCTGTAGAAAAACTCGGACATTAGTAAATACCATACTGCTGGATCGGGTGAGTCTTCATTGGCTTTAATTAATTATATTTTATGTTATTTACGGAGATCGACCTGGTCAGTTGTCCGTGTTCTCTTTGGCCAGCCGGTGAGAGTTAGTTGTGCCTTTGGAGCTTCTACCACACTTACCTCTGCCCCTTGCTGCTGTTTCGGTGTCAATAGATTAAAATTAGGCATCAGGTCATCCTCCTTCATTGTCTCTTCCCTTGACTTGAACATATAAAATAAAATAAATAAATAAATAAAAGTTTGTGTTAGGCATCATGATATTATCAGTTGCAAACAACTCTCGGGATAACATGCGAGTTATTTGATACCCCAATCCAATAGAGTATCAAACAACTCTCAGGATATGCTGAGAGTTGTTTCTAACTCCGAATAATATATATCCACACAACTCTCATGATATGCTGCGAGTTGTTATAAAATTGTTATTCAAATATCGAATCACTCATAAAATCCTAATACACACATTACCACACGGTCGGCGACAACCAATGTCGTTGACTGCTCCGGCATAATCTTCGGATCCCGTCGATAAATCATTTATCACATTCTCCAACATATTCTCCAAAGACCGTTGTATTAAAACATTGTACTCAACATTATCAATTTCATTTAATAAACGTATTGTGTTATCGTGCGTATCGATCGAGTCTGGAGCTTGGCCTTCTATGTTTTGCGGTTGATTCGGTACTGGTTCTATAATTTCACCTTGGTTTAGTGATTCTGACTTTGTGTAGGCCATTTTTTGTTTCTCAAGTACATCTTCATCTCGTTTTTTATCTTCTACCGGTGCTTCTCCCTGGCTAAGTAGTTCCGACTTCTTACAAGGATTTGCAGACTCTGACTCTTCCGGAGCTACGTCTTGTGCATATCTGGTATGTGTTAGCCTTTGTCTCTTTGCCAAGGCTAGGTGTTTTTGTTGTGGTTGTTCTCCTTGATTTTGTTGTTGTTCTTCTTCTTGTGGGTGTTCTTGTTGTTGTTCTTCTCCTTGATTTTATTGTTCTTCTTGTGGGTGTTGTCTGTCGGTCTGTTGTTTCATACAAAATACAAAATATAAAGGAATTTGTTGTCAGCCTTCACGATACTCTGAGTTGTAAACAACACTTAGGATAACCTGAGAGTTGTTTGATACCCTAATTTAATATAATATCGAACAACTGTAAGGATATCCTGAGATTTGTTTGATACCCCAATTTAATAGAATAGCGAACAACTCTCAAGATATCCTGAGAGTTGTTTAGACTAACATAATAGTCCTGAGATTTGTTTGAAAGTGAACATATAGAGATTTGTGTAAAAATAGAGCATAACAGTATGCGAATTATTAGTAAGAGAAAACCCGCATACTGTTTTAAATACATACCATAATTTTGTTTGAATATGTATACAATAATATACATTAGTAGACAATTTCATTACAACAATATATTAAAATATTTGAATCTTAGTGTACTTCAGATCCACTTACATCTTCACGGATTTCTGTGTTTGTAAGTCCAGATTCTTCCGCTGCCACTTCCTTCTCACGGGCGTCTACCTTTTTAGCTCTATGTTCTTGGAAGCCTACTTCCTCTTGCATATGACATATGAGCTGTTAGTCATTCGTAAAAGACTCATCTCGTTTTGTCACCTTTGGAGAACTCGGACCTGTCGCTACCTCATCTGTAGGAGGAGACTTGTCTGTCTGTCTCCCCGCAGCTGTCTCTGTGGTGAGCAACAACTCTTCCATCTTTGTCCAAATGGATAGTCTGCCTCTTTTTCCAAAACCACCATTTCCGTAAGATAATTATTTGTATCATCCTTTTCGGGTACAATGGATGGTACCGGTACGGGTGAATGGTTCCCATCATCGTCCTTCTCCTCTGGCATTTTCCGGTCCTAATTTGGGTCCTTATCTTGAATTTCAGATGGCACAAGTGCCTGCAATTCAGTGGATGCCTCTTCTGCTGGGAAGTTTGGTATCTCCGGTCCTTCTCCTTTGCAGGACTTCCAATCTGGCAAATGGGTTGAGAAAGAGCATTGCGGAGTTGTTATCCTTCAAGTTCCACTATCTTTAACCTTAATGCTTCAAGCTCAAAAAGTAATAGCAGACGTATTATAACATATTATGTGCTGATTAAAGCGATTAAATCTACGTTTATGTAAGGCTCAATTTCCTACTTACTTCTTTCTCCTGTTTGTCAATCTTCCGCTGGTACTTGTCCTTATCAGTATATATATTCAATCGCTTTGATCTTGCTTCAGTTCTAGACTTCTTTGGAGTTTCATGTCTTCGTTTGACGTAAAATTTACCGATTGTCTCACTCATAGTATTGTCTTCCTCTTCCTCGTCCTCATGTTTGACTGTCTCGATTGGCGTTGGTGGAATCACTGTTAGGGGGACTGTTTATGGTTGGGCTCTGATTGAGATGTCCTGATTAGATTCTTTTTTTTTTCTGTGTCTGTGTCGTTATTTTCCTTGTTTTTGGGGCTGCGCTTTTCTTCCTTTTCTTCGGTCTTTTTTCATGTAAAATTGGTATAATATATGGATCTCCATTTTCTACTGCTCCTCTGAATGCTTTGCTTTCAGCCTCATTCAAACATAGTGGAGCTTCCAAAACCTACAAAGGGAGAAACACCAAAGTAAATAGTTGCATGCGGTTTGTTTGGAAAATATCAGGTTATAGCCCGAGAGTTTTTTGCACATAACTCGCAGGCTATCCTGAGAGTTGTTTAAAACCCTATCAGCAGGAGTTCCAAACAACTCTCAGGAAATCCTGAGAGTTGTTTTCAAACAATAATTTGCGCATTGTTTTCAACTCTACCATCTCTGGGGTTGCAAACAACTCGTAGGGTTTCCTCGGAGTTGTTTGCAAACTATAAGCTGCGCATTGTTTTCAACTCTATCATTTATGGGGTTGCAAACAGCTCCCAGGTTTTCCTAAGAGTTTGCGAATTTTTTTCAACTCTATCATCTCTGGGGTTGCAATAGCTCTTAGGGTTTCCTGAGAGTTGTTTGGAACTCTATCAGGTTGGAGATGTATACAAGTCTCAGGTTATACTCAGAGTTGTTTGGAACTCTGATAGCGAAGAGGTGTCTGTAACTTTAATGCCTGATAGTTGTCTATATAACTATATGTTTCATACCTCTGCTGATAGGCACTCCAATCCACACCATTTGAAGAACTTTGGGATGAAGGTGTGCTTTACGAACTATAGCCCAATTGTTGAGTGCTTCATGACAAAGGGCTGCATCGGGACAAGTATTATCATCAAGATGCTCCGTATATAACTAATATTTACACTGAATAAATCAATCTTACGATTAGAAGTGCGACGCAGCCGACGACTCTATCAGGTTTTTTTATTTCTAAGTAAATCCTGATAGACTAGAGAAGCTTGAACGTTATTGATCTGGACCAGGTTATAATCGTTTATTTTGTTGAGGTCTTCAACAAAATAGAGCACACTCCAACCCATTACATCTCCAGATACCGAGTAGAATACGGTTGAGCACAAAACACTATCAACAGCCGTGCAACAACCTCAAACTCATGCTCTCCCCCTTCGCTAATAGCTCTTACTATACCTGCCTGTAAAACCCACCACAACATGATATGTCAGTAAATTTCAGTATCTTGCTTATAAGAGAAACTCCATTTACAAGTACCTTTAAAATGGTGTTCGTGATGGTTTTACTATCCGTTGGTCCTATCTTCCTCGATGTTTCACCAATGAAGTATTTTTTAATCATGCTTGATTCGTTCTCCTCCCCGTTTATGTATCTGTTTTGGAATGCTCCGGCTTTTGGTAAAGACATTTCCTCTATGTCGTACTTTAGCCCGGAAATGACCTTTACGTCGTCCTTCGTTGGCTTCAAAAACTTTGACCCATATCGGAAGGCTTCTTGATCGACTGAAAACATCTCCACAACCCATTAAATGTTTGAATCAAAACTTCTTCTTCAGCAGCTCTGCCACATTCCGGAAGCCGAATGCCGCCTTCAAAAGCGTGTAAAAGGGTGTGTTTCTTGTAGCTTCGATCTGGGCAGCAGTAATACGGTACTCTTTCAGCAGTTTCAAAAGGCTCACCAATCCTGACTTCCAATAGCTTGGTTTTGTTGTCATACTTCCTACAAAAACACAAATCATCAGCGGCATGTGAATTTTTCCCACCAATGAACTCTATCATCTTGTAGTTGCAAACAACTTTGAGGATACCATGCAAATGTTTTGCAAATATAAGCTGCAAATTGTTTGGAATATAAAAAGCGATGAAGATGTGAATTGCTTGCAACTATAAAAAACAATGAAGATGCAAATTTTTTGCATTCGTACATGATAAAGATGTGAATTGTTACAACACACATGTAGCAGGACGCGAATTGTTCTATTTTTTATATGCACGGTGCAGGAATCTGGGAAATACGGAAAAAACACCAAAAATAACAAACAACCACCTAAAACACTTCTAATATACATCACAACACGCACAAAAGGATTAACATTACATGCAACCTAAGAAACTACTGTGTTCGACGATAAACCCAGAAACTAACATACCAACTATCGATACTAAATACTTGATTTTGGCAGAAATAAACAACGTCGATTGTCAAATAACAGCAACAAGTGCTTCAAAGTCACCATAAACGCAAAAAAAAAGACATTTTCCACAATCAAGACGTACCTGGTTACTGTAACTGGTTCTTGCTTCACCGACCGGCGTAGATTTAACGAAAATTCGTCGAACGGTTGCTGGTTACTAGCTTGATGGAGTAGAAGATGGTGACCGGTCGAAATCCGGTGAAGAACGGCTGACTTTTGGGTTGGAGGTTAGAAGAGTTTCTCTAGAGAGAGGTTCGTAGAAGTTGAACGGTTTCTGGTTGTTTCTAAAAAATTAGAAATGTTGGAGTTGGTTTAGGGTGCTGGGTATGAAGAAAAAAGTGGGTTTAGAGTGAAAAATGGGTATATATAGGTGGAGGATATTTTTATCCAAATTTTAGTTTGAGGTACCAAGTGACACTATCCAAAATTTGGGTACTAGTGGGTAAATAGGTAGTTTAGTGGGTATTTACTCGTACTTTTCTCTATGTTTTAAAACCCTAGAATTATTTTAATATAAAAAAATTTATTTAATAATTATTTTTTTATTTTATTTTGCAAACACCAATTTTTAAAATAATTTTTCTGTAGTTTAATTTTTGTTTTATATTATTTTTGCCTCATTAAATGTTATATAGTTTATATTTATTTTTTAATGAAGTAGATTGTTTTATTAAATATTTAATTTTAAATCTAGCCAAAAAGCCAATTCCTCTATTGGGTTCGATATTTTTTAGTGTTAAATACTCTAAAACTACAACGAAAATCGTATATTTTCGATTTTTTTCCGTATCACGTTTTTTGCGTCGTTTTTGGGGAGACAGTCTAATTTTGTTTTTTTGTTTTTTTCTTTTTTTTATAATAGGTGAAAAAATCCTTCTCCTTTTGGATCAAGAAATACAAAAAAAACTTTTTATCATCGAAGAAGAGAGTTGCAAAAATCACAAACAATGCCCAATACAAGAGAGAATTGAAACAACTTAGAAGTACAACAAGCTCTTACTACGCGAAAAATGAGTGATTATGCCAATCCATCACTAACGAGATTCACTCCAAGTATAATGAGACCATCAGTGGAGGCAACATATTTTGAGATCAAACCGGCTTTGATCAATATGATTCTAAACAACATGTTTGTCAGAGACTTATATCAGATCCCAAATACACATCTAGCCAATTTTCTGGAGTTCTACGATACATGTAAATACACCAATGTTCCAGCTGATGCAATACGTTTAAGGTTGTTCCCAATTTCACTAAAGAGAAAAGTCAAGGATTGGCTTCAATCGCTACCATCTAGTCCTATCGTAACTTGGGACCAACTGACTCTATTATTCTTGTCTAAGTATTTTCCGCCAGTGAAGTCCGCAAAATTTTGAAACGATATCAGCAATTACGCTCAACGAAATGATGAGTCAATATATGACTCATGAGAGCGATATAAGGAAAAAGTTTGATCCCAAATAAAAAAAATACATCATGATCGGGTATGGTGAAGACGAGTTTGGCTACTGCGTTTGGGATGAGGAAAACATGAAGATGATCTGAAGCATAGATAATAATCTTCAATTAAACATTGGCGTACAAGGATATGCATAAAACTGACGCAAATCACTTAGGACTGGGTGGGCCAATGTTTACAAATGCTGACGATGTCCAAGATAGTCAAAGAACAAAGCCAATCGGATCAAGCCTTCAGCAACAAAAGTCATTCACAGCAATCTGACACACTGCAGTCAACTGTAGCAGGTCATGTTTTAAGAAGACCTTCACGACCCCATCTGCCCAACATGAGATATTTGAACTATTTGTTGTTGAGCAAGCCTAAATTCTATGATGAAGCTTGTCAAACTAGTGATGCTAGCAAGTGAAGATTGCCATAAAAATGAAATGGATTTTTAATCTCAAATCAGGTATGGAAACAAATTGAGTTACTTATGGTAAGGACCTTCATAACAAATAGGTGTATCTGGTGAAAGACATGCATAATAAATTTAAGAACTACAAATCCGGACTAGTTTTCAATTATCAACCTCATATGCGGAAATATACTAGAGCAAAACTGTAGAAGTCAACTATCATTGTTCTTAACTTTAGTCGTTGGTGCATTTCATCGAACATCTTTTGTGCATATTTTCCTGTTTGTACCGTATATGGAATCCACACCAAAACCGTGGCAAAAGCTGTAGTTTGAGTCTACTAGTGAATTTAATAAGAAAGACATCGAGAAGTTCGCCAACTCACGCAACGAACAACAAATATTCAATCGAGAAATCGGTGAATTAGTTAAGACCTATCGCTAAAACGCCTCCATCTTTGCCTCATTCAA
Source organism: Limnanthes douglasii subsp. nivea (assembly GCA_036936605.1). Lineage (NCBI taxonomy): Eukaryota > Viridiplantae > Streptophyta > Magnoliopsida > Brassicales > Limnanthaceae > Limnanthes > Limnanthes douglasii. The sequence goes on from JAUPFV010000001.1 coordinate 379,287,544, forward strand.
TGCCCTCTACGTCTTCTCCACCACCGGTATATTCTCTTTATGCTCCTCTGATTAAAGCGTCAACTTATAGTAGCCCCCCTCCTCCAAGCACTTTGCACATCTGCATATTTCGTTCTTACAGTACCGTCAATAGGTGACTGTCATTGTAATAAAATATTGTAGATCATATTGTGTATGCATTCGAGGGCTCTATGCAAGTCAATGTTTAAGAGTTTTCCTAAAGTAAAATTAAAAGCACTGCCACCACCGTCACCAAGATTCTACGCTTGGAGATTCTAAAGTATATTCATGTTTCGCTGGGGGGAACAACTCCTTGATTAGGCATCCGCCCAGATGAATGGTTTTGTAAATTCATATTTTTGAAAGTTCAATTTATGTCATACACTACTACTTTTTCCTTTTAGATTCTTAAATAGAGAACTCGAATGCGATTCACATAGAAAATGGAGCAGTCACGTGACGACAAAATTAATGATCGCAAAGAGGGAATTGAGGAAAATAAACAAAAAATGGGCAATTGAGGCACATTTTTATAGACTACACACGAATAGAGATAAAACAAACAAAAAAATAAAAGACCTATAAATCAAGAGAGAGGAAACACAAACCTTCACCAACTTGCATTGGTATAAAGAGATTTATAGACAGGAAACACAAACCTTCACCAACTTGCATTGGTATAAAGAGCCACGATATTTCAAGATTTACATCGTGATAGAGAATCACTATATTTCAACATATTTAGATAATATGAAAATCAAATTTAGAAACCTCTCGAACAAAATCAAATCTTAAAACGAATAACATCTTTAAACGAGAAATATCCACAACAATATAGTAGTAACTCTTCACCATCAAAGTGAATATCTAATATGACTTTATCAATGATATTTCAAAAGATTTTTTTATCCTCGTCAATGGCTTCACTTTATAATTCGAACTTCAAAAAAATCAACCTACAAAAGAGTTGACAAGCCATTCACCCGTGATCTCCATAATATACACCAAATCCTCTCCATGATAGATAATGTTATACGCAAAGTAATATCAATCTTCATGCTAGTAAAGACTATATGCAGAATAATCTTCGTATTCATGCTACGAAAATGGTATAGGCTAAATAATCTCAATGTAAATAACGAAGAGGTGCTGAATGGTTTTTTAACGAGACATATTCTTTTATTGATTAATGGTAAAATTCATGTTTTTTCTTTTTCGTGTGTTTGTTATATATTCTTCTTTCTCCTGAAAATGTGACTTGGTTCATAGACCATGCTATGAGCTACACAAAAGGCTTTGTAAGGAGCCACACTAAGCCCAATACCTTAAACCAATTTTATAAACGAACAGGTAATATACCAAGTCTTCAAACGCCACTCGAAAGGCAAAATCGTCTCTCCCGTAAAAAAACCGATTGACATGCCTTCAGGGGCCACGCGGTGGGTATATATATATAATTTAACCAAACCAATTACAAAAACCATAAGGTTTACTTCCAATCATATGTATATACCGGCCCCCACGATAAGAAAAACAAACACCATTATATTGCCTACATACTTACAACTACACACAGTCACCTACGACAGTTCGGTAAATTCTCCAAAACAAGGTTCAAAACAACTACAATATAAGATACCCACACAAAACAAGTACAACTGAATATATTCTTCACTTCATCCTTCAGCAAAGACTTGTGAGGCTAATCATCCATATCCAAAAAAGAATCAAAATATGCCGAAGACGCAGGTAACATCCTAGGAACATACTGATTGTTAGTTGCACTATTTTCCTTTGGAAAAATAGATATGTTTATCCGCAATGGAGGTTTTGGTCAGTAACGTTTTGTAACCAAGCGGGAATAATTAAGTACAAACCAAGTTGAAGACGTCTCTGATAACAGTTTGGTTATGAAAATTAATATAACCAAGTCCTAAGACGTTTTGGAGTCTAACCGTAATGGTTGGCATAGTTTCTTCAGCATGATCAACGACGTTTCAGTAAAAAGATAAATGAAGATAGAGGTACGATAATTGACAAAATCAAAAAAATAAAATCCCTCGAATACAAAGAATAACAAGAATATTACATTATCCGGACATCGACCATCGTATATTCCTTAACTTTAATTACACTCCAACTCAAAGACTAGGGGGAAACGTTGATAAGGATATAATACCCTGATAATAAATATAATAAGTGTGGAGTTAGAACGGCACGTTAGCACATTTTAATATCTAATAAATAAGCAATAAAGGTGGAGCTAGAACGGCACGTTACAAAGTTTTGATATGTAATAAATAGATAATAAATAGTATAAAAAAGGGTTGGAGACCTCGTCAACTTTCTTGAAAACATTTTGGTATTTTATTGAGGTTTTTACCTCATCAACTCAAATGAAAATGGTTAATAGATTCGTTAAAGCTATTGCATAGGAAATAGTCTCGAAGTGTGTTATGACCCCATGAGATTAACTTATCTTTCGTAGTGAGCTTCTCTTGAATTGCCAACCAAAGAATGAAGGTCTATCTGTGTATGTTAAACATATTTTAAACGAGAGTGGCCCAACTAACGTTTTTTGGGTGGGGACGGGAGAATGATGAATAACATGATAAATGTATTTAATACTAAAGATTTAAATTTTCTGGTTGGGAATCCATATTCAAAATTCTCTGTGTATGAAAGAACATGGAATAGACTGTTATGGTGCGACGAAAATCCCACATGCCACATCGGTTAAACATGGAAATAATCAATGATATATAAGTAAGAATATACCTCAAATAGTATGAGGCATTTTGGATGCAGAGTAAAAGCAAAGATGTGGGGGCTTTCAGGCTCAAAATGGACAATATTATACTAGTATGGAGATCGAGTTATTCTTACTTATATACGAAAGCATATTCGGTACCCATATTTCCAACAAACAGTATAAGAGCTCCATATCCAGATCGAAAAAGATGTGGACGAGATTCTCAGATATTAAACATGATGAACCAGCAGTCATGCTCAAGGCGAATGCAATGCTCTATAGATCACTAGTGTGGCCTAGTTCGGAGTGTATGTGGCTCATCAAGCACTGTGACTTGATTGGAGTGTATCAAGGCGGTGGTATTTGATAGGAGTGACGCTAAGGAATAAGGCAGGTTTAACTTTTCTAGTTGGGAAGCTATATTTAACATCCTCTATGTGTGAAAGAGCGTACAGTAGACTGTTAGGGTGCGACTGAAGTCCAACATCTCACGTCGGTTAAATATAGATAGAATCAATGATATATAAGTAAGAACATACCTCAAGTAGTATGAGGCATTTTAGAAGTGGACTAAAATCAAAGATGTGCGAACCTTCAAGCCCAAAATGGATAATATCATACTAGTGTGGAGATCGAGTTATTCTTACTTATATATGAAAGCGAAATATACAGTATCCATATTCCAAACAAATGGTATCGGAGATCCATACTCGGACAAAAAGCTATGTGAATGAAATTCTAAGATGTCGAACATAATAAACACTAATATCTAGTTCGCAATACTCATGATTCATCTAATGATAATATTTGATTGGAATATATTTGTTTTAACTAACTCCCTTATTATATATATTATATACGTCGTCGATATAATTATCTAATATCCTTCAAACGAAAACTTTGATGGTTAGATATATTCTTACCTCATAACAAGTGTATTACATAACCAAAGCGAAATAAGTAAATTATTGGACCAATTTATTATTTATAAATTGACTAAGAATCTTTGATATATCATAACGTCAACCAAATATAAAGTATTACTATTATATATTAAACCAACCCCTAACCCATGAATTTAATATAAATAAAAGTTTAGATAAAATTCATTGCGTCCGTTCTCGTTAAAGTCCTTTGTTTAATTATCATAAACTTGATTCATCCAAATTTAATTTAGTTTCTATGTATGCAATGATTATGTTACTTCACGAGGCTACCCAAATAGGACCTATGTGTGAATTTTAAATGAAATTTCTATACTATAAAATTAGTCAATTGAGTGTTGATATTGAAAGAAATTTAAAGGAGTCGTATATGGGTCTCTATGATGACTTTTGAGGTCAATTTGTGAATTTAAAACCCACCAGTCCACCTAGCTAAGCCAAGAGAAGAAGAAGACCTGTTTCATTTAACATTCTAGTCCACATAATTTAATGATTATTGACTTGTTTCTTTTGGGACTTTTTAAATTCTAAAACTTAGCTTTCGTTATTATGTAAATTTCAAGTAGACGGCTTTTAATTATATTAACACATTAGTTTTTTATAAAAGAAACATATTAATACATATCGGAATTCTAGATTGCTTCGTGATGTATTTTGATTAATTTAGTCTTAAATAAGAGATGCATCAGCCATTAATTTTTAATGTTAACTACTATTATTTATTTAATATTTATTTGTTTATTTTGTTTAAATATTAAACGTTATATCTTACTTTTTAATATTCTAAACATTTTTTTTAATGAATCAAAGTTTTTATTTTCTTTATTTTATTTATAAAATCTATATTTTTAAACTCAAGTTCATAGAAAAAATTCAAAAATATTATCGGTTTTGTTTTTTAAGAAGAACAAAATTAGATCCATTGATGATATTTATAAAAAAAATTGAAGACCTAGTAATCCTTATTTTACATTAAGTTTGCTTTTTCTCACATCTCGTTCTTCATTTATCATGGTATCACATGATGTAATACAAAGATGCGACACCAAATATGAAGTAATGAAGAAGAGGAGACTAGACATGATGAAGTGGATATATGTGAGACTTGACATGATGAAGTGAAGAGGTGAGAGACTAAACATGATGAAGTGGAGAGATGCCAGATCATGCTTGATGAAGTAAATATGTGTGCGACGAGACATGGCATGATGAAATAGAGAGATGCAAGACTATGCATGTTGAGCTAGAGAGATGCGAGACATGTACTATCTGATGATGAAGATGTGAGGTCATGCATGATAAAATGGATAGACCATGCATTATTAAATCATGTGATAGAGATATGATGGAAGTGGATAGATGCGAGACCATGCATGATGGAAGTCGATAGATGCGAGATCATACATAATGAAATGGAGAGATGCAAGGCATATACAACTTGATAATAAAAATGTGAGACTAGGATACTTGGTTTAATAAAAAACATTCAGAAAATATCATCCATAGATCTAGTTTTGTCTGCTTTACATAAGTCTTTAGATCAATGCTAGTTCTTTATTATGTTTCCCTTTTATCGATAGTAGCTGGCAATTTTGGTTTAGTAAGGCATCAAACTAGTCTCAATCTCAAAATAGTTATATTGGGCGTGCTTGCTTTGGCGCGGTTATTTACCACATTTGAAGGGAGAAGAACACAAAAAAAATTTGTTCTCCTCCACCCATTGCCTCGTTGGTGTCTAACTAGATCTACTCTGATATTCGGTTAAGATTCCACGACACCAAGATTTGTTGGCAAATGTTGTTCCCATTCTTACTTACTTATCTTTTTTGTATTGCATATCCTCTTTTCTCCCGAGTGTTGCTCGTTTTCTCTTCATGGAAGTTGGCTTCCTTTGGATCCCCTAACTTATGTCCATCTTGTATTCCCGATTTATTCGCTTTAGAGTAATTTTATTTGTCTTTCCTACTCTCTATGTCATTTAGACGCTTTATGTGTTTATGGTCGACTTTCCTTTTGTTGTATGTATCTCCTCGGAGTATGCCTTAGCTATCTCTATGAACTCATTTATTCTAATTTAATGTTTTTTACACCAAAAAAAGGATCCACAATTTGAACATAATTGTTTCTTTAGACCATAATCTACAGTTTTCCTACCTCTCTCATCTCCATGAATATTGCATACTCACTAGCAGATTAATCTTTATTTCTACGTTTATTTTTCTTTTTTGTCTTCTACACTTCAATCTAATCTTTTGGATTGAAGTAGTTGATTGGATGGATCCTTTAAATTGCAAGCTTTCTAAACTCATTATTGAATGTCATATTTCGTTCGTATTTTTTTATGAGTTATTACATTACTACTTTGTTTTCATACAAACTATTTTTTTTTAAACATATTTTGAAATATATATCATTTTTTAACCTAAATAGCTAATAATAAGGAAATGGGACTTCAATGACTGAAATGTAAAGAATAAAACTTGGTATGACATATTGTAAATTACAAGAGGGAAATAGAACTTTGTATTTAGTCGGAGACTAATGTGTAATTATCCTTTTTATGGAATTGTTTTAGTTAAGAATTAAGTTATTGTGCCTCTATATAAAGACCAAGGTTGATCTAATAAAATGGTTGGTTTTTGGAGATAGAGCACTTTTCCAATTTGACTTTCTCTCTATATATTCCGACTTCTATCAATTTATTTAGATAATTCAAGTAATCAACTCACTAAATCAGCGACTTTACTAAAGACCTGACCAACTGTCTAGTTTACTCATGCTATTTAGTTTTCTTCTTGTCAAATCTTGAAAACAATCTTAAAATTTTAAAATAAATCCAGAGAATGACCCGCTAGTTTTATCAGTTGTTGAAACACTGAAAAAATATTTGCAAAGGACTGAAGATAGACAAGAAGAAACTATCCAAATTCTTTAAACTCAATCCGATAAAGAGTTGTGAATGAACCAATTTTTCGATAAAATAAGAGATCTAAACGAAAAATATGACAAGAGATGGCAGGAGATTTAGTCAGCTAGGCTGAAATCCAAGGTGAGACAAGTGAATGACTAAAATAATTGTTGATGATCAATCTGATCGATCTTGCACTGATCGTCAAATCAGAAGCGAACAAAAAGGTTGCGGTTCGAAGCACCAAAAAAGCGTCATTTTTCTCAAAAGAGCAAGAAATATAAACAGAGTTATGTCACGTCTAGTGATAAGAAGTTGAAAGTTTTGGATCTGATTTCAAAAGAAGAGAATGATCAACCTCGTAAATCTAAAAACGAATATAAAGCTAGAAAAGGAAAGTATACCTTGATATTTAAGGGAGTCAAAATGGTGTAAAGGAAATACATCAAACCAGTAAAATGGGGGTGATCGAAACTTGTATGCAGTGATGGGAACTGAGGATCAGTATGTTCAAGGTGTTCATTGGAGAAATTCTCTGTTGAAAAATAAGATAAGATCTATCATACTTCTGAAGCGTTTTGATATTTCTAAAGTTGAGAAATTCAATGGGATGCAAGATTCGAACGATCACATCGAATAGTTCAAAAAGTATCTGATAAATTTTGAGGTTGACGACAGGCTGGTGTGTCAGACATTTTCTCAAACTTTCAAGGAACAACTTTGAAATGGTATAATTGAATTCCGAAGGGATCCATTTCAAATTTAAGAGACTTTTACACCGCCTTTCGAAGACAGTTTATGAGGAGTAAGGAGATGAGGGAAAATGGAGACACAATAATCCAATACAAGCAGGAAGTTGCAGAAAAGCTGAAAGATTATACGAAACAGTTTTTCTTAACTAAAGCGAGTCTAGATTATTATGAAGAACTGGTGAAATAGCAGTCTTTTACCAAGGATTTCTACCATGAGATCTAGTTAGTGAAACAAAAAAAAGCCTTAACTTTTGGAGATTTGATGGCTCAAGTAAAGGACCAAATCAAGGTGGAAGAATCAACCAAGGTTCGAGGGATAAAAACTACTGGTCAAAAGAATTTTGGGCAGGTGCCAAATAACCAGGTGCAATCTTCGAATTCTGCCCAACAACCACGTCCGAGGAACAACAACCTACCACCTCGAACTGGAGGATATTCGAACCATGCTCCAGCATACCAATTTAATAGGTCGAGGCCCAATCAATGGGTAATGTTTGAGTACTATGCAGATCTGACTGAAAGTATGGTTGCAATCTTTGACAAAACTAAAGGGTATGTAAATTTCAGGAAGTTCGCTCTAATCAATACGCATAGGGAGGAGCGAAACAACAGATTTTGCATGTATCACAATGACATCGGGTATGATATCGCGGATTGAACTTGCCTTAAAAGGAAGTTCATACTTTAATTGAAAATGGGAAATTACTAACTTATGTGAAAGCGCAGAGAAACACATCTAAGAACCCCGTGACATCGATTTCACAACCAACCAATCCAAATGCAAAAGTTGAAAATTTGATTATTTTGGATTCAAAGGTTGATGATTTTAATGTCGCATCGGAATACTTAGACATAAAACCAGACCGGTTAATTTGGATGGCAGTGGAGGAACCAGTAAAGCAAGGCGAAGCCTGTGCAAGTAATTTGAGTCCCTGGTAATTTTCGGGGGTGACTCTATGGCTAGTAACACTGATAGTTCAAGGAAAATGCACATAGTAAGTCTGGCTACTCAGATAGAGGGAAACTTTTCTACCCATTTGTACAGTAAGAGAGACATTCCTTTTATCATTTTCGATGAAGTCGATTTATGGGTACTGCAGGTTCACATGAGGATGCAGTGGTTATTGGGGCAGAGATTGTCGGCGTTGAGATTTTGACGCGTGTTGATAGATATTGGGAGTTATTCAAATGTTTTTTTAAAAGAGACTTATGATAGAATGCGCAATCCTCCTCGAATTTCCCAGTCAGAGCGCACTATTATCAGATTTACTAGAGTGATTTCACGATTAATCATGGAATTTGAGGGGGAAGTAAGTCTGTGAACGAGACCTTTTAAAAAGAAAGTTCAGGTGTTTTTTATGGTGGTGAACTGTCCAACAAGCTATAATGCCATTTTTAGAAGATCTTGGTTATCAATAATGTATGGTGTTGTATCAACAATCCATCAATGTTTAAAGTATGTCATCGGAGACCGTGTTGAGGTCTTTGAAGTGACCAAAAGGTAGCCAGATAATATGACGCCACTGCTCTTTGGATCTGAAGATCTAACAGTGGTGATATGATGAATAAATAGCAGTGAGGGGGGTTGACCTCGGATCCTGAGGAAAGGGTTGACGATGCGAGGGAGACCCCAGGTTCATTGACAGTAAGTGAAGAAATAGAGGAATACGATTTTATGAGGGAAGAGTGCTTCGAATAGGAACCTTACTGACCCCGATTTTATGTCAACATCTCTTACAATTTTTATCCACAATCTGGATGTTTTCACTTGGAAAGCAGAGGACGTGATGTGAGTACCAATTAAAGTAATTTTTCATAGCGTAGCCATTAATCCAAAGGTGAAACCTGTCATACAAAAAAAGCGGGCATTTTCTTTTGAGAAAGTAGAGGCTATTGTTTCCAAAGTGGATCGTTTATCGAAGGTCGGGCATATAATGGAGTCACAATATTCTTTATGAATGGCGAATCCAGTAGTGGTCAGAAGAAGAATGGAAAGTGGAGAATGTGTGTTGATTTTATAGACTTAAATCGAACCTGTCCTAAAGACCAGTTTCTCGTTCCTCAAGTGCACTAGTTGATTGATTCTACTTTGGGAAATAAAATATAGACCTTTATGGATGTTTTTGCTGGATGTACTCAAATTCAAATGGATCCAAAGGATCAGGAGAGTACCACCTTCATCACAGACCGAGGCCTACATTGTTACAGAGTTATGCCATTGGGCTGAAAAATACAAGAGTACTTACGAGAGATTAATGAATAAGGCATTTTCTTCACATATCATAATGAACATTGAGGTATGTATTTATGATATCGTGGTTAAAATATTAACAGACGATGCACACTTAGAAGATTTAGAATAAACATTCTTGAATTTAAGGGCAATAAGACTAAAGTTGAATCCAGAGAAGTGCACCTTTAGAGTTTGATTAGAAAAATTTATGGGTTATGTTTGATGAGTTAATATTTCGCCTTAATAAGTTGTTAAGAGATAAATCTAGAGAGAGAAAGAGTTAGAGAGTTTTTAGAGAGAGAAAGTTAAAGTACAAATGAGTTCCAGAGAAAAAGAGTCCAACCCCTTTATTAGAGTAGCCTTGCCATTTATATAGAGGAGCCAAGATTTAGTCTACAACTGAAATCTGTTACAAAAGAGGACTAATTGCTATTTAGTCCTTAACAATTATACATAGTTACAAATACTCTCTAAAACTTACACCAATTACAATTTAATGACAAAACTTACATTATTTAGAATTAAATCCTTATATTTATATTATTTACAACTTAGTCCTCAAAATCCTACTTCCATATCACAAGTCTCCCTAGTTCTCATGTCAGTAAATGAATGAGAACTAAAATATCTTCGAACTCTTCCATATAGCGTGTAAGCTGTCATAAAATAAACTCAAAGCAGTCATTCGAAGCGATCACAAGAAGTAACCATTTGAAACAATCATTCGAAGCGTCAACGAGGAGCGATCATTGCCAGAAAATATCTTCGAAACTGCCTGAAAACCTCTTCGAAACAAGTGAAACTTTCCAAAGTACTCATCGACTTTTATCCAAACAACATACAAAAGTAACCGTTCAAACCCATTATAACTCTATAGCTTTTAAATCCATAGCTAGATATCTAGCCTAACAGATGTCGAGCATCTAATCATCTTACCGCTTTGTATTCTAACATATCACCATCAAAGTCTTTCAAACTTCACACGTCTTATTCTCTTTCTATAAATTCAATTAGTAACCTAATTTTCATTTTTACAATACAAATCATTTGAAAGAGAATTCAGGCGCTTGGCTACCTTCATCAGAAAAAAAACCATCTTTCTGGTCAACCTTCATCTTCTCCGATTAACCTTCATATGGTTTATGAGAAAGAAACAAAGAACTAGAAAATCTAAAGCTAACAAACCGAAGAAATCGAAATCTCCAGAACCTGACAACAACTTGGTCTTTGGATTTATCGACTACTTCTGTATTACTCAAAGAGCAGAGGAATATAGATCTGCGGGATTAATCAATAGTGCACTTGTTGGAACAACCACCAAAACAACCTATTACGGTAATTTCGATCCAACTAAAGCTCCTGTTATTTATCCCTCTCCTTTATTTGAATAACATTCTTCATCCAAAATTCAAGGTCCTAAAACACCTCAAGCCTCTTCATCTCAAAGTAATATTTCTCCTTGGTTTAGTGAAGAATCTTTTTAAAACAAAAGTAAAAAACTCGCTTTTCGAATCACCCTCCAATAACCAGAAGAATAAGAACTTTTATTACTATGGGAGACGAATCAGAAATTATCCCAACTCCTACCCCCTCGACTCGAGATACTAAAACTCCTTCTCATAGAGAAGTAACTGAGGAAGCTCCTCGAACAAGTAACCCTTTACCAGAGGTTGTTAATCCAACATCTCAACAACCTCGAGAAGAAACATCGAAGGCCAACGAAGCTGATTCTGAGGCTACCAAAACCGATCTCGAGACTGAATCTGATGATAGGAACTCGGCAACTACCCATAAACCTGAGGAAGAAGTAGACACTTACTTTGTTTCCGAAGAAGAAAAAGCTAAGATTGGGAGAAACTTGAGGAATCTTGAGGCCAAATTCATCATTGCTCTGAAACAAGTTTGCTATATATACTACAACGATGACCAAACTTTGGCTCTAAATAAGAAATGGGGAATGGGAGATAGCATAACTCTTCGTCTACCTAAAGAAGGAGAAACTCCCTTAGACTGCAAAGATGACGAACTAATAATCTACCCTGAAATCATCAATTGGAGTCTTCGGTTTCCACTAGATCCAATGATCGTGGAATACTTCGAACTCCTCAGCTTATGTCCTACTCAAGTGACGCCAAATCAATGCTTTACCTTTATGTCAGTGATTATGGCATCTCGACTGTCTCAGATTCCAATCAGCATTAAAGACTTCATCTTCATTGCTCAATTATCAAAAGGTCTGAAGCTTTATTTTTAATACCTCGCCCTAATGGATGACCTCAAAATCATTGATGATCTCTTAGAAGCTGACAAATTCTGGAAGCAGAAATTCGTTTTTATATCAGGAGCATGAGAGAGTTGCAAAGCAATCTCCGATTCTAATCCTTCAAAGTTAAATCTCGTATGGAGAAGCAATCGTAAGCACTTCGAATTTTTACATTCTATAATAATTGTATGTCTCTCTCTTTCCTTAATTTTTTGCTTGCATAATAATTTCATAAATTTCGAGGAGTTATTCATCACGTCGACCAGTTGGTAAGGAGATTTTTCAAAAACTTGTTGCTTGGGCTGAGAAGGAATGGAATAACGCATTTCACACTGCCTTCCAACCCATCAATTTCCTTACCTGCCACATGTTTCCAATCTCAGTAGGTGCCTTGCCACCTCAAGACCTGATATCGGAACCCGATCCGAAAATTGTCTGCAAACGAATAGTTCAACCCGATTGTAAAGTCTTTATTCCCATTCGCAACAGATCAGAGAATCATTTACAAAAAACAAAGCTATCAAAGAAAAGAAAAGTAAAAAAGATAGCTAGCACATCTGGTTCTAGCCCATTAACTCCATCGAAACCAAAGCCTCTAAAAAGAAAAACTGCAGAACAAACTCTTTCACCCATCAAAAAGGGAAAAGATCAAGAACCATCTTCAAATAAAAAAAAGGCTTCTTCCGATTCTCATGGAAAGAAAAAGAAACAAAGGAAAATCATTTCGTATACACTGGTTGATGAAGATGAAAACACTGCTGCTAAAAACCAAGAAAGACCACAAAAATCTTTGGTTGAAGAACAGCCAACCAGAGACAACACTGTGATTATCATCGAAAATAGTGCTACCAACGAAAATCAGGCTACTGAAAACTTAAATTCTGGCATGTTCATTAATTTTGAGAACACTGAAGCGCTTACTGGTGAAGACGATCGTGTTCTTCAAGTCATCCAAAATCACATGCTTAACTTTGGATGACCAACACCAGCCGAGGCGTCTCCAGAAATTACATGTCCTCCTGCTCCTATCACTACCTTAGATATGATTCAACGTCCATCAGAAACAGAATTTTCTCTTCCTCCTACAAATCCTGCAATCGATGTTGCACTTCAGCCATTTACCGATCTTGATATTGCGGCAAAGGCACTTGATTCTCAAGTCGAAGTTTCTCAAAACCATCTAAAGAAATTGGCTAAAGATATGGTTTATTACAAAGAATCTTATGAAGTTGAGAAGAAACTTAGAGAAGACTTGCACCACAAAGTAATTGAGTAATTCCACATGTACAAAGTAGCAAGGTCAGGACTAATATAAGGCGCTCTCTGCATGAAAAATCATCTACGAATCACACACATAATAAAGACAGAATTGATGATGGCTTCTCATGAAAAGGATATGAATAAGATCAAGACTGATCATGCTACTGAACTGGCCACCGAAATTTCCAACTCCAATGATCTACAAAATTCTCTTACTCTTTGTGAGATAAAAAATAAAGAACTGATCGAGGAGATAGCTAAACTGAAGAAAGATTTCAAAGTGGAAAAAACTGATGATGTGGCTGCTGCCGAGGCTGAACTTTCCAAAGACATGCTAACTGCTATTAACATCAGAAAAGAACATGCAACCATTTTTCTCCTTCGAGAAGTTCAAGCTGCTTATCCAAAGATCGACCTCACAAGTTTTTGGAACGACATTCCTACGGAGAAACGTCTAAGTGAAGCTTTTGATCCTATCCCCGATTTGTCATCCAAAGATGAAGATGAAGAAGAATCGTATGAGGAGGAGGAATCATCTAATTAACTTTATCATATTTTTTGTGTTTGTCGGGTTAAAAATTGCTTTTTGTACCTCAACGAATTAATCTAATTGACAAACAGTTTCCTTATTTTATTATTCTTCACATATTATTCGTCGCTAAATTTTAAAAACGAATATAATTATAAAATGTAAACTTACCACCTCAAATGCCTTAACGAAATTGGTGAATATGGTAGCTCTTCGAAATATTCTCATTGTGTAATTAAGCTTTGGTAGCTCTTCGAAAAATTCTCAGTGTGTTGTTAAGCTTTCACTTCGAAAAAATTGTAATGTGATTATTAAACATGGTTGTTTCTTCGAAAAGTGTTATAAACACTTCAGAACATTATACTCGTAACTAATATCAAAGATGACCAGTCTCTGATGATTTGTTAAGATAGTATTCAAACATGTGTAAACAACTATTGGCCAAAAACCAACTTTATTGATAATATTGAATATGTACACGACGCCTCGTCAAAACCTTCTTAGGCCAACACGATAGGAAAGAGTGCGTCATTCAAAAGTTAAAATTCTAAAGTACAATAAAAATATTTACTCCCAATAAAGCTTCAAGTGTTGGATATTCTGTGGATGTTGAAGCAGCCTCCATTCGCAATCGCAAAGACGATGGGACCCCGACTTTATCCTTTCAACAACCACATAAGGCCCTTCCCAGTTCTGAGCCATTTTTCCGAGGATCTTCTCATTTATGTGCAAGAAAACTTTTCTCAACACCTTATCACATTCTTTAAAATCTATTCTCTTCACCTTCGAATCATATCTATTTCTCATAAGAGTTTGATAGTGAATTACATTCAAATGAGCTCAAACTCTTTTTTCCGCAATCAGATCTGAATTCTCCCTTCGAACTTCATCATTAGACCTTTCAGAAGATTGAGCTATTCTAAAAGATGACATCGTAGATTCTACGGGGCTTATTGCATCCATTCTATATGCCAAAGGAAAAGGATTCCTTTTGTAGCCTCTCTAGGATTTGTTCGATAAGCCCAAAGTACCTCGTGCAAATAGTTTGGCCATTTTCCTGCTGCCCCCGCCAAATTCTTCTTCAAGCCATCTAAAATTGTTATGTTTGTCACTTTAACTTGCCCATTAGCTTGAGGATGAAAAGGCTTCGAAAATCATTGTTGAATTCCTTTAGAAGTGCAAAATGAAGCCAGCTCCCTATTATTAAACTGAGGGCCATTATCTGTTGTAATCCTCCGAGGAACTCCAAAGTGACAACAGATGTTGTTCACAATAAATTTGATCATGTCTTTTGCTTATGTCCTTGATAACTATTCTGCCTCTGCCCACTTTGTAAAATAATCCTCCGCTACAATTATCATTTGTCTTCCTCCAAAAGCCATCGGTAAAGGTCCCACCAGATCAATCCCCCATCTATCGAATGGTATTTCCTCGTATATAGACATAAGCGGCACTACTGGTCTGTGAATAACATTGGCAAATCTCTGACAAGTATCACAACTTCGAACTAAATTCTTAGCATCATTCATGATTGTAGGCCAATAGAACCCAGCAAGCAAAACTCGACGTGAGAGAGCTTTGAACCCGCAATGAGCTGACCCTTCACCATCATGCAACTCTGATAATACTTCTTGTGATTCTTGTTTGCTTCAACATCATAACAATGGTCTGCTTAATGCCTTTTTATATAATATTCCATCCATACTATATATTTGAAGGCTTTACTTATCAATGTTTTGGCCAATTGTGAATCATCTGGTAGAATTCCTTGAGTCAAAAAGCTAAGAATATCTGATCACCAATTGCCTCAGATTGCATCATTCGTAACAAAAAATTTCTCTATACATTCATATTGGCTAGATTGAGTAACAATTTAAGGATTTTCTTGTAGCAAAATCCAAGGATATTCTTCCTTGTAAGCAATGTTTGCTACAGAATCAACCACCATGTTACTCCCTTTCCTAATATATTCCACAACAACGTTGTCAAACAGATCATTAAATTCTGAAGTTCCTGAAGATATAAAATCAAACGATCCTTTATTGCCTCAAAAAGTCCAGATACCTGATTTAATAACAATAAGAATCAGTTTCCAAACGCATTGAAGTTGCCCCACAAATGTTTTCCAATCTTAAACCTGTCAAAGCAACTTCGTATTCAGCTTCATAGTTTAAAGCATTTTAACCAAATTTAATAGATTGAATCATTGTTTCTCCCGTTGGAGCTATTCACTGAACTCTAGCAATGCAACCTGAAACACTAGATCCTCCATACGTTCGGACAACCTACCTCGAATTTATTGGACTGAACTCTTTACATTCTTCTTCATCTGATCGGCTCGAATGGAATTCAACAAAAAAAATATGCCAACGCTTGCGCCTTTATTGTTGTTCGAGGTGTAAATAAATCTCATAGTCCCCTAACTCCACAGACCATTTGGTCATTCTCCCCGAAATATCAGGTCGTTGTAAAACATTTTTTAAAGGGAATGAAGTTCGGACTTCAATAGTCTGACCTTGAAAATATTGACGCATCTTCCTAGCATCAATCACTAGTGTTAATGCCAATTTTTCTAATTTCATATATCTCTTCTCTGCTGCCACCAAACTGTTACTAATGTAATACACCGGCTTCAGAACTCCTGAATCTTTACTAATTAACAATGCGCTCAGTGCAAAATCTGATACCGCGATGTACAAAAATAGCTTATCCTCCATTTTGAGGCTTTGATAAAATTTCTAGTGATGACAAAAAAAATTTAATGTTTGTGAAAGCTGCTTCACATTCCGATGTCCATTCAAACCTGTTTGGTCGTTGTAACACTTGAAAGAAAGGAAAGTATTTTCAGAAAATCTTGAAATAAATCGATTAAGTGCTGCTAACCTTCATGTCAAAATTTACAATTCTTTAATAAATCGAGGCAAATTCATTGTTATCAAGGCTTTCAATTGTTCTGGGTCAGCTTCAATTCCTTTTTCACTGATGATAAAACCCAATATAGTCCCCGAACGAACTCCGAAGGTGCATTTTTCAGGATTTAACTTTAACCTGATTGCCCTTAAATTCAAAAAAACTTCCTCTAAATCATCAAGATGCACTTCATCCTTTGAGCCTTTTATCACCATATCATCTATATATACCTCCATATTTCTTCCGATCTGAGTGGCAAGCGCTTTATGCATCAATCTTTGATAACTGGCTCCAGTATTTTTCAATCCGAAGGGCATCACCCTATAACAGTGCAGACCCCTATCAGTTATAAAAGTTGTGCATTCTTGATCTTTTGGATCCGTTTGGATTTGATTATATCCTGCAAAACCATCCATAAGAGTTAAAAAAAATTGCATGTAGTAGATTCAATCAACTGATCTATTCGAGGAACGGGAAATGGATGTTTGGGACAAGCTCTATTCAAATCTGTAAAATCCACACACATTCTCCATTTCCCATTCTTCTTTTTTACCACCACCGGATTTGCCGTCCACAAAGGATAATGTGACTCCCTTATGTGTCCGACCTTAAATAATCGATCCACTTCAGCAACAATCGCTTCTGCTTTTTTCGAGGAAAATGCTCTTCTTTTCTGAATAACTGGCTTAACTTTCGAATCTATAGCCAAGCTGTAACGAATTACCTAAATTGGTACTCCTGTTACATCCTCTGTCCTCCAAGAGAAGACATCCAAATTTTGGGATAAAAATCCAGTAGTTGTTGATGTAGAAGCGGGGTCAATAAAGTTCCAATTCAAAGTACCTTCCTTTTCGAAAAAGTAAACTCTTGTATCTCTTCACTCACCGTCAAAGACCCTGGGGTTTCCCTCGGACCGTCAACCCTTTCTTTCAAATCCAAGGGTACCTCTTCTAACTGTTATTCACGCATTAAGTCTCCACTACTGGACCCTCAAATCCGAAATGTAGTGGCATAGCATTCCCTCGCAACCTTCTGATCACCTCGAACGACCCCAACTCTATTTCCAACCACATATTTAAAATACTAATGAACTGTAGACACAAACCCATACATTCTTGAAAGACATGATCTTCCAAAAATAACATTATAACTTGTGGGACAGTCCACCACCACAAACAGTTTCTGGACCGTTTTCTTAAATGGTTCTTTTCCCAAACTCACTTCACCCTCGAATTCTCCAACAACACGAGTTGTTACACCAGTGAATCTAATACTCGTTCGATCTGATTGAGAAATCCGAGGTGGATTTGTCATTATATCATAGGTGGATTTAAAAAGGACATTAACAGAACTTCCAGTGTCAATCACCACACATCGAATTTCGACGCCAGCCACCTCTGCTCCAATAACCACAACATCTTCATGTGGTCCTGCAGTACCTCGCAGATCATCTTCATCAAACAAAATGAAGGGAATATCTTTCTTTCCATACAATTGCGTAGAAATTTTCCCTTCAATTTGAGTTATCAAGTTGACACCCTGCCTCTTCCTCAAAACTATCTGAATTACCAGTCATCAAATCGCCTCCAAAAATGGCTAACTATTCAAAAAACTTGCACAGCTCACGCACACGTCCTTTTTCTATGGGCTATTCGACCGTCATCAGAAGAAATATGTTCAGATCTTTTTCCACATACTCAGAAGAAGCATCAAAAGGCTCGGCCTGTGAGTCCAAAATCATCAAATTCTCAGCTGGTGGTGCAGCCTTCGAAGTTGATGCACCATTGTTTTTCGATGCGCTCCCTTGCGACTTCACATAAGTCAGGAGCTTCCCATTTTCAGTAAAAAAAAATTGAATATCTTTCTTCAAAACAATGTATTCATTTGTATCATGCCCAATATCCTCATGATATCTGCAAAACTTGTTATTCATTTTCTTCCTTGGCCTGCTAATTGGGGCTGGCTTCCTAAAATTTACGAAGCTCTTGGTCTTATCCCAGATCACAGAAACATTCTATGTCAGATCAACATAATATTCTGGTTTGACCCATGTATTTGGTCTAGGCCTGTTATAAGTGTTAGATGGAGCGTGATTTGAATAACAACCACTCCGATGAGGGAAATTATTGTTCTTTTGTCTTGACTGCTGATTACTATTTCCATTTCCATTCAAAGCATGCCCCTGATTATTGGCTGCTTATCCCGAATTCTTCAGAGTGCTTACTGGTCTGCCTCAGACTCTAGTCGACTCCTCCACTTTAATCTGATCATCAACTTGAGCCATCAAAGCTCCAAAATTTAAGGATCTTCTCTCTGTCGTCTCATTAGCCAGATCCCTGGAAATAACCCTTGGCGAAAAGCTGCCATTGCCATATTTTCCTCACAGTTGTCCAAACTAGCTTTGGTTAAAACAAATCTTTTTGTATAATCCTTTAACTTTTCCCATGTGCCTGCTTGCACTGAATAATAGTATCACCATTTTCTCTCATCTCTTTGCTTCCCACAAACTGCCTTCGAAATGGAGTATAAAAATCTCTAAAATTTGAAATGAACCCCCTCAGAATCCGATTGTACCACTTAAGAGATGTTCCCTTAAAAGTCTCTGAAAATGCACGACACACCAGCTGGTCGTCATCTTCGAAATTCATCATATACTTCTTGAATTTTTTGATGTGATCATCGGGATCCTGCATCCCATCGAACTTCTCCACCTTCGAAATGTCAAAACGATTTGGAAGCGTCATGGAACAAATTTTACTTGTCAACGAAGAATTTCTCCAGTCGACACATTGAACAAACTCATCATCTGTTCCCATTGTAACATATAGATTGCGATCAGTTTCAGCATACTAATTCGAGGTGTTTCCTTCGTACCATGTAGAACGAGGAACATTATCTCTTTTAGATTTACTCTTTTTTTATGTTTCCTCGACTGATCTCGGCATGATTCCCCTTTCGAAGAACCTCTGTATATCTTAAAGCCCGAAGCTGAACTTTCTACCTCCTCGTCACTAGAGGTCACATATTTATGCTTATCTTTCTTCTCTTTACGAGACGAATATCGCTCTTTTGGAGACATAAAACACACTTTGTTGTGCTCAGATTTCGCATATCGATCATCAAAATATCGATATGACTGACCTTCCATCTCAGTATTTTCTATTTCATATCTAACCTCTGATTTAAGCTTTACCGAGTGTATCTCTTGTTCCCTTCGTTCATACTTTTCATTTAATGCATTAATATTGTCTAGGAGTTGGTCCATTCGCGCTTCAATATTAGATTGAGCTCGGATTGGAGATGATCCATCAGATCTATTTCCGTCCCTCTGTAAATCATATTTCAAAGTTTCTATCGATGACCGAAGCGTAGGATTGTTCTCAGGATTCATCGTATTAATTTTGAACTTAAAATACAACAAGATTGTATCAATTTCGAACAGAATAAGCCACTCATTTCTCTTATTTTGTCCCCACTGAAGTTCCCAATTTGATGAGTTAATATTTCGCCTTAATAAATTGTTAAGAGAGAAAGAGTTAGAGAGTTTTTAGAGAGAGAAAGTTAAAGTACAAATGAGTTCCAGAGAAAAAGTGTTCAACCCCTTTATTAGAGTAGTCTTACCCTTTATATAAAGGAGCCAAGACTTAGTCTACAACTGAAATATGTTACAAAAGAGGACTAATTGTTGTTTAGTCCTTAACAATTATACATAGTTACAAATACTCTCTAAAACTTACACTAACTACAATTTAAGTACAAAACTTACATTTTTTATAATTAAATCCTTAAATTTACATTATTTGCAAGTTAGTCCTCAAAATCCTACTTCCATATCAATGTTATCAGTGAAAAAATAATAGAAGTTGATCGAGTGCAATTAAAACCTATAGTATCCATGAAATATCCTCGTACTATCAAGGAAGTGTAAATTCTGACAGGAAGGTTAGCAGCACTTAACAGATTTATCTCTAGATTTTCTTATAAATTTTTCCTTTTCTTTCAAATGTTATGAAGACCAAAGAAGTTTGAATGGACTTCGGATTGTGAAGCACATTTTCAAGCATCAACGATTTGTTATCATCATCAGAAATATTATCCAAGCCTTAAAGTGGAGAGCAACTCTTTTTGTATATTGCGGTAACTGATTTTGTAGTGAGTTCAGTGTTGATAAGTGAAGATTCAGGAATTCCGAAGCTGGTGTACTATGTCAACAAGAGTTTAGTAACAGCAGAAACGAGGTATCCGAAGCTCAAAAAATTGGCATTGTCATGGTGTTGGCTGCTAAAAAAATAAGTCCTTGTTTTTAAGCTCATACCATCGAGGTTCAAACTTCATTTCCATTAAATAATGTTTTACAACGTCCTGATATTTTAGTGGTCAATGGAATTTGTGGATTTTAACATCATTATTTTGCCTCAAACAACAATTAAAGCACAAGCTCTAGCGGACTTCCTTGTTGAATTTTATTCAAGTATGTCAGATGAAGAAGTTAGTAAGGATATTTTTCCAGCTAATTTGATGTGGATTGTTCGAACCGATAGAGGTTCTAGTGTTTCGAGATGCAGCACTGAAGTTCAACTGATTGTTCCATCTGGAGAAACAATGCTTTAATCTATTAAATTTGGTTTTCATGCGTTGAATAATGAAGCTGAGTACGAAGATGCATTAACTGGATTGTGACTCAGGAAGATATGTGGTGCAACTTCAGTATGATTAAAGACAGATTCTCAGTTATTAACAAATCAACTGTCTGGAGTTTCCGAAGCAAAAAATGACCACTTAATTTTGTATCTTTGAGAGCTTAGAAATCTAATTCTCTATTTGATCATGTTGTTGTGGAGCATATAAACCGAGGGAATAACACGGTTGTTGATTCCTTAGTAACTGTTGCATACAAAGAGGAATATCCTTTGATTTTATTACATGAAAGTCCATCGATTTTAACCCATTCAGAGTAGTGTGAGCATATTGAGGAACTGTTTGTCACGCTAGATACAGTCTGAGGCGACTGGAGAACTGACATTTTAAATTTTTTGGTTAGAGGAGAGCTGCCTAAAGATGTGAAATTGGCCAAAACATTGTAAGGCAGAGCTTTTGGCTATATAGTGTTAGATGGGGTTTTGTATAAGAAATCGTTGAGTAGGCCATTATTACGATGTTTGAGCAGACAAGAATCACATGAGGTTTTATCATAATTACATAATGGAGAAGGATCAGTGCATTGTGGGTTCAAAGCATTGACTCGTCGAGTTCTGTTGGCAGAGTTTTATTGGCCTTCGATTATAACCGATGCTAAGAATTGGGTTCGAGGCTATGATATTTGTCAAAGGTTTGCTAACTCAATTCATAAACCAGCAGTTCCACTTGTGTCTATTACCAAATATGTTCCATTTGATAGATGGGGAATAGATTTGGTGAGACCTTTGTTTATGACTCTTAGAAGACGACGAATGATAATTGTTGTAGTGGATCATTTTACGAAGTGGGCTTAATATTTCGAAGACTTGAATCACGAAGCTAAAAAAGCAAGTTTGGATCTAGTTGAAGAGAAAAGAGTTTGAGCTCACTTGAATGTAATTCATTATCAAACTCTTATGAGGAGTAGATATGATTCGAGGGTTAAAAACAGGGAGTTCAAGGTGGGTGACAAAGTGTTAAGAAAGGTGTTCCTACATACCTAGAATAAGGGCCTCGGTAAGATAGCCCAAAATTGGGAAGGACCTTATATGGTTGTCAAAAGGATAAAGCCAGGTTCCTACCGCCTATGTGATAATTAGGGGAGGATATTTCAACATCCTTGGAATATACAACATCTAAAATTGTACTAGGAATGATTGTGTTGTATTGTGAAATTGTTTTATTTGATTAATTAGCACACTTTTTCCTATCCTCTTGGCCCAGGGAGGTTTTAACGAGGTGCTATGTACATATTCAAATCTATCAATAAAATATATTTTTTGGCCAATGGTTGCTTACAAATACTTGTTTAAACTATTTTGGTAACTAGTCAAAGACTAATCATATTTGAGGTTGACCAAGAGTAGAATATTCTAAAGTGTTGAGTATGTTTTTCGAATAAGTGGTCATATTCAAAGTGCTACGTTCATTAAATGTACTATAATATTTGAAGTGCTACGTTCATTAAATGCACTATAAAATTTGAAGTGCTACATTCTTTAAACATACTACAATATTCGAAGTGTAATGTATTGTAATGTTATTTAAAATATTATGTTATATTTTCACTTTGAATAACTAATATAAATTACAATCAAATGCAAATATGACTTAAAAATATATAAAGGATAAATAACACCTTTTGTCATTCAATCTAATTCGATGAGAACGGTGTAATTTTTTAGATGCCAAGTAAAAAATGTATCGGTTGAAAACAAATTATTACAATGATTGCATGACAAGAACAAATAAGAGATAGAAAAATCACTCGTTTTCAGAGTTTTGTTTGGAGTCTTCCACTGAATCTTCCTCTTCCGATGACGAGCTAGGAACAGGATTAAAAGCCTCGCTAGGACGTCGTTCGATGGGAATTTTACTCCAAAATCTGGAAAGATTAATCTTAGGATATGTGGCGTGAATCTCGCGAAGAAGGGTGATGGTTTTTTTGCTCTTCGTCATTTTTAATAGCTGCTAGCATGTCTTTCCAGCATTCATCCTCAGCAGCAGTGACTGCAATTCGTTTTTCTTCCTTGAATTTGGCTTTGAGAGCAGACATGCATTTGTTACTTTTTTTCTTTTCTGCTTCACTCTTGCCAAAAGAAACTTGAAGATCATCAAATTTGTTCTTTTCTGCAGCTAACTCTTTAGAATGTTTAGTCTTAAGTTGATCTATTGCATTCTGATGTGAAGTATTGAGATATTATTTTTCTTTTCGATGCACTTATCTAAGGTGATTCTTAACATGGAAGAGCCCCTCTGAGGAATTCAGATCTGGCCATTTGAAACTCATGGAATTAATCTCTGATGAGACTCCCAAAGATGTCTCTTATGCTTTTTTCAACGACAGCAGCATTCTTGCAGTGGACCATCTCTTTCGCCATGTATTTTAATTGACTTCGAGAGGATTCAATTTCTTGAGTCAGCTTTTGTGGTGCAGCATCGAGATCAGTAAAAGGTTGAAGAACGGTTAAAACTTCTTCGGATGGCTCTATAGGAGGAAATACCACTGGGTTGGGTCTAGTTATGAGAGCAAGGGAGATTGTAGGAACAATAACCTCAGGAGATGCGACTTCGGAGGTAGTTGCTGCAAGTCTTCTACTAAGATTATGCAGATGATCTTGAATCTCCTGGACAATGGGATCCTTATCTCCAGGAAGCTCTTGTGATTCATTGAATTTGATAAAGCTATCAAGATCGAAGTGGTCATCGCCTCGTCATCTCCTACACCCATAGTTTCCCTCTGCTGATTGGCAGCGTCTTCAACACTAGTCTCATTTTATTTTTGACTTTGCTGATTTTCTACAACTACAACTTCGTTGCTATCGGACAATACCTCTTCGAAAATATCCACAACTTTAGTTTTTCCTTTCTTTTGGGGAGTTTTTTTAGTGGTGTCTTTCTTTTTTGAAGGAACAATTATTTTATTTTTTTTCGAAGAAGGTTCGTCTTCTACTCCCTCTTCGATGCTGGAGAGGTTTCTTTCTTTTATTTTTCGCTTTGAACCTCTTGGATTTGGATCTACTAAAGGGCTAACACCAGATGTACTAGCTGTCTTTTTATTCTTTTTTTCTTTCTTCTTCTAGGGAAGATGGTTGTCCGGTCTGTTGCGAATTGGTAAAAATACTTTGCAGTCAAGATGGACAAATCTTCTGACAACATGTAAAGAATTGGGTTGCTCCATCAAATTCTCAGGAGGAAGACCTCCAAACTTGATCGGAAGTAGGTGGTTGTTGAAAAAATTTAAAGGTTCGAACGCTATGTGGAAAGCATTATTCTACTCGTTTTCAGCCCAAGCAGCGACCTTGATAAACGTCTCTTTTACTTTCTCCTGACGAAGTGCGTAGCGCTTTGAAATTTATGTTCAGAATATATAATTTTATAAGAAATAAGGATAACTTCAGTTGAAAATATAAATTAAACAAAAGAAATGAAAGGACTCACGACTACTCCTCCAAATGAGGTTCAATCTAGATGGGTTGGCTTCAGAGATTTCTTTGGATAAGCGAGAATCCCATCATTAATTTGGTGTCACTTGGGTTGCGCATAGATCCAAAAGTTCAAAGTAGTCAACTATCATGGGGTCTAGTGGAAATAGAAGACCCTAGTTGATGATCTCTGGTTAGACTATTAGTTCGTCTTTTTTGCATTCTAAAGGTGTTTCCCCTTCTTTGGGAAGACGAAGTGTAATATTGTCTCTCATTCCCCATTGCTTCTTTAGATCAGCTGCATAGCTCTCCTCGTAATATGGATAGGGAACATTTTTCAGAGCCAATATGTAATGCGCTTCGAGAGGCCTCAAGTTCTCACCTATTGACGCACACACCTCCTTGGATATTATGACAAGAACTTTCCTTTTTCTTGTCTTACGAGCATTTTCTTTTGAAATATTTTCTGACTCCTTTGAAGCTTCTTCCTCAGTTTCAGCTTCGTTATTTGACTAAGTAGCTTCCGAATTGATTTCTCCTTCAGATGCTACATCCATCAGTTGTGGAGGATCACTTGAGGGATTTTGTTGAGATGATTTTTATGTCTCAACTATCTCCCTCGGGGGAGGAGAAGTGGTTGAGACATCAACATCGTTACCCATTGCTATAATAGTCTTTTTTCTTTGAGTTTGATGAGGGTGAGTTTTTGAAGGGTTGGTTGGGGAAGGAGTTTCTTCGGATTTCTTTGAGGAGGATTTGCTCACTTCATGACTAATTCGAGATGATGATCCAGTAAAGGAGGGTGAGATTCGTGGTCTCTTTGGTGTTTGAGTTTTTGATGATTGGCTTTATTCTGTAAGAGGATAATGTGAAAAACAGGAGTTTAGGGTGGATCGAAATTACCGTATTATATTGTCTTTGTAGACAGACAAAGATGAGTGTTGCTTATTAAACTAGCTGCTCTGTATTCGTCTGCATTTTCACTAATACAAAGGCAGTCGTAAGCTCCGAAGACGTTGTTATCTGATTTTGAAGATTTGAGTTTTTTGGCAATTATGGCTTTGGATCTTCTAGGCTTTGGATGCTTTCTCATAAACTAGTTGAAGATTGAACGGAGAGTTTGAATTTTCTGGTGAAGATAGCCAACATATTGAAGAATTTGTTGAAGGTAGCAAAAGAATTTTGAACTTTTGCAGTTTATCTCTCAAAGAATCTTGTATGTGAAACAAACAATGGGTCGCAACGATATTTATAAGAAAAGAAAAAAAGTATCGAGAAGTGGAAGAGGTGGACAATGATTGGGCAGAATTTGAAGCAGTTACGTAGATAAGGATCTAACACTGGTCACGCTATGGGTCTAGTGGCAGACCTACTGCCTAGAGTGTTATTATTTGCTAAGAGATAAACTTGGCATCTAGAGTGTCATCTTATATTTGGTTTTCGCTTCGACTCATGATATAAGGAAATGATTTCATGTTAAAATAATTCGATGCATTTGACATAAATTAAGGTGGAACAACACATGTGAAGCACTTCAAATTTGAATAAAGGTGGAACAACATATTTGTTCACCTCTAAATATATTCGAGGCTAGTTGGTTCTCATTCATTTACTTACATGAGAACTAAGAAGGCTACTAATAAAAAATGAAATTTTAAAGATTGAAATGTAAAAAAGTAAAAAGATTATGACCGAATGTAAAATTAAAAGAAAAATTATATTTATAACTCAGTTAAAATCTAAATCATTGCACCTCTTATAAAAACCAAAACGAACTGGCCTGCTCTTCCAAATAAATCACTTTCACAATTTAACTTTCTTTCTCTAAAAAAATGTTTTTCTTTAGATTCCGATTTCTCTCAATTTATTTAGACTATTTAAGTAATCAATTTCCACCGGCTTATAGTAAATTACGGAAGAAAAGAAGGTGGCTTTGTTTAGAGTTTTGTCTTGACTTATAAATAAGAAGAAAAACGATTTCTCAACATAAATAACTAATAGTAAAAAGAAAAGGTGGTGGCTATGTTTAGAGTTTGTGTTGACCTAGAAATAAGAAGAAAAACAACACACGTAACTTGTAAGTCTTTAAGAATTTTAAAAAAATTAACACTCAAATGTTCAAAGACTTATAAAATATGTCGACCCACAATAATAAAGTAGTAAAGTCATTTGCCCATATCCTTCCCAATAATTTAAGCTATTATATTTTTTAATTTTTTTTTTAATTTTTTGTGACTTGAATCTCGGATATAAGTTTGGACCGACTTGTACTTTATAAACTATAGTAATAAACTTTGAACTTTAGTTTTGTTTGTCATCTTTTGCACGTCATGATTATCTCACCATTACATCACCCTATATCTAAAATATAAAATTACATTTTTTATATATTTATAAAACTGTTACAAGATATGTAAATTTATATAATAAAATTAGGATTTAGAAGAATTATTTTAAGATTTTTATACGTATTTTCTTTTCGGAGGGAACCCGCAGCCGCTACTCAGAGTGCAATGAGTGCGCACAGGGTAAACCATCAGTCTGACGCGATAGCCTGCAAACCAACGCCAGAAGGTAAACCACACAAGGTGACAGGCTCAGCCGAGAAAGCGTATGTAGAGGGACTCGAACTCATGACCTTTTGGTCATAAGAATATCATACTCAACCAACTCGGCTACTCCCTTAGGGGCTAATTTTTATACGTATTATATATTAGTTTAACGGATGTTACGGCTAATTAAATAATAAATTAAGAATTAGAAAATATATAGCGGAAACAGTTGACCCTAAGAGCAATATGGAAACAAATTAAAACGTCCAAACCGGTCTATTTATAGAAGAATAAAAGATCCATTCACTCGAAGAATACAAAAACAAAATCCAAGGATTGGATGGGAATTAATTGTCATGATTACAAAAGGGACCATTGTATGTCCTAACCTGCGATTTTAGGATTTACCATTCTCCGATTCGGCTAGACTATTTAAAATGTTGCGACTTTGTTCGGTTACGTAAACTCAAATAAAAATTCCCATGGTCTTATTTTTATTTTCCTGATACAATTTTAGCTTCGGGTTTTTGGTGATGCTAGGTATAGTAACTTTTAATAAACTCTTTTGAGAGAGTTGAAACTAATTGTGATTTGTCAATTAAATAATATACAAAATAAAAATTTGTTCGGTTAGCTAGAATTTTAAAAATAATTTTGTAAGAACATTATATAGTCTAATAGGTTTTGAAATAGGTGATAAAGTTATGAATGTCCCTTTAAAAATAAAAATAATTGAGTGGAGTTTTAAGAAGACTACAACCGGTCGGAGTTAAAAAAACTCGATGACCCAGTTGCACATAGTCTTACCAAAAATGTTTCATCAATAGTTTTAAACAAAAACTGGAATTGAATTTGTCAGGTTCTCATAACTTATTGATGTCAATAATAACTCATTTTTTATCTCTTCGCACTTAATCGTGTGAATCATAAAGGATTTGTCGATAGAGTTGACCCTGCAAGTGAGGAAGATCGAAACTTTGTCTAAGATCGGGTAAATAGGAGGGTGCCTAGTACCAAAGAGACCACTGGAAAAGGGGTGGTAACAAGATCACCTTGAATATTTGAAATCGAGAAAATTTTGTTACGTAAGATACGAGTTTTAATATTGTCATGCTAACATTTCTATAACCAAGTTAAACCTTTTTTTTTTTTGAATTTTTGCTTAAAGAAATATTCTTTAGTTCAGCCGAGGAAGATGAATTTAGAGGAAGTCGTAATTTATTTAGAGACAAGAAACGAGTTGGAGGGATTTTTGAGCAAAGAGGGTTTGGGCATTGGGATTGGTGAGGTTAATTTTTGTCTGAGGGTAATTTAGTAATTTGTTTCAGAGTTTATGAAGGTTGGAATGTGTTTAATGTTTTGAATAGAGAGTAGAGGGAGAATTAAGCAGCCTTGGTTGCAGTTAATTTTCATTACCCACATTTAATGCAGGTGGTTGGGAATTTATACCCTTACATCTGGGCTTTATGGGTTTTCGGGTCATGTTTAATGGACCCGGGTCACGTTTATAGACCCATGAGCTCTTAGTAGGAGAGCAAGCAACTTAGTCAAGAAGTGTTTAGGTTTTTTAGTACTTTTGTCATAGGTCGAACAGTCCTATGAGCTAAGTGTTCGAAGTGGTTTGTCCGGTCTGACGGTCTTGGTCCGATCTGTCCTTGTCCGGAGAGGAAGCAGTATTCGGACTCATCAGGAGCCCCTTTTTTAGGTGTTTGTTCAAATGCCTTTGCCAAAAACCTAAAAAACAGTCTGATGTATAAGGGTAGTTTTATCCGGACAGGTCTGTTTGTGTTGTGGCTTTAACCGGACTGATAAAGCTTTGTAAATCCAAACGGTTTTTTGCCAGAGTTTATAGGACACGTGTCACTTTTTGGTTGGTTTCTTCAGCCGTTTTTTCACCTTGAATTTTGCACCCACCTTCTTCGAAAAGCAACCTCTTCATTAAAGATGGTGACATCAGCGCCGTCTTTTAATCATTACCAATCTTTTTGAATTCTCCTAGGAATTAAACTCATTTTTCAGATTTACTATAAATTGAAACATTTTCTACTGTTTCACCATAACTCCCGTTTTTACTCTGCAAATCCTTAAAGTTTCCTCTCTCAAAATCAAACTCTTGCTCAGGTCGTTTATGTTCACAGCGAGGAACGCTTTGATCAAAGGCGGGTGGCTCAATCTTTCCGAATTAGAAAAGGCGCAAAATGTTGAAAGGGAAAGGCGCATTGCAGCGGGCTTACCCTCCTCCCCTATTGACAAACCAGTGACCGCAGCCACAGAGTCAGACCAAGGATCTTCTTCTTCAAAAGGCATCAAATCGAAAAGGTTATTTCAAACCAATATCTCACCCATTATCTCAGGTTCTTCGGTTCAGGAATCGGAACCTGTCGTTGAGCCAGGTGTAACCGTTACCAGTTTCATAAAACCCTCCCCCTTCTTAGCTATGGGGTCAGACACTGAAAACTCTCCTAAAAAATTAGTTGACCGAAGAAAAGGCCGGCTGGTCAAGGGTGAAGCTTCTAAAGGTACTCCTTCGAAATCGGGTGCCAAAGACAGCAGCACTGGATCAGAAGTGCCCATCAGAGCTCCCAAGAACAGGCTGTCCGGTCCAGAGGGTACTAGCTCAAGTCCTCGGAAGGAAACGTCTGCATCAGAGCCCCAACCGGAGGCCAGGAACCAAGAAAACACTGAAAATCAGCACTCCGGAAGCCAGGCTGAGCCAGATTTAAACCTTCCTTTTACGACTGCTACTGAAAACCCCTTATCAATCATGGAGGAAGTAATGGAGGACTCTATCGAAGAGGCTCCATTCGAGTCTGAGCCCTCTGGACAGACTAGTAGTGCTGTTGTTTCCAAGAAAGATAAAGGCAAGGAAAAGTTGTGCTTGAGGCATCCAGATCTGCCGGAGAGTCTTGAAGGAAGGGTGGGGCCTTGTTTTTACAAGGTCAATGTCAAGTACCTCCTTTCCCTGCAAAGGATCAACTACGCATTCATCCATACAGGTGAGCTGGGCCGGATGCGTATGAAGTGGGGAATTCAGGAGAACGTGAAGATACGAATCCCTATAAACCCCGAAACTCCCATGGACTGCAAATTGAGTGAGATAGTCATCTTCACAGAGCTGTTTAATTGGGGACTCAGATTCCCCTTGGACCCAGAAATTGTCAGATACTTTCATCTGATAAAGCTCTGTCCGAGTCAGCTGAGCCCCAATGCTTGGTACACCCTCATGGCCTGCATTATGTCTTCTAGGCTCTCCGGGATCCCTCTACCGATGGAGGAGTTTGCTGCTGTGGCCAACCTCTGCAGAAACCACCACATCCCCTTCTATCACTTCAATATGGGGGATAACTTTAAAGTTGTTGATGACCTGTTAGAGTCGGAGAGGAATTGGAGGACTCAATTCCTGTTCGTGAGTGGTGCTTGGGAGAACGGGAAGAAGATCAAGGCTGGAGTCAACCCAAGTCTCCTCACCAGCAGATGGAGGAGTGATCGTAACTCTCCTATTTCACATTCTTGTCTCTCTCTCTCTCTCTCTTTTCATTTTTTTAATCAAGTTTGTTTAACTAATTGGTCTTATCTTTGCCTTAGCAGAACTGCCCAAGGACTTCAGTGGCCACTTGAAAACCGGGCAGACCACTTGCACCAAAATCAACGCTTGGGCTGCTGAGAAGTGGGGGAACCGGTTCCATGCTGCCTTCACGGGGGGCAACTTGGCAAGATCTCACCTCTGGAACACCACGGGCTGGAGGGATTTAAATTGGGAAGAGCTCACCACTCAACCTCCTCCAGATGTAGTGCTCAAGAGGACGCATGAACCGGATGGGACACTCTACTTACCACGCCGGGCCAAGGCCCCGAGTAAAATGAAAGGCAAGAAGAAGGGCAAGAAAGTGGTGGGTGGAGCTAACCCTGCTGAGGTAGAGGAGGATGCTCCAACGCAATCGGAGGGGCCAGCCCCCAGCCAAATTGATGCTGCTCTCTTGAAAGTGGTAGAGCTGGAGAGTGTTAGGCAAGAGGGTCACTCCCCAAATCCTCCAAGGGTTTCCAAAAGAGACCGTAAACGGGGAGCTGAGGGCAAGACAGGGAGGCCAAGAAGAAAAAGACCTCTAAGGGTGATGAACTTTCTCTCCGACCTGCGGAGCCTCTCCCCCAGGTTGACCCCACTGACCCAACACAAGCAGAGGAGATACCTGGTGACTTCCAAACCGATGAGGTTGAAGGGGGAGGTCTTAGCATTGATGGGGTAGACATCACTGGTCTTGGTGGGCTTGGCGAGTACTTTATCAATCTCCCCATAGATGATTTTGCTGGGCCTTATCTCCCTCCGAGCACTTCAAACATAATCACTTTTAATGGTAAGACCTTTACTGTTTCAAGTGAAAGGGATGTTATAGCTCACTCTTTATTAAGCAATGTTCAGCCGGTGCTTGCGTTGGAGAAGCAAGTTCGAAGTCAGGCAGATCTTATCAAAGACCTCAAGTCTGATAAAGAGAGGCTGTCCGAGGACCTTCTTACTGCCACTTAAAATGTTGCCATTTTAAAGGGAGAAAACGAAGAGCTGAAGAACAGCCAAAAGGTGAGTACCACAAAAGTTGCTACTCTAGAAGACACTATCAGGGAGCTCCAGGAGAAGTTGTCCGGACTGGAGAAAGATCTCAACTCCTCGAAAGAGGAGACCAAGGCCAAGGACCAAATTATCAACAACTTGACCAGCGACAAGATTGCGCTTGAGAACACAGTGTCCAAGGCTGCAGAGGAGAAAGCTAATCTGTTAAGAGAGCATGAGGCCAAAATGCAAGCCAAGATCAACGCTTATGCCAACAACGTGATCGATACTCAAGAGCAAATGTATGCCAAGGTGAAATCAGACATGGTCCTGCTCTTTCATGAGAAGTTCCCGAAGAGGAACCTGGGGGATTTATGGCTTCACGTAGAACCTGAAGACCTCCCATATCACACAATGGCCGACGGCGACAGGTATGGCTACTCCAGTGCATCCTCATCTGATGACGAAGGGAACACCGGGGAGAGCCCAAACGAAGAGAAAGATGATCCTAAGGGGAAGAAGAAGATAGATGAAGCTGAGCCATCCTCAAAGGCTCAGCCTTAAATTATGAATTACTTTTTACTTTTCATTTTATCTAAACTAAAGTCCTTGGAAGGCCAAGGCACTCTTTTTGTAAGTGTGTCCGGTATCTGACCGTATAGATCTTTTACTCTTTTTGACAATTTGAAAGTCCTTGGAAGGCCAAGGCACTTAAGTTATTTCAATGAATATCCTTATTTTGCACAATTCTCACATTCTTTCATAGTCTGTTTCAACTTTAGTGGCTAGTGTCTAAATAGCCCTTAGTTATTTCATAGTGAGAGTGTTTAAATTCTCCGATGACAAATGTTTAAGTGGTCATCACTCTTCTATTTCAATCCGGATGGTGTGACAAAAGACAAAGTAAGAACACTTCGGAAAAATTTTAAGAAGGCATCAAATTTCATTAAAAACCCGGACACCTCATTAAAACCTCCTCGCGCCACCAGGGTAGGAAAGAGTATACCCCCAAATATTTACATGGATGTTTAAACAAGTAAATATTTACACAAATGTTACTCCAAGTACATCCGGAGGTGCTCGATATTCCAAGGGTGGGTCAGAACTCTTCCATCATTGTCTTCTAGCCAATATGTTCCAGGTTTAAGCCTTTCAACAACCATATAAGGTCCTTCCCAAGTCGGGGCCAATTTGCTGAGCAGCTTATCTTTAGTGTGTAAGAAGACTTTCCTCAATACCTTGTCACCCGGTTGGAAATCTCTTCTTTTGACCTTGGAGGCAAATCTACTCCTCACTAAACCCTGATAGTGTGCAGCTCTAAGGTAACCTTTAACTCGTCTTTCTTCTATTAGGTCGAGCTGACTTCTGATTGCCACTTCGTTAGCGCATTCGGAGAAGTTGTGAACACGAAATGATGGGAGAGTTGCTTCCATGGGAGCTATTGCATTCATCCCATAGACTAAATCAAAGGGTGACTCCTGTGTTTCAGCCCCAGGTGTTGTCCGGTAGGCCCACAAAACTTCTTGTAAATAGCTAGGCCACTTCCCAGCAGCCCCTTCCAAATTCTTCTTTAAACCGGACAGTATAGTTCTGTTAGCCACTTCAACCTGACCATTTGCTTGTGGGTGGAAAGGCGAAGAGAAACAATGTTGTATACTCCTTGAGGCACAGAAACTCTCCATTTCCCTATTGTCGAACTGTGGTTCATTATCTGTTGTTATATTTTGTGGAACACCAAATCTGCAACAAATGTTGGATAGAATGAATTTTATAACGGCTTTTGATGTTGTTCCTGCCAGAGGGGCTGCTTCAATCCACTTCGAAAAGTAATTGATTGCAACAATTATAGTTTTGCGCCCTCCGGACGCCACAGGGAGAGGCCCCACTAAATCCAAACCCCATCGGGCAAAAGGTATAGGCTCAGAAATTGACTCTAAAGGAATGGCTGGGACATGAATTTCATTGTTGTATCTTTGGCATGGGTCACACCTTCTTACCAGTTCTTTAGCATCCTGCATGATAGATGGCCAATAGTAGCCAGCCAATAAAACTCTCCTTGTTAGAGCCCTGAATCCACAATGAGCTGATCCATCGCCATCATGTAATTCGGAGAGGACTACTTGAGATTCATCATCCCCCAAACAACGCAGAAGAGGTTTACTGTAAGACTTTTTATACAGAACGTCTCTCAGTATGATAAAACCACGAGCTTTGTGTTTCAGTTTTCTTGCCAGTGATTTATCTGGAGGCACGATACCATCGGAGAGGTATTGTAGGAGAGGAAATCTCCAATCTTGAGGTTGTTTCGTTTGTACTTCAAAAATTTCTTCTTCTTTACCTATATAAAGTTGAATGGAGGGGCTCTCCAGCACATGGATCCATGGATACGACTCTGTGTATGCTATGGTTGCCAATGAATCCGCTAACTGATTTTCTGTCCGGGGTATATGTTCATAAATAATGCTTTTAAACTTGAGTGCTTCATTTTTAAGAAGAAGTAAATACTTCACTAGCTGTTCCTTTTTAGCCTCGGATTGACCTTGGGCATGGTGGATAAGAAGCTGGGAGTCACTCAATATCATGACCCTCTTGGCCCCACAAATAAAAGCTAACTTCAAACCAGCTATAGCTGCCTCGTATTCAGACTCATTATTGGAAGCCCTGAAAGCAAAACATATAGCCTGGTACATTTTGTGACCATATGGAGAAGTCAAGCACACCCCTGCACCACATCCCATAGTGCTGGATCCACCATCCATCCGGACGACCCAGACCTTTTTGTCTTTCTTCTCAGTAGTCTGCTCCGAATCTCTATCAGAGTGGAATTCAACTAGAAAATCAGCCACAGCTTGGGCTTTGACTGCTGTTCGGGGAGCAAAATCTATATCGAAATCCCCCAATTCTACCGACCACTTAGTCATCCTACTTAAAATGTCTGCCTTTTGGAGAACATTCTTCAAAGGAAAATATATTCGGACGATAATAGGATGAGCCTGGAAATAAGGCCTCATCTTTCTTGCAGCTATCACTAGGGCTAATGCTAATTTTTCAAGTTTCAAATAACGCATTTCCGCATCAATCAGGCTTTTGCTGATGTAGTACACCGGATGGGGGGTAATTATCTACTTCTCTCACCAACACAGCACTGATGGCACAACTTGAAACTGCCAAATATACGAAGAGTGTCTCTCCATCAACTGGTTTAAATAAAGTTTTGGGAGAGGACAGATGCTTCTTGATTTCGTTGAAAGCCTCATCACACTGTGAGGTCCAGTCAAATCCCTTCGCACCCTTTAAGGTTTGAAAAAATGGGGCGCATCTGTCTGAAGACCTTGAGATAAATCTATTTAAAGCAGCTAACCTCCCCGTTAATTGTTGTACTTCTTTAATATTCCGAGGAGGCTCCATTTGAAATAGAGCATTAAGCTGGTCCGGATCGGGTTGTATCCATTGCTCACTTATTATATAACCTAGGAACTTCCCGGATTGCACTCCGAACACACATTTTTCTGGATTTAACTTCAAATTCACCTTTACCAAGTTGGTAAAAGTTTCTTGGAGGTCTGCCAAGTGCAACTGCTCATCCACACTTTTCACCATCATGTCATCGATGTATACTTCCATATTCCTTCCAATCTGATCAGCAAATGCTTTGTTTACCAATCTCTGATAAGTAGCCCCAGCATTTTTCAACCCAAATGGCATTACTTTGTAGCAATGAAGACCCCTGTCGGTGACAAATGTGGTATGCTCTTGATCCTTCGGATCTACCTGGATCTGATTGTATCCGGAGAAAGCATCCATAAAGGATAGCAGCTTATTCCCAGAAGTGGAGTCTACAAGCTGGTCAATCTGGGGAACTGGATACAGATCTTTTGGGCAAGCCCTATTGAGGTCTGTGAAGTCGATGCACATACGCCACTTGCCATTTTTATTTTTTACCAGGACCGGATTGGCAGTCCACAAAGGATATTGAGACTCCTTGATATGCCCCTTCTTTGTGAGCCTATAAACCTCTTGTACAATAACATCAGTCTTTTCCTTGGAAAAAGCCCTTCTTTTTTGAACTACCGGTGCTACGTCTTTCCGGACAGATAGGTGATGTGATATCACATCTGATGGAACCCCAGTAACATCAGCATTACACCAAGCAAAAACATGCTGATGGCTCTTCAAAAACTTTAACATCTCACTTTTCATATCAGGTGGCATTCTAGACCCTATCTTGAATCTTTTTCCTTCTTCTAAACAATGTGCTTCTACCTCTTCGACCGGTATTAATACTCCAGGGGCCTCTCTAGGGTCATCAATTTCACCCTCACCCCCAGAAAGCCCCCCAAATTGCTATTGCTCGTTGATACGAACTTCCCCCAACGTTCGGGGCGCCAGGGCTGTAGCATAACATTCCCTTGCAACCTTTTAGCTGCTTCGGACAACTCCCACCTGCCCTTGAACAGCATATTTCAAACACTGGTGGACTGTTGAAGCCACTGCATGCATCCTAGAGAGCCAAGACCTCCCTAGAATAGCATTATAGCAGGTGGGACAATCTACCACAATAAAAAGTATCCTGACCATCTTCTTGAAAGGGCCCTTGCCCAATAGAACTTCCTCTTCGAACTCCCCGATCACAACTGCTGAGCTGCCAGTAAAGCCCATAATTGATCTGTCCGAACTCTAAATTACGGCTGGATTTTTCATTCTCTTGTAAGTGGTTAAGAAAAGGATATTGGCCGAGCTTCCAGTATCCACCAAAATTCGTCTTATGTCATTGCCCCCAATGGATGCTCCTATGACAACAGCATCTTCATGAGGGCCAGCTATATCTCTTAGATCATCTTCATCAAAAACAATGAAGGGGAATGGAATTTGCGATTGATAGGAAGTCATGCCTCCTTCTAGCTGGGTAGTTAAAGTATGAACGTGCCTCTTCCTTGAAGAAGCAGTAGGAGCTGTCATAATATCTCCTCCGAAAATTGTAAGTGACTCAAAAAACTTAATGAGCCCGGAGACTGTCCTAGAACATTCCTTAATGGTACCCACTCTATTTCGAGTTGGAACTAGATCCAGGTATTCAGATTCCACATCAAACCTTTCGATTATAACCATGGCTCCCTCCGGAGCAGCATTACTTGGACCAACCCGGTGGGTATTGTCTGGCCTATTACCTCCTCTTCTTTTAACATAAGCCCCCAGCTTTCCCCTCTCAATCAAGTTCTGAACTTCTTGCTTTAAAGCTATACAATCATCGGTGGTATGGCCAGTATCATTGTGATATTGGCAGAAAGAGTTATTCTGGTATTCTCTAGGGGATTGCAGTGTGGCCGGTCTTCTATAGTGCACCTCTTCCTTTGTTTTATCATAAATGGTGGCCACACTTTCTTTCAATTCTGCGAACCACTCCGGTTGAACCCAAGGCCCTCTCTTATTTCTGGATTGCTGACTCTGAGCAGGTGCAGCTGGCTGAGATTAAGCTTTAGCCCTGCCATGCCCCTGTCCGGTCTCCTTCGCCTTGTTCCCGGACTGATTCTGATTGGGGTTTGGTGCCACTGGGGCAGACCTCACCTGCCTGTGCACCCTCCTTTTCTTTGTTTCATCAATGTTAATCTGTTTTCCAACCTGATTCAGCAACCCTCCCCAAGTCATGGCCTTCTTTCTTGTCACCGAATCAGCCAAATTGCCAGGGTTCAAGCCCTGCCTCAAAGATGCTATTGCAACTTGCTCGAAGCAATCAGCCAACCTATTCTTGGTGTTCATAGAACGACTTATATATTCTTTTAAGGATTCATTCGGTTCCTGGGCACAATGGATTATTGTGTCCCCGTTTCCCTTTAACTCTTTACTCCCAACGAACTGCCTTCGAAAGGCCACCCAAAAAGTATCGAAATTCTTGATACAGCCTTGTGGTAGGCTATTATACCATTTTAGAGCACTCCCCGTAAACGATTGGGAGAATGCTCTACAAAGTAGCTTGTCATCATCATCAAAGTCCATCATAAAGTTTTTAAATTGCTCCAAGTGATTGTCTGGATCAGTACTGCCATCGTACTTTTCCATTTTGGTGCTATCAAACCTCTTAGGGAGGTTTCTGGACAGAATTTTAGAAGACAATGGAGATTGCCTCCAATTTCGGCCACGACTGAACACAGTATCTTCATTGGGAGTTGTAAAGATACCCGGTTCATCGTGGAAAGCAAAAGGATCCATCAGCATCTGGTCTACATGCCTCCGGCTGTGAGATGACCCTTTGCCAATATTATTCTTTAACTTTCCATGTCTATCCCTTTTCCTTGAGTATTTTCTGATTTGCTTCTGCTTCTTTTTAGTTCGACCCTCATCGCTGCTAGAGGATAAGGATTCTTCAACTCCCTCATCACCCGAAGAGCTATCAGAAGACTCTGAGCCTGAGTCAGAACTCTCAACTGGCTTGGACCGGTGAGACTTTTTGGAGCTGGCGTGAGTCTTCTTGGTACTTACATGAGTCTTCGAAGGCTCATGCTCTCTAGGGTTATCGGTATGATGAGCAACTGATGCTTTCGATTTTTCTTTCAAGCCCATCTTAGCCTTTTCAGCCCTCAGAGCTTCTATCTCTCCTTTTAGCCTATCGCGCTCCTCGATAGTGTATTCATCGTTTTCACCCACCACTTCGAGCAAAGCTGGTGGCACTTCCGGGGCGTCCGGATTCATTCGGACTGACTTTTCTTGTTGGTTTTGAATGCTCGATTCAGGCACCTTCGTGCTCCCACTGCGGTCGCCAATTTGGTGAGGTTAATTTTTGTATGAGGGTAATTTAGTAATTTGTTTCAGAGTTTATGAAGGTTGGAATGTGTTTAATGTTTTGAATAGAGAGTAGAGGGATAATTAAGGAGCCTGGTTGCAGTTAATTTTCATTACCCACATTTAATGCAGGTGGTGGGAATTTATACCCTTATATCTGGGCTTTATGGGTTTTCGGGTCATGTTTAATGGACCCGGGTCACGTTTATAGACCCATGAGCTCTTAGTAGGAGAGCAAGCAACTTAGTCAAGAAGTGTTTAGGTTTTTTAGTACTTTTGTCATAGTTCGAACAGTCCTATGAGCTAAGTGTTCGAAGTGGTCTGTCCGGTCTGATGGTCTTGGTCCGATATGTCCTTGTCCGGAGAGGAAGCAGTATTCGGACTCATCAGGGATGATCTTTTTGGGCATTATAAACACGGGTACTAATGTCATTATATTCTTTACGATTTAGTTCTCTCAAAGCGAATTGAAGGCAGATAAGTTTTTGGGAGACTCAATTCATACCCTGCGGGGGATGGGTATGTTCTAACTGTTGGAGACAATTTCTTTGAATTTAGGGTGAGAATGACGCACATTGAAAAGATTGACAGTTTTTTCCAACGCAAGCGGGGATTACCAAGGTTAAGAGTGATTGTGGTATGATCAGAAGACCTGAGGAATCCATAATGGATGAAATACATTGGAAAGGACTCGTCCTAGTCATTGTTGACTATGACATGATCAATCTTAGATATAATAGGACTAATGAAATTCTTATTGAGCCATGTTTAATATAAATCAGTGAAAGATTGCTAATCTTCTACTTATAGCAACAATTGTTAAAATATTCAATAACAGGAGACCAATTATCATAGGAACCAATACGATCCTTCAGCTTACGGATAGCGTTAAAAACCATCTAGGGTAACCCACGAGATGCATTGATCTTGAGCATAGATAGTCCTAAGGTCAGTCCATATGGGGGTTACAGTCCAGACCATCATTAAAGTCATAAATGACCATGAAACTGAATGAGATGTGAGAATTATGAATTTTTGCTTTACAATGAATATTTTGAGAGAGAGATGATAACATGAAATTAGTGATTACAATAGGATTCCATATTATTCAAATCTTGCCAACGGGATGCGAGACAAGATTAGTAACATAATACCAGATGAGGGCCAAAGTTTTGATTCTAAAATCGATCATTCCAAGAAGAAATAAACATGGGATAAAAACACTAATAGAGACTCATATAGTGATCTTGTTGGAGGATAAAACCAGAATACCAACAACAGCCTCAATAAGAGGGGGATTCATGCTTGGTAGGGAGTCTACCTCATCACTATTTTCCTTCTCGACAAAGACGGTCACATGAACATAATGGAGAGTCGTTTCCTCAGATAGTTCAGACTCTTCAAAAATTCGGGACTTTAAAAGAATACCAATAGGACGGGAAACAAAGTAAAGGAGTGGCTAGTCATTGGGTTCCCATTATAATATCCTGAGTTGTGAACGAAAACAATGCATTTGAAGCATTCAAGTGGAATACCTTGATACTCTATTCGAATATAGGTAACTTTCTTCTTGCATTTGTACTTAATCTCCAAGTGCAAATCATAAGCCACTTTAACCAGCACACATATACGGGCATACCTAAGTTTTCTTTTCTTTCAATTTATTTGTCCTTGAATAAAAGAGTACTTAGCACATATCTGATGCTGTTTAATACCTCAAAAATCCAAAGTTCCATTGGCAGCTTGAATATTTTGACCCAGACTAAAATTTATTTCAGGGTGTCTAAAGGTTCTCATATCCTTTGTCAGTTTCTCATAATGGAATTTAAGAAAAATATAGCCTCCGGGAATATATTTAAAATCCTTGAGACCTAATCGCTCCTGATTGATCACGACATTTGCTTTTAGTGGCATAAAATTGGGGGTTTGACCACAGAAGTACCCCGAGAGACATGTTCGCTAAGAAAAGGCAAGAGAGGTGGAATACTTAGGGGGAATAGTTTTGTTTAAGTTAGCATATTTTGAGGAGAGTGGGGGAGGGGCAAAGAAAGAGAGTTGAAAAATTGGAGAGTTTTAAGTTATTGGGAAAATGTATTAGCTTTGAGTTTTCTACTTTTATTATTCCTACCACCATTTTTACAAGAGGGGATGGGGATGAAGTGCAAAGGGGTTTGTTTGAAGTTGGGTGGAAGACTCCTAATCTTTGAGTGATAGTAATGTTTGAATATGAAGGATTTGAAGACAATGATTAAAATGATGATGGATAAGTGGAAGATAGATTGGATGAGGTGGAAAAGTAACATATTTTGGAAATGTCATTTGGAATAAAATAAAATGTGTTAGAGGTATAAAGGTTTACAAGTGGGTAAGAAATGAGAGAGAAGACAATAAGCACAAAGCTTGGAATTTATGCTATAATATAAGAGTTCATATCAATCAACATGTATTGTTAAAAGTTATACATGTTTAAAAAAAATTAAAATATTTTACAAATTATAAAATAATAGAGAAACAGATAATTTTATTTATCAACAAATATATTACCACTAATTGAATTAGAAATGCATACATTTTAGCTACTAATAATTCATTACCAATAACTATTTAATATATTTTAAAAATAAAATAAATGCTACAAATATGTAATTAATTCATAGATCTTAAATTTTGAAAATTAATAAAAATACATTACAAAAAAATAAATTATTATTTATTAAGGTAATTATATATAATATTGAAGATTATGCTAATAACAAATTATATTTGAATTCAATAGCAATGAAAGTCATTGGACAATAGTAGAGTCTTTAGGTCTTACGCTATATAATTCGGCAATAGGTCATACCATTAGATCTTAGTGGATTCACTAATTATAAGTATGGAAAGAAGAAATTAGAGATTCTACTATTTGAACATTCCAACAAAAACATGATAAGAAAAAAAGAAAGATAAGTAAACCAATCACATAAGACACATTTAACGTGGTTCCGTCTATGAATAAATATTACATCCATAGATAAATAACACAATCACTCTTCTCTTGTTAAAAAGCCCATTAGAATTAATTGAGGAACTATTGATCTCAATGTTTCTCTTAGCATTATCTTAAGATAACCGAACTAAAGCATAGCCTACTACTGGCTAGACTCTTATAAGTCTTAAGATATGTTGATCTACAACTTGACCCGCTTAACTTACTCCACTCGAACAAGCATTGGCGATGTTTCCATATCAGTTTGTGTTGAGCCTATTTTTACCTCCTTAAAAACCTATCGTACGCAAAACCTCTTTTAAGGTTAAAAAGTACAACTAACAATTCGTAGGTTGCTAACATCAATGGAATACTTTGAAAAATTAAAAAGGGTACAAATTTACTTCATACTGGCCCACATTACTTCATATTGGTTTGGATTGCTCCTAGTTATACCTCTTAGTCATTTCAAATGATGAAGAAAAAATTAAAAATAATATCGGATGAAGCCAAATACGAATCTTGGGCTTGCATTTCAAGAAGTCGATATTTTACGGTCTTAAAAAAGGCTGAAAAAGCTAATTGGTGTGTCATGACACTGGATCAAACCTTTAATGAAGTACTTGGATAAAAAACTATAGAGTTTAAGAATCAATGGTTGAAAGAAATTAAATAAAAAAATTATTGATGAGTAATGTGGCGTGTTGATACATGACAGAAATGCATGTATCTGTTTAAATTTCGCGTGCATACGCTTTACCTCCTCTTATCTCATCTCTTTTTTTACATTAATTTGCAACTTTAATCTACAAATAAATCAAAACTATTGAATTTAAATAATTAGAAGGGTTATGAAACAGTCACCTGATAACATAAATTTACGTCTCCTCATTCATTTTCCATTTTTTTGTTCTTTACTATCATTATTGTTAAAACTATAATATCATTTTTTGATTTGCATAAGAACTGTATAAATGATGTAGCTTTAGTTACACCTTTTATTTCTTACTCACATGAAACACTTTTATCACATTGACTATTTTACTCTATGAATAAAAAATGGCAAGAAAAAAAACATGAGATATGTGATACATCATGAAGGCGATGATTATGATAGTGAGAATCCAAGCATGAGTGCACCGTTTGGATAGCCATCACCCAATTATTCAGAGGATAGCGATTCAATTCGTATTTACTATGGAAGAAATCAAAATATTGAGTTAACCATAGAAGGACAAGTTCATGATGTTATTTTTCTTACTATTGTCCCACATACATAACCAAATAGTGTATTTTTTGTTTTTACATTAATGCATGTTAAATCGGATGCTTCCATAGTCTTGGTCGAGGGTGGAAGGAAACTTAGACCAAATTATGTCATGAATTTTTTAATTCACACCAAAAATAGAAGCATGACGCGTACCAACTATAGCTATATTGATTCAGTTGATCACATTATAAAGATAAATGAATGGGGTATCTATGATACGAGTACGAGAAATTTCACCCTTGGGCCTCGCCTCATACATGGAATATTTATGTTCCTTCAAAATTTTGAACTACATTCACCAGATGGAAATCCCTTTGACAATCAAAGAGAGGCCTCAAGAAATTGCACCCTTAGACTGATGTCGAGGTTACTCGCTTGTTGGAGCAGATGGTGAACAAAAAACCGATGAGGGTAAAAATGAGGGATTTTACTCTCATAGAATGGAAAAACTTATGATGTTTTTAGTTGTT
This sequence comes from Limnanthes douglasii subsp. nivea, assembly GCA_036936605.1. Taxonomy (NCBI): domain Eukaryota; kingdom Viridiplantae; phylum Streptophyta; class Magnoliopsida; order Brassicales; family Limnanthaceae; genus Limnanthes; species Limnanthes douglasii. The sequence continues at coordinate 379,330,780 of JAUPFV010000001.1, forward strand.
TTTTCTGCAAAACCGAAGGCCGTATGGGTGGCTGAAGAGCTAAATAAGAATTTTGCTACTATGACAGAGGCTGACAAACCAGATACATTAGAGTCTGTAGTTTTGATGGCTAAAGAGCCAAAGCATGACAGTGACTTGGTTGATGTTGTTGATAATCTAATTTTTGAAGGTATAAGTGGTCTGGATGTTATGAAGTTATTGGTCCGAGTAGCAACTTCAACAACCGAATTCTCTGAGAAACCGAATCTGAGTCCTCCACCCCTCCAGTTTATTGCTACATATTTTTCTTATGGAGGGAGTCTTAATGCACCAAATGAAAGAACTCTTGCTGTCGATATAGCTGAGACGTCCAGACCGCCTCTTATTGCATTGGGAACAGATCTCTGAGATTTTGATCAAATTTGTTACTTCAGCCAACAAGATAAAAAATTTCATGTCAACTTTTGCTTATCAATTTAGCAAAAAGATAATTGAGTTTGGGTGTAGAGGTAAATTAAATTTCTTTTTTAGGTTTCATATTTTAGGCAAAGTAGTTTTTAATATGTATTTGAATGTTTATTGTAAACATTTCTCAATGCATTGACTACTCTACATCAAGCACTTAGAAATCCTCCATCTTTCATGCCAGATCTTCAGTCTATTTTAAGATTTTCAATGATCTGTTTGAAAATAATACAGAGTTGAAGGCAGTAGTAGCTTAAACATATGTAAAAAAAAGCTAAAGATTGAGGTTCAAAAGAGAATGAAGATTAAATAAGTATTTGTAGTTGTATTTTTAACTAAGACTAAGGTTATGACTCATCTTGAAGGTGAAGTGTCCTCTAGACTAAGGTCACGACTCACCCTTTTGTTAGCTTTAGAGGATTTCTTTATATGCTAACTTTTATCTAGGCTGAAACTAATTCTTCATGACACAAAAAGTTAAATGAAGTTAATTCTAAATTAGTTGAAGTGCAACAATTTCATGAATCTGACCAGATAATAGCTTAACTTGAAAAAAGAAGAGCTGCAAAAATAGTCGGACCCGTATGTGGCCCAAAAAGGTGTTATAAGAGGCCTTGGCCAACAAATAAGTGTTGGAATATACCATGAAGGCCAAACATGTTGAATGAGCTAAGGTGGAAGCCAAATTTAAGGAATAAACTCTTGAAAGAGCCCAAGGTAATGTTCACAAGGTTGAGATAAGACTAGTGTTGCTGTTTCATGCAAAATATCCACAGACCAACTTAAACTCATTATAAAACTATGTTCCTATGGAAAAAATGCATGAAAATTGCAAATGGTCTAGCTCGGCATGAGAAATAACCTCTTATAAACTAAACAAAATGAGGGTACCAATTGTACGAGCTACTTATGGAAGCTATCATACAAGAGTTGGCACGACTGAATAAAGAAGATGAAACTTCTAATGATGATGTTTTTAGTCGTTTTACCTAATTTGTTTTCATCCTCCAGCCAAGTCGGAGATGCGACTGTTGGAAATGAAGGTCCTACATGACCAACTAAGGTGAAGGTTTGTTTGCTCATGGTAGAGTGAATCCCAATAGTATCTCTTACCTTTTTATTAGATGAATATTTATAAGCCTTTAGATAATTTTATTACCAAAGTCCCTAAGGTTGGGAAATTTCATAAACAAAATCTCTATTATTGTGTAAATTGTGATTGTTTTATAAATGTAGTGAACTTTATCACTTAGAATTGCATATGTTTTTTGCGTTATTTTAGTTTTTCGTCCTGTATCATAAAAGTTATTTTATAGTTTGGTGCTTTGTTAGTTCATTTGAAGAGATCAACTTCAAAGGCAAAGACAATAATGACCTACAATGATATAATATTGAATAAATTAAGACTTGTGTAATGAAAAGTGAACATTTATTAAATATACATGTCTTGTTAAAACATTTTTGCACCAATAACTTAGGAAAAACTACATCCATAGTATAATAAATTATTTAACATAAATAAATAATAATGAGTCAAAGTTGAAGGGGTAATAGATTTTTAAACATTTTATTTTTAAAGGGTGTCGAATCGTATATCCTTCTCCGCCCATGAATTTCTACTCACTTCACTCTGACTTTATTTATGTATGACCATTCCCAACTTAGAACTATATTTCCAAGAGAATTATCTTTTGTATGAAGGAATAATATTATGAGGACTTTACCCCTCCTTGACAGCTTCAAATTTTCACTCTTGAGTTGTATATGGTGCAAATTAAAATTCTATAATACTCTGACAGAAGGTGGACTTTGTCTCTCTTTTCCTCAACCACTTTTAGCTTGATATTTCTTCCTTCTGAATTATTTCCCTCTTCCTATATTGAGATCGTGTAGGAAGGCAAAGAATATTTGGTTGGAAAGAAAATTTACATGTTGTACACCAAAGCGAAGGTTGTTTAATCTATTGTTGATATGAAAGTGGTTCCATAAGACTATATGACTTCTTACAAGATGTCTGACCAGTTTCTTTGACTTATTCAAACATATTTATTATTCCATATGAATTTTTCATGTTGCTCACCTCCACTTGGACATTTACCTAAAGATAGAGAAGATATGATAAAAAAATGTCTGATACATTTTATTGCGTGGAACCATGTGAGCCTTTAATTTTAGAATTGAGTCACATTGTATGTTGTGATGATTTTTTCAATTCCATATCTACAATAAACGTTGTATTTTAGGAAGGTTATGACTTTATTAGTCGTAATGTTAACAAAGTATTGTTGTGTTTTTACCCGTTTGAAGAAGTAATTCACTGCTACTAATAAGAATTTTCTTCCTCCTAGGGTTTTATGAAGCAAGGTCATGATGTCAAGGCCCCATATGCAAAAGAAATTGTTTCTAGTATGAATGTTGGGACTTAAATTGAATTAGAGAAATTTTGGAATATATTATAATGTTACTTTGTTTCTTAGCATCTTCTGTCGTGGTGGGCAATAATTTGTAGCAAGATTTTTCTTTACAATACTTTGTACCCGCAATGGAAACTACATTTTTCGCCATAGAGTTTATCTACTAAACAGAGAAATAGTTTGGTAAGGGTTTGCTTGTAAATGGTATATTATACCTACATAAATTTTTTTGATTTTAATTTAATTTTTCTTACATGTACCTTGATTTCAGGAAGTTTTCTTTTGGTGACGTAATTTATAATAAGTTTCAGTAACCTTCTTGAACTTCTTCCCCTTTAATTCTCATGAATATTGAAGTTGAGATCGTAGATTAAATGATATTTTAGTAGATCGATGAAAAGTTTATCTTAGAAAATGACTTGCGTTGTTGAGGTTGTACATGCTGAAGATGCCAAAACATCACAATAGGTGAATTCTCTACTTTTAGGACTTGTTCAAAACTAACATTATAGAATAGAGTTGTATGCCTCTAAATCTCATTTATGTATTAAACGGTTGTGTCTTTTTTGTTTTGGCTTGGCCGAGGGCCTAAAGAGCTACCAGATGAGAGTTTAAGGAGCCAAACTTGATTCGCACCATAAAGCTTGACTAGCTAAAGGCGCGTATTAGTAAATTTATATTCTGCCTCAATATTAGAATTTTGGGAGTCATGTTTCATGGATTGTGTTAATATATCTCTGGTGGGGGATATCGACTGAACTTATGTCCTCGAACTTTGGTTATTTCTTCCACCATTCGATCAACCTTGCCATGCTAGTTGTGTCTTCCCTTAGGTAGATATTGGTCTTTCATACTAGAACTCTATTAAGAAACCTGCCAAGGCTTAGGCTCCGATATTTATTCTTGGTTTGGACTAAATATCACAATCTTCTATCTATATAGACCACCTAGTTAATCTTAGATACATCCGATTTGTATACCACATTCTTCAAAAAATAATGATGTACAAAAAGTATATTGTATAATCTTGAAAGTACGACCTCATCATTCAAGTCGTACCGCCACTACTAAAGTCTAGATTTTCAAGCTGCAAGTAACTAGTTTTTGCATTTAATAAGGATTAACTTACATAGTATATTGCTTTAGATTATTTGTTTTCTTCTTTAATTAACACAATATTGACAGTATAATTTGAGACTACCAATTAAATGAATAAAGATTCTTCTGGCTTTGGCTCCATTAAAATATTTTAAAAAAATAAGAATTTATTGATATTGTGAAATATTTTCTCATAAACTGAAGCGCATTAAAATTTCCATGATTCCCTATAAACTTGGAAGAAGCGGTGAAATATTTTTGAAGATATTGAAATGAATCGATTCAACCAATAACTTGGATTTATTTGGACTTCTTTTGCATTTTGTAAAAGATCCATGACGATCGGCTTTGATATTTAACTTGGATTTTCTTTAATACTTTTCTCACTAACCATAAACCCGATGAATTTTCTGTACCATAGACCAACAATGCACTTCTCTATATTAAGTTTAGATTGAGTTTTCTGAGGTTTATGAATTTTGTAGACAAGTCAGCTAGATGGTCCTCTTCTTGAATGCTAGTAACCAATATATCGTCAGTATAAGATTGTATATTTTATCCAAGTTGTGTTGCAAAAAAAACTTGTTGATAAGACATTGATATGTAGCCCCAATTTTTCAGTTTGAATGGCATAACTTTGTACATTGCAATCTTTTTTTCTATGATAAAAGTTATGTGTTCCTGATTACTTTCATGCATTTATATCTTGTTGTATAAGCAATAGAAATCCATAAATGATAGCATTTTATTCTCAAATATTTCATCTGCAAGAGGATCATTCTTAGAATATAGAAATGGTCATTCAGACAAGCTTTATTAAAGTTTTTGAATCCACGCACATCATCCACTTCTCATTCTTTTATTTTATACCAATACTAGATTTAATATCCAAATCGAGTTGTCGGATTATCGGATGTAGCTTAAGATAATAAGTTTGTCTATTTCTTCAATAATCACTTATATTTTTTGTTAGGAGTATGACCTCATCTTTTGTTTGATTCACTCGAAGTTGTTGTTGATAGAAACTATGTGGCAAATAACTTTGATTGGGGCTCCTGTGAAATCTTGGGAATTTTAAAGAATCATGTCTAAGTGAAACTATAAAAAGTCAAGTAATTCATACCTCAATTATGTTGGTATGTTACGGACAATCCATAATATCTTTCTTCATTCCATGTTGATGATTTTAACTTCCTCTTCTTACTTTACGAGGATGGAAGCTCTCTTGGATCATCTATATTGTCGAGCACGACTAGGTCCCCCCCATTAATTATTGTTTCTTAAGGGGTAGGGAAGTTGTGTAACATTTTCTAAAAAAGTTTATTCTTTTGAAAATTCTTACATTACTGTTGATTGCATATCGAAGGCACTGATGTATTATATATACTACAACGTAAATTTGATCCAATCATGATCTATCCAAAATTACATTATAATAACAATGATCTTCAATAATCATGAAAAAGCACGGGACATTTTGTCTGAAATTTACTATCCCAACGATAACATCTAGTATGTGCAATTCTCATATCACTTGTTCCAAAACAATACGACAGTTGATGATGTACGTTAACGATTGTGTGATTAATATGATAACTATCATATTCATTTTCCCAAGTATAAGACTAAATGACATGCTAGATATGCTTGAAGTTTAAAGTTTTTTCTCGAGATCGATCTACTATAGTGGGTACCATTAAATTTGGATCAAACTCCAAGATGGGTGGATGATAGATTTTAAAACAAATGATGGATTGTATTAAACATTGAATTAAAAATAAATAACTTGTGCATACATATGAATAGATTATATCCTATGAGGATCAAAATTATGGAAAATCAAGCTATACAAAGGTTACAGTTTGAACTAACTTTAATAAACCCTGGTATATAAAAAATAAAATGGACCCACATAGAAGTAAATTAAGAAGTTATAAAAATCGATATATGTATGAATTTTGATAAAACCCGGATACATAAAAAAGGAAAAATAATCGTATAAAACTTAAACGTTGGAAACCCAAAGCACCAAAATGAAATGACTTCTCCATCTTCCCAAAAATAAGGGAACAATAGAAATGATTTGCATAAAAAAGGCGACGGGAAAGCCCAAGACAAGAGAATGAACATAAGTCAACAAGAGGAGATCCAACACAAGCAAAATTCCTTATAGAAACCATGAAAGTGGGGAGGATTCTACAAGCCAGAACATTTTAAATGAGTAACCAGGCATAAGATTACATCGGCTAGAACATATTAGATCCAAAGAATCTCAACCAAAGATCAGAAAGCGCACGGTGGGACACCACTGAGGTGAAGATGGAAAGAGAGCCAAAATTTCATAAGTTCCTCCCCGCCAAACGTGATAAATGACCGCACCAAAACATGTGCTCCAAAAATGATATTATCTAAAGGGAAAGCCAGTTCGAAGCATTCCTGTACCAAGAAGGTCAATCTCCACCATGGAAAATGAGCCCAAGCTTGGTTCTGGAAATAATCTATATTTCCTGAGTATAAGTACACTCACAGTGGATATGGTTGATAGATTCATCACCAAATTTGCACATCACACAATTCAGAAGAAATTTTATACCCTAGCTAATTAGCTTGTTCCGAGTAGATAACTTATCGAGGATGAAAAACATAAAGATAAAAGAATGGCAGGGATATAAAATTTATGCCATATTAACTCCATCCACCCGATAATGTGGTTGTGAATTTGGATTAAATCATTATTATCTCTAGTTGTGAATTTAACATCAACAATGAGCATCAACATAGTTGATACTATTAGGAGGGATGATTGACTCCTGGAAATTTCAATAAGTTTTAGCACTGCAGACCTTGATTTTGTCGGCTAATTCTAAAGACCACCCCATATAATATTAGAAACAATGAGATTGATACCCAGTCATGAATCTTGAATAGTACTTTGTCTATAATAAGTAACCAAAGAGGTTGAGAGAAACAACGACTCATACTACAAGGATGAATTCTCTCTATTACCAATCATCACCCTATACAATTTGCTAGCGAGAGGTTTAAGATTTAAAATTTTCCTTCAAGTTCACGAGGTAGAATATTCAATCTTTAGAGACAAAAAAATCTTGTATTTAAATTGTTCAGAGTGAATCCAGGCAGGCCATATTGAGTTGTTATTTTTATTCACGATGGATCATAAGCGTTTTAGGACGACCGACTGATTCCAGGTTGTTAGGTCTAAAATCTCAAGACTGCCGTCAAACTAGGGCAATATAACAGTTTACCAAGCCACTTTTGCACAAGTAACCTTCATCTTGTGGCCAGACTAGAGGAGGTAACAAATAGACTGGAGGTTTCTTTACATACTCTAACTGAGAGAATGAATATCGAATACCACGTAACATACCATGTGAAAAGCACGAATTTAATAAGCTGAATTATACCCGCATAATATCGATGTTTGGAAGTCAATGAGGTAATAAGGGTTGTGATTTTATTCTAAACAAGTCGATAGTCTTTATGGAAAATTCGACCCGTGAAAAGGGACTCTAAGATATTTAACTAGGGAGGTTACCTTCATTGAAACTAAGGATATTGATAAAATTGTTTTAAGACACTCGTTAACTTTAGAGAGAAAAAATATATGACTTTATGAGGACTAATTTTAAGGCCATAGAGTTTTTAAAAAAATCATTAAGACCATCATTGAGATTGAGAGAATTAATATCACCTCCACACAATCATTAGATGATCTGCAAAATAGAGATTGACAATCTTAAGCCTACGAAACTTCTAATAAAAATTGAAAATTCCATTATTACTTTTCTTTTTTAGAAGTATAGGGAACTTGCATGACCAAAACGAATAATATATAGGATAATGGATCACCATTTTTTTAGACACTTTCTACTTTTAAAATTCTCATGAGGGTCGTCATTAATATTAATAGTATATGAAAGGATGGTTATACATCGAATAATCCAGTTGATCACCTACTCTGAGAAAGTCATGACCAACAAGATATCGATGATAAGATGTCATCAAACATTTTCAAAAGCTTTAATTAGGTTAAGTTTAAGAACGACGGTCGAACTCTTACAATTAGTTTTCTAACCTTTAAGGAGCTCTTGAGAGAGGATAATATTTTATGTGATGTTATAGCCAACCACGAAATCCAATTAAGATTTACGAATTAGATAAAGAAAATAGTCATTGATTTTGTCGGCCAAGATTTTGAATATTATCTTGTAAACCACATTGCAACATGCAATTGACCTGAAATCCTTGACGAAAGAGGTGCAATCCTTCTTAAAGATTATGAAAAGAAAAGTGACATTGTAATATGTATCAAGAAGACCAATATTAAATAAAGTTAAGATCTCATTGTAAATATATTTGCCGATTGTGTTCTGTGATTTCTTGAAAAATATCGCGTTGAAGTCATTAGGCCTTGAGGATTTATCGTTATCAATACTAAAATGACGCTTCTAATTTATCTGCAAGTAACAGGACGAACCATCGAAGACGTGTAATGGGTATTCACTTCAGCAAAAATGAGTGAGGTGATTCTAGCGAGTCTATGGTAGCTCGGAAAAGACCTCCATAAAGATTAGAAAATAGTTGACTAATACACTCATCACCTCAATTGAAAAAATAGTAAGGTTTACGTTACTATCAGAAATTGAGAATATTTTATTCCTTATAATACGATTCGTTATACTATTGCGAAAGAATTTTGTGTTACGGTCTCAAACTTGTGCAAATCTTTCTAAATTTTTGTTTAGAAAAAAATCCATCGACACAGCTGATAAAAATATAAAAAAAAAACCAATAGCTGGGAAAAAAATTACTAAAATTGATTGAACTGACAAAAAATTGTGATGTTAAAGTTTTGACAACCTAAAAATACTAATGCTATATTATAAATACCAAAATATTATTAAACTAAGTAATAACTAATGACAAAAGTTATAGTATATCAACTTATTTAACTTCGAGTTTCTATCTATTTATTTACTAACCCTATTATGTATTATGCGATTTGTTTATCAAGAGATCCGATAAACAAATAACTCCATTAGGCGATATCTTCACGTAGGCACACGTGTAACGCGTGCCAACCCAAGACATGCTCTTAAGATATCGGCGTCAAACTGGTCCTACGTGAGCCTGCACGCGCGCCTGCCGTGTGGGGTCTTACTTTTGACCTGTTTTACTTTTTCTATTTTTATTTCTTTATTTCATTTTTCTGTATTATAAGCATGACGTCGGAGCTGTAATTGCTCAACGTCTTAGATTAGAAAGGACGGTGGAGATGTCTAACGTGTCGTGGCGGATCGGTGGTATCACGGCATATATAGTAACGGATTATAGTAAGACCGAACGAGATTCATTGTCACGACTGTTATAGTCGTGATAAAACACGATCATGGCCGTTGTAGCAAAATTATCATTAAGCTATTATATTTTTATTATCACTATAATTTGATTATAATTTATAAACATTACAAATATTTTTATATTATTTTTATAATGTATATATATAATATAAGTATTATTATTTTTTTATCAATAATGTTTTATATATTTTGTATATTATAATTTGAAATTAGTATAACGTTATTGTAGTTTAATTATTAAATATTTATAAGTTCTATAAACATTATTTTATTTTATTTTATAAGGGTTGTATTTGATTTAGGGTTTTGATCCGAGGATTGATGGTTTTGTGAGAAGTCTGTTTGGGAAAGGTTTGATCTAGGGTTTTGTTAATTTGGGGCTTTTTTTGTTGGGCTAGAAATATGGTCCATCCGTTCTTATGTCCTTCTAAATGCTCTCTTTTGTATTTTTATTTGCTATTAATAAAGTTTGGCCTTGATTAAAAAAAATAAAAAAAATATATAAACATTATTTTATTTTATTGTAAAATATAGTATAAATATTGTTATTGTTTGATAAAAAAATTGTTATAGGGTTTGTATATTATAATTTGAAATTAGTTCAAAATTATTATAGTTTTATTATAATATTTTGATTATTGTTATGATTAGATTATAATTTATAAGTATTATAAATGTTATTATATTTTGATTATTATTTATTAGTGGTAATATAATTGTCATACCTTTATTTTAACTTCCTATAGTTTGTTTAACAAATGATACAAAAATATTACGATAAGTTGTAAATTATGAGATTCAATGATAACTTAAGCATTTCAGAGTTTATACGCACGTTAGGAGCTGTACAAATATTCTCAAATTGAATTTCCATATTACAAACTTTATTATAAATGTCATTCATCTAGCCAAGTTTCGTCATCTTCATTAAGATCTTCATCATTAATCCCGCAAAAGCTTCAGTCATAAGATCTTGTTCAAGATCTTCTTCAACATCATCTGGAAATTTGTCGAAGATGTTCTTAGATTCTCTTCATCTTACATCCTTTCATGCACGTAGTCCAGTATTTGATTGCACTAAGCACTCCAAGTGCCCACCTGTCAATCTTGTTCGTTTAGTCGTACATTGTAGTCTCCCTGACTAAACGCACATTCACTTGACACTGTAGACATAAGTACTAAAAAATCCTTAGTTAACCTGCTAAGAATAAGAAACTCATATTCTTTCGAATTCCACCATCTTAAGATATCAAAAAAGTTGTTATTGTCATAATCCTGTAACTCAAATTAAGTATTCAAATTTCTCACCACCTTAATATCAATTAAGGATTTTCCCTAGGTATCCAACTATATAACATGAACATATACACATGGTTAGGGTGAATTCAGCCTCTCTCTCTATAACTACTACCAATACCTACTACATTTGAAGATGTTAAATTTCTCTCGTATTTGTCAGTATATTCATTATATATTATATAAAGATAAACATCAATTGCTTGAATATATACTTCATTGTAATAAGTATCATTAGGAAGTTGTATGGATTTATAAAAACAATTAACTAAAAAGGCAAAAATCGATCGTATTCTAAAAGGATAAAAAATTCACCCAATAACATAAGCGCATGGGCTGGGATGAAAATGCTTAATAAATTTTGCTTCCATATCGGGAACCATGTCAAGACATATAATATTATTCCTATATTTATCCATATACATGGCACGATTAGTAATTTCATAAAATGTCAAGTGAGTGTTATGAGTATATTTCGTAGATAAGTTTTAGTTGTATCTAAAATATCCTCAATAAGCTTAACAGTGAAGCACAATAAATCTAATTTTAATCTCCGATAGATGTATTTAGATTATATCTAGTATAAAGTGTACTAGTCTCATATTTATATATATAAACACGTGCAAGAAGATAATATGTAGAGTCCAATCTAGTTTTGATATCTAAAACTAGGTTTTTTGTATGGTTTTCACTAGTCATAATAATTTCTTTCGAATCTCTTTCAGGACCCTGGGTGGAGCATAGTAGTACCATTTGCTTAATAAGATTAATATAATCCTTAACTACACTTCTTCCATATTTTACAAGCAATAGAAGTATACGACGTAAATATTTAGTCTGAAATATTTTAGGAAATATAGGGTTGCAATCATTTTTAAGATACTCAATAGATCTCCCGTTCGCAAATGCATCATCGAAAGAAATATACATATTTTTATTTTTATTTTTAAAATCATCCATACACTCTAACATACTTTCTTTAATTACACCAACAATATGTTTGTCAATAGATTGAAATACAAAAAAATATATTTAGAATATCCATTCTGAATCCATCCAATGTAAAGCAACACATATCATATCGAACTCACTAGATGTCGCAATATCACTGGTAAATAAATTTCCCATGAAAAAGTTAAAATATTATCGTGAATGATTTGGTTTTTATTTTTACAATATTTAAAAATGTATGATCTCATAAAGATTCGTGGGATGGGGGTGGTGCTTGGGTTTCCTCAACTATGTATCCAATTAACATATCTGTAATTATCACCAAAACTTAACAGTTTTAAAGTACCAACAACATATATCATATTTTCTTCCTTATATGTATATTTATTAAAAACAAAAGCATTACTGATTTGAAGATCTATGGATGTATTCTTTTCTTCATAAATTTTTAAAAGACAAGAAAGATTTATGTGTAGCTAAGTGTCTCGACATGCTCATGGTGTCATAATTTATTTTTCAGACTTATAGGTGTATGATGTCTCACGATGATTACACTTAGTAAATTTTTCATCAATATTCTCTCTAATTTATTCTCATGCCCAATATATTTTCTACATACTCTTCATACCATCTCTAGTAATACCAGAGATATTAGTGCTAGCATGGGAAAAGGATGTTTTGAAGTATGGGTTTTTACAGAACCATATCATAAAAACAATTAGGTCAGAATTAGCCACAGGGAGAGGTTGGTAATTAGCCTCATGACGGCGGTTAGCCATGATATTTCCTTGCTATATGACATTCAAAATATATTATTTTTAAAGTATGAAAAAAATAGTAAAAAGATTGTGTATTTTCTTAAAGTATGAAAAATAGTAATTGAAACAAATATAAAACAATAGCGTGAATAAATAAAATGAAAGAGTATACTGTGGACTTAAATCACCAATGATCTTTCTCCATTAAGAAAACTTGAGTGAGTTGATCAATCATAAAATTTGAACGAATACGGTAGAAAATGAAAGAATAAGAATGGTTTAAGAGATCATGTAGTAATTGTAAAGTTTGGTTTTGAGAGTTTTTGGAAGAAAAATATTGTTTGAGAGATGATTTGAAAGATGAATGTAAATTGGATAGGTTTTTTTATCTATTTATAGAAAACAAACGCATAACAAATAATAGGACCAAATCGGATATCTAATTTTCCAAATTAGACATAATTTTAAAAACAAATAGTCGTGAAAATTGAATACGTGATTTACCAACACCTAATTTTAAAAATAATAGCAAAATTAGTCATCCGAGTGGCCAAATCAAATATCTGATCTAGACCGCTTTTAAACAAAATATTTGTTACCAAATCGGATATTTGATTGGCAACAATAAAAAAATTTAAGTAGGCTACTTGTTGTTCATTAATCTCATAAGTATCACCAAAATTCTCTCACAAAGATATAAAATTCAAATATTATTTTGTCACTATAAAATTTTAATGGCTCATAAAGTCAAAATGTCTAAAATATAACTAATGTCGTCAAACATCCTTATAATCAAGTAGAAGAAGATCAAGATCTGAGAGTGATTCATCGCAATATGAATAACTATCCTAGAGTATTCCAGATGGCTATGAAGGCAAGGTTCACGTTCAAAATAATATGGCGCCAAATGCAAGCACAATTAGCTCTTGTATGTTTTTAGAATATGATAAACTTATAAATGTGTTGGGTATGAGAGAAGTTTTAGATAGTCTTAGTAAGGAGAAAGGATTCAGTTGTTTGTTTTGTAAAATTTAGATGCAATTGGTATATAGAATTAGTATAACAGTTTTATAAAATTGGAAGTATGATTTTGAATGATCCCAAGGTTTGTGTGCACAATTAAAGATTTCAAATATAGTTTTTTTGAACTGACTTATAAAAGGAATTTCAGTTGTCACGACATACATCGTATGGTCGTCCTTTACCATCCATAAATTATCCTTGTATGAGATGACCTATAGATTGGACTATAACATTAGATGAAGTGGTAGACGCACAAAGTTCTACTAGAGCCGTTAATGATAAACGTAAATAATCTTGATGGATACAACAAATTATCTTTGAAATTAGTTGATCATTGTTTTGTTCCAAATAATAACAATGATTTAAAATTTCCGTTTCTTCAAACATTTGTAACTGCTGCTATAGCGATGGCACATCCAATAAATTTACCAAGTTTGATCATTAGGCATATAAATTCGAGAGTTCATGGTATGAAGTTACCTTATGATATGATATTAAGTCATATGCTTATTAGAAATGGGGTAGATGTTACTAGGTAGACTCTGCTTCCTATTTAGAAAACTTATGGTATATGAAATTATTCTTTGATAAATAAAGAGATATATTCTTGGCAATGAGATCTATGGCCAAAATAACATATATATAACATGTTTGAGGATGTGTTACCACAATTCTAGAGATTTAATGACGTAACTAAGAAACTGCTTCGTCTACTAGTTTTCATAAGCAAGTCATGCATCCTATTAGGATGCAAGTACCTCAACCGACCGTTTCCAATGTCGGTAGTTCTTCACATCAATAAAAAAGATGTACGGCCGACAATATATGGAATGAGTGCATTCTGAGAACATGGCCATGTATAATAGAAATGAGTACCATTGGAAGACAAGTGAGTTACGCACCACCCAAATGGGAAAAAACCGTTACCTATGACTAACAACACAAATGATGGAATTACAACTGTGCATAAAGCCTCATTCACCACCATTTGACAGTCAAGATCATCCTAAAGCAAGATTATTTTATTGTATCGAACATCATTATTATTTTGTCAAACTAATCTATTATTATACGATCACCATAAATACATTTTTAGACGACAGTTTTGTTTATTATATATTTTTTATGATAAAATTTTAAAAACAAAAGAGAAAATGAATTTTATTAAATTGTCAAAGATGAAATTTGATTATTAAATATATAGCCATTTTTCAAATTTAAATTCATCCTTTAAAGTTTTGTTAAACTATAAATTTCAAAATCTAACCTTTATTTCTGATTAAATTTTGAAAAAAATAGAAAAAAAAAACAAATTTCATTATATTAGTAAAGCAAATATTTTTATTATTTGTATAATTTTGTTTAGGGTTTTATCCAACTATTCATTTCAAAATCTAACATTGCTTTTATTTTGTCACTTTTATTAATTTTTTAATCTATTTTCAATCAAATCTCAAAATATTCTTTTTCATCTAATAGTTTTTAATTATTGTATTTCTTCTATGATTAAATTTTATAAGAAATGAAGAGAATAATTATTTTTATAAAATTGCCAAAGCTTAGTTTGACTACTATTCATATATCGGGTTTTAAACTTATTTTTTAAAGTTTTGTTAAACTATAAATTTTAAAATATAACCCTTCCATTTTATTTTATAGTTTTAATTAATGTATTAGTTTTTTTCATTCCAACTCTTATAATATTATTTAATTTTAGTTCATTCTGATTTTTTTCTTTCTTCTAATTCCTCTTTTTTTAACATTAAAAAACAACAAATCTTTACCCGCAACAAATATTCCCCTCCCAATCTTATAATAGTATCAGATTTTTTTAAAAAAAATTTTATTCTTTACCAATCTAAACAAACTCTCCAAATAATTAAGAAAAAGAGTAAAAAAAAATTAGCCTAGATTGCTAGTATCTTAATGCGCCAGAAGCGATTTACAAGATGAAAAATATTAGACAATGTAAAAAAATTGTATTGATGATATAATAAATGATCCGATGATATGAAAATTTCATATCACGAGTGCACTATACTAGTGGAGGTATACGGACTTATATAGTGAGTGTAGTGTTTAAGTGTTTTTTTGAAAACAAATATTTTTTTGCTTATTTTCTAAAAGACACAACGACGATTTAATTGCAATAATACCACAGGCATATTAAACGTATCAATAGCGTATAAATTTTCATGCCACTGGTATAGGTATATTAAACGTATCAATAGCGTAGAAATTTTCATACCACCGGTATAATATATTAAAAAATGTATATAGAATCCTTACCCACGATATTGTGGCCGAGTTTATTAAAAAATTATTATTTTTCTAAAATATATTGGATAATATAAAGTTTTCCAATCATCATCAAAGCTAGCAACGGTGTGGAAATTTCATTATATCGGTATAATATATATCAGGTTTGATAATGTTTCTCTACCATCGATAAAATAACCCCAACGATATATCATTGAGGTACAAAAAAATTATACTCAATTATTTTAAAGAGAATATACTCTTTCTTTTTAATAATTATATCACTGGTATAAGGTGATCTAACGTAGGTATAATAACTACATCCATGGTATGGAAATTCTATACCACATATACACTATATTAGCCGCGGTATAAAAAATCTCTATTGTCCGGTTATTTCAAAAATAGACTAGTTTCTCTAATTATCTCAGCAGTATAAGGTTTCTCTACGGTCAACATATTAACTAAAACAATGGTGTGAAATTCTATACTATCGATATACAATAATACTAGTAGTATAAGATTTTTATACCGCTAATGCATTAACCCAATTATTTTTAAAAATAATTTTTTTCTAATTATACCAGTGGTGTAAGGTTTATCTACCATCCGTGTAATAATTGCACCGATGGTGTGAAAATTTCATATTTTTTGTATATTATGTCACTAACGATATAAGAAATCTATACCTCTAGTATTTTAGTCCAATATTTGTATACGGTATTTTTTTATGTTTAATTTTATTGATTTGAGTTTTATTTTTGGATGTTAGCGCTACAACATAAAAAAAAATATTAAAAAAAATAACTATTTGGTGTAAATACATTACATGACAAATAGTTCCAGAAATAGTGTACATAATATTAAATAAATGAGCATGAATCGATCATGTTATGGTAGACGACCACGTGTTTCGAATTTAAATTACTTGATATCTTATGCTACAAGATATAATTGTTAATTCCCAATCCACAGCTTCGTTGGATGCAATCTCATACAACAAGGATGTATACTTGAACAAAGGTTGTCCTTCGCAATTGAAAACCATATAAAAATAAAGAAAAAAAAATCAAACATAAGTATCAACCGAATATTTTGAATTAAGTCGAACAAAGAGGTGGAATACTTACATCAATAGTTTTGAGATATCATAGGGGGTGCACCTCGTAATGATATTAAAGTGAAACCAACATTGATCAACCTCGACTATCCTAGAAATGAAAGACGCAGCTGAACTTTGATGCGATCACGATTCCATCTCCGAAATTATCATTCAATTATCTATAGTAACAATAGTATCTTCATAGAACTTTATATGCTTGTGTGTGAACTTTAGAAAAATCCATAAGCTCGCTGTAAACTGTATCGCTAAAAATCTTCAATATATCTATCTTGTTATCTGTTTAACGTAAACGAAATTGATCAATACCATAATGTCCATCGAGTTTAACGTAATAAATCATAGTTTTAAAAGGTTTATAAAAAAAATAAGAATCATGGTAGGTAAACTTTCGGATTAATAGACATTACTTTAGAATCAATATTGTTGCTTGTTTCTTCATATATCATTGACGGTGAGCTACAACTAACAGGTCAACTTGTTAGTGAAGGCATTGATGATTACTAACTACATAAAGTTTATCATGAGGATACATATGACCACTTGCTTGTTTTAAAACTCTGCTCCCTATGCGTAATTTTATTGGTGAAGTTCTACTCTCTCTCTCTGCAAAATGACCGATGAAGTTTTGAAATTTTTATTTAGATAATATGCATTCGCTTTCTTCGAATCTAGCATGTGTTTGATATGAAATTTATCTCGTTAATTGACGATGTAGTGATATATAATTTATGTTTGACTGGTAGACGAGCATGTTATTGTTATTTATCTAAAGGCTCTAAATGGAAATGTTTTTATGGATAGGTTATGCCAAACCATTTCTTATATATATGTTTTATTTTGTTGTTAGAGTAGTACTAAAAACTATATGTAACTTATTTCAATGATTACTGAAAGAGTCTAAAGATTTCATTATGTAATTTCTTAAAAATTTATAGATGATGTGCGAACATGACATACCATGCGTTGTCTGTATAGCGTAAGTGCAATTTGTAACCTTAACTTCAATTTTTTAGCACTTTTGACTTAGCATGTGAAAATATTTAAACTAGTGCGCGAGATGTTACTAGTGAGATTGACAAACACCTTGTGTATAAATTTATATTAGGCTATAGGTCGACTATTTTCAAATAATTCTCTAATTGTACCATGCTTCATTTCGAGAAAATAAGGAACCTTACCCAAAACAAATCGAAGTTACTTTTGTTCTTACCATAAATTTGTTAGTATTCCATGTGACAAACTTATCAATGTACGAAATAAACCAAGAAATTTTGGTATATTTGATTTCCTGAGAATAACCTTTGAAGTCATGAAGTATTTTCTCTCGATTGTTGTTGAATTCAACTTTCATCTTCGGGTATAGTTTCTTATTCCATAAATGGAACAAAATCATCGGATGTTTTTTTATTATCATTAATGTATTTCTTTGATTGCCCAAGGATGTTCCTGTTAATTTTCCATCATTATAGAATGTGCATTGTATCCAGGAACAGTTATTTGAAAGCCTTCACCAACATTACGTTTCTATATATCAAAACAATGCATATTTCTTCGATGAAGTTAGTTACCGTAAACACTTACAAACAATATAATACCCACTTGTAGTTGTCAATTTTCTCCCTAGATATAAATGAAAATATGATACAAAAATTCATACTAATACAAGTGACCTCTACGATCTCAAACAACAACATCTCGTACCTTATTATATTGTAGGTGTTATCAATTATTAACACATTTGAAACATGCTTAATAAATCCACACTAATCGGGTGTGCAAAGAAACTTTCAATAATGATATCATTTTGGTCTTTACCTTGATAATGATGGAATAAATTTCTTATTAAGACAAGGTAAATTTATCTAATCAACAATGATAATCATAATTACACGAGAGCGTATGCTAACGAATTGAGAAAATGATAATGGTCATAATTATGATGAGGGTTGTGTGCAAGGTTATGATGATGGTAAATAATATAATTATGACGAGGGTCATATTTAATATGATAATGAGGTCTATTTTCAGATTTATGATGAGGGTTACATTCAAGATTATGACGAGGTTTGTTTTCAGAGTTTTGAGGAATGTTACATTTAAGATAATGACGAGCGTTGTTTTTAAAGTAATGAAGAGGGTTGCATTCAAGATGATGATGTGGGTTATTTTCAGAGTTTTGACGAGGATAAAGTTCAAACTTATGATGAGGGATACATTTAGGATTATGACAATAGTTGAATTCATAATCAAGACAAGCGTTCACATTTACACATATCATTCCAAAATAAGTTATCAAGAAAGTTTGTTAGACAGTTATAACAAAATAAAACATGTAATTTAGTGATTAGACACACGTGTAATTTAATGATATGTAGAATATGTTAAGTAAATTCTATAAATAAGGAATAAGTCTTTAATAATAAGATTTTATACCAATTTCTATTTTCTTTCTTTATTTCAATCTATATTTTAGCTAAGTATTTTGGAGAGAATCTTCCTTAATAAATTTGGCACTATCTGTACGAACAGTTTGTTTTCAAAGTTTATTATTATATTTACAAATGGTGTTGATGCGATTATGAATTGAAATAAATTCTCCTAAAATTTATTCGATTCAAGGTAGTCTGGCGGTAATTCCAAGAATGGTGCTAAATTTTCCTGTTGATGAAGAAACTTCGGTTCTCCTGAATCAATTTTAAGGTACAATTGGTTTAGAGAATAGAAATCCTGAGGTGATAATAGTAGAACAAAATCAGACAACTGGTATATATTGTGGAACTGATCATGTGCATGATATATCTGGTGAGGCAATAGTTGATGCTCGAGGATTTGTTTCTCCTAGTGTTCAAGATGTAAATCTCAAAAGTCAAGGTACTCCTACAATTCCTTCTAGCATTCAAGCTTTGAAATCTAAGATTGAAGAGATAAAAAGAGATCAAATTAAAGTGAATCAATTATAAGTTGAAATAAAGCAAAATGCTCAGGCTAGGTTTGAAAATTTTCAGATGCATTGCAATTATTGACAAATAAAATGATATAGAAGGATAAAAGTAAGCATATAGGGAGTAAGAAAGATTTCAATATAAGTTGCATTGTAAACGTTAGAGAGAGGGGTAACATTTAGACATGAGAAGAAGGTGAAAGAAAGGCATATATAAGAGAATGAGCTTAAGAGGCAAGAGAAAAAGAAATATGGATGTTCTTTAGTGTGAAGGTCAGCCAAGTAGCATAGAATCTAAAATGATTAAAAAAAAGAAGGTAAAGTTTTACAATGAAGAAATGCTGAAAATGGAGGACTATATCCTTCAAGAATCTTCTTTCGTTAATAAAAATTTGGAAGGAAAACTTCCAAGGAAGTGTGATATGTATTGCATGGAAACTTATGATGGGTCAGGTGATCCTGAGCAACATTTGGAAAACTTTAGAAATATGATTATGGAATTTAATGTTAATGATATATTGTTATGTAGAGTCTTTCAATGATATTTAAGGGAAATGTGTTCGATTGGTTTAATTATTTTCCTAAGGGGATGATTCCGAATTTTGAAGGACTTTGGCATGCTTTTATAAAATGTTAATTAGAAATAGAGTGTATAATAAAGACGTGGATTCCATAATGAATCTGTACCAAAAGAAGGGTGAAATGTTGAAAATTTATGTTTAGTGGTTTATACGTGGGATGAAATCCCTTAACAACTAGTAAATATGTTGTAGATAGTGTTTCCTTTAAAATAGACTTGATTCTAGATGGGAAATTATTATATCTTGTCAAGGTTCTTGTTGATATCCTGAGGGTATATTTTAGTGTTGTCAGATCAATTTGTTAGTGTTAAGAAATAAAAGAGCAGATTCATGGGTTTTCTAAGATTTTAGATTCAAAAGCTTTAATGATGGTAAGGAAAAAGGTTGATGAAGTGAAAAATAACGAGGTAGCCAAAGTTCATATGGATAGACTGGGGTTCTCTTAGTATGATAATCCATTCTGAAGTTATACACCATTAATTGAGAATATAACCAATATTTATCAATAATATGAAAGAGAAGGTTCAGACCACATCGTCAAATGCTAGCTCCAAATTATGGAAGGCCTAAGAGGTATTTTGTGTTTATCATAATGATCACGGTTATTTAACTAATGATTGTTTTCAGGTGTGGTATGAAGTGCAGAGGTTTACAGATAATAAAGAGTTTAACTAATTTATTAAAAGAAAAAACAAGGAGAAGAGCGAAGGAAAAAGTGATGAGTTGTATCAGGATGTGAAGTTAAAAGGAAATAGAGATTATAACAAGAAACGGTCGTTGCATTTCATGAGGAAATAACGATTCTTTAATTGATGAGTTGCATACTATCTCAGGAGGTGACACTTTGTAAGGGTCAAGTTCTAGTTCTAGAAAAAGGCATAAAATGATTTAGACGTGCATTTAATTGATGAGTCGCCATACCATCACTATAGAAAATCAATCGCTATTGTCTTTTACTAATGATAATTTGAAAGAAATCATCACTCCTCACGAAGATATATTTATTATTAGCTTGGATATCTTAGGAGTTATGGTTACTTGTATTTTAATAGACAATGGTAGCTCAACTAAAATTCTTTTCAAGGAAAGTTATGATAAGACGATCAAGGTGACGTCATAAAAGCAAATTGACCAATAGGCAGCTAATGAGTTACAATGGTAAACAGTCTAGTTGTGTTGGATAATTTGAGCTTTCAGTGACTGTTAGGTATGGTAGTATAGATAAATCCATGAGGATTTTATTAATAATTATTAATTTTCTAAGTCCTTATAATGCAACTATGGGCCGACTTTGGTTACATAAGATAGAAATTGATACTTTGCCATTTCTTCAATGTCTCAAGTACCCGATTGGGAATTCTGTTGGTATAGTTAGGGGAAGTCAAAGATCATCGAAGAATTATTATGTAATTTCTTTAGATCTTCCCTAGTTTTTATCTTTGAAATTAAAGAATTTTCAAGTAGAAGAGGAAGTTGGTTATGGAATTAAGGTTGGTTAATCGAATTTTTAAGAATCAATTAGGAAATAATATGGAAGCATATATGATGACATGATTGTTAAAAGTAATACAAAGGATCGGCAAGTCAAAGTCCTGTGTGAAATTTTTTAGCATTTGAGAAATTTTGATATTAAGTTGATTCATTTAAAGTGTTACTTTGGGTTAGAAGTGGGAAGTTCATTTGGTATGCTAGTCGAAAGAACGTAACTGAAGCTGATTCTGAGCAACTTAATGTATTATCAAACATTAAGCCTTTAAAAACCATTAAGAAAGTGCAAATATTGACAGGACTTTTAATGGTTCTTTCTTGGTTTATTTTGAAAGTCCAAGATAAGATTCATTTCTTTTTTGTATATCCTTAAGGGATCTAAGATATTGTTTTGGAATAAGGATTGTGATATGACATTTCGAGTTTTTAAAAATTATTTGGTATCACCAAAGATCCTATAGTCACTCGTAAAATGTGATCTTAATACCTTTATCATTTTGTGTCTAGTCATTTGGTGAATTTAGTTTTGGTGAGGGAAGTGCATAAAATGAAAAGATCGGTCTACTATATGAGTATAAGTTTAATTGAGACTGAAAAGCGATATATACACGTAAAATTATGTCTTATTTTTAAATTCATAATATCATTGTGCGGACATATTTTCCTATGAGAAGTGTATTGTAAAAATCCGATGTATGGGGAAGACTCACGAGGTGGTTGGTTGTGTTGGGAGAATATGAGATTGCGTATGTACCTCGTACTATTATTAAAGCTCAAGTAGTAGTAGATTTTGTAAGTGAGTTTGCTGGTCAAAGATTGATTGATGACGAGGGTGCACACTTTGATACGACGATGGATTTTGAATGGATAGTTGAGGTAGATAAAGCTTCAAGTATTGGAAGAGGTAAAACATGAATCATTTTGAAAACACCATTTGGTGAATAAGGTTTGGGTTTGATGTTACTAACAATGTTGTTGAGTATGAGGTTGTGTTGGGAGGTATGAAGTTAGCTCATATTTGTGGAGAAAAATTATTCAGGTTAGTTCAAATTCAAAAGTTTTTGTAAGTCAAGCTAATGGTGTTTAAAAATCCAAGCAAAAGTATGAAGGGATATTTGGAGCTTCTGAAGAAATGGGAAAATAAATTTGAAAAGGTGAAATTTGAGCAAGTATCTCATCTTGATAATTTGGGTGTTGATTTACTAGAAAAATAGCTGTATCAGGGGTTAATTTATTAGTTATTGTTCAGGAAAGGTCTTTTGTTGATGAGTAATATAAAGAAGTTGAGATAATGACAACTGACGTGGTTAATGATTGGTGACAAAAATATTTGTTATTTTTTAGAGATCGTGTACTCCGAGATGATAAAGTTGAGACTAGTGCTTTAAGAATTCGCATGATAAAGTATGCAATTCTTGACGATATAATTTATAGAAAGAGTTCAATGAGTCATTAATTTCGATGTTTGAATAGAGAAAAGATATTATTCATTTTACGAGATTTACATTAAGAAGTTGTTGGGGCTCATTATGAATATAAAAGTTTGATTAAGCCTTTTGTCCTTGCTAATTTTTGGTGGCCAAAATAGGTGGCTGATATCGAGTCCATGGTCCGATGATATAATGATTGTCAATTATATGGTAGAACGAGTCATTTCCCGAGTGAGCCTATGAGTGTGGGTTTGGTGCATTGTCATTTTAATAAATCAGGGATTGATTTGGTGTGTCTTTTGGTGATGGCTACTGGTAAGATGCAGTTTTTTGTGGTAGATGTTTATTATTTCACTAGATGGGTTGACGCGAAGGTTTTGTCAAAGACAAGGGCTCAAGAAATTTATGATTTTTGTAGAGTCATATTTTATCACAATTTGGAGTCCCAAATCAATAGGATTAAAAAGAAAGTTGAAAAGGGCCAAGCAAAAAAGACAGAATAATTTATTTAAATTATTGTGGGCTTATATAAAAACTACCAAAGTTGCTACATGGGAAATTTCTTTCTCTTTGGTGTGTAGAATAAATGTTGTGGTTCCAATAGAGGTTTTCGTTCCAAGTAATCATATATGATACTATTCAGAGGATGATATTATGGACAGAAAGTAGATTTTGGTGTATTTAATTAAAGAGCGTCACAATCAGGCTTAAGTTAGAGCACAACTTTACAAGATTTTAATGAATAGTAGATTTGATTCAAAATTGAAGTCAAGAATCTTAAAGGAAGGTGATTTGGTCGTGGAAAGGTTTTTCAAGGAATAAAATATACAGTTTAAGAAAGTTAGCTCCAAATTGGAAGAGTCTATACAAAGTTGTGTCTAAATGGTATCATGAGACATACAGGTTGCAAGATTTGAGTGGTAATATGTTGAAGCATCTTTGAAATATTCAACACTTACAGCTTTATAAATAATTTTTATGATTTTGATGTGCATTCTTTTTCCTTCCGAGTGACGCATGAAGGTTTTTGTAACGAGGCATATTTTAATGTTCATTCATCAATATATATTTTGCCACTGAATCAAGATATGTAAAAGAAAATTAAAATTTATAAGGAGGGGTCACGTCAAATAATGAATAAGCGTATATGATTAATAAACCAAACCTAAGGTTGAAAACCTGCAATATTATGCAAGTAGTCATATTGTACCTTGACGTAATACTCAAATTACTGATTATGGTTAATAAACCAAGTCTAAGGCTGAAAACCCAAAAGGTTGCGCAATTGGCCAAACTATGCATTGACGTATTAGTCAAATTAACGATTATGGTTGAAAACCCAAGCTGGAGGTAGAAATACCAAAAGGTTATGCAAGTGGCCATACTGAATCTTGATATAAAGTGTCAATGATATATATCTTATAATAAACAAAATAATGTATGAAGACTTTGCTAAATTTAAGTGAAGTACAAATACAAATTTCTTATTAATTTTTCATATTAGTAAGTATAAGGTAATTAATTTGTATGAAATATACAATCATGTATCCACCTCGTCATTATTGTTGGTCAATAACTTTGGTAGGTGGAGAGCTTATAGTCGGATGGTCTTTGTTGTTCTTGGTGTCAGTTTCTTAGGATAGACCTCGCCATTCTTAGTCTTTATTTTTTTTATGTTGTCGGATTATAATTTCACATTGGTATATTTTTCGTTTTTTTTCACTGGGGTCTATGAAAGATAGTTCTTTGGTAAGCTCATCATTCTTATTTGTGTTTTCATCCTTGTCTTTTGTAGTTAGTAGTTTAAGAGGTCGGTTAAGGAATTCATCACCGGGTAATAAATCTTATATTTCTCCCAGGTTAAGGTTAGGGTTTGCATTCAAGATTGACAAGATATTCTCTTATTCAATTTCTTTGATTAATACCTCAACAGGAACAAATGCATTTTGTTCTTTTTTAGTTATAACTTTCAAAATGTTATTGTCATCATCTTCTATATATTTTTAAAATTTCTCTATATATGTTCTTCTCCAAATCAATTATTTTTTGTTAAAATATTTTAATTTCCTAATTTAAAGAAAATATTTGAGGAGTTAGAGTTATTATTTCAGTATTCAAGCCTTTCTTTTAATATGAGAGATTGCATTTTAAGAGATCACGTTTGTGTTTATATTTGTCAAATAGGTACCTTGTTTGATACACTACATTTTGAGTGAGTAATTCATTGGCAATAACAACATCTCTTTTAGCTTTGAGGGTGGAAACAGAGTTGTCAATAATTTATTTATCCTTTTATAACCTCTCGTGAGCTAGTTTCATATTTTGTAGTCCTTGTTGAAAATCTATCAAGTCTTTATTTATTTATTTTGAGACAATCACAATATCTTCAGGTTTGAAGTTGGCGATGTCATCCATATCGTGAGGATTCATCGTTATATAGGCAAGCGCAATTGAATTATATATACTATGGAAAGTATAAAAATGGTACTAATTATCAATCAAGATATGATGAAATGGATAAATTTTAATCAAATAAAAAGTAAATTTAGCATTGAAAGTGAATCTCCATGTTAATTTTAAATTGTTTGCATAAGATGCCAAATGTGCTCATGTTGTTGTATTGGGTCATGATAGGATAATGTGAGAGTTAATGAGAGGTTATTAAAGTTGGAGATGGAATTGATACAAAGATATGGGAACCAATCAGAGAATGGGTTGTTGGTACTTAGCTTAAGTTGGGTTTTCCAATGTAGGAAAATGTTTGATTGAAGCCTTGAGTTAAGGGTTATACGGTAACTTGGCTTTGGTTTTTAACCGTGCGAGGGTACGCATCTATAATCACAATTATTCATTTGATTGATTCTGGGTTAGATGGCGAGAAAAAGGGGGCGACTTTTTGTTTGCATTCTTCTTTTTGGAAGGGACGTGAATTTTGTGGGAGTCAGTGTTGGCATCGGTGGAGTTGGCAGTCTTTTCAGTTGTTCAATATTTTGTTTTAGTAGTGGTTTGATGTTTGAGAGGGGGTTGATATTTTCTTCATCGTTAAAATTATCATTTTCTTGATGAGTGGTGATGTTTTGATGTTTTCAGTATGCACATCATTTTTGGATGTAAGTTTTGAACTTGCCATAAGTTTTTTCTTTTGTGGGGAAGGTTTTGTTGGAGAAACGTGGATAGTGCAGGTATTGTTTTGAGTATTTGATCATATTTTTTCTTGAAACACCAAATCCAATTCCTTGTTGATTGTAGGATTGTACTCGTTGTCGCAGTATGCTCCAATTGCTTTTGGTGGTAACTGATTCTCATGTTTTGTGAGTAGTTGGTTTACCATTTGTATTCATTGTAATTTAACGTAATGGGCACAACCCAACTGGGATAAAAAAAAATTGTGTGAAAAAGGTAGTGGAAGTCTAATAGGTAGATAGGTCAGGCTGCTAAATAGAGGATTGCTGAAGTCTTATCTTCATGGTAGAATTTAATAAAAAATTCAAGAACCTTGTATGGGTTTGCAAAATAAGTAAGAAATTTTAAAAATTGGTTTAATAAGTAAAATGGTAGATTATATGATACAATTGAATTATGATATAGACCATGTCTTACGTATTCACCTATATAGTTTTCTATCTGCCAAAATCCATCAGAAGAAATTTTAGACTTTCAAATTTTGGTCACATAGATAAAGCTTGTTTTCCAATTGTGATCAGAAGATGGTACCTTAATAATTCAAGTAGACTCTTTCAAAGTTAATACATAAAAAATACTATCCTAAAGTTTTTCAATTTCAACATTGGAAAGGAAAAATTGAAGGGGAACTTTTATATCTAGTAGAATTGAACTTAGTAGTATGTTAAGTAGTACGCGACACCTATTGGATGTTAGTTGGGTGGGACAGATTCAAACATGTTTAAAAAATAAAAAATATAAGGGTGGAAGGGTAATCGAATACCTCCTTCAAATGGAGCAAGGAAAAAACAAATTTCGTCTTTTTTAGTATGGTGGGGAAAGTTACCAACTTTGGAACAACGGGGTGCTATGTAATTTGGGATACCATATTCAAATCTAAAGTATTAAAGGTCTTTCTCAAACACATAATTATATGGTTTGGTTTGAATGCTGAAGAATTATTGTAAGAAATTTGGGTCTTCATCAATATATTTTGGTAATTCTTCAGGGTCCAAGTCTATATGGTTTTCTTTGGGGTTAGTTTTGTAGGTTGTTTTTTTCTTTGTATATTCTCTTTTGCTACCAGCTATTTTTAAGAGAAGATGAGAGGAGTATTAAGATATTTCCCGCGAATATAAAGGTGAAGTTGTGTTAGATTTTCACTAATATGGGTTCGAAATACATATAATTTTTCTTAAAAATATATATGGTGATACATATTGAGGTAGTAAATGTTTAGATTGAGAAATATAGAAAGATAAAGAATAGACTGAAATTAGTAGTTACCCGTGTAATGGACATCAAGTTTGTTTATGAGTAAAAAGATTGACAATTAAGTGTTAGTAAATAGAGACCGTTAGATTAGAATGATACTAAATGGCCAGATTTGCATTAAGGATATGAAACAATGCTATTTTTTGTTAGAGTTATTGATGGACATTATGACACAATATATGATATATATCAGTTTAGTAACTCATGCGTCGTTTGGTAAGCATGTGTATAATATTGGAAGTGGTACCCTCGTCTTATCTTTTTCTTAGTCTTTTTAATAATAAAAATTAGGTAGACAGAGTCTTGAAAAGGCTATATTTCACAGATCAAATATAGTCCTTATTAAGACGCGGTAAATTGATCCAATCAGGGATTATTATCATAATTATGACAATACCATATGATAAGATATTTAGACAGAGGTAAATGTCATAATTATGGCGAGGTCTATGTGCAATCTTATGATAAGGGTAAATATTAAAATTATGAAGAGAGTTGTATTTAAAACTATTTTCAAAGTTATGACGAGGGTTACATTAAAGATAATGACGAGTTTTGTTTTCAGAGTTATGACGATTGTTGCATTCAAGATGATGAAAATAGTTATTTTTATAGTTATGACAAGGATACAATTTAAAGTTAGGACGAGGGTTGCATTCAGGATTATAACGAGGGTTTAATTTAGAATCAAGGCAGGCACACACATTTACACGTATCATTCTATAAGAGGTTATCAATAAAATTTGTTATACGGTTATAAAAGAATGACACATGTAATTTAGTGATTGGACACAGGTGCAATTTAATGTAATTTAATGATTTGTAGAATATATTATGCAAATCCTATAAACAATGAATAAGCCTTCCTTTGGAGTTTGATCATATTTTTCAAATAAGAATATTTTATATCATTTTTATTTTGTTTTTTTATTTCAGGTCATCATTGTGGCTAAGTCTTTGGAGAGAATTTCCTTTAACACGCTCCATATATGTTATTCGAAATAATTTAATCTTTTGTGTTTGCCTAACAAGTATTTCAACGGTGATGATCATCTTTCTCAGTCTTTCGTTGTTTTTTCGAGTGTTGTATATTGTGCATGAATGATGCATTTTTAGGGTTTAACCTTTTTCACTCCACCCAAAATTTCACGAGGATGAGTTTCCATGTTGGTAGAATTAAATGTAAATTCTAACTTTTCTGTAAAAATTTGTCTCGTGTACCATCTGCGGCTTCCAGAGTTTTATGATGTGAACCCCACATACGGCCTCAGATAAGAAGTTACCATATGTCTTTTAAACTTGAAAGAACAACAACATTTATTTATTTCGGTACACTTTATCTTAAGATCTTTTGGGTCTACCAACTTTGAATACGATCCAAATCACTTGCATTCGAATAATAGTCTAAGATTGTTCTTATCTTTTGTGTTTTCACGACGTCTTAATACAATAACGAAATCGTTATCGCACCGTTAGTACCGAGGAACCATTGGTACACTATAGGTGTATGCCATACTGGATGAATTTATCTTCACTACAACAACGGTACATGAGCACCTCCTTTACATGCACACTCGCGGTATGTTGTAAAACATTCGACGTGAAAACATGTTGGAACTTGAACTAAAGTTAATAATGAGTTCGCTTGTAAAAGTTATCTATTTCAGAATATCACTTTTATCATTAATTTTTGTTATTTCTATTGTTTTTTTATAATTTTAAAAAAATTGTTGAAAAATAATAAAGACTAAAAAAAACAAATTTTAGATTTTGAAAAAAAAATCAAATTTAATAGGATAGTAATCAATACAATAATAAAAAAAAAGTTAAATCTTAGATAACTGAAAAGAATATCGTTAATAATATTTTTAAATTAATAAAATATAAAAAATATTTTAATAAAAAATCGAACATTAGTCAATATTTATTTTAAAAAAATTTAAACAACAAAATATACTAACCTTATTATTAATATGCCAAATAAAAATTTGGTACGGTTGTTTTGAGGTCAAGAGCTTATTATTATAACTACTTCCAAAATATCAAATAAATACATTGATAAGAAAAACCAGATTTGTGTTAGTACTGTTTATTATTTTAAAGTATGATACTGAAGTTGACCCTCGATAATTAAATTTAAAATGTATGTGCATACGTCAATATTTGACCTCCTATTACCATAAATGGATTTGAATTTTCGCTAGTGTTGACGTTGTTGTTAGGTCATAGTCCATAAATGAATAGTGGTTGTAGTTTTATGTAGAATAGACGTATCAAATCTAATATTAATATGACACTGGCTATTTAGCTTCAGCATAGATCTAACTCTCATTTTCATTTTTATCAGATTTTATGTTTTTTTTTTTTTAAAAAAAACATAAAGTATTTGTGGACTGTCGGTATAGATTGTATACACTTCCAATATATATTAATACCATATACGTAGTACACTAGAAAAATCGATTGAAATCTGACAAAAAAACATATATTTAGTGATGGTATATATTATACTACCAATAAAATATACATTCATGTTATCTTGTTTTTATAAGTAGCTAAACTTGTAGAATAAGGTATTTGGTCTAACAGTATTTAATCGCTAACACATTTTGCACCGATGATTTACATCTAACATACAAAAATACATCCACAAATCGCCAAACGAACTCCCGGCCTGTTATACATGTTATCGGCGCATACTATTGGTACATGTGCATTGTACTGCAGATGCGAATATAACTCGCATTCTTATGTTATGTATACTGCCGGTACGGTGCCACAGTCACGGTATGCTCTGTTTGTACTGCCAGTATAGCATTTAATAAGGCGGTCTAATGCTACTATTTATATATTCCTAAATGTGATGAGAATTAACGAGCTAATATATATATATTCAACAATAACCATGACTAATAACGACTAAAAAATAGGATCTGATACAAAAATCTGATCCGATACAAATAAATAACATCTCGATACAAACATCTAACCTAATATAATATAACTAAAACATCATACACATAAATCACAAACAACACATAAATCACAAACAACGGTCAACAAAGACATCGGCCAAAAAACTACGCAAAGAAACACAATAAACTTAATCATAGTAAGATTGATATAAGGAGACGTGATCTTAAATGATGACGCGACGAAAATAGAAAAAAAGCAACGATAGATGAAACCTTAATTCAAAGGTAACATGATGAAACCTTAACATGATGAAACCCTAATCTAAGGGTAACAAAGACTCAAATTTTTAGAGATAAAAATATATATTATTCCAAAACCTTAAAATAACTTAAGGCATATGAGCCTTTATATAATAGCTTCTCAAAACCCTAAATTAGAATACAAGGAAATAAAATAAATCAAATCAAATCAAATCAAATTAAATCTTAATATAATTAGATTTGATTTAAATACATAAGATATTTGAATAAAATAAATTAAATTAAAAAGGCTTTTTGTTTGGACTTTATGAGCTACATCATTAAAGCCATGGTCAGAAACAAGTACTTTTTTCATCCACAAAATTGTATATAGGTCTAATTTGGATGATCTTATGAAGTGTTTCTAGCGCATCACCATGACCAAACACCTTTGTAGTAATGACATACCACAAATACCTACTAATATATACAACAGACGTAGGATTCGTCGATTTGTGGTTACCGAACATGGTGGCTAATAATGAATCATGTAGTTGTATCGACGATGGTCTCCCTTCTTCAAGTCCGGTTTGGGTTGTTGATGAGCAACTCAGTTATCCTGGATCAGTCCGAACTGTCACATCACTCTATTTGATATGTATCATTTCGCTGTATCCATACATCAAATAGAATAGTCGAATAGACAAACCTCATTTATTGGAAAGTGAGCTCGAACGTCCAAATATGACTGAAACACAACCTCAAAAAACGATTTAACTGAACTTCAAATATTAACTGAAAATAATAATAATAATGTATTCATATCATTCTCTACGAGTGTCACGGTAGTCATTCTTTAACCCTCATCGACGACCAAATCAAGAGCTTTGATTTTGATAAACTATATTTATCGTTTAACACGAGACAAAAGCAATCAAAATAATAAAGTATACATCAGTCAAGAATACTTATAACAAATGAAATAATATTAACATTAATTATCTTTAAAAAAATCATATAAACTGGACATAACGAGATACATATATACCCATACATATCTATAAACCCATAAAATGATTTTATTGTCGCGTTTGAAGCTTCACCCAACCCACGATATAGCCAAGCTAGCGCCAACGTCCCAACGCATACTCCTAAAATCCTAATATGCCATCAAGAGTCAATAATATATATACCTTCATAGATTTTTAGGTCTTATCGACGAATATGGTACATCTGAAAATGTACATGAAGTAAGCATGTGAAGCCTCTACGACCATTTCTCTTGTCCTAGGTGGATTTGTATCCAGCGTCGTAAACTGATACCTCAACCACATCATACTAGTTACAACTCATCTCATTATCTCCTGCTCTTAATGGACGACAAGTGTAAGAAGCCCCTATAGTTGGGCATACTTTGTATAAATATGATTAGTCATGCCAAAGTTTTCTACTTCCAGTATTTTACCACAACCGGGAGGTCTGTCATAACATATATATCATTAAGAGTTATGTTCATATCCTCGAAACTAAAATAAAAGGTATTTTTCTTTTGGTGTCATCGCTCGATAGAAATCTTGGACAATAAATTAACCATCTTACGCTAGTTGGTCAGGTCCCATAATTTCAGAAGCCCATAATAAACTTGGATGCTAAAATATCCAAAAAAATGAAAACATATAATTTTACAAGTTTAACTTTTCGTTTAAAAATAATATCTTCATTCAAAATTATATAAATATCTAAAATTACCTTTATCGATTACTCTTTTAATTTTCATTATTTGTCGTTTAAAAATATATATCTTTGATTAATTTTTTCTTTTCATTTATTAATAAAATATTAGACAATAATTTATATGTATATCGGAAGAGCACCAGATATTTTCACTATTGCATTAAAACTCGACTCCATCGTACCAAGATAATCTCGATCGTGAATTACCAATGAGTGGACATCTTAACTCCCACTAGTGTTGCTAATGTCTTTGTGAGCTACTTCAAGGACCTTCTTGGAACCAGGCACCCTTTAGCTATACTGGTTTGGATCATATATTTGATATTCTCTCTATCAATGTTAAAGATGCGGACAAGATTTCCATGAGACACATGATAACATGTGATGAAATTAAAAAATCTATTTTCAGCATTGACAATAACAAATCCTTCGAGCCTGATGTTTCCAATTCCAGTTTTTTCAAAGGCTTTTGGAAGATTGTGGGCAAAAACATTTGTAATGAAGTTCTTAAATTCTTCAACTCCAGGGTCTTAGACCCGAGTTAGAAGTATACCTCAATTTCCCTTATTCCAAAAATGATTCTCATTTTATGGCTTCTAATTTTAAATTTATTGATCTATGCAACATGGTCTACAAGATCATTTGTAAGATTCTGGCTAATAGAATCAAAGATTTGTTCCCTTATCTCATTGATAAATCCAAATCGGCTTTCATCGCCGAGATGAACATTTCCGAAAACATTTCTTCTCTCTCAAAAATTCCTAAGGGGTTACCACACCAATTGTAAAGGCAAACGGTTTAATCACAAAATCGACCTAATAAAATCCTTTGATAGTGTTCGTTGGCATCTTATTCTTTATATCTTTGTTGCCATGAATTTTCCTGAGAATATGATCATTTGGATCATTCAGTGTATTCCCATTCCCGCCTATAGCTTTACCATGAATGATGACCCTTATAGTATTTTCCACGGTAGAAAACGACTCAGGAAAGGGTATCCACTCTCCTCTGTGTTCTTTGTTCTTATTATACAAGTCCTTACTTGTATCCTCAAAGAAAAAAGTAATAATAAAAAATCCAATATCATTGGAAATGCCATAAAACCAAAAATTATAAATCGTTGCTGCGTTGATGATCTCACTATGTTCAATCATGGCGATCATAACTTTCTTCTAGTTATTAAGATGGTCTAGAAGATTTCTTCTCGCTTTTAAGGCTAAAAAGCAGTCCTAAAAAAGCAATATTTTCCTTTTTAGGGTTAATTCCACTCTTTATAACGATCTTTTGACCATCTCTGGCTTGCAGGAAGGTTCTCTTCTTGTGAAATATTTGGAAGTTCCCCTACTCACAGGTCAACTCACCAATAATGGGTTGTCAGTTTCTTCTTCAAAAAATTAACTCACGAATTGACTCTTAGATCTCTAAACATCTCGCTTATGCGGGCTGGATCTAACTTCTCAAATTTGTTCTGCTTGCGGGTCAAGTCTACTAGTCATCAGTTTTAATACTTCCATCTAGGTTCCTCAAAAAGTTATCCCAATATATTCGTCGGTTTCTTTAGTCAGGGCCTCAGATGAAGGTCATTGAGGCTAAAGTTACTTGGACTTAAGTAACCACTCTCATAATGGAGGATGACATTAGGATTATAGATCTAAAAATATGGAATCAGGCGACTGTCCTAAAACACATATGGTCTGTAAAAAGTAATAAGAAAAAGCTTTATCTGGTGCAATTGGATCAAATCTAAAAACTAAAAAACCAATAAATTCTAGGATTTATATCTAGGTTCCTCATTCTCTTAGACTTGTAGGAACGTTTTATGTCTAAGGCCTTTGGCGAGTAATTTGTACATGGTGGTGGTTGAAAACGGGGTTGATACCTCATGTTGGTATGATCATTGGCTCCTCCCCACCGTTATAGTAATCAGCATGGGAAAAACATCATCAAATATTCTAGGTTCGGAACGATCTTAAGTTTTAATATATCATTTTAAGTGATGGCTGGAACTGGCCATCTAACATCAGATTGATGCGCTCAATGAATCAACTCAACCTTAAGGAGATGAACAATCTCATCATCTCTCTGCCTCCTCATAATATCAACTTATTTTATGTGCACTTCTGGACCGCCAAGATAGGAAATCCAAACTTTACTAACAAAGACACCTACAACATCATCTGTCAGGTGGGCAGGGTCAATATAGAATAAGTACAACATTCCTCGTTACTTTACATGAAAAATTATATACTCATGACAAACTTCTGAGTTGAGGTTTAAATATCCTACTAGATTGTGTCTTATGTAGTTTTGATACTAATATTATCAATCATATCATTTATGACCGTAGTTTTACTCAGAGTCTCTGGAGCATTGCTAGCTTTAAACTCGGTTTCCCGCTTAATGCTCTTAACTGGAATTCTTGGCTTAACGAAGTATCAAATTGGTCTTCAATTTGAAACCATCATCTTTGGCATTCTTGTTTTGGCATGGTTATTAACCATGTCTGGCGGGAGAGAAATGCAAGAATTTAGGTTCCCCATGCCATCGCCTTCATGGTTTCATATCGTATTTTCTCTGACTTTCAGTTCAGGTTCCGTGGCACCACGATTGTCTAGCTAAAGTAATTCTTAATATTATCACTAAATTATTGTGTATTTAGTTTTATTTATCTATGCATCTATATTTCCCATTGCTAGCTATGTTCGTGACATACCACATGTTCTGGACCTGTTGTTCTCTAGACTGATATTGTTTTATTTTTCTTTAGTATCCATGTTAGCCCACTCTTATGGGTCAAGTAACATTATGTTATTTTTTCTACTTAGACACTTACTTTTTTCCTCGAGGTATGCCTATGTAGCTTTAAAACCTTTTTTTTTATTAATTTAATGTTTTTTCTATAAAAAAAACAACGATTGCATAAATATCCAAAATTACTTATCAGATTTAACTATTGTACAAAAATACATTTATTTTAAAAAGTCAATAAATTTCATGGAGTTATGTGATCACTTGAGGATTGAGTGAGGGTTGCATCTAGATCTTAGTCAACTATGCCACTTTAAGAAGTCAAGTTGGAATTTTACTTGATTTTGTTAAAAAGTAAAGAAATTATACAAATATATTAATTAATTTTTAGTAGTGATAGTTTCAAGATATTAGGTTTAACAAAAAATGTATTAAAATTTGAAGTAAAATGGAAACATTTTGAGAATAGAAATCGATTAAAATATAATTAGTATGGTCCGAACATGTTGAGCTATCAATAATTCAAGTACTCAAATATTTAATTTGTTAAAAATAAAATTAACTTCAAAACTAAATAGTTAAAGATAAATAAGACATTATTCTCCTAATATCTGAAAGATATTTAGTGTAACAAAAGACTTATAAATAAAGGTCCAACAACCATTAATCAGATAACACATTATTCATTCATTTTTTTATTGTTCAACAATCATATTCATTCCCAAAAAAATATATCTCACTCCTCCAAGTCTAAATTTCGCTTCAGCTAATCCTAGCAACTCTAAAATATTGATATTATTTGGCATCATCCGTGAGAAACGAAAATTATCTTCCCATTACAATCAGAATAATCATAAAATTCAACTGGTTGATGTCGAATTCCAAAAACAAAATCGATCCGTCCATAAATGAGGATATTCAAATGGAGTATCCAAATAGACATCCCCAGAACCCGAAATCGAAGGAGGATACTTCAATATCTTCTATTGAAATTGAGCATCTGGCTCGTCAATTGAGGGAGAAACAAACAAAAACAATTATATTATTACAGACTCTCATATTTAAATGTATCATCCACCTTGTGGAGGACAATAAAGTAGATAATGTAACTTTCGAAATGCGGAAGGATGGTCTAGAAAAGAAATCCAAGAGAAGAAAGAACCTTACTCGTAAAGAATGCATGGAGAACTCAAATCGAGGTCCTCCACCATATATAAAAAGCGACGACAATATTGTAGGAACATAATGAGTAGTCGAACCCCTACTTCCAAGAATGACCAAATGAAGGATATGAGCAAAGAGCCTCGAGAAAAAGGATAAAATACTAAGTATACGTACATGCTTTATCTTGGATTAGGCTTTATTAGTAATTTGGGAGAGTGTAATAACTTCTTAATGTTGTTGAATGCCTCATCGTATGTCGGGGTCCATTGAAGTTTTCCTCCTCCTTTCAGCACTTGGATAAACAATTTACACTTGTCTGAGGATGTTGAAAATAACCTATTATACATTATTAGTATTCTAGTTATGATTTGTGCTTCTTTTATGTTCCTTTGGAAGCTCTATTACTGCCAAATTGGCAAGTTCCATTGAATCTGATTTGATTTCTCTTTCGGTCATCGTGTATCCTAAAATATTTCCAAATCGAGCCTCAAAAGTAAATTTTATGGATTCAAATTTAGATTTACTTGGCTGATATTTACATATGCCTCGTTTATTTTTGCTAGGTTGTCTTCTTTATAAAATGATGTTACCAATATGTCATAAATATAGAATTGTATGTTTTGGTCTATTTGATTTGTAGAAACCTTATTTACTAGCATTTAATAAGTTTTTCTGATATATTTAACTCCAAATGACATTGCTCTATTACAATATAATTCTCATATGTGATGAATTTTGTGTGTTCTTGATCCTCTTATTTCATTCATATCTTATTGTTTCCCTAAAAAACATCCATAAATGATAGTATCTTGTTTCATGATGTTACATCAACATGTTATTTAATTCTAGGTAGTGGGAAAATATCTTTTATACATACTTTGTTTAAGTCCGTGAATTCTACACACATCATTTACTTTCTATTTTTATTATTGACCAATATAGGATTAAATGTCCATATTGGATAATGAGACTGGACTTCATATATGTCCTACGGCCGTCAGTCTGTTTATTTCAACAGTAATCGCTTCTTTATTTTGTTGAAAGTAAGATCCTTTTTTATATATTATTGGCATAAGTATATTATTAATGTCTAACTGATGAAATATTACTTATGTTGAGACTCCAGTTACGTCATGTGTACTCTATGCAAACATATCTAAGGTTATTTTTTAAAGTAAATTTTTGTATTTGTGATTGATTGGGATATCTCGATCGATCTTCTATTTCTTTCCCCCGACAACACGAGCCGATTCCATTCTCTAGGGTTAAATACTCCCTCGAAGATGACCTTTTTACTTTCTGGTTGTTATGTTTAAGAGCCATGGATGCTGTGTAACATTCTCTGAAGGTTTTTTTTACTTTTTTTTATCACTCTTGCTTTGTCATTTATAGGGTATCTTTAACATGGGTGGACAATAGACACTATGACATGCATTTGATTAAAACATCATGTGACCATTATAACATTATAAGAAGATGACGTATCCAACACACTAAAAAACTATTGTAACTTTTTTCGAAACTCTTACTTTCCTACAGTCATATCTAGAGTTAGTTCTCCTAGGATAAATGTATTTGTTTGGAAAAAGCCGGTTATGACTTTTTATTTTAAGATTAGAAGTTTAGCCCCTCCCATTCTTTTATGTGTTCTTTTGTACATGATATTTGCTGAGCTGCCATTATTGATTATCACTCTCTTGAACCCAACTCATACCAGATCTACATTTATTAGTATTGCGTCATCGTGTGGAGTGGTCACTTCTCTTAGATCATCATTCGATAAAGATAAATTTAGATACGAGTTTTTGTACAGGTGTGGGGACATGTTCTCTAACATATTATCTTAATCTCATTGGTTTCCTGTCTTTTTACTCTTTTGGTGATTCTATAATATGGATATCCTTGTAAATCACTCATATTGTTTGTCTATTTGGATATAGGCTAAGTATTCTTCTTCATCCTTTTACTCATTCACTATGATAACATTTGTATCTAGCACCCTATGATCTTCAACCGGACCCACAGACTATTTTCAAAGTTTGGCTAAACCTTATATTTGTCTATCTTTTGTTATTGTCTTCACAAACTAACTTAATCTACCATCATCTACTAATGTCTAGACTTGAGCATGCGAAGATCAGAAGTCCCTAGAAAATAATCTATGTTACGAAGGAGCTTACATTTTTTTATTTATCATCCTCTCTGAACATCTTTCCATAGCTGTTTTATTTTATTGTATCCTTTGTTTTGTCATAAATATTTGATAGTGACTCTCTTAGCTTTATGAGTAGTCCTCTTTGTAGACAAACTTCTCTCTTACAACTTTGAACATTATAGACAACCTTTGACTTTCCTTTGTATGCTTAGAACTGGCTGGATGTTAGATTTATATGTCATCTTTCTTGTTTACTTGTGCCATAATATCTGTTTTGATTGTTAAAGTACATAAGGTTGGATTGTATGTGTCTACCACTCTGTTTGCTATGTCAAATTCATCCACTTTGATGAATCGTTCCACCTGAGCCAATATATCTCCAAAGTTCAACGCCTTCTTTTCAATTATTGTATTAGATATGGTTTCTTATCGGATTTCTTATCTGGAT
The DNA here is from genome assembly GCA_036936605.1 of Limnanthes douglasii subsp. nivea. Classification (NCBI taxonomy): domain Eukaryota; kingdom Viridiplantae; phylum Streptophyta; class Magnoliopsida; order Brassicales; family Limnanthaceae; genus Limnanthes; species Limnanthes douglasii. The sequence continues at coordinate 379,369,808 of JAUPFV010000001.1, forward strand.
GTTGTTACAACCACCAATCCTTCATAATCTCATTGGTTTTATGCTTACATTGGATTATATATTTTGATTTCCCTTTATTTACTTATAACCCACAAATTCGTTTATGAACGTCGTCTGAAACATTTTAGAATTTTTATGCATCATTTTTAGAGATTGTTAAACCACTCAATTGCACTTCTTCTAAGGGTCATGGCAAAGTTAGGAAATTTATCTCATTATATGTTCTGTATTGCAACATCTCATTGTTAAACTGCTAAATGGGGTGCTCCAAACCTACTCTACCATAATAATTGTCCATTTTGTTATTGTTATAGTATGGTTACATTATGTGATATAACACCTTCGGGGATAACGTGTCCTCTTTGTCTGGATTAGGTTCCTTATTTTTAAAATATTCATAAAATCCTCAACAAATGGGTATCTCTGCTGGATTTACGTTTCACTTTGATTTAAATTGTTCAAAGTCCCAGTTCAGGTGGATATATTTCCTTGACTACTGTGTGATGTCTTAATTTCATTGATGTATCATATTATGTTGTTATTGTCTTTGTGTAGGGTCTAGTGGATATCCTACTGACACCCTTATGTATTTTGGGGCATACTTGGTGGGGTACATTGGTTTTAGTGATAGGCTAGATGGTATCCATGGTATTGAAGGTAGCCTGATGGGGGAAGGGGGTACCCCGATATTGTTCACGCGATTGGCGGTACCCTAGTAATCATAACTCACGTAATTATATTGTCATTTTATCTTTGAGTTCGAGGCTCTTTGTTTTTATCCACTCTTCGGTCATACTTAAAAGTATGAAATCAGCTCTCTCTTTTTGTTCTTGCGATATTTTCTTCGTTTCATGTCTTTACAAGAGGATCCTCGATCTGAGTTCTCCATGCCTCATTTGTGAGTTCTTTTGTAAGCTTTTTTCTTCTTTTGATTTTTTTTCATTTGATCCTTGCATATTTTTGAAGTTTCATCATTTCCTTCCTCGTTATCCACAACCTAGATGACAATTTTGACTCTGCGAGTGTATAGTAGAAATTGTTCTTATAACAATATAATTTTATCAATTTGTTCTTCCCTTAAGTGTTGAGCCAACTGTTCAATTTCAATAGAAGGTATTACAGGATCCTTATTGACCGTCGGGGCTTTAGGTTGTCCATTTGGATGCTCAACTCAAGCTCCTTGCCTATGGAAAAATATTTCATTTCATTAGAATTCAACATCAGCTAGTTGAATTTTTTATTGTTTTAATTCTAATGGGGAGAAAATTTTCGATTCATACATAAGGCACCAATTGATTTCGATATTTTTGAATCGCTAAGTTTGGTCGAAGCGAAACTACTTAGAATGAATTAGAAATGTTTTTAAAATGAATAGTGTGTTATGTTATTAATGATTGTTGGACCTTCATTTATAGATCTATCACTACTATAAATATCTCTCCTATATTAACTAATTAAATTTGCAGTTAATTATATCTTTGGCGGAGTATTTTAGATATTTAAGTATTTAAATTGTTGATAGTTTAGTGTGTGCGGATCCGATTAATTGCATTTTTATTAATCTTGTTTTCCAAAAAAAAAATTATATTTCACTCTAGATGTTAGTTTTGTCAAAACTATATTTAGCTATTCGAAACTATTAATAAAATTAATAATATTCATGCAACTTACCTTTAGATGGAAAAAAATCGAATTGGACTTTTTGGAGTGTCATGATTGACCAAGAACCTAGCTATAACATTTATTCAATCCTCAAATAACAGCATAACTGGATGAGATTTATTGACTTTTTAATAAGCAATTTTGGATATTTATGCAATCTCGACTTAATAGCGGATTGGATTGCTAGGTGTGTCTCAAATTCTAAATCAAACTATAATTTCCAAAACTCCAGTCAAGTTAAAAGCTATTACTTATTTGAAAAGTATCCACATGGACTATTTTAAATTGGCCAAATAATCGTGTTTTTAAGTATTTGTTTATGTTTGCTACTAACTAAACGACAAGATCTTTCATGATCACTACTATTTTCTATTGTTGCACATAATTTATAGGTTATTTAATTATTAAAATAAGTATAAGATGAGATTATTATGAAGCAGTTTCATGGACGGTTTCTTTTTTTTTTCTTCAAAATTTTGCCTTTATTGATACTTTTGAAAGTTTAGAGTACAAATTATGAAAGGTTGAAAACAAAAGCACTGAATTAAAATAATTGCAAGAATAAAACACTCAATAGAAATCTGGTATCACTCTTCATCTTCCACAGTCTTCCACAGACCGACCACCTTCTTCAACGAACCATTTTCAGAAACCTTCACCGGAAACCGAACTAAACCACCATGCAATTCATCCCTCACCCATCTCTATCTCTAATATAGCCTAACCCGATACTTTCCAAAAAACAATTGCCTTTAAATCAATTGGAGCAGATTTGTGATCAAAACTAAAATCCCTTCTACAATTCAAGGCTTCTTTCGCAATCCATTCAGAAGCTTTGTTTTGTTCCCTATAGACATGTTTTATCACCATTGTAGATTCAATTATCTTTCTACAGTAGTTAATTATAGGTTCAAGGTACCAGATGTTCTTTCCCTTTCCAATTAGATCCATCTGAAAACTTGAATCTACCTCAATATCCAGATTTCTGATCCCAGAGCTTTACACAAAATCGAACCATCCATTAACGCCCTTGCCTCAGCCACAATTGAACTTCTTCCCATAAACTTTACCAAAAGCTCTGATAATAACTCTGTCGATGTTTCAGATGATTCCACCACCACTGGCCTCCCCCGTAGTAGTTGAAGCTCCATCAATATTCATTTTAGAACGATTCAGCTTTGGAGCATTCCATTTTAAGAATAATGGAGGACGGTACATATTTTGACGAATATCGCAGCCAATGAGGAATGCCTTGTTGTAATCTTTACCCCAGTGCTTCATTCGCAGTAAGTCTGAATTACTTAAAGTTGTGATGATATATATTATCTGTTGAATTAGAGAGTTAGAAGACACATTAACTTCCTTATGTTTTCTTTGATTACAAGCTTTTGCGGATGATCCAAACCACGATTGAGGGAATAATTGATCTCAGACTGTTCTTTTTTCACAGAAGACCAATACCAGGTACGGATAACATGTTGAATTGTCAATGGTTTGCTAATTTTAACACCCGTAATACTACTGAAATGATTCCAGATATGCCAAGATAAATTACAACTAACCAGAATGTGATTGTTGCTTTCTTCGTTTTTGCAGACTAGGCACTTTGATGCCAACTGGAAATGTCTTCTCTGCATATTAGTTTCTGTTGGAAGCCAATTCATTAATGCCCTCCACAACAGAAACGAGCACTTCTTTGGAGTTGCATTGTTCTATGTCATCTTCCACAGGTTAGACATATTCCCTTTTTCTCGAATATAATTCCATGTAGCCTTTGTATTAAACTTGCCATCATCAGATAGATCCCACATAATTCTACCAGGGCTCTCATTTAAATTGATCTTGATGATGTTTTCAACAATGGTATAGGGGACAGTGTAGTTAAGCATGTCTAAATCCCATTTTCCTCTTGACCAAAACGTGTTAAACTTAGTGCATTCATAAAGACTTATGTTATCAGTTGCATTATAATATATTAGAGCCTTCTTAGAGCATTATATATCCAACCAAAAGTCAATACTCCTACATCCAGGAACCCAAAATATGTGTTTATCAGCTACATCCTTTATATCAATAATCCTGGCCCAAACTCTAGATCTTTTAGTAGGAGTAGTAGCAATAATTGGGTGTTGACCATTACAGTAGATTGAAGTTATAAGATTAGACCAAAGAGAACTGTTAGCCATGAGATTAAACCATAGTTTATAGGAGTAGGTTGTCTGCAAATCATCGATCTTTTTTATGTTGACACCACCTTCACCATAAGGTCTAATGATCTTCTTCCAAGCAGCCCAAATGATGGTTTAAGTTTCCATCTTGTCTCCCCATAGGAATTTATTGTAGATATTTTCAATTCTGTGAATAACAGATTTAGGAAGCTTTGTATTTTGGATATAGTACAAAGGAAGGGCAGATAGAATAGTTTGAATTAAAATCAATCTCCCCCTAAATGATAGAGTGCTACCATCCCAATCAATAACTCTATCTATGATTTTAGTAACCAGACTATCATAATCATTAACTCTGCTTTTATTTCCAATCATAACACCCAAGTATTTAAAGAGCAGATAGCTGTGTTTAACTCCAAATTGTCTTTCAATATTGTTGATGCAAGATAGAGTAGTATTCTCAGATACAATCAGCTTAGATTTATTGTAATTGATAATCTGACTAGAGCTCTTTTGATAATGTAACAGTAATTCTTTTATCTTTGAGCTGGAGAGATTAGAACTGTTGCTGAAAATAGTCAAGTCAGAAGCATCTTCATTGTTCATTATTTTCAATCATCTTAGGAAGTACTTTTTAGCAAGAATAAATAGGCTTGGGGGACAATGGGTCCCCTTGCCTTAAACCTTGGTTTGACCTGAAAAATCATTTAGATCCACCATTAACTATAACAGAGAAATAATTGTTAGATATATTTCTCATAATAATATCAATGAACCCTGACCAAACCCAAATGCCTTAAGAATATAATGTATGAAGCTGTGAGACAGCCTATCAAAGGATTTCTCCATGTCAATCTTTAGTATAACATTGTAGATGCCCTTAGTCTTTAGCTTGAGATCATAACATAACTCTTTGGTGATAAGAATATTTCTTGGATACTTCTCTTAGCCACAAATACACCTTATTCCTCAGATATCAGTTTAGGTAGAATCATAGCTAGCCTTTTGTTTATCAGCCTTGAATAAATCCTGTTGAAGAGAGTGGTGAGACTTATAGGACGAAAATTACACCAAGATTTAGGAGAAATGGTTTTAGGTATAAAGCAGATGCCAGTAGCATGAACACCAATAGGAACCTCTTCCCCTTTGAAAACCTCAATGGTAGCATCACATAGATCATCCCCAATAATGTGCCAACACTCTTTGTAGAACTTAGCATTATACCCGTCAGGCCCAGCAGCTTTGTTAGAGTTCAGGTCACCAATAATACTGTGAATCTCATATTTAGTAGGAATCCCAAGCAACATTGAGTTGTCTTCATCAGAGATTAGATTAGGGATTACATTAGTAAGAATAGAATTGTTAGTTTCACACTCAATATCTTTGTTCATTAAGGATTGAAAGTAAGAAACAACAGAGTTAGAGATAGCTTCCTGGTCTTCTAACCACTGTGAGCCATCCCAGATTCTTTGTATTCTATTCCTCTTTATTCTCTTTTTGACAAGATTGTGAAAAAATCTAGTATTTCTGTCACCGTCATTCACTTATAGTGTGTGAGTTTTCTTCTCCCAAAAAATTTCTTCCCTAGCAAGTAATTCAAGATGATTAGCTTTAGCATTATCCAAATTAACCTTGTCAGCCCTTTTATTAGAATTCTGGTACTTGACTTCTAGATAGGCAATCTTTTTTTCGATCAGTTTAATTGAATCAAAGATATTACCGAATTCCTTCTTGTTCCACACCTTCAAATCCTATTTAAGCCTCTTAAGTTTCCTCCAAAACTTCTGAACAGAATTCCCACTCATAGGGCTCAACCAACTATCTTTAACAACTTTAAGAAAATTTGGGTGTCTGGTCCACATGTTAAGGAACTTGAATGCAAGCTTTAATTTAACAGTATTAGAAGAGATCATAACACTAATAGGGCAATGATCTAAACACGTTCTAGCTAGGTGGACAACTTTAGTACAATCAAAGTAGTTTATCCAAGCAGAGTTATACAAAACCCTATCTAACCTTCTCCACTTTCTGACATTAGACCATGTATACTTAGAGCCCGAAAACCCTCCATCAATTAGACCACAATCCAAAATCAAATCACTAAAGTCATCCATACTACCCAAACAAGTACCAATACAAGATAACTACTCATCCAAGTTAAGAATAGTGTTGAAGTCACCAACAATGATCCATTCTGTATTGTTATTAAATCTTCTTAGGGAGTCCCATAGGTCATTCCTCAAAGATCTATTGAATTTAGCATAAACAACAGAAAGCCTAAAAGCTTTATTCATATTAGTGAGATTAACAGAAATATGGACTACCTGCTCTTCATCACTAACATTGTTAACATCATAACCATCTAACCAAAGCAACCAGATTTTATTATTAATGTTACTAAATTAATTCTTATACCCTATCTTTCTAGCCACCTGAGAAATCTTTGAAGCATGAATTAGAGGCTCTTGGATAGTTATGAAAACAGGCTTCTCAGATCTCCTTAGGGATCTCAATCTTCTGATCGTCTGTTTGTTGCCCAAACCCCTAGCATTCTAGTTAAGAAGCTTAACTGTCATTTAGAAGATTTAGGTTTAGTAGTCTTTTTCAACTACAATAATTTAGATGTTATAGGTTATTTGTTATTCCAGGATCTTGCTTTCTTCATTTTCTTAGCTTTTGTTAATTCTTTTCCCTGATTTATTTGATTGTCATCTAACAATTCTTCTTCATGATTCTTTGTATGAGAGCATTGAAGACTGCTTGTGGTAGTTTTAGTTGGAGAGTTGATTCCCGTGTTCTCAGAATCATCCTTAGTCATAAAAAGAGAACTTCTTTAGACCATTTGTAGGGCTTCAATCATCTCAGAGTCTTCCAAGACTGGTTGTATCTCACACTCCCCAGAAAGCAGATCAAAATCCTTAGAAGTGACCACAAAATCAAGATTAGGCTTAGACTTGTTGAATCTTGTAAACTCTTTGTCAATAGTTTCCATAGTTTTTTCTTTGTCAACAATCAACGACTTCAACTGTGATGCTGTAACTGCATTTTCAATTAATAAATCAGTCTCATTATTATCAACACTGTCTTTTTCCTGATTAGTTGATTTCCTTTTGCAATCTTTGTCCATATGACCAACATGATTACATGTACTACAATAGCTAGGATGGGATCCATAACAGACCTCAAAACACATTACCTCATCTTCACCAAACTTAACCTGAATATTACTTATCAAATCTTTCAAAACATCCACTTCCACCCAAATTCTAACACAATTGATCTTCACCCAATTAGTATTAGGAATCCAGATCTTCAAAGGCGTACCCAAACACTTAACAATTTCCTGGATAGTACTTTCATTGTACATGAACTCAGGAAAGTTCCTAAGAGTAACCCATACTAGAGTTAACGGACTTTCACTATCTGGGTCGAATTCAGTGTTACACTTCAGCAACCTCATAGTCTTATCTCCTACCTTCAACACATTGCGAGTCCATAGCTTTTTAATATCTTCCACATTATCAAACTTAATAAAGACGTGCATGTAATCATATTGGGCCAAACTAAAGTTATTACTGAACTTGAATCTACTCAAGAACCCTTTGATAACGTCAAACTTCGGTTTCCCGTAAGTAAACTTCCCAACAATCGTGTGCTTAGACAATTGCTGAAGTTGTTCTTTATCCTCTTTCGAGAATTTAATCACCAGATTACCATCTTCTTTTGAAACAGAGTAGTTTTTGTGAAGAGTTTTCTGCTCGTCATTTTTCAGAACATCCACAAAAGATTTAACGTGCTTTTCATTGTTATTTTCATATGCAGGATTGATGATTATATTTGTTGCAGTAAACGACTTGTAGACATCTTTATTTCTCCTTAGGATATCACGAGACAGTGCCGGAAACTCATCGGAAAAAACAGAGGGCTTATCAATTGGCATTGATTTGACAAATAATGGTGAATTAGTGCTCGGCGACGAATCAACAATCTCTCATTCTTCTCTTATGAAGGAATTCATCATAAATTGAACAATCTAAGCAAGATTGAAGCAATTCTAGATTGAGAATCTTTCAAGACTCTGTTTCTGTATAGAGAGAGACATTTTTTTAAACTTCTCAAATATCTCACTCTCTATATATCATTATGGACGGTTTCTTTCTGAATTGAAGAACTTTTTAATTTAATTCGTTGTGTAATTCATAATACTCTTAATTGTTTTGTTTTTGTTATAAGACATGTTGCCTATGTTACTTTTCTCTAGTTGCATATCTCTAATTTTAAATTCAATAAAATTTGAATTTTGTCAAAAAAAAGATAATAATGTTGTTCTTTTTTGTTTTCATACAAATAGCCGTGTATTAAAAATATTAAATTTTTTGAAGTTTCGATGTCAAATTTCAATAATTATAACACTGTTTTAGTAATTATAGTAAAGTAAATTAATTACACTATAATAAAGTACAATAAACTAAATGATAAACATAGAAATTACTAATGCTATGTAATAATTTGTTAATAACTCAAAACAAAAATTAATAAAAGATATGATTCCGTTTCAGATAACATCTATTAAAAATTGAAAAGAGTAAAATATAATGGTTGTGTCTGCTAAAAAACACTATTAGTCCCCCATGTTTACCACTTGTATCAACATAGTCCATTTCGTTCACTTCTGCATAAAACTCATCTCTTTCATTTTAAAAATTTGCACGATTAGTCCCTCCGCATATTCCGGGAGACCAAAAATGATACAAAACTTAGGATTTGGGGACCAAAAGTGACATGTCAGTTTTTAAATGGTTTATATATGCGGGGGGCTATATTTGCAAAAAAATTAAACGAAGGGGATGAGTTTTATGCAGAAGTGAACGAAAGGGACTATGTTGATACAAGTGGTAAACATGGAGGACTAACAGTGTTTTTTACCCAGTTGTGTCTTATAACTTGTGTCCGGTGTGCGAGTTAAATTTGTAAAATCATTTGTTTCCATATTTATATATTTTAAAATATTTATAATTTTTGAGACTCGTTTATTTATTTTACATCTTTAATATTTTATTTTTATTTTATCATAATTTTGTTCATTTACAATTTTGGTAAAATTTATTTTTGATAAGATGTTAATTTTCTTGACATTGTGGTAAACAATATTTATTTTAAATTAAACAAAAGATTATATTAATAGATAAAAATAACTTTGAAATTTTAATATATTTATCAATTAAAAATGGTTAAAAATGTATTTTTTATTATTCGTAGTTGTGTACACATCATTCAAAAATGTACTCTATCATATCATAGATCATGCGAAATATTTTTTTGGTTTTGCAAAATATTGTTTTATTGATTAAAAATGTATATCTTGGAAAAAAGGTAATAATATATCGTAATATATAGAGTTTTGTTAAGATTTTTAACGTAATAATCTAGTGGGCTAGTAGCTAAATAACTAACGGACTATAATGCTAACACACACACACTCAAACTCATAATGCAAAGTTGATAAGCATTAAAAGTTTATCATACAAAAAACAAAATCGAGATGTTGATTAAGCTTTCATGAAGATATTAACAGAACTAATGGAACGTACGAAAGCGAAGTGATGTCGAACTGAAAATAATGTCAAGTAATGTGACAGTCAATTTCAAAGTGTTTCGCCCTCTCATGAAAAACAAATTTATTTATAGGCTTCATACCATACTTATGTGATTACCCTCTTGCTACAAAACATGTCTTATACCTCTCAACGAACCCATCAAAATTTTCATTTAAAAACCCAATGAGAACTGATTATATGTTTACCATGTGGAGGTGTGACCACATCCCATGTATAATTCTAATAAAGAAGGCCACAATATTTTGCTAACGTGGATCATAAACATATTCTTTATTCGATTGAAGTTCATATAAATCATGTATGTTTACTATTAAAGAAGTAAATGAAAGTGAGTAAGTAGAATAAGCAAAATCTAGCAGTTTGATAAACTTCTTTGTACGAGTAGATATATGGAGAGGTGGTCTGAAGGTTGGAGAAATTTATCACATAATAACCAAAAAACCATGAAAGACGAGTAACATAAATCTTAGCCTAGAAAAATTCGACGGATCGAATGACTTTAACTTCTGGAGAATTTAGGTTAGGTCTGACCTAGTAGATAAAGGATTGACTACTTTTGTCAATGAGAAATGTATAGAAGTTGATTTCATTGTCATGTCTAAATCGTATAACATCTTTGTACTGAGCTTGGAAGATAAAGTTTTGCGTGAGGTATCTGAAGGGCCTAGGGAGTTGGTGATATAGAATTGGTTGGAGATGAATTACATGAAAAAAATACATAGTAAATAGATTGTATTTCACGAAACAAATGTACATGTTTTTTATGAATAGTAGCAAAGAGATCTGAATACACCTAGACGATTATAACAAAATTATACTCGAAATTCGGTACAGTTGGTGTAAAGTTAGAGGAAAATGATCAAACAATCATCATCCTAAGATCTCAACTGAAGCTGTAGAATACTTTGTAGACATCATAATTCATGACAAAAACTCTCTTATGATGGTTAAAGTGAAGAGAGCATTGAGTTCAAAAATTCTTTAAATGAAGACTGTTCTGAATGGTGATTCCAGTAGACACAAATTGAGTGTGAGATGCATGCAAGAAAATAAAGATTTAAGTAAAAGGAGAAGAAATTTTTGGCTAAAGTTAAAAAGGACTGTTTGGTTCAAAAATAATTTGTTTGGGAAGAAGAGACATATCAGCAAGAACTTCCCTGAAAAGGAAAATGGCAATAATTATCAAAAAACTGAAGTCAAATATACTACAATGATGTCTATTAATTGTGAGCATATTGATAGGTTAACATATTTTTATTTTTGTAGGTAACAAAATAAATAAGTGTTGGGTATGGGAGTGGCATTCCATATGAATTTCGATAAGCATTGATTTGAAGACCTGAGAACGTTTGATGGTCGAAGAATCTTATGAAGTCAAATAGGTCAAGATTATGCAGCTCAAGTTATCTACATAACTTGATAAACTTATAAAAAAATATGAGGTATGTGTCTGAAGTGAAACAAAACCTTTTCTCTATTAGGATGTTAGATACATATGGATTTATATATATGAGCAAACACGAAAAACTGAGGATTTTGCAGGGATCACTTGTTGTAATAAAAGTATATAATACTATCAATATTCATGTTCTTAAAGGCTCTATAGTGGTTAGGGAGTGTGTCTAGTCCAGAGAAATATTATACCAGGTTATGGAATATTTGGCTGGAATATTTAAGGAAAAATAGACTTGGTGAACTAAGCAAACAAGGACTGTTAGATGGTATTGTAGTTCAAAAGCTGAGCTTTTGTGAAAGTTGTGCATTGGGTAAGAGCGAGAGGTTGAATTTTATGCCCAGCAACCAGAAAACCAATGGAGTGCTTGAGTATGTTTAAGATCTTTAGGGTCTGGCACAAGAATCTATAATATATGGTGAAAGATATTTTGTGTCTTTGATCGATGACTATTCTAGAAAAGTATGGGTTATATCTTTTAATACACTGGATTAAAAATTTGATGCTTTTAAGAAATTGAAGACTTTGGTAGAGATTCAGACCAATAAAATAATAGAGAAACTTCAGAGTAATAATGGGTTGTAATATGATAATAAGGAGTTCAGTAGCAATTATTCAAAGTTTGGATTTTTAGACACCAAATTGTGAATGGAACTCCCCAACATAATAAGCTTACTGAAATAATGAATCAAACCATATTGAAAGTGGTTAGTTGTATGCTTCAAACAACTAGAAGGGCCAAAAGTTATTGGGATAAGCCATGACTACGATTGCACATATCATCAACATAAGTCTATATATAACACTGAAGTTTATTTATCCTCAAGTATCTTGGACTAGAGAAAAACGTAAGCTAAAAAATTTAAGAGTGTTCGAATGTGCAGCCTACGTGTATGTGAAGCAAGATAAACTAAGGCCAGGAGCACTGAAATATTTATTCCTCAGCTATACAGAAGAGTAAAAAATATAGGTTATGGTGCCTTGAACCTGCACGTCAGGATGATGTGATAAGAATAGTTATGAGTGAATTGCTGTCAAAAGAATATATTTTGGATCTGGGACCTGATATGACTAGAGAGAGAAAGTGTAGAGAGATAAAGTAGAATCTGAGAAAGTAATATTCAATACCCCTTTTTTGGGCAAGTGGGTCATCCTTTTATAGTAAAATAAGGTGGACCCATTTAACCTATTAGTGGGCCGTTCATTGCATTTCAATGAAGCCCTTCTTATTATTACATTGTTGTAAATTAGTCCTTGAAAGACTTTTAAACACTCGATTAATCCCATTAACTATTATCTACTGCATTTTTACCCCTATTGCTTGGATCGGCGGATTCCGCCCTCATCAGTAGCCCCCCAGTCTTCGGGAACTTTCAGGAGCGGAGACTTATGAAAAGGCTATCGCCGATCGTCCGACCTCATCAACCAATTCAGATCCTGTCGGCTTCTACTTCCCGATGCTCGGGGTTACTTCCTCTGACGTCTTCCCGCGCCTCGTCTTCTCGTTTTATAGGCTTCTAATCCTAAGCTTCTCTTGATGGGCCCGGTCCTTTTGTCTGGGCCTGGCTGCGACGGCCCACTTCTTTGCTGTGTTGTGGCGTGTGCTTACGTCAAATTCCGTCAGAGCCGGGTCGACACGTGTCACGAGCTAATAGGCCATCCTCCTGCCAGGCTAAAACCCCTAGAGGGACTCTTCGTCTTCCCGCTGTGTTTCTGTCGATTGATATCCCCCGCTCTTCCAAGCCTCCCTATAAATACCCCAAAGCCTTCTGTGTCTCTCAGAAGCTTTTTAGAGAGAGAAAACGCTGTCAGAGCATTTCTAGAGAGAGAGAGAACATTCGCCCGACCCTTCCTTGTCTTGGTTCTCGTTGTATGAAACCCGGACGTTCACCGAAAAAACCAACCAAGAAAAAAGGATCTGAGTGGAGTTTCGAACAGTGGTCTAATATTGGTGATAGAGCAGAGGAATACCGACGCGCCGGTCTGATCTGGGGGTCCAACTCCAAACCTTTCGTTCCCGCTCCACTTCCTCACGATCCTGTGCTAGGCACCCCGGTTCCCGCAGAAGTTTTCCTTGCTTCCGATCTTCCCGCTTCTACGACTCCCGAAGCAGGTCAATCTCCAGAGCCCATCATCCTTTCCTCTAGCGACAGTTCTTCTCATTCCCCGATAGTTCGGCCGGGAAATCCGACCCAACTTTCCACAAACCTGCCTGTACCCCGACGTGCTCGTAAATCCACTTTTCTGACTATGGGGGAAGACAAATTACTCCAGTACACGGAAGGAGGTAATAGTCCTGAAATGGTTCAGCTTACGCCCTCGATTAGAGGGTTTCGGACCGGTAATAACACTGCGGTCACTTTTTTAGGTCTGCCCAAAATGCAGCTAACACCCAAGCAGGTTGAAGAGGCTCATAAGGCCATGGCTCGCGGTATTCCCGATGCTTCTTCTTCCCGGGTTCGGCCATCTGATACCAACGCCGCTGCCGACCGCTGCTCTGACCCGGTTCCGACCCATGAAGCTGGAGAGCCCGAAATCGATGTTGCTCCCGCGGGGGAGTGTGCTGCCGCAGCTTGCCACGCGGCTAATAACCAGGACGATCCCTGGCCCGAGGCGGTCAAAGCTGCTATTTCGACTAAGTACTTTGACTGGCTTTTGACCAGGGACGTGGTCTCTCTCTTCGAAGGGAAGTACCTCTACTTCCCTGAGTCCGAACATCAGGAGATGCTAATCCGCTGGGGAATCCCTGAGTGTGTCACCGTTCGATTCCCGAACCCGGGGGAGACGCCCGTTCACGTCAGGCCCAGAGAGATTGTGGTGTTCACTGAATTGTTCAACTGGGGTCTGCGCTTTCCTCTGGACCCCGAGATTGTACTCTACTTCCGCACTCTTCAAATCTGCCCATCGCAGCTGACTCCCAATGCATGGTACACCCTGATGTCCTGCATCATGGCTTCCCGCCTCTCTGGCCGAGCTATGCCGATGGAGGAGTATATCGCCTTGTCGGGCCTGTCGAAATCCCCGAAATCACCGTTCTTCTATTCCTCTCTTGGCAATAAATGGAAAATTGTCAACGACTTTTTAGAGGGGGACAAGGGATGGAAGCATCGGTTCGTATTCTTGAGCGGGTGCTGGGAGAACGGGCTTCCGTACACCAAGGAGAACCCGAGGCAACTGCTGCGGACCTGGGTTCATGATGGTACTGCCGATATTTATTTATTTATTTTTTTTTTTTTTTTTTTTTTTTTAACGTGTACGATCTTTGCGTAGTGTCAAAGGACTGGCTGCAGGGGGTGAAGAAGGATCATTCGACATCCGCGGAAGATACGTTCGAGGTGCTGAAAAACTACGCCCGCCGGAATTGGGGTCGGGGCATGCATCGCACTTTCATGGACAAGAACATGTTCATGAGCAACCTTTGGCGGTGCTCATCCGAGGCTCTGTCTATCGAACAGCTGCGGACACCTCCGAGTTTAGACGAAGTGATGGCTCGCACCGGTCGTCCCGGGTACATACTGTACCTCCCCAAGCGCAATAAGGCGCCCAGCAAACGCCCCAAGTCAAATGATGAAGGGGGGGAAGCAGAAGCTAGAACCGAGGCAGGGTGCGACCCGACCAGGACGGCGGTATCGGATGCGGAACGTCCCGAGGCGAGCCAAAATCCGACGGTAGCGCTGAAGAGGAAGACTCGTGCAGAAACGGAGGGATCCAAGCCAAAGAAGGCCAAAGCTGCAGAAAAGGATCGGATGGCCGTTCGTCTAGAGGTGATTGTTCCAAGGCCTGTTCTCTTGGATCATGTTGAAAGCGGGGGTCATACTACAGCCGACGTTATCCCTATCGCCGACGTTATCCCCATCGCAGACGACACTGAGACCCCGGAGGCTGCAAGACCTGATGCTTCGTCGTCGAGCGGTCCTAAATTCCCGGTGCTGACGACAATGGGAAGCCCGCACCCTTTTCCGCTTCGGAGCACGGATGGGCTAGCGTTGTCGCTCTACAGCTTGCTGGTACCAGCTGCCTTGAAAGAGCGCCGGGCTAAGGAGCTTGGTAAAAAGTTATCCGCAGCGGAGGCTAAGATTTCTAGTCTGACCGCGCAGGTAAAGACTAACGAAGAGGCTTTGGTGGCGGCGGAAGGTCGGATTGCCGAGGCTGAGAGGCTAGCCGCCGAAGCTAAGACGGCCGCGGAAACAGCAAAGCAGGCGATGGAGTCGGCGCAGAAAACCGCACAAACCGCGGAAGGCGCAGCGGCAGCCGCGGAGACGGCGAGGAAAGCCGCGGAAGACCGTGCCTCAGGCCTAGCATCGGAGGTTCAAAAGTTAAAATCCTCGAACGTAGCCTTCCTCGATCGATGCAGACTATGGTCGGACCAAGATGCCGCAGCCGCCAAAGCCGCCTATGTTCTGTCACTCCACAATCGGTACCCGGACCTTCGTCTTGGTTCGCTATGGCTGGACGTGCCGGAAAAGGATCGCCCCGAGGGAATTGTAGTGGAGGAGTCCGATGAGGCGGACGATGAAGAAGAAGACGAGGAAGACGGTGACGATGGGGACCAGTGATGCAGTTCTCTTTATTTTTGTTTTTCTTTTTGTTGTTTCTGAAAATGTATGGTAAACCTTCGGGGGCTACGGCCCCCCAGATTTTGTATCGTACTATCTTATTTTGGGGGCCACGGGGCCCCCTGTGCGGATGATGATTTATTTTGTTACGTACAGTGTTGTAGGCTTAAATCTTTGATGTTGGTTAGTTGATTTGTCATGCCCAGGAATTGTGACAACCAAAAATGTAGGTCGGTAAGACAGCTTAATCAGGTCTGTAAATCGATTTTTCATCGAAGGTTAATCCAGAGGGTCTGGAAGGCTAACACGTAGATCGGTAAGAACCGAAAAACTCTTTGAGAGTTCAGTAGATCGATTTATCATCGAAAATCTTTCCAAAGTGTCGGAAAAATCAAAATGTAGATCGGTAAAAACCGAAAAACTCTGAGAGCTCTGTAGATCGATTTATCATCGAAAATCTTTCCAAAGGGTCGGAAAAATCAAAATGTAGATCGGTAAAAACCGAAAAACTCTTTGAAAGTTCTGTAGATCGATTTATCATCGAAAATCTTTCCAAAGGGTCGGAAAAATAGAAATGTAGATCGGTAAAAACCGAAAAACTCTGAGAGTTCTGGAAATCGATTGTAATAGAAACGATGGTGCCCAGCTCGTCAGCCGTCCACCGCCATATAATGAATTGATTTTTAAAAGGCAAAGAATTTTATAATCAATAATGCGGTTCGGGTTTTGATCGATGCCTCATTAAAACCTCCTTGCGCCACCAAGGTAGGAAAGAGTGCACCCCCGATCATTACAAATTTGACTAAAGGCAAAAGAATACGAAAATTAATCAAAAATTACAAACTATTCAAGATACAATTTCAGATGCTCAATATTCCACGGTAGCCTTAGGAGTTGTCCGAGACGGTTCTGTAGGCGGTACGTCCCGCTCCTGATTCTTTCGACTATTTCGTAAGGTCCCTCCCAGTTTGGCGCGAGTTTTCCGAGGCTCTTGTCTTTGGTGTGTAGAAAAACCCGTCGCAGAACCTTGTCTCCGACCTTAAACTCCCGACGACGGACTTTGGTGGCATACCGACTCCTCATTAAAGTCTGGTAGTGCAAAGAGTTTAAATGGGCGCGGCGGCGCTTTTCGTCAATGAGGTCGAGCTCTAGCCGTCGGGTAGCATCATTCGCCTCCGGCTGATAAGTGCCGACCCTGAAAGAAGGAAAAATGGATTCCGCGGGGGTGACCGCGTCCATGCCATACACCAAGGCAAAGGGTGATTCCTGGGTTGCCGTGCGGGGTGTTGTTCTGTAAGCCCATAACACTTCCTGTAAGTAGTCGGGCCACTTGCCAGCCTTTCCCTCGAGATTCTTCCTGAGGCCATCCAGAACGGTTCGATTCGTGACTTCGACCTGGCCGTTCGCTTGCGGGTGAAAAGGAGCAGAGAAACACTGTCGGATATTATGCGTGGCGCAGAACGCTTTCATTTCCGCGCTATCAAACTGTGGTCCGTTGTCCATGGTTAACCGCTGCGGGACCCCGAACCTACAACAAATGTTCGCCCAGATAAATTGATAATGTCCTTGGTTTTTGTAGCTGACAAGGGCTCGGCCTCGATCCATTTTGAAAAATAGTCGACCGCGACGACGATCGTTTGCCTTCCTCCCGATGCCATGGGTAACGGCCCGACGAGGTCGATTCCCCATCGGTCAAAAGGTAACCCTTCGGATATAGATTCCAGAGGCGTGGCGGGTACGTTGATCGCATTACCGAACCTTTGACACGTGTCACAAGTTTTCACCATGAGTTTTGCGTCTGCTGTTATTGTAGGCCAATAGAATCCTGCGAGGAAAACTCTTCTAATCAAAGCCTTGTATCCGCAGTGCGCCGCGCCCTCCCCGTCGTGTAGCTCGGACAAAATTACTTGGGACTCATTGAAACCTAAACATCGAAGCAGAGGCCGGCTAAAGGATCTTTTGTACAGCACATCCCCCAAAAGAACGTATCCCCGCGCCTTGTTGCGCAATTTTCGAGCCGAGGCCGCATCGTCGGGGAGCCGACCTCCAGCTAAAAACGCGATGATATTCTGCCGCCAATCTGAATTCGCCACTGGAGAGATCTGGCATGCAATTTCGGGTCGGTTATCAAGTTCATGCCTTTTAACAATGGACGGACTCTCTTGCTCTATTACCCAAGGATAACTGGTCGAGCAGGAAACTGTCGCCAAAGAGTCTGCCGTCATATTTTCACTTCGGTTGACATGCTCATACGTGATCTTGTCGAAAGAAGCAGCCAAAATTCTCAAGGCCGCTAAGTACTGCACTAGGTGTTCCTTCCGAGCCTCAGCAATCCCCGAGGCTTGGTTTATCAAAAGTTGGGAGTCGCTTACAAGGCGCACTCGTCTCGCCCCGCAGACTTGCGCCAATCGTAAACCAGCCAAAGCCGCTTCATATTCTGCTTCATTGTTCGACGTGTGAAAACCAAATCGGATGGCCTGGAACATGCTCAAACCCGAAGGAGTAACGATTTGAACTCCCGCGCCACAACCGCTAACGTTGGCTCCTCCATCGGTGCGGATAGTCCATTCGCCCTCCGCGGTCTCTTGCGAGGGTGTTTCTTGTTCGGGTCGGTCGGAGTGAAATTCGACCAAAAAATCGGCCAAGGCCTGACCCTTGATCGCGGTTCGGGGCTCGAATTCAATGTCGAAATCCCCCAGCTCTACCGACCACTTGGCTATTCTCCCGGACATATCTGGTCGTTGAAAAACGTATTTTAGTGGAAATGACGTGCGAACGACAATGTGGTGCGCTTGGAAGTACGGGCGCATCTTCCTCGCAGCCGTTACCAGAGCCAACGCCATTTTTTCGAGCTTTAAGTATCGAGTTTCGGCGTCAAGCAGACTTTTGCTTACATAGTATACAGCTGTCGGAGCTGGCCTTGATTCGCTGACCAGAGCCGCACTGACCGCGTAATCCGTAACCGCAACGTAGAGGAACAGAGTTTCGTGCGCAACGGGCTTGGTCAGACGGTTCGGGGACGATAGATACTCTTTGATCCCCAAAAATGCCTTCTCGCATTCATCAGTCCACACGAAGTTTTTTACCTGTCGAAGGACCTGAAAAAACGGAGCACATTTGTCAGACGATCGAGAGATGAAACGATTCAACGCGGCTAATCGCCCAGTCAATATCTGAACTTCTTTTACACTCCGAAGAGGAGTCATGTCGGCTAGGGCTCGGAGTTGGACAGGGTCGGCTTCGATGCCCTTCTCACTGACAAGGAACCCCAAAAATTTCCCTGACCGAACACCAAAAGAACACTTCTCCGGGTTTAGCTTAAGGTTTACCCTTCGTAAGTTATCAAAAGCCTCCCTGAGGTCGGTAAGGTGACCCACATCGGTCCCACTTTTGACTAACATGTCATCGATGTAGACCTCCATATTTCTCCCGATCTGGTCTTCAAACGTTCGGTTAACCAGTCTTTGGTATGTCGCGCCCGCGTTCTTTAGTCCGAAGGGCATTACTTTGTAGCAATATAGCCCTCGACCCGTGATAAATGTGGTATTCTCCTGATCCGCGGGGTGCAGCTTAATTTGATTATAACCGGCATAGGCGTCCATAAAAGATAGTAGTTTGTTACCCGATGTTGAGTCCACCAGTTGATCGATCCGTGGCATGGGGAAAGGATCCTTCGGGCACGCCCGATTGAGATCGGTAAAATCTACACACATCCTCCATTTCCCGCTTTTCTTTTTGACAAGAACGGGATTAGATATCCACAAAGGGTATCGCGCTTCTACGATATGTCCGATGCCGGTCATTCTTTCGACTTCCCGTAGAATTACCTCCGCTTTCTCGGGAGAGAAAGCCCGACGCTTCTGAATTATCGGTCTAACGTTCCTATTTATGGTCAACTTATGAATCGCAAACGACTCGGGTACTCCCGTAACATCCCCGGAACACCATGCGAATAAATCAAGATTCTCCCGGAGTAACGCCAGCATCTGTTCCCTTAAAGTCGGTAACATATCCACACCGACCCGCAGACCTTTCCCAGTTGCAAAATGATGCAGCTCACACTCTTCGTCTGTTGTCAAAAGGCTTGGGGCCTCCCGAGGGTCGTCCACCGGCTGCGATCCTGGGGAGCTCTCCCTTAATTGCTATGCCTGGGAGGGGAACATCTCTTGGTCTTTCTTGGGTGCCAACGCAGCTCGGTAACACTCCTGGGCCGTCTTCTGGCTGCTTCGCACTACTCCGATGTTATTTCCAACCACATACTTTACGCACTGATGTATGGTGGAAGTCACCGCATGCATGCGCGATATCCAAGACCGTCCCAAAATAGCATTGTGCGAGGCCGGCGCGTCGACTACTATAAATAGCACCGTGACCTCTTTTTTAAACGGGCCGCGGCCTAGCTGCACCACACCCTCGAACTCTCCGACGACGTCTGCTGCCGTTCCTGTAAACCCGACGATGGTTCGGTCGGATCGTTCGAGTACTGGTCGTGTTCGGAATTTGGCAAAAGTTGAAGCGAAGATGATATTGGCTGAGCTCCCGGTATCTACCAAGATTCGCCGAACCTCTTCTCCCACGATCGCTGCTCCGATCACAATAGCATCCTCATGAGGCCCGGCCAAGTCCCTCATATCGTCATCGTCAAAATGCAAAATTGGTGAAGGGGTACTTCTGGTTTGGAAGCAAGTTCTGGCTTCCAGCTGGGTGGTTAGGTTAACGATGTGTCTCTTCCTGGAGGAGTGCGTTATTCCTGCCATCGAATCCCCCCCGAAGATGGTCAGGGATTCGAATAGATCGCGCAGGCCTTGTACCTTACCGACGCGCCCGCCAATTTTTTCATCAACAACTCTGATATCGTCGGGATGCGGAGTTGAGGAAAGGATACGTCTGGTTTGGAAGCAAGCTCGGCTTCCCGTGCCAGAGGACTGGTCAATTTTTTCATCAACAACTCGCTCCTCCCCGAAGGTTACCAATGATTCAAACATATCACAGAGACCGAGCACAACGTTGGTGCTTTCTCCCGCATCCTCCTCAATAACCCCGATGATGTTACGGTTGGCCTCGGGATCGAGGTATTCAATCGAAACGTCGAAACGATCGGTAACTTCTGAAATTGCCATGGTCGTTTCTGGCTTCGGTACGATAACCACTTCCTTAGATGCCGTTGCAAGTTGGGCCTTCTTGACGTACTCCAACAGATTCCCATGTTCAATAAGCATCTGAATTTCCTTCTTCAAGGCTATACAATCCTTCGTGTCATGACCGACGTCCTCATGGTAACGACAATAGCGGTTATTCCTTTGCTCCCGAGGCGTCGGGATAGGAAAAGGCTTTCGGTACATCCCACTCCTCTTGGTTTTTTCGTAGATTGACGACACGCACTCTGTGAGGTCCGCAAAGTAGGCCGGTCGTATCCATTTGTTGGACATAGGTCGGGAAGTTGCCTGCCCATTTTGTCTTGGCCTAAGACCGGTCGGGGCGGGAGATTTAGTGACCGACGGCATGATCGGAGGTATCGTGCTAATTGGTTGGGCTACCCTTGCCTGGTCTGGTCTGGAACCCTGCTTTATCACGACCGATGCTTGGGCGCTCTGTTGGATCTGTGCCGCCACCTCGGAAGCTTCCGTTTCTTCGATCAGTATCTGCTTTTCTATTTGTGCCAATAATGCAGAGAAAGTGAACGCCTGCTTCTTCGTGACTGCCTGCTTCATTGGCCTTGGGAGCAGGCCTAATCGAAACGCCGTTAGGGCCACGTTCTCTTCACAATGGTCTAGATCGGTCTTCGCATCGATGAACCGCCTGGTATAGTTTTTTAGGCTTTCCCCTAGCTTCTGTCGACAGTTCATGATAGTGTCTCCATTAGCACGGAAACTCTTACTTCCTACGAAGTGCTGCCTAAACATTGCCCAGAAAGTCCCGAAGTTCCTGATGCACCCCTGCGGCAATCGGTTGTACCATTTCGAGGCCCTATCTTTGAATGTCATAGAAAAAGCCCTACATAAGAGCTTATCATCGTTGTCGAAACTCAGCATAAAGTTCTTAAAGGCTTCCAAATGGTTGTCCGGATCTGTTTTTCCGTCGTATTTTTCCAGTTTGGAAATGTCGAAACGCCTCGGGAGCGGTCCCGCTAATATCTCGTCAGACAACGGGGAGGCTCTCCAGTTGACTCCGAGCTCAAAAGCTCCTCCCCCAAGACCCTCGGTCCTGATTTCATAGAGTCCCTCGGTTCTTGGGCCGACGAACTGGCTGCTTGTTCGGTATCCATGGTTTTGGCTGTTCGTCGGTTGCCAAGGAATTGGTGGCAACATTTCTCGCTCTCCGCGGCTGGCGACGTGCGTTCCTTCCTTTTCAAAGGACACAGGGGTCAGCTTATCGGTGCCGCCCTTTTTGTACCGTGAAGGGTCTGCCCTGGACCCTCGAATGCGCTGGGACCGATTCTTTCGCGTCCGTTGGGCTCTCTCCCGGCGCAGGTACTCCTCGCCGGACGAATCGTCTGAGGGATAGTCCGACGTTATGGCCCGATGGGTGTCCGGGTTCCGACGAACCTTGACGGCCTCTTTGTCATCGGGAGGTGAATCTCGGTAGTACCTGACAGGTCTGACCTCCGCCCGCGAGGCTTGGCCGCGACCAGCCGCTCCCCGATCGTCCAGGGCGGGTTCTTTGCCCTTCCCCTCACGAATCCTTTTTTCGTCCAGTGCCCGCTCTCGCTCCTCTTCTAACCGGGCAATATCTTCGAGCAACTGCTTTCGGGTCATAATCAGGATCGACCGCTTATCCCGACCGTCGTTCCACTCCCGACCGGGAGCTCCCGCGTCTTCCGACCCAGCAGCGGCTCGGACGACCTCCCTACCGTCCCTCTCCATCGCCGCTTCGCTATTCCTCCCGTACAGTGTGATTTTCAAAGAACAGAAGATTCCTTTTCGGTATCACTGTTCCCACAAACGGCGCCAATGATGAGTGAATTGCTGTCAAAAGAATATATTTTGGATCTGGGACCTGATATGACTAGAGAGAGAAAGTGTAGAGAGATAAAGTAGAATCTGAGAAAGTAATATTCAATACCCCTTTTTTGGGCAAGTGGGTCATCCTTTTATAGTAAAATAAGGTGGACCCATTTAACCTATTAGTGGGCCGTTCATTGCATTTCAATGAAGCCCTTCTTATTATTACATTGTTGTAAATTAGTCCTTGAAAGACTTTTAAACACTCGATTAATCCCATTAACTATTATCTACTGCATTTTTACCCCTATTGCTTGGATCGGCGGATTCCGCCCTCATCAAATAGACGTGATTTTCAATGAAGAAGACGTGCCATTGAAGAAAAAGATGGAGACCCAACCTACTACTACCGAGAAGAGATATGGAGTTGATGATGGGTATGATCTAGAGGATTAAGTTTGAGATATTTTTGCCGAAGATGATTTAGAACTTGATTCAACTTTAATTTATGCAGAGGAACTTCAACCATAATATGAATTTGAAGATGACTAATGATCTGGTATTCCAGGGGCTTCAGATGATCAGAACAAATAGTAACATGACCTTGTCAGTTGGTGAGAGATATAAAAAATACACCGAGCAATCTATCACATAGGTGTGGTTTTGCTTTGTTTATTAAAACATATGGAGATATTATAGAAACATAAAGTTACCATGATTCTATAAAGAACGGTGATAAATAATATTGGCTTACAACCATGAGAAAAGAACCCCAATCTCTCAAGAAGATGAACACTTGGATTCTTGTGAAGCACCCAAAGGGTCAGAAGCTAGTTAGGAGTAGATAGATATTACAAATGAAGACATGTATTCCTTGTGTTGAGCTACTCATATACAATGCTAGGCTGGTGGCTAAGGAATTTACGTAAAATGAAGGTGTTGATTTCGATGAGATAACTTTACCAGCTGTGATACAAACCCTTATAAGGGTTCTGTTGTCAATTATTTCTAGTTTTTATCTATAGTTTGATTAAATGGATGTTATTCTTGCTTTTCGACATGGTGAATTGAAACATGCACTTTCTTTGTATCAATCGAAGGGTTTAAAAAGGAAAAAAATATGATGTGTGTTTGTTAAATACACCTTTATATGGGTTGAAACAGTCCTCAATGCAGTGTAATAGAATATTAGATTCTTTTATAAGATTTATCAAGTATGTTCATAGTCGTTATGAAAACAATGTCTATTGTAATAGGAAAACACACATGGAGAGACAATTCATATTGTTATTATATGTGGATGACATACTAGTAGCATGAAGAGATGGAAAAAATATTGAAATCGTAAAGACCAAGCTAAAAAGAGAGACTGAGATAAATGATATGGGAGAGAGGCTATCGGGATACTTGGTGTTGATATCAAGAGAAACATGCCAAAGTGGTATTTATTATTTCAAAAAGAATATAAACAGAAGGTCATAAATATTTTCTCTATGTCCAAAGTAAAAAAAGGTTGGAACTCCCATTGGTGTCTAATTCAAACTCAGTTCCACTCAAGCACCAACCGAAGCTGCTGATAAAAACTATATGCTCGAGATACCTTATGCCAATGTTATTTGTAGTATTATGTATGCTATGATTTGTACGAGACCTGGTCTTATCTACACGATTAGTTTTATAGTAGATGTATGGCTAATTTTGAGAAGCTACATTGGCATGCACTCAAGTGGCTCATGAGATACTTGAAGAATTAAGCTAGTGTGTGGTTGTGCTACAATCAGAAGGATATGACTGATGGAAGTGAACGGATATGTGGACTCTCATTATACAAGCTTCCTTGACACAAATAAATTTAATTTAAGTTTTATATATTTATTGTGCTTGAATGAGTGGTTAAATAAAAGCATTGTATACAGAAGGTCGTTACATTGTTGTTTGTGGAAGCTGAATATATGGCTGCTACATAAGACAAAAGTAGTTATTTGGCGGAAGGGATTGTTGAGTGAATCAATGGTATGGAACAATATACAATTATGTTCTGTGATATTATTAGTGCTCTTAATTTAATGAAGAATCTGAAGTTTCATGAACGAACTAAATACGTATATATCAAGTTTCACTTTATCCGAGATATGTTAGAGCGAGAGCAAGTGAAGGTGGCCAAGATTTTTAGTGAGAAAAATCCTTTGGATGCTCTAACCAAGGTATTATCGATTCTAAAGCTCACAAATTATATAAGACTTGTTCAAGTCTATGATGCATGTGAGCATGTATCTATAGAGTAGAACATTTAGTGCAACGGATGCTCGAGTTATAATAAGTCTAGGTGTAGAATTTTTAGATGAATGTTAGAAATAACTCGTCAACATAGATATTATCGAATGACTATATGGGCCGAAGATGGATCAAACAAAGACATGTATATGCAGGAACTGTTAGATCTACGAGGGTGTAGCCTAGGCTCTGATTTAAATGTGGATATGTATGCTGGAATCTAAAGGCTGAGATAAATTTTCGTAGAAAATGAGCCAGAAAAATTGTCATAGACTAGAACGAAGCATGTGCCCCTAGACCCCGACTGTAACATGTGGCCGTAGAGTTGGGACGAAACAGTCTATCGAAACTACTTTCGTTAAAATTTCAATATTGTTGTATTTTGTTATTGGATGGAACTGAACTTCTCCGTATGAGCTCCAAAATATAATTATAATATGATTCATTGATAAGAAAAATTAATTTGAAATCTCTACTGTATCATAGATTTACTAAAATAATTTTATTTTGAGACATTTGTTGTATCACAGTTTTATTATAATTATTGATTAAATAATTTAATTAAAAACATTTACAAGGTTGAAATTTTATTTTTTCTAATTTGAAATATAATAAATTATAATAAAAAACTAAGTTCAATATTTTATATCTAATAAAATTATTTATTATTCTAAAAAATCAAATTATTAACATATACGTATGGAGACTTTACCAACCAATTTGGTAGGAGGGATCAAATGTTGGGTTTACACCATTTTGTTCATTAAATAGAAGGATCGTTCATGAATAACTAAATAAAAAATTAAATTTATAGCTAAAGCCTGTTTGTTTCAAGTTTAATTGGTATTAGACTTTAAACACACTAAATTTTACTATTTGTATTTATATTAATAAAAAAAATGCAAGTCGTAATATTTTCGTTTTGAGATATAAAATATAGAAAATCAATTTCACCTGGATTCAACAAAAAAAAATCATCTGGTAACTCTTATATTTTCTATTGTAAAATACACAGATATTAATAATCTTTCGTTAGTTATTTTTTAGATGATATAATTTGCACAAAATTCAATTAAATTTTAGAAGAAAAAAAATCTTTATTTACTAATAAATTTACGATTTTATTCAATTTTCGTAAATATATTTCAAAAAATTAATAAATGTAATTTTTTAACCTTTTTTTAAATGAAATATTGAAATTTATAGTATGTACATTATAATTATTAAAATACTTAACAGATGCCGTCCCAGTTAAACAAAAGGCGATATGGTGGACGTTAAACAAATTATTATAAAATGAAAAAGGTTGGATAAAACTGAATAAAATTGGACCATATGTGTCTTTACAGGTCTCAAAACGCATGATGATTGTTAATAAGAGTAGTTACAATATAAAAGGCGCCTTTGGTTCTAGTTTTAAAATAAGTTTGGTAAGCCAACTACATATATATATTTTAAAGGGAAATGTGTTATACGTTTTTGAATGAATTTCGAACTTCATATTTATCATGTTGATTAAAAAACTACTTTAAAAAATGAAAAAAAATCTAAACGCATATAACTTATTTTTATTAGGTATATCGGGTTGGACTAAAAATAAACTGTGAAATCGAAATATTAATTACATAAATAAAAGATTCTTTTAAATATGAATTTTCAACAATACATTATAAAATCATTCGTCCGAAACCAAACAATTTAATTTGTTCGACAAAAATAATAGATAGAAAATTGTACGAAAAAAAAATAAGTACCGTGTTTCTATCAAATTTATCGTTCCATTTTATAGACTAGGTTTGAATTTTTTCAACTCGTTCCCAAAAAAATTCAAACGTCGACAATATCTTATTGTAATAGTAGACTATTTTTTAAAAAATGTATTAATCTAATTCGTTGGCATAGCTATGGACAAAGTAAAATCACCGAGTTCTTCAAAATTAATATTTATCATAGATATAGAATCCCACAAATAACGAAGATCGACAATGAGATTTAATTCCAAAATACACAACTAACTACTTTATATTAAATGTAAGACATACGATAAAATTTTGTGGCACTATTGTATCAACAAGTAAACGACCAAGTTAGAGTAACAACTCAAACACAATATGATCCATAATCGTTGGTGTAATGGGAAATTAACAAAACACCCTTTATAAGGACTTATGAAATTATTAAACCACTCGCTTTTTATGAGGTCTTACGAAATTATTGAACCACTCGACGTAGCACGCCAACCGAAACTCCGTTTTCTCTAGTTTATGGTATGAATGTTGTAGTCTGTGCCGAAATTATGGTACCCTCATTTTAGATCACAAATTACGATGAAAGATCTCATGCAAAGAGTTGTCGATTTGAATTGGATTTAATCAAAGAAAAAAAAGTGAAAGTCTAACTATGGTTGTAGCACTATTACACCTTTCTGGGAAATGGATACGATTATAAAATTTCTTTTTGTACCTTTCAAAAGCAGTCCATGTAGTCAGGCGAGTTTTCATATACATCAATGATAAGCCATTCGACAATCTTGGACCTAACAATGAAAGACCTTACACAGCCAAACATAAGTTTTAAACCTACAAATTTTCCGATAGAGACGGTCAAATACTATCTCACACGTGGAACATCGAAAATGTAAATAGATGATTCATTTCTTATACTGTATAATCCATTAGTCCAACAGATGATTCATTTCTTGCAAGTTTGTCAAGAAGATTGTAGAGGAGCGGCTCACATAATATATATTCAATCACATAAGACAGATTTAACGTGGTTAAAACTGTGAAGAAATCTTACATGTACAAGTAACATACACAGATTTTATATATGGCAAGGTTATAAAATGACTCATTCAACCACAACTAACGCGAACACTCTTTTTCAGTGATAGCGCTTTAATTACATAATAAAATATAGGTACCATGTGAACTATGGATCTTAGTGTTTCTCTTAGTATTTATCTTCTACCTATGCTCTCTTTCTAAAATTAGACAAGCTCGAGACTTTCTCATCCTAGCAAATATGCGACTGTCGTTCCGAAAATAACTTCGTACATCTTGTTAACTATATAAAATCAATTATGAGTGAGGTGGTCTCTCCATCTCACGTTAGGAGCTTACAGCTTGTCCCGCAACCAGCCAAACAGAGGCAGTGCTGCAACACAACCATTCATACGATAGTACACTGCATCATGTAGTGCTACCAATATTCCGACACCTAACATTGTACGAGTGTATTATCCTACTCGATCTCGAAGCACACCTATATCGACGGCTACATGATGAACGGTTGAGATAAATTCATCAATTTCATATTCTTCAACATATTTAGTTAACTAGCATTCTTTGAAAAACACTTAGGTATATTTAGAAGCACTTAATAACAACTTTCCTACACCTCTCATATCCAATAGTAATATTAACATTTACCTTCGGCTATACTCATCTTCAAATTCCAACAATATATTTACACCTAAGTCTTCGATCAAACATTTCAGTCACATAAAAATTCAGCAATAAAAATCTTTAACTTCTCGGTTTACTCAAAACATTAATATCTAAACATTCAGGAATTATAAGGATCACTTTTATCTACCACCTAACAACCATTCATTTTCTAAAAACCAAAAATATAAATATTTTTTAATATATAAATACTTTAATTTTATACATTATTCATCAAATATCGTAAATGTAACCAGTAATAAATTATTGCGGTGATTATTTAAATGGAGACCACTATTCTTTGCAATTCTAATTTATTAATAAAATTGTAATCACATTCATCATCGAATTTTAGTATGTATATATAATAATGAGATGGCAGTCTCATAAACTAGCATCATAATGATATATACCATCTCGCTTTATTCTTAAGTAAGAAGAATAATACACTTACTATCATTACCAATGAAGTTCGAAGACAAAATAACAAATCCTACTTATTTAATTATAGACAAAGAATATAACTTTTATTTTCCGTTTTGTCCAATCCTATAAATGTCAACTAAATTCCTTGTCATTTATATATATACATATATGACACCCACAATTTACTTATCAATGTCCTTTCATACCTCTCACAAACCCAAAACATAAACACACACAAATATATAAATAAACTTTTTGGTTATGGCAGAAGAATTTCCGGCAACCGAGATTTGCGCCGGAACATGGTGGAACAACTCTTCCAAAAATTTACTAGCCACTTGCTTCAACACCGATCCTACGTTATTAGGGTGGCAAAACATGAACGACAATAACAATAACGAAGATTGTAGTAATAATATTTCCGTTTTTGCTCAAAAACAACAAAACGTTCCCGATTCCGATAGTGGAAATAGTAGTGTTTTGGTGGATCCCGGTTTACAAATGATGGGTTTTGGGTTTTCATCTCCGGCAACATCATCGTCCGACTGGAATATGTAAGTTCTTCTTTGAGCTAGACACCGATTTATGGAAATATTTATGAAGAAGTGTTTATATCAATCAAAACTATGTTGTTGATATTTTTATTAAACAGGAATGAAACGGGTCGGGTTGAAAATTGTTATAATTCAATTATTCAAGAAACAGCAATTGATTCTACTCAGGCAAATTTTCCGATGATTTCATCGGTGGTAACTTCTTCACCGTATATATACTCTTCAAGGTTATTGCAAACGTTGCTCGAACCACCCGAACTAGATCAGACTAACCAGACTTTTTACAATAACAACCACAACTCAATCAATAACTACATGGCTAGTTGTAGTTTAAAACAGCAAAACAACTTGCAGTTTTCTAACAACACGCAGTTTTGGAACGACGGTCTGAATGATGCCGGATCAGTCGACTTCTCGAGTTCTCCTGTATTTCCGACGAATTATAAAGAGGCAAAGGTGAATATAAATTATGTCCGAAGCTATAATCTTTTATAAGTTATAACACATCTATATCCAACTGACATGAGCTTGTGCTCCCCCCGTGAGTTAATTTCAGATAAGCAATACCCAAGAAGTTCAAAACCTCGCGAAGAAAT
The DNA here is from genome assembly GCA_036936605.1 of Limnanthes douglasii subsp. nivea. Classification (NCBI taxonomy): domain Eukaryota; kingdom Viridiplantae; phylum Streptophyta; class Magnoliopsida; order Brassicales; family Limnanthaceae; genus Limnanthes; species Limnanthes douglasii. The sequence goes on from JAUPFV010000001.1 coordinate 379,399,502, forward strand.
CGAGCAATGTGCCGGTGACTAAAAGAGCTAGAATTCAAACACCATCACCTTTACCAACTTTTAAGGTAAGAAATAGGTTTTGAAGAGTAACTTGTCTTTGTACTATTGAATCATTGAATCTAGTGACAGATTGTCTATAAATTTTAAAAATTCGGTCCTAATTTACTATTCATAGAGATTTTGGAGTTTTAAAAATCGGTTGATAGTTTTTAAACCATCCATTTTGAATAAAGTCAGTCCTATGTCCATGCTTATTAAATGGACTAATTTAAAAAAAAAAATATAAAATCAAATGACTAAATTTATCAAAAATGAATAGTTGATGAACAATTCGTCACAAACCTTGATAATCAACCAACGCAGCGGCTAACTTTATCCAAACTGGATAGTCCACAGACTAGCCAAAAATTCAGACACTACCTGTCTCCTAATTCCATAGTTCAAGGATGACTGGAAATTATGTTTAGCCACCAAAACTGGTGGCTAGTCTCATATATATTTTATATCAAGATTACCATTTTTGTTTAATCGACGGCCATCTTTGTTAGTTTTATTGTCTTCCGTGACCCCTGGATCCTGGTTTCAGTCCAAGTATTATCTTGGACTAGTTTTGTCAGTAGTACGACATCGTTTTGTTCGATTTTACGATTGATTTATACTATTGATACACCAGACAGTGACTAAGTTACACCATATTCTCATACAAAGATGATATCGAATTTGTTCTGTAATTATAGATATAGACTTAACAAAATTTAAGAACATTAATATCAGGTTCGGAAAGAGAAATTAGGGGATCGAATCACAGCTCTTCAACAACTGGTTTCCCCTTTCGGAAAGGTAATTTATTTTCCGTTTTTTTTTAATATATGATACTTTTTCACTAAATTCCAAAAACAAAAATTGATTTTTTTGTCTTTCTTTTTATATATTGCAGACAGATACAGCATCTGTTCTCCATGAAGCTATTGATTACATCAAGCTTCTACATGATCAAGTAAATGTATGCCCACTCTTTTCTTTTTATTTCTTAACATAGTAAAATAAAATAAATGTAAATTTTAGGATAAAAATTACAACTACACTATAAAAAACAAATAATAAACAAAAAAGGACCGGTTAAATACAAACGCTAATTATGGAAGACTAGCAGTGATATTTACATGTTAAATGCTGATATAGTTCTTATACTTTTATTTAGGTTTTAAGCACTACTTATATGAAACAAGGTGGATCTATTCAACACCAACAGGTATATTTTTCAATATATAAAATTTCATATATTTAAAGTCCAAGTTTATAACTTATGAATCTTCTTTACTCTATATAACTTTTACAATAATAATTTGCAGGACTTGAAAAGCCGAGGTCTATGCCTAGTACCGATATCGAGCACATTCCCTGTTGCCAATGCGACCACATCTGACTTTTGGACACCAAATTTCGGTGCTACTTTCAGGTAAACATTAATTCAAGAGAGAAAAAAAGAAGAAGGTGACCACTGAATGAAGGATAGAGACAATGCTGGGTCCAACTACAAGAAGAATATATAAGTAACCACATAGAACAACAAAGATTAGGTCTTTACAATAATGCTTGAATTAAAATAGTTTTTAAGAATTCGGGTTTTCGTTTATATATAGTTTTATAGACTAAGGACAGGAACAAGTGCTAAATTCAGTAAAAATCGACAATTCGACGATAATCTGTATTCGGGCCGGGTAGGATTAGAAGGTTGGTGTTGTTGATGATATGTTTAGTAGCTGAATTTAGCAGATGGATGGTGATTAAAGACACTGTTTTTTGTTCCTGTCTTTTGTTGTCAAATGCTGGCATTAACTTTTTGTTGTTTAAGCAAAAGATAAAGCTAGAAAATTAGAAAAGAAATAAGAGATTGTTGTACTTTGAAAGTCTTGGTTGTTTAAAGGATAAGAGTTTGAGATTATATATTTGTTTGGTTGTGTTTGTGTTGTAGTTGTTGTCTCTTCGTTTTACTTTTCTCGTTGTTTATATATTCTGGAATGACTTAACTGAAATCGACAGCTACGAATCTTAGAGGAATATATGGGGTTAAGTTATTCATCAATATTGAGAGGCTTTTGATCCGGGACTGGTTTTCCGGCTATCTACTTCTTATTTATAATTAGTATTTTAAAACTTACTAGAAGCTTTTTTTTTAACTTGATATATTACATGAAAAAGAAATGGCGACCTAGTACGAGATATTTTAGAAATAGATAAAATTCATGGGAACTTTTAGATACAAGACGGATAATATTATAATAGTATAAGAGATCGTATTGCCTATATTTATATAGGAAAACGAAATATATCACTTCCATATTTCTAGCATGAATAATTGATCACCTGATTTTAAAACGAATCCTATGATTTTATGAAACTTGTAAGATATAGACCGAAATATCAACAAATCAATTTACCGATACGATTTCTTTTATGATTAATATTTAATAGGAGAAATATATGGGTAAATAAAATCGTGATCTAAAATTTTAAAAAACCACATTTTAAAATAAAGTTTGATTTTTAAAACAAAGATTAAGCAAAGTGTATAGAAGAAAAGTTAAATCCATTATTACTCCTAAAGACAAAGCTACTGTGACTAAATCTAGTGAAGTTGCTAAAGACAAAGCTACTGAGACTAAATCTAGTGAAGTTGCTAAAGACAAAGCTACTGAGACTAAATCTAGTCAAGTTGCTAAAGACAAAGCTACTGAGCCTAAATCTACTGAAGGTGAAAGCTCCTCAAAAAATGATCCAGAAATAATCAGCGCTTTTCAAAGACTTGATTCTGATCCGCATAATAGCTTTGATAATCAAATGGCCAACTCTACATCTCTTTAATTTAACAATCTTGGTAATGTTTCTCCAATGGCTTCCTCTGCTAACAATTTCAACACAATTATCAGTAAGAAAATCAAATCAGCAAATCGAAGCAAAAGTGTCAAAAGGCTTTCAATCAACTCTCGAAGCAAAAGTGTAAAAAAGGCTTCAATCAACTCTTTCCTTACTAGAGAGGGAATACATAACAAATCTTTATCAGATAATGATAAAGATCGTTAGCTGGAAAAAAGAAAAAAAATAGAGATGATTTTACCCATCGACAGCAGCAAATCGACGAGGGAGACCTCAAAAACCCTGTGAATATTCTGGATTTTCCGACGGATATTGTGGTCGATATTCTCTCTAGACTTCCTTTCAAATGAGTTTCGATTTGCAGTTGCGTATGTCAATCTTGGAATCCATTAATTGCACAATCTGACTTCAATCGTATATATCTTGGTAGAGCGAGTCCTGAAATTTTTATTCGAAATGATCGAATCGGCACAAGTTATGTTACAACCTTATTTTTGGTCGAGTTTGAGAATCTCACTCGTTCAGTTTCTCTCTGTAGCTAATCATGGAGATTCAGAAGCTTGGGGTATTGTTTTGTAAGGAGAAGGGAAGAAGAAGAGTTGTCGATAGGTTGAAGAAGATAAGAGATTCTGAATTTAGGGCTTGTTTCGATTTAGGGCTATTAGTCCTTATTTTGTATCTTTTCAATTCAGTCCTTCTTTGTGTAATACTCTCATTTTAGTAATAAAATGAATGTTTGATTAAAAAAAAGTTTGATTTTATTTTTTATTATCTCAAAAATAAAATTTAAAACGTATTAAACGATAAAAACTCTACTACATATAATCGCATAACATAATATCTTATCAAATCTGAATAATATCCTATCAAATCTGAACATAATCGTATCTATTTGATATTTTAATAAAAGTTTTAAAATATAAAAAATTTGCATAAAAGTATTAAAACAGTAATATGAACTTTTAAACCGTTGTTTTAAAATTCAAACATTGGGATGAAGCCTACTATCTACGGCGCGTTGATTTCTACTATTCAAGGGCTCATCAAAATCTCCGATTCAAATGTCTATTATGAATACAAAACACTATTATAAAAAATAAAATCGGTTTTTGTTTATCCAATCTCGTGGACATGGTTGGAGATCAACTCTCCAAAATATTAGCAAATCCAAAATATATTTTTTAAGCGAAATCGAACCCAAATCATCTTCTATCCTTCCAGCTTTACCTCAAAATTGGACAATAAAAACTTCGAAAGATAAAATTCTCCGTCTCCTAAAAGTATAAGGCTGACCAGTACTGATCACTTAAAACCCATCGATCTTGTGAAGATAAAAAGATCGAATTGCCCCCAAGGGGTAGCCGAGTTGGTTGAGTATGGCATTCTTATGACCAAAAGGTCATGAGTTCGAGTCCCTCTACATACGCTTTCTCGGCTGAGCCTGTCACCTTGTGTGGTTTACCTTCTGGCGTTGGTTTACAGGCTATCGCGTCAGACTGAGGGTTTACCCTGTGCGCACTCATTGCACTCTGAGTAGCGGCTGCGGGTTCCCTCCAAAAAAAAAAAAGATCGAATTTGATGGTCTAACCAAGAGAAGGGATTTTGGGTTGAATTAGAAAGTAGAACTACGCTTATTTTGTGAGTCGAATAAGACTTTTTTTTACTTAAGACAAATTTCCATAAATATAAGTCTTTTAGATAAAAAATATATATATATTATCCGAAAAGTTATCAAATTCGAAACCTTATTTTTCTTTCTAAGAAAAAGAACATACATTATCAATATTTGTCTTCACCTCTTGTATAAATCAGAGCATATAATATCAAATCACGTCGCAATGAGATACAAAAATATATAGATAATATTGATGCAGTTGTTCCTTTCAGACTAAACAGTCATCAATTAGGAATATCACAGATTGAAAATATAAAGAAGCTTCATATTGAAGACTAGTTATGATAGAATAACTAATCATAATAATCAACTTTGATAACATATGTTTTAAATCTCAAGATGTTGGGTTGTGGCATAAGTGTTTAAATTCTATACACAATTATGTTTAAAGATGTTTCACGTTAAAGAACCTGAATCTAGTTCTCATTGATGGAACAGAACAAAGCTGAAAATAGGAAACCATAAGGGAATACTAAAAAGGAAAAGCATATAGGAATCATGGTGATGTAATATAAAGTCTTTAGGACTTCTAGCTTATTATGATTATCTAATATATAACTTTTTCTGGTAACTATTCATGTACTTATTTGGTTAATTTAATTTTTCAAAAAAGATATTATTCAATATATTTTGATTTTCATGGTATTTATTAGTTTTCCAATATGCAAAATTGTCACTATTTTTTTTATATTTCTTTTAGGAAAGAAAAGTCGAAATATTTTTAATCCAAATCCAAGAAGATTAAATATATAAATTCATCAACTTTTAAATGTTAATTAAAAACATCATTCAAATTTAAATTTAGATATATAAAAAATAAAAAAAGGTAAAAAATATAATATTTTTAGTTTAAAAATTAGATATATTTCTTCTTCTTTTTTCGGAAGGAACCTACAACCGCTACTCAATGAGTGTGCATAAGGTAAACCATCAGTCTGACGCAACAGCCTACAAACCAACGCAGAAGGTAAACCGCACAAGGTGACAGCTTCAGCTAAGAAAACGTTTTTAGAGGAACTCGAACACATGACCTTTGGTCACAAGCAAACCTTATTCCACCAACTCAACTACCGTTTCAGGGCGAGAGTTAGATATATTCTTCTCTAATTCGAGGAATATGGTCCCTTTTAATCAAACACTATAAATAAAATATTTTTTTGGAACAAATCATCTCACATCAATTCAATACGGTATGGATTACGCTTTTTGTTCTTTTGTCCTCAATATTAGTTTTTTTCTTTTGCTAAAAAATCATAATGACTCTTAAACATATTCTTCCGATTCCAATTTTTTTTATTAGAAACAATCTAAACTCACATTAACGTTGTTGGTAGGAAACAAAGGTTTCCATAAGACGAGAAAGTCTTCGAAAAAACTTTTTCTACACTCAAAACAATAAAAATTCAACCATATTAGACCAACCAGCTAACAATCCCGACTATTAGATACCAGACGATCAATAAAATTCAATCCACGCAATGAGACAGCATATGAATGATTTATAGTGTAAATGTTCATCAAAACGTTTGACTATCGCACAAATGGTGATCACATAAAAACAAGTAGTATGTTCAGAAGTCCATTGACCCTATTGACACGATAATTTTGATGAAAGGGACGACGCCTCAACTATCTTAAAAATTTTTATCCTCATCCCCCTAAAAGCCTGTGTTGAAATAATCTTCCAAACCCTTACCAAAACTTTGGAATGTTTGTTGAAGGTCCACAATATTCAAGGCAATATTTATAGCAGATACCACGATGAACCCGCGGATATCGGGCATGCCAAATTATGGATATTGTGGATGGAAAGAATAAAACATCACAAACAACCTCGATGCATCCAAATTATAGCATATTCCATTGTACAACTCAGAAAAAATTATTTGGGACTCATTATTTCCTAAACAACGTAACAGTCGTCAACTTAGAGATTTTTTGTATAGAATATCCTCAAGAACTAAATATTCACGTTCCTTCAATCTTAACCTTTGAGCTAACTTCTTGTCAATTGGTAATGTTCCCTTAACAAAATATTATTTCAAGTAGAACCGCCAATCTCGCTCTTCTTTTTCTACAACCAAGAAAACATCTTCAGAATATTGACATGAGTCAAATTTTGTTGTAATAGATGGGCTATTCTGTATCAAAATCTAAAGATATGCTTCGGAATATGAAATTATTGCTAAGGAATTAACAATAAAATTCGGATCTCGGGAGATATCTTCAAACATAGCACTTTCAAAGATCACAGCTAAACTCTTTAACTTTCTTAAATATTTTACAAGTTGGTCTTTCTTCGCTTCAGAAAATCCTAACACATGGTTCACCAACAACTGCGAATCATTTTTCAAATGAAAGTTTATAGCCCCACAAATTCTTGAAAGTGTTAATTCAATAAGAGTTTCTTTATATTCCACTTCATTATTTGATGCCTTAAACCCAAATCGTATAGTCTGGTACATAACTTCCTCCGTCGGGGCCACTGACTGAATATTCGCTCCTGATCCCAAAATTATTAATCCTCTAACAATCCGAACTAACCATTCATCCCCATAATCATTCCTATCTATGTTAACTCCCTAATAATCTATCGTCGTCCTTGGTGTAAAATAAATATCATAGTCTCCCAATCATACAACCCACTTCTTCATCCTCTAACAAACATATGGATTTTGCAATACATTATTTAACAGGAATGTAGTTCTAACTATGATCGAATGAGATTCAAAATAAGGATACATCTTCCGAGCATCTACTATAAATGCCAAAACTACTTTCTCCAACTTCAAATACTTTTCCTATGAATCTAGTAGACTCTTACTCACATAATATACAGGGCGTGGAAAATTTTCCACCTCCCTTACCAAAACTGCACTCACTGCAAAATCCGAAAGTGCAATGTAAAGTAAAAAAAATCACCTAAAATAGGCTTAGTCAAAATCTCTGGAGAAGATAAATATGCTTTGATTTTGGAAAATGCCTCGTCACACTCTAGTATCTAAAAAAACTATTTAACTTGCCTTAAAACTTGAAAAATAAAGCGTACTTATAGAAATATCTAAAGATAAATTTGTTTAAAGCTGTCAATCTTCCGATTAGAAGTTATACTTCATTAATCGTCCAAGGAGGTTCCATAGCTTTTAAAGCATTCAACTGCTCTATATCCGTTTCTATCCCTTTTTCACCATTATGTAACCCAAAAACATTTCCCGAACGTACTCCGAAATTACACTTCTTAGGATTCAACTTCAAAAGAATGGCTCTTAGATTAGAAAATATTTATTCTAAATCTTGAAAAATGATCTTCATCGTTAACATTTTTAACCATCATATCATCTATGTATACCTCCATATTGCGTCTAATTTTGGTAGCAACGGTTTTGTTCACTAACCTTTGATATGTACTCCTGACATTTTTTAGACCAACATGAATTACTCTATAATAATGTAACCCTCTATCAGAGATAAACATAGTGCTTTCTTGATCCCTCATATTCATCTGGATCTGGTTACACCCAACAAAAGTGTCCATGGATAAGAGGAGTTTATCACACGAAGTTGAATCAACAAGTTGATCTATTCTTGGAACAGAAAGCGGGTCTCTCAAGCTCAGTTTAAATCTGTGAAATCAACATACATTTTACACTTTCCATTCTTTTTGCTTACAAGTATTGAACTTGTTGTTCACATTGGATATTGAGCTTCTCTTATACGAACCACTTTTGAAAGTCTGTCCACCTCTGCTTCAATTGCTTCTGATTTTTCAAGAGAAAAAACTCTTCATTTTTGGATGATGGGTCTTACATTGGATTAATAGCTAGGCTATGAAAAATTATATTAGATGGAACTCTCACCACATCTTCAATACTCCAAGCAAAAATACTTGAGTTTTTTACAAGTAATCTATTAAACGCTTTCTCATATGTGGTGGTAACAACGTTTGTATCCTCAAGCATTTCCCACCAGGGAACACATACACCTTTATCTTTTAATATATTACTAACGACCCATGGGCCTCACTCAGATCATCTACCTTCTCTGAATCCGAGATAAACCTCTCTAATTATTATTCTTTCATATCATCGATACTAACGACCCGTTTGGTATGCAAGGCAATTGCATAACATTCTCGGGCTATTCAGTGACTGCTTTGAATTGTCCCAACGCATTCTCCGACCACATATTATAAAAACTAATGACCTGTTCAAGTTATGGCGTGCATCTTTGACAACCAAAATCTACCAAAAATCATATTGTATGTTATCGGACTATCTCCAACCACAAATAGCACATTCACCTTCTTTTTAAATGGTTATTTTTCCAATTAGACTTCCTCCTTGAATTCCCTGATAACATTGGTTGTTATGCCATTGAACACAATTATCATCCTTTCGGAACGAAGGATTATCGGGTGTCTTACATTTTTTCACACGTTGATAAGAAAAATACATTGGCAGAACTGCCAGTATCAATAAGTATCCTTCAGGTCTCGCTTCCTGCCATCTCAACTCCGATCACAACCGCATCTTTATGGAGTCTAGCAACACTGCTCAAGTCATCCTCATCGAAAAGAATAAGAGGCAGAAGACTTTTCCCTTAAATATGAGTTGAAATTCCACCAACCAAATGTGTGGTTAGACTCATGATATGCCTCTTTCGAGAGATATTGATAATTCTAGCCATAGTATAACCTCCAAAAATTGCCAATGACTTAAAATATTTACATAGAGTTTGAACCTTGTTTCACGGTTTTGGTTTATTTACCACTAGCATAACCCTCCAATCCGGATCAGGATCAAGGTACTTTATAGCTACATCGAATCTATCATAGTCCCCATTATCACCATCATATTTTCTGGTTTATAGGACACATTCACAAAATATCATGCATGGTGTTTTACGTTTGTTACTTATTGAGGCCCAACTTGCTTCTTAACAATTATAGTTAACTTTCTATCTATCAATTTTTGAATTTTCTTACGTAGAGCTATACAATTCACGTATCATGACCAACGTCATTATGATACTTGAAATTTTTTGTATTTCTTTCCTCTCTGCGTTTTGTTATTGGTGGTGGGTTTTTTAAAATTGAACATGATTCATAGCCCTTTCGAAGATGATCGCTACATTTTCGGTCAACTCAACATAATACTCAGGTCGAACCCACTGATTTGACCTAGGTTTTTGTTGTTGATAAAACAAAGATGTTACTTGGGATGATCTTGAATGAGGAGGAAAACTGCTTGGATCAATGGGTTGAAAATATGCTTATGATTAAGTTCATTGAATATTTGAAGTATCTATGTGTTGTAATTACCTTTGCGTTGAAACTGGCCCAGTTCGCACTCTTGTTGACTCATCAACCTTGATCTTCTCTTGTACTTGAGCCATTAGTGCTCTAAAAGTTAACGATATCATCATCTTTGTTTCATTAGTTAAATCTCAAATGAGCAACCTTTGTCATAATGCAACACATGCAACCTGCTCATCACAATCTTCCAAACTAGTTTTGGTAATCATGACATGCTTCGTATAATCCTTCAAGTTTTCTCTTATGTTTTTTGCACTGAATTATAGTATCCCCACACATCTCTTTAATATAACAAAATGCTTTAGAAAAAAAGGTATAAAACATCCAAAATTTAGTTATGGACCCCTTCAGAATCTTGTTATACCACTTCAGTACAGTGCCTTTAAAAGTCTGTAGGAAAGTGCGGCACAACAATTTATTGTCATCGTTAAAATTCATCATATAGTTCTTGAACTATTCGATATGATCATCAAGATCCCGCGTTCCATTGAACTTTTCCATTTTTAAAATTTCAAAATTCTTTGGAAGTGCTATAGAGCTGATATGTGCTAACAAATGAGATATCCTCCAATCTACTCCTTGTCTATATTGCCTCCTTATAAAATCAATCTTAATCACGTAAAGTCCTTTCTCTAAAGTGTTTGTGAATTGATTAGTCATATTATACTCAAAATTTAGGTTTTCAAGTATATGTTGAGACCCACTTTGTTTTTTAGATTTTTATTCACTTCGGTATCCTTGATTTTGACTGACCCGCCTCTTCGAGTAGTGTTTATCACCCAAATCTCTCCTTCTTAACTCATTCATGATCTAAAAGGATATAGTTATGCTTACCTCTCTTTTCTTTTCTAGAAGAACGATAGCACCGATCCATATGAAACTGAACTTCCCGGCAATTACCTTTTCCTCTAAGAATCTCTTCGCGGGTCTCGTCGGAATAACACACCGAATTTCACCTTTGTCCACCCTCTAAACCTCAGAGTGGACCCTTACTGGTTTAACAAAAATAAATTATTCTCTCTGAACTAGTTGGTCATTTAGCTCAGTTATTTTCATTAGTAACTTATTTCTGCAATCCTCAAGAGCTAACTGACTACGTTGATCCTCCAATTGTAGATCAATTTGAGCTTATCTTTGTCCAAGACTTGCCATTACTACTTCTCCCTCCACGAACACTTCTGGATTCTCTCGCGCTTCGGGATCCATCAATCACACTTATTCAAATGTAAATGTTTCTGACCTTAGTTCTGATATCTAGGTACAAAACGTACCTCACATCGTGGTCATCACCAATCGCTCCAGAAATAATTGGAAGCAAAGAGATTATATTTGCTCTAAAAGAATTCTTATGATTGTTGATCAAGTAGCTCGAGAAAGAAAGTGACAAAAGAATCTTAGAGAGATAAAATAACAAATTTTACAGTTAAAGTGTTATGATTCATCCTTTTTTCAAGATAAAGTACAACTATTTATAGGATTGTCAAGTTCTATGTAACAGACATACATCCTACTTACTGGACTTTTCACCTCATTGTACTACTAAATTAAAACATATATATTATATATTACATATTTAGTCTTTTCAATTTCTTCCATACATAAAACCTTACTTATACATTATTTATAGATTGTTTTGCCTTTCTAAACAATTATTTTATTTTTAATTAATTATATCATTATCAAGCATCAGACTAAACAGTTTTGCAATGAGATGTTAGGGTTCATTGTAAAATAATAGGCGCAACCTTCTCTATGGATTTTATGAAGAAGTGTTAATATGATATAAACTTCAGTTCACAGTCAACTTATTTAAAGAAAATTAATATGTAAAGATGGAAACTACATCATCCATTACAAATAGGAACATGACCAGAGCATGTGGTACTACACAAAGAGGTTGTGCCGAACCATGAACAACTTGGAGAACTGATACGATCTCGTGGCTTGTGTCACTTATAGACTTGACATCCTTCCCGACCTCCTTGTGTAAGATAACATGAAAACTAAGGCGCTTGCATTCAAACAACTCTTAGCTCAGATAGAGTAGTTGATCAAGGTAAATGAAACTATGAGCATGAGGTTTCCATGTAATCCTAACACATATATTTCATATAATCCTATCTATAGTCCGAACGAGTCATTAGTTGTGACTCTTGCTCACACAAACGATCATCCTTGTGACTCGTCACAAAGAAGACCATTCTGTCATACAAGAGACTGTCAACCCGATAGGGAAGTATTATCAAGGGTTTGGATACCCATTATACCAAACTCACTGAAAACATCCCCACCATATATGACCGAGCCAAAGATGTGGTCCAAATTTAGAGGATAAAATAAATCTAAACTTATTATTATGTAAGTAAAATTACCAAACCTACCATCCAATAAATAATATTAAACCTTAAAAGATGACATACATAGTATCATTGATGATTGTAAACTCATTGGGTTTTTCAAAACCCAAACCTTATCGGGCAGAACCTCAAGCTGTGTCACCTAACGTAGTGGAAACACTAGTAGTCTGTGAAGCTCATAATGAATATATGGATCCCAATCCGAGCAGACATATAGTAGGCACCACTATTGGAGGAAATACTTTTATCAAGATATTAAACTCCTCTCTGAAACGTCATATTGCCAAACTAGAGAGTCAAAAATTGACCAGACTTATGTCCTCATCTACAAGAGTCCTTACCCATAATCAATTTTGATGGAGATGATTAAAGGTGACAGTAGGTTCCTATAAAAATATAGTAGCTATCGTTGTACAGATTGTTGGTACAAAATTGAATTTTTTTTATTGATAATAGAATCCCAACTTACATCATGTTCAAGAAAAATTATGATCAAATCTTCGCATGGTACTATTTACACATTTGGATAGAGTATTATCAAGTTTCACTAGAGCATAAACGCTAATCCTCGGTGAGTTGAAGCTAGATAGTCATGTGGAAGAGAAAGTATTGAAAGAAAGTAAAATTATGTTTCATAGTGGTTGACGGTCCATCATCTTATAAAAAAATCTTTGGTTGTCTTGGCTTAACCAATTGCACGTCATCATCTTCACAATACATCTTAGTAATTCATCAATAATATGATTAAATTTCCTAGCACACAATGCGTAGCTCGAAAGTATTATAATGCTTCTTTAGTTACCATATATAGTAGTTAATGATCACCTTGATAATACTAGACGATTTGGATGATATGAGTGAGGTCTGCAATTAGTGTAACCAAAGGAACCAGTAAAAGAAGTGACACTATGAGCGAGACACGTAGTCTGGATGGATTGGCCAAGACTTACAATGGGTATTTCAAACATCTTTACTAGTATTCATGTCTATAAATTTGGATAGATTTGCTTAGTTTCCATATGAGATAACGTAACTGGTATCATGGCCACCATAAACATGTATTTTAATCTTGTTTTTAAGTTTTAGATTCGTTGAAACTCAAAAACTTGATTTTAAAAACCTTATAAAAATCGTGAATGTGTAGGTTAGATTCCGAGATAGACCCTCAGAACTAGGTGTATTAAAAAAACGTAATTTTGAGTGTTTGTTTCTGAATTAGATTACATTTCTTTCGAAAAACACATAATTGTCGAGGTTGGTCTCTAAATTAGGTGTTATATATATATATATATATATATATATATATATATATATATATATATATATATATATAATTCCAAGGGTTTGTCTCAGAATCCAATACCAAATGAAACAACTATCTTGGTAAATTCTAAATGATGTACTTTCTTGGTAAAAACAACTATCCACCAGTGATCGAAGTCGAACAAACTCAAAAGAGATTACTTAAAAACAGCAGGTGTCTCGGAAGATAAAAAACAACTGTTATATTGCAAAAAAGAAAAAACAAATCTACTAGATCTTAGGCAATTAATCCAAACAAAAAAATAAACTTTAAATATACAACAAGTGAATTCATCAATTTGTGAGAAAATTATAATTATTATCATCGATTACTAAAATATTAAAGAATCATAGATAGTTCTTATTTTTATATAGTTTCTTGAACGTTTTGGGATACCAAACGGACATATAAATAAAAAAAGCTAAGTAAAGCTAATAAATTATCAATGAAATATAATAAAAAAATTTAAAGTTGTTTTATCTAATTTACAACATTTTTTTCTCTCAACCTCTATTTTATTTTCACATTAAATATGTTAAACATCTAATAAACTTATTCAAAAACTGACATTTGTCACTTACACACGAACTTGGAAAAAGACAATTTGACACCAAAATTCGAAGCTCCAATACAGATTTATATAATTCCATTTGCAACCGTTAATTCCATGAATTTGCAATTGTGTTTTTAGCAAACAGCTATCCAACCAAGCATCAAACTAGCTTTCGCCATATTTTCTCTTAACTGCCTCCTTGAAACAAATTATGTATATGATTTGACACTAGAGATAAAGTCTTCGAGATAGAGATCTAGGGCTTATGGTTAAGAGAAAAATGGCTTAAGGCTCGAAGACGGCTGGGTGTTGTGAAAAAAAATGGCTTATGGTTATACAGCGATTTAAATGACGTAAAAAGTTCATATTTTTATGAAGATAAAAATATATTTTCTGTAATGGGAGAAATAAAAAAATGAAAAAAAATTACAAAGCATAGAAAATTAAAAAAAATTTAAAAATAAGAGTCATATTTTTTAAAAAACTTTTTAGAATTGAAAGACATCAATAGCAGTCATGCATGTACGAGCAGGGGTCAAACTATATTATGTTAGGATGCATGTTAAAAATCATCATTAGTCATTTATATTTTACCTTTTTTAATATAATCGATTTCGTTTTCTAGTGGTTCGTGGCATCTCAAATTGTAACTTTGTTTGTTTCATATTTGGTTCTCAAAAAATTGTCCAATAATATAGAAGCAACATTAGTTGTCAAATAATTTATCACCTAGAGAATTATATTTACCGCAAATTTTAACCATTTATCTTTTTCCAGATGAACTTACCTCGTAATTAGATGAATCGGACCGAGTCGGACCTTAATTTAATTATAAACCTGAACCTCAACCAATTAAATAAAACTTAACTCATATTTTACTAAATTATTCAATCCGTTTTCATTTTAACCCAATAATAACTCAACCTCATTTAAAATCATAAATTTTGGAACCTAAAGTTGATTTCACTACATCTTCTTCCATTTTCCCCTTCAAACCTAAATCCATTTATCTTCTTAAAAATGGAACTTTTAAAAAAATTAGATATTGAAACTAAAAGAGGGTTAGTTCTCTATCTATAGTTATAACTTATATAAAATCATCCAGGTGTAAGACCGTCAAGACCATAAACAATTATAAAATTTATGTTTCTCATCTTTTCTCTTGTAATCTAAACCCCAACTATTTTATTCTTTATTTTTGTAATAGAGCGCAGAAATTGTGACACTGGTTTTTTTCCAAAATTTATTTGGCCGTATATACTGATTTGAATGAAGTCAACTAGACGACGAAAATACCATAAAACCAAAAACAAAATAACCTAAATAACATAGTGAGAAAGCGCACAATTATCTCAATTTCATAATTTAAGGGTCACATCTATATTCTGTGTTTGTTTTAATATTTTATTCGTTTTAAAAAATTAATTTGAATCATAAACTTAATTAAAATAATAAAGTCTAAGAATCCCACTCAAGAAGATTCATCAAGAAATTACACTCTTAGTTTACTTTGGAAGTCACTCTTATTAGCTTACTTTGGAAGCCACTTTGGAATCTCAAATCTGAAGCTATAAATGTCAAAGATTTGGACATTATGCTTCAGAATGTAGAGGACCCAACAATAGAGCTGATGAGAGGGCCAACTATATGGAAGAGAAGACGGAGGAAAAAGATATGTTACTACTAACATACAAAAACACTAATGAAGGTCAATAGAACACTTGGTTTCTTGACACCCGGTGCAAGCAACCTTATGTGTGGGGAAAGAAGCATGTTCGTAGAATGAAGGAGTGAGTGGAAATGTTTCTTTTGGAGATGTAGCAAAATATCGATGAAAAGAAAAAAGTAACATTCATATTCGTGCAAACCATGGTAGTCACCAAATAATTTCAAATGTCTATTACATACCTAGCATGAAAAACATAATCTTGATCTTCGGACAACTCTTAGACAAAGGCTATGATATTCATATGAAAAATTATAGTCTTTTTATGAGAGATAACAAAGGAGACTTAATTGCTAAAGTTCAAA
Source organism: Limnanthes douglasii subsp. nivea (assembly GCA_036936605.1). NCBI lineage: Eukaryota > Viridiplantae > Streptophyta > Magnoliopsida > Brassicales > Limnanthaceae > Limnanthes > Limnanthes douglasii. The sequence continues at coordinate 379,415,612 of JAUPFV010000001.1, forward strand.
TGTCAAAGAATAGAATGTTTCCTATGAATATTCAAAATGATGTTGCAAAGTGTCTTAAGGCTTAAGAGTTACCGTGTATCAATCATCCTGACCAACTATGGGAAAGCCAAGCTCTCCAGGTAAAAGTAATTACTTCATTCTCTTTATTGATTATTTTTCAAGAAACAAATTTGGTATATTTCTTGAAATAGAAATCCAAAATCTTTGGAGTATTTAAGAACTTTAAAGCTATTATGGAATAGGAAAGCGGAAATAAGATTAAAGCCATGAGATCTTACCGCCGGGGAGTTCAGCTCCAATGAATTCCAAGAGTTTTGTGAAGCACATGGAATTTGTTGACGCTTGACAATTCCAAGATCTCCTCAACAAAACGGTGTGGTGGAAAGAAAGAATAGAACAATCCTTAATATGGCGCGAAACATACTCAAAAGTAAGAAACTATCTAAGTATTTTTGGGCAGAAGCAGTGGCATGTGTGGTCTACTTGTCCAACCGATCTTCAACAAGAAATGTTAAGGGAAAGATACCACAAGAAGCATAGAGTGGAAGAAATCCCATAATTTCCCACCTTAAAGTATTTGGAAGTGCAACTCATTTGCGAGAGTTTTATCTTCATCTATTACGACTCAAGTTCCAAAGGCTACAAGTTGTGCAACCCCAACAATAAGAAGGTTGTGATAAGACGAGACGTGATAGTTGATGAAGAAGGCTAATGGAAGTTTGGGTCTCATACAAATGAGTTCACATTTTTCCTCCAAATTGAAGAAGATGAGCAGACACCGAATAAGTAATTAGAAGAGGTTGCAACCCCATATGATTCACCAACATCAATTACTCATGGAGACTCACCACCTTCATCATCGTCAAATGGTAGTCAAAATGAGAGATATGTGGAACGTACAAGAAGCCTTAATGATATTTATGAGGTAACTGAACTATTGGATAACCTAACACTCTTTTATCTTTTTGCTAATTGTGAACTAGTAACATTTCAAGAAGCTACACAAGAGAAACAATGGAGAGACGCGATGGACGAAGATGTTAGAGCCATCGACAAGAATAACACGTGGGAACTCACCTTATTTCCCAAATGGTGCATGACAATAGGTATCAGATGGTTATACAAAACAAATGCTAAGGGGGAGACTAAAAAACATAAAGCGAGGCTTGTTGCAAAAGGCTATAGTCAAAAGGCGGAAATTGACTATGATAAGGTATTCACCCTCGTTCCCAAATTATAAACTATTAGACTAATAATTTATTTGGCAGCTCAAAACAAGTGGAAGCTACAACAAATAGATGTTAAGTCAGCATATCTAAATGGCGTCCTTGAAGAAGAAGTCTACATTTAACAATCATTGGGCTATGAGGTCAAAGGTCATGAAGACAAGGTGTTGAAGGTAAAGAAGGCTCTTTACGGGCTAAAACAAGCACCAAGGGCATGGAACAGTAGAATCGACAAGTATTTTCGAGAGAATGACTTCAACAAATGTCCCTACGAGCATGCTCTATCTACCAAGATTAAAGATTGAGATATTTTTATTGTGTGCCTCTACGTGGACGATTTGATCTTCACCGGAAACAGCCTCGTGTTCAATAAATTCAATGAAGTGATGACGAAAGAATTTTATATAATAGACGTGGGGCTCATGGAATACTACCTTGATATTGAATTTAACCAGCAAAAAGATGGAATTTTCATCTCACAATAAAACTATGCAAAAGATATCCTTAAGAAGTTTAAGATGGAGAACTGTAACCTGATAAGCACACTCATGGATTTCGGAGTCAAAATATCCAAACATGAAAAAGGAGAAATTATAGATCCAACATTATTCAAAAGTTTGGTGGGAAGTCAACACTATCTAACCTGCACAATACCGGATATCCTTCATGTAGTTGGATTAGTTAGTCGCTACATGGAATTTTCGACAACAACTCATTTCAAGGATGCAAAGAGAATCATTCGCTATCTGAAAGGTACAATTGACTTTGGCTTACTCTATTCAATTTCTAATGATTACTAGCTTGTTGGTTATAGCGATAATGATTGGGTTGGAGATATAAACAGTCGAAAGAGTACTACTGGATTTGTATTCTTTATGAAAATATTTCCATCTGTCAGGCGGAATATCTTATGGCTACTACTTGTGTTAGAGATGAAATTTGGCTTAGAAATCTATTGACGGAGATTGACTTAACACAAAAGGAGCCTACTAAGGTGTTTGTCGATAATAAGCCAACCATCGCTTTAGCCAAGAATCCAGTATTCCATGATGGAAGCAAGCATATCTATGTTCGCTACCACTACATAAGGGAGTGTATTTCAAGAAAGGATGCACAAGTTGAATACATCAAGACACAAGATCAAGTTGTCAGTATTTTCACCAAGCCATTGAAATGTAAAGACTTCAAAAGACTAAGAAAATTATTAGGGGTCACGGGTCAAGTTTAAAGGGAAGTTTTGGATCATAAACTTGATCAAAATAATAATGTCCATGAAATCAAGAAAGTACACTCTTAGCTTAATTTAGAAGTCACTCTTATTGGCTTACTTTGGAGGCCACATCTTCTTGGCTTAGTATGGAAGTTATACCTTATTAGCTTGTTTTAGAAGCTCTACCTTGTTGGCTTCTCTTGGAAGCTTAGCTTCCTATAAATGTGGAGTCACCCATAATTTTACTCACTACCAAAACCACGACAAGAATAAAATTTAGAAAGAAAATTATAGTGAGAAAAAAGGAGAGACAAAAATACTCTCTTGAGTGTTAAAAAAATATTTCTCTTGTAGTGTGAGTTATAAAAGTGGTTTGTAATATTTTTCTTTTCCATCTTTATAAAATTTGTTTGTTTGTTTAAGTGATTGTTGTTTCATATTCATTTTCCACCAACAGAGAATCGGCTAAGGGATCATATAGACTATATACAAGATCAGATGGTGAACCAAATGCTATAAGCGATTAACAACTTTGTTGAATCGTATGAATGTCTTCTTAGTATGCCCAAAATCATATGATCCACCTAGTCACACGCGTCGATAAGATGATGGTGAACGTCATAGGTAATGGAAACCAACCGCATGCAAGGTGGTCAACATCGTCGGTACCAAGAAGTAATTTCGTTAGCCCATCTGATCCGTTAGATTTTTCTTTCATTATAAGAATAAGGATACAAGATTGCAAAGGATAGTGTTTTAATAGATAAAAGGTTAGATTTTGAAATAAAACAACATGAAGGATAGTGTTGAGAATGAATCGAATAATGCCTTGACAATATATCGTGCTTGGCGGTACAGTTTTGTGTCATTGACAGTTTTGTGTCTTTGATATCTTCATCTTTACTCTTATGGTATGAGCCCATTAGGTCTATTATCTAGTAAGTTATATTTATTCCCTATAAATAAACTATTATGGCTACACAAAACACAATCTGAAATTTGTAACCCTTTTTATATCATAGTGAAACACTTTTCTCTGGCGATACCCGTGGACGTAGACAATTTGTCGAACCACGTTAAATCCTGTGGTCTTTTATTTTCTGTCATTTAATCGTATCTGTTTTATTTGTGGTCTTTGCTTGAGCCATGTGAAATTAGTTTTTGCAATTAGTGTTTCGCTATGGCGTCTACAACAACAAAATACATGATTGAAAATTTTGATGGAGGATCCAGCTTTGCATTATGGAAGATTAAACTAAAATATTTATTGGTACTGCAAGGGTTGTGGAAAGCTATGGAGAATAAGTTACCATAGGAGATAAAATAATAGGACAAGCAAGATTTTCAATAAAGGTATTTGTACTGGATTTTCATGGTGTGAAAGACAATGTTCTTCGCAAGATTAGTGGTGAGAAGACTGATACATGCGCGTGGAAGACTCTAGGATATCTTTACTCAGATAAATCAGTAGTAAAGAGATTGTACTTGAAGAAGCGCTTGTACGATTTCATATTGGAAAAAAGGTATTTCCATAACTGAACACTTAGATAATTTTAAATCAATTATAATCGACTTAGAGAACATAAATATCAACATTGAGGATGAGGATCAAGCTTTGTTTGTCTTGAGATTATTATCAGTTCTCTATAAAAACTTCGTAGATACTATAATGTATGCTAAGGATAAGTTATCGGTAGTAGATGTAAAAGGGGCACTGAAATCAAAGGAGTTGAGACAGTTGCAACCAGACAATGAGGCTGAAGAAGAAGGTCGTATGACTAGAGGAAGATCTAGAAGCAAAACGAGTTCTTTAAGAAGGAAGAAATGGAGGTCATCAAAGGTAAAGAACTCAAACTGTTATGAAAGTGGTGAGCAGGGTCATTATAGGAGAGATTGTCCGAAATTGAATGGTAAGAAGGGAAATCAAATGGAAAATACAGCAAACATTGTTGAAGGTGTGAATGATTTTGATGACAGGATATGTATTGTTCGTGAGTTCAGAATGTGGGAAAAATTCTTGGGTACTCGATACTGGCACTACGTATCACATTTGTCAGTTCAAGCAGTGGTTCGCAACTTATAAGCCAATGCAAAAAACTGTCTATTTAGGGAATAATTATTCCTTACCTATTTGTGGTATCGGTAACGTCAGAATCAGAATGTTTGATGGGATGGTTAGAATCGTAACGTGCTGGCATGTTTCTGGGTTGAAGAGAAACCTGATTTCTCTTGGAACACTAGACGCTCGAGGTTACAAGTACCGTGCAGAATACGTTGTAATCAAAGTAACAAAAGGCTCAATGGTGTGTATGAAAGGTAGTTTGCAAAAGAGGATTTAAGTTCTCCAGGGGAATGTTGTTATGGGAGATGCTGCAGTAGCATCATGAGGGAGTAATAGCCAAAGTATGAAGGATCAAAATAAGTTATGGCATTGACGTCTTAGTCACATGAGTGGCAAAGGATTAGTTGTTTTGGGAAAGAGAGATTTGTTGAAAGGGTATAAAGCAGAATCATTGGAATTTTAAGAGAACTATGTTTTTTGTAAACAAACTAGAGTCAAATTTAGCAAATCGGCTGTAAGTAAGACTAAAGGGATAGTGGACTATATTCACTTAGATCATTGAGGCCCAAACAGAATTCCATTAAAGAACGGAGCCAAATACAACATGAGTTTGATATATGATTATTCAAAGATAATGTGGGTTTAATTTCTAAAAATGAAGATGAGGCATATTCAACTTTTATCAAATGGAAAATGATGATTAAGAAGCAAACAAGAATAAAAATCAAACGTCTTAGGACAGATAATGACTTAGCAAATTATAGTTGTGGGTTCAACGAGTTCTGTAAAGTTGAGGGAATAGTGCGTCATCGCACTTGTTCTAGAATACCACAACATAATGGGGTCGCATAAAGAATGAACATAAAGCTTTTGTGACAAGGAACGAAGCATGCTCTCGCATTTTGGTGTGGGAAAGCTTTTCTGGGCTGAAGCTATCAATACAATGTGTTACTTGGTGAATCGGTCTCCATCAACGGCTATTGATTGTAAGACTCCTTTGGATATTTGGTCTGGATCGTCGGCTGAGTACGAACAGTTGAGGGTGTTCGGTTATCCTGAGTATGCTCATGTGAGATATGGTAAGCTTGAGCCAAGGGAAAAGAGGTGCAGATTTCTAGGATATGTTACTAAAGTGATGAGATATAGGTTATGGTGTACCTCTCCAAAGTCTCCAGGTTTTCTCATCAGTAAGGACGTGACTTTTAACGAGTTTGCTTCGATAAACAGTCAGAATAAAGTATAATAATTGGTTGGATCATGATCGGTTGTGAGTAAACAGGTGAAGCTTGAAGTGGAATCAGATCGTAGCGGGTCCAACCATTTTAGTGGTTTTGAGGTAAATCAAGAATCATGAAGTGACGATGATGCACCGAACTAAAATAACAACCTTATAGCACAGCATTGGGTATAGAAATAAGATATATTAGATTTCCAAAAAGGTATGTGAATCTAGTTGCATATGTTGTTTCAGTTTTAGAAGAAGTTGAGATGGAGAAACCTAGTAGCTCTAGGGAAGCTATAGTGAGTTCAGAGGGAGATCGATGGATTGTTGCTATAAGGGAAGAGATTGAATCTTTTCATAAGAATCAAACATGGAAGCTTGTTGACTTTCCTAAAGGACAGAAGGTAGTAGGCAGTAAATGGGTGTTCAAGAAAAAGGAAGGTAATCAAGGGCTTAAGACATCTCGATTCAAGGCAAGACTGGTAGTTTATGGTTTTCTCAAAGGGAATGAATCGACTTCAATGAAGTGTTTTCTCTAGTGGTGAAGCATAGTTTGATTCTAGTTTTGTTAGACATGGTAGTTTGCAAGATTTAGAGCTTGAGCAGTTGGATGTGAAGATTTTGCTTCTATATGGTGAATTGGATGAGCAAATCTACATGAGACAAAAAGAGGGATTTATCAAACCTAATATGGAGGACAAGGTTTGTCTGCTGAAAAAGTCACTATATGGTTTGAAACATTCACCTAGGCAATGGTAAAAACAGTTTGATACATTCATGGTATCAAAAGGGTTCACGAGGATTCCATATGGTAGTTGTGTGTATCATTAAAAGATGTTAGAAGATTCTTACGTTTACTTGTTGTTGTATGTGGATGATATGCTTATTGTTGCTTGTCATATGTCACACATTGTGCAGATAAAGAAACAGCTTAGTGTCGAGTTTAAGATGAAGGATCTGGGTAGAGCAAAGAAGATTTTTGGTATGGATATTATCAGGAACAAAAGTGTAGGATCATTACATTTTTCTCAACGAAGCTATATTGAGAAAGTACTACAACGACTCAACATGTTTGATGTTAAGGCCGTTAGCATCCCGTTTGCTGGTCATTTCAAGTTGTCTACAGCAGGAGCGGCCAAGGACGATGCTGAGTTGGAACAAATATTTAAGGTTTCATATTCAAGTGTTGTTGGTAGTATCATGTACTCTATAGTATGTAGATGTCCTGATATTTCACATGCAATTAGTGTAGTTAGCAGGTACATGGGATGTCCTAGGAAAGAACACTGGCAGACAATGAAATGGATACTTCGATATCTTAAGAATAATATGAACGTTGTCTTAACTTTTAACAAGACCGATATTGGTGGATCGTTGAATGATGTTGCAGGATCAGTGGTTGGTTTTGTTGATTCTGATTTTGCAGGTGATATGGATAAAAGGAGATCTCTGACATGATATGTATTTACTCTAGCTGAGAGTGCAATCAGTTGGAAAGCATAGTTGCAAGCTACAGTATTTTTTTCTACAAAAGAGGCAGAGTATATGGTAATAACATAAAAAATTAAAGAGGCAATATGGTTGCAAGGTTTGGTGGCAGATTTGGGCTCTGATAAGACTACTACAAAAGTGTGTTGTGATAGTCAAAACGTCATACACCTTACAGGAAACCGGATGTACCACAAGCGTACAAAGCACATAGAATGTCAGGTTTTATTTTATTCGTGATATAATATCAAAGGAAATTTTTATGTGAAGAAAGTGTCTACACACGATAATCCAACAGATATAATGAACAAGGCACTATCAATTTGAAAGCTTAGGGAGTGCCTAAACTGGACTGCTGTTCGCGGTATAGAGTGAATGCCTTAGAGGAATTTGGTGATTCAAATGAAGAGAAGTTTCTTTGTTGATAGTGAAGAAGTGATATTCGTCTCAAGGGGAAGATTTGTTGAGAATGAGTCGAATAATACCTTGACAGTGTACCGTGCTTGGCGGTACAATTTTGTGTCATTGACGGTTTTATGTCTTTGACAGGTTTGTGTCTTTGATATTATCTAGTAAGTTTTATTTATTCCCTATAAATAGACTACTAGGACTACACAAAACACAGTTTGAAATATGTAACCCTTATCTATTATAGTGAAACACTTTTCTTTGGTGGCGCCCGTGGACGTGAAAAAATATATCGAACCACGTTAAATCATATGTTCTTTTATTTTTTGTCCTTTATCTGTGTTCTGTTTTATTTGTGTTCTGTGCTCGAACCATTTGTGATGAATTGCATAATGATTTATAACAATTTTAATAGATAAAAGGATTTTTTTTAAATTAACAGACTTTTATTAAGAGAAAATAGAGACCGAGTAAAATAGGTCTTACACTTATTCACAGATGGGCTGGGAGACCCGATTTATAACTAAGTCTATCTGAATTATAAAAACTCCTAATTCTTTAGACATATTCGCTTCTCCTTATTTTTAACGAGTAGTCCTTTACGAATGCTTGAGAGGTTATTTAGATCAAGTGATTTTGATGTGCTTAGTGCTTTTAGGAGATTCATCACACGTATCAGAGATATCACCTTCAGTTTGATCAGTCTTGAAGCTTCTGCTTTATAATACTTGATAGATTAGAGACAAAGTGGGTTCGGTTTCCTCCAATGTCTAAGATGGATCTCGCTAAGTACTACTTCCATAGTGAAGCATTCGTATTCAGAAAATCCCTAAGTCCAGAGATGATGAGGAGAGATCAGAGTGAACAGCTTCTTTAAAAAATCATTTTAAGGGAAATTCTCCTCACGATTTGGAGATGACACCATCACTTAATCTTTCTTGAGAGTTGTTGTTTATAGTAGATCTTGATAGATATGATATAACTGGGTTCGATTTCCTCCATTAGCTGAGAAGGATCTATTTGAGTACTAAATCTAGAGAGAAGAATTTGTATTCTCCAAGATTCACAAGTCCATAGATGGTAGAAAGATCTGAATACTATATTCGGAGATGGCACCCTCATAACTCTCTTTTTGAGCAGCTAACGCTTGATAGATAGAGTGCTTATGGGTTTGGTTTCCTTCGAATGCAGAGAAGGATCTTTCTAAGCATAGAATTCCTCAAGATGTGGCCAGTTTTATAGTAGCCCAATTCCAACAAACTCGTTACTTCGCATTAGAAGGAGATCCAGCAAGGTATTTAGGGCGACGTTTTCAGGTAAGTATAACGGTAATCCTGATCTGATATAGCCTAATTGAAGTCTTTCTAGAAATATAATTTCTTCCAAATAAGATGAGGCTTTAAATGTTTCAAAATCAAGCTTCATTTTAAATCTCATAGTCCATCGAGCAAGCCAATTGTTTGCTCGATTCTGTTGTCTGAAGATGTCATGAAGGATCATATTTTGATTTATTAAGCTTCTTATACTTTTCAAAACCATTTCTAAGTTATTAGGATAATTTCCAGAAGAAATTAAATATACTAAAGTTTCACAGCCAGATTCAACGTCTGCTTTCCTTGATTCATGTGTTTTGCAAATTTGGAGGCTATCATGGAGAGCCCGGGCTTCAGCCTTCATGAGGGAGATCATACCATAGTTATTTCCATATCCATGAATGATTGAAGCCTGGTTGTTTTTTTATAATAATGGCTTCACTCACTTCTTCTGGAGCAAGGCAGCAAGCGTCTGTGTTGAGCTTGAATCTGCCTGGTGATGGAGAATACCAGGAAATGTATGAGATTTTCTTCTTCGTTTTTAGATGATTTATACAACCTAGTTTTAGTGCTGCTTCTTTCACATTTTTTCAATGTTTGTGCTTAAATATTCTTGATTGATCCAGACTAGTAAGGATGTTAGTAATGTAGTTTAAAGTAGCAGTAGCTAAATAGGAATCTCTTTCCATCTTGGGTTTGTTCCTTTACTGCTGGATAGCCCAGCTAGTAATGATAGGTAGTATAATGTTATGTGTATTTTATTTGGTGCAGACCATAGCCAGCATCGCAATAGGTGTTTAGTAGTCATAAAACTACCAATGTTTATCTTTAGTATACCTGCAAAATGAGACCAAATCTTCCAAGAAAACGGACAAGAAACAAAAAGGTGATCTTTAGTTTCTAGATTAGGGAAAAATTGGCACTTAGAAACTGTTATTAGATGTCTACTCTACATAATTAAGTCAATAGGCAGTTTATCATGTATCAGCCTCCATATTAAGAAAGAGCATTTATTAGGTGTAATCATATTCCAAATCTCTTCAAATAGAGAAGATTTATTCGGGTTATGTTTTATGTATTCCAAGGTTTCCTTAACGTTAAATTTGCCTCATTTAGCTGGAATCCAGTAGACTGAATCCTCCACCAGATCCTTGACATCAGTTAGCAGTGGCTTTAGTTTTTCCAAATTCCAAGTATTATTATCCCATAAATACTTAACCTTCAAACCTTTAAACCATGAATTATTTTGATTAGAGTGAAGAGAGATAATGGGGGATTATCAAACCAGTTTTCCAGCCATAAATCTACATTGCCCTTGCCTATAATCCATTCCATATTTCCTTTATAAAACTCTTTTATGTTGGCTATTCTTTTCCAAGTTTGAGAACCCTTTTTAAGTAGTTTAGTTGTAGTGGGTGGTGATCCTTGCAGTATATACTATGTAGGAGCTTAGCCGAGAGAGAATTGTTCTCTCTGAACCTAATCCATAACTTACAAGAGTAAGGTTTTTAAATATCTTGTAAGTTTCTTATGTTTAATCCACAATTACCAAAAGGTTTGCAGATAGCAGCCCAAGATGACCAATGAATCTTGTTTGATTCACTGTTGGAGACCTATTGGAATCGATTGAATAGCCTTTCAATCTTAGATATTATGTAATCAGGAAGCCAACAACTTTGGAGCTAGTAAGAGGGTATTGACATCAGGACATAAGTGATTAGGACTAGTCTTCCACCATATGAGATTTTTTATCTTCCCAATCAGAGATTCTGTCTCTAATTTTCTCCAAGAAAGGTAGGTAATTTACAGACTTATTGTAAGGACTAAGAGTGATTCCCATGTAGGTTGCAGGAAGATAGCTTGTTTTGAAGCTTGATTGGATTGCTAAGGATCTGATTCTATCTTGAGGGAACTTATAAGATGTTATAATAATTTTTTGTCGTTGTTAAGTACCTGACCAGATATAGCCTGATAATCCTGCAAAAATTTGCCAATTGTCTTCATAGATGAAACTAGGCCATTAATGAATATTAATAGGTCATCCGCAAATGATATGCACGGTATAACAATTTTACTTATGCTAGAAAACTTAAGAGACTTATTATATGTAAATAGATTACTTAAACCTCTTATTAGTATTTCTTCAGCTAATATAAAAAGATTATGGGACAAAGGGTCCCCTTGTCTACTACCTTTAATTGCTTTGTAAAAACAAAACCGTTGAATCAATGATGACTATTTAGACAAATACTGACCTGATTAGGTTATTTATTAGGTTGATTACCTTCTTATTAAAGCCATAAGCCTTGAGTACTTTAATTATAAAGCAATGTGAAACGTTATCAAAATCCTTTGACATATCAACCTTTAATACTATATTGCTTGCTTTAGTTTTCCTATTTAGATCATGTACAAGTTCTTTATCAATAAGAATATGATCCTGAATTAGTTTATCCTTAACATATGCCACGTGAACCTCATATATTAGTTTAGGTAATAATATAGACAATCTGTTATATAACAACTTAGACATAATCTTATTCATCATAGTACACAAACTAGGAATTAGGCATGCACTAGTGGCTTTGATACCTTTTGGAATAGTTTGACCTTGAATAAAAGAGGTTAGGGATCCACATAGTTCTATCTTAATAATGTTCCATCAAGTTGTAAAAAAACACTTGCTGAATCCATCCATACCACCTGCACTAGTTGGTTTTAGTCTCTGAATTATATTTCACACCTCCTATTCAGTATGGTTAGCAAGAAGTACATTGTTATCTGCATCGATATTAACTTTAGGTATGATGTTAAACATATAATTAAGCTATTGATCTAAGTTAGAATTAGAATATAATGTTAAACATATAATTAAGCTATTGATCTAAGTTAGAATTAGAAGGAGAAGTAAGATTGTTTCTAAAATAGGATTCGGCTGAGTTATTGATAGATTCTTTATCAGTAATCCATCTTTTGTTGATCTTTATGCTAGAGATTCTACTTTTCCTCCTCTTCTTCTTCACAAAGTTTGTCTCTATCTTGTAACCAGGTTGCATAACATTTCTGTCTCCAGTATTCCTCTTCTATTGTTAGAGCCAGAGATGATCTGCAGTGGCTTTAAAGAATTTTGCTTTGTTTTCAACACTATTGGGTTGAAGGTAATTTACTTCATAAGATTTAACTTCTTCTTCAGTTTGTAAAACTTTATCAAAAATGTTTCCAAATTGTGTTTTGTTCCATTCTTTCAGAGCTAACTTCAGTTTTTTTATTTTGTTCCAGAAAACATACAGTGGGTAGCCTTCTAACACTTCACACTAGTTAACTTCAACAAAAGGATATACACATTTTATACATAGTCTACATGTTTAAGAATTTAAAGCTTTTGGCTTGTTTGATTCTGTCATTTGTAAGTGTTATGCGTATTGGCGTATGGTCTGAACAAGTACGTGCCATATGTAATGCTTTTGTTTAAGCAAAGTAGTACGTCCACTCTTGATTGTGTAGCATACGATCAAGACGTTTCCACTTAGTTTTGTTAAACCACGTGTATTTTGTTCCTGCAAAACATGCATCCTCCAAAAACAATCTTTTATCATATCATTAAATTCATTAGAACTTTGGTTGCAATAGTTAACACAACCAGTTTGTTCTAAGGGAGAACATATGATGTTAAAATATCCTACTAATAACCATTATTTTGTTGATGCAACTATACCTCGGAGGTTGTCCCACAGCTGAAGTATCTCCCTTCTTTGACATTTAACAGGTAACGGGAAAAACTTTATCCTGATTAGCGTTGGAATGAATAATATTCACATGTATAAATTGAACATTATCTTTCATAATGTTTATTATTAATTCATCATTGCATAGCATCCATATCCTATTAGATATGTTTACAAAATATTTTGAAAACTTTAGAATATGAGCAATATTAGCCAATTAAGAAGAATTTACCATATGCTCTTGGATAAATAAGAGCTTAATGTTTTCTTTCCTGAGAATGGACTTTAGTCTTCTGTCTGAAGATTTATTACTAATACTATGGATGTTCCAGCTTAGTGCTTTAATCATTGATGACTTTTAAAGTATGTTCTTTTTGCCTCAAAATACTGCGCAAACTTGATAACTAATGGTTTTGTTTTTTTATTGTTTATGGTCAGCTTCAACTTTTTATTCAAGACCTTTTAAAAATTTGTATCTATTTCTTTTCTCTTAAGGATCGGATTAGGAGGAAGACTTTTTGTGTATGCCTAGATTGGATTTTGATAGCCTGAGGATAGAGTTGGCAGATGTTGTTAGATTACAGTCAAAATTAAGAGATTTTATGGTTTCAATGACTCCATCTTCACAAGTATCTTTCCCTTATACACCTAAATCTGGACTATCTACTTCCTGTTGTTTGCTGATTGTTTTCATTGTTGTTTGACTAGTGGGTATCATACAGCTTGGATTTTCCATGTGGAGATTTACCAATAGTTTGTTCCATTTCAACACTTCCATATAAGCATTTTCTTATAACTCCTACTGCTTCTCTTCTTTTTTATGTTTTGATTTTATCTCCTTAGGCTTTTGAAGATTTCCAGGATTGATTATAATAAATTTAAGCCCGCTTGACTGATCTACCTGCTGAGTAGTTGGTAGGGTTCTCTCCTTACTGTAAGTAGTAATATAATCAATTTATGGCCCTCTTTAACAGAGTTCCTATCGTCATCTTATTTATTCTTTTGCAGGATGTGTTTTCATGTCCCACATGAGAACAAAGACGACAATATTTAGGCACATCTTTATAACTAATATGAATCCAAGCACCTTCGTTGCTTCCAAATCCTGCCCAGATACGATGCTATAAATATTTGGAGATATCAAACTCTATCCAGGCGTAACAAGCATTGTACAACACACGATTCTTTGGAGGTATCCAGGTTTTAATCGAAGAGCCAAATGAAGATGCTACAGAGTTTACAAAGGCTTCAATGTATAAGTGTTCAGGTAAATTCTTCATTCTTATCCAAACTGGAACAATAGGACTTTCCACTTTAGGATTAAATATAGGTGTCGACTTTAAAATTCTCATCGAGTTTTCTCCAACTGTCCAAATAGGTCTAGACTATATCTTACACATATATGATTTTAAAGAAAATTCAAGAAAGAGATGCCTAGAGTCCCAATTTGCATAAGAGAAATCGCCTTCAAATTTTATGGCCTCGAATAATTTATTCAAGGTTTGTTTTTTATGCAAACCTTGAATAAATTTACCTATTAACGCGTAAATTGTTGATGACTTTAAGAATATCATTAACCAATTCATCAAACTGTATTGAAATGTAATCTTTCATTTGTTTGTATGCTGGTAGGCTTGAATGCTTGAGTCTTTACGTGGCTTACCATGTCTGCAAACGATATTGGATTCTGCATACGAGTTTGTTGCGGAGCGAAGTTCTTGTGCAATGGCAAATAATCTTCATTGAATTGACCTTGATGTCGTACATTCTTTTGGCTATTCATAATGTAATCAGTACGATAGTATGACTGACGAGCAAGCAATGTAAGATCGTATGTTGAAGAATGATTAGAATTAAGGAAACTTTAAAGCAAGATTTTAATAGGAAACTTGAAAGCAAGAATTTAATACTTCGGTTTTCTAGACCGACTCTTTCAACCGCTCAGACATCTATCCCCATCGCGCTTCGTCCGCCCTATCTATCCGCGCGCTGGCAGGTAGGGGCTTCTCTATGTGATTCGCTACGCTTGTTTCTATATGAAAATATGCACCTTGGTTGCTGCGCTCCCCGTGGGTGATAGCAAGAGAGTGAAGAACGAACAATCCTCCAAAAAAGTGATTGAGTCCGACTCAAGAAAGTGAGTGAAAGGCGTGGCAAGAGAGCGAGTTTGACTCGTAGCAAGTGAAGGACCGATCCTTTTGCGCCAGTACTGTTGCGAGACTGGTACTTGGCGGCTCACGAGCAACATATAGACTAAGGTTGCCCATAACTCCCTCGCTCTGAACTGAAGGCTATTCTCTTTCTAGTATGGTTCCTCCATAAGAACACTGAACGCCCTGCTTCGCTCGCAGAGCAGCTCTCTCCCCAGCCCACAGCATAGTGGGAAATCTGGACGAGCACCATTTCTTTTATTTTAGATAGAAAGGTGTTCTGACTCTATTGGATCAAGTCATAACCTACGCCTTCTACTAGTATACTATTATGGTCTATTTCATAGATTGGACTCTTTATGACTGTGATTAGCACCCTACTAGTAAGAAGTTGTTCCCGAACCAGGTTCCCTGGATCCACGTGTTCCTTGTCGGGCCTAAATAAATGAATGAAGAAGCACGCCCGGGTAGACTTCCAGAGCAAGAGCTCTGTGTATCCTCACTACTTATTTGGGGGTCATAAAAACATATGAACTGCCTACTCTGCCCTACCACATTAGATTGAAAAACAAAAAAAAGGATAGTTGCTTGCCCTCACTAAGAAAAACAGCAATCCCTACCCTTCTGTTACCTACTTCCCGATTCGATAGTTTATAATAAAAATAGATAGATCTATATTTAACAACAACATTCTAAGAAAAGATATTAATAGATATCGGTAAGTTGTCCGGTCGTACCCAAACAATAATATTCTAGAGGAAAATGCACCTAAGATCAAATATTTCGAGCCGGTTTCATTTTGAAATAAAACAACATGAAGGAGTTTTGGCTGATAGTTGCAGTAAAAGAAAGAGCAATGATATCAGATGATTGAAAACGCCAAAAAAAAATTAGAGATTTTGAAACCAATTTTTCAATTGGAGAGGAAATCTAAGTATGATGATCTGTGTTGCATTTAATCTCAAACTTTAATTGTGTCCTTTGAATTTGTTCGTTTCTTTTTCACATTGTCGTTTCACTTTGTGCTGTCTTTTTGTCTACTCAACTTTGGACTATTTAATAGTCTCTATTACCTAATAAATCAGATCTGAGATTTAGCATTATCCATGTTGTCTCAAAACGGTGTATATTAATCTGTTTTAAGATTAGATTTGGTATCAGAGCCTGAAGGTCTTAGCAGACGTATTTGTTTCACTACGATGGAGGTGAACAAAGGAAAAGGAGGTTCGTACGGCCTAAGCTACCCAATGCTGGATAGAAGTAATTATACGGCTTGGGCTATCAAAATGAAAGTTTATATGCAAGCGCAAGGGGTCTGGAATGCAGTAGAGCCAAAAGATCCCAATGTAGCTGTCGAAGAGAAGATAGATAAGATAGCGCTAGCAATGGTGTATCAGGAAATTCCCGAAGATGTATTGCTCTCAATTGCGAACAAGGGAACAGCGAAGGACGCCTGGGATATGATAAGAACCTTATGCCAAGGTGCAGACAAAGCAAAGAAGGCACAGATTCAAACCCTAAAATCTAAATTCGAAATGCTGAATATGGATGACAATGAAAAATTTGAAGATTTTCACATGAGAATGAATAGCCTTGTTACAAATATTCGAGCTTTGGGGGAAACGATGGAAGAATCATACGTCGTAAAGAAACTTCTGCGTGTTGTCCCTGCCAGATTCCTACAGATAACTTCAACACTGGAGCAATTTGGAGACATCGAGAGCATGACTGTCGAAGAAGCTGTGGGTTCACTCAAGGCACATGAAGAACGAGTAAAAGGAAGGACAGAAACGAAGGAGATTCAACTCATGTTGACAGAAGAGGAATGGGCTAAACGAGAAGGAGCCAACAAAAAGCTTCTATTGACGCGTGAAGAATGGCTGAGGCGAAACAATGGTGACAGATCCACAAGGCAGAGAGGCCATGGAAGGTTTGACAAGAGTGTTATCAAATGCTTCAACTGTAATATCTATGGTCACTTCGCCTCAGAATGCAGGAAACCAAGGAAACACAAGGAAACACAAGAAGCGGAGGCGAATTTGGCTGCGATGGAAGATGATGAAATGGCCCTACTCTTGGCCAAACATGATAAAGACTCGTCAAAGCTTCTCCTGAATGAGGGCAAACTACTATCTACTCAATTTCCAAGGCGTGGAGAATGTGCAGGCGAATAAAATGTTTGGTACCTGGACAATGGTGCAAGCAGTCATATGACAGGTTTTAAAGAAAAGTTTGCAGAACTGGATGAGAGTATATCTGGTGTAGTGTGTTTTGGAGATGGTTCAAAAGTCGATATAAAAGGAAAGGGCACTGTGATATTACTGTGCAAAAATGGAGAAGAAAAGATGCTGCGAGATGTGTATTATATACCTAGTCTACGTAATAACATCATATCATTGGGACATATTTCTGAAGAAGGCAATAATGTGGAACTCAAGGGAGAATTTCTGAGGATCTACGACAACAAAGACAGATTATTGATGAAGGTAAAACGATCTGCCAATCGACTTTACAAAATTATTATTGAGACTAACAAACAGGAATGTATGATGACTAAAACGGATGACATCACGAGATTGTGGCATGCCCGTCTTGGGCACGTCAATTATCAAGCCATGGCTCTCATGTCTAAGCACCATATGGTAGAAGGAATGCCCAGGATAATAAAACCAAATGTCGTGTGTGATGGGTGCTTAATGGGAAAGCAAACCAAGAAGGTATTTCCAACCAAATCCAAGTTTAGTGCAAAAAAAGGTACTAGAACTTATACATGGTGATCTGTGCGGTCCGATATCTCCAACTACTACCTCTGGATACAAATATTTCTTTTTGTTAGTTGATGACTTTAGCAGGTTTATGTGGGTGTACTTTCTAAGAACTAAGGATGAGGCATTCGAAGTATTCAAAACGTTTCGTGTATTGGTTGAGAACGGGTCAGAGAAAAGAATCAAGGTGCTGAGAACTGACAGAGGAGGTGAATTCAATTCTAATGAGTTTAAAGAATACTGTGAGAATGCAGGAATTGAGCGACACCTCACGACACCCTACACTCCGCAACAAAACGGAGTGGTAGAGCGTCGAAACCGAACTATTGTGGAGATGACTAGAAGCAGTCTTAAGGAAATGCAATTGCCATCAAAGATGTGGGCTGAAGCAGTCAGAAACTCGGTATACATCCTCAATAGACTACCCACGTGATCATTAACAGGTAAGACGCCGTATGAAGCATGGACAACAAGGAAACCGCAGATAAGTCATGTATGGGTCTTTGGGTGCTTATCGCACATGAAAACTCCAAGTGCGCACAACACAAAGCTCGATGATCGCAGTAAAAAGTTAGTTAATCTGGGGAGAGAGCCTGGAACTAAAGGATACCGTTTATATGATCCCAAGGAAGATCGTATACATATAAGCCGTGACGTCATTTTCGAGGAAACGAAGCAATGGTCGTGGAGTATGATTGCAGATAGGGAGGAGACACAGGAGAGTTTTATTGTGGCAAGTATGCCTGAGGTTGATGAAACAGGTCAAGATGAGACCGAAATCGTGGAGTATGGTGATGACAACCATAGTGGCAATAACACCCAGACGTCAACACCACAGTCGCGGGCTTCTGAGTCTTCTCAGTCCTCTGTTGGATATGACAACTACAGTAACACTCAGGTATCCACTCCACATTCTCAGTCGTCTGCTTCTAGAATCAATCGAGATAATTACGATGATAGCACAGAGCCAAAAAGATTCAGACCTTTGAGTGAAATTTACAATGTCACAGAAGAAATAGAGCTTGATGAAGAAGAATTGTGGCTCATGGGGGTAGATGAACCTGTCAATTATACACAGGCAGCAAAAGATGTCAACTGGAGGCAAGCAATGAGGCAGGAGATGGATTCTATTGAGGCAAATGATACATGGAAATTGACGAGTCTACCACCTGGACAGAAGATCATAGGTCTGAAATGGATCTATAAATTAAAAAGGGATGCCAACGGGAAGGTGGTAAAAAGAAGGCACGCCTCGTAGCAAAGGGTTATGTACAAGAACATGACATTGATTTTGATGAAGTATACGCACCAGTTACTCGGTTGGAGACAGTGAGGTTGCTATTAGCTTTGGCAGCTAAAAATCAATGGGAAGTGCACCATCTCGACGTAAAAACGACCTTCTTGAATGGAGATATAGTGGAAGATGTATACGTTGCCCAACCAGAGGGATTTGAAAGAAAGGGACAAGAGCACCTAGTGTACAAATTGTCTAAAGCTTTGTATGGACTTCGCCAGGCGCCTCGTGCTTGGTACGCCAAACTGAATTCATGTCTTATAAAGCTTGGATTTACTCGTTGTCTGTACGAGCATGCTGTATACACAAGGAAGGAGGGAGAAAACAGTTTGGTTATTGCAGTATACGTAGATGACATTCTAGTAACAGGCACGAGTGTCTTAGCAATCAAGGATTTCAAGAACCAGATGAAGCTTCAGTTCGAGATGACCGACATAGGAAAGCTCAGCTACTACTTGGGAATGGAAGTTGAACAAGGAGAAGGATATATCGAATTAAAACAAGCAAGTTATGCACGAAAAATTCTGGAAAATGCAGGCATGGCAGATTGTAATCCGACGAAGTATCCAATGGATCCAAAGGAACAGCTTGATCGAGACGAGACAGGAAAGTTGGTCAATGCTACAGACTACAAGAGTATGGTAGGGGGTCTACGATACTTGGTTCATACGCGACCAGATATCGCATACTCAGTGGGAATAGTCAGCCGATATATGGAAAAACCCACAAAAAGGCACCAGGATGCAGTGAAAAGAATACTCAGGTACGTTAAGGGAACTATACAACACGGGTTGGTGTATACAAAGAATAGTCGCAATAATGTGTTAACTGGGTTTTCAGACAGTGACTTTGGTGGATAAATTGAAGATAGAAAGAGCACAGGAGGAGTAGTTTATTACTTGAATGAGAGTATTATCACTTGGGTCTCACAAAAACAGAAGTGTGTTGCTCTATCATCGTGTGAAGCTGAATTCATGGCTGCTACCGCAGCAGCTTGCCAAGGTATTTGGCTTAGAAATACTCTTAGGCAGATAACACATGAAGCTGTTGGCCCAGTGATTTTATGCATAGATAATCGATCTGCAATCGACCTGGCTAAGAATCCTATGTTCCATGGTAGAAGCAAGCATATCGACATAAGGTTTCACTTTATCAGGGAATGCGTAGAGCGAGGAGAAGTAGTCTTGAAACATGTTTGCAGCAACGATCAAAGAGCAGATATTTTGACAAAGGGGCTAGCTACTGTCAAGTTTGAAAACATGAGGAAACTATTGGGAGTCAAAAACTTGAGTAAACGAGGTTGAGATTAGGAGGGAGAGTGTTGCATTTAATCTCAAACTTTAATTGTGTCCTTTGAATTTGTCCGTTTCTTTTTCACATTGTCGTTTCACTTTGTGCTGTCTTTTTGTCTACTCAACTTTGGACTATTTAATAGTCTCTATTACCTAATAAATCAGATCTGAGATTTAGCATTATCCCTGTTGTCTCAAAACGATGTATATTAATCTGTTTTAAGATTAGAATCTGCCCATTGGAAAGTGCATCTTAGGAAGATCTAAGACTGATTGATCTTGATATTGACGATGAACAAAACGATGAAGGCTGAGAAGACTGAACTTCCAAAATGGGAAATAACTTGCAAAACTGTATCAGACTTTGAAAGAATTCCCTTCCTAAGCAAGTTCAGCTTGCATTGACATTCGGTGTATTGTCTGCTGACAAAAGTCTTGATACCAGTTTATCAAACATTAAATGGCAATGTAGAAAGTCACGGTCAAAAGAAAAATTGAATCGCGCATCACTCAGTAAAACTAAACACATGAATAAAAATCACAAGAAGGTTAAAATATTACACAGTATAGAGGAGGAAAAAAGTTAAAATCACGCTGTTCTACAAAATGGAATGGGGCTCAGAGGTCAGGGAAAGAACAATGTGGTAGACTCTTTAGCTCCTAGTTGTGTAGATCTCCTTAAGTGTTTGTACCAGTACATGACATCTAAAGGTAATATTTCTAATGATGAGAATGATGGAAGATCTTTGCCCCTATGCAGTTCTGATGCAGATATAAAAAGTGTTCCGACATCTCTCGTAAATGTGAAGGTTCCTGAGAGCTCGACATTCAGGATACAGGTAGGGATCCTCAGTACTTCAGTAAAAAACAAGTTGTAGAGGTTTAAAAGAGAATGTGTGCAAGTCTTGTTTCAGTAGAAAAATGGGAGGTTTAGCGATAATAGCGAGGGACTAATTTATTATGCAGGACAGGTCGAGTTGTCCCCTTCTGTCTCGAGGGAAGGAATATCTGGGGTTATCAAAGAAAAAGGAATAGAACATGGAGTGTAAGCCTAAGCTCCCATGCTCTTGGTTAAGGAAAATAATGAAATTTTCAAAAATGATTCCTTCGATATCAATGAAGCACATGGAATGCGGATGCCGACTGCAAAGAGGAACATGGATTGTGAGCCTAAGCTTGCAATGAAGGAAGGTTGTGAAATTCTGGAAGTGCCTAGTGATGAGGTCTTGAGCACCACAGAAAAACTTACACAGAGCTGAGATGGCTGTCAGTGAGTCCAGTATAGTCGAGCACGAATCAAATAGTGGAAACCAAAGAAAAACGGACTAGAAACATTGTGCGATACGCAAAACTAAGATTGAGATTAATTTTTTTTCATGAGGACTCCGTATGAAGGGCTGAGGCCACGAGGTAATACAAATTCAGTTAGTCACCGTGGTGATTTTTGTTGTGACGGGTCTCATGATGGATCCATGTGATGTTGGGATCGTACTGAAGAACCTTTTTTTCATTGAGGAAGAGAAAGATGTGGAGAAAATATATAGTCATTCAGCCATGAAAAATGCAGGAAGCCTTCTCTAAAATTAGAGAACAAGCAAAGGCTTATCTGGAGTTGAAGGGAGAAATTACTAGTGGTCTTAATTTGATCAACACAGCGAATCTGGAATACTTTCATGTCAAGCGCAAAGCTGAAATTTTTGGACTCATAAGAGTTTTTTATTTTGAAGCTGAATGACACTGAAAATGCTAATATTGCATATTGAAATGCCATCACTCTTAACAAGAATTTTACAAAAGAGTGGATGAGGTGGGGAAAACTATTGTGATATGGCTTATAAGGAAAGCATGAGGAAGTGTGGTTAGAAAATGCAGTATGTTGCTTTCTTCAAGGCATAAAATTCGGTGTGGCTTTTTTGGATCCAGCAGTTGTTACTCTCCTTGCAGAGTACAAAAGCACCCCATTGCAAAACTTTTACTACTAAAAAATTGCTACAGTTTTATCCCACATGCTCTATATTACTGACTTCGAACCTATTTGCTCAAACGTCGTGATGCTGCAAATAATTCTGACCTCGGAAGAATGGCAATGGCTCAAAGAATGCAACAGAATACCCCTGGTGGCGGTGCAGGCCATGGTGGAGGAGCTTTAGCCTCCGAAAATCAAGCTCGTCAAGGTTACCCCACAAAATGGTAGAACAGGATCACAGGATGCTGGAAAACTCACATGGCCAAGAACCTGAAAGATCCACGCCGATTGAAAAACAATATGCATGCAGGGACTGACCAAACTATGCAACAAAGCTCTTTGACGAATAGTAAAAAGTAGCCAAAGTAACACTGAGGCGAAATGGTCCCTTTGGTGACTATTTCTGCTACTAGTGGTGCCTTTGATACTGCTAAAGACATAATGGAAGATCTTAGAAGCAGAGACAATAATATGGCCAGTGAGCTTAAGATTCTTTTTACAGAAATCGGTTCAAGGTTTGCGCATGTAAGCTGTGCCGGAGTTACCCACCAGACATGCCTGGACTTGAAAAATGGCTTGATAATGATTTTTCCATCTAGATTTAAAATAGCGGTTAGTACCGAGCTATTTTGTAAGGGCAGCGTGAACACTTTCACACTTATAACAAAAAATATAATTACGACATTGATTTTTTTGATAAAAAAAAACTTTGATAACGAAATGCGGGTTTAATTAACAATTGGTCAAAGTGTTTGTTTTTTGTTGGTTCGATGATTATTTTTCTTCGTATTTTGTCATCCATGCAACAAAACATATTCTATACATTTTAAGTAACCGACGAACAACTCATACAACGATGCTAGATTTTTGTCATAAGTTTCTACCTGTTTGTTTTGACAACGAAACAATAAAACTTCATAAATTGCTTCGAAATCTCATCGGACATCACCTTTTTTACTATCCAAAAACGTTCTTATTTGTATGAAACTTGCATAACAAGTTAATTGCGCCCGAAAATATATCTTCGATAGCTCACATGAACATTAACTTTGGATTCGTCAAAACGGTGCTAGGATGTAGAATACTTAATGCCTATTATAGTAGTGTATCTTATCTTCACTCATAAACATATAGACAACGGTAAATGTAGTAATGTTGAAGTTACTTCAACCCATTTTATACGTCGTTGTTTTGTACATGGCAATCCATGATAGGGACGTGCGAGAATGTACGCAACAATCAAATACTTGTAGGATGCGCAAAAAAGAAATCAGTGTCATGGTCGATATATCATTTTCCGCTCCCACATGTAGTAATCATGTTCCCCCAATTTGGCCAACCAATATTGCATGTGAGTTTGATCACCGTGGTCTACATCTCGATGTTTTTTACGACAATTGTAGATTGTACGCGTTGTTAAATATTCTTCGGGTTTTTCATCTTTAAACCAATATATCTCCCTATGACAAGATCCAATGTAAGACAAATTACGTACTAGTTGTTCTGCATCCGCATTAAGTATACAAACGCGGGAATAACCGTCTAAGAGAACAAAAGGTGTGTGATTGTGTTTCCTATTTTTAGCAGACAACCGTCATTGCATAGTCAGTGCGTCGAACGGATGCCTCTTAATTTGAACGAACAATTGCATTTTTTGTTGTACACTTTCGCTTTTTCAAAGTTTACAATTTTGCTTTTAATTTATAAATATCGTACCTCTCACAATGGTATTTTATCCTAGGAGTTCTTCCTCATTTCTCATTATCATGTAGGGTAATAATGTTGATGATTTTTTATCTTATCATTTTCTCCAAAAACAAATACATCTATTTTCGGCTTAGTGAAAACCTAATCTGTTGTAAAACGTTATGTGTAATAGACCATCTTAAATGGTGGATGTCCAGGTTCCTCCTACAACAATTAAACATATTTTAAGTATACAATAATGCATGAATCACACTCTAAATACGTAAATATTACACACAATCTCATAAAAAATTGTGATAAACATACTACAAATCGCATGTAGTATTGTGATTCAGTATTACGGATCGCACAAGTAATGTGAACTACATCATAAAAACTGTATAGCTGACGTGATCAAGTGAATTTTTTTTTCGTAAGCGCGACTAAAGATGTAAAAGTTACTAATGTAAAAAAATTTACCTTTATCATCTTCCATAAAGTAGTCCAATTTTTCGTCTTCCGTGTAATTTTGATGTTTGGTAGTTTTTTGGTAGAGAAATTAGGGTTACGGTTAGAATAATTAGGATTTTAGAATTGTGGTGGAGAAATTAGGGTCTCGGATAGAGTAGTACAAAGAACGCTCAATAACTCTCTCTCTCTCTCTCTCCTTTTAGTTTTTCTCTAAAAAACCCAGTATTCTTCTCAACGCATACCAAGCAGTTTTTAACCCTCTCATTTTCTCTGCTCTTAGAACGAAATCGAGACAATCAACAAGCAGTCTCTCTCTCTCTCCTCTCTCTCTCTCCTCTCTCTCTCTCTCTCTCTCCTCTCTCTCTCCTCTCTCTCTCTCTCTCTCTCTCTCTCTCTCTCTCTCCTCTCTCTCTCTCTCTCTCTCTCTCTCTCACTTCTCTCTCTCTCTCTCATCTCTCTCTCTCTCTCTCTCTCTCTCTCTCTCTCTCACTCTCTCTCTCCTCTCTCTCTCTCTCTCTCTCTCTCTCTCTCTCTCTCTCTCTCATCTCTCTCTCTCTCTCTCTCTCACTCTCTCTCTCTCTCCTCTCTCTCTCTCTCTCTCTCTCCTCTCTTCCTCTCTATCTCTCTCTCTCTCTCTCTCTCTCTCTCTCTCTCTCCTCTCTCTCTCTCTTCTCTCTCTCTCTCTCTCTCCTCTCTCTCTCTCTCCTCTCTCTCTCTCTCTCTCTCTCTCTCTCTCTCTCTCTCTCTCTCTCTCTCTCTCTCCTCTCTCTCTCCTCTCTCTCTCTCTCTCTCTCTCTCTCTCTCTCTCTCTCTCTCTCTCTCTCTCTCTCTCTCTCTCTCTCTCTCCTCTCTCTCTCTCTCTCTCTCTCTCTCTCTTCTCTCTCTCTCTCTCTCTCTCTCTCTCTCTCTCTCTCTCTCTCTCTCTCTCTCTCTCTCTCTCTCTCTCTCTCTCTCTCTCTCTCTCTCTCTCTCTCTCTCGGTTTTTCAATACTTAAATCATCCAATTTTTTTTCTAATTTTGCTAGTTCAAGAAGCTTATCTCGGTTGTGATAGGTGAGCGTCAAAATCTATATTTATTTCTCTTTCTGCTTCATTTCTTTCAATTCAAATTGTTGTTTATTATCAGGAGCTTGACATTTTTTGATAGTATTGGATCCGTCTCCAAACCTGCGTAACACCTCTGAGTGATGAATTAAAAGGGTTATATAGAAATTAGTTTTGTCAACTTTCTTCTAGATCAATTGGCATTCAACATGAAGTTACAAGTTTAGGTAACTTTCTTCTGTTGAAACTGTAGGAAAAAATAGAAATAATGTTAGATGATTGACTAGTTTTGGAGATTTTAGATGATTGACTAGTAGGCTTTAACGCCTTTATTAGACACTCAAAAGTTATTAGGCTCCATTGGTTTTGTTTAACTGTTATTGATATATCATATAGTTTATTGTTGTTTTCTTATTAACACTTGCAAGTTTTCTGTGTGCAGCAGAAGCTAGCCTTTAGTTTTGAATTTTTATGTGGTGGCTTTGATAAACTGATTTATTAAAAACTGCAGTTAAATATTGACAGGTTGAAAGGGAACATGTTGGGCCTGTATTTCTCAGCAGCATGGTGCCCCTAATGTCAAGAATTTACCCCTCGTCTCATCGAATTTATGACAAAATTTCAACAATGTATACATTTGTGATTGTCCTTATTTTTAAAATGTTTTGTATTATAATATAGTTTGTGAGATTCAGGTATTAGATATTTGAATACAGTTCTTATCGTCATACGTTTTTATTTAAAAGATTTCTCTATAATTCGAATGCTAAAATGCAGGGCTCTCATTCATTGTGTCTTCTCTATCTTTAGCTCAAATATGTTGCCACATGATAAATGCTAAAAACTTATCTTGATAGCAATACACTCACTTCTACATTAATATCAGAAGCATTTCTTAGATCTTATTAAAGTTAATATCCATTTGACTATTTTATCTACATTTAAAAGGTTTTGCATTTTATGCTTCTTATCTTAGATAACTCGCTCTGATGGTAAAAACAATATTAAAGGTAATGAAAATAATGACAAAAATGATGAAATTAACAAAATAAATGCGGATTAGTTTTAGTAAATGTAATAGCAGTAAAGTGTTGATTGTGTAGATAAATGGTCAAATGGTAAAAAAAAATGTGGATTAGTTATAGTAGGTGATGAAATGGTACGGAGGATAAGTTGGTGGGATAAACAAAGTAAAGGTATTTGGTGAGAGAGTTGCAAAGGTGGATCGAAAATATAGGAAAACTGTTGTCGCAAGAATGAGAAGATAGCCACGAGACAGAAACACAAGCTCATTGTTTGAGTTTAGCAGTTTTGTTAGGTTTAACAGTATTGTTGTTTAGTAGGTATGAAGTTTTTCAGTTTTATTTGTTTAACAGTAATGAGATTATCGGTCTTGTTTGTTTAGCTGATTTTAATAATGTTTTATAACATCTATTATATATTTTTTGATACATATATGGTTCGCACAACAATAGTTGCAAAAGCAAGAATTTTAGAACGCTTATATGTCAAAAACAAGAAAAAAAACGACATTTATATTTCGATCAAATATTGAGGCAATTAACATATAGGAGCGACGAGTATCAGTTTAATTCATATAGAAGAAATGAAAAGGACTCCATTCTACATCATTCTAAAAAAAATTATGGAAGTTGCAAGATTCATTTACAGCGGGAAAGACATGGGAAATGATTATTGAAATAATCAAGTAATACGACATGGAGAAAAAATTGTTTTTTTTTTGGAGGAAAATATGTGACTTTGACGAGTTCGAGTGTCAAAGTTATATATGGTGTAAATGGTGGCTGCAAAAAAAATAGATCTCCAATCATATAATAGGTAAGAATACTCTAATAAAAAATTAGGAATCAAAAATTATACAAAAATACTTCCCCGAAGTATTAACCAAAGGAAAAAGCGGAATCCAAACGAAACCAAGAAAATGTTAAAATAAGCAATTGAGAATGTATCTGTAGAAGTTGATGCACAAATTGTTAAGGAGGGATCCATGATGCTTATCATGAACCTATGCATAACTATGTTTTTCTCAACTTCAGGAGAATATCTAAACAATAATTTTATCCGTTTTTATTGAGAAAGAGTTTGACGATCTAAAAAAAATATGATTGGGCTCAATTGGTTGTAGACAAGTTGATGAAATCAATAAGAAAGTATTGTGAAACCAAAACGGAAAACACTGTAGGATGCTTCTTCATCCTAACTGTAAGTTAAATTTTAAATATTAGAATCTGTTTATTTCTTAAAAAAAAATTAAACTAAAATAGTGTACTATTTGAGTATATGACATCTTTTTTTCATAGAGCATACACGTGTGCAAGAATCGGTCGTAAACTTCCTAAGATTTCTCCAATGGGAAGGTGTGGCGAAATTGAGAAAATTGAAAAAGTGAGAACTTTATTCGATCAAATAAAGCTAAACAATGTAAGAATTATGTTTACCATTATTAGAAAGTTAGTACTGATAGCGAAAAAATATATTTTAAAAAACCTGTTATTTTCTTCTTAATATGTTATGTTGGGGAGTTATACCTAACCAAGATAGAGAAATTACTAATGGAACTCAACGACGATGTCGATAAAAATGGTGACGAATAAGATGTTAAGAATCAAGAAGCGAATGATGACGATTCATCAGATTTTAAACATCTGGTTAGTAAAAAGTAAAATAGAAAATCCAAAGTGAAATTAAATATTGTATCCCAAATAATGAGATGACTCGTAAAGGATGAAAAAACAACAAAATAAACAAAAAATCTGAATTCAAAGGTATGAATTTGCAACAAGACAATCTCACTACAAAAAGGTAGGCTGAATTACTATTTTAGTAGTTTTAATTACGAAGAAAAAAGTTAAAACTATAATCAAGGGAGCTCAATGACTCATTGTTCTAGAGATTTTTTAGAGTGATTAGGCGCTTTAATGTTTGGTTTGTGATTAGTATGAGTTTTAATGTGAGTGTTCGCATGTATTGAATATTACTTTTTCATTAGATGTTGTCTTGAGTGTTTATGGAAATTTTTAGAATATTACAACTGATCTGATCGGACTGGAACTTTATATGACGCACCATGTCTCATTTTTATAAAGATTCACCAAAAATATTTGCATTTTAAAATTGGGTTTGTGAAAAATATAAGTTTTAGTGGCAATGTTTCTGTCTAGTATAACGCTTCATGTCTCATTTCTAATTTTCAGTAGATATCGGTTTGAGTCTTTTTAAATATCAAATCTGATCCGATC
The DNA here is from genome assembly GCA_036936605.1 of Limnanthes douglasii subsp. nivea. Lineage (NCBI taxonomy): Eukaryota > Viridiplantae > Streptophyta > Magnoliopsida > Brassicales > Limnanthaceae > Limnanthes > Limnanthes douglasii. The sequence continues at coordinate 379,444,194 of JAUPFV010000001.1, forward strand.
TGGGTGAATTATACATTGAAGCTTCATTACTCATTGTTTTAGATATTTCATCAGAGGTATTATCGTTTTAACGTTTTAGCAGTTTTGACCAAATTTAACAGTTTTAAGTATTTAACAGTTTTAAAAAAATAACAGTTTTATGATTTAATAGTTATAACAATTTTGTGTCAAAGTACCTTAAATATTCTGCATATAGTTAAAAAAATATTTATTTTTTCTTTTTTGTAGATCATTGAAGACCTTCAATCTAAAGTCAAAAGACTCGAAGATTCTCTTAATCGTGCAAAAGTAAAGCTGAAGATTTTACGAGAATCGACTGAAGATCCTCATTTTACTGACAGCGATAAGGAATCCAAGGAAAAAGAGAAGTTGATTTCAAACTTATCTACCGAAATCAAATATTGAAGGATGAGCTAGCTCAATATCGTAAAAATGATGAGAAGAAAAATCCCGTGGAGGAGAATGAAGTTAAAAATATTGATGAAGAAACTGAAGATATGATACCAGAGAGACAAGAGGATAAAATTACTAAAATAGAACCTTCATCATTGGTGAAGAATATTAAGATGAAAGCAGATCGAAAAAAGAAACAAGATGACCCCCAATTTACATACGGGAGGAAGAAAAAGAAACAAAAAACTGCAGTAAATGAGAAGAATCTAACTATAGCTTCTTCACTTGATGCGATTGATGTCAATGTTCATAATAAAGAGAAGATCTATACTATGGTTCTAAGACTTACTAGATAACCGAGTGCGCTTCTAAAGGAGGAGATATTGACAAGTATTACAATATTCTTGGTATAAGCAATAACGTTGTTGGGTACATATGACTTTTCTATCTTTAAACATATGTTTAATATTTTTTAATCATTTTTTTTAATTTTCAGAGTATGCATATGGGAAAATGAAAACACATATGTCACTAGACAACAGATTTATGATCTTTTAAATAACGATGCAATTGGAATAGAGGTGAGTAAACTTTATTACTATTTGTTGAATGGGAAAAAATTTATTGAGGATTGTAGGGTCATATTTGTAGATCATGGATGCATATGTGGCATATTTCCTTCGATTACATCCTCAACAGGAAGTATTAGTAGTTACATCAAACAATGCAATCATCACTCTAACGGCTGCATGCCTGGTATGTACAGCTTTATCTGGTTAAAATGTGATTAAAATTATAACATTATATTTAGTATCGTTAACATAGTATTATTTATCTTCTTTATTTTTTGACTTACAAAACACAGTAATACGTGCGTTGGAGAAAATGACACGAATATTTAATCAAGCTAAAGACTGAAGATGTATTAAAAGAAGGAATTAAAAAAGGACAGACATTTCTTTCTTTTCCCACTACACACAACGGCAAACAAAAGACTAAGCGACCATTGGCCTCTATTGATATTGGACGCTAATAGTGGGACCTTAACACATTACAACTCGCTACTCCCTAGTAAATGATGTTTATACTGTAAGTATAGTGATGACACTGAGACGGCTAAGCCTAAAGAAGATATTCCATCGTAAAACAAAACTCCTACCAGCGGTGACCCTAATAAAGTAATAGATTATGTGGGGTTATTTGTTCCGGTCGATGTTGTCAAGAGAACTTAAATAGTTACGGATGAGGTGAACGTGGACCACCCATTTATCTTTAGTTTTACCTGTTATTGGATCATATACTACCTGCTTTTTAACTTTTAGGTAATAATGAAATAAGGTATGTTAAAAATTGAGACTCACAAGCTTACATTTTCAGCTTAGCAAGTGAATTTGTATCTTTTTTCCGTATAACTTGAATGTCAAGTGAATTTATGACTGGAAGGCTTACATTTTCAGCTTAGCAAGTGAATGTTTGGTCTTGTTTTCTGTATAACTTGAATGCCAAGTGAATTTGTGACTGGCAGGCTTACATTTTCAGCTTAGCAAATGAGACTATATGATCAAGAACAAGGTCATTTTTCTTTCATTTAGGTTGTATTCTTATAAAATTCCTAAGTTCCCTTTGCATAAATTTTATGTTGTTCACTATTTGTAAAATACATTTTAAAATTTAAATTAATTTTTTAAAATGGTGAACGTTAGAAAAACAGTATACCAGTGTCTGACTACTACCATGTCTTCAGGTAAAAAATAGTCTCCTCTCGTTGATTTAACTTCGTTGAATTTGAATGATTTGGACCTTTGAAAATTCAATCTAAAGCTAGATTCATATGGCACTAAAGATAATCTTTCTCTTTTTACTACGTTAGACTAGCAACAAAAAATGACACAAAATGGTTTTCAAAAGCTACTTCTCTTTCTCAAACAGACACGATCGAACCTAAAATAAGAGCAGACTTTTAAAGGAGTACCGTAAGAAAATGTATAAGCTAGATACATTATACCATAGCTTGTTTTTTTTAAATACAAATGTGCTCTCCAAATTGATAAACAAATCTAAATCTTATATCTCCTGCGGTTAATCAGTGAAATCAATCAAAACTATATATACTATGCAACAAAAACGTGAAAATGGTGACTTACCAGGGAGTTTCTTGGTTTTCTTCATTGAAATAAATTTTGCACTAATAGTTAAAGCTATAGACGGCCCAAATATAAAACCCTTAGCTTCAACACCTGCATTTCCCCATCAGATTTTGGCAGAAATTTATTAATCACACTCGGATAATTTCCAAATAACTATTTTAAACTTACAAGCCAAATCATTGCGGTCTTAGTCTAAGAAGAGAAGAAAACAAGCATACATCAAACAACAAGATCTTTATAAACATGGAACAGTTCACTTAAAAAGGAGATAAAAACAAATAAATTACTGCTTGGAGAGCTTCAGAGGGATGAAAGAATCATATTTGAGGTTCTTACCGGGAAAATAATAGAATTTCGCCGGAAATGCATTAAGTCGTCGGAAACATTAACATAGTAACAAACCTTCGGGAGAAAGAAGAAACGTGGATCAGTTCACTTTAAAAGAGATAAAAAAACAAATAAATTACTGCTTGGAGAACTTGAGAGGGATGAGAGAATTAGAGTCAAGAGTCATACCGGAAAAAAGAATAGAAAGCCGTCGGAAATGCACTAAGTCGTCGGAGACATTAACGTACTAACAAACCGGGGAGAAAGAAAAAGTGTATGAATTTAAGCATTGTAGCTAATATCCTAAAATTATATTAGAAATAGGTTAGTAAATGAATAAGGATAGAATTGGTATTTTCAAAAAAAATGATATCTAATTGACTTAAAGGTAAGTTAGTGTGTCATATTAGGAAATAGTCATCTAAGGCTGGACCAAAATTGGTTTACATACTTATTTTGATATTATATTGAAAATAACCATATATATTATAGAAAAGTCTTAATTAATAGAAAAAATTGATATTAATGAGTCGGATATTACTGAGGCTATTCAATCAATAGATATAAGTGTTGTTATGGTTACAACAAATGACTATGAAAACCTTGCTTCAAAGAATAATTCACCTAAACAATGAAACATAGGTAGTCTACATTCTTCTTTTAAACTCAGAAGAATTGAATTTGGGTAAGAACTAAAGGAAATATTGAGCAAGAGGGTCGAAAATGCTAAAAAGAAAACTCGAAAAAACACATTAACTACCAAGGCTTCTCAATTTAAATAGCCAAATAGAACTACCACTAATAGTTTCAAACGACTATAAATATTTTGAATTGGAACATTAGAGGAATTGGGAATAAAACATCAAAGGGAGGTTAAGATCTATCAAGAAAAATGATAATATTGATTTCTTGGCTATTCAGGAACCACTTATAGCAGAAGATAACTTGCTCAGAGAATCTAAAAGTCTTGGCTTTCAAAATAGTTTATCTAAGATCAACAACAAAATATGTGTAATATGGAATCATAATATTAAAGGTAATATCATTTATAATCACATTCAATTCTTACATGTCAAAGTTTGTCACTTAAAACTCGATAAAATTGGCTTGGTAATCATTGTATATGCTAAGTGCTTAAGGGTACAAAAATTTGAGCTATGCAACTTAAGGGCTTTGGCTGAAAATCATAAAGAATGGATTGTTATGGGATACTTTAATGTCATCTCAACTACTCATGAACAGCTTTCTTACTCATTATTATGCTTAAGAACCTTAGAAGAATTCAACAATATAATAGAAGATTGTGGTTTAGAAGATGCTGGTTTTATTCAAACAAAATATACTTTGTATAACAAGATGAAATGAAGGAGGTTAAATAAGTTTTTAATCAATAATACCTGGAATGATTACTTTTATTAAACAAGAGTTAGACACATGGATAGAACCTGCTCATATCATACTCCCATTTGCATCACTCTTGAAGAAAATAACACAAAGATAAAAGCCTCATTTAAATTCTATAATATGTGGACAAACCACGAGAATTTTCTGAAGATTCTGAAACATAACTAGATTATAGAGATGGAAGGTCAGTCAATGCTTGTTTTCTGGAACAAATTGAAAAGATTAAAATAGACTTTAAAAATATAAAACTTTGAGAATTTCAGGAACATATTTAACTCAGTTTTATGGGCTAAAAAGATGTCAAAGATCTTGAAAAAAGGTTTGAAGAAACTAAAACATTGAGGATAAAAAATTTACTTAGTTAAAGGTCAGGTTGTTACCCTTAAACTTCTAAAAGAAATGAGCTTTTTTGCAGCAAAAATGTAATACAGTTTAGATTGAAGATGGAAATGGAAACACATTTTTATACCATAACTATGTTAAAAAGAGAAGAATGGATCAAATATTAGGTGTAAATAATGGAAATGAATGGATTCAGGACCATACTTTATTGGGGAATTCATCAGAAGCACGTTTTAAATATATTCTTACTAGTCAAATGAATAAATAAATGGATGAAAAGCTTCTAAATCACATTCCTAAACTTATAACAAATGAAGAATATAATATGTTAATAGAGTTACCTGATTGTAAATAAATTCATAAAGTGATTAAATACCTTAGTTCATCAAGTGTAGCTAGAATTGATGGGTTTAATGGCTTGTTTTATCAATCTTGCTAGAACATCATCAAGACAATTCCTAAAGGAACTTTATGCATAAATCAAGGATTTTTTCAATGGTCATACAGTTTCTCCAGGTATTAGTGTTACTATTATAATCTTGATCCCTAAAAGAATAAGTTCTCAAACTTGGAACGAATACATGCCAATTAGCCTACGCACATTAATGAATATAATTATTTATAAAGTCATAAACAATAAGCTATCTCTGATTCTCCCTAAAATCATCTCGAATGAGCAAAGAGGTTTTGTGAATGAAAGAAACATTCATGATAATATATTGCTGGCTTAGGAACTTTCTCAATACCTTAAAAGGAAACAGGGGCGTAATATCATGATCAAAGTCGACATGTCTAAGGACTTTGATAGAAATTCTCATAAACTTATATTGAAGATAATGGAACAATTTGGTTTTTATACGAGTTTCATTGATAGAATTCACTGCAAAATCACACAAGTTTTCTACTCTATTATAGTTAATGATAATGCTAGATAATACTTTAAAGCTTCTAATTACATAAGGCATAGGGTCCTATATCTCATAGTCTTTTTATCTCATAGTCTATGAAAAGTCTATTTCAATCAAATAAAGGTGATTTTCAGGTCTAAAAGAGCTATGGTAATACCATGTTTAGATTTCACAGACGATTTGCTCATTTTCACAAATAGAGCTGCTAACAATGTTGATACTTTAAGAGATTTCTTACAATATTATTAAAATGTTTGGTTTTTCAAAATTATGAGCTGGCATGATTGGTACTCAATCTGATTTTGAGACTGTTCACCTACCAATAACCTATCTTGGGATTAATATAAATACAAACAACAAAGTTATTAACTATGATGATCTAATTACAAAGATAAGGAATATAATCAAATAATATGAAGGAAAATAACTTTCATTTAGTGGCATACTAATTTTGATCCAGTCTGTTCTAATGGCTCTTCCAATCTATTGGATACAGAGTTACTTGATTCCTAAGATTTTATAGAAAGATTAGAAAGGTTATGCAATAAATTCCTATGGTGATCTAACCAGGAATCAAATAGGATTCATTGGACTAATTGGAAAAATATTTGTATACCATATGAAGAGGATGGTTTGAACATAAGGAAATTTCAAAATCTCCAAGATACTTTTTCCTGCAAACTATGATATAGATTTAGAGATATATAAATTATTTGGCCCATGTATATGTTGGATGTATATTGTAAAGATAAGCATCCCTTCAAATTAACTATCAAAAACAACATTCATCTACTTGGAAAAGATTGATTAATATAAGAGATCAAATTGAATAATTTATCTACTAGAAAATATGTAAGAGAGAGAGAGAGATAGACTTATGGTTAGATAGGTGGATAAAAAATTTATCTCTTATAAAGCTACATGATAATGAAGATAGCAGTTGGTATGCTAAGGAAAATGTAAAAAAAATACTGGAACTGAATAGGTTGGATGTTAGATAAGCTTGCTTGTGTTGTGTTGCTTTCTCATATAAGGAAAATTTAAAGTCACAACATCAAAGAGAATAAATAGGATGAAATAAAATGGTTGATCTTTAACACTAACGAATTTACTACTAAAAAGACATGGAACAAGATGGGAAATATTGGTAATAAGTCCTATACAAAAAAAATTGGAATTGGTCTGTTTATAAGGATGTTTATTTAAGAACTATAATTCCTTCTATGATATGATGGGCTATATGGAAGGAAAATAACCAAGCTAAACATGATTGTTACATGATAGCATCTGAACATATCGTACTTATATCAAACAAATGCTGAATGGATTGGACAGTGTTGGATTACTAAAAAGAAAACATGGAATAAAGGATTACAAGGCTGCTATGTATTTGAGTTGTTTGAGTCACTTAGACAAAGATAAAAGATATATTCTTCTCAGTTGGATTTCTCCTTGCAACAATAAATTTAAGCTCAAGATTGATGGCTTATGTGACATCAATGGAGAATCCAGTTAAGGGGGCTTGATTAGGGATCATAAGGGTGAATATATTGCTAGCTTTGGTAGATTGTATGGTGAGTTGTCGCTTGTTCTTATTGAGAGAAAGGTTCGTCTTGATGGATTGCTAATGTGTAAGAACCTAAATATCAGCAACATAGAAATAAAGTCTAACTCTCTGATATTAATTGAAATGTTAAGTAAAAATAGAGCTTCATAGTATATTGACCATATCCTAACGTGTTGTATGAAACTAATATCCTTAAATATATCTGAAGAATTAAGAAGTAGCTCAGGAGTAATTTTGCGTTAAGCGAATATATGGGGGTCTGAATTGTATTAAGTATCTTGTTAGGGTGTCTTTTTAGAGACAGAAAGCGAGAGTTTAACTAAGTAGAGGGAGAAAGTAATATTATATTAATCAACATAATCTATCAACTCCCTTTTATAGTACAATAATGGACCACCCACGCTTTAATTCCCACTTATTACATATTTAGTCCCTATACTTCTCCACTTATTCACAATAACTACTTTTATTGTTCTTTTTACAATTTTTCCCCAATAAAAACACTTCCTTACAATTTTTCCATACGTCTTTTATTCTTCCTCATCAATATCAATCACACAAATTTATAAAGATCAAAACAAAGCAGCGTATTGGCTTACAAGATGGACTTAAAAATGAATACAATATTTGTCTAAAAAATTATATTATTATAAATTAGTCTTAATATATAAGTAAAAGTACAATAGTATTATATAAAACTGTTATCGAAGTGGTTTGTTGGTTTAGATTTAATCCACTGCATCACGTGTTTTATTTTATATTTAAATATTATATTTTAGAAAAGTTACAGAATCGGACTAACCCAAAATCTAAATAATTCGATCGCGGTTTGATTATTGGATCCGATTTGTTTAACGAACCAACCTTATCTACCTAGTAATCTACCAATCCAAATAAAAAAAACAATCGGACTGGATGAAACAAATTGAACAAACAGATGAAACAATTTGAACAGACTAATAGTTTGATGTTATTACTTTAAAAATGAAACAAAAAAGTTCAGTACTTATAGGAAATATGATTCTCACTACCCACTAACATCACTTAGTAATTTGAGACTTTCAGAGTTTTTAATATAACTCTCGGTACCGGAAACAATATCCCATAAATCTTGTCCTTGAAGGAAGGCCTCCATACACAACCGTCAATATTAGTAATTGGTTCCGACAAGCTTCTCTATAGACATAGAAGAAGCTGAATTACTTCCATTCATATTGATTTAAAAGTAATAACACTTGAAAGGATTTTTATTTCATTGGGTAATAAAAATAAACACTTGATATACAAAGACCTTGCTCTGATACTGTTAGGGTGGCGACCAAAGTCCCACATCCCACATCGGTTAAACATGGGAAAGATCATTGGTATATAAGTAAGAACATACCTCAACTAGTATAAGGCCTTTTGGTAGTGGACCAAATGCAAAGCCGTGAGGGCCTTCGTGTGCCAAAGCGGACAATATCATACTAGTGTTGAGATCGGTTGTGTTCTTACTTATATACGGAGGAGGAATATGCGGACCGGACCCCATATTCCCAACACGTGGTATCAGAGCGTCAGGCCCAGACGGAACGCGATGGTGGTGAAATTCTCGGAGGTCGAACATGATGAACCAGTAGCCATATGATCAAGGTGATCTGCTCTAGAGATCCTAGTTCGGAGTGCCTGTGGCTCATCAAGCAGTGTGGCTTGATTGGAGTGGCGCTAAGGAACAAGACAGTGTGGTCTAAGAGGAGGTGAGCAGTAACATCCATAGTGCCTCTATGGTCAGGTAGTCTCCAACCTGATTAGAGTGGGCGGATGAAAGTAAATTGAGAGAAGGGTAAGTGGTACTTTGTTCGAGAGGAGGATTTGTTAGGGTGGCGACCAAAGTCCCACATCCCACATCGGTTAAACATGGGAAAGATCATTGGTATATAAGTAAGAACATACCTCAACTAGTATGAGGCCTTTTGATAGTGGACCAAATGCAAAGCCGTGAGGGCCTTCGGGTGCCAAAGCGGACAATATCATATTAGTGTTGAGACCGGTTGTGTTCTTACTTATATACGGAGGAGGAATATGCGGACCGGACCCCATATTCCCAACAGATACCATGAAACAAATTGAACAGACAGATGAAACAATTCGAACAGATAGATAGTTTGATTTTATTACTCTAAGAATGAAACAAAAAAGTTTAGTACTTATAGGAAATATGATTCTCACTACCACTAACATCACTTAGCAATTTGAAACTTTCACACTTCTTAATATAACTCTCACTACTCTACTAACGTCATTTAATAGTTGGAAATTGATTTGGAGTTGTCTGCTTCTTTTGGAGATTTTGTGGATATAGTGAAAACGGTGGGAGAACTCTGCTGAACCTATTTGTCTGCCTGCTTCTTGTAACTTAGATTATAAAATGCGTTAATTTGTGACACCGGAATGGTATAATAAAAGGGTATTTAGAGAATTGGCATCCAAACAATACAGAATTGGCAGCATACCAATTACCTAGAGGTAACTTACTCTATATGAAAAAAGGGTTTTAATGTGAAAACAATAATATATCTAGCAAATAAATATTACAGCATAGTTTGGGCAAAGAAACACGCATGCATAAATTTACAACAACAAATAAAAGTGAAGTAGAAGATCAATAACTGATCTGCGGAAAACATAGATATAAGTTCAGGCCGCCACATAAAGATCAAGCTGCTGTTTTGAGCTTTTTCGCAATTGAAGCGAAATGTTTGCCTTGGTGAAAAGCTTGTTCGAGTTCGAGTTGAGTAGGCTGTCTCGACCCATCACCTGCATAAGTGCCTGAACCGTAAGGGCTTCCACCTTTCACCTCTTTCATTTCGAACATCCCAGCACCGAATGTGTATCCAATCGGTACAAAAATCATGCCGTGGTGAACAAGTTGCGTAATTGCCGTCAATCTGAATATAAATATGTATTCCAATGTTGAACACCAAAAACAGAAATATACTATAATATAATAATAATAATTAACTTTGGCTATAAATGTTCTTTAAATAATCAAAATGGACAAACTTATAGCATTTTAAAAATTCTTTATTTATATTTTATAACAAATATACTTATTATTTGGGCAGAAATAATTTAAAAAATTAATATAAAAATATATCTAAACTTAAGGATTTTGATTTAATAAATATATATTACCTATATCGTTACTCTCTAAATATAATATTTTTATTTTTTCATACTATTTTTTAATATAAAATAGCTATCTTTATTATATATTATTTGTTGAAAAAAAATAACAATCTAAATTATAAAACATTGAAATTAGCTAATACATTTTTCACAAAGGACCGACCAAGATTTAGATGCACGGATGTTTGATCGAATTCACCTAATAAATACAGTTTTTTTTTACTAGACCTAATATGTAGAAGTCGAGTGTTGATGCTTCTTTTCAAAAATATCGTCTTCGAGATCGGTTATATGTTTCAAAATAGTTATTTTCACTTATATTTGGATAAAAAAAAACTAGTTTGTTGCATTAGTGATCTTTATTGTTCATCTCTTCCTTTTTTTTTTATCGTAAGTGAATATGAATAGAAAAAAATCAATAAACGTAATTTTTGAAACAACTGACGAACTTTAATAGCTCTGATAACTAATTAGAGTTGTTAACCTATAATATATAATATATATATATATATATATATATATATATTTATAAAATATAAAAATCATAGTCATTAGTTGGTCATTTGTTTCAAGAGAGTTATTTATTTTACAACGGTATGACTAACTTCAATAGCTCCAATAACTAATTAGAGTTATTAACCTATAAAAATCTATATATATTTATAAAGTATAAAAATTATAGTCAGTCATCATAGTTGGCCACTGGTTTCAAAAGTTATTTATTTTACAATCGTATCAAAATAAATAATGTACTGTTATTTATTATTGTTATTATTATTGTTTTTTTAATCACTCCCACATATAGAAAACCAACAAAATTAATTGTTTTAATATAAATATATTTCAGATCATACTTAAAGAAAACCACCAAAATTAATTGTTTTAAAATAAATATATTTCAGATGACTAGCTACGGCTAATCATGATTATTAGTCTATGAGAGCATGTACATTTGAAGCGTTAAATTGTACGTTAACTTGATTTTTAGTTGAAACACTCCAAAATTCACTCCAATGAAAATGTTAAAATGTTAACGCGGAAGAAATTTTTGCTAACTCGTTTGTTAAATTTCCAAAGTGAGTTAGCACATACATCTTTTGTATTTTAGCGGTTATTTTTTCTTTTTTTTCGTCCTACATTTTCTTTGTTTGTTATTTTATTCATTAATTATAGTTTTTTAACATACACGATTGGAACAAAATTAAATTAGTTAGCTAAAAAATAGTTAAATGATATTGTTTTACCTCCGGTCACTAGTATGCTCTAAGACTTTTATCTATTTAAAGCAAATATAAAAATACGGTTGAAAATGCTCTTACGGTGTAGTTTCTTGACCGCCACCTTGAGAGCCGGTGGAGTAAAAAAGTCCAGCAGGTTTTCCGCTTAAAGATTGTTGCTGCCATAGACCGCCGGTCGAGTCTATAAACGCCTTAAACTGTGAAGCCATCATTCCGAATCTCGTCGGAAATCCAAAAATAAAACCGTCTGCGTCCGTCAAATCATTTGCGGTAATTATAGGGGCATCCGATTTCGGTGGTGCACCCATCTTCCCAAGTACATCCTCCGGCAATGTCTCGGCTACCTGCATATTTTATATCAAATAAATTATTTATCTTTGTCATTTCTAAATATCAAATGAACATATAAGAATAAAATTTAACAAAAATATTGAAAACAATAAGAACCTGCCACAATTTGACTTCCACTCCTTCTACAGATGCAGCTCCTTTTTTAATCTCTTCGCCCAATTTGGCAACATGTCCGTACATAGAATAATACCTGTGATTACATATCAAATCAGTAAATTTCGTTTACTTTCCGAAACAATTAGGATCAAGGTGAACTTTTTTTTGTTCTTTTTCAAATAGAAACTTACACAATATAGATCTTGGTGGCCATTGAAATTGAGTAAGATATGAGAAAGATGTAGAGAGGGGAAGCTTTGAAACAAAAATATATTAGAGATGGAGATGGAGATGAAGATGGGGAATGGGGAATGGGAAATGGGAAATGGAAAGGGACCCTTTATAGAGAAGACCAGATTTAGTGTCTATAATTGGTTCTTTCTTAAGGAAATACCATCCAGTAAATTTTCAGTAGAAGTAACAAGCTACTTTTTCGCTTCCAAGTAATAAATTTAAATAAATATCCTAGATCGAAAAGACAAGAATCGAATGAATTTAAACAAGGCCAAAGTTATTTCCTTCGTGATAATTTTTATTTCCTCCATAATTTGAAAATAACTCCATATTGTTATTTCTTCCATAAAGAAAATTACACATTTGTTTTTCTACCCATTTATTCTATATTTTTCTTTTTCAAGAACGCCATTATTCTATCCATTTATTCTATTATCCTATCCACTAACAAATTCAAAGAAAAAAAACCATACTTATCTCTCTCTTCAGTTTTCTACTTTCTTTTGTTTCCCAGTTTCTTTTCAAACCCCTAATCTCTTCAATTTTCTACTGTCTTTTGTGTCCAGTTTCTTTTAGCTATGGCTCTTCTTGTTAGGTTAGGATTCTTATTTGGTAGATTTAGGGTTCGATTAGGGTTCTTATTTGGTATATTTATGGTTCGATTAGGGTTTATGCTTTTGGTTGGATCTGTTTTCGAGTTTTGTTCGATTTTATGACCATATGGATGTTCTTTTATATTCTGTTTTTTTTAGCGAAAGCATGTGATTTCGAGAGGCCATCTCGGAATCACATGTTTTTTTTAACTGCAAAACATCTGATTCCGAGTGGCCATCTCGGAATCACATGTTTTGCAGTTAAAAAAAAGCATGTGATTCTGAATGGCCTCTCAGAATCACATGCTTTCGCTAATGTTTAAATTTTTTGGCTAGCAATAGTTGCTTCTGAACAAAACAACTGATTCCGAGATACCGTCTCGGAATCAGTTGTTTTTCGTTCAGAACTGCAGAAATCGGGTTTGGTTGAAAAAAAAAGTTTCGAAATGGTAAAACATAAAAACAAAGATTACAAAACAAATATTAAATTACTTTGTTCGTTCCAGTTTAGTTTGGGTTTCTTCATTTTCCATGATTAATCTTCAATAAAATTGAAGTTCTTTGTTTTAGGGTTAATTTTAGAAGTAGAATCATATATGTTGGATTAAAGTTAGGTTATTGGTGTGTTTTTCATATAAGACTATATATTAGATCAATGGCATCTAGTGTTAAATTTGAAATAAAAAATAGGGTAATTTGGTAAAAGCAAGTCACTAGTGTTTTTAAAAGTTTGAATGATGGAGGAAATAAAAAATAACATGGAGGAAATAGCTTTGGCCTTTAAACAATATGTTTGTTGAAATATCACGTACGAATTTGGATCGTATGAATAGATTTACGAATAAAAGATTAAATTAAATGCATAGTAGATTAGATACAAAGCGAAGAGCAATGGTGTTAGTGGTCTGGTTTGGTTCGGTTAATGTTCGGTTTATTTGGATCACTAGTTTTGGGTTCTATTTTTTTAACCGGAGTAGACGGTAAAGTTTTTAGTTTGGTTATGTTCGGTTCGAATCCAGTCCAGTTTTGTTTTGGTCTATTTCGGTTTGGTCCGGTTTGTTATTGATTCGATTTCGGTCCGATCTAGTCCATCTTAAAATTAAATTTTAATTTTAATTTTCAATTTTTGATTTATATAAATAACATAAAAATTATAGTTTAGAGTTAATCTTTGATTTTTATTAAAATTTGGTAATTAAATATTTATTTTGGTAATACAATGTATAAAAAATAAAAAATAACAATACAATAATATGCTCTAAAGATTTTATTGGTTCGATTTTTTATCGGTTCTACCGATTTATCGATTTTATCGGTTCGATTCCGTATCGGTTTATCAGTTTTATCGGTACGGTTTCTAATCGTTTCTACAGTTTTATCAGTTCAGTTTCGAATAAGATGGAACCGCGAACCGAACCTTTAAAACTCAGTCCGGTTCCAATCCTCGATTCTCAAGAACCGTTAACAGTCCTAGCGAAGAAGAGATTAAAGATGGTTCAAATGAGGTTAAGCAACTTTATTAGTCATCAGAGTTAGGCACTTGTTTCAAAATTACCATTCATGTTATATTTGTTTCACAATCGCCACTCGAGTTATATTTTTCAACATTTATGGTCACTATGACTAAAAATGAAAATTGAAGACCAACATTAGTGACCATAATTAAAACAAAGTGATTGTTTTGATACACAAATTAAATAAGAGGCAATTTTGAAACAAATGACCAACTCCAATGACTAACCATGATTTTTAGCCTTCAAATGACAAACGAACAGAATATTGGCATATCACCGAAGCGATAAGCTGTTTTTATCATCGTGATGCTATATACAACTAACCGGCTTGATTCGTTACCGCATCGGACACGAATATGTGATATTTTTTATAACTTTAAAATTAAATTTCATTTACCAAAGTTGTTTATCCGTTTTTTTTATTTTTAGTGGTTTTTACCCTAGGTTTAAATAATTATTATATTTTCAAGAAACCTTAGTGAAGGTAAAAAATAAGAAACCGTTGAGTAGCGGCTGCGGGTTCCTTCCATAAAACAAATATAAAAAAATCGGTTTGAAAATTATGTTAACACGTATCTCAAGTCTAATGTTAATTATAAAAGTTTTTTGTGCGGGTTCCTTCCATAAAACAAATATAAAAAAATCGGTTTAAAAATTATGTTAACACGTATCTCAAGTCTAATGTTAATTATAAAAGTTTTTGGTGATCCAAAAACTTTTTTGACGATATAATTATTTAAAGATTTTTTATTGTTACTGATTATTTTTAACAATAAAGATGAGTTATTTTCTATGATGTCAGTGAGGACGAAAATGACTACCGTCGTAATGATGAATCAAAATTTAGTTCGATTTGATTGGTACGACGAAACAAATCACGCCATGTAGAAGGACAATTTGAAAGTTTTATTTTCGACGCTCAGATTTGGAGCATTCGTAAGGAAAAATATATATAGTAATAGACCTCTTGTATCTCAATGTGGAATTTATATATTTTTCAGTAGGAAATTATTCTCCTCCAAATCCATAAATATTAAAAAAAACATAGGTAAAATGCTCATGTCCTTGAATATGGATGAATAATCTGAAAATAATATCGAAGTAGGATCAAAATGATTGAAGATGAACGTATTCTTGTCATGGGTTTGACCTCATCGTAAAGATTCGGCCACTAGGTTCGACCACATAAAAAGGTTCAGCCTCAGAAAAGGTTTGATCTTAGATGAGGTTTGGTCTCAGCAGGGGATTCGGCCACATAAGAGGATTCAGTCTCATAAAGGATTTGATCTTAGAAAGGGCTTGGTCTCAACAAAGGGTTCAACCTTAGTACGGGATTCGATCTAAGGAATTAGTCTAAAACTAAGAATGGCATATTGGTTTGTATTTAAATGGGTAATAGCTGTTGTTCATGATTTATCAAGGTTGATACAAGTTTGTTATAACTATATATCATTTTATCATGGCGTGTAAGTGGGTGTTACAACTACATTTTGTTATGTTATTGTGAGTATGGTGTATGTTTGTCATAATATACACTTCCATTGAAGATCTTTTATATATCATGTTTTAAAGGAAGATTCAAATAAATAGTGAACAAACAATTAGAGGAAAAAAATAAAGAATTGAATAACTCTAGAATTGATAAATTCTTAAAAGAAAATGTAAAAGTAAAAAAACACCGAGAAAAATACTAAGAACTCAGAAACTTTTAGAAACTCGTATTATGTTCTTGGGTAGTGTGTGAGGTTGTATGTAGCGTTCTTGTAATTCTATAAAATTATTATACTAATAAAATCATATATATTTATCGTGGATGTAAGATTACTGCATAATTCGAACTACATAAATCTTATGTTATTCAATTTTTTTAGTTTCTTAAGTTTTTCAACTTGTAGGAGATTAAATACATATTTAAAATTTGATTTATGATCCGAACCAAACAACGATTGGAAAATGAATGCCAAAAATTAGTGAAAATAAGCTTAATAAAGTTTGATTGGATAAATTCAACGAGATAGTGATATTAATATTTGGAGAATTAAGTTCAAATCTCTCAGTGTACATGAGGGATTGATTGTCGATCTTGATGAGAAAACTTGAAAATATAAATTTTGAAGTGTTATGTATTGTTAGTGCTCTGGTTTTGAGTTTGTGGGATGAAATGCTTTGAGAGGTGTTTGGAGAGTCTAATTTCATTGAGCTTTGGAATAATCATGAAGTTATTTACACGAGAGAGAAAAATTGTGTCAAACAAAATGTATCTCAAAAATCAACTATATAATCTAATCATTGATTACAGTGAAGAGATCGTGAAAGAATTGGATGCTTTTAGCAAGCTTATTCTTAAATTAAATGCATTTTGAGTCCAAGTAATATGAGTCAAAGTCGAAGATAAGGATCAAATAGTTATATATATGAACAAATTGCTGACATTATGTTACATGGAAAACAGTCTATTACCATGTTAAAAGTGAATAATACTTTAAATTCAAAATATTTTCAAAGCCCGTCTGATTCAAATAGTGGTTCTACTAAAGATGGCTTAAGTGTAATAGAGAGGCCTCAAAAGGCATATTCAAATAATAAAAGAGAAAACTCACGATCTAAATTTAAATAATTGATTGTTGGTTATAGAGTTAAATTTTTGTTAGCTAGAAAGAAGGTCATGTCATGAAGAATTGTCTAGAGAAGAAAAAAGTATGATAATCAACATAAGTTTAAAACTAGAGATGCCTCAATTGTTTTTTATGACTATGAATTTACTGATGTATTGATGATTCTACTTGCATGTATGTTAACGAGTGCATTCTTGGCGGAGGAGCATTTTTTTATATGACATCAAACAAATACTGGTTTCAATACCTGAAAGAGATTTAATGTGGTAAGGTCACTTTGGTAAATGATGAGTTATATGTTGTAAAAGGAATATAAAGCATCAACCTCAAGTTATCTACAAGACTTGAGAGAATTATAAACAGTATGAGGTATGTCCCTGATGTTAAAATAAACCACATATATATATATAAGTTCGTGCAAAGCTCACTAGTTGTTATGAAAGCTTATAAAATTAATGATGTGTTTATTCTTAAAGGATCGTAGTGGTTGCATGAGTCTTTATTTTACCAAACTGTGGCATATGAGTTTATGAAATTTAAGTGATAAATAACTAAATAAACTTAGAAAATAAGAGTTGCTGAATGATAATAATATTCACAAACTTAGTTTTATAACAATTATGTGCTGGAAAATGTTAGTGATTTAAGCTTCCAGCCAGTAACCATACAACTCATATTGTGTTTGAGTATGTTCATTTAGACATATGGGGACTTGTAAAACATCTTATAATAGATGGATTTATGTACTTTATGTTCATAATTCATGACCATTCAACAAAAGTATGTGCTATACTTTTAAATTCTAAAGATGAAGCATTCAATGCCTTTAAGGATTAGAAGAATCTAGTGAAGAATTTGTTCAAACATATGCCAAATAATTTGTAAATTTTCAATGGTTTGGGATTTTTAGATGAACCACTCACTAGCTACTGTTCTAATCCTGATACTTCTAAGCACAAAACCGTTAAATGAGCTCTTAAACAAAATGGTTTTTCTCAAAGGATGAACATAACCTTACTCTAGAGGGTGAGGCGTATATTTTTTTACAAGTAGAATAGACAAATGGTTTTTGGTTGTAATTCTCAAATAAGATACATACATCATCAATAGAAGCATGTGTACTACACTTGAATTTAAATATTTTATAGCGGGGTGGAACAGAAGAAAATGAGTATTAAACCACTTGAGATTTTTAAAATTTGTTGCTTATACACATGTGAAGCATGAAAAAATCCAACCAAAAGCACTAAAATGTATGCTTCATAATTATTTGGAAGGAGTGCAAGCGTATAAGTTGTATGTGTTTAGAATATGGCGGTCAAAGTAATTTAGTAAGTAGGGTTGTTGTATTCAATGAATTTTAAATAGCACTTCTCAAGAAGGTTAAGATTATACATATAATTATTAAATGTGGAGTTGATGTTAAGGTACAATTTGAACAAGAAAATAAAGCAAATAATATTTTTCTCATAACTGTTTTTGGGCTCGGTATGGGATTGTCCTTTGTAAAAGAAGTTAAATATTAGCATGAGTTAAACCTTGTCTGATATTTTGTTGGTTTAGACGCTTCGGGTATTCAAACACGCAACTAAAAGATTTTGACAGTTACTATATATTGAGTGATATGTCTTGGAGACCTAGCAAACATACACAGATATATGGCTATGCTGGTATTATAGGTTATGCTTTATATATTGAAACGCGTAAAATGTTCTAGAACCTGAGAGTTCTTACGATGCTATGAAGAATAGTGATAAACTGAAATGGAAGACGACCATGAATAAAGAAATTAATTATCTAAATAAGAATAACACTTGGATTCTTGTGAAGCAACCAAAAATAAGAATTTTATTGGATTTAAATGGATATTTAAAAGGAAGAAATTAATGCATAGAGTTGGACTATCTAGGTAGAAACCTAGATTAGTGGCTAAAGGATTTACACAAACGAAATGTACTGATTTCAATGAAATATTCTCACTGGTTTTTGAAACATACTTCTATAAAGGTTTACTAGCAATTTTTGTAAGATTTGATCTTGAGTTAGATCGTATGAATGTTCTCATTGCCTTCTTACACAGAGCAATAGAGGAAAACTTCTATTTGAGGCAATCTCAAGGGTTTGAGAAAAATCAAAAGATTGGTGTGTGTTTGTTGAATAGGCCACTATATGGATTGAAGTAGTCACTAATCATGAAGTTAGTCAACTACACGAGAAGATGTTATAATATATGTGTGTCTAATAATATATAAGCATACATGAACATGTATATTATGTTATGTTGATGATATACTTATAGTTGTAAATGACATAATAAGGACTGAAGTTTTTGAAACTCGGCTTAAAGAAAAGTTTGAAATAAAAGATATGTGAGAAACGAAAAAGATTCTTGGAATAGACATTAAAAAAATCGATGGGTTATCTATTCTTATTTCAATTAAAATACATACATAATATGCTTAAGAAGTTTGTAACATCTGAAGATAAATATGTTAAAACTTCTATTGATGCTCAATTCAAACTCAACATTACTCATGCACCAGTTGATATAAAATATGTGAATGTTATACAAGAGATATCTTGTGTATATTCATTGAAAATATCACATATGTTATGCTTTGCACTAGATATGATCGTGCATACTCATTAGTATTTTTAACACATTTATGGCAGATCCATAGAGGCTCACTAGAATTTTCTTAAATGAATCATGAGATATTTAAAGGGTATATTAGATATTGTAGTGTGTTATAATCAAATTTCCTTAGAATTTATAAAGCATTTTGAGATACTTGCATGAGACTTGTTCATCGATAATTATTCTCGTTATAATTAGGTTTATCTTATGAAACGGAGATCAGATTTCCTTGGAATTTGTAATGAATTTCGGGCACTTGTTAAGACTCAATATTATGCTTTAATAAAATGTTTCATGTGTGGCTTTGGGGTAAATATACATCCAATGATGGAACCATACATCAGTATTCTTGCACTGACACCCCTCAGCATAATGGTGTTGTAGAAAGAAAACATCGTCACCTTGTTGAGACTGCTCATTCTTTGCTTTTATATGTTGAGGTTCCTACTATTTTTTTGGGAGAAGAAATTCATACTGCTGTATATGTGATTAATCGAATTTACACAATACATAATTCATGGTATCTTCCTTTCAAAAGTTACATGGACAACCCCCATATTATTCTTCCTTACGAGTGTTTGGATGTACATGTTTTTTTCCTCCGTCCTCATGTAAAATGCAACGAATTGGGTCCCAAAACCGTAATATGTGTTTTCTTGGGTTATGGTGTTAAACAGAAAGGTTATCGTTGTTCTGATCCCACTAGTCAGAAACTTTATGTCTCTCGACATGTTATATTTCTTAATCATATCATGTTTTATTCGATTCTGGCGAAATCACTTGATATAACAAGTACTAAACTTGGGACTATTGATCATTTTGAAAATAATAACGACATACCCATTGACATTGATGTGCCTGGTATGACTTCTACGATAACTTATACTACTTCTGCTCCATCAATGCTTGAGTTAGTTTATTCATTTGGTGAACCCACAACTTCACCCTCAAGATCTACTCGTCCAAGTAAGCACAGGCGGAGCCAGGTGGGGTCCTGTGGGGTCCTAGGAACCCACCTGATTCATTAAAACATATCTTTAGCACGTATAGAAACAACTTACCCGTTGGTCTAGCTGGTAAAAATTCCCTGTGGGAACCCACAGTCCATGGGTTCGAGCCAGAGCGACGACAATAGCTGATTTTGGTCTAATTTTTTATAGTACTTTCTACGTTTATATTTATTTAAAAAATCGTATCATATTTATTTAATATTATTTTTTAATGTATATATAATATACGTTTATATTTATTTAAAAAGTAATATAAATTTATTTTAATATAAGTAAAAATATATTGATTTAAACTATCAATTACAAAATCCTAACCAGCTTCAGACACTAACATATTTAATATGTTTTTATGTTATTAATTCTCAAAATGAAAAATTTGCTACATGTCTTATGTTTTTTAAGAATAATATTGGTTGATCTATGTTTTTCATAAGATAGAGAGCCGTAGAGCTCAATTTAAGAGCAAATAGACGTGCATAAATCATAATTTTTATTTTGCAATGCTAAGTTAAAATTTTATTGTTGGTTGAGTTTTTATGTTTGTCATTATAGGATGCGTAAATATTTTAAAACAAATCCTAAATATAAAAGAAGAAATACAAATGTCTCTAATTTAGTTACTGAAGTTAACCGGAGGAGAGACACAAGATAAAAGGACTCACATAACTTTCTAGGATTATTGTGAATACAAAAAGGCATAAAATTCTCAATTCGGTTTATGAGCTTTTGAAGTTTGCTTTGCTTTTACCTGTAACAATGATGACGAGTGTTATGTGAGTTTTCTCAAGTTTGAATTATGTGAATGGGTTGAGAAATAGAATGAGTGATCGATGACTTAATGATTGTTTGGTGTCATCTGTTGAAAAAGAGGTATTTATCACGATTAGTAACACAACTATCCTTCAATAGTTTCAAACTATAAGTAAGGTAATTACAAATAAAATTAACTTGTATTTATGTTTTTATTTTAGTTTTATTTTTATTTTTAATCACATATGAGTTTGAGATTTAATGTAAGCCATATATTTGTTACAACCATTTTTGTATCTTATTTTAATTTATTTTGATAAATATATATACGTTCATTTGATCAGAACGTCTAGGACACCACTATGTTTCCATCCTGGCTACGCCACTGCAAGTAAGTCTACCAAAATACCAGATTTTACGTATTTTTCTTACTCAACTCATTTTGTCTCTTTTATAGCAAACATACATTATTTATATGAACCTCAGTCATTTAAAAAAGTTGTTTATGATTCTCGTTGGTAAAATGCAATAGTAGACGAGCTTGTGACTCTTTACCAGACTCATACATGGGATATAGTTATACTTTCATCCAGTAAGGATATAATCAGCTCATCATGGATTTAAAATTAAAACAAAGTTTGATAGATCTGTTGAAAGACATAAAGCTTGTATTGTAGCAAAAAGGTATTCACAGAAGTATGGTATGGATTATGATCAAATATTTTCCCTAATGGAAAAAATGACGACAAATCGTACTCTTATTGCGGTTGCATCTGTTCGCCAGTGGAAAATCTTCCAACTAGATGTCAAAAATGTGTTTTTGAATGGTGATCTTCACGAGTAAGTTTACATGAGTCCTCCTCCACGTGTTTCTCACCAAACATGTGAATTTTTTAATTAACAAAAGCTTTATATGGTCTCAAACAAGCTCCTCGTGCTTGGTTTGAAACATTATTTATTTCACTTGGTTTCTTACCAGTAATCACCATTCGGCCTTGTTTATCAGATCTACGAGTGCAAGATGAATTATTTTATCCCTATATGCGGATGATATGTCTTATTGGTGATGTTATTGATGTCATTGAGGTACTAAAACATGATTGGCTTAGTATTTTGTGATGAATGACTTGGGACTATTACGTTATTTCTTAGGTATTGAGTTGGCTGACTCTCCAAAAGGTTATATTCTTTCTCAGACAATATATATATATATATATATATATATATATATATATATATATGATTTATTCGAGAGAGCGCGAATTTCTGTAGATACCTCTCTTGAAACCAATGCTCGGTATTCTTCGATTGATGATGTTCCTTTATCAGACCCAACTCTATATCGAACTCTTGTATAGAGTTTGGTCTATCTTAGAGTTACTCGGTCAAATATAGATTATGTTGTTCATATGGTTAGTCAGTTTGTTACTGCTTCTACATCCGTCCATTGGGGAGTTATTCTTTGAATATTGAGATATTTTTGTGGCACTCAGTTTCATAGCATTTTATTTCCATCAACCTCTTGACTTGACAATGTGTGCACATAGAAATGCTGATTGGGATAACGATCTGCATAACCGAAAATCTACTACTGGGTTCTATATTTCCCTTAGATATTCATTAATCTCATGGAAAAGCAAGAAACAAGATGTTGTCTTTTGATCGTCTATTGAAGTTGAGTATCGTGTTATGTCTGTCACCACATGTGAGATTGTTTGGTTACGATGGCTTCTTACAGATATTGGGGTTAATGTTACTAAACACATTTCTTTATATTATGATAACAAAAGCGCCATGAAGATAGTAAAGAATTAATTTTTTTCATAAGAGGACGAAGCACATTGAAATAGATTATCATTTCACTCGGCACCATCTTCAGATTGACACATGTTCGCTTTCATATGTTCCATCAGCTTTGCAGGTTGCTGATATTTTTTGAAGGCTCAGTCAACAGCGCGATTTCGTTTTCTTTATGAAAGACTCTCAATGTTTATTATTGTTGCATTATGAGTTTGAGGGGGTGTTAAGGATATGGGTCAAGCCTTTTATCTCTTTATTTATCTATAAATATGAGCATATACTCTATATAATTCCTATGTTTTCTAGATAAACGGAAACCTTAGCCACTTTTTAGGCTTTATCTTATTTTCTTTTTTATCTCTCCTTGTTTAGTTAACATTATCCATATTATTGATTAAGTCATACTTTAAGTTGAGTCATATTTGAAGCTCATGTTAGATGTTGAAATGGTTGTAGATTTCCTTTCGGCAAACGAGCAATTTATATTTTAAATTTAAATTGAAAAAATATTTTAACCTAATATCTTTTGTATGTGAAATATAATTAGAAACCCTAATTTTATTAAAGTCACGTACATTAATCGCTTTGTGAATATGCAACCACTAAATTAATCTATTCAATTTAGTCCATAAATTACCGGTTCACACCCAAATATTGAAATTTGAACACAATCTTTCACAATACCCAAACTCAATCCAATTTTTACATTTATACTTTTTTTAGCATCTTCTCGTCTCTAAATTTAATTCTTATTTAATTATACATCATATAATTAATCTAATTATCCATTACTTAAAACATTTTACAATTAATAACCATATATATATATATATATATATATATATATTCAATATACTCCGGCATAGTTTTTCCACCGACTCCACCTTTATTCTTAAGCATTAAAGCTTCGATAATTTTAAGAGAAAAGTACCCCTAAATACCTTCTCAAGTATCAAGTACCAAGATGGTACCCGTTTTTGGACTAGTTTCATAAACTACCTAAAGCCACATTTTGGACAATTATACCCTCTAGGGTATAAAAGGGGTTTTTTCCTTGAAACCCACTTATTTTCACCTTCTAATCTGACTTTTAGGTTCCAATTTCCCCCCACTTTCACATTTCCAAATTTTAGGAGAGAGAAACACGTTTTACGAGAGCGAAACCAAAAGCCATTTTTAGAAGGTTACGTACCGGCGAACCACGACTGAACCTGTTTCTCTTCCGATTTTGTTGCCCCCTACCGGAGAACCACCGGCGACTAGTAAGCAGCATTTAGGTATGCCTCCTCCGATGATTCTGACATCGGCCGGCAAAAAACCGGCGACAAATAACCAGTTTTTTTGTCTCTGTTCCTTGTATCAGGCAACTACAGGCGCACCACAACTGTCTCTGTCTCTGGTTCGATATTTGGAAACACAACCGGCGAGAATCCAACTGCGACGAAGTGTCCGTCGAACGGAACAGTCGCCTTCAAACGAAATCAGGTATGTGTTCGATTCTTATGCGTTTCTGTTGAGGTTTTCGAACACAAGGATAGTCCATGCTGTATTATGTGTAACACTCCGGTAGAATCGTAAGGTCATTTGTTGCTGTTGCTGGACTGGACAACGTTACGTGATAGTTGTATTGGTAGTGAGGATGGTTTGTTGTAATCATTGTGAGTCTGGGGTTTTAAGCATTGTCATGCTGATGTTTTTAGCATTGTGAGGCTGATGTTTTAAGCACTGTGAGTTTGGGAAGTGTTGGTGTATGTCTAGCAATATGGGCTCTATTATCTATCAGTACAACTATCAGGTTTATGAGGCTGATCGTTAACGTTATAGATCTTGTGTAACAGCTATAGGGATGCTGTTCCAAATGTTGTTAGTGTATGCAGGTATCGTCATACAGGTAGCAATGTATATTGTATTATATATCAGGGTGTGGTAGTAGTTTACATGTAAGACAGCAGGTGTAGGGGATAAGTATAAGTTTCAGGTCACTTATACGAATCTTCATAATGTAGTGGCTGCTTAGTATTATTGTTTTAGTTACCATGTTGATTACTAACTACCTTATTATGTGAACGTTGACAGGTTAAAATGACAGGAGTATTCTACCGCTCTGGATTGGTTGGCATAATCAACGTCCTCAGACGAGATATCATCAAATCCGAACACATCGAGGCTGCTCGCGGAACACCTTTTTACACATTCCTCAAAACCTCGTACGACTTGAGGAACGAAACTCTGAAGCTTAAAAAGTTCCACCACCTTATAGAGGCGATCTGTGGTTTATACGACGTCAGATGGAAGGCTTTCAAGATTGGACAAAAGCGTGTAAGGCTGACGAAGAAAGACGTTCAGGCAATCTTTGGCCTGAGACACGGTAACGAAGAGATGCCGATGAGCAAATCAGGTGGATTTATCGCTCGTTACGCCGAGGGAGCAGAATTAGATTCGACTTTGATGAAGAAATATTTCTTGAGTCCAAGGACGAGGAGAAGCGGGCCAACGAACGACAAATCAGTGTCAAACGCGTTAATAAAGGTAAATACAGTATGTTTGAATGTAGTTGTTTTGTAGTTCGTACTGCAGGGTGTTCTAGTTCATGAAATCCAGGGACATTTTCACATAACTATAAATAGATTGCTGTTAATAGCAAAGTATGAACACTAACATATCACAGATAGTGTAACATTTAAAGGAACTGTCCAGTTAGACCTAATTTATATGATGTTAAGATACATAGCAATTTGGATTGTAATAAATATCAGAGGGTAGCAGTATAGGTAGCAATGTAAACGTGTATAGATATCAGAGTATGTTTACAAACAACTATGGTATGTATGCAATCATATATCTAATGTCTTATTAGTTGTGGATGCCTTTAATTGTTCTGTCTGTATTGTTGTTATGATTTTGGATGTTTTTGTAGGAAGCAATCGAGAAAGCAGTTAGAGAAGGAGGGGAGGATGAAGCGAGCGATGTGGCTAGGCTACTGATACTTTTCATATGCTCGACACTTTTCTTTTCAGTGTCGGGCGATGTAATCGGTTGGACAGCAATCTTCTACGTGGAGAATCTTGACAAGATAAACGACTATGACTGGTCTGGAGCAATCTTGGATAAGCTTCACAAATCGCTGGACAAATGTATTAAGGCCGGGCATCCTTCAAGAGTTATCGGATGCGTTGCTTTGCTTTTTGTAAGTATAGCTAGTTATGATCAGCCTGTCTGTTAGGAAAATGTTTTTTTTAATAGTTAGTTATGTTCTGTGCAGCCGTTTCTTATGGAGCATATTTCTATAAATGTCGACATACCAAGGCCTTCCATAATACCTAGATGTTACAAGTGGTGGGGGCTAGAGGGCAAGGAGTCCACATTCGAAATGATCCAGATGGTCGGTGAGCTCAGGGACGACGAGGTATGTTGTGGTATAGTAGATATATCGTAGTAGTATGATACATATATCAGTGATGATTATAATATTTTGCTGCTAAATGAACATTATAATGTATCTCATAGGTTGTCGGCGGGGAGTTGGTGTTTACAGCATCAGAATGTTTTGTTTATGGAGTAAATGATTCGCGGTTAAGGTAGGAAGGGGCTGGGGAACCAAGCGAAGAGAGGAGTAGGAAAAGAAAGAAATCTGTTGCGAACAGAAGTTTGATAAGCAAGGAAGATGACGGAGCTGGTAGTAAGAAGACAAGACAATCAATGATTGAGGTTGAAGATGATGTTACGTTGGGGGAGTTCATTGTGGAGAGGAAGGCAAGAGTTGGTAAAAACAAAGGGGAGAGGTTGAGGAACCGGAAAAAACGTAGGTCTAGTATGATTCCTAGTTTTGGAGTGCTGTCGCAGTCGGTACTGCGCGACAGCAAAAAACTGAAAAAAAGGAGCCGGTTGCGGCGGTTGAAAGTTGAGAACAAGAGGCTTAAAACATGCCTTGATGAAAGAAACGAAGAGGTTAGTGCTAGCATGCCTTCTAAGTACTACTAACATCTGTATGGTTGTTGAAATGAACTTGTCTATCAATAAAGTATTCTGTAACTATCAGTGCTGTAAATAATGTAACAATTTCGTATGGTCGTTTGAATCAGGTTGAAAGATTGAAGATAGATTTGGAGCACCTTAAAGAAAAGCTGGAGATGGTCGACTCAAGAGAGGATGGCGAGGATCAACAACTGCTGTTGACCTTATCATCGCCATTTTGCCGCTATGATGAGGATGCTACTGAAACCTTAGATGCACGGGCTGCTGAGAAGGTGGTTAAGGAAACACTGGTTTACAAAAGAACTCGGAGGCATGTAGTAACTGAGTCGGACAAAGCAACGGAAGAATACGGCGTTGATGGGGAGGATAAAACAGAAGAACAAGAGGAGATTGACAAAGCAAAGCAAAAAGAAAAACATTGGTCGGAGGAGGACAAAGAAGAAGTTGATGGAGGGGGTGTTCAATCCGAAAACCGTGTTGAACCAATGGAAGAGAGTACTACACATGATGCTGTTGCTGTCGATGTGTTTAGGAAGCCAAAAGGGACTACCACAAGTGTTTGTGACGCTGGTAATGGGGAAGGGGATGTGGCAGAAGGAATACCACCCCTAACTCATGCTGCCGGTGCGCAGAATATAGTTTTGGTACCTGCACAGGGACCTGGAGTCTAAAACGACGAGGTTGAACAACAGCAGCTGGTGGTGGATAGAAATGATTTGTTGGACGAAGAATCCAACGATATAACGAAAACAATGGAACGACAGTTGAAGGAGTCGCAAAAAGCCGTCGATGAAGGAAAGAAGGCAGCGATCATCGGTGAGGACAAAGGAGAAGATGACATAGTAGTAGCAACTACATTGTTGGAGATAGCAGCAACCGAACCAGTGGTTTCGGAACATGTCTCTCACAATGTAAGTGGATGTTAACGTTGTATTTGAATATCATACATGATTGATAGTTAATCTCGCAATGAATGGTTTTCAATCGTATGTTTTTAGGAAGTCGAAACAGCGGAGACTGAAGACACACGAAACTCTAGCTTAGTTCTATTCACTGG
Source organism: Limnanthes douglasii subsp. nivea (assembly GCA_036936605.1). Taxonomy (NCBI): domain Eukaryota; kingdom Viridiplantae; phylum Streptophyta; class Magnoliopsida; order Brassicales; family Limnanthaceae; genus Limnanthes; species Limnanthes douglasii. The sequence goes on from JAUPFV010000001.1 coordinate 379,472,321, forward strand.
CACCGGAACAGCTGCAAAGTGCGAACAGCTATCGCAAGCTCTGTCTCCATTAAAGGTGATAGAAATTTCCAACAGAGTAGATCATTCCGCAGAGAAGATCGAGAAAGTGTCACAGGTTGAGCCATCTTCGTACGCAACACCAGAACAACAGAAAGCAACATCGAAGGGTCTTATTGTCAAGTCGGTTACACCGTTGGTTGACGATAGCTTCATAGACTGCACCCAATCATTTTACGCTGAAGTTGACAAGGCTGTTGAAACTTCAAACGAGAAGAGACGTACACTCGAATCCATCGAGGAAGAACAAATGGACGTTGAGGTAAGTAGATATTTGGTATTCTCCATAAACTTTTAAACTGTATTGTTAACAGTTTATGAAGCATGCTGCTTTTTTTTAGGTACCCATTGATGACATGCCTGGGTTCAACTTACTTACTCCGACGCAGGTTCAACAACAGCAAACTGAAGTTGTAGCTTGGCCGTTCCAGACACAGACAACAGAACTTATCGATCTAAGTGAGTACGAGAAAGTGCTGAAACTGAAACAGGTAGAGACCCAGGAAGATCCAGAAGTGTGGTACTTGCTAACATCAGAGTTCTCTTACAGGCTTTCCGTAAGTGTGACAGAGTTAATGGAACTTCCTAACGAAACTCAACTGGACTTCAAGGTAAAAATATATTAGGATCTATCTATCGTAGTGTACTTGTACGTCTACCAACGTGTCTGTATACATCTATCATTAGTAATTGAAGAAACTATCATTGTGTCAACCAATAAGCTGTTGGTTGCTCAACTGACTTGGGATTGTAATTGTGTTCTGATAGGTAATAGATGCTTGGATATATAAGCTGTTAAAGGATTCAGATTTCAAAGTCCCTGTGAAAGGGTTTGATAATAAGTATTCATTTCCTGCCAACGCCATTCAAATATCTGGGATTGCAACTGTAAGTTCCCATGGGATTATTGGTTTTATATTAGGTACATCTACTTCCTGTATTAATGTCTCAAATTTACAGGGGACACTGGCTAACAAGGGAGATATGTCTGCCATTGTGGACAATGTTTTTGAGACAATGCCCAGCGACACATATGTTGCATTCGTCCCCCTCTGTACTGTAAACACGGATGGCGTGAACCACTGGACGCTCCTGGTCATAGACATGGAGAATGGGGCTGCAAGAAGCTACAACCCAATGCTGCCGTGGAGCAAATTCATTCCCGATAAGACAAGAAACACAGCCGATGGTCTGGTAAGGAATCTAAATTCCAAGTAAACTATGTTGATTGCAGATCTAGCTATTTCGAACATTATATCTAGCAAACAGTATAGTAATGCATATCAATGACTGCTACTGTATCTATCAATGCAGCTGGCCTATTGCATGAAGAAGAAATATATATCGCATGTTAAAGGTGGGTACAAAATTAAGACCATGTTAAACATCCCACAGCAAAAGAGGGGCAGCTACGACTGCGGTGTTTTCGTTTGCAAATACGTAGAAGATATAATTACAAACGGGTTGGTTGGACGGCAATATGGTGATGAAATGCCGGCAGTAACAAGAGCTAAAATATTCAAACATTTTTTGAATGATTGTAACACAAACAGACGTTGGTAGTATGTAACTGGCATTTTGGTACCAATTTGTATATTTCGCATAAATTAGCATCTATGATTTATGTTTGTAGACAGAAATTTACATGTAAAAGCACTTTTTACTTGATGCAGTAGGCTGTGAAAAAGTTATCAAAGAAAAGTCTGTTTAAATTAAGCTATCTGAAATAGCCTCCAAAGCTAGCAATCAGGAATACCTGAAATACCATAGTATATAATACAAAATATCAGACAGTCTGATTTGATCGCAAAATATGTATACATATTAGTCAGGCCAATATGTATATTGAAACGTATTAGCAATGACAGTTGCTTCAATCTATAGCCACTCCAGAAAGCACCACGCCAGCATCTGTACACAAAATCAACATTAATAATGATCCACTGTTCGAAAATATCAATATTGCAAATATAAGATAAACTATCAATGTTCACCAAAATGTCTATCTGGGGTTAAGGAAAAATCTATCTGGGGTTAAACAATAAAATATCGCAGTGCGAAACATATCATAATTTATGAAATTTTTTGTTACGAACCATAAAGTATAGTTTTAGATATCGTTCAGAAAAAATAGATAGACCATTAAGGTTTTAAATTTTTAATATCATTTATCTACCATTCAGAATTACTCGCAAATATCACATAACAGGTTGGTGATGCACAAAATTAAAATATATGGACTGCACAACATGGTTATTGGTAGATAAATGCAATTAATTTGTTGAAAGGACTGTTAACCACACACATTACTCAGTACTACATTAATGTGTTCAAACCATTGGTTAGTTTGAAATTGAAAAGACATTGGGTAGATGAAGTAGAATGATTACATTCATTTAATGAACGTGTGCCATTAAAGTTGTGAAAGAAAATATGGTTGCTTAAGGGGACTCAGCATTGGAAGCTGGGTTTTGCTATAAATAGAGGGGCATATGACAACCTATTACTCACAAACTCACAAGTAAAGGAAAAAAAAAACCCAGAAAGTATACCCTAAGTTGAAACGCCTGCTCCTCCAACCATGGCTCCTTCATCACCCTTCTCCCCACACCACAGCAGCGACGACGCCTGGTCCTCTGACTACTACTCATGCGAGAAGGCCTACAAGCACACGACGACGTCGGAGTACTCCTCTGACGAAGAAGATGCATGGTCGGTCTGGTCTGAGGAACAAGAAGACCCTTATGGTTCATGGGATTCTTGGTCCATGGACGACTGGTATCTTTCTGACGATGAGAAGGTGCCAAAAAGGAAGAGGTGTAAGGGCATTAACCCATTTTGGGATGAGGAAGACGATGATGAAGATGAAGAGGCAGACGATGAGGCCTCTGACGATGATGATGAAGTTGAAGATGAAGAAGAAGAAGGAGAAGACGAAGAAGAAGAAGAGGACGAGGGCTCTAATGGAGACGACTCCGATTAGGTTATAAGGTTTCTAGATGTAGTTTCATGTCCCTGTTTGTTTCTATTTTGGTGTTTTTAACGTATGTTTATCTTTTTTTGTGGACTGTAACTTGCACCAACCCTGTGCAGAAGTGTTATTTTTTGGGGGGGCTGGTGTATTTGGACTATATGTAGCCAGTCACTGTTTTTAATGTTAGCGTTTGAATGAATTTTCAGTTCTATGGCTTTTCTCAGTATGATATAATAAGATATGTTGCAGTTGAGGAAAGCAGTTTTAACTGCAGTTATATAACAAAATCGCAATGTATGACTAGTAACATATCGAAGGTATGAAAACATAAAATTATGTATCTGTCAGATGTAGAATCGACGATCTATCAATGCTTCATATTTTGTCTATCATAGTACAACAGCGTGTATAGCAATGTAGCCGTTAATAGATATCACAGTCTGAACCAAACAGACAGGTTACATGTCAATATTAAAAGTGTAAAAAAACATAAGTCGAAAGGTATCGTTAGATGGATGTACATCGAAATAAATGTAAGTAACATACTTTGATGTATCTGTTAGATGTAAAGGCATGTTAGATGGATTTATCTTTGAGATGAACATGGGAATTCTTTCAGGGGACTAAACATAAGTGGAAATAGAAGAAGTGCTTATATTTGAGATGAACATGGCATGAATAATTTGAAGTACAAGTATAACTAATGTGAGCAAAGCATCAGATGGATGTAAACCGAAACAAAAAACATAGGTTTGATGTATCTGTCAGATGCAATATCTAGAATCTATCAATGGTTATAAGAGTCGCTATCGTAGTATATCACCAAAGATAGCAATGTACATGTGAATAGATATCATAGGGGATAAGAAACAGAAATGGAACATGTAAATGTTAAAATTGTACAAAACAGACGTCAAAAGATAAGGAGTGCTTATCTTTGATATGTAAAATGTTACGAAAAAGTAGGTTAATAATGTTTAGAACGGAGCATCACATGACCTCCTATTATGGCCAGATTTGAAACATCGACCACAACGGGACTGGCTGCTGGAAATTTCGCCTCTTGATGGAATACGCTTCTTCCTTGGACGACCGGGTCGTCTTTTAACGTTAGGGGGCAGCACCAAGGGCTCTCCATCACAATCTGCGCTACTGGATTCACCAAACTCTGTTATAGCGGGTATGTTAAATGAATAGCTGGACAGGAAATTTTGTGTAGTGAAAAACGGCTCGACCAACGTCATAGGATCCTCGTTTATAGATGCAATTACAGTCAACGCATGAGCGCAAGGGAAACATTCTTGCTGCCAAGAGCCGCATGTGCATTTGAAATCCAGTATGTTGACAACCATGACTGGGTCCGATAAAACCTCAAAATAAGCCGCAGAAGACTTGCGAACTAACCATGTCCGACCGGATTGTACATTATCTTTGAACATCTTGTCAAACTCGGGGCACAAATGGGTGTTCCAACTTTGGCCTTCTCCTAAACGTCGAGACATTTGAGTCATCAGAAGAGCTCTAATCCGGTCGATTAATTCGACTATAGGCAGATGGCACAACTTCTTAATCTGGCCATTGAACGATTCAACAGCTGTTGATGCCATCGCCCCATACCGTTTGCCTTTCACATATGCCTGAGCCCATTTTTCTGGGGCAAGATTCCTGACGAAGTTTTCAATACGATTACCGCCTTGGCGCAACCACTGACCATAACGTTCATTAAAAAGATCGACCGTAGGGGCATAAGCACAGCTCTTAAACATCGCTAGCATGTCTTGTTTGTAGACTCTGTTAGTGTGTTCAAGAGCTTTATTCAAGTTCTGAACAAGATGGAAGATGCAATAAGCGTGGTAGTCAGTAGGATAAAGAATTGCGACAGCGCTAATAATACCAGCATGGCGGTCTGAAATGAAAGTTATCTGGCGCCCTAGCAGATGAGGTTTTAAAGTTTCCAGAAACCAGAACCAGTTGTCCGAGTCTTCACTACCACATATACCAAAAGCAACGGGGAAAATACCTGGGATGGAAAAGAAGTTTAAAAACAGAACTATATTAACAGAACGATGTTTTGTTCGATTGTGTAATAGTTAACAAATCGCAGTCTGTGTAACCAAATCTAGCAAACAAAGCCTACCAAGATAGCAATCAGTAATAACTAAAATATCAGAGCATGTAATACAAACTTTCAGACAGTGTTATTAAATCGCAAACTATGTATGCTTATTTATCAGATCAAATGTATATTGAGACGTATTTTTACTGACCGTTGTTTCCATCTTTTGCCACTGCTGAAAGCAACACGCCCCCGTGCTTCCCTGTCAGGTGGGTTCCGTCAACGTACAGCAGAGGACGGCACGAATGGAAACCCTGAAGACACGCCCCAAATGCTATAAAACAGCGACGGAAAACATTGCCGGGAGCCAAATCCAGACGACAGTCCGTAGTGATGTCACGACTCTGTAGCCTCTTGAAGTATGGTTTTAGCAATCCGAAAGAGGTATTGCTATCTCCAAATACAGCGCGACGGGCCTTCTCCAACGCATTCCAAGATAGACGATATGAAACGTCTAAACCGTAGTCTTGCTTGATGGTGGACTGTATAGTCTTAGCTGTTAAAGAATGGCTGTTTCGTAGAGAATCGTGAATTTCATCAGCAATCAAATCGGAGGACAGATGCCGGCTTTTCTTCTTAGTGAATACGGGACTGCACGTGTGGGTACTGAAAAATCTTTTGATTGTCATCAAACCGGTCTTACAATCGACAGAAGCGTAAAGCCTCCATTTGCAGCCATCCGAATCTTTGTTTACACAATAAACGGTGATCTTGTTAAAGGTATTGTGCATGTACCTAAACGCAAAACCGTTCTCTAATGCATAACGGGATAAGGATAACCTCAGACCTTGAGCACCGTCTGGAAATGACTGTCCAACACCGATGATAGCTTCAGCCCATCCCGCTGTAGCTAGATGTCTTTTTTTCGGGGTTGTAATGGCCAAACAGGTACTGCTTTCACCGCTGGTTCGTTGTATGTGAGAGGATTCTTCGAACAGTTGAACGGGTTGTTTACGTTTAACGGCGGAGCCTTTATCAGCAACATGTTCTTGGATAAGAAATGACACACTCTTCAAACGCTCAACATCGAGGTAACATTCCAACCCGATGAAATCGGTCTCCTTATTAAAAATACAATTACTCTGAGCACCGCAAGAGTACGTTATGCTGTAGTTGCCTCTAACAAGCCCTTGCCATGTTTGCTCAACGTACTGTTGAAATGACTCGAAGTCTACGAATTCGGACAGCGGAACAATACTTGTCTCCGTACCAAGTTTGAAAATGCAAACTTTTGGTTTAGACATTGTGTACCCTGAATTATAGGACTGTTCGTTAGTTTGTTTAATGTTGGTGTAGAACTACTGAATCTGTTACTGATAGTATAACAGATATAGCAATATCCTATGTCTAACATATCATGGAATATCGGTGGTGGTCAATTTTAAGCACAAATAGCAAACTGGCATACCTAAACTATCAGGGTATGTCGGTCGTGGTCACTTTTCAGCACAAATAGCAAACTGGCATATATAAACTATCAGGGTATATGGACTAATAATCTGTTTTCAAACACATATATGAACATGTTATATATAACATAGCAGCAAGAGGAAATGGTTGGAAACATATAGCAATATCAAGTACCTAAACTATAAGGGTATATGGAGCCATGGTTTATTTATCAACACATATAGCAACCTGACAAAACTAAGATGGCATGGTGTATGCAGTCAGGTTTAATGTACAAACAAATCTAACATATCAGGGTGTATGTAGTAATCTAGCAACCTGTAGCATAGAATTGCAGGCGTAAAATCGCAAGGAGCAACCATATAAATATCAGGGTTCAAACAGAGGTGTGGGAATGAAAATTCTCACCGGAATGTGATCGGAGCCGGTTTGGATACTTTGGATTGAGCAGAAGCAGATGGAAATAAGTTTCCTAGCATTAACGCACGTTATATTAGAGGTTATAATCGATTTCGAAAAGGGAAAACTACTTCGAAACTGAAAACTCGACTCTGTTACTCACCTGTAAAATGTAACGACAGGCTACGAGATCGAAACTATCAACCGGAGCTAGGAGGCTGTGTACGGTGGTCTAGGAGGCTGAGACACGGTGCAAGATCGGAGCTAGGAGGATATAACAGTGCAAAACAGTACTCAGGAGGCTGACGACGTTAAACTTGTTTTCTGAAAGTCGTCGGTGATCGGAACACTCCGATAAGGCTCCTAGATGGGTCGCCGGTGGTAACGTAAGGTAAATGGTGGTTCTAGTGTGTCGCCGGAGGTGGTGTGATCAGCCGTAGTTTTTAGAATACGAAGAAACGTTCTTGAAAAATGGGTTGTTTGAAAGGTTAGGAGAGAGGAGAGAGAAAGGAGGCTAATAAATTCAAAATTCAAAATTCAAAAGTGATTAAGAAGATGCTGGAGCTAAAAGGGGTCCTTTTTTTCACAAATCAACCTTATATACTAGGTTGAGGGTAATCTTGGTATTAAAAAAAGAAAAGGTATTAGAAGTGGATATGTTTAATGAGATGGGTATTTAGTAAGCATTAATCCATTAAAGGGCACTAGGTTGTAATAGGTTTGGCAAAAGGGTACTTAGTGTGTCATTTCCCTAATTTTAATCAAAAGTTGAAAATAATATAATCTTATTAAAAGGTGAAAGTAACCCTTTGAACTTATTTCAACATTATGGAACCATCCAATAAAAAGTTAAATACTATAACCTAATAATCCTTATAGTAATGAAAAGTTAAGTAAATTAAAAATTAAATAATATCGGTCCCATATGTATTTTGTGTAAAATATATTGCATTAAAAATCTAATTTGGTCATGGTCAATGAGGCTGCTAAACTTGCATTATGAAGTGAAGTTGTTGGGATGTTAGTGTCAAGATCTAAGGTCTTGAATTTTATATATTTTGATCATCAACTTGATTATTGTCCTATTAGTTTTGTAGGTCTCTTGTTATAAAAAAAAATTATAGAAAGAGTTGTTATAATTATAAGCCGGACTATTTACAAAATTATCTTTAGATTTAGTTTCACAAAAGTATATTATAGAATATACGAAGCATGTTTTAATATGATATTAAAATTTTATAAAGAAAATATAAACATCAAATGTGCTCTTTAATTTGATTTTTGACTAATCATGTAGTATTATTTTGGACCCACTATAAACATGGATTGTTTTTTTCTTTTTCCTATTCATGTCTAGAGACAAAGCATGACCCCTGCAATTATGCCAAATAATTAATTTATTAGAGAGTAATTTAATAAAGTTTTAGATGTAAATTATCATTTTCTTTAATAAAGAAATAAAATTATGGTGATTTGTTGATTGGTTTGTGAAATGCAAGCATTGTATAAGTTTGTTTGTCGGGTCTTGTTGTATTAAAACATTTGATTACTTTATAATCGATCCACTCATTTTGAAAGGCATTCCACTAACAATATCATTGTAATTCCCAATCTACGATCAACTTAGTTATAACGTTGATGGTTTTATTATCATCCAATATGTATGTTTACGCTTGTCGAGGTGGATAAATTTTAACCGATAAAACAAACTATTTTTATCAAATATGGCAGTTGTATATCATTAATTTTGTCAAAAATACATAAATATTTGTTTTTTGATTTATTAAAAACAAATTACATTTTTATTAAAATAATAATAGTCGAATAGTATACAAAATAACGTTGGTGAATTTATCAGTTTTCTGTAGTGCGAAAGGACGGCCGAATTCAGTTTTGGTTAGCACCCAAAACTTTCAGAAAAAATTAAGATCGAAATACATTAAATTTTTATAATTAAAATTAATTCTTCTTTTTTTATTTTGAGTTTTTTTGGGTTTTTACATACTTCTCGTCTTTCCTCTGATTATAAGGTTTAGGGTTTTGTTATTCAACATCAGGTTTTTAAAGAAAGGTGAATAACGACATATGTTGAATGCAGGTATTTCATTAGAGTAGATCAAATGGTTTACTTTATTTTTTTGAATTTCAACGAACAAATTTGAGCTCTTTTATTATTTTCCAGTTTTGATTTTCTTTTTGGAATAACAACATCTTGCCAACATCGAGAAGTCAGGTAATACCTGCTACATATTGTTAGTATCACTTTAATCATAGAACTAGTTGGGCTGCAAGTTTATCTTTCAGATTAAGAAACAGAGACGGGCTTTAGAAAATAGGTTAAAGACCGTTTATCTTATAGTCTAATGTATCCTAGTCTTAAGCTTTTTAATAGCGTGATTGCCTTAAGCTGATTTAGGGCTTGATTTTGGTTAAAATCCAACTTCATTTTGCATTTTGTTGTTTATTTTGCAAGCTAACTAGCTTCCTTGTTTTGGTCTCTAAAGATAGGAGTCATTGTCATGGTAGATGTTGTGATTTCCGACAGAAATTGAGCAGGGCATAAACTCCATGTGGCTTTACCTTTGGTGAGCATCTCTATCAGAATTTGTGAATATGTTTCGATGTCAAGATAGTCAATTCCCAGGTTGTGGAAAATCAATTGGTCATTTAACAAATCTCTTGCTTCAGCCAAGATGAGAGTAAGCTTACCACTTAGTCTGCAGAAACGAGCTATTATGTCACATTTACTATCTTTTATTAATCCATCACCATTAGCCTCACCATTAAGCAAATATGGGTAATCAATATTCAGTTTCTACCTATTAACTATTGGTGGTATTCAGTTAAGAATTAGTGTTTTTATTTCTTTGTTTAAGTAGTTATAGCATCCTATGTTTATAACTGCATTGAGGTCTTTAGTCCAGTGAGACTTATTAAGCATGTTAGCATGATATAAACCAATGGTTATATGTTTAATATAATTGATAATAAACCTAACTGAATATTCTATAAACATTAAGCTTAGCAGAGTTCATAGCCTTCATAAAGTCCAGCAAATAATAGTAGGTATGATTGTTCTAGCGTGAACATCTTCATTTAAATACCAAAACAAGCTTATAATTAGATGGGCTATATTCATATATCTTTCTAATATAATACCAAATAATTTTGAAAAGTAAGTCCATACATCACACACAACCTTAAATGAGACAAACGGGTAGTTGATGATTTCATAATTTTCACAAAACTGGCATTTGGAAGTCAGGATGAATTTCCTTTTATGAATGACATAATTAATAGATAAACATTAGTTTAGTATCCTCTATATGAGAATAAAAAAATAGGGTATATGTTATTATAAATTCTCTTGAACATATTAGATTTGTTTCTCTTACTTCTCAATTTATTACAAGTATCTTTTGTTTCTAAAATTGCCATCAATGGATAAGGTCCATTTAATAGTATCTTCCTCATTATCTTTGATAGAAGTTTTCTTAATTATTTGCAAATCTGATGGAAGAATATAACCCCTGAGCCTATAGGGTTATAAAATGAGATGAACTACACCAACTATCTGTCTGAAAATCGATTTCACCCTTGCCTAACTTCCAATATATATATATTTCTCAGGTAGGTCCCTAACATTTATTTTCCAAGTTTGAGAATGATGTCTTGAGTATTAGACCTGAAGGGGATGCAAGTTCTTATAATAAGTACTATGCACATATCTGGACCATGTGGATTTATGTTCTCTGAATCTATACTAGAGATTATATGAAAATATATTTTGAGGATCTTGTATTTTTGTCAAGTTTAGACCTCCTTTTTCATAAAGTCTGCAAATGTTCGACCATCTGGTCAAATTAATGGTGTTAACCTCTTTTGTGGAACCCATCAGAATCTATTGAATTTCATTTTTATTATACTTGTAACAGTCTTAGGTAGCAAGCACTATTGTATCTAGTGGGTAGGTAAAGTCATCAATATAGTTTGAATAGAGATCAATCTTCCACCAAAGGAAATATGTTTATCTTCACAATCCATAATTTATCTCTGATTTTAGTTATAAGGATATCATAATTATTAGCTTTCTTATTTGCATTAATTATTATTCTAAGATATGCAATATGCAAGTTGCCAGTTTTAAAATCAATTTGAATTTCTAGGCTTGAGGGTCTAGACTGGGTTACTTTAGCAAAGGTTATGACCTTTATTTTCTCCTTATTTGTAATTTGATCATATTTCTCTTGATAGGGTTGTACGACATTACCTAATTTATCTATAATATGAGTTAATCTGTTTGTGAAGAAAATTAGATAATCTGCAATTTGATTAAAACAAGTGATCTCAAACAATGAAAAAATTATCTCAAAACATGGATAAGTGATCCCAACATAAATCAAAATATGTCTACAAAAATACAACACAATATAAATTTCAATATACAAATCTACAATAATTGAGAAGTGATCTCAAAGACTTCCATTAAAATCTCATTCACGGTTCATCTCAACGTTATTATCCGCCCTTAAAAAGTTGATTTGGCAAACCAAATATGTCACTCTCCCATCATAAATACTACTCTTGGTAATCTTATATAATTCACACTTATTTACGTATTGCATGTACTTTGTTGTAATAGAATGGGGAGTTGATACAAGTTGATGTGTAGGTGACTGATGGTCAATAATTAACTACATCATTGACCATCCTCTCAAGATCAATGAGATATAAAGGTGGAAATGATACACCATGTACCATTTCAAATTAATAAAGAAATCTTTCCCACATATTTTTTCTAAATGAAGTCAAAATGACAAATAAGATAGTTGTACAATCTGATATAGTGAACTAGAAAACAACGTTGAGTTTTGTCATATGAATGGAAGAAAACCTATCAAAAAACAACCAAATAAATTGTTAGAAAGTATAAATGATAAAATTTAAATTATAAATGAAATTATACTAATTTTTCATGTTGAAATATTCGAAAAAGTTTAGCAATTAAGTGTTTTTGGTCAAATTTATATCGACATCAGATTATGAGGATACTACCTAAATATTTTAGGCATGTTTTTATTGTTTGATATTTTTTTATGTTTGTAAACATACAAAGTGATCGCATCTCCAAAAATATAGTAGACATATAAATTTGTTCAAGCTTCTCATATTTTGAATTGAAGCAACGCCCAATCCCTGGCACATATATGTCAAAACACTAGCCCACATATCCAATATATGCAAGTCTTTTATATAAAGTATATAATTTAGCTCCGGCACATGAAACATTACCTTCGGCAAATATAGTGCATCCAAAATCGTATTGGAAACTATAAATGAATTTTTTAAAATTATAAATTAAATTTCAATCACTTCCCTTGTTGAAATACTTGAAAGAGTTTAGCAATGAAGCTTATTCGGTCAAATTTTTATCGACGTCAGATCATGAGGATACTATCTAAATATTTTAGGCATGTTTTTATTGTATGATGTATTTTTTATGTTTACAAACATGCAAAGTGATCATATCTCAAAAAATACAGTAGACATACAAAACGGTCAAGCTTCTTATATTTTGAAGCGAAACAATACCCAATCCCTGATACATATATGTTAAAAAATTAGTATATCGTTCTCACTTATCCAATCCATGCAAGTCCTTTAAATAAAGTATATAATTTAGCTTCACACGTGAAGTGTGCGTCCAAAATAGTATTAGAGATATGCAGGGGTAACATAAAGTACATAGTCTCTTTTCCTATCAGGGTTCGAATAAAAAAACTCATGTTGGATAAATATACTATGTAACTATGTAAAACCGAGTCCAGAATCTCGATGGCTATCGATCTCATTGCATAAATGGTATACTCCAATGCCCAACAGTTCCTGGTAAACATCGTACGATTTTGTTTTCTGCTTACACTGTACCCAATAAATCATCAATTATCAAAATTCCCGTCGTGATAACAATTACATCATCTAGCATAGTGGAGATCTCTCTTAAACTAAAAATTAATGTGTTGGTCTAAATATGTCATCTCTCAATGAAAACCTCTATCATCGGTTGGTTCATATTGAGATTTTAAAGGTGACCAATCGAATGATTTAAGAGAATCTTGACCATGTACGCGACTATAACAAATTTAACACATAATTTAGAATATTTTTTTTAAGTAAAGCATTATTTGAATGTAAGTAACTTGTCATCCACATGTAGTTGAAAAACAGATTATGCCCATTATAAAAAATAAACAGTCGGGTGTTGTTCAACTTTAATTATTGTTTCTCTAACAAACATGACTCTCCACTATCGGGAAAAAAATGATTTTATGTGTATGGGGGGAGGGGTTGCATATATGTTCACCATGTTCACATCCTCTAAAACCATCTTATTACACGTTGAACCTGCATGGCAAGGCATTGTCCGATGCATCAGATATACTTATATCAACCGGTACAATGTCTCTCACCCGCTGCTTGGTACGATGATTAGATCATTGGTATAAGTACGGTATGTAACCAATTTTCGACCTAATACATTATGTTAATATTGTGTATGTGTTTTTGTTGGGAAATATGTATAACTATTATAGTTCTACTAACATCTTTTACATCCCTGACCTTAATCATATCTATAATATTTTTTGTCGTGGGATAACTTGTGACCGGTGCATAAGATGATTCAAGAAAATCAAACAATATAAAAATATTAATAGCAAAATAAAAAACTATAAAATTACATATATTAAATTTTAAAAGTATATTAAAACGAAAAAAAAAAACCTTACAGCCAAAATAATCTACAGTTCAAGTTGTAAGTAGCCTGCTCGAAACAACCAATATGTTAAGGTTGTACACAGAACACATGTAACATTATGGCTCTACGAGGGGTTGTGAAACTTACAAATCTAGCCCCTATAAAACTCTCTCAAATCAACATCTAAATCATCTGAATCTCACCTCTAAAAGTCTCCAAATCACCCCTACTACATAAATTTATCGAATTCATACCATGATCTAAGTTAAATATTAACGAATCTAAAAGAACAAAAGCATTAAACATGAATAGCATTTTTTATAGCGTTATGACTGTTAAGTGTAATGAATTTCTGGTATAAGAATTTAAATTGCAATTATATTTCTAGATAGATAATGTAAATGGAAGTGTTATAGTGAAAGAACCAAAAGGTAGAATTCAATTAATAAAATAAAATCGGATCCCTTTATTCATTATCTCACGTCCTATTTATAGAAGTCTGGGAAGAATTTACTAGATTTAGTTACACAAAATAGTAAATTGCATTATAGTCCTTTATATTTACAAATAACATAAATTTCTTCTCTTGACTTTATAATTTACTTAAAACAACCTTAATGTTATTTTTAGGTCCCTGATAATTTGACTCTTTATCAGTAGCCCTCTAGTTCTTATGACGAATAATGAATACGAACTAGAAATCTTTGAAGCTATGTTAGATTAAAACTACAAATAATCATACGTTAGGTTGCCTTGAATGCAAATCACTCATCACGCATCAAAACATATTATTTATGCACTTATCATCTTTGATTGAAACTGTATTTAAATTTGACTTGAATCAAGACTTCTTAATATTATACTTAAGGTCTACTCGAATCGATCTTCTTAAAAGCTTCTTAATATTATACTTAAGGTCTCCTTGAATCAAATCTTCTTAATATTATACTTAAGGTCCCTTCGAATCTTTATGCAATCCTCTCAAGTTTGCTTCGAGTGTACACATAGCTTTTCAATAATTTCTCTACTAATAGCTAGAAACGTATGGAATACCCTAGTGCGCATGCACCATGCCATGCAATAGTTGTCATCAACTATACTTGATAATTGGACACCGTTTAGCGGTTCTCCTTTCATCCAATAGTTGTCATCAACTCTTCAACTTCTTTGCCCATTTTTTTTAACCAATATATATCATCAAACTTTTATCTTCTCTACTCACTCTCTCATTCAGTATTCTTCTATAAGTATTCCCCATTAGTTAATTTTGCTTCACATACCACTTATAATGAGAGAAAAAAGAAAGTAATCTAAAAACCTTATTTCATCGTCATCTTCACCGGAAAAATCAACTTTCCCGATTTACTTGCATCATTCTACAAAATAAATTTGAGGATTCTTATTCACTTTAGTTTATGAAAAAAAATCAACATCCACTAAAACAACCCATTTTTGGTATCCACGACTACTTGTGTATCAATGAAAGAGCTTCTGAATGCTGCGCTGCATGAGTAATAGATAACTCACCCAAGATTTCAACTTATACCATAGTATACGGAAATTTTAACCCTATCCAAAATTCTTTTGGGCACCAAAATCCATCCAAACCAACCTGCTCACCAAAATCTCCGCAACAATTACCACTTCAAAATATTTCACTAGCATTTTCTGGCAACGAATAAATTCCTCCTTGAACTAATCGCAAAAATACACAAAGTAGATCTTCTCATAGAGTATTAGAAATATCTCATATAGTTAACATTAAACCTCTTGTAATTTCTTGCAAGAAAATACCCCCAAAATAATCAGAGACTCATTCTTTCCATAGTCAACCTCCTAGAAGAAAACCATTTGTAAACATGGAAGACTTCAAAGACAACAATACTCTATAAAATCTTACACCATCTCCTCCCCCAGTGGAGATTATTGTGACCAGCAAAGAGTCACAATAACCTCCTTCAAAGACTCATCAACAAAATACAAGGGCAACCTCTAGTCTACAAGATACTACTAATAACAAAACTCCACCTCAACTGCGAGGTGAAGTTTCTGAAGAAGAAGTTGAATCAGAGTCGAGAACAGATTTGGATTCCAATATAGAAATTATAGGAAGTAGCGTTGTTTTAGAATTCGAAGACAATGCTTCGAAAAAAATCAGCTTTAAATAAAATGACAAGAAAAAAAAGATTCAAGCAAACTCCCTAAGGATATTGTTGCAACTCTGAGCGTAAAACTATAGCCAGTCATCCCCAAATATATCATTATGTTAAAAAAAATTCCATATGAATAGTAAGTCAAGCCCATGTAGAACGATTAAAAAGATAATGGGGTCTACCGGACGATGTGATATTTTGCTTACCACAAGTAGGAGAGAATTCACTCCCTTATGGCGTAAATGAACTGGTGGTCTACCCTGAGATCATCAATTGGGGACTTCAATTCTTATTAGATCCAATGATAGTGGAGTATTTCAAACTCATTGACTTGTGCCCAATATAAGCAAGCCCAAATTTATGGTTCACCCTCTATCTATCATTATAGCTTCCAAACTAGGAAAAATTCCTCTTTCAATCAAAGACTCCATTGTAATGATTGGTCTTTAAAAAAATCCAGTACTACCATTCTACTATCTCACCCTCAAGATGACACCCTAAAAACTTGCATGACCTTACACCAAAAGTACACTTTTATGGATTCAACTTTAATTGAATGGTTCTTATTTTTTATATTCAAAATAGTCTCTTTTAAATATTTTAAGTGTTCACCATATGTTGGACTTTTAACAAGCATATCATCAATGTAAACTTCCATGTTTCTCCCAATATGGAAAGCAAATGCCTTATTCACGAATCCCTCGTATGTTGCTCCGGCATTCTTCAGACCAAATGGCCTAACTCCATAACAATGTAATCCTCGAACAGTGATAAACGTAGTACTATTATGATCATTTGGATCCATCTGAATCTGGTTGTAACCTGCAAAAGCATCAATAAAAGATAAAATTTTATTGCGCCAAGTTGAGTCAATTAATTGATCTATTCGAGGAATAGGAAATGGGTCTTCAGGGCAAGCACGATTTAAATATGTGAAATCAACGCACATTCGCCATTTTTTGTTCTTATTTTTAACGAATACTGGGTTAGCGGTCCATAGTGGATATTGTGCCTCTCGAATATGTCCGACCCTGGATAAGCGATCCACATTTGTCACAATTATTTCACATTTTTCAACAGAAAAAACTCGCCTCTTCTGAATAATAGAATTGGTACTTGGATTTATAGCTAAATTATGACACAACCTTAGGTGGAACCCCTATTATATCATCTGTTCTCCAAGCAAAAACATCCAAATTATCAAACAAAAATTATAACAACTGATAACGCAAACTCGGTTACAATAACGTCCTTATGCACAGAGACTTCCCATTAGAAAATATATACTCATCGATATTCTCACTTACTGCTAAAAGACTCAGGGTTTTCCTCGGATCATCCACACCATCATCATCTGAGGTTAACCCCCTGATTGTTGCTCAGTCATCTGATCATTAAAATTAGATCCTTGAGAACGAAGAGATGTTGCATAACACTCTCTGGCTACCTGTTGATCATTATTCAGTCATCTGATCATTAGAATTAGATCACTTCAAGAATGGATGAACAATTAAGACAACAACATATATTCTTGATAGCCAATATCTCCAAAGATAGCATTATCACTAGTTGGACATTCGACCACCATAAACAAGATTTAGACCATCTTTTTAAAAGGGCATTTTCCCAAACATACTTCCCTTTGAATTCTCCAATCATTTGAGTTGTCACTCTTGTAAGACCAATTATAGTTTGATCGGATCGAAAAATCTTAGGTGGATTACACATCATATTACACGCAGACTTAACCAATACATTTGTTGAACTTCATATATCTATAAAAAATGTCAAATTTTTGTCCCAATAATGTATGCCTCTATAACCATTACGTCTTCATGAGGTCCCGCTATTCCCCTCAGATTATCCTTGTCGAACAAAATAAACAGCATGCTCTTCTTTCCATAAAAATGATTAGACATTATTCCTTCTATTTTGGTATCCAAACTTACTACATGTCTCTTTTTGGAACTATTAGTATTACCAGCCATAGTATCTCCCCGAAATTTCTAAGGATTCAAAATATTCACGCAAACTTAGAACTCTCCCATGAGCCACCGGTTCATCTACAACTAACAAAATTAATCGATTCGGGTCTGCATCCAAATACTCTGAGGTCGCATCAAAATTATCACATTTATAATCTAAAATCATCAATGCACTTTCTTGCTTTGAGTTTGCACTAACAATCGGTTGTCTTGACGTGCTCAAATTTCTCGACTCGCTGCTTTGTCCTTTAACAAAAGCTGTTAACTTGCTATTTTATATCAAAATCTATATCTCTTTATTTAATGCTATGCAGTCTACAATATCATGTCCAATGTCATTGTGATACTTACAAAACCTATTATAGGGTTCTTCTCTGGGTCTGTTTATATGAGTTGGTTTACAAAATTCACATGACATTTGGATTTCTCAGTTATAGCAGCAACATTCTCAATTAACTCTGTGAAATATTCTGGTCTTATCCATTGATTTAGCCTTGGTCTATAAGACTAATAACTAGCAACTTGAGTTGGAGCCCCTCATGTTCAAGGAGGTAAATTATTAGGGTCAAGCTATATATACCCAAATGTGGTTTAAGTATACCCAATTTTGAGTTTACCCAAAAGTGGTATAAGTTTACCCAAATTTTGACAAAAATACCCTTTTCTAGGTATATAAGGTTTTTTTTTACTAATCTTATCCACCTCATTTTTTTCTCTTACACTCTCTAACTTCTCTCTAAAACCTTCAAGTTCTCTCGAATTTATCCGGCGAACTAAAATCCGGTGAACTAAAATATGGAAACTTAGTCTTAGTATCAAAATTTAGGGTTATGGTTGAATTAGGTAAAAAAATCTGAATTTTAGGGTGTTTGGAGGCCATTTTCCGGCCGGAATTCGACCGGAAAACGGCCATTTGCGAAGGCTGAGCGTACCATAGGTACAAGGGGGCGTACCGGCCGGTACGCCCCCCTGTACCGATGGTACAGAGCGTATCGTACCATAATCCACGATACGCTCTGTACCGATGGTACAGGGGGTGCGTACCGGTCGGTACGCTCAGCTTTCGCAAATGGCCATTTTCCGGCCGAAAAATGGCCTCCAAACACCCTAAAATTATGATTTTTTTAGTAATTAAATTTTTAATTTTTTTTCTTAAAAAAACTTTTAAAAAAAACAAGTTTTGATTTTGTGTTTTCATTAGAAGAAGTTTAAAAAAATTAAAAAGAGTTTGAATGTTCTTAAGGCAACTTTGAATGTTCAAGAACAATTTGAAGAATTTCACAAAATTGTAGTAATATGGGGTTTGATCTAGTAGAGAGTTGTGTTTTTTTGGTTATACATAACCAAATAGATTGTTTTGTGAATTGGGTGTATCTAGGATATACTTAGTGTTTTTTTTTTACTTAGTGGCAATTCGGATATTAAATGAAAGTTCAAGGATTTTTTCGTCCTAAAAAAGTCAAACAAAAGTCAACTGCGTTTTTTGGGTATACTTAAACCACAATTGGGTATATATAGCCATACCCTATGAAATATTCTCAATTATAGCAGCAACATTCTCAATTAACTCTATGAAATATTCTGGTCTTATCCATTGATTTAGCCTTGGTCTATAAGACTAATAACTAGCAACTTGAGTTGGAGCCCCTCATGTTCAAGGAGGTAAATTATTATTGTTCATCCTCGTACGAGATGGTGCGTGGGAATTCGATACGCTTTGTATAATCTTTTAATTTCTCACCTACAACATGTTTACACTGTATTATTGTATCAACATTGGCTTGTATTGCTTTTCTTCCCACATACAGTCTTCGAAAAGCAATATAAAAAAATTTATAAAGTTAGTTATAGATCCAATTGGAATTCTGTTATACCACTTTAAGGCTATCCCTTTAAAAGTTTGTGAGAATGCCATACACACCAACCTCTTTCTCCCTTCGAAATATTGCGGTAATTTTCTTGTTTAAACAAATTACCTCGGAATTCGAGCTAGAAAACTCACTATTACTATCTAAAACATATCAATGTTTATCCTTATTATTCTTTAGTGAAGAACGATGTTTTCTATCTTATTGAAAATGTGCTTTCTTATGATCACCTCGAATTTGATGGGTTGTGTAAGACTCATCAGATTGATTTCTATTCTCGCATTTCTCTTCAACTGGACGTACATCTGATTTCAATTTACAAAACGGAATTTGTTGTTCTCTTCGAACGTATTCATCGTTTTAAACAATTATTTTTTCCAACAACTAATTCGTTCAATTTTCAATGTCAGATTGATCACGTTGCTCTATAACTTGACTATTATCTCGAGTTTCTTCCATGTGCAAATCTGATTTAATGGCCTCAATTTTGTTACGAACTGCATGATCAATTCTTGTTTTTTCCGGTTCCATTATGATCAATACCGCTAGTTATAAATTTTGTAATGTCTGGTTTTAGATTCGTAATTTAGGTACCTTGCATCCTCCCACTGTGGTCGTCAATGTTAAGTGTAATGGATTTCTAGTATAAGAATTTGAATTACAATTATATTTATAGAGAGATAATGTAAATGAAAATTCTGTAGTAAAAGAAACAAAAGATAAAATTGAATTTAAAAAATAAAGTTGGATCTCTTTATTCATTTATCTCTCGTCCTATTTGGAAAAGCTTTAACTCATTCGGTTACATATAACATAAATATTTTATTTTGACTTTACGGTTTATGTAAAAACAATTTTAATATTATTGTTTTAGCTCTCTCATAATTTGTGTCATTGTCAATAACATAACAAAACTATGAAAAACATAACTATTAGTAATTTACAAAGCTTTAGCGGGTTTGGTTATAACCATCGAATGATATCACCGTAATGAAATAAATTTGTATCGAAATGTTTTTGTTATGCAATGGTTAAAAATTGAATGATGGTTATATTTGAAAAATTAAATTATCTTGTAATATAACTTCACTATTAAGTAATATACGTGACGAAATGGTCTAAAAAATTGATTTTATATTATATATTAATTAAAAAATCTATTATATTTGTATATAAAATCAATTAGTTTTACCAATAAAATTATTTTGACAAAATATAAAAGTATAGAAAAAATAAAATGTTAAAAAAAATTAACATTAAAAAAGTAAAAATTATGTATAAATAAAATGATAACTACAATTATTTTTTCCCGAAGGGAACCCATAACTGCTACTCAAAGTGCAATGAATGCGCACAAAGCAAACCCTCAGTCTGACGTGATAGCCTGCAAACCAACGCCAGAAGGTGAAACCACAAGGTGACAAGCTCAGCCGAGAAAGATGGTTAACAAAAATACTATCAATAATTGTCATCTAGGTGTTATTGACGAGATGGTTAACAAAAAAATTGGTCAAACTCAATTAAAACTGACATAAAAAAGATATGCGTTCAATCAGAGTATTTTTTTTCAAATATATAACTTGATGTGGATTAGATTTTTTAAAATATAAATAATCTAAAATTAATTTTATGATATGTATTTAAATACTTTTATTAAAATATTTATTTTTAACAACAATATTTATAAACTAACTAATTATACTAATTGATAAACTTTGAATGAATGATGAAACATATACTATAAATAAATTATTAAATATTTTATGGGATTATTATGAGATATTGTTCCATATATTTAATATTTTCTTATAAAAACAATTTATACAATAAGGGCTATTATTGATTTATATGATCAAGTATACAGTAAAAATAGTTAATTCATTGAACAAAACCTATATATATAGTAAAAGGAATACAGAAATAAAAAAGGTTAGCACTTAAAAAAAATATCACTAGACACACATAGCTTTTATTTGTTAAAATATTATAAAAAAATAAAATTGATTTTCAATCAAATATTAAGTGAGGAATCTGAATATTTCTACGGGGTTATTCATTTTTGGATATGTATTTATATATATATATATAAAAGATAGAGATTTATTTAAGTTTATAGATTGTGATTTTTTTCTCTGACATTCAATCATAGACTGAATATTAGTACTACAAAAGAAAACTTCAATAATTAAAAATATCATCATGTAAGATATATACTTTAAAGATAGAGATTTATTTAAGTTTATATATATCATTTTTGGATATGTATATATATATATAAAGATAGAGATTTATTTAAGTTTATAGATTGTGATTTTTTTCTCTGACATTCAATCATAGACTAAATATTAGTACTACAAAAGAAAACTTCAATCATTAAAAATATCATCATGTAAGATATATACTTTATCACCAGGACTTGAATATTTATATTTATTGTGAGTATCACTATAGCCCATACAAACACACTTACTTGAATGAAACTGAAATTTATAAGACTAATAAGACTCCAAACAAGGAAAACAAACACACCCACATCTTTTTAAAACTAACTAATCATGAGAGTCTTTAAAAAATATCATAAGGTGCAAGATTATTTAGACTTATAGTGGGTAGTCTGTTAATTATGAAACAACAGTAAGAAAAACTTGAGTCTAATATTTTATATGATATATTGGTTTGTGCTATAAAGGTTATACCCAATAATATTCCAATATTTCTTTGTGATCTTCCATCTTGAGATGAGGTATAAGAACACGAGGTTCTATATATCCCGGGTTGTTTTGTTATTTTAAGAGCTGTTTTAAAATCACCATCCCAATATGATTGTATAGCTATTATTTATATATTAACTTAATTTTCAACAAAAATAAATAAATAAAAGTAGTGAGTGTCTCATTTTTTTTAAATGATAAAATCATGTATACTTACTAAAATCATAAATGAGATGAATATAGTATCCATAACCAGACTAAGATTTAAAAGAAAAAGGAACCCAAACATATGATGTATGAGATCTAAAACATGTATAGCATAAGAACTGTATTTAAAATATAATAAAAATGATATTTTCCAAATTCACAAACATCACATAATTTTATATTTTGGTGCAGCCATGTATAGTCCTTGATTTGTGTCATTCTTTGATTTATCATTATGTGGTATTCCCGTATAGGTAGGATCATCTCTAAAGTTTCATAAAACTCATGAATTACCATATATTCCACATATCTCACATGTAGGGTGGAAAGGTTAAAACCTTCTTCATATGTCGCCTTTGTATATTCTTCTTCTAAAATTATTTAGATTATTTATAATGCATTTATTGCTTAAACCTTATTCTTTGAAATGGTTGTTATTATGACCTATATAGCTATTATTATTATTATTATTATTATTATAAGGTATACTTTATTATTTGTTATATGCATAATTGGTAAATGATAATCTTATTAGTTGTTGGATCTTGTAGGATATTAAGTTGGTCTAATATGATTTCAAATGTTAGTAAAGAAATTTGTAGATGTATATTGAAAGCCTATACCATATAACACTTCATTAACTAGATCATCAAGAAACATATGACTGTTAGCACGAGTATGAATATCAGTTATATTCTTAGTTTTGTTTGGATACTTTTCCACTGTTAGTATATATTTTCTTGTTCTTTGAAATCCACTTTTAAAGTAAACGATTGTGGATCTGGTGTGTGATCGCGATAGACTTATTTTGCATCAAATAACCCTTTGGGTCTTTTCTTGCATTAGTTGATCAACTTTCTTAGCTCATAATATTGTACAACCATCCCCATAAGAGGTGTTATATTCTTTTAGATCTTCTTGGATCTTGTTAAAATGCCAAATAATAATATAAACACTTTCACTTTTATAAAAGTTGACGGAGGTAATAACCTGATTTGGAAGATCATGGTTAATCTCATCATTCGGGAAAACAAGCTTGAATGTTTTATCAATGGTGAAAATACATGTCATATTATACATATCACTAAAACAAATGAAGTTAGGGTAAACAAAATCCAGACTATAATAACTTACTAACTCTCATTATGATGGTTGTACAACACTATAAAGTAAAATAGTTGCTAAACCGATGCAATAAGAGACCTTTAAAGGTTTATGCAGTGGAGAAATAAGTCTATTTGGATCACACACCAGATCCATAATAACTTACTCTAAAAGTGAATTTAAAAGAACAGAAAAAATACACAAACAATGAAAAAATATTTAAAAACAGTTAAAACATAATTGATAATCATACTCTTTTTTAAAGTCATATATATCTTGATGATCTAGAGAATCAAATGCTAAATGGTTTAGACTTTTAATATACGTCAATAATGATGAGCTTAACTGATAAATATATAGTTAATTGGATATATCTAACAAAATTCTTGACTAACCTTTGAAAGCATATTAGCCCAACTTAATAGCCTACAAGCTCCACCATCCAATATAAGATTGGAATCCACCAGTTATGATTTTAACAAACAATAAAATATACCTCAAAATAATAATAACTACAGAGGTCGTAAAAACAATTATTTCAAAATAGGCATTATAAATATAGGCATAACAATTACTTTAAATTATTTTGGAGGACGAATATACAAAGACGACATTTTAGGAAGATTTGCACCTTCTGAACCTACACGTCAGATATGTGGAAGATGTGGTCATTCATGAGCTGTGTGAAACTTTAGAGATTGTCCTACATACATATGAATAACACCTAATGTTCAATTAAGGAATGCCAAAAATCAAGAAGTGTACATTGATAAGAAAATAGAACTTCAAGGACTACAATATAAAAGAATAAATCTTATTACGACATATTATATAATCATAGGAGACAATTAAGCTTTATATTTTGACGAGGGACTAATATGCAATTAAACCCTTTTTGTAATTGTTTCAGTTACAACTATGTTTTGTGCCTCTATATAAAGGCCAAGGTTGATCTAATAAAGAGTAACACTTTTGAGATTAACAACTCTATTTATTTCACTTTATCTTTCTATAATTTATTTATTTCTACTTATTTACTTATCTCTATTATATATTGTGAAATCAAATGAATACTTATCAAATTGGCGACTTCACTGGGGACCGATTGCTAATTGGTGCCTAAAATTCTGTTTGATTCATCTTTTCTTGTTTATGTTCAAATTTTAGATAATTGTTTCAATCAATGATGAATTCAATAAAAGAAAATGATCCGCTAATTCAAATGACAATTGAAACATTAAAGCATGATTTGCAAGGAGCTGATGGTAAACATGATGAATCTGTTATGGTTCGAGAGACTCAATCGGACATTCAGGTACGAATGAATCAGCTTTTAGATAAAATTACAACTTTGAATGATAAATATGACTAGATAGAACATAAAATTCACTCAGCTACGCTGAAATCAGATGTGAGACAATTGGATGAAAAAAACACCCTGATCGATCTTGCACGACACGCCAGATTAGAGGTAAACGTAAAAAAAATATGTTCTGAACATTCGAAGCAGCTTACACTTCACGAAAAGATAAAAAAGATAAACAAAGGTATATTTTGTCTATTGATAAAGAGATAGAAAGTTCAGGTTTGGATTTTAAAAGATGACAAGATCCTCAAAAGAGGAAAAAGATCAGCCTCAGAAATCACGAAAGGAATACAAAGCAAGGAGGGAAAATGTACCTCGATGCTTGAAATGAGCTAATTGGTGTGAAAGAAACATCAAATCAGTACAATATTGTAGATGATTGAAATTTATACGCTATGATAGGAGATGGAGATGAGAATCAATATATTTAAGGTGTTTACCGGAGAAATTCTCCATTGACAATTGAGATAAGATCCATTTATCTTTCGAAGTGCTTTGATATTTTATAGGTTGAAAAAAATTGATGGGACGCCAGATCCTGATGATCATATTGAACAGTTTAAAAACTACATGATGAATTTCGAGGACGATGACAGGCTGGTGTGTTGATCTTTTTCTCAAACGTTCAAGGGAACAGCTTTAAAGTGGCACAACAAAATTTCGAGGGGATCAATTTCTAATTTTAGAGATTTTTATACCGCTTTCCGGAGACAATTTGTGTGGAGCAAGGAAATGAGAGCGAATGGAGATACGATAATTCAATGTAAGCAGGCAGTGGGAGAAAAATTGAAAGATTACACTAACGATTTGTCTTAACAAAAGAGGGGTTAGATAATTCTGAAGAAAATGTAACAATGGCAGTTTTTTTACAAGGATTGTTACCATGAGAGCTGGCAAACAAAACAACAAAGCGAAGAGCCTTGACCTATGGCGCACTGATGGATCAAGTGGAGGACCAAATCAAAGTTGAAGAGTTGACCAGAGTTTGAGGAGTAGTTGGAACTGGTCGAGTTCTAGACATGTGCTAAATAATCAGGGGCAATCTTCAAATTCAGCCCAACCAACACGCCCGAAGGACAAGAAATTACCTTCTCGAACTGGAAGGCATTCGAATTAAACATCAGGGTACCAGTTTCATAGACTGAGGTTCAATAAATGGGTACGACTTGATTATTATGTTGATATAACTGAGAATGTTTCTAAAATGTGTGAAAAAAAACTAAGGGGTATGTGAGTTTTAAGAAGCCTGCCCCGATAAATAGGCCAAGAGAGGAGCAAAATAACAGTTTTTGCAAGTATCACAACGACATTGGACATGACACTGCAGACTGTATTGCGTTAAAAAATGAAGTATAGACTTTGATTGAGAATGGGAAGTTGTCGGATTATGTAAAAGGGCAGAGCGGTGTGTCAAAGTCTCCTACCACATCAACTTTACATGAAACGAATCCAAATACACATGCTTAAAATTTGATGATTTTGGACTCAAAGTTGATAATTATGATGCAGCGACGAAATATTTAGATGCAGATCTAGACATATTGATTTTGATGGCAGTGGAAGAGCCAATAAAGTAAGGCCACATCTGAAGACTTTGTGAGTATTTTGAGTCTTTGGAATTATTCAGGGGTGATACTATGACTGGTAATACTGACAGTTCTAGGACAAGGCATGTAGTGAGTCTAGATACGCAAATAGAGGGAAAAATATCTACTCATTTGTATGGTAAGAAAGATATTCCCTTTATTATTTTTGATGAAGATGATTTGAGAGGCATTGCAGGAGGATGCAATGATTATTGGAGTAGAGGTTGCTGGTGTTGAAATCCGAAGAGTGTTGATAGATACATGAAGCTCTACAAATGTTCTTTTTAAGACAACTTATGATATAATACAAAACCCTCATCGGATTTCCCAATCAGAACGTACTATTATTGGTTTTACTGGAGTGACGACACAAGTAATGAGGGAATTCGAGGGAAAGGTAAGTTTCAGAAAGAGACCTTTCATAAACAAAGTTTAGGTGTTATTCATAGTGGTGGATTTTCCAACAAGTTATACTTTTATTTTTTGAAGATCATGGTTATCGAGGTTGTATGCAGTTGTGTCAGCAGTCCATCAACGCTTTAAATATATCATCAGAGATCGAGTGGGGGTAATCTGAAGTGATCAAAAAGTTGCTAGAGAGTGTTACACTTCCTCTTTTCAAATTTGGGGGACTGCTAGTGGTGATAAAATATTTGAAAAACAACCAGGGGGGTTGACCTCAGATGTCGAGGAAAGAGTTGAAGATCCGAAAGAAACCCCATGCTCTTTAACAATAAGTGAAAATATCGAAAAGTAAGCTTTCCCTAATGGAAAAGTACTTCGAATTGGTACTTTATTAACCCCCTATTTTGCATCAACAACTATTACAATTTTATGAGTAAACCAGGTTTGTTATGTCAGTAAATGTTTGATGGTAGCAAAAAAAGGAAGAATGTTTTAAAACACCCTGATATTTGTGGGAGGATGACAAAATGGTCAGTTGAGTTGTGTTTGTTACTCCGAATACAATTCGAAGTGATTGCATAACTGATATTCTGATTTTTTTTTATTAAGGGGAACGCTTCCTTAAGATGTGAAATGGCTAAGCAGTTGAAAGCTAAAGAAGATGACTACATGGTGTTAGATGGGGTTTTATATAAGAAAGGGATGAGTAGGCCATTATTACGATGCTTGAGCAGACAAGAATCACAAGAAATTTTGTATGAGTTACATGATGTGTGGATTCAAGGCATTGAGACGTCGAGTTTGGTTGGCAGGGTACTATTGGCCTACGATTATGAACGATGCCAATAATCTAGTTTGAAGTTGTGATACTTGCCAACGATTTGCACATTTTATTCATAAACTGGCAGTTCCACTTATGTCAATTACCGAAGTTGTCCCTTTTGATAGATGTGAAATAGATTTAGTGGGACCATTGTAAATGGCTTCTAAAGGATGCCAGATGATTATTCTAGTAGTGGATTATTTTACAAAGTGGGGAGAAGCTGAAGTATTGTCTACAATAAAGGCTAAAGATGTGAATAAGTTCATTGTAAATAGTATTTGTTGCCGCTTTGGAGTACCTCGAAAGATTACAACGGACAATGGTCCTCGGTTTAACAACAAATAGATGGCTTTTTTGTGCTTCAAGGGGAATAACATAATGTTTTCCACTCATTTTCACCCCGAAGGAAATGGTTAGGTAGAAGTTAGAAAGAAATCTATTATGAAGGGTTTAAAGAAGAATTTGACAGGGGCTGGAGGGAAATGACTGCCTTAAGATTTGTAAATGGCTAAGAAGTTGAAAGTTAAAGTAGGTGGCTACATGGTGTTAGATGGGGTTTTATATAAGAAAGGGTTGAGTATGTCGTTATTATGATGCTTGAGCAGACAAGAATCACAAGAAATTTTGCCAGAGTTACATGATGGAGAGGGTTCAGCAGATTGTGGATTCAAAGCATTGACACGTCGAGTTTTGTTGGCAGTGTACTATTGGCCTACGATTATGAACGATGCCAAGAATCTAGTTTGAAGTTGTGATACTTACCAATGATTTGCACATTCTATTCATAAAACGGCAGCTCCACTTATGTCAATTACCGAAATTTTCCATTTTGATAGATGTGAAATAGATTTAGTGGGACCATTGTCAATGGCTTCTAGAGGATGCCAGATGATTATTATAGCAGTGGATTATTTTACAAAGTGGGGAGAAGCTGAACCATTGTCTGGAATAAAGGCTAAATATGTGATTAAGTTCATTATAAATATTATTTGTTGCCGCTTTGGAGTACCTCGAAAGATTACAACAAAAAACAGTCCTCAGTTTAACAACAAAGAGATGGCTTCTTTTTTTGCTTCAAAGGGAATAACACAATGTTTTCCACTCATTTTCATCCCCAAGTAAATGGTTAGGTAGAAGTTACAAATAGATCTATTATGAAGGGTTTAAAGAATAATTTGACAGGGGTTGCAGGCAAATGGCCTACTTATTTGCAAGAGGTGTTATGGGCTTATCAAACAACTCATAGAGATGCTACTAAAGAAACTTTTATCGCACTAGCATATGTGATGGATGCTATTAGTCTTGTAGAGTCTATGTTACCTTCTCATAAATTATCACAATATTCCGAGGATCTCAATGATGAAGCAAGGAGAGTGGATTTGGATTTAATTGAGAAGAAAAGAATTAGAGCTCATATGAATATGACTCATTATCAAAATCTTATGAGGAGCAGATATAATTCGAAGGTAAAAAAGAGGGATTTTAAGGTTGAAGATAAAATTCTAAGGAAATTATTCTTTCATACGAAGGAAAATAACATCAACAAGATGACTCTAAATTAGGAAATCCCTTATATGGTTATAGAAAAAATAAAGCCAGGCTTTTATCGCCTTTGTGATGAGTAAGGAATGATGCTTCAACATCCCTGGAATATACAACATCTAAAGTTGTACTAGTTCTAAATTTTTCTTGTAAAGTTTGTTCTTGAATATTTGTCCCACTATTTCCTACATTGTTGGCCAAATGAAGTTTTAACGAGGTGTTGTGTATATATTCAAAACAATTAATAAAGTTTTTTTGGCCAATGTTTGTTTACACTTTTGGTCTTCAAATTGTTTATGGTAACTAATCAAAGATTGATCATCTTTAAAGTTGACCAAGAGTAATATCCAAGGTGTTATATGTTTATTTATAACATGTTTCGAAGAAACAATTATATTTGAGGTGTTACATTATTTAAACGCACAATAATATTCGAGGTGTTACGTTCGTTCAACGCATAATAATATTTAAGGTGTTTATGTTTAATAAATACTCTTGTTTTATTCGAAGTCTTACGTCCAACATGACATATGTTTTTTGCCAACATACATATTGCTTGGTAATATAATAGTATTGATTCAATATGAAAGATAAAGTACTTTTGCATTAAATAAAGGCAGTTGGTTACACAAACTTATACGAATTCAAGAAGGATACAAATTTATCAAAATTAGACCTCGTTAAACAAAAAGTCATTACAAAATAAGTAAAGAACAACTACTGTGAAATTTACTTTTTATGAGACTCTTCCTCGGATGACTCCCCTTGTTCCGATATACTTTATTCTTCTTCAAAAGATTCATTGGGAACTGCATCCAACGCTTTGCTAGGACGATTTTGAACATGAATTTGTTTCCAAAAGTTGGGCAAGTTGGCCTTTGGGAATATGGCATTGATTTCTCGAAGCAAGTGAATTGTTTTATCTTCTTCTGCTTTTCTGATACCAACAATCATCACACTTCCACATTTGTTTTCAGTGGCTTCGATTGAAGCTTTTTTATCCTCCTCATTGAATTTGGTCTTCAACTTTGCTATTTCTTCCACTAGATTCATTTTTTCTTCTTGAAACTTTGCAAAAAAATCTTGAAGAGTTGAGTATTTTTTCTGCTCCTTAGATAACTCTAATGCATGTTTACCTTTAAGATTGGATATTTCACCACCATGAGAATTCTTGAGAGCTTTATTCTCTTTGTCATGTGTGGTTCGAAGATGATTCTTCACATGAATGATGACTCTAAGAAATTATGTTTTACCAGCTTGTAAACCATAAAACTGATCCTGGATCATATTTCCAAAGATGTTTCTCATATTTCCAAAGATGTTTCTCATCTTTCTCTCTGCAGCACCATAATTCTTGTAACGAACCATGTCTTTTGCCATAATCTCTAAGTGGTTTTTGGCAGATTTCACTTATTTGCACAGTTGTTATGCTGCAACTCATAGATTGTCAAAAGGTTAAAGAGAAAGAGTCACCTCTTTGGATTGTGGTTGTTCCTCGGGAATAAACCTCGGTATGTTATAAGGCATGATAACAGCAGTTAAAGGTGGCAGTGGCGTTCCTGAGGTTCGTACTTCAAAAAAGAGATGACTAGTCACCTAAGTGCCAAGTTGACGAAACTGTTTTTTAACATTTTGGATTACTGGATCGGCATCTTGGCCAAGGCTTTGCGTCTCTTCTTGGTCGTTAAAGAACATGTTAGTATCAAAGTGGTCATCTTTTAATTCATATTCTTCAACATGTGTTGCAGTCTCTCCTTCTTGATTATCAACCAATATAATCTTTTTATTTTCCTCGGACACAAGGACTTCCTCCACAACTTCAGCAGCTATCTTTTTACTTTTCTTCACATGAGGTATTTTGGGTGTGCTCTTTTTATTTTTCAAAGAAACAGCTTTTGTCCTTTTGGTGGTTGACTCAACTTCTTCACCCTCCTCGATGCTAGGAAGACTGGGTTCTATAGATTTTATTTTTCCCTTCACCTGTGGCATCGGATCTTCAGATGAGGGGGTAACACTATATGTACTAGCTATTTTTTTTTTCTTTTTATTCTTTTGAGGAAGATGGTTGTCTGATCGACTTCGAACCGGGAAGAATACTTTACAGTCAGGAGTCATCAGCCTTTTCACAGCTTTTAGAGGATTGGATGGCTCTATTAGATTCTCGGGGAGGGAAGTTCCCACATCGAGTCTCCATAGGTGGTTGTTGAGATAATTGATGGATAGGAAGTCTGAATGAAATCTGTTTCCCCATTCATTCTCAGCAGATGCTACAGGTTTGACAAATTTTCGACGCGACTTGTAACGCCTCAAATTTTTTGAAAACAGAACAATACTTCATAAGAAATCAGAAGTTAATTGAAAATATAATTTAAAAAGTAAAGTAAAGACTTACTGATTACTCCTCCAGACGAGGTTTAGTTTTAATGGGTTGGCCTCAGAGATCTCTTTGTCATTTTCCCAAGATCCTGAGACAGATACAAACTTTTGTTTCCAAAAAATTTATGCCTCCAACAAATCGTCGATGATCTTTCAGGTCATAATCCAATGTAATATAGTAAAATGGTAGTACTGGACCCTTCAGCAACTTAGTAAGAGAGATGAAGTCCTCAATGCACGGAGGGATTTGGGCAAACCTCGAAGTCATGATTACAGATAGTAAGGTGAACCACTGATTGGGTGTCACATGGGTTGGGAAAATGTTTAAAATTTCGAAGTAATTCACTATCATGGGGTCTAGTGGAAACTGAAGACCACAATTGATGATCTCTGGGTAGACCACAAACTCACCTTCGCTAGGGAGCCGAAGAGTAATATTATCCTTTGTGCCCTAATGTTTTTTCAGATGTGTTGCTTGGCTTTCATTATAGTAGGTGTAAGACAAATTTTTAAATGCCACAATGTATGTTGCAACGAGTGGTTTTAAATTTTTGCCTACCAAGGCACCTACCTTTTCGGGCAGTTCAACAAGAGATTTCTTATTTCTCATTCTTTTGGCTTTAATAGGTGGAGTAAGTCTCTCTCTTTCAGTCTTACTAATTTTCGAGGACCCCTCCTCAACATTAGCATTAACATCAGCTTTACTTTCAGCCTCAGCATTGATTTGAATGGCTTATGAATCACTTTCCTCCTCAAAAATTTCATCTCGTAACTGAGGTGGATTTGTTTGAGGAGCTTCCCTTTCTAAGGGATTATGTTGAGCCAGTGAGGTATTTGTCTTTGCAATCTCCCTTGAGGGAGGATAAGATGTTGCTGGATTCGAGGTGTAACATCATCTCCCATAGCTATGAAGTTTTTCTTGTGAGTAAGAAGTTGGATTCGAGGACAATTTTTGTGTTATGTGAAGAAGTCTCCTTGCATTGAGGATAATGAGGCTCAGTGGTAGTCAGATAAGCAGTTTTCTCTAATCTCTGTGAGCGGTTTTTAGTTTTAGTAACTTTGCGATTGGTTTGAGGAGTTGAGTTTGTGGAAGGGATTCGAGGTGATGGTGAAATTTAAGGTGATTTTGGTGTTTGGGTTTTGAATGACTATCTTTCTGTCACTAAAATGACTAGAAAAGGAAAGAGGAGTTCGAGTGGGATTGAATTTACTGAAGTGAATTGTCTTCGTGGAAGTACTCTCAGGAACGTTGTTGATTAGACCAACAACTCTGTACTCCTCGCCTCTTTCACCTATTCATAAATAATCGTAGGCGCCAAAGACGTTGTTATCTGATTTGGAAGAACCGGGTTTCTTAGGAATTTTGGTTTTAGATTTTCTGCGTTTTGGGTATTTTCTCATAAGCAATTTGAAGATTGAACATAGACTTTGAATTTTTCCAGCAAAGGTAGCTAAAGGCTCAAAGATTTCGGTGAAGATAACAACTAATCTATCTCTCTTTCTCTCTTTAGAAAAGGTTGTGAATCAAAGAAATAACAATAGAATATTTATAGAGAGAGTTTGAGAGAGAGAGAGAGAGGAGTTGTAGAGGTGGAGGATGCAATAAGTCAGAATTTTAAACAATTGAGTGAAAAAAAGTCTGACACCTACTACGCGATAAGCCTAGGGGTAGACCTAGTGCTTAGGGTATCATTACCTATTTGATTTGCACTTTGAATTATTATGATTGATTGGAAAGAAACAACTACACATGCAAATGTTCGAAGTGTTAAGGGTTGTCACTCAGGATATGTTTATGGTAATTTTGAAGCACTTTGAATTATTAGAGAAGAGATTTTATTTCATTGGTGAAGAATTTTGAAGCTAATTAATTCTTACTCATCGAATTTCATAAGAACTAAGGGTGATATTGATAAGAAAATAAAACTTCAATGACTAAAATGTAAAGGAATAAATCTTATTATGACATATTGTATAATCATAAGCGATAATTTAGGCTTTATGTTTTGATGAGGGAGTAATATGCAATTAAACCCTTTTTGTAACCGTTTCAATTACAATTAAGTTTGTATGCCTCGATATAAATACCAAGGCTGATCTAATAAATGGTAACACTTTTGAGATTAACAACTCTAGTTATTTCAATTTCTCTCTTTAAAATAGGTTTCTCTCTACTTCTTTACTTCTCTCTATTCTATATCGTGAAATTATATTCTATTATTTACAAAAAAATGAAATGATGTGGTTTCTGTGAATTTGGAAAATCATATTTTTTACCATACTTTAAATATAGTTCATATGCTACACATGTTTTAGATCTCATATATACAGATGTTCGAGGTCATTCCCCTATAAAATGCCAGTTTGGTTACATATATTATATTCATTTCATATATGATTTTATTAGGTATATAGGTTATATCCATATAAAAGAAAAGAGTGAACCACTGACTACTTTAATTCGTTTCAAAAATCGTGTTGAAAATAATTTTGAAAGAAAAATAAAAAATCTATCATTATATTGTAGGTGGTGAGTTTAAAACATTTGTTCGAATAAATAAATAATAAGGGATACATTTTGTAACCTCATATCCTTACACCTCGGCTTAAAATGCAAAATCCTAAAGAGAACATATGAATATTGTTGAAACGCGGTTAACATTTCTAACACAAACCAAACTACCATATAAAATATTGAAATTAACCTTTTTTTACTGTTGTTTTTCTAATAAAGATACTACAGACTATCATTCTAAGTAAACTTCCACCTCATGAAAAAATCTTATAATTGATCTAATGATTATTTAGCCGTGACAACATTTGGACGTGTATGTTTTCCTTGCTTACGACCCCATCAATCTCATAAATTTCAGTTTCATTTAATTAAGTGTATTTTTATTGGTTATAGTTATACTCACGAAGGATATAAATATTCTAAGTCATAGTGGTAAAGTATACATCTCACATAATGTTAATTTTAATGTTTTGAAGTTTTGTTATAATTCAAATTTCATAAATACTAAAATATGAGCATTATTTTTTTTCTGTATTGGATTCCTTTATATTAAACTTTCAATTGGAATATAGTTCTTCATTTTTTGACCCACTCTATTCAAATTTATCACTTGATTAATATGCTTAACTTGATATTGAACATTAATCTACCATTTAAACTAATTTACAAAGCTTATACACACCTACATACTCACCATCACCTGCTACACGAGTATGTATACAATTCCCTTTAAAAGGAAATATAAGATGTTGTACATGAAAACACCTCTCTAAACCCTGAACTCAATACAGAAACCTGATCCTAATAAATTGCATGGCACATATCAACCACCATCCTACATTATAAGTATCATATGCAAACAAAATCTAAAAGTGGTATGTATTACACATGTTACTACTACTTTTTTAAGTATATCTACATAAATTATTAAAGTATTAGAGGCTTGGGGATTTTATGTGGATGCGGGCTAGACGAGAGGAGTATAATGTTTTACCAGGTATTCAAACTTCCAGGATCACATAAAATGAATATGATTAGTTGTAAATGAGTTTACAAGCTCAAAAACAATCAATATAAATATATACAACATTATAAATCTAGACTTGTTGCCAATAAATTTCATTAAACCTCTATTAATTATTTTTTATAAACTTTGTGATCACTAAGTAGTCAAACTTCCCTGATCACCAAACTCGCTTTCTTTAACTTTATGTTTCATGATCAAACAAAGAACTTGAAATCGATGCCTATTTTCCGTGACTAAGTATTTCAACGAACTCTTTAACATATAATACACACCTTCGCATAGAAAAAGGAGCTAACTCACTCTTTAAACACTTTCTCGCTCACATTTTGTGCTTTTAAAAGGAAAACTCATGCTCAAATTTTCGTAATACGTTTGGAAGGGAATATAAGAAGAAAAACAATAAAGTGAAGTGAGTTAGGGTTTTAGTTGGTTTTATCTCAACTTTGGGTTGAGTGAAACGACTATATTTTTGTTTAAGTTGAAGTCATAATCAGCTCGAGTCTTACACTTTATCTCAACCCGAGTGCCTTACCAAATACAACTCAAGTTTTCTTTAAACAAAATAAAAATCTTAACCAATATAACAATAATAAAATTGACTAATAATCCTAACATAAATGATAATATTTTCATGTTGTAACAACATTTTACATACTACAAATATACAATTTATGAATGTCATAGCGGGAAAAAATTCATAATTTACAAACTTAAACAAAACTCTATCCCTTTATATATATTCAAAAATAAATAACACTACAAAAATACTCAAATTCATCATTTAATATATATGACTCAAAATAAATTTTACTTTTTATTATGCTTTAAAAAATCAATTTTAATAGGGGTTTAGTAATTTTCTTCTGTAAAATATTAACATTTTTAACCATTATTTTAATATATATATATATAGGTTTTCTAGTAAATTTTATCATCTTTATTGTATAGTTGATCATAAGAGTCAATAATAACTAATATCGGGTGATATATAAAAATATTTCTCTTTGTGGTTTAATGAGTTTTGATTAAAAAATAATATTAAAGATCTAGAAAACATCTCATACTAATAACATAAAACATTTAATGACTCATTTATAATATTGTTTATCTTTCACTCAAATTTTATCAACTAGTTTATTTATAGATATATATTATTTTAAAACATGAATAGTTTAGTAAAATTATTATAATACATGTCCTAAAATTAATTTTAAATCATTATTATATTTTAATCGATGTAAAATGACATTTTATAAAAAACATAAGTATTGAATGCATATTATTTATTTTTATGTTATTTTTTAATTGAGTTTAACTTTTTTAGTAAGGTTGATCATCTCCGACAATAACATTAGGGCTTGATCATTCTTTTGTAGATAAATATAATAGTTTTATTAATTAATATATAATATAAATCTATTTTTGGTGAATTATTTATAAAACCAACAATGGTGAAGTGATACTACTAAGTGAGAAGTCCTAAAAATTACAAATATATATTGCTTTTCAATAAAAGAACTCTAAACATAGTTTAAGGTGCACTAATAAAATGAATGTTATAAGCAATAAATCCTATAAATTCAAAAATTGGCAATCTCAAGTGTATGAAAATGAGTTGTAATAAATTTTGGAAAATAATAAAATAGTTGTTCAATGTCAAAACTTAAAAGTAACAAGTATTATTTAAGATGTTAAAAATACACAAGAAGTGACAAGTATAATGTTATATAAAAAATATCAAAGTCTTTGGTTAGATAAAAAAACATCAAAATCTCGATGCACTAGGAAAATTGAATTGCATATAAAACAAAATAAAAACACATAAGTAGATAGACCATTAGGTAAACCAAAATATGTATAGCGAATAGACATTTATGTATAGCAAATAGTCATAATGTTAAAATTCAAATAATCTTAAACACAAACAAGTTGAGGTAAAATTTTCCTAGAAAAATAGAGCAGAAGTAAGCCAATAGACATGATCCAGTATATGAACTGAATTGTATTATGCTTGTTAGTAAAAGTATGTAATTTTTTAGTACATGATAAACCAAAACAACGAAAATAGTACATGATTCCAAGATACTAACATATTAGTAAATATAAGCTTTTATATTAATATAAATTTACTAAAAATTAAGTCAAATAATCAATAATCTAGAACAAAATAATCAAATTTGGTGTATAAAAGCTTAACAAATCACAAAATTGACATTGCACTATGAGTGGTATTATCATAGCATTTCCGAATTTTACCAATTTATCGATTTCTTTCAATTATCCTTTGTCGGTGGTCTAACTTTTTCCCCATCCACTATCTCATCAAACCATTCGTTATAAACCTTGTATTTCGCTTCCATTTTATCAAACGATAAATTATATTTTAAAACTCTACTTAACATCAGATACATAGAATTTCATCTCGTCTTAATATGTAATGGTAGACTACATCTACTCAAAAGAATTCAATATTTTAGAGGATGATCTCAAGTAAATGATTTTATTATTAATGGACACAATACTT
The DNA here is from genome assembly GCA_036936605.1 of Limnanthes douglasii subsp. nivea. Lineage (NCBI taxonomy): Eukaryota > Viridiplantae > Streptophyta > Magnoliopsida > Brassicales > Limnanthaceae > Limnanthes > Limnanthes douglasii. The sequence goes on from JAUPFV010000001.1 coordinate 379,510,226, forward strand.
GAATCAACATATTTGAATGCAACCTTAATAACTATGTTAAAAATGACACTCCTCATGTGCAAAAATTCACCACATAAAACAATAGACTCGTTATATATAACTTTAAATTTACCCATGAGCCTTTTAAGAGCTGTAATGTTAGCTGCATAATTATCCATTAATACCTTCTTTATTCCTCGTTCAACTAGACACTCAAAAAGAATAAAAAATATTGTTTTCCTCATATGGTATATGACATTCTTAAACCTATTAATGAGCTTATTGAGGCTCATATATCTGTTGATAATGAAACCCTATTCTTACCAATCAATCTCTTCATTTTTTTTCTTATTCACTTATATTTGCACAATAACTCTAGTTGTATTCTTTCGGTAATGTGGCTTGCAAAGATTCATTATATTGCAATAATTTATCCACACCAAACTCTTAATAAAACAAAATGGAAGCTCATAACATACGTTATTGAATAGAGCTTTATATTTTCCATATTTAATAGCACTATCACTTTCTTTACTCAGTGTATTATGCATGTGAGATTGTTAGAACACTTTATACTTCTTGCATGTTCTCAAATACTTTTATAGATTAGATGTACCAAAAGTTGTAGGACACATCATCTTCCCCCTATAATAGTTACAGTTTTATTTGTTTGAGTTATCCTTCTTCTTAGTATAACAATTCCGTACCAATGATCTTACATGATTTTTTTTTTCCAATTTATATCTTCCTTCATTATCTACGAGAGATTATTTCTTTTTATTTTGATTATTAATATCAGCCTCATGCTCTTGATTATAGTATTTTTGTTATGAATGACAAACATACCCACTAATAATATCAAAATCATATTTCCACTAATAATGTTTAAATGTGTAGGATATATAAAATAATCCATCTACAAATATAATATGAGAACAGTCAAAATCAGTTAATATAACAATAAAATGACATCCTTATGCTGATTGTCTAAAGTAAAACAATCAAGCAGTTAGTGCATTATTCTATACGTCAAGTAATATAACTAAATCGAAAGCAAGTAGAGGTTTGATACTTGCTTGTGAAGGTAGAACGGGGGTCTCCAATTTTGGCTTGGCATTGAAAGCTGAGTTTTAAGTAATGAAGTTTCAAGTCTCTTTAAGGCATTTGAGTAAGTGTGTTAAATGAGGGTTTAAATAGGTGGGCTTAAACTCATCAAATTCCTTGGTAAATTTAATAAAAAGGTTTTTATCTTGGATAAAAAAAATCAGATATATGTGAAACTGACTTAAAACTATGAAAAATATAAAAAATAAGAATAATTTTGTTGAACAAGTAGGAAATTAGTACGACAACGGTTTTTAGTAAAAATTATATGTTTAACCAGTTACTTAAGTTAATAAAATACTCATAATAATAAACTAAATTTTATATCATTAACGAAATATTACCATAAAATAATTAAATTTATACTGGCCACACTATAAATTTTAGTTATTACTATTTATAATTAATTAGTTTTTGAAATATTATAATCTGATATAACGCATGTCAAATTTTAAATGGTCAATTTCCGTGACCAAACTAAAAAAACGCAAAAAAACACATTAAATTTTCTACATTTTCCTTTAAGAAACGATCCAACTCATTACTTGATTATTGGCGTATTTTCTCATTAACTAATTTATCAATTTATCAATTTCTTCCAATTATCCTTTGTTGGTGGTCCAACTCTCTCATCAAACCATTCGTTATATACCTCGTCTTTCGCTTCTATTTTATCAAAATATAAATTATACTTTAAAACTCTATTTAACATCAGTTCCATAGAATTTCACATCGTCTTAACATGTAATGGTAGACTACATCTACTTATCTTATCATTGTCAATCTGTAACTCAAAAGACTTTATTGTTTTATAGGATGATCTCGCGTAAGTGATTGCATTAAGAATGGATACAATACTTGAATCAATATATTTTAATCCAACCTAAATAATTAAGTTAAAGATGACACTTCTCATGTGCGAAAAATCACCACATAAAACCATAGACTCATTCCATATAACTTTAAATCCTCCTATAAACCTTTTGAGAGCTGCAATGTCGGCTGTACAATTATCCATTAATACCTTATTTATTCCTCATTCAACTCGACACTCAAGAAGAACCGAAATTATTGTTTTCTTCTTATAATATATGACATTCTTAATCCCGATAATGAGCTTTTTGAGGTGTCAACTATCATTAATCCAATATGCTATAATAACCATGTAGTTCGCACCAGTTGTTGGAGCGACCCATATATTTATTGATAATGAAATCCTATTCTTACCAATCAGTCTCCTCATCTCTTCTTTCTTTTTCACTTACAATTGCACAATAACTCTGGTTGCAGTCCTTCGATAATGCGGCTTGTAAAACAAAATAGAAGCTCATAAGATGCATTATTGAATAAAGCTTTATATTTTTCCATATTTAATAGCATCATCACTTTGTTTACTTCGCATAGTATGAATATGAGATTGTTTAAACACTTGATACTTCTTGCGTTCTCAAATTCTTTTCCAAGATTCGAGGTACCAAATGTTATTGAACACATAATCTTCCCGTTAATAGTTACAGTCATTGGCGGATCTATAATTAAAATTTATAGTATGCCCAAAAATATTATGGATAACAAATTCAATAAAAAATGCATAATAAAAATATGTAAATATTCCAGTTACAACTCAAAATGAAAATATATTATAGTTCAAAAGTAAAATGCATTATCCTCTTATTAATGCCTTGAAAGCGTTGTATAATATGAGAAAACACTCGCTCAATCATCGAGAGATGATTCAACTATTAAACAATATATATTCCTAAAGAAATACTTGATGCTAAGAAAAATTAAAAAGAAAATCTTACAATTTAGCAGGTGAACAAAATATTACAACAAACATCTGCAAATCTTCATGTTCATTAACATACATGCATAAAATATTTTTTTATATGAAGGAAAACTAGGGTTTGAAAACATTATGTCCAATTAAAAACATTATAGTGTCTAATAAGTCTTGAACTTAAGACCTCAAGTATACTACTAGAGAACTTAACCACTATACTAGATTTATTTACCTAACTTAAGGTTGTCCTGGGCATACCTATCCTCCCTAAATCCGCCCATGGTTATAGTTGTATATGTTTGGGTTATCATTATTCTTAGTATAATAATTCCACACTAGTGATTTTACATGATTTTTGTCGGATTTAGATATTTCTCCATTCTCCGTAGAGATTTGTTTGTGCTTTGATTATTAATACAATCCCATGTTCTAGATTATGGTATTTTATTTGTGAATTATAAACATATCCATTAATAATATCAAAATCAAAATTCATATTAATAATGTTAAAATGTGTATAATATATAAAAGAATCCATCTACAAAAATAATATGAAAACAATCATAATCAGTTAATATAACAATGAGCCGTAGGTTGATTGTGTAGAGTTAAAACAATAAGGAGTTAGTTCATGCTTTTATAACCCAAGTAATATAACTAAATCGAAAGCAAATAGGAGTTTAACCCAAGTAATATAATTAAATTGAAAGCAAATAGGAGTTTAGTACGTGTTTGTGACGGTAGAACCCCAATTTTGGCGTCTTCATCTTCTATTTGGTTGGAATTAGGGCTGTCAACGGTTATCCGAAACCGAGAACCGGACCGGGACCGAACCGATAAGGATCAGACCGAGAACAGGATCGAACTTTAACGGTCCGGTTCGCGGTTCCATTCTAAAAACCGAAAACCGATAAGGAACCGAAACAAAAAATCGGTTAGGAACCGAACCGATAGAACCAATAAACCGATAGAACTGATAAGGAACCGAACCGATAAAACCGATAGGACCGAAGGAGCCGATACGGAATCGAACCGATGAAACCGATAACCGATAAGAAATCGGACCAATAAAACCGTTAAAACCGATTATTTATTATTATTATATATTCTTTTATAAATTATAGTACCAAAATTAATAGTTAATTACCAATTTTTTAAGAAAATGAAAAATCAACTTATAAACTTTAGTTTTTATATCATTTATTTTAATAAAAAGATAATTAAAAATCAATTTTTAATTGATTTTATTTTTTTAAGTGGACCGAACCGGACCGGACCGAACTTGGACCGAACCGAACCGAACCGGACCGGACCGGACCGGACCGGACCGAACCGAACCAAAAACTTAGCGGTTCGGTCCGATTCCAAAAATTAGAACCGAAAGCTTAGCGGTCCGGTCCGGTCCAAACCCGGACCGATAACAGTCGTAGTTGGAATTGAAAGTTTTGACCTCACATTGGACTTAATGTTGAATTTTAAGTAATCAAACTTCAATTCCATCTTTCAAATTTGTTTGTCCCTTATAATAGACGAGGGTTCAGATAGCTGGGCTTTTGTTGGGTTTGGTCGAGAATTCAAAAGGGCTAAGACTTTAAGCCTACTCAATTTATTGAGATTTAATTTTAATTTTTATAATTATTTAGTGTTAAAAAAAACAATCACATATATCTAAAATTGGGTTAGATAATAATATAATTTATTTAAACCGATTATATATCTTTCGTCACGTGACCAATATAATATTTGTCATAATTTTTTTTAAAATAAAAATAATTATGTCGACAGATAAGAAATTAGTACAACAGCCGTTTTTAGTAGGAATTATATTTTTAACCAATTACTTTTAATCAATCAATAAAATACTTATAAAACTAAACTGAATTTTAAATCATTAACAAAATATTTCCATAAAACAATTAAATATATACTGATGACATTATAAATTTAAGTTATTACCATTTATAATTAATTAGTTTTTAAAATATTATACTCCGAATAAACCTACTATATATCTTTTGTCATTTGATTATAAATATTGGTCAGTTTTAATTACAACTATGAAAATCGTAAAAGATAAGAGTATTTATGTCGGGCAAGTAAAGAAATCAGCACAACAACAATTTTTAAAATTATATTTTTAACCAATTACTTTTAATCAAATAATCAGTTAATAAAATACTCAAAAAAAGGAATTTTTTTTAAATCATTAATAAAATGTTACCATAATACAATTAAATTATATACTGACCACACTATAATTTTAATCTATTACCATTTACAGTTAATTAGTTTTTGAAATATCATAATCCGATATAACACGTGTCAAAGTCCAATTGGTCAATTTCCGTGACGAAAAAAAAAAACGCAAAAAACTTACCACATTTACTCCCGCTCGCCCAAAATTTTCGAACAATTCCCTCCTAAATTCCCTCGGCATTATTCAATTTCCATACATGTTATTTATACATCGTATCTGCACTAATGTACCAAACCCTTACCCCCCTCACTCGCTCTCCTCTATTCCCTCTCTTTCTCTCCGGCGCCGATAATGGTACGCTCCGCAAAGAAACTCAAGCCAGACGAGAAGCTCGAGAAGGAATTGGATCCTTGCTTTATAGGTCCTCCTATCCCAGGGGCCGAAGCTAAAGAGAAATGGCCGGAGAGATACATTTCTAAATCGTCGACAGCTACTGTACCAGTCGGTGACGGGTTCGTTTCTGTTTCTTCTCTTTTGTTTCTCGAAATTCGATAACTTTTTGATTTTAATTTAGTGTTTGTTCTTTTTTTTGTTCTCTTTTGCAGTGGATCTGTACCGCCGAAAGAGGTTGCACAAGCTAAATCCCATTACTCTCGAGCTAGAGTTGATGGCATTCAATATGATTTGCTAGACGATGTGTATGTTCAGGTATAGATCTAAAGTTTTCATTTTTCTTTTTGGGTAATTCATATATTTCAATAATGTTGAAGTTTAATAGGGTTTTAACATTGTTAAGAAAACTTGCCTCATAGAGCTTGAGTCTGTTGTTAGTAACTCAGACTTATAAAGTTCTTCATCTTCTTTGGAATCATTTAGGTTATCATTAATAGTTTAATTTGTTACCTTTGTTTTGTAGGGTGAAGAGGGAAAGCCTCACTATATTGCTAAGATTGTCGAGATGTTCGAGTCTTTTGATAAAGAGCTTACTTTTAAGGCTCAATGGTTCTATAAAGCTGAAGATACAATGATCAAATCTCATTCTTATTTGGTGGATTCGAAAAGGGTATTTATTTCGGAAGTCATGGATGACAATCCTTTGGATTGTCTTGTTTCGAAACTAAGGATTGCTAAAGTTGCTCTAAATGTATGTATACATTGTATTTCTGTTCATATTTTGGGATGTTTCTTTTTAAAATGTTCTACTTGTTTACTGATATATATTTGTTTTGAATTTTAGTTGGATGCTAAAGCTAAGGAGAAAGCAATCAAATCATGTGATTTCTATTACGATATGAAATATACTGTGCCTCACTTGACATTTTCAAGTGTAATGCCAGGTAAATATGAGTATATGAAAATATGTATCTATTGATTTTTTTTTTTGTTTGAGTTTGTCGATTAATGATTTTGTATTGTTTTGATGATAGAACTTCCAAGAACTGAGAGCAATACATCTACTCTTTCGAGTGAGTCAGAGTCCAATGCTGGTGGAGAGAGTTCTAATCAGACAAAGTATTTGTTGGACTTATATGCGGGTTGTGGGGCGATGTCTACTGGCCTTTGTTTAGGAGCCTCTCTGTCAGGAATCAAATTAGTGACTGTAAGTTTTTACATAATTATTTCAGTTCTTGTGTGTATGTAATAAATTTCTTATGCTGTTAACTGGTTTTTACAGAAATGGGCTGTGGACATTAATCGTCATGCATGCAACAGTTTGAAAATAAACCATCCTGAAACGGAGGTATTTTTTTGTTAACAATCTACTACTGAATTATGGGTTTCTTATGTACCCTTAGATTATTTCGCTTCTAGCAATACTAAGGATAGAGCTATGATTACATGTACTTTAGTGACATCTAATTTATATGCTATAACTGATTACCAGGTTAGAAACGAGGCAGCAGAAGATTTCTTGTCCTTATTAAAGGAATGGGAAAAGCTGTGTCATACTTTTTCAGTAATTGGCAATGCTAAAAAATTGGAAGGTGATGATGTAAGTGACGAGGAAGATGCTGCTGCTGATGATGAATCTGAACTTTCCCCTGATGAATTTGAGGTGGGAAAGTTGTTAGCTGTTTGTTATGGAGATCCTAATGGAGTCAAGAAACCCGGACTTCATTTCATGGTACTTTACTTCTTTATTGTTTATTTTTGCAGTCTCTCTTTTTATTCATTATGTTAAGCTTATACGAATCAAAGTGCCTGAAACTGTTAATGCTAAAGCATTAACCTTTTTCCATTTTTGTTACATTTGCTTCATTAAATATACATATTTACAAGTTAGTCTTCATTTTACATCAGCTTTTCAAACCTTAGTGCTTTGATATGCCAAATTATCATTAGATTCTTTTTTGTTCAATTAAGCTACCTTTTTAGTTTATAAGTTGGGCAACAAACAATCTATTATTACAAATGTGTGCAGGGTAAGATAACAACAAAAGTAATAGCGTCATTTGCATTACTAAACAGTTAATACATTTTGAAAGGATAATGTTAATAAGGGTCATAAAATTAAACTCTTTGAAACAATACAGGTGCGGTGGAAGGGTTTTGGCGAAAGCGAGGATACTTGGGAGCCTTATGAAGGACTAAGGTAATCAATAATTTCTTCCGGTCCATAACGTCTTTAGGTTTTAATCATTGTTCCTTAAATATAAATAATTAATCCATTTTTATTACATTTTCTTCAGTAATTGCCCAGATAAAGTCAAGGAGTTTGTAACAAAAGGTTACCGATCCACAATGTTGCCTCTTCCCGTAAGTAATTGTTTGTGTGGTCCATTCTATCAAGTTTTTTGGCTTATGAAAATTACTATTTGGTTGATTGGTATTGTTTAATACTAAAAAAATCATTGTTTCTCAAGTATATGTAACTACGGTTTTTAATCCTTAAATATCATTGTTTCTTCAATCCTAAAATGCTTTGGTTGATTCGTATGAATTTAATCCTTCTTACTCAAGCTGGACATTGAACAATCCCAATGGATTGTTACTTAAGTTTATGAAAGTATGGTTTTTAATCCTCAAGTCTTGCTTGTTTCTAGGGCGATGTTTATTTTGTTTGTGGTGGACCTCCATGCCAAGGTGTTAGCGGATTTAATCGATTCAGAAACAAGTTGGACCCACTAAAAGATGAAAAAAACCGACAGTTGTTGGTGTACATGGAAATCATCGAGTATCTGAAGCCAAAATATGTCCTAATGGAAAATGTTGTTGATCTCTTAAAGTTTTCTGAAGGATTCTTAGGACGATATGCTGTCGGTCGCCTTGTCTCAATGAATTATCAGACAAGATTGGGAATGATGGCTGCTGGTTCTTATGGGGTGGCACAGTTTAGGATGAGAGTTTTCCTCTGGGGTGCGCAACCTACACAGGTAAATATAGTCTTGATATTATTATGCCTAACAGTTTTGTTTGACTTTTGAAACTATTAACTCTAAAATTTTGAACATTGTCAACAAACTTGTACTTGGCACTGCAAACAATCTAGTAGTCAATATTAAATTAATACTTGTTCTGACATCTATTTCAATGTTTTGTTTTTAGAAATTGCCTCCATATCCATTGCCAACTCATGATGTACTACGAAAGGGTTTAGTACCTACCGAGTTTGAGGTATGTATAGCTTTGTAAAATGACAAGCCTCATTTCCGTGTAATAAAACTCATTCATACATAATTAATGCAGGAAGTTGCTGTTGGACATGATAAAGATCAACCCTATAAACCTGATCAGTTAGAAAAAGCTGTTTCTCTTGGCGATGCAATATCAGATCTCCCACCGGTATTTCTTTATTTTAATTTTATCAATATATTAAACATACAATATGTTTGGCTATTATATTGGTTTATTTGTGTTCTCTTGTTTTAGGTAACTAATAATGTGAATCAAGAAGAAAGAGAGTACGATACAGTTCCAAAAACTGAATTTCAAAGATACATTAGACTGAAAAAAACTGGTGCGTTTATGTGTCATTTTACATTGTCTGAATGTAACATGCTAGCTCCTTTGTTGTGTTTTGGTTAAAAACAGTTGAGATTGATTTAGAATTAAGAGCGTGGTATGTCAAAATTTTATCAATTCAAATTTAACATGATATAAGTATCCATTAGAGATTCTTTTAAAAACTAAGACATTATTGCACCTAAATCTCACATACTATCGTGTTTCCTTCTATAGAGATCATTGGTCATGAAGATGCGAATAACAATTCTTGCAAAAGAGTATTATATGATCATCAGCCTTTGCAATTAAACGAAGATGATTATGAGCGTGTTTGCAAAATTCCAAAGAAAAAGGTACCTGTTCTTTTTTAACTGTATTGATTAAACTGTTATGCAGCCTAGTGTATCTCTTACTGACTGCTCTGTTTATGTTTAGGGTGCAAACTTTAGGGATCTACCTGGTGTCTTAGTTCGTAATAATCGGGTAGAATGGGATCCTTCGGTTGAAAGAGTAAAAGTCAAATCCGGAAAACCTTTGGTACAATATCATTACTCTTATCATTTTATGTGTTTCTGACATTTTTTCACAAATATTCATTTTGAACTTGTTATATGTTTCTTTAGGTCCCTGATTATGCAATGACATTTGTCCATGGGCGTTCTCTCAAGTAAGTACAATAAAATCATGTTCTGCCATATATATCTATTGCTATATACCTGTCAGCTATATGCTACGTTTTTAATGTATTTAGTGGTTATCAAACAATTCCCTAGTGTGACTTGATTTCAATGCAGGCCATTTGGTCGCTTGTGGTGGGACGAAATTGTTAATACAGTTGTGACAAGAGCTGAGCCACACAACCAGGTTTATATCTTTTGCATGCAGTGTTATCTTCTGTGTTTCATATATAGAACCAAGTCCTTATCTTTGTTCACTGTTTTATTAGTGTGTTCTTCACCCGGCTCAAGATCGAGTGCTAACAATTCGAGAAAATGCAAGATTACAAGGGTTTCCAGACTATTATAAGCTCTCTGGACCTGTGAAAGAGAGGTTAGTAGGAAACCAGTGGATGCAAGATTACATTAAAGAGCCTAGAACTCTATTTATGTTTGGTTTTTGATTGATCCGAATGTGTTGATGTTTGATTATTCAGGTACATGCAAGTTGGGAATGCAGTTGCTGTTCCAGTTGCTCTGGCATTAGGTTACACATTTGGTTTAGCTTGTCAAGGCCAAACTGATAACAACAAACCCTTGATGACACTTCCTTTTAGGTATCCAAAATGTCTTGCTAATCCATCAGTCATCATTCCAGACGAAGAATCTGAATAAGGAAACAAGCTTTTGAGTTGAAATTTCGGCATCTTGTTTTTAGGTAGACTATTGAGAAGCTTGTGTCTCGATTTTATGTTTTCATTCTGATAAAACTCTGATTGAGAAAATTCTGACATCCATATTGGAGATTTAGTGAAGTGCTCTTATTTACTTCAAATGTCTTAGCTGATTTATAATGTTCAAGTTTTCCTTATCTTTGTTATTGTAGATTGATCATATAATCAAGATTATAACTATGTCCCAAACATCTCATGTGACAGTTAAATCGCGTATGAAACATTCAACAAACATAACCAAATCTTGATATGATTCATCAAGCTTACACTAACTCATTTTGGTGGCTACAAATCAGCGACAAGAAAATCATCCCCAACTATAGCAATTAGCAACGACTTCCTGAAAAATCATACATCCTGAATGCCATCGACCCACAAATAAAAGTACCTAATCTCTTGTTATAAACATCACCAATTACCACTATATAATATATGGTTTTAAAATATTACTACAAACCGAAATATTAGTTCACAAAATAAATTTTACATATTTTACAGTATTTATCAGTTATTTGTATTTTTTATAAAAGACTATTTATAAAAAGAAAGAAGTAATTGTTCATAAGGATCAAGAAAATGTTAGAATTGAAGAAACAGATGGTTTCAAAACTCCTGAACAAGGGGAAATAATCGAAGCTTTACAAACATTAACCATGGGGATTAATGATAACAATGAGTATATTAATATGGTATCTGAAGTAGATGATTCTCCTAAAGGAAGTTTGAGAAGTCTTCAACATTCTCCTATTATTGAGAAGTGGAAGACTCATTCGTCAAAATTCTTTAGATACAGAAATTATGAAGGTGAGAGTAGTCAAGAGCAGCATAATAATGAAGTTCAGAAAGAAAGTGATCTGATGAAGAAGGTTCAAAATTTTCAAGATCAAGATAACAGTAAAAAGACGAAGGGAAGCAAACAAATTGATGAAGAAGGGGAAAATGTTTATCAAGAGCAACATATTAATGATGTTCAAAAAGAAAATGATCAGATGAAGAAGGATCAAATTTACGATGATCAAGATAACAATAAAAAGAGTAAGGGAAGCAAATAAATTGATGAAGAAGGGGAAGATGTTTCTCAAACAGATTTTCAAAATGTTAGGAATCAGAATGAGGAGGAAGAAGAGGCAAGTTTTAAGGAGATCTTTGACAAAAAGATCAAAACAGCTAAACGCAAGACTAAAACAAGAAGCAAAATCATCAAGGCTTTGCAATTCAATACTTCAAGTAAATCGAAATCTTCTAACTCTCTTAATGATTAGTATTATAAACTGGAACATTCGTGGTATTAAAGATAAAGCTTCTATTCGTAGGCTCAAATTCCTTGCTAAGAAAAATAAAGCTAAATTGATTGTTGTTCAAGAACCTCTTGTCAATGTTAATGCAATTAGTAGTATAGCTACTAAGTTAGGCTTCGAGAATTTTGCTTATAATGTTACTAACAAAATCTGGGTTTTCTGGCATTATGATATATCTGTCACTGTTTTAAATGATATCAGTCAATGTTTAAATCTTAAAGTTAGTCTTATTAATGATAATCAGTATGTTATGATTTCTGTTGTTTATGCAAAATGCTAAAGAAACAATAGAGTTGAGCTTTGGAACTTTCTCAAAAGTATTGCTGATACTGACTTGGGTTGGTTGATTTGTGGCGATTTCAATGTTGTTAGCTCTGTGGATGAGCCGATTGGTTGTAGTAATTTTTGTATTAACAACACTAGTGATTTTAATGACATGATTACTAGTTGCAATATTGAAGATGCTGGTTATAGTGGCTCGAAGTATACCTGGTCTAATGGTTCAAAATGGAAGAGATTAGATCGTGTTTTCATTAATAGCATCTGGTCTAATAAATTTTGTAATACTAGGATTCATCATCTTGCTAGAACTGGATCTGATCATATGCCTATTGTTATTACTTTTTCTAATGATTCTTTTAGAGTTAAAGGTAGTTTCAAGTTTCAGGACATGTGGATCATGCAAGATTCCTTTCTTCCATTTGTTGAAGAAAACTGGAATCGTGAAATGTTTGGTGATCATTTGTTTATTCTATGGAATAAGCTTAAAAGACTTAAGAAAGGTTTGTTTATCTGGAATAAAAATATCATTGGTAACATCTTCAGTAAAGTTCAACGTCTAGAAGATGAGGTTTTAGTTAGTGAGCTTAAGCATCAGAACCTTCAAACTGCTGAGTCCAAATGGGAGCTTGCTAAAGTTAATGCTTTACTAATCAAAGCTAATAGAATGGAAGAAATGTATTGGAAGCATCAATGCTATTGTAATTGGATGATTGATGGTGATAAAAACACCAGATTTTATCATAGCTTTGTTCAAAAGAAAAGAAGAAGGAACAGTATTAAAGGTATTAAGAATGGTGATAGGTGAATCACTGATTCTAAGGACATTGGTCTTTCTGTTGTTGATTTCTTCAAACATGCTTTAGCTGATTATCCCTATCTAAATAATTCAGATGAATCTATTTGTATGAATGATAGCATGCTTAATAACATTCCTTGTTTGGTTACTGATGAAAAGAATAGATTGTTGCTTAAAGCTCCTGATGAGCAGGAAATATGGAGCATTATTAATCAAATGAACCCTTCCAGTGCCCCAGGTATGGATGGTTACACTCTAAGCTTCTTTAAACATTGTTGGCATATCATTAAAATTGACATGATTAATGATATGAAAGACTTTCTGTTTAGTAAGAATATTCCTAGAGGCATTTTTGCTACTGGTATTTGCTTAATACCTAAGATGCCTAACTCTACTTGTTGGAAAGACTACATGCCGATTAGTCTTTGTTCTATGCTTAATCGAATCATGTCCAAAATTATTGCTAATAGGTTGGGTCTCATCTTTCCTAATATCATTTCTCCTAACCAAGGTGGATTTGTTCCTGGTAAGAGTATTCATGAAAATATTCTGATTTGCAAAGAATTAATATGTGATATGAATAGAAAGATTAAAGACAATAACATCTTGATTCATATTGATATGTCCAAGGCGTTTGATAAGCTCACTCACTGTTTTATCTTAAATGTTTTAAGGAAGTTTGGCTTTTCTACTAGATTTACCTGTCTTATTAAGAAAATGATTAATGCTGTTAATGTCTCCATGCTTGTTAATGGTGAAGTGTTTGGATTCTTTAAAACTGCTAAAGGTCTGCGTCAAGGTGACCCTATATCTCCTTATCTTTTCATTATTGCTGATGAAATGTTCATCAGAGGGATCGACTCTCTTGTTAATAATAACAGATCTATGGAATATAGAAGTACAAGCATTATAAGTATTAATAGTCTTGCCTTTGCTGATGACATATTATTGTTTTCTAATTGTAAAGACAACACTATTAATAAGCTTTGTAACTTTCTCGACAAGTATCAAACTCTGTCTGGTCAGGTGGTCAATAAAGATAAAACTAAGATTTTGTTGGCCAGAGGTATTAGTGCATCTAAGATTGACATTATTTCTAACAATACTGGCTTCTCCTCTAGCTATCTTCCTACAGATTACCTTGGGATCACTATCAATACAAACAATAGAATCATCAACTACAACAAGTTAATTTGTAAGATCAGCAATAAGATTACTGAGTGGAATGTTAAGTACCTCTCATTTGCTGGTAAGCTTACTTTAGTCAAGTCTGTTTTAATGAGTATTGTGCTGTATTGGATGCAAACTTGTGTTCTTCCTAAAGGTATTATTTCTAAACTTGAAGTCATAGTTAATAGATTCATTTGGGGTTCCAATCAGATTGACAAGAAAGTCCATTGGTGTAACTGGGATTCTTTATGTAAAACTTATAGTGAAGGAGGTCTTAATGTGAGAAAACTGGTTGATATTCAAAATGCTATATCTTTTAATCTTTGGGTTGCGTTTAGGAAAAACTGTTCTTTCTGGTCAAAAGTTATGCATAGTATTTATTGTTCCAAGCATCATCCTTTACAGATTAGTCCTGTCAAAGCTGGCTCTATGGTTTGGAACAGAATGATCAAAGTTCGTGATCAAGCTGAGTGCTATATCAAGTGGAAGCTTGGTAAAGGTCTTGTTGATTTCTGGTTAGATAATTGGACCTCCTCTGAGCCTATATTAACTCTTAATAGCAAGGATAATAACTTATGCTTTACTGCTGAAAATGTTAATAAATATTGGTATAACAATGGGTGAGATTTAACTTTAGTATGCAACATTATTCAGCCTGACATTATTGATAGCATTAATCGTCTATCTATTGACATTAACAAAGATAATGTAATGATTTGGACCTTGGCTAAGAATGGTAGTTATAATTTGAAAGAGACTTGGGAAGGTGTAAGAGCCATATACAATATGGATGCTGTCTTTCAAAAGATTTGGAACACTTTAACTCCTATTAAAAGTTCTTTTATTCATTGGAAAAGTCTTCATAATTACATAGCTGTTGATTCTATCATTCAAAGTAGAGGTATTGTGTTAGTTTCGAAATGTCAGTTTTGTGACAATTATGAATCCATTAAGCATCTCTTTATATCTTATAAGTTAACTTGGTCAATTTGGATTCACTATGCTGTTATTTTTAAAGTGTTTATATCCAAGCATATGGACATTAAGAGTCTTACCAGAGTGTGACAAGGAGCAAAGACTAAGAAAACTCAGGTCAGAAGCATTTTACCTTCTCTTATCTTACATAATATTTGGAAGGCTAGGAATCTATCTAAGGCTAAATGTGTTATTATTTCTGTCATTTCTATTATTAGCCAAATTAATGATGTTATTCACACTCTTGATATGAAAAAGATCTTAAACAAATCTCATTGGCTTGATTGTTCTAAAGCTGCTATAGATATGGGTTGTGTTAACCAGTTAAAAGTTGCCAATAGACCTACTTATATCAAATGGAATCTTCCTCTTTCTGGAAGATTGAAAATGAATTCTGATGCTTCTTGCCTTAGCAATGGTGAAGCTAGTGGCTCGGTTATTTTTAGAGACAGTGCTGGTAATCTTGTTAGTGGTTTTAGCTTTCTATATGGAAAATCTTCTCCGTTATTAGCTGAGGTTAGAGCTCTTTTGGATGGCTTTATAATATGTAAAGCTAATAATTGGAAGTTGGTAGATGTTGAATCGGATTCCTTAATCATTATCAATTGGATCATTCATAAAAAAACAATGTATACTGGTTTATCAAGCCAATTCTTGATTGCATTTGAAAGCTTATTCACAGTAGCACGAATATTTCACATATATTTCGCGAACAAAATCATGCTGCTGATTGGTTAGCTCATTATACTATGAAAACTAATTCTACTTATAACATCATGCCTAATTCTATTCCTAATGACCTTAAAGCTATTCTGATTTTAGAAGCTCTTGGTCTTGATTATATAACTAGTTGATGTCATACCTGATTTGTTTAGAAGCTGTTTTCTGGTTGCTCTTAGTAAGAGATGTTTGAGTAATTCATGAGTTTTATCTTTATGCATGTATTGAGAAAATGATGTTGATGCTGTTGCTTCTTGGATTCGTCGTTTTATGTTGGTGTATTGAAGACTGAGATGGTCGATTGAGAGTTGGCTATGCATGTTGATGATGCGTTGATGTTGCTGCTGAAGGCCTTGATGTTGCTCCTGGTCTAGCTCCTCTGTTAATGTCTTATTGTTTGCTAGTTGCTGGTGCTTGTTGTTAGATATGTTGCTGCTTTTGTTGATGATGAAGGCCTTGATGGTTTGCTGTTGCTGTTGAAGGTTTTGATTTTGCTAGAAAAAGCTTTGAATCTTGATTTTGCTCATCATTTCTTCCTGGCTGATGCTGATATCTTGGTTGGTTGAGATGTTCTTGCTTTGAAATTTAAAGATTGAATTCATCAAAGTCCTTGTGGAGGCTGCTCAAAGTTGGTTAAATGATGCTTATGTAATGTTTGAGAAAACTATTATAGTATTAGGGTTTTCTATTAGCATTAGGTATTGTCTTTTGGTTTTGGCGCTTGTTTTGAATTTAAATTCAAAATCTTACCGCCTTTGTTTTGTTGTAATCTTTTATTCTTTTAATAAACAACCCATTTTATTAAAAAAATAAAAATAAAAATAAAAAGAAAGAAGTATTTTTAATATTTTTGAACCCCCCCCCCCCGAAGTATTATTTTTGTCTAATTTATTCTAATACAATAATACACTGGTTTTGTTTGACCATCTAACCTTACAAAACGACCATATGCTCAGTAATAGCGTAAAGGTTAGATTAGCGATTTGAAGGAGGAGAGAAACAATAGATCAATATAATTTTGTATTATGTGTTTCACAATTTACAATGTTAACAATTGTACATTATATATTGGTGATGTGCGAAGTTTGTTAAAATGAAAACAAATTTTGTTGCAGTCCTTTTTAAACTAGACGGAGTCTTAGTTTCTCTTTTAGGAAATCAAGAATGAGTTACAGGTTTGATAAAGCTGTTATCATTCTGGTCATGGGATGAAATGTACCATATTTTAAACTTCAGTCATATAATTTGATTTTTGATAAAGTGCACATTAATTTCAACGTGTTCGGTTATGACGTGGAAGTCTAGATTGGAGAAGAGCAAGACAACCTCTAAGTTATCACACCAAACAACTGGAGCTTGATGTAGGGATTTAAATCCTGCAAAGAACAACATAGAGCCACATTGATTCAACAATATGGTTTGTCAGAGCTCAATACTCCAATTGTGTACTAGATCGGATGGCAACTTGCTGTTTCATAGATGACCATGATATCAGTGAGTCTCCAAGAAACATGTAGTGGTCTATTACCGATCTCTGCTCATCTAAGCTTTTCCAGTTAGCATCAGAAATGCCCATGAGTTACATCTGGGCATATATGCCATGCACGAGGTGCTTGCTTTAAGCATATATTTCCTTGTTTAGCTTGCACACATGGTTTGGTCTCAGAGGGTCTACAAACCCCTGAGGTTGGGCTATATACACTGTTTCTTTAGGAAAACCATTTAGAAATGCATTATTACTGTTAAGCTGGCGAATCACCCAGTTCTTTGACATACAATGCTTACGATGAGTTTTAGGGTAGATATCTTGACCACAAGACTAAATGTCTCATCAAAATAAATCCGTGGACATTGGTAAAAGCCTTTAGCTACTAAATGGGCTTTGTACCTTTCAAATGACCCATTAACACCATGTTTAATCCTTTAAACCTACTTATAGCCAACGAACGTTCATAGTAGGCAGCCACAACATCAAAGTCCAGTTGTTATTAGACTGTAAGGATTTAACTTTGCATGCATTGCACTCAGCTAGTTAGAGTTAGACATTTCCGTTTTGAAATTAGCTGGTTCTCTAGATATATGTAAGAAATTAGTTGTAAGACCTGTAAAAATGATTTTGGGCTTTGAAATACTTGATTTTCCTATGGTATTTACATGATGTAGGTTAGTAACATGTAAGGTTATATTAGAAGAATTTGATTACATTGAGTCTGGTCTTAAATACGTCAGGATTAAGTGAGTAGGCAAGGTATGATCAATATGAAGTTTTCGGGAATTAGGTGTAATATTTTGCCTAAATTGTGTAGTTTCGAGGAAAAGATAAAAGGTCGTGTTTGAGCATCTGAACTTAGGCGAAGAAGGACCAGAAGAATGAGAATACAATGACGTGCTTGGCAAGACAGTAAAACAAAAAACTCTAGCTTAGTAAACACTACATACCTAGAGATATAAACCTTACGAGAAGGTGCTATGTATTTGTACTCTTTATGAATGTCATAATATCCGAAGAGTACGCATCTAATAGAGTGAAATTAGAATTTGAGTTTTTGAAATGACTTTAAATGATGTAACGAAGATAGCAGACAGACTGGTTTTTCGCTCGGGTATCAGAATTAGGCGAAATTTGTATTCAAATTAAATGTCTCGATGAGCCAAACAACTGTCAAAAGCGTGATTACGTCACGGAATTTAGATTTCAAATTCTGCTGTTTACGGTCCGAAAATCCTATTTTATTGTTTTTGATATTTTATTTTATTTTAAAATTAATATTTTAATTAGTGAATCAAATCTGATTGCATTCAGATTATATTTGATTTTTATTTTTAATATCTTTATTGTATTTTTAGAATATTTTATTAGAGTTTTAGATGTCTCATATATAAAACATCTTATACCCTATTTTATCGTCAGACTTCGATGAATAAAAAATGAGATTTTTTCTAAGTCTCTGAGTCTCTTTTCACTCTAACCTAGGGTTAGAGATTGTCTATTCTTTATTTTCATCTTCTTCTTTTTGTGTTTGCCGTCGTCTGTTAAACCTCATATCTCGGTGCTACCATTAAGCATGGTTAACAAGCATAACCAAATATTCTTATAAATGAGGAAGTAGGTTGCTTAAAGTAGATATTTTCATAAGGTGACTTGTGATGAACTTATATAATTCTTAGGTAAGTCAAGATGTGAAAAATATTTGTAGGAAAATGTCTGTCTACAAAATATTCGTATTAGATTTTTTTGTATCAGTATTTAATAGAGAAAATCAGCTTAAATTCCTGACTTGAAGTTAGGTAGTCTTTGGCATCGTGTTATTGAAAGACACAGTCCGATAGGTGTCTCTATGGAAGATTTAGAAACTAGCAGTGACTCAGAAAAGTATCTCCTTTACATCTGGCTCATCAGAAGACAATAAAGAAAATACCGCATCCGAATAGTGTTGTTAAATGTGATAATCCTTGTTTTGTTGATCATCTGTAACGTAAACATGTGGGACTTTGTTTTATATGAAAACCTTCATATTGTAAGGAATTGTGGTAAAGTATCGATGCTTTTCAAATTTGTTTTCATATTACAAGATTTACAATATGAAAATGTTTAACTTGAAGATCTTTTACCCATGTTCCCCCCGGATAAATAGTTTCTCAATATGAAAACTTTTTTATAACTCTGATTCAGTAAAAAAGGTTTATATCCACTTATTTCTTAGGTAAAATATATTTTATGTGAAAGCGTTTGACCTAGTTTTAAAGCGATGAAAACTTTATTAACCACTTTTCTTGGTTCAAATAATGAACACTTTCTTCGGAGTATCTTTTCAGCCCAAAAACATGAACATTACTATTCAAACCTTTTTTTTAAAGAATGGTTGAGTTCAAAAAGACGAACATTATTATCCAAACTTTTTTGGAATGTGTTTTGAGTTCAAAGAGATGAAAATTATTGTCCAATTTTTTTTGGAATGTCTTTGGAGTTCAAAAAGATGAACATTATTGTCCAAACGTTTTTGGAATGCCTTTTGAGTTAAAAAAGATGAACATTATTGTCCAAACATTTTTGGAATGCCTTTTGAGTTAAAAAAGATGAATATTATGCGAGTCATTTTAAGATGTCAAAGAGATTTTATATATAAGTCGACTATTAGGACACCTCATTAAAAAATTCCTGCACCACTAGGGTAGGAAAGAGTATGCCATCGATACTTACATAAGTTGATAAAGAAAATGTTTACATAGTCACTCATTCACTCTAAATAAATTTTTAGGTGCTCAGTGTTCCAAGGGTGGGGAAGATCTCGTTTCCTAGCCTCTTTTCTTTTGTGTGAATGAAGACTTTCCTCAAAACTTTGTCCCCGACTTTGAACTCTCTCCTTCTAACTTATGACGCGTATCGACTTCTCATCAGAATCTGATAATGTAAAGAAGTGAGTTGTGCCCTTCTTCTCTTTTCCTCTATCCGGTCCAACTATATGCTCTTTCCCTTGTCATTTGTATCCTCAGAATATTCACTAAGCCTGAATGACGGGAAAATTGTTTCCGAAGGTACTACTGCGTCCATCCCATAAACGAGTGCGAATGGTGACTCTTGCGTTGCGGTCCGAGGAGTTGTTCTGTAAGCCTATAAAACTTCATGTAGATAATCTAGCTATTTCCAGCTTTACCCTCCAAATTCTTATTTAGCCCATCTAAAATTGTCCGATTAGTCACCTCCACTTGGCCATTTGCTTGGGGGTGAAAATGTGCTGAGAAACATTGTTGTATCCAATTTGACACACAAAAAACTTTCATCTCTTTATTATCGAAGTGCGGTCCATTATCTATTGTAATTTTCTTTGGAACCCTAAAACGACAACAAATGTTAGAAATAATAAATCTGATCACATCCTTAGCTCTTGTCCATGCTAAAGGCTCAGCTTCCACCCACTTAGAAAAATAATCGACCACGACAGATCATCTTCCAACCTCCTGATGCCACTGGTAAAGGTCCAACCAGATCAATGCCCCATCGGTCAAATGGTAAAGACTCAGGTATTGATTCGATGGGAACACTTGGTGCATGGATTCCATTAGCGAATCTTTGGCAGATATCACATTTCTGCACTAGTTCCTTAGCATCCGAAAAGAGTGTCAGCCAATAATACCCAACAAAAAAACTCTTTGGATCAATGTTATGTAGCCACAGTGTGCTGATACTTCCCCGTCATGCAACTCTGAAAGTATCATTTGTGATTCATCCTTCCCTAAACATCAGAGTAAAGGGCGGCTAAAATATTTATTATATAATACGTCTCTGAGTACAACATACCCATATGCCTTGAATCGTATTCTTGTAGCCACCACCTTATCAACTGGTAATATGTCGTTCACTAAGAATTCTTGTATCTCACTCCCCCAATCCTTTACCATACATGTAGAAATTTGGAAGGCTTCAACACATCCCTCAATTGACTCGAACCCTTTAAAAATGGAAGGGTTTTTTGTATGATTATTAGGATGCTCCTATGAGTAATATGCTTTGGCCAAAGAATCAGCCACTGAATTCCCAGCCATGTGGACATGTTCGTATCTGACGCCTTCAAAAGTCAAAGTTAAAGCCTTCAAAACCCCAATATATTTTACTAAGTGATCTTTTCTTACCTTCGACCGTCCAGATGCATGGTTTACGAGGAGTTGTTAATCACTTATCAGCCTTACTCTTTCAGCTCCACAAATTTTAGCAAGTCTTAAGCCTGCCAAAGAAGATTTGTACTTTGCTTAATTATTCGATGCTTTAAACCCGAATCAGATGGATTAATACATAACGATTCCCTCCGGAGATACCAATTGCACACCTGCTCCACAACCAGACGAGCTTGAACCCCTGTCGGTTCGCACTAACCATTATGTTCCAAGTTTTTCTTTATCAACTTCCATTTCATTCCGATCAGAGTGAAACTCAACTAAGATATCAACTAATGCTTGTGCTTTAATAAAAATTCTTGGTTCAAATTCAATATCAAAATATCTAATCTCAACTGACCACTTAGTCATTCTTCCCGAGATATCGAGCCTTTGTAATATGTTCTTCAACGGAAAATATGTTCGTACAACAATCGAATGAGCATGAAAGTAAGGCTTCATTTTTCGCGCGGATGTAACTAGTGGAAGAGCTAGCTTTCCTAACTTGAGATATCGCTTTTCAACATCTAGAAAACTTTTACTCACGTAATACACCGGCCTCAGAACATTCATCTTTTCTCGGATTAAAAACGCACGCACCGCGAAATCTGACACTGCCAAATAATTATATAACTTTTCCCCCGGATTTGGTTTTGTCAAGACTTGGGAGAAAAAAAATATTCTTTGATCTGATGAAAAGCACCCGAACATTCTTGAGCCCAGTCAAAACAATTGACTTTTCTTAGCAATTGGAAGAAAGGGGCGCACTTATCCGAGGACCGCGATTTTGAACATATTCAACGCTGCCAATCTTCTAGTCAAGATTTGTATATCTTTGATTGTACTTGGTGGGACCATAGTACACAGAGCTTTTAGCTATACCGGATCGACTTCAATACCCTGCTCACTGATTATGTAACCTAAAATTTTTCCGGATCTTACCCCGAACCTGCACTTTTTCGGATTCAATTTCAGATTTATCTTTGTCGAATTGGCAAAAGTTTCTTCTAAGTCAGCCAAATGATTTTCATCTTTTAATGTTTGACTAACATGTCATCAATGCAAACCTCAACATTTCTTTCAACATGACACTCAAAATCTTTGTTTACTAACCATTGGTACGTTGCTCCAGCATTCTTCAACCTGAATGACATTACCTTGTAGTAGTGTAAACCTCTTCCGGTAATAAAAGTTGTACTCGTTTGATCTCTTGGATCCATTTGAATTTGATTATATCCAGCATAGGCATCCATAAAAGATAACAATGGGTTTCTAGATGTTGAATTAACCAACTGATCTATTCTGGGCACAAGAAAAAGAACTTTGGGGCACACCCTGTTTAGATTGGTGAAGTCCACACACATTCGCCACTTGTCGTTTTTATTCTTTAATAGGACCGAATTAACAGTCCACAAAGGATATTGTGACTCGCGTATGTGACCCATTTTTGTTAAACGATCCATCTCTGTCATTATAACTTCAACGCTTTCTTGAGAAAAAGATCTCATATTCTGTATTTTCGGACGAACATTGTTTTGTACCGCAAACCTATGACAGATAACGTTTGCTGGAACCTCTCTGACATCCTCTGTACACCATGCAAACAAATGTAATTTTGTTGAAAGAAATTTGATTGAACTTTCTTTTACTTCATGGGATAATCTCGTACCGATTTTTAGGTTTTTAGGTCGACAAAAGACATGATCCTCAAAATTATCATCTGGGACAATAAACCCGGGGGCTTTCCTTGGATCATACCACGGGATCGGACTCCGAGGGAGCCCCCACTGGTTGCTCTTCTTTTTTCGACTCAACCCCCTTACGCTGCTTGGGGGCCAACACTGCTCCATAACATTCTCTTGCTATCTTTTGGCTACTTCTTACTGTTCCCATGTTGCTTTCTACTACATACTAAAAATATTGATGGACAATAGATGGTATGGCATGTATTTTAGACAACTAAGACCTTCCGAAGATAGATAGTAAGATGTGGGAGCATCCACCACTATAAATAAAACTATAAATATTTTATTGAATGGTCCTCGACCCAACTCCGCCATCCCTTCAAACTCTCCGAGTACTTCAGCAGTAGATTCGGTGAATCCAACTATATCATTCGATCTGATCGCAAGATTGTTGGTGGGTTTTTTATATGACTATAAGTAGACATAAACATTATGTTACCTGAACTACCAGTATCAATCAGAATTTTTCTTATCGCATTTCCCACTATCTCCGCTTCGATTACTAGTGCATCCTCATACGGGCCAACTACGTCTCTTATATCTTCAAAGAAAAGTACTGTGATGCATTTCTGTACAGATGTGTTGAAGCGCCTGCTTCCAGTTGTGTTGCTAGACTAACGATGTGTCTCTTCCGAGAGTAATTTGATATTCATGCAACTGTATCTCCCCCCAAAAATTGTTTAACTCACTAAACTTGCCCCTTGCTATCGGTTCTTGTACCATGTTTATGTTATTCATGCTCGACTTTGGTTCTAAATACTCAGCAGAGATATCGAATGCATCTATGGATTCTTCATCGATTGCTTCTGGTATCATCATCGTATCCTTTTGCTTAGGAACAACTTCTTGTTCACAAAATTGATTAACTTTCCATTTTCTATCAAATATTGCACTTATCTTTTCAGCACCATACAGTCTTTTGTGTCGTGCCCGATATCCTCATTATACTGAAAATATTTACATTTTCTATGCTCCCTTAGGGTCTGCATTGGGAATTGCTTACAGAATTTTACATTTGAACGCTCATTCTCAAAGATAGTTGATACATACTCGGTCAAATCAGCATAATGAGCGGGTCATACCCACTTGTTGGACATGGGCGAACATATTGTTGAGTGTTGACTGAAGGTGTGTACTGTTGAGTGTTCACTACCGTTTGAGGTGCTTGATTTATAGATTGAACTGGTGCTCAGAGTCAGACTGTGGTCGTTGGATGCGATATTTGTGGTCAGAAATTTACTGGCGGCGAACTGGCTCTTATCACGGTCAGATCTTGGTGGAACTGAGACATCGACTCTATCTCTGAAGCTCTAGTTTCTTCAGCTAGAATTTGTTTCTCTATCTGGTCCAAGAATGCTCCAAATGTCATAGCCTGCATCTCTGCGACATTATCTTTCATCACCCTCGGAAGCAAACCCATTCGGAAAGCAGCCAAAGCCACTTTGTTTAAAAAAAAATCCATATCTGTCTTAACTTGAATAAAACGTTTTGTATACTCTTTTAGACTCTCCCAACTTTCTGCCTGTAGTAAATGATAGTATCTCTGTTTGCTCAGATTGTTTTGCTTCCAACATTGTGTTGTCGGAACATACTCCAAAACATATCAAAATTATTTATACACTCTTGATGTAGACGACTGTACCATTTTGATATAACATTATTGAACGTTTGAGAGAATGCCCTTCACTCACCATGAATTTCAGTTTCTATTTTTTTTTACTTTAGATTATTTTTATGGTTTTGAAACTTTAATTCCAGGTACCAATCAGGTTCCCACAAACGGTGGCACTGATGAACTCAGATAATTCTTAGGTAAGTCAAGATGTGGAAATGTTCGTAGGAAAATGTCTGTCTAAAAAATGTTTGTATATAATATTTTTAGTGAGAGAATCAGTATTTAATAGAGATAGAAAGAGACAAAATGAATAAATATAGCAATAATTGACTAATCATTGACCCTTTTCCCAAAAGGGAATGTCCTTTATATTGCACATGGGATTAATAGTAAAACTACATGATTACCACTGTTAAAGTGGATTTCTCACCCACTCTTTTACTCTTTATAAATAAGTTCTAAGGATATATCATTTAGCCCCCTTACCTCTTACGTTTGCTTTAGTTTAGTCCTTAACCACTAAATACATGAATTTAGTCTTTATATTTAATACAATAAACCTTGTTATTATTTATATTTTCCTTCACTTATCAATTTGTACTAAAATGGAACCATAGGTAGTCTATTGATAAGATAAACGATAGTAGAGAATGCATCAAACCAAAAAAACAATGGTACTTGAGGCTGAGCAAAAAAACGTAAGGCTAGTCTCAACTATATTTCTATGATCTCTTTTGCTTTACCACTTCGGGCAGATGAATGTGGACAAAAATGTCTTAGTTGTAAGCCAGATTTAGTGGTGTGGGATGCAAAAGCCTAGTTTTCACCACCACCATCTGTTTGTAAACCTATATTTTTTCTTTCAAAATTAGTCTCAACTCAAAGCATCATTTTTGTTTTTAGAGATAGATCAATGAGAACCTTGAGAAGTCATTTAAAAAAAATAGTATTTATAACCATTTTTAGTTGAAACTAGAGTAGGCCCCAAAGATATGTATGTATGAAATCTAAAATATTTATTGCATAAAAACTAGAAGTAGGATATAATTGTGACAAAAATAGATTTTTCATTAACATCAACAAAAACATTACATCGTCTTAGGATTTTGGATAAAACTTGAAAAGAAGAGTGGTCTACTCTCATATGTCAACCATCTATTTTTGACACAGACTCTCTGTTACCTACGACTAACTCAAAAACAAGAATGCTAGGATTATAATCTTGAAACTCAGGTGGACTCTTAATGCAATAGAGTCCTCCTTTTATCTCTTTGTTAACAAAGTCATCCATGTGTCCAAATCCTTACAAAAATAGAAATCATTAAAAAATTCGACATAATCGGAATTGGTTGATGTTAATGAAGAGATATAAAGTAAGTTTTTTAGAAATGGTTGGAATATGTAAAATTCTTTAAGAGTTAAGTGTTTGTCAACTATATGAATATTGTAATTACCAACTTTTCCAATTAAACAGTTATGACCATTTATAACCTTGAAAAATACCTTACCTCTATAATAAACTATTTAGCTTATCACGTTTGGGTTGTGAATGACATGATGTGTTCTCCAGATAAAACATACCATGTTGCATTTGTTTTGGTCTCGATTCACTAGAAATGCACTTTAATCTGATTGATTTGTATGGTGTTATTGCCACATATATGGCAAGTTGTTCTATTTGAAGAGTTTTAACCTCAACGCCTCATGTAATTATTGTTGTACCTTCCTTTGTGATTATTTTTATTCCTACCTCTACAACCACGACCTTGGCCTCTTGTGTAGTTGGTGTTATTATTACAATCTTGTGATTTATTATCTTCTCTATTTGAATTGTTGTTTGTAGATGTAAAAGTAAGATTAGATATAAACAATTGTAGGCTAGATTGCTGATCCATTCTACTTTCAAATGTCAGTATGGAATGTTATAGATCAACCCATTTTATAATATCATTGTCTACTAGACTCACGAATATATGAGTATAATCCAGTAAAGACTTATGAGACTAAGTCATCAATGGTGATAGTATAACCTGTTAGCACCGAGTTGTCAACAATAAATTTAATCTTAGCAAAGTATTCGTTCATAACATGTCCTCTCTTTTGCGTTCTTTGAAATTTACTTTTAAAGTAAGTGACTCTGGTTCAAGCATTTCTGTCTTAATCTCTCTTTAACTTCTTCGTGACCTCCAAAGTATTCATGATTTATTTACCCTTAGCATATTTTCAAGAGTCATCACTGACGACCACAATAGGAGATTAGAATGGTACCCATATATAATATCCAAAATCAGTAAGACATTAAGCTCGGCTTTAGATTATTATGAGAATTGAACAGTAAAACATAGTCAGATCTTGTGGTGATTATAAAACAAATGATAACTACGGAGGTCTCCAATCACTTGGTAGGGGATATGTTACATGCTCATAAATTTTTTGGATAAAATTATTGCACTAAATGCTCAGAAAGAAACAATGGTTACACGCTAAAAAAGGTTCAATCAGAAATTCGAAAAGATAGAAACAAAGAAAATTCTTCTGAGGGTGATGACGTTGAGTTTGAATCTCTACGAGATCAATAAAAATATCAAATGAAGCAATTTTAATAGGACCAAAGCTACAAATTTTTGAGAAAGAAGCATAAAACCAGACATCTGTACATTCTTTCGGAGTCTAGTGACTATTTATTATAAATAAAAAGAAACTCAATTTTCAGAGAAGGTTCATCACTACTGAAGAAGGAAAAATTCTAGTGGCATACATTATTCAAAAAATTATATTAGTTTGTTAGAAGTTCTAAACAATAGTGAGATTAAAAAAAACAACGCGATTCTTTAAATAAAAATGTACATGTTTCTCCGGTTATGGATGAGGTGGTCACCAAGGCTAGGGTAAGAGAAAAAAAAATATTATAGTTCAAATTCAAAAAGGTCCTACATTATGGCCTACAACATGAGTTATCAACCAACAATTTCAACAAGGGGGTTCGAGTAACTAAAAAATTGATTAACATGTATTAATATTCGATTTGTGAATCATTCTGAGACTTTTTAGAGCTTGCATGAGTCTTTTTGGTACTCACATGAGTCTTTGAAGGCTCATGCTCTCTGGGGTTATCGGTGTGATGAGCAACTGATGCTCTTGACTTTTCTTTCATGCCCATCTTAGCCTTTTCTGCCCTCAGAGCTTCTATTTCACCCTTTAACCTATCGCGCTCTTCGATAGTGTACTCATCGTTTTCACCCACCACTTCGAGAAAAGCTGGTGGTACTTCCGGGACGTCCGGATTCATTCGGAGTGACTTTTCTTGCTGGTTTCGAATGCTTGATTCAGGCACATTCTTCTCCCACTGTTGGTTGCCAATTTGGTGAGGTTAATTTTAGTATGAGGGTAAATTTGTAATCTGTCCGGAGTTTTGTGGAGGTTTATAGGTGTTTAATGTTTTGAGTAGAGAGTAGAGGGAGAATTAAGCAGCTTGGTTGCAGTTAATTTTCATTACCCACATTTAATGCAGGTGGTTGGGTATTTATACCCTTACTTTTGGGGCCTTATGGGCTTTCGGGTCATGTTTAATGGACCCGGGTCATGTTTAAAGACCCATGAGCTCTAAGTAGGAGAGCAAGTAGCTTAGTCAAGAAGTGTTTAGGTTTTTTAGTACTTTTGTCATAGTCCGAACAGCTCAATGGGTTGAGTGTTCGAAGTGTGCTGTCCGGTCCGGTGAGTTTGGTCTGATTTGTCCTTATCCGGAGAGGAGGCAGAATTCAGACTCATCAGGAGCCCCTTTTTTAGGTGTTTGTTCAAATACCTTTGTCAAAAACCTGAAAACCAGTCTGATGTCAGGGGTGGTTCTAATCCGGACAGGTCTGTTTGTCTTATGGTTTTATCCGGACTGATAAAGCTTCATGAATCCAAACGGTTTTGTGCCAGAGTTCATGGGATACGTGTCGCTTTCTGGTTGGTTGCTTCAGCCGTTTTTTCACCTTGAATTTTGAACCCACCTTCTTCGAAAAGCAACCTCTTAATTAAAGGTGGTGACATCAGCGCTGTCTTTAATCATTACCAATCTTTTCGAATTCTCCTAGGAATCAAAACTCCCTTTTCAGATTTACTATAAATTTAAACACTTTCTACTGTTTTACCATCACTCTCATATTTACTCTGCAACTTCTTAAAGCTTTTTCTCTCCAAAGCAAAAATTTACCCAAATAGTTTATGTTTACAGCGAGGAACGCTTTGATCAAAGGTGGGTGGCTCAACCTTTCTGAACTTGAAAAGGCGCAAAAGGTTGAAAGAGAAAGACGTATTGCAACCGGATTACCCGTTTCGCCCATCGACAAGCCAGGGACTTCAGCCACAGAATCAGATCAAGGTTCTTCTTCCTCAAAAGGTACCAAGCCGAAAAGGCTATTTCAAACTAATCTCTCTCCCATTATCTATGGTTCCTCGGTTCAGGAATCAGAACCTGTTGTTGAGCCAGGAGTAACAGTTACCAGCTTCAAAAATCCCTCCCCCTTCTTAGCTATGGGGTCAGACACTGAAAACTCCCCTCAAAAGTTAGTCGACCGGAGAAAAGGCCTGCTGGTCAAGGGCCATGCCTCTAAGAGCACTCCTTCAAAGTCGGGTGCCAAAGACAGCAGCACTGGGTCAGAAGTGCCCATCAGAGCTCCCAAGGACAGACTGTCTGGTCCAGAGGGTAGCAGCCTAGGTCTTCGAAGAGAGACCTCTGCCTCAGAGCCCCAATCGGAGGCCAGAAGCCAAGGGAACACTGAAGCCCAGCAGTCCGGAGACAAAGCTGAGCCAGATCTGAATCCTCCCCTTGCCACTGCTACTGAAAATCCTTCATCAATTATGGAGGAAGTAATGGAGGACTCTATCGAAGAGGCTCCATTTGAGTCTGAGCCCTCCGGTCAGACCAGTAGTGCTGTTGTTGCCAAAAAAGACAAAGGCAAAGAGAAGTTGTGCTTGAGGCATCCGGATCTGCCAGAGAGTCTTGAAGGAAGGGTGGGGCCTTGTTTCCACAAGGTCAGTGTTAAGTACCTCCTCGCCTTGCAAAAGATCAACTACGCATTCATCCACACAGCTGAGCTGGGCCGGATGCGTACAAAGTGGGGAATACCGGAGAACGTGAAGATCAGGATCCCCATACACCCAGAGACTCCCATGGACTGCAAATTAAGCGAAATTGTCATCTTCACGGAGCTATTCAATTAGGGGCTCAGACTCCCATTGGACCCAGCAATTGTCAGATACTTTCATCTGATAAAACTCTGTCCGAGCCAGTTGAGCCCCAACGCCTGGTACACCCTCATGTCCTGCATCATGGCTTCGAGGCTCTCTGGGATTCCTCTGCCAATGGAGGAGTTTGCTGCTGTGGCCAGTCTTTGTAGAAACCACCACATCCCCTTTTACCATTTCAACATGGGGGATAATTTCAAAGCTGTAGATGATTTGTTAGAGGCGGAGAGGAATTTGAGGACCCAGTTCCTGTTTGTTAGTGGTGCTTGGGAGAATGGAAAGAAGATCAAGTCCGGAGTGAACCCAAGTCTTCTTAGAAGCAGGTGGAGGAGTGACCGTAAGTCTCCTACTTTATATTTTTGTCTCTCTCCTTTTTTTAGAGTTAGTTTAGAGTAATTGATCTTACTTTTGCCTTAGCAGAACTGCCCAAGGAATTCAGTGATTATTTGAAAACCGGGCAGACCACTTGCACCAAGATCAACGCTTGGGCCGCTGAGAAGTGGGGGAATCGGTTCCATGCTGCCTTCACAGGGGGTAACTTAGCAAGGTCTCACCTTTGGAACACCACAGGTCGGAGAGACCTAACCTGGGAAGAGCTCACCACCCAGCCTCCTCCGGACGTAGTGCTCAAAAGAACGCATGACCCAGATGGGACACTCTACTTGCCAGGCCGGGCCAAGGCCCCAAGCAAGATGAAAGGCAAAAATAAAGGCAAGAAGGTGGTGGGTGGAGCTAACCCTGCTGAGGCGGAGGAGGATGCTCCAATAAATCCGGAGGGGCCAGTCCACAGCCAAATTGATGCTGCTCTCTTGGAAGTGGTGGAGCAGGAGACTGAAAGGCAAGAAGTGCACTCCCCAAAACCTCCAAGGGCTTCCAAAAGAAATCGTAAACAGGGAGGTGAAAGCAAAGACAGGGAGGCCAAGAAGAAGAAGACCTCTAAGGGTGACGAGCTTTCTCTCCGGGCTCTGGAGCCTCCCTCCCAAGCTGATCCTACTGACCCAACGCAAGCGGAGGAAATACCCGGTGAGTTCCATAACGATGAGGTCAAAGGGGGAGATCTCAACATTGATGGGGTAGACATCATCGGTCTTGGTGGGCTTGGTAAGTACTTCATCAATCTTCCCAGAGACGATTTTGCTGGGCCTTACCTCCCCCCGAGCACCTCAAACACAATCACTTTCAATGGTAAGACCTTTATTGTTTCAAGTGAAAGGGATGTCATAGCCCACTCTTTATTAAGCAATGTTCAGCCTGTACTTGCGTTGGAGAAACAAGTTCGAAATCAGGCAGACATTATCAAAGATCTTAAGTCTGACAAAGAGAGGCTGTCCGATGAGCTTCGCACTGCCACTTCAAATGCTGCCATTCTAAAGGAAGAAAATGAGGATTTGAAGAGAAACCAAGAGGCGAGCACCACAAAAGTCACCACATTAGAGAACACTATCACAGAGCCCGGGAGAAGCTGTCCGGACTGGAGAAAGATCTTGCCACCTTAAAGGGGGAATCCAAGGCCAAAGACCAAATCATCACCAACTTAACCAATGACAAAATTGCTCTTGAGAATACAGTGTCCAAAGCTGCCGAGGAGAAAGCCAGTTTGCTAAGGGAGCAGGAGGCCAAAATCCAAGCCAAGATCGATGCCTATGCCAACAACGTGATCGATACTCAAGAGCACATGTATGCCAAGGTAAGATCAGACATGTTCTTGCTCTTCCATGAGAAATTTCCGAAGAGGAACCTAGGGGATTTATGGCTTCATGTAGAGGTTGAAGACCTCCCATATCACACGATGGCTGAAGGCGACCGAATTGGCTTCTCTAGCGCATCTTCATCCGATGCTGAAGAAAACATCGGGGAGAGCCCAAACAAAGAGAAAGATGATCTCAAGGGGAAGAAGAAGACACATGAAGCTGAGCCATCTTCAAAGGCCCAGCCTTAATTTATGAATTACTTTTTTTCTTTTCATGTTATCTAAACTAAAGTCCTTGGAAGGCCAAGGCACTCTTTTTTGTTAATGTGTCCGGTATTTGACCGGATAGGTCCTTCACTCTGGTTTGAAAGTCCTTGGAAGGCCAAGGCACTTAAGTTGTTTTGTTTTAATGAATATCCTTGTTTTGCCCAATTCTCATATTTTTTCATAGTCTGTTCCAATTTTGATGGCTAGAGTTTAAATAGCCCTTAGTTATTTCATAGTGAGAGTGTTTAAATTCTCCGATGACGAATGTTTAAGTGGTCATCACTCTTTTATTTCAATCCGGATGGTGTGACAAAAGACAAAACTAAAACACTTCAGAAATTTTTTAAGAAGGCATCAAATTTTATATAAAAAGCTGGACACCTCATCAAAACCCCCCGTACCACCAGGGAGGAAAGAGTATGCCCCCAAATATTTACATGGATGTTTAAACAAGTAAATATTTACACAAATGCTACTCCAAGTACATCCGGAGATGTTCGATATTCCAAGGGTGGGTCAGGATTCTTCCATCCTTGTCTTCCAACCAATATGTTCCAGGTTTGAGCCTTTCAACAACCACATAAGGTCCTTCCCAAGTTGGGGCCAATTTTCCGAGCAGATTTTCTTTGGTGTGCAAGAAGACTTTCCTCAATACTTTGTCCCCCGGCTGGAAATCTCTTCTTTTAACTTTAGAAGCAAATCTGCTCCTCATCAAACCCTGATAGTGTGCAACCCTAAGGTGGGCTTTAACTCGTCTTTCTTCTACTAAATCGAGCTGACCTCTGATTGCCACTTCGTTAGCACATTCGAAGAAGTGGTGAACACAAAATGATGGAAGAGTTGCTTCTATGGGAGCTACTGCATCCATCCCATAGACCAAAGCAAAGGATGACTCCTGAGTTGCAACCCCAGGTGTTGTCCGATAGGCCCACAAGACCTCTTGTAAATAACTAGGCCATTTTCCAGCAGCCCCTTCCAAATTCTTCTTTAAACCGGACAGAATAGTCCTGTTAGCCACTTCAACTTGGCCATTTGATTGTGGGTGGAAAAGTGAAGAGAAACAATAATGTATACCCCTTGAGGCACAGAAACTCTCCATCTCCCTATTGTCGAACTGTGGCCCATTGTCTGTTGTTATCTTTCGTGGGACACCAAATCTGCAACAGATGTTGGACAAAATGAACTTTATGACAGCTTTTGATGTTGTTCCTGCTAGAGGGGCTACTTCAATCCACTTCGAAAAGTAGTCTATAGCAACAATTATAGTTTTGCGCCCTCTGGATGCCATAGGGAGAGGTTCTACTAAATCTAATCCCCATCGAGCAAAAGGTATAGGCTCAGAAATTGACTCTAAAGGAATAACTGGGACATGAATTTCATTGTAGTACCTTTGGCATGGGTCACATATCCTTACCAGCTCCTTAGCATCTTTCATGATAGACGACCAATAGTAGCCGGCCAGTAAAACTCTCCTCGTTAATGCCCTGAATCCACAATGAGCTGATCCCTCACCATCATGCAGTTCGGAGAGGACTACCTGAGACTCATCACCCCCCAAACAGCGCAGAAGAGGTTTACTATAAGACTTTTTGTATAGAATGTCTCTCAGTATGATAAAACCACGAGCCTTGTGTTTCAATTTTCTTGCTAGTGATTTATCCGGAGGCACGACGCCGTCGGAGAGGTATTGCAGGAGAGGAAATCTCCAATCCTGAGGTTGTTTCATTTGTACTTCAAAAATTTCTTCTTCTTTACCCATACCAAGTTGAATAGAGGGGCTCTCAAGCACATGGATCCATGGATACGACTCTGTATATGCTATGGTTGCCAATGAATCTGCTAACTCATTTTCTGTCCGGGGTATATGTTCATAAACAACGCTTTTAAACTTGAGTGCTTCATTTTTAATAAGAAGTAAATATTTCACTAGCTGCTCCTTTTTAGCTTCAGATTGACCTTGGGCATGGTGAATAAGAAGCTGGGAGTCACTTAGTAGCTTGACCCTCTTAGCCCCACAAATATAGGCTAACTTTAATCCAGCTATAGCTGTTTCGTACTCAGACTCATTATTGGAAGCCCTGAAAGTGAAACATATAGCTTGGTACATTTTGTCACCATACGGAGAAGTCAAACACACCCCTGCACCACAACCCATAGTGCTGGATCCACCATCTGTCTGGACGAACCAGACCTTTTTGTCTTTCATGTTAGTAGCCTGCTCTGAATCTCTCTCAGAGTGAAATTCAACCAAGAAATCAGCCACAACTTGGGCCTTGACTGCCGAAATCCCCCAATTCTACTGACCACTTTGTCATCCTACTTGAAACGTCTGCCTTTTGGAGGACATTCTTCAAGGGAAAAGATGTCCGAACGATGATAGGATGAGCCTGGAAATAAGGCCTCATTTTTCTTGCAGCTATTACCAGGGCTAATGCTAACTTCTCAAGTTTCAGATAACGCCTTTCTGCATCTATCAAACTCTTGCTGATGTAGTATACTGGATGGGGGTAATTATCCACTTCTCTCACCAAAACAACACTGATGGCACAGCTTGAAACTGCCAGATATACGAAGAGTGTCTCCCCATCAATTGGTTTAAACAAGGTTTTAGGGGAGGACAGATGCTTCTTGATCTCATCGAAGGCCTCATCACACTGTGAGGTCCAATTAAATCCCTTTGCACCCTTCAAGGTTTGAAAAAAGGGGGCGCACATGTCCGAAGACCTTGAGATGAATCTGTTTAGAGCAGCTAACCTCCCCGTTAGCTGTTGTACTTCTTTAATATTTCGAGGAGGCTCCATGTGAAATAGAGCATTAAGCTGGTCCAGATCGGGCTGTATTCCAT
Organism: Limnanthes douglasii subsp. nivea; assembly: GCA_036936605.1. Taxonomy (NCBI): domain Eukaryota; kingdom Viridiplantae; phylum Streptophyta; class Magnoliopsida; order Brassicales; family Limnanthaceae; genus Limnanthes; species Limnanthes douglasii. The sequence continues at coordinate 379,544,911 of JAUPFV010000001.1, forward strand.
GCTCACTTATAATATAGTCTAGAAACTTCTCGGATTGAACTCCGAACACACATTTTTCTGGATTTAACTTTAAATTCACTTTCACTAAGTTGGTAAAAGTTTCTTGGAGATCAACCAAGTGCAATTGCTCATCCACACTCTTTACCATCATATCATCGATGTATACTTCCATATTCCTTCCAATCTAATCAACAAAAGCTTTGTTTACCAATCTCTGATAAGTAGCCCCAACATTTTTCAATCCAAATGGAATTACCTTGTAGCAATGAAGACCTCTGTCAGTGACAAATGTGGTATGCTCTTGATCATTCGGATCTACTTGGATTTGATTGTATCCGGAGAAAGCATCCATAAAGGATAGTAGCTTGTTCCCAGAGGTGGAGTCTACTAGTTGGTCAATCCGGGGAACTGGATACAAATCTTTTGGACAAGCTCTATTGAGATCTGTGAAGTCAATGCACATGCGCCACTTGCCATTTTTCTTTTTCACCAGAACCGGATTGGCAGTCCATAAAGGATATTGAGACTCCTTGATATGCCCCATCTCTGTGAGCCTGTCCACCTCTTGTACAATGACATCAGCCTTTTCCTTGGAAAAAGCCCTTCTATTTTGAACTACTGGTGCAATGTCTTTCCGGACGAATAGGTGATGTGATATTACACCTGGTGGAAACCCAGTAACATCGGCATTGCACCAAGCAAAAACGTGCTGATGACTCTTCAAAAACTTTAGCATCTCATTTTTCAAACCGGATGGCATCTTAGACCCTATCTTGACACTTTTCCCTTCTTCTAGACAATGTGTCTCTACCTCTTCGACTGGTATTAACACTCCAGGGGTCTCTCTGGGGTCATCAATTTCACCCTCACCCCAAGAAATACCCTCAAATTGCTATTGTTCGTTGATACGAACTGCCCCCAGCGTCCGGGGAGCCATAACTGTAGCATAACATTCCCTTGCAACCTTTTGACTGCTCCGGACAACTCCCACCTGTCCCTGAACAGCATATTTCAAACATTGGTGGACTGTTGAAGCCACTGCATGCATCCTAGAGAGCCAAGACCTCCCTAAAATAGCATTATAGCAAGTGGGACAATCCACCATAACAAAAAGTATCCTGAACATCTTCTTGAAAGGGCCCTTGCCCAACAAAACCTCTTCTTCGAACTCCCCGATCACATCTGCTGAGCTGCCAGTAAAGCCCACAATTGATCTGTCCGAACTCTGAATTACAGCTGGATTTTTCATTCTCTTGTATGTGGTTAAGAAAAGAATATTGGCTGAGCTTCCAGTATCCACCAAAATTCGTCTTATGTCGTTGCCCCCAATAGATGCCCCTATGACAACAGCATCTTCATGAGGGCCAGCTATATCTCTTAAATCATCTTCATAAAAAACAATGAAGGGGAAAGGAATTTGTGACTGATAGGAAGTCATGCCTCCCTCTAGCTGGGTGGCCAAAGTATGAACGTGCCTCTTCCTCGAAGAAACAGTAGCTGTCATAGTATCCCCTCCGAAAATTGTAAGGGACTCAAAAAACTTAATGAGGCCGGAGACTGTCCTAGAACTCTCCTCAATTGCACCCACTCTATTTCGAGTTGGATCAGGATCCAAGTATTCAGATTCCACATCAAACCTCTCGATTATAACCATGGCTCCCTCTGGAGCAGCATTACTTGGACCAACCCGGTGAGTATTGTCAGGCCTGTTACCTCCTCTTTTTTTGACATAAGCCCCCAGTTTTTCCCTTTCGATCAAGTTCTGAACCTCTTGCTTCAAAGCTATACAATCATCAGTGGTATGGCCAGTGTCATTGTGATACTGGCAGAAAGAGTTATTACAGTGTTCTCTATGGGATTGTAGCGTGGCCGGTCTCCTATAGTGTACTTCTTCCTTCGTTTTATCAGAAATAGTGACCACACTTTCCTTTAATTATGTGAACCACTCTAGTTGAACCCAAGGCCCTCTCTTGTTTCTGGATTGCTGACTCTGAGCAGGAGCAGCTGGCTGAGACTGAGCTTTAGCCCTACCATGCCCTTGTCCGGTCTCCTTTGCCTTGTTTCTGGACTGATTCTGATTGGGGTTTGGTGCCACCGGGGTAGACCTCACCTGTCTGTGCACCCTTGTTTTCTTTGTTTCATCAACGTTAATCTGTTTTCCAACCTGATTCAGCAACCCTCCCCAGGTTATGGCCTTCTTTCTGGTTACTGAATCAGCCAAATTGCCAGGGTTCAAGCCCTGTCTTAAGGATACTATTGCCACTTGCTCAAAGAAATCAGCTAACCCATTCTTAGTGTTCACAAAACGACTTATATACTCTTTTAAGGATTCATTAGGTTTCTGGGCACAATGGATTATTGTGTCTCCATTGACCTTTAGCTCTTTACTCCCTACAAACTGTCTTCGAAAGGCCACCAAAAAAGTATTGAAATTCTTGATACAACCCTGTGGTAGGCTATTATACCATTTTAGAGCACTCCCCGTAAACGATTGGGAGAATGCTCTACAAAGTAGTTTATCATCGTCATCAAAGTTCATCATGAAGTTTTTAAATTGTTCCAAATGGTTGTCCGGATCAGTACTGCCATCGTACTTTTCCATTTTGGTGCTATCAAACCTCTTAGGGAGGTTTCCGGACAGAATTTTAGAAGACAATGAAGATTGCCTCCAATTCCAACCACGACTGAACACAGTATCCTCATTGGGAGTTGCAAAGATACCTGGTTCATCGTGGAAGGCAAAAGGATCCATCAGCATCCGGTCTATATGCCTCCGGCTGTGTGATGTCCCTTTGCCAATATTCCTCTTCATCCTTCCATGTCTATCCTTTTTTCTCGAATATTTTTTGATCTGCTTTTGCTTCTTTTTAGTTTGACCCTCATCACTGCTAGAGGACAAGGATTCTTCAACTCCCTCATCATCCGAAGAGCTGTCATAAGATTCTGAGCCTGAGTCAGAACTCTCCACTGGCTTAGACCGGTGAGACTTTTTAGAGCTGGCATGAGTCTTTTTGGTACTCACATGAGTCTTTGAAGGCTCATGCTCTCTGGGGTTATCGGTGTGATGAGCAACTGATGCTCTTGACTTTTCTTTCATGCCCATCTTAGCCTTTTCTGCCCTCAGAGCTTCTATTTCACCCTTTAACCTATCGCGCTCTTCGATAGTGTACTCATCGTTTTCACCCACCACTTCGAGAAAAGCTGGTGGTACTTCCGGGACGTCCGGATTCATTCGGAGTGACTTTTCTTGCTGGTTTCGAATGCTTGATTCAGGCACATTCTTCTCCCACTGTTGGTTGCCAATTTGGTGAGGTTAATTTTAGTATGAGGGTAAATTTGTAATCTGTCCGGAGTTTTGTGGAGGTTTATAGGTGTTTAATGTTTTGAGTAGAGAGTAGAGGGAGAATTAAGCAGCTTGGTTGCAATTAGTTTTCATTACCCACATTTAATGCAGGTGGTTGGGTATTTATACCCTTACTTTTGGGGCGTTATGGGCTTTCGGGTCATGTTTAATGGACCCGGGTCATGTTTAAAGACCCATGAGCTCTAAGTAGGAGAGCAAGTAGCTTAGTCAAGAAGTGTTTAGGTTTTTTAGTACTTTTGTCATAGTCCGAACAACTCAATGGGTTGAGTGTTCGAAGTGTGCTGTTTGGTCCAGTGAGTTTGGTCTGATTTGTCCTTATCCGGAGAGGAGGCAGAATTTGGACTCATCAGGATGATGATAGGTTACTGTGCCGTGCTTTCTCCCAAACCTTTAAGGACAATACTTTGAGGTGGTATAATTGGTTTCCTCATGGTTCTACCATGAATTTCGACATGTTATGAACAGTTTTTAAGCAGTTATTTTTGGAAAGTAAATAAATTCGGAGGCCTTGTGATACGATCACACGAGTAAAGATAATCAATAAGAGAAAGTTTGAACGATATAACCAGGTTTTTTTATTTATACAAATAATAGCTTAGAATATTGTTATGAACACGTTTTTTTTGTTGCTTTTACACAAGAGCTTCTCCCCAGAGAACTGGTTGATGAAGTGACTATGAAAAAATATTTGACCTTTGGTGTACTAATGGCTCAGGCTGAAGAGCATATTAACGTAGAAAAGGCTAAGAGATTAAGATTTATTATCTTACCCAACAAAGACAAATTCAATAATTACCCTCCCCAGTTTAACAACAACAGGTTCAAAGCTTTCAGCCTCTAACTTCTACTCTTTTTTTGTCCAAAAAATCTGAACCAAATGCTGCCACCACGACCAAAAGAAAATTAGCAGCTTCAAGCTTAACAACAAAGATCACGAACAAACTAATGGGTTCGAACATATAATTTTGTAGAACTAACAGAGAATATTGCTCCCATTTTTTATAAGACTAATTTTTTTATAATAAAGAAAAAACCCTTCCAATTGAGAGACATAGAGCAGAAAGAACTTTCATGTTTTGCAAATATTACAACAACTTTGGCCATAATACGAAGGAATGCACAATCTTAAAGCAAAATATTCAAACTTTATTTGATAATAAAAAGTTAATAACATTTTTTAAAATACATGCAAGAGTCCAACGACAGCTATGGTAAGCAACCAATCATGGGCACAAAGAGAAGTAGTTGAGATTATTTAAAAACAAGAAAATGCGGTAGTCATAACAAAATATTTTAAATATTTTGATTTGTCCTCAGAAATATTAGAATCGGACCCTAGTTGAAGGGTTATTTTGATGATTGATGAACCTAATATCAAGGGAAAGTTCAAAAACTTGTGTAATTGTTTTGGATCATTCACTATTTTCAGTGCGGATACTGTGTGGGGAACTACCATTTGCTCTCAGAAAAGATACATTGTTAGTTTAACAACACAACTAGTAGGAGGAATTTCAACTCATATATATATATATATATATATATATATGTTTCCTTTTATGTTTCTTAAAGGCAATGATAATAGTGAGATTTACTCGATCCACTGCCAAAGTTGTTGCAGAGTTTGAAAGGAGGTATTTTTGGGCCGAGCACCTTTCAAAAAAGTTGTAGAAGTGTTGTTTATATGCCTGATGGTCTAACCTCGTATAACGTAATTTTTGATAGGTTTTGGTTATAAACAATGTTCGCTATTTCCTATACCATTCACAAATTTGTGAAGCATGCTATTAGGAATCAAGTGGGAGTTTTTTTAAATAATAGAATAAATCTCGAGCCTTTATACGCTTGATATCTTTTTTTAAACTTCACACCGAAAAGAGATGTGGCAGGGATTAGAGGCAAACACTTTTGAATCGAGGCTGGGTAATATTACAAAGCGAGACTTGTAATACTTACCAATGCAAGACCTTTATACAAGCATATGAGATAAGAAAATAAAGACACGCGGGACTAGACAATAAAGGCATGCGAGATCAGACAATAAATGCATGTAATACTAAACAATAAAGGCATTCGAGACCTTGCAACGTTACAATTCCATATGCGAGACTGTGCAATGTTATTATACAATACTTGTACTACTTACAAGCTCGAGGCATGTGATACACACATGCACGACCAGAGAATAAAAAACATGCGTGAGGGGCAAAAAAGGAATACGAGATTGGACAATTTTATGATAAAGGCATATGAGACTGGATAATGTTACAATACGAGATGTGAGACTGAGTAACGTTATAATACGAGACTTGTAATACTTATGAGTAAGATGAAGTATGTTTGTTGGGTATTTTGCGTATTTATTGGCAAGAAACAGTAGGTTATGGTTTGTTGCTTCTCCATTTTTAAGGTCCATAATTAGTAATAACCAATGGTTTATTGTATATTTCTTTTTTGTGAAAATTGGAATCAATACATAATATATGTTGTTTTGCATATTGAGAAATCCACCGTTAATCATTGCCATTACTTCAGTTTTATAAGCCAGTGAAGTCTGCATTAAGACAAATGATTACAAACAGTTTTTGCTTAATAATATATACGTTTATGTCCAATTTAGTTATACTTACTGTTGCATGAGCAGAAATGCTATTACGTGGGTGGTCCATCAAAACCTCTGAACGATAATTTAAAATATCTTTCTACAAGATTCTTGTAAATCAAAGCGTCAATAACCTACAAAATACAAGTGCATGACATGTTATAAAAGATGGGAGACATGTTATACTAGTACGACACATGTATAAGATTTGTTACGCAAATATGCGAGACATTAAATACCAATTGACACGTGCGAGACAAATGCGAGACATGGTATATGGGTACGAGACATGGTTTTTAAGATCTGAGACAAGCTATACCAATATGTGAGACATGGTAGGCAACCAAGCATGGACACAAAGAGCAGTAGTTGAGATTACTGAGAAACAAGAAAATGTGATGGTCATAACAAAGTCTTTTAAATATTTTGATTTGTCCTCAAAAATATTAGACCCAGACCCTAGCTGAAGGGTTATTTTGATGATTGATGAACCTAAAATCAAGAGAAATTTCAAAAACTTGTGTAATTATTTCGAATCCTTCATTATTTTCAGTGTGGATACTGTGTGAGGAACTTTTATTTACTCTCAGAAAAGATACATTGTGAGTTTAACAACACAACTATTAGGAGGAATTTCAACTTATCTTTATAAATATTCATTTCCTTTTATGTTTCTCGAAGGTAATGACAATAGTGAGATTTACTTGAGCCACTACCAAAGTTGTTGAAGAGTTTGAAAAGAGGTAGTTTTGGGTCGAGGGCCTTTTAAAAAAGCGATAGAAGTGTTGAATATAGTTCTAAATGGTCCAACTTCTTATAACGTAATTTTTGGTAGGTTTTGGTTATACATAATGCCCGATATTTTCTATATCATTCACCAATTTTTGAAGCATGTTATTGGGAATCAAGTGGAAGAAGTTTGAAATAATAAAATAGTATAAAAATAGTAGTTAAAAGGGTCAACTTCGGAGTAGATGTTTTTGACGATCATGGGAGACCCCCAGTTCGGTAACACTTGACAAGAATGTTAAAACTTCTTTTTTCCCAATGGTATAAGTTTGATGATTGGCACTCTACCATCGTTAAATGCAAAAAAGAGATCGATATCTTTTTTTTATCGAGGAATTTACACATGTCCGTTTTATGTTCGAATATGTAACAAGGATACCTACAAATATCATATGTCATAAAATCGTTGTACGTCTTAATGGACGTTCGATAATTCATAAAAAAGAACCTTCTCTGTTGAGAAATTTCAAACGATTTTGGCTAAAGTAGATTAGTTGTCGAATGTAAGCTATATCATCGAGTCTTAGTATCCATTATGGACAACAAATCCAATACTTATAAAAAAGAAAAATAGATAATAGAGGATGTGTGTTTATTTTGCTGATCTAAACAAATCTTGTCAAAAAAACCCATTTCTCGTCCTAAGAATTAATAAACTAGTGGTTTCTATTTTGGGTAAAAGGTTTTTATCTTTTATGGACACATATTTTGGGCATATTCATATACAAATGGATCTGAGAGACCAAAAAATACTATATTCATAAGTGACATGAGTTCACATTGCTATTTATCAGAGATTATTGAACAAATCGTTTTTTGGCCCAATTGGACGAAATGTTGAAGTTTGTATCAATTGCACGTTTGTAAAAAATACTAAAGCTGATATGGAAGAAACTTTTCATAGCCTAAAAGCAATAAATTTAAAGTTGAATCCAGAAAAATGTACATTTGGGGTGCGATCTGGAAAGTTCTTGGGATATATCGTGAACTAAAAAGAAATTGAAGCCGACCTAGTAAAGTTCAATGCTTTAGCTACTGCGAATCCTCTGAGATCCATCAAGAAAGTATAAATTTTAACCAAAAAGGTTGGATGCTCTAAACCGCTTCATGTTAAGGTCATCAAACAAATGTTCCATTTTTTCAAGTTATAAGAAAAACAAACTGTTTCAATTGGACATAAGAGTGTGGTGATGCTTTTATCGAGATAAAGAAGCACATATATTCTCTAAATTTTTTAACTAAGCTAAGTGTGGAAGAAAAGATTCATTTACATCGTAGTATCGGACTATGCAGTATGTGCATTATTGGTCAGAGAAGTTGAAAATTATCCTCGTCACGTATATTGTGTAAGTAATACTTTGCCGAATGCTGAAAACATATACTTGAAGTTAAATAAACAAACCTTGGCCTTAGTTGTTATGTGGTTCAAACTTCATTTCCACTAAAACAATATACTACAAAATCCAGACATCTCGGGCCGTATAACTAAATGATCAGTAAAAGTCGGATATTTTGATATCGATTTCGAATCTTGGATGACAATCAAAGCACATTCCTTGGAAGATTATTTAGTTAAATTTACTATGAACGACCATAATTCGAACATGATATTGGTATCCTTATAGACGAGTGGGTTATTTGAACTAGCAGGGGCTCAAGCATCTTAGGCTATGGATCATGGGTTTAGTTGATAGCTCCAACTAGAGATGCAATGTATCAAGCGATACATTTCGACTTCAAGACATTTAATAACGAGGCAAAATACTAAGCATCCTTAGCAAGGTTGTGATTTGTAAAATTTTGTGGTTCCAAAAAAGTTTTCTTGATAAGTGATTCACACCTTTTAATTAACTATGTATTAGGACTGACCGAGGTAAATAAAGAACATTTAGTAAAATATCCAAAGGTTTTAAAAGAATTCAAAACTTTGTTTGAGAGCATTCATTTTCAACACGTTCATTAGGCTGAAAATTCTTGTTGATGATTCTTTGGCAACTATAACATACTCCGAAGGGTATCGCAGGATACTCGAACATGAACATCATTCGATAACAAAATATTCTGAACTATTTAAGTGTAGAGAAAGATTAGAGGCATGTACTTATGGAATTTCTAGTTAGAGGGACTTTGCCAAATGATAAAGCATTGGCTGAAAAATTGAGATTTACGACACATGGTTTTGCAATCTTCAGATATGTTCTCTACAAAAAATATTTGAGTCGACAATTATTGTGGTGCCTCAGAATGGATGAATCATAGATGGTATTATCCAAACTTCATGACGGTGAGGGTTTGACTCATTGTGGGTTTAAACCATTAACGAGAAGGCTTTCATTGGCTTACTATTATTAGCCTTCCATTATGGTTGATGCCAAAGAGCTAGTCAGAAGGTATGATATCTGCCAACGATTTTCCAACACCATACATATGCCAACAGTAACATTTAAATCGATCTCTGAAGAATTTCCATTTAATAGACGAGGAGAAGATTTAGTTGAGTCGTTACCTATTGTTTCCGGGGGACGTCAATTTATCCTAGTGGCCATTGATAATTTTTCAAAGTAAATAGAGGTTGAACCTTTGGATGGAACTAAAGCAAAAGATGTTATTAAGTTTATTATACCAAACATATATTTTAGGTCTGATATATCAAGAACAATCGTCACAAATAACGCCCTCAGTTTAATAACATGGACGTGCAAACTTTCTACTCTTCCACATACATCTATTATTGCTTTTCAACACCTTTTCACCGTATAAGCCAATGGACAAGTGGAAGTCACAAACAAAATTATCATCGATGGTTTAAGAAAGAAATTTGAGGGGACTGTTGGAAATGACCAAATTATCTTCACGAAAGTGTCCAGTAGACTTACAAAAAGACTTTTTGGGCAAGACCTATGAGTCACCTTTTGCTTTGGGTTATGGGATCAACGCGGTAACCCCAGCCAATGCTACACTTCCATCATTCACGGTGACAAATTATTACGAAGCTAACAATGATGAAAGCAGAATGCCCGAACTTGACCTGATCGAAGAAAAAAAATGATAAAAACACATCTAAAATTCCTTCATTATCAAACTTTAATGAGAAGTAGATATGCATCTCGAATTCGACGAAGATAATTCAAAATAGAAAATAAAGTTATAAGAAGAATGTTCGTGAGAACAAAGAAGTTGATCCACAAAATTCGTTAGAATTAGAGATTTTGATGTCAGCGGTTATAATCATTGCTTTGGTGTTGGGTAAAACATTTATATCTATATGTCAATTTATCATCCGTCGTTTTTTATATCACTTGTTTTTTATTAATACAAATTTTCGTCAGCAGAAATCCGAAAATAAAAGAATATATATTTAATAAACAAATAATATTAAGAAAATAAAATTAAATCCCATATAAACAATTCGATAATAATAGGTATTATGATTTTTTAGTGATGGAAGTCACCAATAGAATATTACGGTTAGTGAACATTTATTTCCATTTTTTTTTTTTAGGTAAATGTGTATATTTATATATATGATGTACAAAGTTACAATCATCTAGAGAGTCCTAGGATCTCTCAGTCGAGTACAAGTCACTAATGGACTTTACAAATAAAATCAGGAAAACTGAGTACATCAATAAGCCAAAAGAAATCTAACATGCAAGTCGATAATGCGGATATAAGCGGAATAAAGTCTTCAAAGTCGTAAGGGTGATTCGAGTGAAAATGGTGTCTTGAGTCACGATCTCTTCATCAAATACAAGGCGGTTGCGAGCACGCCATATCTCAAAAACAGTAGCTTGGAATGCAAGGTTGATCGCGCGGGATCGGTAGGATGTGCCCCGGTGCTCCTTCGTAATCCATTTATGTGCACTGTCAAGCGTGGTCATTGCGCGAGTAATCCCCAACCATGCTCTGATACGACCCCATATTTCTCCACTGAACCTGCAAGAAAAGAAAATATGTGCACTCGATTCATCAGAATGCCTACAAAAGGGGCAACTGATGTTAGGCAAATCCATGTAGTGAAGTGTGTCTTTTGTGGCCAGACGACGGTTGAATGCAAGCCAGACGGTGAAAGTGTACTTTGGTGGGATTTATCTCTTCCATATCTTCGATAGCATCGGACACGGTTCACCCTTTGTCCTCATGGCTTCATAAACACGGCATGTGATCAACTTTCCATCCAAAACACAACTTTCAAGACCCCGAATCGCATGGTCTCGGCCCCCAAATATCTGAATCAAAGAATCTCTAATATCAAGAAGCTTTCGAATGAGATGACTGTCTCTATTTCGTCTTTGGTAGTCCCAGATAGTTTGTCCCCAAAGATAATACTCGTGCACCCATTTCACCCATAAAGACTCGGAACCCGAATGAAATAACCATATCGAACGGGTAAGAAGAGCACGATTCCAAACTCTTATATCTTTAAGTCCAAGACCTCCTTCATCCTTCGGTTTACAAATTTTGTCCCATGCAATCCGAGCTGGTCTACCCCCCCAGAAGAACTTGAGGCAGAGCGAGCGGATGGTATTAAGGACCGCCGAATGCAAAGGAAAAGCGCAGAACCAAAAACATTCTACTCCTTAAAGCACGGATGTGATCAGTTGAAGTTTTCCCGCGTAAGAAAGTTTCATGTGCTCCCATTTCTCAATGTAACTCGAGATAGCAGCCGTTAAAGGAGCAAAATTAGTAACTGAAACCGTCATTGGAGCGAGAGGTATCCCCAAGTAACGAACAGGGTATGTGCCAACTTCAAATCCGACTTTCTCCATAATCCGATCATAGACAATCCCATTAACTCCGGCTAGATATATTGTGGATTTAGTAGGGTTCAATGAGAGGCCTGATACATCCTCCAAATGTCCCAAACAATCCATAAGGATATTAACCGATGTCTCGTCCCCTCGTGAGAAAAGCATCAAATCGTCGGCAAAAGCAAGATGGGTGGTGTGCGTGCGGGCACATTTCGGGTAGAATTTAAAGCCCGGTTCACTCGATCTCTTCTTTAACATTCGGGATAGATATTCAAGGCAAATGATGAATAAAGTAGGGGACATGGGATCACCTTGCCTTAAGCCTCGTTGCCCACGAAAGAAACCATGAAGCTCACCATTGATGGAAACCGAAAAAGATGCTGTAGTAACGCAAGCAAGAATCCAACCCACAAACTTAGGAGGAAAGCCGATACCATGGAGTATTGTCGATAAGAAGTCCCATGATACTGTGTCAAAAGCTTTGCGAATATCTACCATGAGCATACAGCGAGGAGAAATTCTTGCACGGTTCGAACCTCTAACCAACTCTTGGGCAAGGAAAACGTTATCAACGAGATTTCGACCACTTACGAAAGCACCTTGTCCTTTGTCAATGAGAGTTGGAAGTAAGGGTGCCATTCGGTTAGCCAAAATTTTGGTAATCACTTTATAAGTAACATTTGTGAGACCAATTGGCCTAAAGTCGCCCACCTTAGGATCATTGTCTTTCTTCGGTATGAGGGAGAGGATGGTGTGGTTTGTTGCACGAAGTAGACTACCGGTGTCGAAAAACTCACAAACACAATCAATCAAATCTGTGCCCACAATATCCCAATTCTTTTTGAAGAAAGCTGAGGTGTAGCCGTCCGGTCCCGGGGCCTTGTCATTCCCGATATCAAATAGTGCATTCCGGATTTCATCACCTTCCACGGGTTTAAGTAGCTGCTCATAAAACCGATCTTCAACTAGTGGTCCGTGACTCATGACTGTCGGGTCAATGGGGGTGCTTGGTCGGGATGTGCCAAAGAGGTGTGTGTAGAAATCTACAAGGAGGGAGGCAACTTCTGTTGGAGATGTGGTGCGGGTGCCGTCATCTCGGACGATGTATGATATGTTCTTTCTTGCATTGTCTCGGTTTATTAAGCTGTGGAAGTATTTCGTACCTCTATCTCCATCAACTAGGTGGGTAGTCCGCATACGCTGTTGGAGAAAACTCTTCTCGACATCAAGGAGGAAGTTCGCACGAGCCCGTAATCTGTGAACCTCCTCTTTTAAAGTAGTGTTGTCAGGATTAGCCATAAGAGAGGATAAAGCCTCTTTAAATTCTGAATTTGCAGTAGCCGTTCGCTCAAGAATACCCCCGTACTCAGCTTTATTCAATTCTCTTAATGGACGTTTTAGGGCTTTCAACTTCTGCGCAAGTATATATTGTTTCGTACCATCAATAAACTGCCCCCATGAACTTTGTACGATACTAGCAAACCTGGGATGTTTAAGCCACATGTTGAAGAATCTGAATGGCCGACAACCATACTGAAAGTCTCGAATAACCGATGCAATAACTGGGCTATGGTCGGATACGGGTTCCATCGGAAGGAACGATGCTCTACACATGAGATTCCTGTCACTCCACCCATGATTTATAAGGACTCGATCAAGCTTAGCCCAAACAGTATTATTTGTCCAAGTGAAGAAAGGACCTGTGGAAGGTGCATCGACAAGACCATGAGATATTCGAAAATTATTTAAATCAATTAACTCACTATTTCGAAGAGGAGCAGCCCTAATTCGGTCCCCTGGAGCACAATACGTGTTATAATCTCCCATAATCATCCAAGGTAAACGAATGCTGGCCCCGATGGTGGTTAGGTGCTCCCAAAGAACTCTCCTTTGTGGTACTGTATACAAAGGGTAAACGAAGGTAACATAAAAAGTTTCTTGGGTGACGTTGCAATGGACTTGAAAGTGGATGTGTTGTCTTCCAATTTCAATCACAGTACAAGATACCCTACTAGAATCCCAAACAACAATGATGCGTCCTCCGGGAATAACATCAAGATTAGAAACATGATTCCATTTTAAGAAACGAGTAGACATAAAGTTGGCTAAACGTTCTTGCGAGAATTTCGTTTCTAACAGGCAAAACAGGGGCAAAGAATTTTTTCTTACGAGTTTACAAACTGTGGAGAGAGAAGCGCCTCGATCTGCACGCCCACATAGGCCCCTAATGTTCCAACTAAGGAGCTTCATTTATCAACTGAGGAGTTTATGGGCACTCCGCGCCTCGCGTTTTTCTTTGTCTTTTTGCTTTGCACCTTTTGCCAAGGCTGATCAGAATGCTCGGCATGACTATTCGGTAGATGTGTAAAATCGTCATTTGTTTGATGTTCAAATGTTGGATCCCGGTCTCGAGTATCTGCCAGGGGATTGCTCAATGCTGATGGTGCCTCAAATTCATCATCGTGTTCCATGGGGGTGGCAATCATGGTTCCAGATGTATTGGACTTGTTACCTCCCTTGTCTTGAGGTTTGTTATCAGCTGCCATCTGTTTGTCTTTGGTGCTAGTTTTATGGGATGGTTTTGCTTGTTGGGCAGTTTGCTTCGGCTGTGTGCTAACTGACGGTTTTTTCTGTGGGGTAGCATTTGCATGGGCTTTTCGATTCTCCTGGTGCACATTTGTTTGTGGCTGTTCACCATTTTGTGGCATTCTTTGCACTTTCATTGCATCCCTTTTTTGTGTGCTGGTATTTGATCTAGGTGGACAACACAGGTGGTTGTGCCCAAAGCATTGACAAATATGGCAAAATAAAGGGTAGTTCTCGTACTCCACCATTTGTTCATAGCGCTTCCCGCAAGGCAAATTGACACCAAACTTTGTAATTGGTTCTTTACTCACATCAATCTCAATCAAAACACGTGCGTAGGCCATCCTGGATTTGTCACAAGTGAATTGATCAGTATATAAGGGCTTACCAACCTTGGAGGCGATCTTGCTAAGGCCAGATTCACTCCAGAAACCCAAGGGGATGTCACGGAGCACAACCCAAGTTGGGATCTTTGTGAAGAGATCGTCTGTGAGCATTGTGCCTCTCTCAATCTGCTTTAATAAGAGTGTCTTTCCATAGATGGTATACGGGCCACCTTGAAGGACTTTTAGCAAATCTTGTTCATTAGAGAACTTGAAGACGGTCCACCCTTTGCCATAAGGCAAAACCCTGCATCCAACACCCCACGATTTCGTTATTGAGTCAAGTGCAAGCTTACCAGGGAATCGTCCAGTGAAACAGCCTATGAGGCAGTGTCCCCAAGTCTCAACAATTGGGATTTCGTCCGTATGGTCGAGAGTGATGTCTTCATCATTAATGGGAGGTGCAATGAACCGTAACTTCAACCCTTTCGATTCTAAACGGGAGCCTTGAAATAGGCTGGAGAACGTTTTAGATGGAGTTTGTGTTGTGCGTGTTGAGGACGTATTCTGATCACTCTTGTATGTTGATTGTCGGTTCCATATATTATTATTAGTTTGAAAAGAAGGAAATTGATTTGTTGTATGAATATTATTACCTTCCTTGTGAATTGAGACGCCATTACCTTTATTTCGAATATTCAAATCTGTTGAATTAATTCCTTGCACCCTGTTCGAATTCAAAATCCCGTTTTTAATTGCAGTAGAGTCTCCGAAAATGAAGTCTTTTCCATTCAAATTTTCTGAATTAAATCCATGTTTGCTGTTCCGATTCAAATTCTCATTCCCGTCTTCAATTGCAGTTGAGTCCCCGGATTTAATACCTTTTCCTTTCAAATTCAAAAATCTCTGTGAAGTAAATTCGGAAGTAAAAGAATTCACATTACCTTCGTTAATTGCAGGAAGACCTTTATTTATTTCGATTGCATTCAGATCCCTGGAAGTACTGCCTTCTCCATTTAAATTAAAAGACCTTTGCGAAGTAAGTTCGTGCACAGTAACTTGTGCATGTATATTCAAATTCTTTTCTGTGAGTTTAAATGATTTACTTCCAGTGTCGTTGCTTTCTGCTCCTTTATATATAGCATTAAGATGCACGTTACCCTCATTGGCATTAAATGTATTAATGCTCTTCACATTACTATTCTTTGTTTTAATTGTAGGCAGGTTACTAGTCTTTTTGTCTTTAAGTATAGTGAAGTCCCTGACGTTATTCTTTTCATTCAAATTTTCAATTACTGCATTAAACTCATTTCCGCATGCATTAATCTCTATGTCAATAATGACAGGAGATTTGAATTTGAATTCTTGAATAGGTGAATTAATCTCTTTACCGTTCACCTTTGCATTAAATGCATTAATTATCTTCACACTATTATTCGTAGCTTTAATTGCATGCAGGTTACCATTCTTGCTGTCTTGAAGTGTAGTGAATTCCCTGGCGTTATTCTTGTCACCGCATGGATTAATCTCTCTGTCAATAATGGCAGGAGATTTGAATTTGAAATTTTGAATAGGAGAATTAATTTCAGCATTACTCTCTTTTCCATTAGTAACGGTAGACTTGAATGCAGACTTAATTTTTGATGAATGATCCCGACTGTTACGCACCCCTCTTGAATGCGTCGGTGACTTTCCCCGAACGTCGATAGCAAAATTCCGATCACCAGAAAAAGTACTGTTTGCAGTTTTGGCTACCTCTTGCGGTGGTGGAATCGCCGGAATACTTTCGATTGCTAAGAACGGTTCCAAAGACCGATACGGCGGAGATATTGATTTCTTCTTTTGCTTCTTTCTATGCCCCGATTTTCCGCGAACAGATTTTTCTTCTTGCTTTAACAATGAAGCATCATGAATGGTAGTCGCCGGAGATGAAAATTCGACTCCTGTAGAATCCGTAATCTGTTCATCGGAGGCCGTTAATAGCAGTTTATCGGTTTCGCGGACAACAATGATGTCCCAATCTTTATCGGTTTCCTCTTGTTCATCGCTTAGTTCCCGTTCGTCATCGCAAGTATCAACGCCAAACAGCATTTCCCGAGTCACCGATGGATCAAAAGGAATTATAGCATTTGGGGAAGCAAGA
This sequence comes from Limnanthes douglasii subsp. nivea, assembly GCA_036936605.1. Taxonomy (NCBI): domain Eukaryota; kingdom Viridiplantae; phylum Streptophyta; class Magnoliopsida; order Brassicales; family Limnanthaceae; genus Limnanthes; species Limnanthes douglasii. The sequence continues at coordinate 379,561,466 of JAUPFV010000001.1, forward strand.
GCGGAAATTACATTTATATATACGATGGAAGTGGAATATTACTGTGTGAAATAAATAACATTTATTTCTATTGCACACGTAAAGTAGTGAGAAACTGAAAATCATGCTTGCATGAGAGTTGAAGTGGCATATCTTTATCCGAGCCCCAATAGACTCACCGAAATTGACAGTACTACTCTCCAATTCCTTGTAATTAATATTTTGGCAAAATTTACCAGATCTAATGAAAGCCTAAATAAAATTTTAGCATAATATATGAAGATCGTGAAAGCAAGGTGATGTAAATTGATATGGAAAAGCTCCTAGAAGTACTAATATTGGCAGTTCCATTACAATTACCAAAACTACGTATACCCTTTTCTTACAAACTTCAGAACCTATATGATTTTGACAAAAAAAGTAAGAGAAAAAAATACTAGTAACTATTTCTATCTCCCATGCACCGTTGTGAGAGTTAAATCATTTATAGACACAATATCATTGTCCCCCAGTTCGATATCATGAAGACTTCTTCGTGTAGGAGTGAAAGTAGGTTTTATCGGCTGTGGTAGAGTGGAAGTTTCACTTTCGAGCATTTGCATTATCGATGCCATGTTTGGTCTATGTGAAGCTGCATCTTGTACACACAGCATTCCTATATGCACACACCGTTTTAATTGTTCATGAGGAGATGAATCGCGGATCGTTGGGTCGTATAGCTCCTCTGGCGTTTCTTCTTGCCACATTTGCCATGCCTGAAATCAAGAGATATTATTCGTGAGGGGTTATATACATAGACTATGTGGTTCTTTCTAGAATATCACAGAAAAAAATGGTCCAACTGGAGTGGATTTTTCCAACCAAAGATGATTTTGTGTCGGGAATCCGAGCTTCGAGTCGGACTAATGTTTTCGTTTAAAATTCAGGTGGGGGTCTGGGTTTGGCCATTCGGTCAAATTTGGGTGTCGAGAAGTGATATATAAGGACCTTAATTTGGTTGGGAAATTGGGATTGGGAGTGATAAAATATAAATTCTTTAAAAGTTAATAAATGAAGTAAAAATATTCTAGGTTGAACCCAGGTCGGAGCGGGTTAAAACAGACAGATGCGAGATTGTATAAACCGCAACCGAATTCAGACACATATAGGCATTCATAATCCAGGTTCGGGTCGAAACCCTACTTCTTTCTTGGGATTTATGTGACACTTTTATTTTATGTAAAAGTAGGTGATGGAAAAACTTACGAAGCCAATAAGACAATGGTAATCAGTGAAACGGAAGCTAGTGTTCATCCGGCCGCTTACTAGTTCAAGTAACAACACACCGAAGCTATAGACATCTGATTTCACTGAAAATAGTCCTTCCATTGCATATTCAGGAGACATATAGCCACTGTATGACAAAAATAATATTTAAGAAAACAACTAATACTTATTTTGCTTAAAAGCATAAGCCCCATGACTCGAACAATTTCTAAGATAGCGTAAACTTGGTTTTCTGATAAAAGGTAAAATACTTACTAGGTTCCTACAACACGAACGGTATTGGCTTCATACTGATTGCCACCGAATATCCTTGCCATACCAAAATCTGAGATTTTTGGGGTCATGTCAGCATCAAGCAATACATTGCTAGCTTTTAAATCTCTATGAATTATTCGGAGCCTTGAATCTCGATGTAGATATAAGAGCCCTCTTGCTATCCCGTGAATGATCTCGAATCGTTTTGTCCAAGTTAGAAGTGGCCGCTTGGTTTCGTCTGGACAATGCCCTTCACAGATCAGTACAATTGCATACATTGTGGACCAATAATTGATTAACTACACTATTATCTTATAAAGTGGCCACCTATGAGCCGAAAAGAAATTGGTTCAAAGACTGCGAGAAATTTATACAGCTTTGACAAGCTTTGACAAGCTTTGACAACCAAGTTTATATTTAGAAACCAAAATGATTGTTTTGACAATCTTGAAAAATATTATTCCTAAACTTTAACTAAAAAGGCAAAATGAACTTACTGAAGAGATGACAATCCAAACTTTTATGAGGCATGTATTCATAAATAAGCATCTTTTCTTCTCCTTCAATGCAGTAGCCTAATATCTTTACGAGATTTACATGTTGTAGTTTAGCTATGAGTATAATCTCATTCTTGAATTCTTCTAAGCCTTGAGTCGATTGTCCTGAAAGCCTTTTTATTGCTATTTCCTGTCCTCCGGGAAAAATCCCCTGGTAAAATAACTCAAAAAAATGTTATAAATTGTCCTAAAAAAACTAACTTTTTTTTAAATCACCTTTATATACTTCACTTTGTAGAAATAACTAGAATTTTTTTTGAACTTTATGGCTCACCTTGTACACGGAACCAAATCCTCCTCGCCCAAGTTTGTTTTGTTCGGAAAAGTTGTTTGTCGCTTGTGCTATGAAGTTGAAACTATAAATCGGTAACTCTGTTGCATTGGGTTCATTTCCTTCTAGACCAAGGTCTGCTGATCCTGAAAAGTCGAGAAAATATTCTCGGCTTTTGCTCATATCTATAATTTGAGTATCGTTTTTCTTGCAACAAGAAAGCGCAGATAACCCTACACGAAAAGCACGCTAATAAATTACAGCAAATAGACATATTTGGTTAAGGATGGGAAAATAAATTCAAACAAACCAACCGATTTTGTCCAATCTGGTGATAATAGGTTACGGAGAAGAAAATTCGTGTCCAAAATCTCAGTTTCCACATCAAAATTTAGTCCGATTTGAAAACCGGTTACATAAACATAAAAAAGGAAAACATAAACAAGTACCTTTGAGATCCTCTTTGAATCTCCATAAGAGCCACATTAAAAAAGCACACAAGAATGCACCGGTTAGAGCCATCAATGCTACTACATACTTGGGCAATTTATTCCTTGCAGGTTCGTCTAGAATACAAATAGATAGATATCAAGTCATTATCCAAATGAATATCAGTCCAAGAATGGCGATTCTAGAAACAATCCTCCAGCAGGAGACAAAATTAGTTTAGACAAACAAAACGGATACTCAAGTTTAAACTCCGCAAGAAACTTAGAAGACTAATAATGGAGCAGATCAACATCGGATTTCAAGAGCCACACTATTATAGCTCTCTTAATCGACGAACTAATGGATCCAGAAACTTATCCAATATGAAATGAATTAGAGCAAATTTCAAACCAACCTATTAAGAAAATATAAGAATTTTAAGCTAAAACCCATGTCTCTAAATTGTCTATCAAACATTTTATAATTTTCAAGAACGAGCTTAAACTGAAAGAAACTCAGCTTACCGAATTCAGAACTAGCAAGACGTAGGTAAAGCCGAGTTTCACCACCATTGTCAAAATGCTGCATATCAGCCAACTCGCGCGTCCAAATGAAACATCCAATCCCGGTATCGTTAGCAAAAGCATTACAAGAACAATTCTTCAAACACACATCCTCACAAGTCTCGGAGCTACCCAAAGGCACCATAGTTTCAAAATCGGGCAACTTAACTTTAAGCATAAAAAACTTATCTTCCTCCTTACCATCACCACCACTGCCATTCCTCTCACATTTCAACGGCGATCTCCTTCTACACCCTTGACCATCCTTCGCATACCCTTTAACACAACTACACCTATTCGAATTCGAACTATCGCAAAATCCAAAATTCCCACACCTATTATAATTCTCACATTCATTAGAAGGTAGTGACTGAATTATACTCCATTTTTTCCCAACAACATCCCATTTAGACTGTTCTTCTTTCCCATCGTATCGAATTCGAAACCTAATCAAATCAGACGAATTCAAAGGAAGATAACTTATAAAAGTACTACCATCTTTTTCAGGTGGAGAAGATACCTTAAACCCATAAGTTAATGTAGTCAAGTGAGACATTAATGGCACACCAATGAAAATTCTACCATCCCATGGTCCACTTCTCCATCTTCTACTCTCTCCTTCCCATATCACAATCTGTGGTGCTCCACTAGGATCAACACCCATTTCATAGCTCCCAGGTGACGGATCATTTCTAGATTTCCATGAAACGAAAACTCGGTTCTCACCTGTTCTTTGATTCACCCGAACTCTCATTCCGGGTAAGTAAGTGTCGGTCGGGTGGTCGAAACTCTGCCAATATGGTTTATTAGTATCACCGGACGATAAAACGAAATTACCATCATTTTTCAAAGTTGCAACCCAGTTGTGAGATGCTTTATTAGCATCATCACCGGAAGCTTTAGTCGACCAAAAGGTAACATTTTTATTTTCATTACCATCCGACAAGAACAAATCTCCGTGTTTTGACATCTGTAAGACTCCAGATCGGTCGTGTATCGGGTTTTCTCTATTGGCGACCCAAACAACAGCGTTTTTATCGATTTTATACCAAATCCCGAGATACCTTAAGGTCGAATTCTCAGGACTGAAAAAGCCGAGTTCGAAGGTTTTATCGGCTGAAATCAACGAATCACCGTCTCGCAAAGACTGGCCTCGTGTAATGTTTGTGACCGCTACGCAGAATTGAAGCATAGACAATTGGAGAAAGATAGTGGTATATACGAAACTCAAAACTGGGTTTTTTATAAGTTTAGTCATGTTTTGGTTGATTGTTAGAAGAAAAAAATGGTATGATTCATGTAATTATGGATGAACAAGAGAGAAATGGAATGGAGAAGAGAAGGAGAAACCTTTTTATTTTGTCTTTTTTTGGCTAGAAGTGGGAGTTGGTGCTGGGTTTTAGACCGAAGAGAAGACAGCGAAACTATTTAGAAACCTCATTGACGAAACTTAAGTGCTTTTGAACTGTACGATATTCCTTGGTCTTTTCAAAAAAGGTTACTTTAATCTTTAAGGTAAATATCAAAATAAACCTCACATTTTTATTTATAGGTTAATTAAACCCTCAAATTTTGTTTTATATCAATATATATAAATTCTTTAAATTTTAATTATTTTTGTGACAGATATCTTCGTTAAGTTTTAGTTTTATTTACCACCAGTTTTTTTGTGACATATAACATTTCAACTAAAGATATGTAGGGTAAAATCATTCACTATCGATTAATCTATCGAAAATAAATAGTAAAAATATAAAATCAATCGAAAATAAATAATTAATCGAAAATGATACTATTTTTATTTGAAATGGATAATTTCCGGTTCAAAAATAATTTATGGCAAAAATTAGATTAACATATATTTAATTTTAATTTGGTGACTATCATCCCATGCGGTGTCCACTTTGAATCTTTCGACCATGAATAAAGTTAATATTTAAGTATATTTATTATGGGTGAAACTATTTTCTTCATCAATTTTTTTATTTTTCCACGAATAAAAAGAAATTTCATTTTGTTATTTTCTTCTACAAAAATAACACATTTACCATTTTCTTTATTTTTATCATAAAACTCATTCATTCTCCAGCAATTCCATCAATTTCTACCACCATCTCAACTATCTCGATCATATTAACTTATGCACACCTAACCTGTCCTATTAGCTTCTCACATCAATCTCACATACATCATAACCCTAGCCTCGCCTCCTCCTTAGATTTCTCTTATAATATTGAAAAACAACAAACTATAGTCAACTACTCGATTTCTCTCTTAGTCTTGAAAAAAAAAACGGGAGTCTCTCTCGAATTCTTCTAAAATATAAATTATGTTATTTTAAAAATGCAGCATTGTTTATTAAGACAGATAAAATGCACCTAATTCTGAGACGATATCTCTGGATTAGGTGCGTTTTCATATAAAAAAGACACGATTCCTAGGTGTTGTCTCAGAATCAGGTGTTTTTTTTCTTAAAAAAAGCACCTAATTCCTAACTGTTGTCCCGGAATTAGTTGTTTTTCGCTAAAACCTGCACAAATCGGGATTTTCAAAAAAAAAAAAATTAACAGAGATTTTCAAATTACATGAATGTAAAACTAAAAAACTAGATTAAATTATCTTGTTGGTTGATTGAGTGATGTTCTCCGGTCTTAAATCTTTAGTTTTGAATGACTTCCTCTTCCATCAGTAATCTTTAAGAAATTTGATTTTTTATTATTTAATTTTAGAAGTTAAATATATATATGTTGGATTTAATTGAGTTAAATCATGTGTTTGTTGATATAAGGGTTTAATGACAAGATAAAATGAGGACAAGATAGTAAAAGCGAGTGATAATATTTTTTTAGATTTTGAAAGATAAGAAAATAAAAAATGTAATGGAGAAAATAATTAAAGTTATTTGTAACAAAAATATATTATCGAAATTAGTTTTAAATAAATATTTAAAGACTAAATCTAACTATTTTTCTAATTCAAATATTATTTGAAAGACTTTTAAAATCAACATTTATAAAGAGAGTTTTAATTTTCAAAATATAAAACAATGCCATATCTTACATTTATATATTTTATTCGTTTTCATAAATACTAGTGTTTTATTTTTACAAGAAATGATTCAGTTTTTCTTTGAATACCATAAAGATTATTTTTATTTTTCCATTTTATTTTCATATGAAATATTGAAATGTACCTATAAATAAATATGATATTATAGATATGATTTTTAAATGCTATATTACCATTTACCAGCATATTATACATTTATTATCGATTTTTTTTTATTTATCTAAAATTGTAATTATTAAATATTAGATATAATACAATATTACTTTTTTATTATTTTAAAATATTATCTTAACTATCTTTTTGAAATATATTATGAACGACGTCATTTTAAATTACTATAAAAACATATAATGATACAATACTGGTAGCAGTACTAGTACTTATTATAGTCTAAAGTAATTGACGCAATATTCAGAGCTTGCATTGATGTTGTTGACCATTTTTTTCTTTCTTATCCTTTTCTAGCGAGAACGTGTTTTTTATTACCTTAAAAACACGAGTGTATTTATTTATTCTTTGAATTTATGTACCCGCTGAGAATTTGTTATTCGGTTTTCAGATTGCATCCAAAATGTATGTACGTCATCAACACAGATTAAGCTAATGAAATATTATAAGCTCTTTTTCTTTTCTTAGGAAAAAATTAAAAGCTCTTATAGTAATTATTTTCTAAAGATGAATGGTTTATATAATAATTTATTTATAATTTTTATATTTTGTTTGTGCTTAGTCTTAATTCAATTTTTTTTGGTGTATTGAATATTTAATTAGGGTTTCAAGATAGGTTTGTAAATGATTTCTTTCGTCTTTTTGGAACAACTTATATTTTTTAGTAATGAATTATAGTTGTGACAAAAAATAATAATTTAATTTAATTTAAGTAATTATAATTATAAATATTATAAATAAACGCTGACGTATTTTTAAATCTTAAAACTAGAGTGCAAATGTAAAGAAAATTTAATTTTTCTAAAAGTTACCAGAGTATATAGTAGTTTGTTGATGAATTGATTATTTTTTGATCAAGAATTAACGATCGAAATAATGGTCGAGTATCAAAATTTTATCAGTAAAATAGTTAAAACATAACCTTTTTTATAGGTTAGTTAAAAAAATATGGGCATTTAAAAAACATAACAATCAAGTTAGGTTTCAAGGATTACTTTTTTAATATTACAAACAAATTTGGCTTAGATGGAATGAAGAGTTTGAAATTAACATTCTTCTTGACCATCAACAGCTTATCCATGCTGATATTAGTCGTATATCATATGATACAGTATTCTTAATTACTACTGTCTATTTTATACGTTTAAAGAAAGGAAACAACTGATTTTTGTAACATCCTCAGATCAATATCATCAACAACCGAAAAGTGGCTGGTAATGGGTGCTTTTAATGGAATAACTTCTTCTAGTGAAGAACTTTGATGTTCTTCTTTTTGTATCAATAGTAGTGTAGACTTTAATAAAGCTATTAATGACCGTCGTCTTGAGGATATTGGCTATGCTGGAACTAAGTTTACATGGTATAACAAACTAAATAGAAGCGTTTAGATCGGGTGTTATATAAATCAGCTTGGTCAGATTATTTTAACAATACAAATGTCCTTCATATGACCAAAAATTATTCTGACCATACCCTTATTTGCATTTCAATATCGCAAGATAAAAAATTCTCTAAACAGGGTTTCAAATGTTTGAACATATATGCATTAGACCATATTGTACAAGATAGCTGGAATAAAAATATGGGTGGCTACCCTATGCATGTATTATTGAACAAGCTTAAGAGATTGAATGAAGCTCTTAAAGCATAGAATATACAATGTTTTGGATTTTTTTGACAAAGTTTTGGAAAAAAGAGGAATCTGTCAAAAATATGAAAAATTAAGCTGCATGAATCTAATAGTATGAAAAACATAATCAACCTATCTAAAGCTAATGCCCTTTATCTTCAAGGCTTAACTTGCAAAGAATTCAACTGTCACCAGAAATGCTACTCTAATTGGATTAAGAACGAGGACAAAAATACTAAAATCTACCACAATTTTGTCGGAAAAAAAACTGCAATCTGAGCATAAAAAGGATATGAATTGGATCACATATAATCATCAATTGGGCATATCTGCTGAAGGTTACTTCAAAGATATTCTAAATGATTTAACCAACCCTAACAAGGATAAAGAGATCAAGAGAATGACTGATAACATCTTTAGATGTATTCCTAAGATGATTACAGAAAATGATAATAACTTACTTATGACAATTCATTATGGAAGATGAAATTCTCTGTAAGACAGAATTGTTAATAATAAAAAATCTAATAGAATTTTAGAAATCAGTACTGAAATTGGTAAATGGTTGTTTCATTCATTCAAATAATAAAGATACAATCTTGATGAATCTTCAATCATTTGTACATGTTGCTTATGAGATGATACTAAATCAGTTGCTTATGAGAAAAGTGATAGATGTTAGTGAATATATTGAGCGTCTATCTCTGAAGAGTCCCAAGTTAGAAAAGTTAACTATAAGAAACCAAAATATATATATATATTTTTAGAATATACAAATATGGTCGAAGTGGGAGGTTTTTGAAACTTTTGAGACAAGTAGGGAGCTAGTCTGGAAGGCTAATTAGTGTGCTTTACCTCTGATGCCTTAAGGGTGGATGAAACTCGCGCGCAATAAGATACAAGGGCTTCCACTTACAGTGTCAATAGTTTTTTTTCATCAACCACCTCTTCAAAGGAGATTGTCCAACCGTGAATATGTAAAGAATCAGTTTGGTCAAATCATATTTAGTTTGGTGAAATTCGCAACAATCATAGTCAATTGTATGAGAGACAGAACAAATGACTGAAAAGATGCATATGCAATCGATTTATCACGATCTCATATATGACACTTCGACGCCTCAACAACAACCTACAGATCATACACATACTCCAGCACCACAGTTTTTCGATGATCCAGATTACAATAATATGGGTATGTGATGACTTAGTTTTTAAAATATTTTATTGTATTAAACATATTTTTAGTTTGTTATATGTTTTTTTAATTTTATTATATTAAATATCTTAATAATTTTGTTATAATAATTTATTGCATGATTTTATTTTTATGCATATTAAATATTTTTTATTATGGTTAGATTAAATATATTTTTATTTTGTTATTTATAGTTGTACAAGTAGGGTATAAATATATAAACAAGTCTAACATCTTTAAATTATTGTATAAGTATATAAAATGATAATAAATTTAAATACATTTTAAATGGTATAGGTATATCAAAATAAATATCAATTTTTTTTATGATAAGTATTTTAGTTTTTTTTTCTCAACTAAATTTACTCATAAAAAATAATTTTCAAAAGATGTATTGAAAGATCTAATAAAATATTCAAAATATTTTTCAAAAATGAATTATTAATCAAATAAATATCTGAAATATTTTGTTTATTATATAAATATCTTAATTTGTATAATTCGACTAAACTTAAACATACAAACTAATTTTTAAAAAACGTATTAATGTTTTTTGATAAATGACTATACGAAAACATATAAAATGGTCAGTCATGACAGGGTTTCAACCTATGTTACTCAAGAGATGTTCAACCTATGTTACTCAAGAGAGGGCGTGAAACGATCCACCACTAGATGTTGATGTGGATACTTATTCAGCGCCTACTTGCGCAAGAATTTCAAAGGATCCAAACCCTCTTATTGGATATAAAGATCAGATACATATGAAACTCATTAGATAAATTAACTAATTAAACATATACCTATCATGGGCCTGATGATATACCAAACTTGAAAGAAAAATGACATCTTGTCGATGTAATGGTTTGGATGCCAAGTGTGAGGGAAAATATGACCAATGCACTAGCCTATGATATAGTCTTATTTAGTTATTTATTTGACATCGGGATCCAAAAACTGCTACCCCTATGAATTGATCATCTTATGATGCTCAAGAGAGGTATGAAGCGATCCACCACAAAAGGATCCAAACATTATTGTATAATATGAAGATCATATCCATATAGACTTTCTAATCATATTGTTGGATAAAATGATTAGTGAAATATATACCTATCGAGGGTCTAAGGCTCTGTCGAACATGAGGGAATAATGATATATTGCTGATGTAATGGTTTGGATGCCAAACGTGAGGGAGACTAACCAATGAGTTGGCCCATAATATAGTTTTATATAGTTGTTTAATTGATATCAGGATTAGACTATCCATACACTCTCAATTACTCATAATTGTTTTGGTATTACATATGAGCTTTAGTGAATTGATGCCCAATTGATATAAATTGTTAATTGTCTCTATAGTGGCATATGGTCTCGTACACTATCCTTTCATGGTGGACGAGTTTTTATCTTTCACCAGTATAATTTATACTAATAAAATCTGTATTTTACTTGTCATTAATAAACCATTATAAAAATTTCACCAACCTTTCTAACTCTGAAAAGTTAAGAAAGTGCTCCTTTGGGTTCCTGAGTGCCAATTAAAAGACTGATAAAATACTTAATCAACCAATTACACTTTGGTTATGGTCTTTTAAAAGTATTATTTTTCCTTCCTTATTATTTTGAAGTGAAAAACTATTGTTAGACACGTTTTTTATATTTTTGTTTTTCGTGTATAATTTATTCGAAATATCAATTTACAGTTTAAAACTCAAACATGAATATAAATAGAAAAATAAATTTTATTGATGGTAGGTGCCTCATTAAAATCTACCCGCATAATTGGGGTTATATATAATATATAACTAAAATATAAATTGAAGTACACAATAATTTATAGACAATGTCGCATTGGAAATTTAGAAAATGTATAACTTCAAGTGCTCTATTTTCAAAACAAGGGGTAGTTGCCGCCTCTCTTCGTGAATAATTTTATAAGTTTAAGGCTTGACCTTGGGCGATATAGTATATGATCCATCTTAGTTGGCACCTAGCTTCCCGAGCACCTTATCCTTGGTATAAAGGAACATGTGTCTAAGAAATTGGTGACACATCTCAAAACTTTCGAAGTGGACTTTAAAGTCATCCATAATTGTTAGTAGAGTTTTATAGTCTTCATGCATATGTGATATTTTATCATTTTTCTTCAATTATGTCAACATTGGCCTTACAGCCTTCAATGTTTGTTCCCTCATCATAGCTAAATATGAAAAATTGAGGTAGTATCATTTTTGTTACTACTACAAAATTTATTCCATGTTGTTAGTGGTGATAAACCAAGATACCCCATATCCATAATATATATATATATATATATCTCTTAAGGAATTTTAGGGTATTCTTTCTCATATTTTGACCAAAGAATATGCTTCCACCAATTTGGATAAGTAATATACTACTATAATGCGATATTGTTGATCGCCTGAATTATTTGACAATGTCATACTTGGTTTAAACCTCCCATGTCAAATGAAATTTCTTATAGTATCAGCTAAAGATGAAGTGATTAGGACTCAATGGTGTTGGCAAATTGTAGCATATGTCGTAGTGTTTAACTAAAGCTTTTCATCTACTAGAATTGTTGACCATAAGTATCATGTTAGGAAAATTCACCTATGTAGCGTCTTGTAGCAGTAGTGTGCACCATTTTTACCTTTGTGAAAGTGTCTAGGATGAAGGATGACTAGTTTGAACCCAAACATTAAAGGAATGGTATTGTCAAAATGTATTTGTAGAACATTTTTTTCGACCACCCATATATCATCGAATAAAGTTTAATATTTTTTGGGGTTCGACTTTATCCTATGGTAGTAATCTTTCTCATAAGTAAGCTTGGATATCACATCGATAATTTATTTATTCCTCGATGGGTAGAGTTTCAGATGTTCGATTTGCACAAGAAATTATGCCATGTTTTGCGGTTACTAGCTTCACTTGCAGAATCATTCACGGTGCTGAATTTGCCCATACTGAGGAAGCGACTTGTCCGCTATGCTGTTCTCATACTTTGGTATTTGTTCGTACATAAGTTGCTTAAACAGAGTTTCCCGACAATAGAGATCCCTCAAATCTTGGATGATGTTATCATTTTCCACTTTGGCATGACCTAAGACATGATTGATAACAAGTTGTGAGTCTATCATGAGCTTCACCTGATAGGAGAATATCAACATTGCTGATCCCCCAATCCAACTACTCATAAAGGTCAACCCTAGACAGTACTAGTAACACCAACACACCACACATACAATAATTATACATGTGACAATCACACATCACCTACAAGTTATAATGTATTACAAGTGCTTACTATAACACATCAAAATTAACAACAATCAGAGCATGTTTTGCAGCAAAAACAACTATTTTTCTCCGTTAGACACTAAAGGTTCACTCAGTGAAATAGGACACTTCGAGGCATTTGTTGACAACCTAAAGAGTTTCAATATTTGTAAATAACTCACTGTATAGTGAAATAGGACATTTTGAGGCATTTGTTGACAAAAAATATTTTTTTGGTTTCTTGTATTCGACAGAACTATACCATTTATTTACACCTCGATTCAGACGAGTCGATCATTGCACCAGTAGCGTCAAAGGTACCAATGACAACAGAAATATCGGTGGCGGCAGTGACGCTTCCTTGTTGTCCACAGGCTCGTAATCGTTCGAATCTGTTTATTTTTCTAGCATCGGTTCCTTGTTTTTGTGAGTATTTGTAAAAATATAAAACAAATTAAGTGAATACTAAATAATTCTGTTAAGGTACTCTCTTTACTTTATTGCATTGCGATTCTGGTTTTCTAATAAAGAATGTAACTTTTATTGTTTGTTTGAGGCTTTGAACAGTACATCGTCCCTCGACTATCACGTTTAGTGGCAGATAGTCCCTTGACTTTCAAATGTCCGTTGACAGTCCTTGGACTATCGCGTTTGGATAAAGTTAGTCCACCAGATCCTCTGATTCATGAGAGGCTGCCACGTGTCATGATAGTCGCCAGATTTTTGTATCACCACTAGTCCTTTGAGTTTAGTTATCCATAATATTCTACATTTTGGGTTTAACCTAAACTGAAAGGACTAGTGGTGATACAAAAATCTGGGGACTTTGGTGACAGCTGGCAGCCTCTCATGGATCAAAAGATCTGGTGGACTAACTTTATCCAAACGCGATAGTCTAGGGACTGTCAACGGACATTTGAAAGTCAAGGGACTATCTGCTACCAAACGCGATAGTCGAGGGATGATTTACTGTTCAATGCCTTTGTTTGATATGTGTTATCTTAAATAGAAACATGATTGTATTAGAGTTTTGTCATTTTTGTTCTTGTATCATGCCCACTAAGTGTTTGCAACTAGTCCCGAATGGTTTCCTGGCTCGATTAGTCTAGCATAACTCATTTGGTGAATATTTACAAAAATATAAAACGAATTCAGTGAATACTAAATAATTCTGTTGAGGTCTCTCGTTACTTTATTGGATTCCGATTCTGGTTTTCTAATAAAAAATGCAACTTTTATTGTTTGTTTGATCTGTGTTCTCTTAAATAGAAACATGATTGTATTAGTATTTTGTCATCTTTGTTCTTGTATCATGCCCACCAAGTGTTTGCAACTAGTCCCAAATGGTTTCCTGGCTCGATTAGTCTAGTAAAGCTCATTTGGTGAATCTTTGTTTTTGTGAATATGTGTAAAAATATAAAAAAAAATTATGTGAATACTAAATAATTATGTTAAAATACGCTCGTTACTTTATTGCATTGCAATTCTGATTTTCTGATAAAGAATGTAACTTTTATTGTTTGTTTGATCTGTGTTCTCTTAAATAAAAACAAGGTTGTAATAATGTTTTGTCATCTTTGTTTTTGTAACATGCCCACCAAGTGTTTGCAACTAGTCCTTACTGGTTTCCTGGCTCGATTAGTCTAACATAACTCATTTGGTGAACTTTTGTTTTTTGTGAATATTTACAAAAATATAAAACGAATTTAGTGAATACTAAATAATTATGTTATGGTCTATTGTTACTTTATTGCATTGCAATTCTGGTTTTCTGATAGAGAATCCAAATTTTAATGTTTCTTTGATCTGTGTTCTCTTAAATGGAAACATGATTGTATTAGTGTTTTGTCATCTTTGTTCTTGTATTATGCCCACTAAATGTTTGCAACTAGTCCCCCATGGTTTCCTAGCTCTATTAGTCTAGCATAACTCATTTGGTGAATCTTTGTTTTGTGAATATTTACAAAACTATAAAACAAATTCAATAAAGGGCCAGGCTAGAAATGTTACACATTTTGATAGATCTCTCACCCTACTCCCTTATTTTTTCAAACTGAAAGTTGAAATTCCAAAATTGCCCTTCCTCTCTCTAGATTTTGACATTTATGCCATTTAGTCTCCAAATCGGCCGAAACACTTAAATCTATCCGATATTACACTAGATCTACAAGCTTTGTACTAACATCTACTAATCTAAACCCATTAATTCGAAAAAATTAGCGTTTTTTACCCAAACCCATCAAACCCACTTCGAAAAATCTTGAATCGGAGTATCTATGGACAACGAAGAGATGGGCATTTCTCTGGAAGACTTACTGAACGAGGAGGAAGCTTACCGGATGGAGGTAAGGACCGAAATTCATTTTTTCGGATTTTAGGCCTGTAGCACGCTGTTCGTGCGATGAACAGCATCGTCATCGCACGAACAGCGGGCGACGGCTCTCCAGCGCCGTCGCAGGCCAAAAAAATGGCCCATTTTTTGCAGACAGAGAGCCTCTGTCGCAGGCCCAAAATGAGACGCTCTTTTGGGCCCGTCTCATTTTGGGCCTGCGACGGTACTTGAGACATGTCTCATTTTGGGCCTGCTACTGCAACTTGTATGTATAAACTCATACATTTCGATTGTATATTTTGCAGGAGGAACCTGCCCAGCCTCCATTTATGGATGCCGATTACAGTAAAATATTCAACACGGATAGATTATTCACTAAAGACGAATTAGATGCTTTCGTGGAGATTGAATCAAAGAAGATCAAGTTTGTCACAATAAGAAAACTGTACGATAGTGGGAAATGGGGAAGGACTCCTAGGTTAGAGTACGTTTGCGAGCGATACGGTGTATACGTCTCAAAGGCAAAGCCGGACACTTTGAAAAAGAGGAAGACATCGACGAAGAAATGTAATTGTCCGTTTGCGCTAAAAGATCATCCGTTCGGCGTATTAGCCATGAAATGGCGTTTGGAGGTGATAAACGGTACTCACAATCATGAACCCTACGTTCGCCTAGACGGTCATTCCCGCGCTTGTAGGCTAAAACTGGACGAAGATGAACTAGTTCGTAGTTTGTCTCACCTAGGTTCGCGCCCTAGGGAGATATACAGTGGTTTGAAGCACCAATATCCGGAAAACATTTCGAACATGCGTGCAATCTACAATGTCCGCCAAAAACATCGGGACGCTGAACACGGGGGACAAACCCAAATGCAATATTTATTGACGAAGTTGAAGGAGAATGGATACTCGACGTGGGAGCGTTTGAAAGATGATACAAAGGTGATCACTGACTTTTTCTTCGCACATCCTACTAGCATAGACTTATTACGTACATTCCCGAACGTGTTATTCATGGATTGTACGTACAAGACGACTAGGTATAAGATGCCGTTGTTAGAGGTTGTCGGTTTTACGTCCATTTCCATCACATTTACCGTTGCGTACGTGTTTATGAGCGGAGAGAAGATTGGAAACTACGTATGGGCTTTGGAAACTCTTCGTGGTTTGATGATGGATAGCGTTTGCGCATTTCCATCCATTATTGTTACCGATCGGGAGTTAGCTCTCATGCGTGCGGTTGATAGAATTTTTCCCGGAACGCACCATTTGTTATGCACGTGGCACATTAGTAAGAACATCCTTGGGGCGGTTCGGAAGATATTGCACGATGATGTGGTAGCGAAACAATTTGTTGAATTTTACGGCTACGTTGCGGAGGCGAACACGTTTGAGAGTTACCAAAAGAATCTGGATACACTTAAGGAGATGTTCGCATCTAAACCGGAGTGCTTTGCGTACGTTATGGACTCGTGGATAACAAAATATGCTGACAAGTTCCTTGCGTACAAAACGAACACGATTAAGCATTATGGCCAAACAACTACAAATAGGTTAGTCCGTCTATCCTACTTTTCGTTGAGTTATTTTATTAAAGTTCAAGTATGTTGATAATTTATTACTTGTACTATGTAGGGCGGAGGGTGCACACTCGTCCCTAAGAAAATATCTTGGGACGAATCAATGCAACTTTGAGACTTTTTGGGAAAAAGTTCATAACTTGTTAACGAAGCAGCATGCGGGTATCGTCGAATCATTCGAGCGAAGTAAGTTTAGATCAATTCCCGGCTTCGATGGTGTTTTGACCAAAAATATTAAAGGTCATGTGTCACATGCGGGGCTAAAGATACTGACGGTTGCTATTGTACGTGCTCGGAATATAGGAGTAGATCGGGTGGCATGTGGAGGTTGTTTCCTTAGGAAAACGCATGGTTTACCTTGTGCATGTGAAATTGCCTTTATAGCTAGAGAAGGTAGGTACATCCCTTTAGAAGATGTGGATATTTTTTGGAAAAGATTAGATATTGTGCACATGGATCCTACCTCTCGCGAAGAGGAATTGCAAAAAAAGATTTCCTTAATTGACAACTCCATTCGTAGTTTCCGCCCCGACCAACAAGACCACATTATCAATAAAGTAATGCAAATTTTGATGCCCGAGACAAGTCATATTCAAGATCCTAAAGAAGTGGTTAGAGCTAAGGGTAGACCAAAGGGAGGCGTTGATAAATCGACTAAACGGAACCCTAGTTCGTGGGAATATCCCATTGAACAAACCGCTAGTGCTAGTACTCCGGCTAACTCGGTAGGTAGTACACCCGTAAACACGTTAGGGAGCACGGCCGCATCCAAAGTGGCTCCCACCGTACCACCCAAACCTCCATTAGCAAAAAAGAAGGTTGGAAGGCCTAAGAAAATTGTTAAGGATAGGAAGTTAACATTGTATCCGGATTGCATCCCGACCTTTCTACACACTTACATTTCAAAGTTAGTTGACGTTCTTCCGGACGGACAATGCGGATATCGTTCCGTAACGCATTCAATATACAACGACGAAGATAGATGGGAGAATGTTAGACGCGAGTTGTTGAAGGAGTTGCGGGACAACCGTGCATGTTGGTTGGATGTATATGGTTCGGAGAAGGTGTTTGACGATTTGATACAAAGGTTAGATTACTTCAAGCCCAATCCTAGTAGCCACTATTGGATGACATTTCCGGACATTGGACTAGTCATCGCGACAAGGTATCAATGCAGGTATACCATGTATCGCTCGCAACCTCGTTAACGTATCTACCAATACGTGGAAAGCCACCCGTCAACAATTCGACGATCATAGAAGTTGGGATAGCTTTCGTGCATGGATGTCACTTTGTTAATGTACGTATATTTCGTTTCCAATCAAAATTTCTTACACTATCATTACTAATGTATTCGTTTATTTTATTTCCTTGTAGATTACTACTCCACCCGATGGACCGTTGCCTCCATTATACCCGTGTTGGGCCGCTTACGCAACCGAAGAAGCGAATCAATGGGCGCATCCATACTACCGGCGGTTGAACAAATTTACACAGATAATGCCCGCAAGGAAAATCAACTTGAACGAAAAACCCCATGTCGCAGATTTGACTAGAGACGAGGACGTTTCAAATGTTTGAAATGTTTTTGTGCGACATTTGTAGTTTTAGTTAGTTAGTTTTCCTAACATCTACTGTAACATATGTAAATTTGATGTACTTTTGATGTAATTTTGATGTACTTTTGATGTACTTTTGATGTAATTTTGATGTAATTTTGATATAATTTTGATATAATGTAGTTTACGGTGTTTGTCGATTTCATACAAATGTGTTTGACGATTTTAAGTTTAACGTAAGTTTCATTAGAAACACATATCACATATCCAATGTCAAAATTTGGCCTGATTTCTCAAAAATAATTCATTTGTCGCAGGCCTAAAATGAGATGCCCTTTGGGCATGGTCTCATTTTGGGCCTGCGACGGCAGGCCAAATATTTGGCCCATAATTTCGGACAGAAAGCAGTTGTCGCAGGCCCAAAATGCGACGCCGTTTGGGCATAGTCGCATTTTGGGCATGCGACGGCAGGCCAAATATTTGGCCCATTATTTTGGACAGAAAGCTTCTGTCGCAGGCCCAAAATGGGACGCCTTTTGGGCCTGGTCGCATTTTGGGCCTGCGACGGCAGGCCAAATATTTGGCCCATTATTTTGGACAGAAAGCTTCTGTCGCAGGCCCAAAATGAGACGCCTTTTGGGCCTGGTCGCATTTTGGACCTGCGACATCAGGCCAAATATTTGGCCCATTATTTTGGACAGAAAGCTTCTGTCGCAGGCCCAAAATGAGACGCCTTTTGGGCCTGGTCTCATTTTGGGCCTGCGACGCTAGGCCAAATTTTTTGCCTAGTTTTTCAGACAGAAAATAGGCCTAGTTTATCATTTTGGACATTTGTTGGAATGAAATACCAGTATATGGGAGAAAACAACAAGTACATTTTGAAGAAGTTCAGGAAAACAACTAGTACATTATGAAGAAATAGAAGAAAACAACAAGTACACTTGAAGTGGTTACAAGAAGAGGAAATCATTAAGTTATGACTTTTAACTTAACGAAACATAAGAAAATAATTAAACACCGAAATGGCAACAACCAAATGCTCAATCATCGAAGTCATATCCCAAGTTGTCGTCAGAATAAACCCCCTCCTCCCTTTCCGCAATCCTATCCTGAAGATACGCAACCATATCCCTACTGATGTAGTCTACCACTGTCATGTTGAAGATGGCGGCCGCTTCTTGCTTAATTTTATACGGCTGAAACAACAAACGCTGGAGCGGTTGGCAAAAAATATACCTCCGCTTGATTTGCTCACGGTTGCGCACGAGGAGCCCTTCTGTTTGTAAACGGCCGTAGCCGTAGTACATCTTACAAAGCACCCGATCAAAAAAAGCATCACTAGTATCTTCCCCCATCTCTCGGCGGGCAATCATCGCCGCCAGAAGCAAATGGTAGTCTTCATGGGGAGTAAACTCCATTTGTTGAACTTTCTAAGTTTGAGAAGATTATATGAATGTAAACGGATTTGTAGTCCCTTTATATAGTGAAGTGAATTTAGGTGGGACTTTATTTTAGAGAATGAGAGGGAGTTTAGAATTTAGAAAATGGGAGGGAGTTTTGATTTTTTAGAATGAGCGGGATTTTTTGAATTTCCAAGAACGAGAGGGAGTTTTTGAATTTTGAAAATGAGAGGGAGTTTTGATATTTTAAAATGAGCGGGATTATTAGAATGTTCGAGAACGAGAGAGATTTTTTGAATTTTGAAAATGGGTGGGAGTTTTGATATTTTAGAATTTGCGGGATTTGTTAGAATGTTTGAGAATGAGAGGGAGTTTTCGGGTCCGTCTATAAATAGAAGCTTCATGCACATTGAAACTTCATCATTAGTTGATAAATCTAGTTGAAAAATGGGTTCATGGACTGAGTTGGAAGATCAGTATCTGATGAGGGCATCAGTTGAAGTTGGTAATATGCACATTCCAGAGGGTGGTAAAAGGTACTGCGAGGCATTAGTATGCCAGATGTACTTCCTGTACGGAAGGGATGGTGTTCGGCCGCCTTACATTTAAAGGCGTGTTGATGAAGTGCGAGCTAGGTGGTCGGTCTTGGTCACATCCCGTCGACATCTAGTTTCTGACCTCACCGAATTGGAACGTCGTATTGCGGGTAACCGGTTCAACTGTCAAGCGACGGATTATATAACAGAGGACCAGCTGGATACGGTCCGCTCTGACATTTTTGACATCCAGCTACAGGAAATCAGTGACTACAAAGATGCGAAAGAAGAAAGGAGTTGATGAAATGGAACTGGCCTGATAGATAATTTTGCGTGTGTATTTCTGTTTGAGTGTGAGTTTCAATTTAAGTATGAGTTTGTATTTCTGTTTGAGTGTGAGTTTCATTTTAAGTATGAGTGTGTATTTCTATTTGAGTGGGAGTTTCTGTTCGAGTATGAGTGTGTATTTCTGTTTGCGTGTGAGTTGATGTTTAAGTATCAGCGTGTTTCATTTTAATTTTGAGTGTGTATTTCTGTTTCATTATAATTTTGAGTGTGTATATCATTCGAATGTAATCGAACCGATGGACATGATAAATTCAACGCAAGCATACAATGAAATAAAATACAAAAATTAAAAGCAGTCATACAATTAACCGATTACAAAAATTAAAATCAGTCATACAATTAACCGATTACAAAAATATAGTGTTGATGTCCAAAAAGCTAACAAAGTTATTCTGAGAATAATAATCAATGCCGTCGGTACCTCTCAGCGATCCTACACATCATGAGGGCGGTCTCTAGAAGATCAGGGTGATCCAAAGTAGGTAGCGAAGGAGCAAACCTAGCAATCTGCTCGTATCCTGAATAATCAGCACCACCATGCGGCTCCACCCGATGACCTCTCTCCGGCGCAGGACGACTGACGATGTACCATAGCCTCTTCCTCGCCCAAATGTAGTACATCGGGTCAGCACTCGGTCCACTACCACGGTACTCCGTGCTAAAAGGAGTGAACACGTGGCTTTCCCAATTCTGCCACAAGTGATCGTCCCACTTTAAGTCTGTGACCATCTTCTTCCCTACTTTTTTCGACTTAGGAGGGCGTATATCCTTAGGAATCAGCTGTACATACCCCATCTGTCGAACGACACGGTCTGGGTAGTACGCCACAACCACGTCGAACGAAGCAAGGTTCAACTCAACATAAGTCACCTGCTGGAACGGAAAAGGGTCCCGTAAATGTATGAAGGGGAAAAACATGACCTGTAAATATAAAAATTTAGCCCATTTATATTAGTAAAAGTACTCATAATTAAAATAATTAAAATGAACGAATATGACTTACATCTGCCTCGGTACAAGTCGCCAGTGTGTGTCTCATCTGCATGCGCACCTCATGGGAGACACCAATCTTCTGCGGCGCATGTCGGCACATATGGGGCATGGATACGTCGTAACCCGGAAAAAGTGGAGCTCGAAGCCGAACAAAGTGTGCAAAAATCCACGACTCGAGCAACGCTAGAAACCCGCAAATGCCTCCCGTACCATAGAGAGATCCCTGACTAAGGGTGTGGTACAGCTGCGCTAAAACCAACTGGCCCCAGTTGTACATATGCAAACTCTGGTACTGGTTCACGAACTGGAGGTAATCTAATGGAATGCTGTTCCCGGTTTTGTTCGCGCATATAGTGGTACCTAACAAATATAGTATGTAGGCACGGGTGGCATGATCTACCTGGTCATCAGTGATCCTCCTATCACTATACTGAGAACTACTAAAAGTAGTACGCAGCCACCCTAGGTTCACACTACCAGCATTCCTAAGGTTTTTACTCAGCTCCGATTGTCGCACACCTAGCATGGCAGCATAAGTAGCAAGCCTCTCAACGTCAGAGTCAAATGGTATAGCTGTGAAGGACCTACCTAAAACCGGTAGTCCAGTGATGACGTGGACATCGTCCAAGGTGACTGTCATCTCCCCGAACGAGAAATGGAAAGAAGAAGTCTCCTCATGCCACCGCTCTAAGAATGCCTCCACCAAATGGAGGTTCGTATGCCAGCGGGTGAGTGCATCGACGAGTGGACCGAATATAGTCTCCATCACCCTAGCCCGTACCCTGCTCTGCTTCGTAATGTCCCATCTCCGGAGACTGTCATACATAGCGAAGCATCGGAGAGTGACCCTATCCTGCAATATGTATAAAATATGTAAATTCGTAAAACAATAATAATTAAAAACATGTGTATCGAACACGTAAGAAAATTATAAAACAGTATAAAGGTGTAACACTTACATCTCCGTGATAGACGCTATAAGCCTCGTGCAGGGTGTAATCCGGGAAAAGTCCCGGAACATGCGACAGCACGGAATAAAAATCAACATCCTCACCCTCAAATGAGTGGGATGCTGCCTCTGGCGCGTGAGGTGCATCGGCCTCCGTATAGTCCGGTACATGAGATGCATCAGCCTCCATATACTGCGGTGCATCTACATCGTCAGCGTACTCCTCGTCAGGGGGATACGACGTAGAAGCTGCCCCTGTGGTACCATCAGCAGGAGTAGAAATATAATCGCCGCCACGACGGAGACGTCGTCTACTACGTGTACCGGGAACATGTTCCTCGCTCGGAGCAGCCTCCTCGGCCTCGGCCCGCGCTGTAGCCGCTGCTGCTGCCTCCTCGGCCTCGGCCCTAAGTTTTTTGAACGGATTTTTTGCTTTAATCTTGAATCGAGGCATCCTGTAAATACAACGAAAAAAAATATGTATTAGATTGCAAAACACCAAATGAATAAAAAAAAACAACTTTGGGCCTCGTCGCAGGCCCAAAATGAGACTTCATTTGGGCCTCGTCGCAGGCCCAAAATGAGACATCTATTGGGCCTCGTCGCAGGCCCAAAATGAGACTGCCTTAAGGCGTCGTCGCATTTTGGCCATGCGACGAGGCCCTGTATTCTTCGCACGAACGACCTGCGACCAGGTCCCAACAGCAAGCTCGATTCAAAAACTCAACAACACCAAAACAGCCTCATTTCTAACAAAACCAAGCACCAAAACATAGATCCTAGCAATACTAACAACAATATAACACTAATCTAACAAAACAACACCTAAAATCATACAAAAATCGAACTTTTGAAATCGAAACCAAAAAAACTAAAAAACCTAGATTCGACAGTTTTGACCGAATGAAATCAAAAACAAATTACACCATGATGTTCGTATCGTTTACCTTTACGTTTTCTTCAGTTTAGATTCTTCAAAAATCGAATTTCAGAAATGGGTCCCACGGGTGCTTGAGAGGTTTCTAGAGAGAGAGGGAGAAAGAGAGGAAAAAAGTGGTGAGAGATCTATCAAACGCTTTTATAGCTAGGTTTTCTGAAAAGGGTAAAATGGTCAAAATTTAGGTGCGAGATCTATCAATTAGGTATAAGATCTAGCGGTTCAAGATCTATAAAAATGTGTATTATTTCTAGCCTGACCCTTCAATAAATACTAAATAATTCTGTTAAGGTACTCTCGTTACTTTATTGCATTGCGATTCTGGTTTTCTAACAGAGAATGCAACTTTTATTGTTTGTTTGATCTGTGTTCTCTTAAATGGAAACATAGTTGTATTAGTGTTTTGTCATCTTTGTTCTTGTATCATGCCCACCAAGTGTTTGCAGCTAGTCCCCAATGGTTTCCTGGCTCGATTAGTCTAGCATAACTCATTTGGTGAATCTTTATTTTTGTGAATATTTGCAAAACTATAAAACGAATTCGGTGAATACTAAATAATTATGTTAATATTTTTAAGATGAGATTAATAAGACAATGATCGGATAACGGTGCATGATCACGAAGGTGTTGCATCGTTTTCATTTTCAAAATTATTGAGGTTGTCGAGACTATGGATGATCAAGTGCAGCTCTATTAATACTTCAAACGCATATCCACCGCGAATGTGCGGATTATCATGAGCTCTGAAAGATGAGAGCATCATAAGTCGTCCATCTACTAATACATATTAAGAGTAAAAATAATATGGTCTCGTGTCACCATAATTATGTATGGTTTGGATAAAATAACATATATGAATCCGAATGCGATGTTTTGATTTTACTTTTTTAAACCGTTCTTACAAAAATATTTTCTAACATATCAATTTAATTGGATAATTATTTATTTTTCTATCTATTTTTATTTAAAACTTTTTTTATTATTAATTTTTTTTTATAGCTTTACTAATTCCCATATATATATTTTGTTACGACAAAACAACAACAAAATCTTTAGAATCTTTTTATACTATAAGAATGATAACATGATTTGAAACATCAAATAGATATTTTCAAAGATTTGTGTGAATACAAAGTTGGCATTGATAAAAACCGCTACTACTTTTTCTCCATATATTTTATAATTGTCAAACAATGTATAAATAGAAAAGATAGTCTGATAAAAGGTTCTAATTATAACACCAGAAGAGATTTTTAAAGTTGTCAAAACCACTTTTTAGTTAGCCTTTTAAAATGAAACATAACCATTAAAAAATTAGCGACAATCGTTGAATTTGTTATCATAATTGTATTAACGTATATAATTTTTGTTGCCATTAAGAATAAAATAATCAAATTATACACTAAACTATGTTTTGCGACACGGTTATTTTATTGAAATCCTTCAATTATCAGGCTGTATACACATTACAAGAAGAATGATTCATAAAGTAATTTTAAGATTTAGACAGGTAGGTTTTGTTTGATAGCATACATCGTGACTTACTTTTAACAAGTGGCTCTTATCCTTTTCTTTTTTCACTTTAGTTTGTGATCTCTAAGTTTTTTTTATTGAATGTCTATAGTGTAATAATTTGATCATAAATAATAATAATAATAAAAACGAACAAAACAAAGCTTTTTCTTTTTTCTCAAAACAAATTTTCAATATAAAAGAACTTCAACATTTGTACGTTATTTGGATAATCGACCCTACTTATAATTTAGTTAGAGCTTCTTTAAATTTTTGGTTTTTCTATTATACCTTTAGACATTTACTTTATTTCACTTTTTTTTTGTGGTCCCACAAAATTTCATGGTAAGTCATAATATAATATAATATTCGATAGTACTAGTATCTTTCTCGAATTCTGAGAGAAAAAATTAAAATTCACTTGCTGTTTTTTTAAAAGATTTATAGTTCTTTTTTAATGGTAACACCAGGTTTTTGATAAAAAAATTAAAACAAAAAATAATCAAACATGCGAAAGAAAAAAAAACTTATATGGTCTTAACCGTATTCCTCCTCATTGAATATGCAGATTGACGAATTGTTAGCCCCCAAAGGGGTAGCCGAGTTGGTTGAGTATGACATTCCTATGACCAAAAGGTCACGAGTTCGAGTCCTTCTACATACGCTTTCTCGGCTGAGCCTGTAACCTTGTGTGGTTTACCTTCTGGCGTTGGTTTGCAGGCTATCGCGTCAGACTGAGGGTTTACCCTGTGCGCACTCATTGCACTCTGAGTAGCGGCTGCGGGTTCCCTTCGAAAAAAAAAGAAAAAAAAAAAGATTGACGAATTGTTTCATGAGAAAAGTATCAATAAATACTCACTCAACTATCTAATTATCCACTGGTACCCGCTTTTTGGATAATGTCACTTGGTACCTCGAATTGAAATTTGGACAAAAATACCCTCAACTATATGTACCTGCTGGTACATTCACCAGTACTAACTCGAGATTTGTTTGAAAAACATAACTGAGAGTTGTTTGAAAAAAGAACTCAAGATTTGTTTGAAAAACTAAACCTGAGAGTTGTTTGAAAAACATACCTAAGATTTGTTTGAAAAATTATCCTGAAAGTTTTTTGAAAAACTAACTTGACAGTTGTTTACAACTGTCTTTATTTCCTGAGAGTTGTGTGCAACCCTCGCGATTTCCTGAAAGTTGTTTGCAACTCTCTCGATTTCTTGAGAGTTGTTTGCAACTCTCTCCATGTCCCGAGAGTTGTTACTGGTGAAATTTTATTTTTAAAAACATGTAAAAAATATCATCAATGTGTCTAGTTTTGTTCATCTTAAAAAAAACAAAAGCGATGATACTTTCTTATATTTTTTCCGAGTTCCGGTTTGAAAGATATGGATCTTTTAAAAAATAAAATAATAAGAGAAAGTAAGAAAGATAAATTTTGGTTACATGGTTGTTGATGAAGGGTGAAGGTAGTTAGGGTATTAAAATAATGTTAGGTATTAAGTGGTAATTAGGTAGTTGAGATAGGTATTAAAAGGTAATAGAACAAAAAATGGGTACTAGATGACAATAGAATAGTTGAGTGGGTACTTTAGGTGCAATTTTCCTTATTTCATATGGTCTATCCATTCTTACCTAAAAAGTATTTTTCTTTTTTCATCTATAATATCTCCAAGTCCTTCGACGGCGTCCTGATTTCTCCTTGCTTTCCGTCTTCTAAGCAATGCAGACCCTCGAAACCCAAGATCTCATCACGCAACGCCTCCCAACTCCCTATATTTTTCCAAGCCTAAGACTTGGCATACAAACATGTCTTCGCTAAGGTGATATGACTTTTGGAGGGTTTTTTCCACTTTTCCAGCCACCTTACTTCCATCATGCAGATGCATAACAATATGTTGGTGGATAATGATGAAGACCCTTCGAAAGCCGAGGATGCAACCCATAATCCCAAGTTCAATCGTTCCACTACTTTTCTAATTTAATGATTTTTGTCTATTTCAAGAAGATTTTCATACTCTCGCCCTCCATGACTGTAAAAACATCCGTCTCTCATAGTTTCCGACCTCTATCAGTGCTCCGATCATATCAAAACTCAATCCCCCGCGTCCATAAGAACCAACACCACCCGATGTTTCGATTCATCCAAATTTCGATCTTTGATCTGGTGAATCCACGTAAACTAGAATCGTTTCTTCCATGCATCCTCTGATCGTCATGATCCAACCCCTTTAGTAGATCCTAATATCTTTGCATGTCGCTATGGTTTACCCCTTTATTCCATAATCTTAACCATTTCAGTTAACCCTAATACAACACAGTCCATCATGACCCACCACCCTCCTAATCTAGTTTCTTTGGTTACAAATCCCAAACCCAAGTCCTAAAATACTCCAACTACAATAGTTCCCAAATACAAATCCCACGTGTAAGAGTTAATTTTATTTTTTTCAAGCCCATTACCGAGCCGTTGAGACATCAAGAAATGTTTCAATATGTTTTGCAACAACCAAACCCAAAATATTCAAGGACCTTGTCGAGTTACCCTCCCGTTTGACTATACCCGGTCGTAGTAGTAAATATTATGCTACTACTGCACATTCGTATAGTAGAAGAGGAACCCCACTGTATCTTTATGGTTACAAGATGGTACATGCAGCCTTCTTGAGATCTAGAGGAACCCACCTTAAAGCCTTTTTCGATGTGTTTGCTTCTATTATATGACTAACAACGCTATATAGTACCACCCTGTTAATTAAGAGTATCACGAATCTTTCTTCTTCTATCACAATAACCCCAACTACAGTTCCTCTTGACTCATGCTACTAGAGCTTCCACATTACAATTTCATACATGCAACACAAACATGGGAGAACGTTGTCTCTACCCCTTAAGGAAATCATTATGAGATGACGGTTGAAAATATTCATTTCATTTTATACCATGAATACAATAGATTACTTTCCGTAAGAGCTCAAAATCAAGTGCTTAGGAAAGATCACCCTTCTGCGAGTTGAGTACTAGGATCTCTCACTAATATGTAAAAATACGACACTTTCAGCCATAACTCCGCTAATTGCACCGTCTTGCCCACATAACTTTATTTCATCACTACTTCAAATATAAATCACTTGATTGACAATGAATCAATCATAGAAAAGACACCTTTAGGACCATTCATGTCTTTTAGGACGACGAGGACTCTCAAGTGTTACTTGTTTCCTCAAAAGATGATTGTATCTACAATATTTTCCTTATAACACTAAATGTGGATGGAAACTATCAGCCCTTCAAAGATAACTCTGCTCATATCCAAGACATCATAATCTCCCATGAATTTGATCCTGCTACCACATAGGTTAATTTCCCCATACTCTTACCTGAAAGCCTAAAGCAATGCTGACTGTCAATCATCAAGCTGAGGACAACATGATCATCGATCAATATTCATTTATAAGTTTCTAATATTTTTATAATTTATCCATTATATTAGTTTCGTGGAATATATGAGGTCTTAATGACTTTAACGATATTCGTAAGTGAGAGGATCAAATGGGAAGTTCAGACATCTGGATTGAATCCATTAATGGTTCAGTAACTGTTGTTACACTTGTGAGGTCAAGGATCTTAGAGCCACATGCTTCCACTTTTCATGATATAATAAGCAAGATAATGATCGTATCTCCTCCAAAATCGATATGATCCTTGCCAATAACTTGTAATATGGCTGTTTCCCAAATTCCTTTTCCCATTACAGTTATCCATGTACCTTAGACCATGCCTTTATCTCCTTTTTTCTCAATTCCCTCACGTACACAGCCAACAAAACCCTTTCATTTTTTTAACATATAGAAATCCCATCCTGAATATAATTCATCATGATCACTAGTTGGAACTTCCATACTGAGGGTCTAAACACGTGTATTATCCCTTCCAAGCTTAGTCATCTCCAATCTTCCCCTCTTCGCTCAACAAAAAAGAGGCCAACAACATAAAATAAAGAGCTTCTTTCATTCAAAACCTCGTCTTTCAGGTCCAACTTTAGCTATTTATCGATCTTTGTAACCCATCCCTCATTAAAGCGAAAATCACTACTTCACAAAAATTCATTAACAAAAATTCATATGAAACCTAGTTGAAGCTAGGAGATCACAATTTTAAATTCTTTAACAATATTAAATATTATATCACCCATGATAAGATCATATTCATCAACGGTCACCTTGAGAACCCATGGTTCTCCCTTCCTAAGGAGACACAATATCTCTGTTAATCACTTCACTAGTCTCCTCAGTCAAGATTGGTATTTAAACTACCCTAGACTTATTCGTATTAATAATTTCATCACTTGTAAACTTCACCAACAAGACAAATTCCTCATGATCTGCCCCATCACCAACGATGAGATTAAAAAGGCTATTTTTAGTATTAACAACAACAAAGTCCCCGACCCTGACAACTTTAGTTCTAGCTTCTTTAAATCTTCATGGTCAATCACATGTAAAGACCTTTATAAAGTGACCCCTCATTTATTTATCAATAACCAAATGGACCTAAGTTGCAATAAAATTTAAAAATATTTCATTAGATAAAGATAACCCACCCCCTACAATATTAGACCAATTACATGTTGCAATGTTATCTACACAGTCATTTAGAAAATTACGACAAATAAGATAAAGAATTATCTCCTATATCTTATTGACTCCTCACAATCCATATTTATACCTTTCCGATATATCTCGGATTACATTATCCTATAACAAGAACTTCTTCTCGGTACAACACTAATACCAAAGGTCCTCTCAAAATCAATCTTATGGAAACCTTTGATAATTTCCATTGGTGCATTCTTTTTTATGTTCTTATCTCCATGGATTTCCTCCTCAAACCATCCAATATATATATACCCCATCATACTCAGATCATATTATTGGTAATAGTTTTGAATCTTTCGAAGGTAAAAGATGCCTCCGGTAAGGAGATTCTTTCTTGTCCTTGTGATGCAAGTCCTCTCGAGTATTTTTAAAGAGAAAATCCGTGATCTATCTTTAAAGTTTTATTAGAAGCATCACAAAATCGAAATCATAAACCTCTGTTTCGCTAACGATCTTATAATTTTCAGTTGTGTTGACACTAATTCTATCAACTTGATTAAAAAGGGACTTTAAGAATTTTTCTCCCTTTTGGACCTGTATACTAACCCTCAGAAGAGAAATGTTTTCCCCTATTGTGTTAACGATACTCTTCGTCAAAACATCACGACTATTGCCGGCTTCAAAATTGGAGCCCCTTTTGTCCGGTATATAAGATTTCATTCGATCACTTCCAAAACCTCATATAGTTATTGTAGGAGTCTCTTCGATAAAATCACTTTACATATTAACTATTGGACCTTTAAGCATCTGTCTTATGCCCGGAGGCATCAACTGATTAAAACATATATCTTTGGTGGCCAATTTATTGGTCTTCCATGTTTATCCTTTCTGTTAGAGTCCTAAAAGATCTCTCATAGCTAATGTGATGCTTCTTATGTTCTGACCCAAATATGAAAATATTATGTGCTAAAGTAGCTTGGTCTACAGTTTCGTTTACCTCACAGGAGGGTGACCTTAGGATCTGGAATCAGACGACCACATTTAAGCCCATATGGTCCATTTTGAGTGTCAATCCCACTTCAGTATAGTGTGATTGAATTAACTCCGAGAAGGTAAAAAATAAAGAAAAACCTATGGAACCTATCCGTTGGTTTCTCCCTTAACTTAGGGTGGAGGAAACTTCTCAACCATAAATTTGTTTCCGCTAACTTATACAAATCTAAAATCAGAAAAGACAACTCCATCCCCTATGGTATGGTCCATGACTCTTTTCTATTTCCTTAATAAACCATTACGATCTTCGTATTATTCGTTATGTTAGAATTCAAAAAAATAGTAAATTCGCATATATCATCTCCAATAACACTTGAATCTGGCACACTAAGATCATAGATGACGTTAAAATCTGACTTCCTAACTAGAAAAGTAAGATCTTTACTATTAATATCACTTACCATGTTATTCGCAACTCGGTTCTTCAAGTTAATTGGGCCAACCTTGTTTGGAACAAGTTTGACATCCTCACAAAGTCTTTCATTTTCTGGCTGACGATTCAAAGGAAGCCCTCCACTAGATATAAATTAATCTCTTGAGGTTTTAATGCAGTCGAAGACTGTATTTTGTGCAACAAATCCACTGAATCAGTTAATCATCTCTTGGTAAAGTGCCAATTTTCTCATCTTATTTGGGATGACTCAAGCACCAAACTTTAATAGCATTTTCCAAACATAGATTGGTTCTCCTGGCTACACACTGCTAGTTCTTGAACCTCTTCTCCTTCCGATCTTGACCATCTTTAATGCTCCAAGTTTTGCGTGGTGGTTTAACACTTATGGTAAGAAAGAAATACGAGGATCTTCAATGAAACTCATCCACTCACTTTCACGATTTCTCACCATATCATCTCTAACTTTTGCTATCGATTTAAAAAATCGAAGATCATTTGACCGAGTTAACTATTAACTAACAATCTCTTATTTTTTGCAGGTTTTTTATGTTTTTTTTGTTATGCGCCACCTTTCTTGAAGTACTATTGTAGTTGATGGGTACCCATGAACCCCCTCTCTATTTTATGAAAAATTACGACCATGAAGTATATTTTTTGTATGTTTGGGTACTTATTATCTTTGTCACCTGCATTACTACTTTGACTTATTATTTTGTCGAGTTATGTCCCGATGAATGTGTGTTTTTGTAATTTTTGTATGCACGAAAATGTCTCGAAGGATTAAGTAAACAATATATTTTATATTATTTTTATGATATTCTTTTATCAAAAAAAAGAAAAAAAATTAACTATAAATATGTTTTTGAGTTTTAATTAGTTAATTGGCATTTCCAACTTAAAAAAAATAAAATTTAAAACATTTAATTTTCTATTTTTCACTAAACTATTACATGAAATATATATATATATATATATATATATATATATATATATATATATATAATATTGAAAATAGTTTAGTATATTAAAAATAATTTAAAAATATTTTGAAGAGTTTAGCAATAACAAATAAAAGAAAACTAGGATAATCCGTTTCGATTATTTAATGATGAATTTTTTTATCAATTAAAACTTTAGAATCTTTAATTATCAATGTAAATCATTATGTACATTCAAAAAATACTTTGATTATTTAAAACATATTATTTACAATATATTTAAATAATCTTGTATAATAATGCATAATTTTTATATTTATTTTTTAACACAAATCTCATCATCATCATGCCCTTTCTAACTTTATTTTTTATTTTTTACTTATCAAAATACATATTCAAACCAGAAAAATGGTAAAAAACTACAAAATTGTGTCCACAAAATAAAAAAGACACTAAAACAACCGAATCATCAAAGATCAAAGATGATCAAAACCTTTATTAAAAATATGTATGAATAAAATTTTTTAATCGAAAACTCTAAAAGTAAAATATGAATTATATAGTTTAGTTTTTTATATACAATAAATTTGACAATAATTGTGATTAGTATTTTTAAATTTATATAAAATTTATATAATTATGATAATGGTAATTATGTAACTTTAATAATAATATATAGTTGTAATTTAAGATAATGTTAATTATATAATACTAATTTGAGTTGCAAAACTATACTAAAACTATATGATTTTTTAGTAAAATATTTAGCTGTCACTTAGTTGCATCGTATCTTATGATAAGGGAATAATTCGCGAGAATTAATAATAAAGGGTTAGTTATAAATAAAAGGAAATTGATGTGATGATAATAGCATTTATAATTTATTAAGGATTAATTTGTAAACATTGTATTTGGTGAAGCACTAAAATAGAAATAAAGCAAGCCCACCAAGGACATTAATGGGTCCATCCTTCTTTACAATAAAATGAGACCCATTATTCTTGGTAGGTGGGACATTCGACATTATAATATTCTCTTTGCTTTTTCTCTCTCTACATTCTCTCTCTAGTCACATCAAATTCAAGATCTGATATTCTCCCTAGTCATTTATTCTCTCATCATCTTAAACATGCATTTAGCAGTTAAATATAACTGATTGTAAACATTTAGTTTTTCTCATCTAAACAAGTAAATGTTGTGTATTCACGATTACATAAACATTTAATTTTTTTTCTAAGCTAGTGTTCACACATATATTTGGTTGTCACTTACCTTTTCTTGTAGAATATTTAGTTGTTGTTTATGTCTAATATAATATGTATTAATAGATTTTGGTGTGGATAAAAGTGGCCTGAGGGTAGGCTGGTAATTTCAAGTGGAGTTTCAAAACGGAGTAAGGGTGTTTCAGGGTGGTGTGAAGGTGTTTCAAGGTGTTTCAAGGTGTTTCAAGGTGGAGAGAGAATTGAGCAGCTTGGCAGCAGTAAATTTTGTTACCCATAGTTAATGCTGGTGGTTGGGTATTTATAGTATGAAATTTGGGCCCTTATGGGCTTTCGGGTCAAGTTTAATGGACCCGGGTCATGTTTAAAGACCCATGAGTTCTAAGCAGGAGGACAGGTAGCTTAGTCAAGAAGTGTTTAGGTTTTTTAGTACTTTAGTCATAGTTCGAACTGCCTTAGGCTTGCAGTGTTCGAAGTCATCTGCCCGGTTCAAAAGTCCTGTCCGAATTAAGTTCTTGGAGCCTGTCCGGTTTACGGAGAGATTTACTTTGGGCTGCCCTTCCGGGGAGCACTTCGAATTCGGACTCATCAGGAGCCCCTTTTTTAGGTATTTGAACAAGTGTCCTTGTCAAAGAACTGAAAAACAGTCCGATTTAGGAAGTGGTTTTTCAATTCGAAGAGAGTTGAGGACGGACCCGGACAGACCAATCGTTACGAATTCCAAACGGTTCTTGTCAGAGTTAGTGGGACACGTGTCACTCTCTGGTTGGTCAGTTTAGCCGGTTTTTCACCTTGAAATTCGCACAACTTTCTCGAACAAGTTACCTCTTTTAAATGTCATTAATGACATCAGCGCCGTCTTTTAATCATTGCCCAACTTTTCGGATTCTCCTAGGAATCAACCCCTTTTTTCACATTTACTATAAATTCTATTCACCTTTCACAGCCTCACTATCTCTTTCACTCTGCCATTTTACCCAAAGCTTTATCTCTCTAAAACTTCAAAATTTCCTTAGCTGTTTATGTTCACAGCAAGAACAACACTGATCAAGGGCGGCTGGCTTAACCTCTCAGAATTGGAGAAAGCTCAAAGAGTTGAAAAGGAAAAAAGACTTGCAGCAGGGCTTCCAGCATCGCCTGTTGAGAAACCAGCCCCTTCAATCGAAGAATCTGATAGAGGTTCATCTTCTTCTAAAGGTACAAAACCTAAAAAACTCTTTCAATCAACACTCTCCCCCATAGTATCTGGCTCTTCAGTTCAAGAGTCGATTCCTATTGTTGAACCGGGGGTCACTGCCACAAGTGTTAGGAAAAAATCCTCTTTCATTGCTATGGGGTCTGATTCTGACCACTCCCCAGACAAATTAATCATGAAAAGGCCAAGTAGGTTAGTTAAAGGGCTTTCTTCCAAAAATACTAGCGAATCAGGGTCCGGGGCAACTATTAGGACTCTCCGGGAAAGGCCGGCCGGTCCGGGGGCTAGCAGTCCTCTACCTCCCAAAGAAACTTCAACCTCAGAAACTCAAACTGAGGTGATAAGTCGAAAACATTCAGAGAGCCAACAGTCCGGTGGATTAGCTGTGCCAAGCTTCAACCCTCCCCGGGCTGTTTCTACAGAAGCTCCCCCAACAATAATGGAGGAGAGGATGTAGGACTCCACCGAGGAGGTTAGATTTGAGTCCGAGTCCTCCAGACAAGCTGAAACTGCTAGAGTTGCTGTCAAGAAAGGCAAAGAAGACTTATATCTGAGGCATCCGGACCTGCCGGAGAGCCTCGAAGGGAGAGTAGGGCCATGTTTTCATAAGGTCGAGCTCAAATATCTTTCATCTCTGTTAAAGACCAAGTATGCGTTCATCCATACTAAAGATCTGGGACGACTGAGTACTAAGTGGGGGATCCCTGAGAATGTAAAGATTCGAATTCCCATTGATCCAGAGACCCCGATGGATTGCAAAAGAAATGAGATAGTCTTCTTTACGGAGCTATTCAATTGGGGACTTAGGTTCCCACTGGACCCGGAGATAGTACGCTATTTTCACTTGGTCAAGCTATGTCCATCACAGCTAAGCCCTAACGGTTGGTACACCTTGATGTCATGTATTATGGCGTCTAGGCTATTTGGAATTCCTCTTCCTATGGAAGAGTTTGCAGCTGTGGCTAGTTTGTGCAAACATCATCAGTTCCCTTTCTATCATTTCAACATGGGGAACGATCTTAAAGCTGTTGATGATCTCCTGGAATCGGAGAGTAAATGGAGGAGCCAGTTCTTGTTTGTCAGTGGCTCATGGGAAAATGGCAAAAAAATCAAAGCCGGGGAGAATCCTAGCCTACTTCGAAGTAGATGGAGGAGCGATCGTAAGTTTTTACTTTAAGTTTCTGTTCGAATCTCTCTTTCCTTTAAGTTTATACTAATCAGTTTTTCTTTTGTTTTATCAGAGCTGCCAAAGGAGTTCGGGGACTATCTGAAGGCCGGACAGGTCACCTGTGGCAAAATCAACGCTTGGGCCGCAGAGAACTGGGAGAACCGGTTTCATAAAGCCTTCACTCCTGGGAACCTAGCGAGGTCTCACCTGTGGAACACCACAGGTCGAAGAGACTTAACCTGGGAGGAGTTCTCCACCCCACCTGATGAAGACATCGTGCTGAGAAGGTCTCATGAACTGGATGGGACCCTCTTCCTTCCTGCCCGGGCCAAAGCCCCAAGTAAAATGAAGGGCAAGAAGAAGAAAGGCAGGAAAGCGGTAGAGGATACTGAGAAAGAGGCCCCAACAGACTCAGAGGTGCCAGCCCAGGCTCAAGTTGATGCAAACCTTCTACAAGTGGTAGAACAGGAGAGCGAGAAACAAGGAGTGAATCCCCCAAAACCTTCAAGGGCTTCCAAACGGGCTCGTAAGCAAGCAAGTGACAGTGCTGACAGGGAAGTCAAAAAGAAAAAGACTTCCCAAGGAGAAGAGCTCGCTCTCCGGGATCCGGAGCCCACTTTCCCAACCGATCCGACGTTAGCCGAAGAGATCCCAGGGAATCTTAATGAAGGGATTCCAATGGAATTCCATATTAATGAGATTGAAAGGGGAGAGATTAACATGGATGAAGTGGACGTCACCGGTCTAGGTGCTCTAGGTGATTATTTCCTTGGCCTGTCCAGAGATGAGTTTGCAGGGCCATATGTTCCCCCAAGTAGTTCCAACACAGTGAATTTCAATGGTAGGACTTTTATGGTTTCCAGTGAGAGGGACGTTATAGCCCATTCTCTCCTTAGCAACGTGCAGCCAGTACTTACTTTGGAAAGGCAAGTCCGAAGTCAGGCAAACACCATCAAAGAGCTCAAGTCGGAGAAGGAAAAACTGTCCGAAGACCTCCGAGTTGCTGCCAATAAGGTTGATTTGCTCAAGGAGGCAAATGATCAGCTAAAGAAGAATCAAGATGAGAGTAATACAAAAGCTGCTTCCTTAGAAGAGACCGTAAAAGATCTCCGAGCTAAGCTGTCCGGACTGGAGAAGGACCTGACAGCCTCAAGAGGAGAGACTGCAGCAAAGGAGAAGCTTGTCACCAATCTGACCACTGACAAACTTGCTTTAGAGAATGAAGTGAATCAGGCTGTTGAAGAGAAAGCTGCTTTGGTGAAGGATCAAGAGGCCATGATCAAGGCCAAAATCAACGCTTATGCCAGGGAGATGATACGGAGTGAAGAATTAATGATTGAAAAAGTGAAGTCCGATATGGTCCTCCTGTTTCACGAGAAATTCCCGAAGAGGAGACTAGGGGAATTATGGCGCTATGTGGATGACGATGATCTCCCATACTGGACCATGGTTGATGAAGGGTACACTGATGTGTCCTCGTCTGGTGATGAAGAGGAAACCGGAGAGAGCCCAGGTGAGGAAGAGATTGACCCCAAGGGTAAGAAGATTGTCGAGGAGAAGAGCGACATCAAAGGCAAGAAAGCAGATGAGGGTGAGCCATCTTCAAAGGCTCAACCTTAATTTATAATTTGTTTTGTTTATCTTTTGTTTGAACTAAAGTCCTTGGAAGGCCAAGGCACCTTTTTTGTGATGGTGTCCGTATTATTCGGACAGATTTTTGTACTGTGCCCAAACTTGTTCAAAAAGTCCTTGGAAGGCCAAGGCAACTTTAAGTTGTTGAATGAATGCTTTTATTTTACTCAACCATCTTCTTCTTTTATTATTTGTCTTACTTTAGACAGCTAGAATTTAAGTAGCTTTGAGTTATTGTATTGTGAGAGTGTTTAGTTTCTCTGGCTAGAATTTAAGTAGCCTTTAGACCTTTCAGTCCGGGTAGTATGACAAGCAACAGAATTTTGCAAAAACTTAGAAAATTATTGAAGAAGGCATCAAGTTTTATTGAAAGCTCTCCGTGGCGCCGAAGAGAGGAAGTGGTATGCCCCCAAATATTTACATGGATGTTTAAACAAGTAAATATTTACATAAGCTTTATTCCAAGTACATTCGAAGGTGTTCAATATTCCAAGGGTGAGTTAAAACCCTGCCATCTTTGTCTTCCAACCAGTATGTCCCAGGCTTGATTCTTTCAACCACAGTATACAGACCCTACCAAGTTGGGGCCAGCTTTCCGAAGAGCTTTTCCTTAGTATGCAAGAAAACTTTTCTCAATACTTTATCTCCTGGTTGAAAATCCCTTCTTTTAACTTTAGAAGCAAACCTGCTTCTCATCAAGCCCTGATAGTGTGCCATTCTAAGATGAGCTTTTACCCGCCTTTCTTCAATTAAATCAAGTTGATTTCTAATTGTCATCTCATTAGCCTGTCCGGAGAAGTTATGAACACGAAATGAGGGGAGTATCTTCTCTATGGGAGCTACTGCATCCATCCCATAGACCAAGGCAAAGGGGGATTCTTGTGTTGCAGCCGCAGGTGTTGTCCGGTAGGCCCACAGGACTTCTTGTAGATAACTAGGCCACTTCCCAGCAGCCCCTTCTAAGTTTTTCTTTAAACCGGACAGTATTGTTCTATTAGCCACCTCAACTTGCCCATTGGCCTGTGGGTGGAAAGGTGAAGAAAAGCAGTGCTGAATACCCCTTGAGGCACAGAAGCTCTCCATCTCTCTATTATCAAACTGTGGCCCATTGTCTGTTGTTATTTTCTGGGGGACACCAAATCTGCAACATATGTTGGACAGAATGAATTTTATGACAGCTTTCGAGGTTGTCCCTGCCAAGGGAGCTGCTTCTACCCACTTTGAGAAGTAGTCAATGGCTACAATTATGGTCTTACGCCCTCCGGACGCCACAAGGAGAGGCCCAACTATGTCCAATCCCCATCGAGCAAAAGGGATGGGCTCAGAAATTGATTCCAAAGGAATGGCTGGTACATGAATTTCATTGCTGTACCTCTGGCATGGGTCACACCTCCTTACCAGCTCCTTAGCATCTTTCATTATTGATGGCCAATAATATCCGGAGAGAAGCACTCTTCTTGTTAAAGCTCTAAATCCACAATGGGCTGATCCCTCACCATCATGCAATTCGGAGAGAACCATTTGTGACTCATGATCCCCTAAACAGCGTAGGAGAGGTTTGCTATAGGACTTTTTGTACAAGACTTCTCTAATCATAATGAAACCACGAGCCCTGTGTTTCAACGTTCTGGCTTGTGATTTATCCAAGGGCACGATGCCATCGGACAGATATTGCATAAGAGGAGACCTCCAGTCTTGAGGCTGGTTTACTTGTATTTCAAAGACTTCGTCTTTTTCACCTTCATCAAGTTGAATAGAAGGGCTTTCGAGCACATGGATCCATGGATAGGACTCCGTATATGCTATCGTTGCCAATGAGTCTGCTAGCTCATTCTCTGTCCGGGGAATGTGCTCATAGACAACAACTTTAAACTTTGACGCTTCATTTTTAAGGAGGAGCAAGTATTTGATCAGTTGCTCCTTTCTAGCCTCTGACAGGCCTAGAGCATGGTGGACAAGCAATTGGGAGTCACTTAGTAGCTTGACCCTTTTTGCTCCACAGATGTATGCCAATTTTAACCCAGCTATAGCTGCTTCGTATTCAGACTCATTATTGGATGCCCTGAAAGCAAAACAAATAGCTTGGAACATGTTGTCCCCATAGGGGGAAGTGAGACATATTCCTGCCCCAGATCCCATGGTACTTGATCCTCCGTCTGTTCGGACAATCCACACTTTTTTGTCTTTTGAATCAGCAGGTTGTTCTGAATCCCTATCAGAATGGAATTCGACCAGAAAATCAGCCACAGCTTGAGCTTTTACTGCTGTCCGAGGAGCAAAGTCTATGTCGAAGTCCCCCAACTCTACTGACCATTTCGTCATTCTGCTTGAAATGTCTGCTTTTTGAAGGACATTCTTTAAAGGGAAAGACGTCCGGACAACGATAGGATGAGTCTGAAAGTAAGGCCTCATTTTTCTTGCAGCTATTACCAAGGCCAAAGCTAGTTTTTCAAGTTTCAAGTAACGCCTCTCAGCATCAATCAAGCTTTTGCTGATGTAGTACACTGGGTGAGGATACCCATCAACCTCCCTCACTAACACAGCACTGATGGCACAATTTGAAACAGCCA
Source organism: Limnanthes douglasii subsp. nivea (assembly GCA_036936605.1). Taxonomy (NCBI): domain Eukaryota; kingdom Viridiplantae; phylum Streptophyta; class Magnoliopsida; order Brassicales; family Limnanthaceae; genus Limnanthes; species Limnanthes douglasii. The sequence goes on from JAUPFV010000001.1 coordinate 379,601,046, forward strand.
GATATACAAAGAGAGTCTCCCCATCGATTGGTTTGAACAAAGTCTTGGGAGAGGACAGATGCTTCTTGATTTCATTGAATGCCTCATCACACTGTGGTGTCCATTCAAACCTCTTTGCACCCTTCAGGGTTTGAAAGAATGGAGCACATCTGTCCGAAGACCTGGAGATGAATCTGTTCAAGGCTGCCAACCTCCCCGTTAATCGCTGTACTTCTTTAATGTTTCGAGGAGGCTCCATTTGGAACAAAGCATTGAGTTGGTCCGGGTCGGGCTGTATTTCATGCTCACTTATGATATACCCTAAGAACTTCCCGGACTGCACTCCGAACACACACTTTTCAGGGTTTAATTTTAAATTCACTTTGGCCAAGTTGGCAAAAGTCTCTTGGAGGTCGGACAAGTGCAACTGCTCATCCACGCTTGTAACCATCATAACGTCAATGTAAACCTCCATATTTCTTCCAATTTGATCAGCAAATGCCTTATTGACTAACCTTTGATAAGTAGCCCCAACATTTTTCAAACCAAAGGGCATCACCTTGTAGCAGTGTAAACCTCTATCAGTGACAAAAGTGGTATGCTCTTAATCTTTTGGATCCACTTGGATCTGATTGTACCCGGAGAATGCATCCATGAAGGAGAGTAGCTTGTTCCCTGAAGTAGAGTCTACTAACTGATCTATCCGGGGAACCGGATACAAGTCTTTTGGGCAAGCTCGATTGAGGTCTGTGAAGTCAATGCACATACGCCATTTACCATTCTTCTTTTTTACCAAGACAGGATTGGCAGTCCACAAAGGATACTGAGATTCTTTAATGTTCCCCATCTCTGTGAGTCTGTCAACCTCTTGTACAATGACATCAGCCTTTTCTTTTGAGAAAGCTCTCCTTTTTTGTACCACTGGTGCCACGTCTCTCCGGACAGATAGGTGATGGGAAATCACCTCTGATGGAACTCCAGTAACATCAGCGTTGCATCAAGAAAAAACATGCTGATGGTCTTTTAAGAATTTCAACATCTCTTCTTTCAATATTGGTGGCATTCTGGACCCTATCTTGACATTTTTTCCCTCTTCCAAGCAGTGTGTTTCAACCTCCTCAATTGGAATCAACACTCCGAGGGTCTCTCTGGGGTCATCAATTTCACCCTCACCCCCAGAAAGGCCCTCAAACTGCTATTGGTCATTTATACGGACTGCCCCCAGCGTTCGTGGAGCCAAGGCAGTGGCATAGCATTCTCTTGCAACTTTTTGGCTGCTCCGAACAACCCCAACCTGCCCCTGAACAGCATATTTTAGACACTGATGGACTGTCGAAGCCACTGCATGCATCCTAGAGAGCCAAGATCTCCCTAGAATAGCATTGTAGCAAGTGGGACAATCCACCACAATGAAGAGTATTCTGACCGTTTTCTTGAAAGGGCCCCTGCCCAACAACACTTCTTCTTCAAATTCTCCGATTACATCGGCTGAGCTGCCCGTGAAGCCCACGATCGACCTGTCCGACTTTTGAATCACAGCTAGATTTTTCATTTTCTTGTAAGTGTCTAGGAAAAGGATATTGGCAGAACTCCCAGTATCCACCAAAATTCGCCTTATCTCATTGCCCCCTATAGATGCTCCTATGACAACAGCATCCTCATGAGGGCCAGCAATATCTCTCAAATCATCCTCATCGAAAACTATAAATGGGAATGAGTTTGGAGATTGATAGGATGTCATGCCTCCTTCTAGCTGAGAGGCCAAATTATGAACATGCCTTTTTCTTGATGAAGTGGTAGGAGCCGTTACAGTGTCCCCTCCGAAAATTGTCAGTGACTCAAAGAATTTAATGAGCCCGGAGACCAATCTAGAACGCTCCTCTATAGCTCCCACTATGTTCCTTGTTGGATCAGGATCCAAGTATTCAGATTCCACATCAAACCTTTCAATTATTACCATAGCCCCCTTCGGGGCAGCATTAACCGGACCAGCCCGGTGAGTGTTGTCAGGCCTGTTGCCTCCTCTCCTTTTAACGTATGCACCCAATTTTCCCCTTTCGATCAAGTTTTGAACCTCTTGTTTCAATGCTATGTAATCATCACTAGTATGGCCAATATCATTGTGGTATTGGCAAAAAGAATTGTTTCGATGTTCTCTGGGAGACTGCAGGGTTGCTGGTCTCCGGTAGTGTACTTCATCTTTTATTTTATCGAAAATGGTTGCCACACTTTCTTTGAGTTCTGCAAACCACTCCGGTTGGACCCATGGCCCCCTTTTGTTTCTAGACTGTTGGCTTTGTGCAGGAGCAGCTGGTTGAGACTGAGCTTTTCCCCTTCCATGCCCCTGTCCGGTTTCTCTTGCTTTGTTCCCGGACTGGTTTTGATTTGGAGTTGGTGCCACCGGGGTAGATCTCACCTGTCTGTGCACCCTGGTCTTCTTTGTTTCATCAACATTTATTTGTTTGCCAACTTGGTTTAGCAATCCTCCCCAGGTCATGGCCTTCTTCCTGGTCACCGAATCGGCCAGGTTGCCTGGGTTCAAACCTTGTCTCAGGGATGCTATTGCCACCTGTTCAAAGCAATCAGCTAACCCGTTTTTTGTGTTTACAAAGCGACTTATGTACTCCTTTAATGATTCGTTTGGTTCCTGGGCACAATGGATTATGGTATCTCCATTACCCTTCAGCTCCTTACTCCCCACAAATTGCCTTCGAAAGGCCACCCAAAAAGTATCAAAGTCTCTGATACAACCTTGAGGCAGGCTGTTGTACCACTTCAGAGCACTCCCCGTGAAGGATTGGGAGAATGCCCTACAGAGTAGTTTATCATCATCATCAAAGTTCATCATGAAGTTCTTGAATTGCTCCAGATGATTGTCCGGATCAGTACTGCCATCGTACTTCTCCATCTTGGTGCTGTCAAACCTCTTGGGGAGGTTTCCGGATAGGATTTTAGAAGACAGTGGAGATTGCCTCTAATTCTTTCCACGACTGAACACGGTATCCTCATTAGGAGTTGCAAAGATACCTGGCTCATCATGGAAGGCAAAAGGATCCATCAGCATTCGGTCTACATGCCTCCGGTTGTGAGATGACCCTTTTCCAATATGCCTCTTCATTCTTCCATGGTGATCTCTTTTTCTGGAATACTTTTTAACTTGATTTTGTTTCTTCTTGGTTCGTCCCTCATCACTGCTAGAGGACAAGGACTTCTCATTTCCCTCACTGTCCGAAGAGCTGTCCGAAGACTCTGAACTCGAGTCAGAACTCTCCACAGGCTTGGACCGGTGAGATTTTTTAGAGCTGGCATGCGTCTTCTTAGTGCTCACATGAGTTTTGGAAACCTCATGCTCTCTTGGGTTATCGGTGTGATGAGCAGCTGATGCTTTGGATTTCTCTTTCACGCCCATCTTGGCTTTTTCAGCCCTCAGAGCTTCTATCTCAAGTTTTAACCTGTCACGCTCTTGGACAGTATATTCATCGTTCTCTTCCACCACTTCGAGCAAAGCTGGTGGAAGCTCTGGATTATCCGGATTCATTCGGACAGAATTTCTTTACTTGGTTTTGAATACTTGATTCAGGCACCTTCGTGCTCCCACTGTGGTCGCCAATTTGGTGTGGATAAAAGTAGCTTGAGGGTAGGCTGGTAATTTCAAGTGGAGTTTCAAAACGGAGTAAGGGTGTTTCAGGGTGGTGTGAAGGTGTTTCAAGGTGTTTCAAGGTGGAGAGAGAATTGAGCAGCTTGGCAGCAGTAAATTTTGTTACCCATAGTTAATGCTGGTGGTTGGGTATTTATAGTATGAAATTTGGGCCCTTATGGGCTTTCGGGTCAAGTTTAATGGACCCGGGTCATGTTTAAAGACCCATGAGTTCTAAGCAGGAGGACAGGTAGCTTAGTCAAGAAGTGTTTAGGTTTTTTAGTACTTTCGTCATAGTTCGAACTGCCTTAGGCTTGCAGTGTTCGAAGTCATCTGCCCGGTTCAAAAGTCCTATCCGAATTAAGTTCTTGGAGCCTGTCCGGTTTACGGAGAGATTTACTTTGGGCTGCCCTTCCGGGGAGCACTTCGAATTCGGAATCATCAGATTTAAGTGTGACTAATCATAGTAGTATGTTGAAGAAACATTTAATTATCAAGTATAATAATTGTGAATATGTAGCTTTCATCACCCAAATTTTTAAATATTGGATATTCACCTTGATATGAATATAAGTATGCTTCGTAAAAGAAATATATGGACTCGAGTATCTATCAAAACTTACTCCATATTACAATTGCAATTAAAAGTTGCATTAAAAGATGAGATGTGAATAGTTAATGATATTCATTTAAAGGTGTGAATTAATAAATTAACTGATAAAATTTGAATAATATTGTAAGTTTAAGTAATTACATTTAATGTTAGTCTTTTTGTTATTCTTTAAAAAAACTGAAAGTCATTGTTATTGATGCATATATTAAGATTGATTTGTGGGTTATCTATACTTGAAAGATGTTATATATATATATAAAGAGAGAGAGAGAGAGAGATATAGAGAGATAATGATAGAGAGAGAGAAAGGTTTCACAATATTCATAATCAAACAATTTTAATTTGAAAAATATAATTACATTGTGAGGCCTGTCCTCTTGGTTCTTAAAGGAAATCTTGAACTTAACAAGATTTCTTGTGGAAACCAAACAAAAACCTCATAGTCGTGGGTGAAATGTCTAGATTTAAACCAAACACTGCGTATACGTTCGTAGGTTCCAAAACTAGTATAACTATCGGGTTTCACCACACTTATTGGTGGAGTTCATATCAGTTTGGTAGTAGAGATGTGACGATTATACAAACTATATTCAATCTGCTCAGGTCTCAAACAGATTGTTCTAAGAACAACTTTATGAAACACATATAAATTCTAGTGAAAATTAACAAAAGTACTAACATAGTAAGAGAAAGTTTGAACACATAGATTTATAGTGGTTCAATAACTTTTCCACATCCAATATGGGCAAAAAATGAATATCATTCTCATGGTTGTTCTATAACAACAGTTTACAAGATATAGATAACAAAGACAAATAAAGTATTTATAAAAACTCCAAATCAAGAGCTCAAACTCAATATCCTTCCAAGATCACTCTCTGATCAACTAAGTAGTTTATATCTTTATCTATGTCGCACACTCCACCAAAGTCCACTAAGATTTTTTGAAGTCCAAATAGAAATATATATAATGTTTAGTGACAATCTCTCTTATCAATAAAATGTAACAAACTCCTTAACATAAATAATCATTTCTGTTGTAATAAGGAGTAACCGATAATTTTGTAATAAAAGATCGATCTAATACCTATAACTGACCCCTTATACAATATGTCACACTTAACAACTCAAGTCCAGGATGTTAACTCTTAACTGTTATAGACTTTACTTCATCATTAGTACTTTAGATTGAAGCAACATTTTCCTCGTCTAAAGGACCCCAAGCCCATGAACTTGCTCGAATTCACCAATGTCTTCCCAACCGTAGCATCTAATACCCTTGCCTAAGTTTCCTGGCAGATGGACCTACATGGTTTAACAAATGGCTTCCTAACTGATGCAATCAATACCTCAGATGATATTATTCTTATATAAGCAGCTGCTCAGTTTAAACAAAGGCTTCAAAGCTGAAGAGATTTAGGTCTGCGTATCATTTTTTTTTATTTTACCTATTCAGTAAAAAAACGAAGAAAGAAACTAAAAAAAAAGAGAAGAGTTGAAAGCTTTATATCTTTTGGCAGTATATATTTTTATTAAAACATTGATATATTTTTCATTACACATCCAAATATAATGATTCAAGTTTGAGGGCATTAATTTTAAGAATACACTGACCCATATGATATTTATCAAATACTAGTTTTCGATCCCAGAATTGATTGGACAATAAGAGGAGATTTTCAAGAATTTTTACATTTTAAAATATTTTCTCCCGATGATGCTCTCTCTCAAAATCCTATTTCAGTTTAAAACTTGTTCGAGGTTTTTATAGTAGTAGAATGTTATCCTCAATACAATCATTTCTCATACATTAATGTATGAGCTCGATGGCAAACTTTCTTTAAGAATGAGTGAATGATATGAATATGAGAATGCTTTTGAAAAGAAATATATGGACTTATATATAAAAACTTAATAAATATTACCACTGAAATTAAAGAGTTGGATTAAATGATGAAATATGAACAATCCATGCTATCCATTTAAAGTATGAATTAACATATTTAATTAAATATTCTCGATGATATTTTTGTTTTATTAAATATATTTAATGTTAGTCCTTTTGGTTTCCTTTAGTAATATAAAAGACACTATTATTAATGCTTGTATTTAAGGTTACTTTATAAGTTTTTATATTATATATATATATGTTTCAAAATCTTTTAAAGGACAAATGATGTTATAAGAAGATAAAAGTCAGAATTTTCTCCCTCGTTGTTTGTTAACAAATCTTGAAGTTATCGAATTTTATCCGCGGTGTTAAACCTTACTTATCAAATGGTTCTTCATCATATTGGTGGCGTATTATTTTACCAAAGTTTTTTCTTTGTTTAGAAACATGTCGATGTCTCACTCATTCTTGATCGATTTTTGGATTCCCTCTTAAATTTGGTCCGAGTTTAGTCGCATTGTTGGTTGGATTTGTATCATACATATTACTTAATAGTTAGATGTTTTTTTATAAAACAATGTGTACACATTAATTTAGTTGTCACTTAGTGTACAATTAATTTTACCTTTGCTCTTTTTATCTTCTTTGTGTCTTCCAGAATCTCGAGGTGTTCAAAGTACCCCAGACAACTCCATAAAAGGTATCAATATATTTCACATCTTTCTTTTCATCATAGGTTTTAGGATTGATAGCATATTCTCGTGTTATTTTAATCGGCTGACCATGCTAAACTTCGTTTATTGCAGCCTTCTTACAAAAAACCATCTCACCACCAAATGTCTCCAATATTCCTCTGAATTTTTGTAGTTCTTGCTCAACCGATAAGAACTTGGTTATCATAGCATCATCTACCGCTTCCAAGATTTGGGCTTATATATCTTTCTTGATAGTATCTACCATCTTGCTTATGACATCTATGGTTTCTTTCTACTCCTCAAGAGTTTTCTCTGTTAAAAATCCTTCATCGGCAAACATAAGAAAATCAATTAGTCGTTTTCCATACGTGCCATTCTTTTCTCGAGACTTGATTGCATAGCTTGGACTTGCTCTATTCTTTCTTTGACCATCATCATCTTTCTCTATGGCGATGTTGCTATCTCTATCAGCAATTCTTGAGTCTTAAACTTGCTATGATATCAATTTTAACGGGCTTAGATTTTGGATAAGACTATACGATACTTGAAATTTTCAAGTAAGCCTAAGATAACAAAAGAAATAGAGACTTAAAAATTTTAAAGAAAGAAAATAAATTATATTTATAAAGAGAATGTTATAATCTCTTTTGGCGGATAATTAGAAAATAAAGCTCTCTTCTTTATATAGAGTTACATGGATAACTCTAGAAGGTGTTTTAGAGTCATCAATTTCTAAAGACTTCTACTAGCTACAAAAATATACAATAATATTCTAGAGTACAAGAAATATTTCGAAAGCTTGAAGTCTTCTCTATCTCCTTCCATAGTCTTCCCAAATGCTCTAAGATATTTTAGATCTTTCCACGAAACATCATAGACCGCCCATCATGTTTGGAATAGTAAATGGACCGTGCTACGTAACACTCCTTATTTATAACTAAAATATTTGACTTTATGCTTTTAGCTAGAATAATTAGTCATAACCAATGTCTATATAAATAAGAACCCTAATGATTTTTATTTTATTCTTGAATGTTCATATAAAATAAAACCATAAATATTTTTATTTAATTCTTCATATTCTTACCTTTTTGTCTTCTACTGGTTTATCTAATTTAGCTTATGTTTTGCTTTTTTTCAAGCTATCTCTCTGTTATGTATTAAATAAAAAAATAAATATTATGAAAGTATTTTATTTTTATTAATTAAATTACATAATAAATTATTATTATATATATAAATCAAATATAAACATTTATTAATAATGTATTACTCACTTCGATATTAATATATTTTTATGTTTTTATCTTTGTAATAAAGTGTATTTTTTCCAAACTCGGTGGTGCATAAAAGCTTTCACGAGTCACTGGTCTTTAATAAACTTTTATTTGCATTTACATGTGCGTATGCACTTTATTTACTTTCACATTATTTTGAGATATGAGCCATACATTGAACCTCTATATTTAGAATAGATCATTATCTTTTATAGAACTTTTCTTCCGGGTCAGTAAATGTCGCAATTACACATTGTTGTGTACAAACACGTTAAACCTACAAAGTAACTCAAATTGTTTTGTACACTTTGACCCACCCACATATGGGAAGCATATACAAATATCTTACTTGGTGGAAAAGCTACGAGTCTTGTTATATCTTATAAACCAAGCTACAAAATTATATTTTAGCACAAGTAGTTGGACTACAAAACTTATGCATTGTAAGTTGTACAAAACTTATGCAGCTCGCTTAACCATTTCACGTCCACATTACTCGAAGCTGCAAAGATCATATTTATTATGTATGGTACAAATATTTCTCAAATCATAATAAACGAACTCATAAGAAAATAACCATTTTTGTTGCAACAATAAATAACTAATTCTGTTTTTAATAGAAAATAAATTTAACTAAAACCTTATACTAGTAGTATTGGGGTATCTGTCTGTGGTAGCTACAACAGACTACTTTAGACCAACATATTATTTACTTTGGTCCAACTTAAGTACTTCAGTCAAGCTTAAGTGCTTCACTTCAGCTCAAGTGCTTCGGTCTAGAGCAAGTGATTAAGTCCAGCTCATATTCTGCTTTGACTCAGTAGTTACTAGTCTCAACAACTTGTCTTAGTCCTTAGATTCCAATAAACTTCACTACATATATGTAACACCTTAAATTACATTCTAATAGATTCAATAGTTCTTTCTTATACATCAATTGACGAGTTACTTCTAGGCTATACATAAAAATTTTCATCCTAGGTTTATAGTAACTCCAACATCTGCTGCATCCAATGTTCTACTATTTAGAGATCAACTCACTTATATCTCAGACTTGTACCAGTCCCATGAAGTTTGTGAGCTTTGAAATGAGCAATACCTTAGTTGAGGCATCCGAAGGGTTTTCCTCGCTAGTAATATTAGCCACTTTCACTTGCTATTTTCTATCACGTCTTAGATAAAGTGGAACTTGATTTTCTACATGTTTAGTTAGCTCATATAGTTTTGAATTTCTCATTAAATAAAGAGTATTGGAGTTATTATTGAACAAAATTATATATTTCTCCACACCAATGATTTCACTCAACAATCTCTTTAGCCAAATAGTTTCTTGCATGGCTTCCATTGGATTTTGTAAATGACAGCACAACTACCTTCTGCATACAGTACTTCAACCCAACCACTCCTCCAAGAAAAATATACAGATATCCCGAAGTAAACTTCCTTGTGTTGAGGTAACTTGCATAATAAGAGTCCATATACCCTCTCAAAACTATATTACCCGTATTCATCTGATTGTAACACAATCCTACTGTAGCTGATACCTTTAAGTATCTTATGAGGCACTTGAGAGGATGCCAATGTGACTTCCTCAGATTTGACATGAATATGCTTACAATACTTAAAACATATGCAAGATCAGATCTCGTGCAAATCATAACATACATAATGTTATCAATAATATTGGCATAAGGTATCTCCAATATAAACTTCTTATTTGCTGTTTTGGTTGGGCTTGCGTGACATTGAGTTTGAATTGGGAACCAATAAGAGATTCAACCAATTTTACTTCAGTCATAAATACCCATGTGACACGTCCCTCTTAAATCAATACCAAGTATCATCTTAGCCTCTCCCATACTTTTTCATCTTAAACTCTCATTTCAGCTGAGTCTTTACCATATCAATCTTCATCATATCTCTTCTAGTGATTAGTATGGCATATATATATATATATATATATATATATATATATATAATTAATATGACTTGTCTCTCCATGCATATTTCCATATTCCAATAGACACAATTGTTATAACAACTACAAACATATTTATTGGATCTCATAAAAAAATAAAATATTTTATTCCATTACCTCAGTGACTGATTCCGTCTATAAAGGGGTCTCTTCAACAAAAGCACATCATATTCATTCCCTTTTTCAAAACCTCTCGAATCACACATGTAAATTATCTATTCCAATTTACCATACATAAAGACAATAATAACATTCATTTGATCTAACTCAAGATAAAATCTAGCAACAATTGACAAGAGAACCTTGATGGATGTGTGTTTCACAATCGGAGAGAATATCACATTGAAATCAAAACCTTCCTTTTGAGTAAATCCCTAGCCAAGTACCTAGCCTTGTATATGGGTAAATCAACACTAGGAATACCTAGCTTCCTCTTGAAAATCCAATTACACAGGACCAGATCATGGACTTTTGGTTGCTAAATAAGATTCCATGTGTTTATCTTCTTAATGGATCTTAGTTATTCTTTTATAGTAGTAAGAAATTATCATCAACCCCATTTTGGTTGAGAGTCCCATTTACGGGTTGGTGTCTAAAAATGCTAGGCTTTGCACAATAGCTAGTAAAATCCTTGTTCACATATTCGAAGTCATTATCAGTCTAAAACTTCTACAACACTTTCTTAGTTTTATTCTTTATGGAAGTCTTCAAGGTTCGTGAAAATCATAACGTACATAATGTTATCAATAATATTGACTTAAGGTATCTTCAACATGTACTTCTTATCTACAACTTCCGTTGGTGCTTGAGTGGCACTGAGTTTTAATTGGTCACCATTGACGAACGTAGAAAACTTCATTAGGGCCTTCTATATATATTCTTGTTGAGATACAAATAAATACCCCTTCAACACGTTCCTTAATATTAACACTAAGTATCTTCATAGCCTCTCTTATATCCTTCATCTCAAACTCTCCTTTCATATGAATCTTTACCATTTCAATCTATTTTCTATTTCTTCCAGCTATTAGTATGTCATCCACATACAACATACAACATCACTATACTTGTCTCTCCATGTGTCTTTTCTCATTGTAATAGACATAATTTTCATAACAGATTTATACTTATCTGATGGATCTCAGAGAAGAAATAAATCTTCAATTCAATTGTCTTGGTGACTGTTTCAGCCCATAAATGGGTCTTTTCAATAAACACACATCACCCTCATTTTTTTATTTAAACCTTTTCAGTTGACACATGTAAATTATCATTCCAATTGACTATACACAAAGAAAATATTACTATTCATTTGATCTTGCTCAAGATAAATCTATGAATAATTGACAGTAAAACCATGATGAAGATTTGTTTCATAACCGACAAGAATATCTCATTGAAACCGACACCCTCCTTTTGAGTAAAGCTATAGCCACGAGCCTAGTCTTGTATCCGGGTAACTCAATACCAGGAATACCTGACTTTCTATTGAATGTCCATTTACTCCCACAGGCTTCCGACAACTTAGCTGCTTCACAAGGATCTACGTGTTCCTCTTCTTGAGAGATCTTAGTTCTTCTTTCATGATGGTGAGCCACTTCTCTTTATCACTAATCTTGATAACATCATGATATGTCTGGGGTTCAAGAACTTTTCCTTCAATTTAAATAGATAAAAAACAACCAATTACATATGGAAAACCGTACCGTTGTGACTGTTTGCTTGGTCTCTATGCTCTATCCCTCACCAGTTGATAAAAATACCAAGTTTATAGTGCTCTTCTATATGATCATCTAAAGGCCATGGAAAACCAAAACATCAGCTAACTTTAAACTCATGAAGTGGTTGAACTTCATCTATACAAGCTGAAACTGAACTAGGTCCTAAATCATCTTCATCAGAGGCATCAACAACCTCACTTTATAGATAAGATCCATCATCAACATCACATCGCTTCCCGTCAGTAGTAAGTTTAGTCTCCACCATCTTCTTCAATGGTATATCATTCTCATTGTAAACTGCATCCATGCTTATCAAAGCTTTCTAGCGTCTAGGTTCCAGGAACCGAACCTATACCCTTTTAATCCTTCCGGATATCCAATGAACAAACATTTTAATGCTCTCGGCCTAAGCTTATCTTACTTCACATGTCCGTATGTATCACATCTAAACACTCTCAAATATTCCAACGTAGGTTTCTCACCAATCCATTCCTCTCGAGGAAAAAAAACTTAAGTGTTGTAGATTGACTCATGTTGATAATATATGCAGTCATTGTCATGTCTTCTCCTTAGAACCTTTAAATTATTCCAGTTGTGTGAAGCATACACCTACCCATTTCGAGTAGAATTTGTCCTTGGTATTAAAAGTATAACACATAATTTCCAGGAATACTCATCTATCACCAATAAAAAAAAACCTTGCACCACCTATATTAGGTTCTCATGTCGGGCCCCAAAAGTCTGAACAAACATAATCAAGTACTAAAATTAGATATAAATTTCACCTTCTTGCTATTACAAAAAATACAGCTTTTACAAAAGCTCAGCTTCTGAACTGTGGTACTATCTAACAACCAATATTTACTTAGTTCACCAAGTCTATTCTCACTTAAATTCCCCAATCAATGATGCCACAACCTAGTAAAACCGTTCACCACACCAAACACACCATACTACAAAGCCCTGAAAAACTAATAAACCATTACTTCTATTGGATTTCATAACAACAATGGAGCCTCACAAGACCTTAAGTCTGTCATCACTACCCCTATTGTTAAACCCTTCCTCATCTAACATCCCTACAGAAAGAAGATTATGTTCAACTTTGGATACACACCTTGTGTTGTTAATAACTCTCTCAAGTCTTGTAGATAACATGAGCTAAACTATTCTAATCTTTTTGACATCACATGGTTCATAATTCCCGATGATGAACCTTCCACCATCAAGAATTCTCAGGTCTTCAAACTAATATTTATTAGAAGTCATGTGGAATAACACATCCAAATACAACCATCATGGCCTCCTCCTTATACTCAGTCTTTGCCATTCAGAGTCACCCTTCAGAACAGTCTTCCCTTAAAAATCTTTGGAGTTCAACACGCTCTTGATTTTGGCCATCGTAAGGGAGTCTTTATCGTAGAGCATGGTGTCCACGAAGTATTCAAACTCTTATGACAAATAAGTTAAGAGAATAATTAATTGTTCCTCGTCCTCCACCTTCATTACAACTAATTTTATTCGAGTATGATTCAATTGTAATCTTCTAAGTGCATTTGGAGGTTTAAATTAGTAAATACTTCCTTTATTATCTCGTTTTCTTTCTTTCAGTCCCTCGACTTCAAAATCACCAGTGAGGGTCCATGGACTTGGTAAAATATATAAATTTAGTCTCTCATGACAAGAAAAGTACCACTCACCAGGGACTAAATTTATAAATGTTATCAAGTCGATGGACTAAATTTATAGATTTTGCAAGTCGAGGGACTAAATTTATAAATCTTGTAAGTCGATGGACTAAATTTATAAATTTTGCCAAGTCCAGGTATCCTCACCGATGATTTTGAAGTCGAGGGATTAAATAAAAGAAAAGGGGATAATCGAGGGACTTTTCCCTAATTTAAGCTTGCCTTTGGATATCTATGCCACTATTCATAGATAGTGTGCAAAGTTTTTCTTGAGATATAATCAATTTTCCAAGTACTTTTTTCATGTAAAAAGATCCAACCGATTCCATATCCCTAACATTGTAGGATTTTCAGATACCTCTCGCAGCATTTCATCTCTGAAGCTCAGTATGAGGGCACTATCAGTTTTAAACAGTACCATGGTATCAACCTATGTAGATTTATCATCGATATCAGAAACCGATCTCTTATGTATTGGGTAAACCTTAACCTTGATTCTCTAGAGGTTAAAGTCATTTGATCCGTCAAATGTTTCTATACTAAGCTTCATGGAACTTATTTTTGTGGCTTTCGGTTTAAAAAACAGATTAGTTTCTCAAGGATTTAGATCGATAATCGATATACTTATTTAATATACTGTTATTCCACGATCAGCGCACCACATTTTGGAAAATTTACCGCTTGTCTGATGCAAGAATCAAGGTGTAATTTATTGATTATCATGGAAGGACAATTTACCAAGTTTAAGATTTACAACAAATAAAACAATAGTGTGGAAGTGAAACCAAACACAAGACATATATTAACGTGGTTCAGATTTTAGAAATAATTATACGCCTACATGCAACATATACTTTGTTTTATTGAACAAGAAGGTTAGAGAGACTCTCCAAACACAAATCACTTAATCCCTCTTTGTTGTAAGACTTTCATCGTCTATAAAGATTACGTGATGCACTAAATATTCTCTTCAGTGTTTATCTCTCACCTCACTTCTCTCTTAACAAACCTAGAGCTATTTTCTCACTTAATCATATCTCGCGCACCTTCTTCGAATTCGTAAAGAGCATATTTATAATGTGTGCTACTAATATTGCTCTGAAACAAAATAAACAAACTCTTAACAGAAATAAATATTTCTGTTGCAACAAGAAGTAACTAATCCTGTTTCTAACAAAAAATAGATTTAACCAACTTAACTGACACCTTATACCAGGAGTGCTGAGTCATTTGTACGAGGTAGCTACAACAAACCACTTTTGACCAACATATTATTGCTTCGGTCCATCTTAAGTACTTCGGTACGACTCAGATTCTACTTTGACTCAATAGTCACCAATCTCGATAGCTTGTCTCTAATAAGGTCAGATTTATTTGACACTACCCCTTACATATATCCAAAGGGTCATATATCCAAAGGGCAGTTCGGACATAACCAGTACCATGTCTAACCGAACAGAATAAATTAGTAGAATGTGACTCAGCTAGTTGCTGATCATTGGATCTCTTGGGCTAATGGGTTCTTAAACTTAACACAAGCCCATAATCTAACCTGATTATCACATGAGTAATTAATTAAGTATAAATACCCAAACTACTTTCATTAATGAGGGTAATGACACACCTTAATTATCTCTCTACATCTTATTTTAAATATTAAATTCTCAAAACACTTTATAAAATTACCCTCGATAAGAAATAACCCACACCAATCAACCCTTAGAAACGTCTTTACATCTAAATAACGACACAAATTGTATCCTAAAAGGTTCAAGAGTATTATACATCTCATAGGTTGACCCATCTACATCAATATAATCCATCGACAATACATTTGTTGACAAGTTTCTTCTAACCTATTTCTGCCTATCTTTTTTATAATCATTGTAGCTAAAAAGTATTCGGTTGAATGTTTATATTTGAAGTTGTTTTTGGTTTCGTTTTCATATCGATAAAATATATATTTAAAAATATTTATATTCAACATTTATATATATATATATATATATATTTGTAAAATTTATTTATTTTTCTTCTAATATATATATATATATATATATATATATATTTGTAAAATTTATTTATTTTTATTTTTAAAAGGAATGGTATGTTATATTATGTTATCAAAATCTTTGTAACCGCGTATTTCCCTTTTTTATCTATAGTAGAAATATTGTCCAGTTTCTGGGCGGTACACGTATGTCACAATTATTAAAGTTATTAATAAAAATAAACTAAATAAGTTTGTGAGATAGAGACTAGTCTCTTTGTCTCCCATCCAAAAACAATAATCTATATCATATGCGGTTGTTCCTAATTTTCTCGCGAGCCACCTAGGTTATATTGTAACTTATTTTAAGACAATGCCAGCAATCTCGTCATCCTACTTTTATTTATATAAAAACAATATTTTAGATCTGTAATTGGATTTTGTGCATTAAATAGTTTTTTAAGAAATAAACCATTTCATTCTACATAACAAATCGTAGTCTTAACTTTATACCAATAAGTTGACACTATATGACAAGCAAACTCGATGTTTGATGCATTTGTCGAAGGAAGAATTTTCAGCAATGTATAGTCACAATTACCTAAAAAAATAGTGTCACAATATATATTTAGCTATTGTGGTGTCGAAATTAAAATGGTCAAAGTAAGATATTCAGCTTCAACAAATGAGATGATCGCACGATATTTTTATTTTTAACGAACGAGGATAGAATGATACATTGTTCGGTAACAAATTTATTTCAAAAAAATTATATATAAAATAAACTAGGTTTTAAAAGAAATATGATTTTTTTTAAAGCTGGTAAGGTAAAAAAAACACGATATGGAAATATCGGAATGAATTTATGTTGCATTAACTATTTTGAACGGTTTATTAGAAAAATTATATTAGAGAAAGGGTTGGTAAGATTGATGAGGCTACTAATAAGATTTCGATACTATATTAAAAAAATTATAATTGTTAGTTGCAGGTTAAAATTGATTGGAGTAAACCGAAGATTTAGCAGTTGGAGATATGAGTAAGTCGAATACTCAATGGCTATTGTTGTTGGTTCTCCATACGAATGTATACTCATTTGAACTTAGGTGCAGAGACGTCCGTTGTAACCTAAATTGAGCATTTCTGAAGAAAACTATTAAGTTTATGTGATAACCAAATGTGTATGATCATTCTTACTCAATCGAAGGTGTAGAAAATTGTTGCCAAAGTTTTTGAAGATACATAAGTGTTTCTTGAAGAAATTGATTCACTGTATATAAAGGATCTGATATTGGTGAAAATATCATTTTTTGATTAAGTGGTTTAAAACTTGAAACATGCTTTTAAAGGGAACATAATAGTACAATGTACGGTGTTAAGACTCATGAGGTTAGTGCCACTACCCTGGCGTAGTGTACGACATACGGCTGTCAGCGCTGCTGCGCTGTTGCGTTGTTATCTGTTCGGCTCCTTGTGAAAACTAGTGGTGACACGACAAAAATAGAAAAAGAAACAACAATAGATGAAACCCTAATTCAAGGGTAACATGATAGATGAAACCCTAATTCAAGGGTAACAAAGAATGAAATTTTCAGAGATAAAATATATATTATTCGAAAAACTTTAAATAACTTAAGGCGTATAAGATTTTATATAAGAGCTGCTCAAAACCCTAAATTAGAATACAAGGAAACAAAATAAATATCTTAAAATAAAATAAAATCTTAATACAATTAGATTTGATAACATATTTTAATAAAATTAAATAAAATTAAAAGGTATTTGTTTGGGCTTCTGGGCTACATCAACTATTTGTAAGGTGTTATCGTGAGCTAGGATGTTTACCTCACTCGTCATTGATTCCATAAATAGTGAATGAAAGGTATGAAGCAAGGTGGTACGTGATTGTGGGAATATTTTTTTTAAAAAAAATTCCAGCTTGTCTTGATTTTAGAGAGTGAAGTAAGGTAAAAGCTAAATACCGGGATAAACTCTGAGATCCATAGTCCCTTTAGTAAGCCCGAAGTGTTTTGTAACAAAAGAAGAGTGATTGAGTTAGTTGTGTTTGAGAGAGTCTTCTTGTAACCTTCTTATATATCAAAAATTGTGTATGTTTCCTGTGGATATATGGATTTTTTCAGAATTCAAACCACGTTAAATATATCTTGTGTATTTGTCTTATGTTTATCATCTTTTTAGTATATTTTTTAAGCATGAATTTAAGAGCTGAAGCTTTCATAACAAGCAAAGGCTCACAAAACATTTAATCTTCGAGTCACAGTGGTTAAGCTTCATATTACACTTCCTTAGTTTTGGCCATTGCTAAACTTATAAATATTATGATTAATGTTTGAAGGTGTTCTATTGTTGGATATTTCCACATCAAGTGGGAGGGTGAACATGGATAATATATATCAATATTTTGTTGTGGTAAAATATACAAGAAAGAAAGACGAAGATCAATTTGGATCTTAAGGTTAAATATTTGGATCTTCCCAGTAAACCAAAAGAAGTTGCAAAAATGAGTTCCATGAAGTTCGATCATAAAAAGATAAATGGAGAGAATGATTTTAACCTCTAAGGAATTAAGATTCAGGATTTCCTAATACAAAAAGAGTTTTCTATTGCCATTGGTGAGAGAGTCAAAAATCCGGTTGATCCCAAAGTGTTGTTTAAAGCCCAAAGTGATCTGATCTTGAGCTTGAGGGACGAGATGTTTCGAGAATTATCTAAAGATCTGACGGTGTTAGTGATATGGAATTGGTTTAAAGACATTTATATGAAGAAGTCCTTATGAGACATATTGTATTTCAATAGTCGAAGGTGTATGAACACTTTAATGAAATCATTATCTAAAAAAAATAGACCTTTGTAATGGCCGAAGGTAAAAGTATTTTAAACTCAAATGATTTAAACAGAAAGATAGTTATAAAGAGTATATTTTAAGGTTTCAGACTGAGTGTAAGGGGTAGGCCCGGTGGGAGAGATTATGAAGAATAGAGGAAAATCTCGGTCTAAATCAAAGATATTTGCGAGTTATTTTAAAATAAGATATTAGATATACTACAAGAAATTCCATATCAGTAGCAAATGCTCGGACATAAGAAGGATAATAGTTATCTAAAACATGATATCAGAGATGCATCGACAATCTTGGATGTCTATGAATTTACTACTGATTTAATAACTTGTACTTACAAGAATGACAAGTGGATGTTGGATTGAAGAGCTTCATTTGACATGGCTTCCAAATTCATCCACGAGAATTATGAACCCTATATAATGTAAAAGGGATATGTAACGTTTAGCTCAAGTTTTCAACATGACTTGAGAGAGTACCTACCCGAAGTTAAACGTAACCTTCTTTATATTGATATGTTGGATGATGAAGTGTTTACTTATAAGGGAGGAATACTTAGGGTCTTGCAAGGCTCACTAGCTGTTATTAAAGCCTATATGACTAATGATGTGTTAGTTCTTGAAGACCAACAAAGCGGTGTCATATGAGGTTAATGAGTGAGAAAGTCTTTATTGAGCTTAAGAAACAAGAGTTATTGGATGATAATATTGTTAATTGTTTAACTTTTGTAAAATTTGTGTGCTAGGTAAAAATAAGATGGTTAAGTTCTTGCCTAAAAACCATACAACTAGTGATATTCTTAAATATATTAATTTGGATCTTTGGCGTCATACAAGGCAGCCTACCATAGGTTGTGCAAGGTACTTCATGTCTTTGATTGATGACTACTCCAAAAAAAGTATGGGTTATACGTTTGAAGACCAATGATGACACATTTGATGCTTTTATGAACTTATAGATGTTGGTGGAGAATCAAAATAAGAAGATGTTGAAGAATTTGAGAACTAATAATGGTTTTGAATATGTGAATGTTGTATTCACTAGCTATTATTCTAAAATAGGAATCACTAGACACCGGACTATAAGAGTAACTCTCCAACATAATAACATTGCTGAAAGGATGAATCAAACCTTGTTGGAAAGGGTAAGGTATGGGCTTTTATCAACTGAGATGGGCCAAAGATTCTGCGGATAAATTGTATCCACAATTGTGTATATAATCAACATAATTTCATCTACGATACTAATGTCTAATTGTCTATAAGTATTATGAATTGGAAACAAACACGTGATAGAACATATGAAAATTTATGGATTTGTTGTCTATGCACATGTAAAACAAGATACGCTTCAGCAAAAAGTACTAAAGTATTTGACCCTAGGCTATCCGAAAGGAATAAACAGGTATTGGTAGTAATGCCTGTAACATAAACGTTGAAGGCTTTGATAATTTGATATTTAGTTTTCAATGAGGATGTTATACCATTAATGAAGGTAGTCGAGACAAAACCTAGTAATATCGAGTAGAGATGTGAAGTTGATGACGAGTCTAAATAAGAGATAAGCTGAATATGGTTTTTCCAAAGATAATTTGACACTTGGTCTAGCTTTGGATTATGTAAAGGAAGTTCACCTATTGTATGAGACTGAAGATAGCCGAGAGTTTGATGTTCTGAAACCTTGAGATGATTAGTCTAGAGAGTAACATAATCTTGACAATCATTAGTTGGTGTGAGATAAAGCTAAAAACCTATTAAACCTCTATAAAGTTATGGTTTTGATAATGTTACATGTTATACTTTATTGATTAATATGTAAGGAGATGTTTTTGAACCTAATATCTATAATGATTCTATGAATAACAGTGTAAAGAGAAATGATTAAAGCCAATGCGAGAAGAACTAACATCTGTTAAGAAGATATGTACCTGGATACTTGTGAGGCAGACAAAGGGTTCGAAGATTTTTTGGAGTAAGTGCATATGAAAGATAAAACAATGTATTCATGGAGTTTAATTATCCAGATACAAACTAGATTGGTGGCTGATGGATTCCCACAATAAAGGGTGTTGATTTCAATAAAATATTATCGTTGATTGTTAAAGAAACCTCAATAAGGGTCAATTATCAATTGTTCATATACTTGATCTTGAGCTAGATCAAATGGATGTCAATAGTACTTTTTTACATATGAAACTGGAGAAACACACATGGAGAGATATATCATGTTGTTATTGTATATGGATAATATCGTAGTAGCTAGGAATGACATAAGGAAAATCGAAACAGTAAAAACTCATATGAGGAGAGTTTGAGATTAAGGATATAGGAGAGACAAGAAGGTTTTTTGGTATTGATATCAGAAGGAACATATTAAGAGACTATATATTCATATCTCAACAATATTACATACACAAGGTTCTCAAGAAGGTTGGAATGTTCAAAGCCCGATAGGTTGGATCTCTAATCGGTACAAATTTCAAACTTAATGCCACTCAAATACCTACCAAAGTAAAATATAAGAAGTTCATACAAGAGATATCTTATGCAGATTTTATTGGAAGCATAATATATGCTATGATATGCATGAGACTTGATATTGTCGAGTCTATTAGTATTTTGAGTAGATTTATGTCAAATTTGGAGAAACCTCATTAGATTCCTTAAAAAATGACTCATGAGGTATATGAAGGGTTTGGTTGAAGTTGGGTTGTCTAATAAACCAGAGGTATACGATCAATGTTGACTCTAATTAGCAGACTGACTTGACACAATGATGTCAATTTCTGGGTTATTTGTTTACTTTGTTTAAAAGAGTGGTTAATTAGAAGTTATTTTTACAAAAATATGTTGCCTTATCATCTATAAGATCTAAATACATGACGGTTACAGAAGCAATAAAGGAAGCTATGTTACTGAAAGGATTTTTAAGTGAGATCACAGATACATAACAAGATGTGACTTTGTTCAGTGATAATACTAGTGCTCTTTATTTAATGGATAATTCAAAGTTTCATAAGAGAACTAAGTACGTAGATATTAAGTTATATTTTATCTAAGATATGGTGGAGAGAGAGAGAGAGAGCAAGTGAATGTGTCACATATTACAATTGAAGAAAATTCTTCAGATGCTCTAACCAAAGTATTAATGGTTTCAGAGTTCACGATGTGCATGAGGCGTGTGAAAGTCTTAGAGGCAGGTCAACTGGATATCTCTAAAAATTAACTGCAACATCAAGGCAATAAAAACTACGACCACTATAAACCTAGATGAATAATCGTTAAGTGTAGTCTAAAGTGATGACAACAACTCATCCAAAAACTTAAGGGACTAAGATACGAGTAAGCCGCACACTTAAATGATGTTGGTGATGATTATATATGGTTAAATATTCATCCAAATAATTAGGTGCATAGACGTCTATTGGAACATAAGAGAGATTATTTCTGAAAACAAAAGTTAAGTATATAATGTAATTGAAAGTGTAGATTCATTCATACCAAACCAAATGTATATAAATTTATTGCCAAACCGTTTAAAGATATCTAAGTTTTTCGAAAATAAATTGATTTATTATTCATGAAGAATCTGTTATTAGTGAAGATCGTAACGTTTGATTAAATGGTTAATCTGAAATGTTCTTTGAAAGATGACAAGATAATACAAAGGAAAATGTTAGACGTCAGAAGATTAGTGCCACTACCGTGACACGATGTATGATATCAGTTTTTTATATTGTTTTATGTTCGAATCCTTGCGGACATAATTTGTAAGGTGCCATCGTATGCTAGGGTGTTCAACTCACTCACCATTAATTATATTAATAATAAATAAGAGGTAGGAAGTAAGGTATTGTGTGACTGTGAGAATTTCTAGAGAGAGAGTTTCCAACTTGTATTAATTTTAGAGAGTGAAGTAATGTAAAAGATAAACACTGAGATTATTCTGAGATCTATAACTGTTTTTTGTAAACCAATAATACTTTCTGACAAAATAAGAATATTTGAGTTAATTTTTTTTGAGAGAGTCTTCTTGTAACCTCTTTATAAATATATTTGTATCCATTTTCTGTGGATGTATGTTTTCTTCACAATCTTAACCACATTAAATATGTCGTGTGTGATTGATTTATGCTTATTGTCAAAACAATAAATATTTGTCAAAACAAATCTTGAAACTTGAATGGACTTGATCTTGATTACTTTTAATACTAATATTTTCTTATAAATAAATGGTATGAATGTTTAAAAATAATAATAATGAAACAATAATAATACAATACCTTGTTAATGGATATCCAAGAAAAATTCTGAATTCAACAAACAAGAGTTCTATTTTAAAAGGTAAGTATTTATTGAGATAACGTGTAATATATATATACACTACCATACATAGTTTATAACATTCAATAAAATTATCTAAATAGAATATACCATCAAATATGATGTTTTTCTATCGGAAAAGAAACAATATTCCAAATTTTGCTTAATTTAAATGCATTTGAAAAAGTTATGTAGTTTAATAAAATATGAAACCAACAAATTTTATTTGAGGGGATAAGATATATTAGGATTGGAGTTTTGAAAAAGAAATGTATTATATAATAACTTTTTAGGACAATGATATAAAAAGCCTATGGATGTGAATAAGAGTATTGTCAAATCAGAAAATTTTGTAACAAAACTTAACCAAACCGTTATCTAAATTATGGCTGACGTGTCATAAGACACCCCTAACATAGTTGGAATGACAATTGTAACTAAGTGGTGCGTAAAGAAGAAGAGACCGTCAAAGGGGTTATGAATTGATGAAAATTAAATATTTATTACGAGAAATCAACAAGTAATCTGAAACAGTGGACAACGAAGTATAAATAAAAGAAGAAGCAAGGAGAAATTGATATTTTTAAAAATACCAATTTAGAAGTGTAAATTTTGCATTTTAAATTTTTATATATACGATATTTATTTTAACCATGAATATATCCCGTAAAGATATCTCGAATAGTATAATGATCCATTTTTTGGGAGTAAGAAAAGCGGTCGAGTACACGTAAGTAAAACAAAATGGTTAAAAAACTAAAACGTTTCTCATGAAATGAAATGATAAATAATTTAAAATATAAAATTGAAGTTTAAATTTTATCTTAAATAATGAATATGAAAGAATTTTATTTCCAAAAAGATAGAAGTAAACAGATATAAAAACATGACCCTTGCGAGAATACAATAATATTACGTTCCAAAAATCAATATTGTTACATTAAGTAAAATACAACTACGTTGGTGGAGAATTTTACGATCAAGTATCCAACATTGTAAATCATTATTTATATTCTATAATATGATAAAATATTTGTACGAGAAAAATGAAAATAAAATTTTGACCTAGTAGAAAAAATAGTATATTATGAACCGTGTGACAATCAATGTTAAATAAAAAAATTCAGGTTTATATTTTTAGTTACTAATTTTGGATTTCACTATATATATATATATATATATATATATATATATATATATATATATATATATATATATATATATTAAAATAATCAACAATATATAAAAGTAACCATATCCATAAAATAATTAACCAAAAAATATATGTATAAATTAACATAAATACATAGTATTAAGTGAAAAAGATAATTTGGTTAGTTTAAATGGATGGAATTGTTGTTTACTAAAATAAAGTTTATATATTATAATTTATTAACTAAATGTTAAAAATGATAAAATCAATTTTAATCATTTTTCTATCAATTGGTAATAAAAGAAAAATAGAGAGTAAAAAATGACAACACATGATAATAATTATGTCATTCAGATTTTTTTTTATAAATTAAAAATTATTATTAAAATGATTCAAACCAATATGATGAACTTCAAAATAGCGGAGGATCTTTTATTAAGTATCATGTAATAGAAGCATCATATGAGGCTTTGTTGCTCAATTAAATTGATAATCTTTTATTCAGTGTTTGATGTTGCACGAGTGCTCTCGTATGTGTTATATAATGATATCATTAACTGGTCAATTGAGACCTTGAAATCAATAATGTTCGTTCAAATTTGTATCACATAATCATGCAACTCATAACAAATTGATGTATAGTAAAAAAAACTCCAATAATATTCACACAACAAGCATTTTAGTTTTAGTTAAAGTTGACATGTTTTAGTATGAAAACTAAAATGAGATTTATGGTGGATATCTATAGCAATGACAATAACCCCAATATTCACCAAAAAGGAATTATTAATATTTTGTTGTTCATTTTTTTGCTTCATGTAATTGTAAATTTGTGAAATAAAGAGAAATTAATCCATCAATATAACCTAACTACGAATCATTAAGGATGATTATTAAGATCTTGGATAAACCTCATGTCTCGTTCTTGATGAAAATTTTCAAGAATATTTTTTATAACTAAAAAAATCATTACTAATGGACCTTCAAGAAGGGTTTTCTACCAATAGAAAAAAAATATCATTATTGGAGACATGAGTTCATTCTCTAAATATTTTAGACTAGTAAAATACAAAATCTATGAAAATATTTTTGTTTAAAAAAGAAGACTGCATATTTTGATTGGAATATATTTTTTAAAATTTATTTATGTATTATATGAATAATGATACATTGAATATTATTGATAGATGGTCCAATTAATAAGTAATCAGATAAATAAAATAAATAAGACTTAGAGTAATATATGAAAACTTTTATGAAAGTAATTATGTAAATACCAGGTCCAAATTTGGGTTTCATGATATTTAAGAAAATTAAATAATGATCATTGGTAATTTTCTCAAACTTATAAATATGTGTTAGTGTGATTTACCTTCCGGTATCCTATTATCATAATATATTATATTTTACATGTATATACCATGTACAAGAAAGATAAGTTGTTATATGTCTAAATTAATTATTTGTTGTGTGTTATATTCATATTATGGGTTACAATCGGATGTGAAACAAATCACCGATGTTAGATGGCTCAGATTTTTAACCAATGGAAAAACTATATGGAGTTGTACTTGAATTGTCATGACTATAACCTAGTATTAATGAAACCTAAACCAGGTACCCTTAATCAGGAAAATTTTACTTGAGGAAACCAAAGAGTATGAAAACTTGAAACGATCTAATCGATTGTGCTTGGCCTTTATACTTCAAGGAATACCAGCTGCATTTCATGGGGTTGTCCCAACAAATGATACAATTATTTAATTTTTTTTTAAGGAATTCAAGAAAGAATTTGGTAAAAATAACAAGGTAGAAATGTAATGACTCATAATGAGCTTTCTACCAAGAAATACACTGGCAAAGATAAAATTTGAGAGCATATTCTAGGAATGTCTATGATTGTTACACTACCTGAAGCGTGTGTAATGAGGTTCATTTTTCAATTATTTTCAGTAATGTTTAAGAATTTCCAGTCCACTTATAATTGCATGCGTGAAAATTGGAAAATAAATGAATTGATTGTACCTGCTGTACAAGAGAAAGAAAAACTAAAGGAGAGATACCTGAAGTGAACGTGGTAGTATCCAAGAATGAGGTGAGACCAAAGAGAAAATTTGATGGCAAAGGACTATGTGATGGTCCAGTTAAGAAGAAAAAGCTTGAAAAATAAACGGTCAGTCGATTTTTTCCTGCAAAGAGAAGAGACGTCTCAAGAAGGACTATGAGATATGTCTGGTATACTTGCAAATTAAATACAATCTTATGCCTTTGGTTATTTCAGAAGTTAATTTCATTTATGTGGAAAATAATATATGATGGGTTGATTCGGCTTCAACAACTCATGTATGTATTTCATTACAAAGTACACTAAGGAGTCAGAGGCTAAGTGAGATAGGAAGGTTCTTCTTCACAGCTGACGGGAGCTCGTATAAAGTGTTGGAAATTGATGATTGAAATTTAAAGTGTATCACATGACATGCATCATTTTGGAGAATGTTATGTATGTTCCTAAATTTCAGAGGAACTTGATTTCTTTCCCGGTTTTAGAGATGTATGGTTATTCTTGTCTTTCATAAAACAATGGGTTAACTCTCTCTTATAATGATACAATTGTTCAGTATGGTAGCTTAATAATGAAATTGAATTTTTTTTAGTAAAATCATTAAGAACATTAGATATGACCGTGATGGTAAATACTATAGTAGATATAATGGGTCTGTGAACAACGTCAGGGCCATTTGAAAAATACCTAGAGAAGTATAGAATATTACCTCAATATAAAATTTCAAGATCATCCCACACGAAAGGTGTATTTAAGAGATGGAACCATACAATAATGGATATAGTTAGAATTATGATAAGTAACTTAACTCCACCATTATCTCTCTAAGGGGAAACCATCAAACCTATCGTATATATACTCAATAAAGTACCCACAAAGGAAACCATTAGGACCCCATATGAGATTTTGAATGAGAGTATACCTAATTTAGATAACTTCTATATATAGAGGTGTCCAGCTGAGGCAAAAACGTCCAAAACTTAGGAAAATAAACTAGACCAAAAAATGGTTAGCTGATTCTTCACTAGTTATTCTAAATATTCTTTAAGTTTTATGATCCTCTCACTGGTGGTATATGAAACGAGAATGAAAAAGTATATTGAGCATGTTGAGTTGGAGAGGAAGAATAATGGAATAGATTTTCAATTTGAGTAAGAATCTGTAGATATTCATGAAGGTTTTAACGAATATACTCAGGTATCATAATATTGGACTTTAATGGAAATTATTTTCATCCAATTAAAACAAGGTTATACATAAAATAACATTGATGTTCCACTTGAGGCTTTTAACTATGACACATATACGATTCAACTACAACTAGAGGAACCTCATGGTAATATTCCACAAGAACGTCAAATTCACTTTGTTCATGAAGATCAAATACTACCTCCTTAAAAAGTGAAACAAGAAGTAATGGCCCCCTTAAGAAGGTCCGCGAGAGAAACAAATTGTGTTATACATCATGATTTTATATTACATCTTCAGGAACATGGTGAGTCATGTGTTGGAACTGTAGATGATCCCTCATCCTACAATCAAGACATAAAAAGCTCTGACTTTCAAATGTGGATTGATGTTATGAATGAAGAGTATAAATCAACGCAAGATAATGTTGTATGGGACGTTGTCCCATTACCTGAAGGGAAAAATGAAATTATTGTAATCGGATTTACAAAACCAAACACATTTCCACAGGTAATGTGAAAAGACATAAATCACACTTTGTAGCGCAACGTTATACCCAAGATGAAATTATTTATTTTAAAGAAACCTGTTATCCACTATCGACGAAAATTCTTTTTGAACAATCATGGTACTGCTTGGACACCTTGATCGTGAACTTCATCAAATGGATGTAATGGTTGCGTTTCTCAATGGTAATATTAAGAAAATGATCTATATTTTGCAACCTGAAAACTTTGAAATAGTAACTCAAAGAATTTTGTATGGAGGCTTAAGAAATATATTTATGGGCTTAAACAATCTTTTCGTCAGTGGTACCACAAATTCTTTGAGGTGATGGTCTCTTTTGACTTTGAGAAAACTCAGTTAAGGATTGTATGTATCACAAGTTCTATGGGAGTAATTTCATATTTTTTATATTATATGTCGATGACATACTGGAAGTAACTCGGGCATGAAACGAAAGGGCACATATTGACATATAAGAAGTCGGAAAGGCTGAAGATCATTAGGTATATCAACTCAGGTTTGGTAGATGCATGGACACACTGAAAGAGAATTTCTTGAAATATATTCTTATTATTTGGGGTGAAATATCCTGAAAATATGTAAAGCAAACACTTTTTCATTGTCCACTACAGCGGCATAATATGTTATGTGCTTTGAGCTGTCAAAACAGTCATTATGGTTGCATAATGTTATCACTGATTTGAGTACTTTACAAGGGATAAAATTTCTCATGAAGTAGCATTGCGATAAAAACTCCGCAATGTAATACTCTAATAGTAATCGGATCTCGTTTAAGTCCAAACACATAGACATATATTAACTTCTTATTTGCTGAGAGAGAGTTCAAAGGGGAAATATAAATATAAAGCACACTGACACAAACTCCATGATAATAAATCGTCGTAAAAATGGGATCTTTCCTAACATTTCCAGGCACATACCCTTAGGTTAGGTGTAGTAAATTTAAAGGATGGTTAGTTTCAGTGACAGTTTTATAAATGATCCAATTAATATTTGCAATATTATATACGTAAAGGTTCATTGCAATATATGGCTTGGTTAAATTTATTGACATATGATATATTATTAGATCTCCAAATGTAGGATAATTTAAGAGTATATGTGTATGATTACAATTCATATTACTCTTAAACTACATGCTATAATGGGCCCAATTAATTGATTGATGACAATAATGCGATTATTGTTGCATCATATTATTCATATTACGAGAAAAAATAGTCTTTTATTTTTTATTGATCATGTATGGGGTTGAACCGTTCACTATTGATAATGGATTCAGGGGCCTATTGAAGGTAAATATATTAATGAGTAGCATATGAAGGCTTAAGTGGGAGATTGTTGGACTAATTGTGAACCGATATAACAAAAATATATTTTATCATTGTCACAAGGTTGTCCAATAATAATGTAATCAGATTAATTACATTATATATAATTAAATAGGTATTAGGCATATAGGTAGAAAGGTGGTATGGAGTTATAAGTGTGGTAATCAGGATAAATTTTGGTTAGCCGAAAGATGGTTATCGGTTCAAGGACGCAAGGTGGTCCTGCTTTTTCAAGATAAGAAGGGGTAGAGAAAACGCCTCGAGCCAATGTTCGAGTACCAGGTGCTACGGCGCTGAAATAACCCATGCTATACTCGTAGGAGCTTTCCCAAGGACTGATACATGTACCGAATGCTCATACGGGAAATTTGACTCTTGGGTCTGGAACTTAGGGGGTTACTCCAAGAAATCCTTTCTTTCTCGTCCACTCAGGTGGGCACCATGAAGAATTAGGTTCAAATCTCAACACTAAGGCATGAACTGATAATTCATGGACTTAATTGATAAAATCAGTTTAGTGGTTGTGGTCCTCGATCACAAAGTGGTATAAGTTAATGAGGTTTTACGACTATGGTTATTATTTTTATTTGTGTCTAAAATAATGAATGGAGTTCAAACATTTCTTTAACATAATCTCAAAAAACATTCGTCGCATTGTTGAGAGGAAGACTAACAACTGTTTTACATGAACATGTTTTTTAAAACAGTAAGCATAATTCAAGTCTTCAAGCTTCAAATCTCGAGGAACTTATAATAAATGTTCAATGAGGAGTATGGATAACAACAAACAAACGTCTAAATTTATTTTATTTTATGCTTATAGATAATTATATTTAAAATATAATGTTTTCGCATATTAGATAAACTAATCCAGTTCTGCATATTTGATAAATTAATATGGAATGATTCAATTAAATTTATAAAAATAACAAAAAACCAATTTTAACTGGATTAATGATGGTGACAAAAACACGAAAATCCATCACAATTATGTTAAGAAGAAAAGAAGAAGGAACATAATCATAAGCATAAAGAAGACTCTAATTGGATCACTAATGAGCACATAATTGGCATCTCAGCTGAATCCTACTTCAAAGAGATTATCAATGGCATCCCTCATATTAACTATAAGGATGAAACCAATCACATGAATAACTATGTTTTTGACACCATTCCCAAGTCGATTAATGAGGAAGATAACAACATCCTAATGAGGCCTCCTAGTGAAGATGAAATTTGAAGTGTAATTATGAGCCTAAATCCTTCCAGTGCTGCAGGCATGATGGTTTTGATAGTTTCTTTTACATTATCTGTTGGCATATCATCAAAGAGGACTTGTGCTCAGCCATAGATTCCTTCATTCAGGGCCATAATATCCCTCAAGGCATTGTGGCAACTGGAATATGCCTCATCCCTAAGTTATGTAACCCTAAAAATGGAAAGACTATAGATCGATTAGTTTTTTTACTCTCATGAACAAAATTATTTCTAAATTTCTCAATAATAGGCTTGTTGATTTCCTCTCTATATCATATCATTGTTCAAGGAGCTTATGTTACTGATAGGTCAATTTGGCATAATTTTCTGATTCCTAAAGAGACGATTCATGATCTTAAAAAGAAAAATAAAGCCCATAACATTCTTATCAAAGTGGACATGGAAAAAATCATTTGATAGAATGTCCTAGAGCTTCATTAATAGAGTATTGTTTGCTTTTGGTTTTAACTCAAGATTTGTTAACTTAATTGGCAGGATAGTAATGAACATTAATCCTTCAATTTTGATCAATGGGGAGGTTGTGGGTTACTTCAAACCTAAAATAGGTTTAAACAAGGGGACTCTTTGTCCCTTAATCTCTTCATTATTATTGAGGAGGTTTTGTTAAGAGTTTTAAGCAATCTTTTTGAAAACAACAAAACAATGAAATATACCTTAAAATCTCTATTAAAAGTGATTGCTTAACTTTTGTTGACGATCTACTTATATTTACTAACAGCCTTCACTCTTATCTCTATTCTAAGTATTTTTTTAGGAATACCATAACATTTTAGGTCAGATAATAAAAAAGAGAATACCAAAATCATTACATCCAACAACTTTCCCCTTACTAGAGTCTCTACCCTATCAAACATCACTGGATTCAACTCTAGAAGCCTCCCTACAACTTACTTGGGCATAACCTATAATACCAATAACAAAGCTAGTAATTTTGAACATCCACTCAAGAAAATGAGGCAAAAGATCACTGATTGGGATGGAAAAAAATATCATATGGCGGAAGACTCACTCTCATAACCTCTGTTTTGATGGTCTTTCCAATATATTGGATTGACAGCTGACTCTCCATAAATGAATTATGGATAAAAATTGAGAAAATGTTCAACAAGTTTCTATGGGGATCTTTTTAGGAAACTAACAAAATTCATTGGTCTAACTAGACCAAGGTCTACAAGCCTTTTAATGAAGGTGACTTGAATGTCAGGAATATTGAGGACATTAATGACACTATCTCTTGCAAGAGTTCTGTGAGATTCATAGAGAATAAGTCCCTCTGGGACATATATCTACATAGTGTCTACTGCAACAACATTTATCCCATGCAGACTAACTACACCATTAAGGCTTGCTCTTAGATTTGGAGAAGATTGGCTGGTATCAAAATATTTTATGAATTTAAAATGAAATGGAAAATTGGTTGTGGGGAAGTAGAATTTTGGTTGGACAATTGGTTTAGACACTCTCCTTTAATCAAACTTGATTATAACTCTGATAATAGATGATACAGACATGACAAAGTCAAAAACAAATTGGAAAAATAATAATTGCAACAAGACTAAGCTTAGCAGAATCATTACCCCTAATGACATGAAGATTATTGATAAGATTTTTATAAAATATAATGAGGAAGACTCTCTCAGATAGTCGGCTTCTAAGGATAGAAATTACAATACAAAGGATACATGAAATCATATTAGAATCCACCACAATAAAGCTGGTCTCTTTGGCAATCTTTAGAATAGTATAACTCATAGGAAGTGTTCCTTATGGCTTCGAGACTTCTCATTGGCCTCTTGAGTATGACTCTCCAATTCTTGTTAATTTACTTTCAACATGTAACAATCATTGGCCACTTGAGCCTCTCATAAAATGTTGTAAAGGTTTAATTTCTCCCTCAATGGTTATCTCTCATATATGTCGAGACCGAAACAAAACTGCTGATTGGCTAGCTAAATGGACCCTAAAGTGCAAAATGAAACTAGAATTTAACAAACTTTAAGCCCCATATCAATTGAATGCCATAACATTCCTTGAAATTATTGAATTAGGTTATATTAGAGACATCATGTAATACTAACAAACATATGTTATTGAATGAATATCATATGTTATTGATTGATTGATTATTGATTGTTTCAAAAAACAAATTATTGATTGTTCTCTATCTAACAGTCTAAAGGCAATTGGAGGAGTAATGACAATCGTATGCTAAGTTTTGTTGTTATACATAAGGAAAGCTCGATAACCATTATCTCATTCCTAGTCTAAAGAATGAAAGCTATAAGTTCTAAGGTCAATAATTTCGCCTCTGTTGATGAAAGCTCGATCTCCTCTCTTTCATCTCCCTGTGTCTCAAGAAATTCTTGTGAGCAAAGTCGAAAATTATAGCTCTTGTAATAAATCATCCATCAATTAAGTTAGCAGAAATCCTCGATCTCAAAAGATTAGTTACCTTGGTCTCCTCTCTATTTTTTGAATCTAATCGTGATTTAAATCCAATCTAAAATCAGTCAATGATTTCATTCAGCCATCCACGTACCCCTAGAAGTTAAGCATACCTTGGTTGATCACAACTAGCACTTTATCGAGCATATCTTAGCACAAGTTTCTTATACTTTTAAATTGATACCAAATCAAAAGCTTTGCTCAATAAACTTTAGCTTCCTCTTCATCTAGCAAGGTTTCTTTCTTTAGTATTGTTATAAATCACGATGCAATTTATCACAAATAGCTCAAGCAATGAACACAAATGAAACAAAGAACAGTAAAGAAAAGAATACAGGATTTAACGTTGTTTGACAATTGTCTATGTCCACGGGCGCCGCCAGAGAAAAGTGTTTCAATATGATAGAAAAGGATTACAGATTTCAAATTGTGTTTTGTGTAGTACTAGTAGTCTATTTATAGGGAATAAATAGAACTTACTAGATAATTGGCCTAATGGGCTCATACCACAAGACTAACAATGATACTGTCGCAACACTTATTTATACTTCCGAACACAGTACACTGCCAAGGCACAATATCACTATCACAGACACAAAACTGTACTGCCGGACACAGTACACTGTCAATGCACTATTCAACTCATTAAAAAAAATTCCCCTTGAGATGAATATCCTTTCTTTATTATACACAAAGAAACTTCTCTTATTCTGACTCACCAAATGCCCCTAAGGAATTCACTCTATACTGCGAACTTAAACTGCCTTGGTTATTATATCTGCTGGATTATCGTGTGTAGACACTTTATTCACATCAGTAATTCCTTTTGATATTACATCACGAATAAAATGACACCTGATATTTATGTGCTTTTTACACTCATGGTACATCTGGTTCCCTGAAAAATGTATGGCGCTTTGACTGTCACAAAACACTTTTGTAGTATTCTTATCCAAGCCCAAATCTGCCACCAAACCTTGCAACTGTATTGCCTCTTTAACTTCTTCTGTTACCACCATGTACTCTGCCTCTGCTGTAGACAACACAATAGTAGCTTGCAACTGTGCTTTCCAACTGATCACACTCCCAGCTAGAGTAAATACATATCGTGTCAGAGATCTTCTTTTATCCATATCACCTGCAAAATCAGAATCAACAAAACTAACTATTGATCCTGCAACATCATTCAGCGATCCACCAGTATCGGTCTCTTTAAAAGTTAAGATAACGTTCACAAAATTCTTAAGATACCGAAGTATCCATTTCAGTGCATGCCAATGTTCTTTCCCATGACATCCCATGTACCTGCTAACTACACTAACCGCATGTAAAATATCAAGACGTGTGCATATCATATCATACATGATACTACCAACTGCAATTCCATATGGAACCTTTGACATTTGTTCTAACTCAGCATCGTCTTTGGTTGCTCCTGCTGCAGACAACTTCAAATGAGTAGCAAACGGAATGCTAACTACCTTAGCATCAAACATGTTGAATCGTTGTAACACTATCTTAGTGTAGCTTCGTTGAGACAAGTACAATGATCCTACACTTCTGATCCTGATAATATCCATACTTAGAATCTTCTTTGCTCTACCCAGATCCTTCATCTCAAACT
Source organism: Limnanthes douglasii subsp. nivea (assembly GCA_036936605.1). Lineage (NCBI taxonomy): Eukaryota > Viridiplantae > Streptophyta > Magnoliopsida > Brassicales > Limnanthaceae > Limnanthes > Limnanthes douglasii. The sequence continues at coordinate 379,635,306 of JAUPFV010000001.1, forward strand.
CGGCACTAAGCTGCTTCTTTATCTGCACAATGTGTGATATACTGCAAGAAGCAATAAGCATATTATCCACATACAACAACAAGTAAACATAAAAATCATCTGACATCTTTTGATGATACACACAACTATCATATGGACTCCTCGTGAGCCCTTTTGACACCATGAATGCATCAAAACATTTGTAGCATTTCCTAGGTGACTGTTTCAAACCATACAGTGATTTTTTCAGAAGATATTTGTCCTCCATATTAGGTTCGATAAATCCCTATGGTTGTCTCATGTAGATTCGCTCTTCCAATTCACCATGTACAAACGCAGTCTTCACATCCAAATTCTCAAGCTCTAAATCTTGCAAACTACCGTGGCTAACAAAACTCGAATCGAACTATAATTTACCCTAGTCATAAGACCTTCCCCTTCAACCTGATTGTATGACTGCAACTGTCTTAAGTCCTTTGATTTCAATGCCCCTTTGACATATTTTAGCGACAACTTATCCTTACCATACATAATGGTATCTACGAAGTTTTCATAGGGAGTTGGTAACGATCTCAATACAAACAAAGCTTGATCCTCATCCTCAATATTGATATCTATGTTCTTCAAGTCCATTATAATTGATTTAAAATTATCTAAGTGCTCAGTTATGGACATACTTTCTTTCAATCTGAAATCGTACAAACGTTTCTTCAAGTATAATCGTTTTACAACTGATTTCTCTGAGTAAAGATCTCATAGTTTCTTCCATGCGCAGGCACCAGTCTTCTCATCACTAATCGCGCGAAACACATTGTCTTTCACAATCATTAAAATCCAGCACAAAACCCTTTTTTAAGATCTTGCTTCTCCTCTTCTTTCATCTTTTCTGGTAACTTATTCTCCACAACCTTCCACATCCCTTGCAGTACCAATGAAGATTTCAGTTTAACTTCCACAATGCAAAGTTGGATCCCCCATCAAATTTTTCAATCATGTATTTTGTTGTTGTAGACGCCATTGTGAAACCCTAATTGCAAAAGCCCTAATTTTTACCACGTTGTTTTGATACCAATTTTGTTATAAATCACCGATGTAATTTATCACAAATAGCTCAAGCACAGAGCATAAATGAAACAAAGATTAGTAAAGAAACGAACACAAGATTTAACGTGGGCGCCGCAAGAGAAAAGTGTTTCACTATGATAGAATTTTTTTACAGATTTCAGATTGTGTTTTGTGTAGCCCTAGTAGTATATATATAAGGAATAAATAGAACTTACTAGATAATGGGCCTAATGTGTTCATACCACAAGACTAACAATGATACTGTCACAACACTTATGTGTACTGTGGAACACAGAACACTGTCAAATCACAAAACTGTACTGCCAGACACAGTACATTATCAAGGCATTATTCGACTCATTCACAACAAGTATGACTTCAAACGTCCATTATCTTCGACTCGTATTAGAAAACCTTAAAATTGTTTTCGTCAATTCAGTTCAACGCTTTTTTTTCTTTTTGCGCTCGTACCTTTTTTCAAATTTGGTTGTACGAACCCTTCTCGATCCATGCAAATTTAATTTTGTTAAAAAAAAATAACTAATTCTATAAAAATAAGACTTACCTCCTCTATATTATAGACTAAAACCCAGGATGCGCCCGACCAACTGTGAAGACGCGTATGGTTTGTATAATAATTGTTGAGATAATTATATTACTTATTACTTCCAAACGTGTTTGATTGAAGCTGATACCTACTGTAGGTACAGTTATAGTATATTGCAACATGTGTTCCTCGTCAGAAATCCACAAACGTTATAGTTCAACCCTCGTGTTTGCTGCTTTGCAATTGAATTGACTTTGGTTTTACATCACACTTGCAATAATTCCAAAAATATGGCCTTTTGTTTTCTTTATTTACTCGGTCTTGAAAGGCTGGAAAGAAGGGAATTTACTTCGAAGATAAACCTTTCTAACTTTCTAACTTTCTTTGTGCTGTTTCGTGAGAATTTCTATACTTATGAATACGAGTAGATACAACCAACTCTGCAAATAAAAAACTATAAAGTTTCGAGACGAATTGAAAATGTTGTTGCTACAAGTCTTTAAGCATCAGATGAAAAAAAAATTGTAGTGTTTGTCAACATTTTTTAAAATTTCGATGACAGCGGGTAGCAATTCGATGATAACGAGAAATCAAGTCTGACTTATAACAAAAGCTTAAACTAAATTTGGACGGTAGTAATAAAATTTAAGTCTGATTAATTTTTCAAAATAATGCGCGGATATAACAATTATGTGTGCTTCGACAATAGTTTATCCCTATCCCTTTTTAAGTATCCATTCAATTCAATTATTATATATCTAAATTTTATTTTATTATTTTTTAATACTCATTTCAAATATTAATTTTTTATTTAATATTTAACATTATTTTAATACCATAACTATTCATTTTTTTATCAAGAAACCTCCAATCAATTTTTTTTTTCAAAAGATCTATATCTTTCAAACCGGAGCTCGGAAAAAATGAATGAAAGTACCATTGCTTTTGTTTTTTTAAGATGAACTAGATCCATTGATGATATTTTTTGATTTTTTTTAAAATAAAATTTCACAAGTAACAACTCTCAGGAAATTGAGAGAGTTGCAAACAACTCTCTGGTTAGTTTTTCAAACAACTCTCAGATTAGTGCTGGTGAAAGTACCGACGGGTATATATAGTCGGAGGTATTTTTGTCCAAATTTTAGATAAAGGTACCCAGTGACACTATCCTAATTTCGGATACTAGTGAGTAATGAAGTAGTTGAGTGGGTATTTACTGGTACTACTCTCTTAAGGTTAAAACCATTTGTTTATCTATGTATTTTTAAATAAAGAGAAAACCCTAACAGTTTTTTTTGTTTTGTTTCCTTGTTTATATGGTATCATAAATAATGTTTAGATAGTGAAGCTTTTTGTGGTGTGTATTGTGCTAGGGGAAGTTGTTTTAGTTGTGCACCGGAACAAAGAAAAAAAATTGATCTTCTATTTTTTTAAAAATCGATTGTCTTCTATTTTTTCCGATTCAGATCTAATGTTCGGCCACAATATGCTAACATATCGAACAACCCTAATCAAATTTCACCAAACCCAACCAATAAACATTAAAACGAAATGCAAATACCAATTATCCAGTTGATATTACATGTTGGCATGAAACAACGTTGCAGGACCTAGCTAAGTTTGATCCTTGCTTCAAAAGCGGTCTAGTCGATATTACCTGTTAGCGTGAAGGAACGCTGCAGGACTAAGGTAAGCTGAATCCATCCTGTAAAAGCTGCAAGACAAAAAAAAGACAAAACGCAATCAATGTAATTACACATATACAAGGATAAGCAGACGAAGAATATGCAGTTCACATTGTGCTAGAATATTCAGTGTATTAAGTTTCCTTGTATATACCTCTAAGTTCTCTATATATTGAGAGCCTTACTATTGAGTTAACATCTCTAATGCATCAATAAAACAAAAAGGAACATTTTCTAATAAACACAAAACTCTAGCCGCTTCCTGCGGCTACTTCTCTCTTTGTTTTTTAACATGGTATCAGAGCACGTGTGATTCTGGGAATTTTGAGCATCCTCAACAAAGATGGCTGGCAATAAAGTTGTGGTCAGTCAAATCCCTGATGAATTAACAATGCAGATTGCTGCCATTCTGAGAAATGGTCTCGGAACACAACAACAAACAACTAACCCCGAGAATTTATCCCTAGGGATTAAACTCGGTGGTGACAACTATGCCCTATGGGAAAACCTGATGAAGAAAGTAATTGGGGGAAGGGGGAGAGGTTCTCACATTACATGGGAGCTGACACCTCCATCCAAAACTGACAAAACATATACAAGGTGGGAACAAGATGATTAATATGTTTTCACATGGATTATCCAGAATCTTTAATCCAGCTTGGTTGATAATGTCTCGCAATATCCCACTGCAAAAGCCCTCTGGGATGGGTTAGCCACCACATACGGTTCTGGCACAAATTCGTTACAGGTGTTTGACCTTCATAAGAGGGCTAATTCATTAAGGCAAGGGTCTGATACACTAGCAGACTTGTGGAACAAACTGCAGAACATCTGGATGTCTATAGATAGGCGAGATCTGAACCTTATGAAAGACCCAAAAGATATTCAGATCTACAATAAGAAGACTCAAGAACAAAGACTCTATCAATTGATTATGGCAATTAATGACAAGCTGGAACCAATCAAGAGAGATATGTTGAAAAAGGATCCTCTTTCTTCCGTGGAAACAGCATATGCTGCAATACGAAGGGAAGTGGCTAGGCTTAATATACTAAAATCAAGTCTTTCTCATAGTGACTCGATTGAAATTGGAATGGGTTTGGCTGCTAAAGATTCTGCACAGAGGTTTAAATTCTGATTCAAAGAGAAAGAAGATAAATCCAAGTTGTATTGCACTCATTGTGGGATGAATAAACACACTAAAGAGACATGTTTCCAGCTGGTTGGCTATCCAGAATGGTAGGAAGACGGTCATAAGGAGAAAAATAACCAGCGTTTCAGATCTAATGTCAAACGGGCTTCGTCTACAAGTGGCGGTAAAGATCCGACTAAAAATGAGCAAGGAAGTGGCACTGGTTTTGGAGGAATGGCGGCGAACTCCTATGAAAAACTTGGAGGTAAAGGGTTTGAGAAATCAATGAATTGGATCTTTGATTACGGGGCTACGGACACCATGTCTTATGATCCTAAAGACTTTGGTGACATGCCATCTCCAAAGAAGTCCCATATTGAAACTGCTAGTGGAGAAATTTGTGAAGTCAAAGGGGGAGGTTCAATTATTTTTTTGGAAAAAATAGAAATTAAAAACTGCCTCTATATTCCTTCACTATCCTTAAAGTTATTATTTGTTAGTCAAGTGACAAAACAACTCAACTGTGTGGTTCTTATGTATCCATTTTTTTGCATTTTACAGGACATTCGTACGAAGGAGATTATTGGGCGGGGTACTGAACAAGGAGGTCTCTATTATGTTGATGAGGTAGTTCATAAGGGACATGCCATGCTTGCTCACGGAACAACCGAAAGGAAACTTTGGTTATGGCACCAACGACTTGGTCATCCTTCTTTTAGCTATCTTAAGAGTTTGTTTCCTAGTCTTTTTTTGAATAATTCCATTCATGAGAAATGTGAAACCTGCATTCTTGCAAAAAATCGTAGGGTCTCATTTAATCAAAGTAATACTAGAGTTGATTATACTTTTTCGCTAATCCATTCTGATGTTTGGGGTCCAACATCAAATTCCACTAACAATCAAATCAGATACTTTGTTTTATTTGTGGATGATTTCTCAAGAATGACTTGGATATACTTCATGAAACATAAATCGGAAGTACCAGAAATATTTGTTTGTTTTTATAAAATGATTTTGACTCAATTTGAAAAAAAATACAGATTCTCCGTTCTGATAATGGAACAGAGTTTGTCAACCAAATAATGCATAATTTTTTCAAAACAAATGGTCTTATCCATCAAACCACTTGTCCAAACACACCTCAACAAAACGGTACTTCAGAACGAAAAAATCGTACTTTATTTGAAAAAACTCGTGCTATTATGATTGAATCGAGAGTTCATCATTCTCTTTGGCCAGAAGCTCTTGCTACAGCCACATATCTTGCAAATCGTCTACCAACCCGATGTCTAGGAAATAAAACTCCATTACAAGTGCTTGCCACCCAAGTTACAATTCCATGTGTTATGACCTTACCACCTCGTGTCTTTGGTTGTTCGGTGTTTGTTCATATCCCTAAAACTAGTCGAAACAAACTTAATCCGTGTGCTGAAAAGTGTGTATTCGTTGGGTATGGTGTCTATCAAATGAGCTATCGGTGTTACAATCCGGTTACTCGTAAAATCCATATCACCATGGACTGTGACTTCTTAGAATCCGATTATTTGTTTGACCACCAATCTCGTGCTCAGGGGGGAAAGTAAGTGAATCACTCGACTCGTTGCTATATGAAAGTTACTTAAAGGATGTGCTGACAGAGTCGGTAGATGGTGCCACCGAACACGCCTCTTCCAACATAAAGGAGACTGACGAGGCAGTTCTTACCACCAATGATTCTCCCGAAGAAAATGTCCAACAAGAAATAAATGCCATGGATACTACCAGCGAATCAGCCGAAGAAAATGTCCATCAAGAGGTAAACAATTTACAATGTCATAATTCACAAAATGCTACTGACCATGACATTTCAAGAAGTTCATTTTTTGAAACTCAAACTCTGGTTCTTCCCCCAAGAAAAATAGAAGAGTTCCTCCTGACCAGTATTCACCGGAACACGTTCCTCGTGCTTCTACATATCCGATAAAAACAGACATGAAAGGAATGATGAAGATTGCAAAGGCGTTTTCAGCTACTATTCTCTCTGAACAAATCCCTAAAACAGCTCAAGAATCTAAGAAGATAAATGAATGACATGAGGCAATGAATACCGAAATGGAAGCTCTAAAAATAAATTGTACATTGGAGAATTGTGTGTTACCACAAGGGAATAAAGCATTCGGGTGTAGATGGGTGTTTAATATAAAATATAAATCTGATGGCACCATTGAGCGACACAAGGCAAGATTGGTTGCCAAAGGATATACACAAACATATGGTATAGACTACTCTGAAACGTTCTCTCCGGTTGCAAAGATTGACACTATCAGAGTTTTACTTTCAATAGCCGCGAATAAAGATTGGCCTCTTCATCAATTTGATGTAAAGAATGCTTTCTTACATGGAGACTTGGAAGAAGAGGTATATATGGAACCCCCACCAGGGTTCTCTAATGGTTTTCAAGAAAATGAGGTATGTAAACTGAAAAAGGCATTATATGGGCTCAAACAGGCTCCTTGTGCTTGGTTTGGGAGATTTACAATGACAATGAAGCAGTATAGCTACAAACAGAGTAATGGGGATCATACCTTGTTTTATAAAAAGAGAGGAGAATTAGTCACTTGTCTTATAATATATGTCGATGATATGATTATAACGGGGAATGATGAAGAAGAAATTAGCTCTCTTAGGAAAAACCTCTTCAAGGAGTTCGAAATGAAAGACCTTGGGGGATTGAAGTATTTCCTAGGAATCGAGGTTCTTAGGTCAAGAGGAGGGATTTATATCTCCCAACGGAAATATATATTGGATTTATTAGCTGAAGTTGGCATGGTGGATTGCAAACCAAATGACACTCCTATGGTTGTGAATCACAAACTAAAGATAATTGAAGGGGTTAGACCAGCGAGTAAAGAAAGGTACCAAAGGTTGGTGGGAAAATTGATTTACCTGGCTCACACTCAACCCGACATTGCATACGCGATGGGAGTAGTTAGTCAGTTCATGCATCATCTTCAGGAACACCATATGGAGGCAGTAATGAGGATTATTCGATATCTCAAAGGCACACCAGGAAGAGGCATAATTTTTAAGAAAAATAGACACATTGATGTTGAAGTATTAACATATGCTGATTGGGGAGGGAATCCTAACGACAAGCGATCGACTATTGGCTACTTTACTCTTCTTGGAGGTAACTTGGTGACTTGGAGGAGTAAGAAACATAAAGTGGTATCACTGTCAAGTGCTGAATCAGAATTTAGAGGAATCATTAAAGGGATTGCCGAGATACTTTGGTTAAAGAAGATAATGAAAGAAATCGGATCCCTCTGAAGTGTCCAACTCAGTTAATGTGCGATAATAAAGCTGCGATTAAGATTTCAGAGAACCCGGTACAACACGATAGAACAAATCACGTTGAAATAGATAGGCACTTCATAAAAGAAAAGATTGAAGATGGGACAGTCGAACTTCCGTTTGTTAGATCCGAAGACCAACTGGCAGACATCTTAACAAAAACGGTTGCTGCAAGAACATTCGAATCAATTTTATCCAAGTTGGGGATTGGTGATCCCACTACACAACTTGAGGGGGAGTGTTAGAATATTCATTGTATTAAGTTTCCTTGTATAGGCCTCTAAGTTCTCTATATATTGAGAGTCTTACTATTGAGTTAACATCTCTAATACATCAATAAAACAAAAAGGAACATTTTCTAATAAACACAAAACCCTAGCCGCTTCCTGCGGCTACTTCTCTCTTTGTTTTTTAACACATTTCCATATATAATATGTGTGAGACACACACAATGCACACTGAATAAACAACTTCAAAGTCCTTCAGACCCTCAGTGCAATAGAAACATGAACTTAAAATACTGGATTTGAAGATACATAGAAACTACGAATAAACTTGACCCTCTATTTCTTTTAAGAGCAAAGGGATGTTCTATTTGATCGTCTATCCTATATCATTTAAATATTAAAAAAAATTAATAGTTCATATAATATGAAAATATATGATAAAGTTCCTTTTGAAAGTATACCAAAACCAAAAAGTTCTAAATTGTTTAAATCAACAAAATTATTTTTGGTTTGCATGGAGTTGCATTTTGTGCACACAAAATTGTCTAGTTGGGAACCTTAATCGATAAAATATAAGATAATTTTTTTAAATCTCAATAAATAAATATAGTAATTTAAACAAAATTACCGATTATTAATTATTAAAAAGTTCTACTTAATATGAAAAATTCAATTAATTTGTATTGAAAAATAAATATATAATCATTTATTTTTTTCAAATTCAAATCTATATAGAGCTTTCAAAAAGTTAGTTTTGTTGAAGTTTTTTTCTCAAAAATTATGTGGATGTAAAAGCTTCAGTGCCTCAATCGCCTTCTCTATGATTAGCTTTCTGTTATATTCACACGTTTTTCAAGTTGGTAGAAATCCTTTATGAACAACTTTCTTTATATCCGGGTACTTGGCTGGTTTGTCACATTTTGAAGATTCACTTTTGTCAAAGTCCGCTTATAGGAACTCAGATGATCGCTTAAGAGTGTTTGATATTATTCCTTGACTAATTTTCAAATCGAAAATTTTGTCAACCTACTGCACCAAATCTTTTTAAGTGCATCTTTGGTGATTTCTCTTATAATCGCATAACAATTTTTTTTGTTGATTGCTCATGGTTGATTTTTTAACATCTTTTAGTTTGGGAGCCGTAATTGACGCGATTTAAAAAAAATCAATGGACATTTTGTAGTGATCAATTTGTAGCCATTTTAATGTATTGTGTTAGTAATATTTCAATTAATTTGTGAATGTACATTCATATAATGAATGAGCATTAAAACTGGTTTTTGTAATTTATTTTTTCATCCCTAACTAATATACATTGTAACTATTACATTGGATTTAAAATTTAAAGGTCATATATAACTCTTCTTTAAATTAATAAATAAATAATTTATTGATATAAAAATATCTCGTTAAATTAATAAAATATATCGGTCCCAACATTATTAGTCTTTAGAGATTTTAGTCTAAATATTTTTTTTTAACTATTTACACAAGTAAAACGGTGATTGATGAGTCATATATCTAATATGGTTTTCCTTCATCTCACATTCTCCATATCTGGTACATACACTATTTGGTTCTTCGTAGAGAATGATAAAATTGTGTTCTTTGTAGAGATTCTAAAATTTGGTATGGCCGGACCCATTTGTGGGATGATAAAATAGGTAAAAGATGAATTTATGTCGGGAATTTGAGTTAAGAGTGGCAAAAAAATAGATTCTGCTGAAATATAAGTCTGTTTTGGATAGGTCATTCAGTCTTTAGAAAAGTGATACATAAGGATCATATCTTTTTAGCTTAAAGATTAAGGTAAAAGCTATTCCAAAAAATGATTTGACCCAGGTTAGATGAGGTTAAAAAACGGATAGCTCCAGATTTTACAAACCAAAACAGAATTTAGGCACATATATGCATTCGTGAACCATGAAAGTTAGGGAGATAATTAAAAGAATTTGGTGGAAAAATTTATAATATTTTATTTCTAATAAATACACGCAAGACCAATTTTTTTATAGTATATTAGTATAAAATAATAATTATTAACATTTAATATTTCCAAAAATACCGCATGGGGAGAATTCAAGGTGTTAATAATAGAAAGAGAGTGTGTGTATTTTTGTAGAAAGTAGTTGGATTGCATTAACTTCTCTTATGTCTAAAATAAGTTTTATAGAGTGATATTGGACTTTTTAGATTATATGGGCTTATATGATTAATGAGTCTACATGAATAACCCATAATGAGCTATTCTACTATATTAATGTCTAACATTAAACATACTTACTCCTTATTAGATAAAATATCCTCAATATTACACATATAGTAGATTGATAATACAAAGTAAATTCTAATCTAGTATTTTATCGGGTCGACATGCAGGTCGGATAATTCGGTCCTTATCACTAGTCTCACTTGTCCTTGTAAAGTTCCTTCAAAATAACTAACTTCGACATTGCTTCAGAAGTTAATCATGTCTAAACTTCAGATTATTGCCAACACTAGTTGATCTGAATTGACTCTAGATGGGTTGTTTTGCTCCTGATTATCATCGCTCTAAAGATTGCTAGTCTCGTGTACACAAGTCATGGAAGTATTAGACCCAGGAACAAGACCTTCAGTGGTGAAGTGTGATGAAGTACTAAAGAAACGGTTCTATTTCCGTATGCAAGTATCAGTGGGAGGTGACATTTCCACTTTCCAACACTGGTATTCGATGATCTTGAGAGAAGTCTATGTTGAGCTTCACCATATTTTCCTATAAATATGTCACCCCTCTCTCCCTACTTTTTTATTCTTTACTAGTTTCTAGAGATAGAAAGAGAAAGTCCCGTTTTCAGCCACCATAAATCTCAGTTTCTGGCCCAAACACCGGTAGCAACCCTAGACTTTTCATTCTTTGATATTGTATATCATCTTCGAAGTTCTATATTTTGTATTGACAACGTTCTAGATAATCGTATGTCATTCTATAAAAAAGATGAGGCACATAAAAATGATCTAAGAGCTGCTAAAATCATTGATGAAGGGCATGTTCACATTGTCCAAGTATTTGAATACAGAGGCAACTTGACCGATAAAAAACTATCTGAATCAGTTGATCCTCAATCTTGCACAGTTCCTTCAACATCAAATGCCCACCCCCTAAGACCCACTCGCTCTCAAGGAAACAAGTGAACAATGTGTTTTATAGTAATATAATATTAGGACAACGATGAGATTACTCGCATGAATAATCCATCGAAGCGTTAAGAGAAAATGAGACGCTCTCTCAAGATCGTTATTGATGTTTTCAGAAATTATCAAAGGATAATTATGTAATGTGAATTTTGAGTAAAGTAAAACATATATTAGAGAGATAGGTTAAGGTGTGAATAATAGAGAGAGAGAGATATAGAGAGAGATTTTGTATTAGAAAAATGGTTGGATTGCATTAACTTCTCTTAAGACCAAAAAGGCTTTATATAGTGATGTTAGGCCATTTGTATTATATTGGCTTAAATAGTTAATGAGCCTACATGAATAATCCATAAGGACTCTTCTACATAATTAATTTACTAGCATTAAACATACTTACTCCTTATTACATAAATTACCCTCAATATGACATATTTATTAGATTGGTACTACAAAGTAAATTTCGGTCCAATACATAGTTTTAAGCGACGTGTGACGCCTCGCGACGACGAGGGGTAAAAAATTTATGGTGACGTGACAAAATCTGCGGCGAGAGTTATTCCGTTTACCAATATTATTAATTAAATAATATATAGTATAGTAAAAAAATAAAAAAAATTAAGTCCAAAACTCAATAAAATATTATAAAATCTTAATTTCATATATTTTAAGACATTCAAATGCGATTAAACATAAAAATACTCAAACTAAACATAAAAAAACTCAAATATCATCATCAATTAAGTTATCATCATCTGCTTAGCCTCATATGCATCCCGCATAGGTGGCAGACAGCGTGCAATAGAAGAATAAAAAGAGATTTTTCATGTGGCAATTCAATATTTTGTATAAAATGTGTATAACTTTTATCAATATAAATAAACTGATTAGACATTCAATTCAGTATTTAGTTTATATTAAAGATAAGTTAGTGGTTTCGAATGGTTTGAAATTTAAATAGTAATTGTTACTTCATAATGGATTTACTTTACTTTATACGTAACGTTTCACTTTAATTACAGTAGTTTAAGTAATTCAAATTAGTTTATATATAATAAAAAAAATAGATGTAGCCTGGTGTGGATAAAAGTAGCCTGAGGGTAGGCTGGTAATTTTAAGTGGAGTTTTAAGGTGGCGTAAGGGTGTTTCACGGTGATGTGGTGGTGTTTAAGGGTGTTTTAAGATATTTCAGGGTGTTTCAAAGTGTTTCAAGGGTGGAGAGAGAATTAAGCAGCCTGGCAGCAGTTAATTTTTCTTACCCCTAGTTAATGCTGGTGGTTGGGTATTTATAGTGTGAAATTTGGGCCTTTATGGGCTTTCGGGTCAAGTTTAATGGACCCGGGTCATGTTTAAAGACCCATGAGTTTTAAGCAGATGTACAGGTAGCTTAGTCAGATAGTGATTAGGTTTTTTAGTACTTTAGTCATAGTTCGAACTGCCTTATGTTTGCAGTGTTCAAGGTCATCTGTCCGGTTCTACCAGTGCTGTTCGAACTGAAGTCATGGAGTCTGTCCGAATTTACGGGGTGATTTTACTTTGGACTACCCTTCCGGGGAGCTCTTCGAATTCGGACTCATCATAGCCAGTGGAATAACACTCGCGATACAACGCGACTCTGGTCCAGTTGCAGCGCACGACGGCGTTTTTTAAAACTATGGTCCAGTAGTTTATCGATCTGACTCACAGGTCGGACAGTTCGGTCTTACTCAACATTGATGATATGTTAAATATCTTATTATTCCTTTCTAATAATAATCATGTTTAATCTCTTGAGATTTCCAATTTATTCGTTTGCTATGATACCTGAGCATGTGCGTCTGCTAGTAGTCGAATTTATTATTGTGTTTCCCAATAATCTGCCTATATATTATTCTTCATTAAGAGACATCCAACACCAGACTGACCTAGTATCGCATGCTAGTGTGTCAAACCGACCACACTACCATATGAGTCCAAATGAGCACAAGGAGCTCCGTACACAGGTGGAATAACTATTTACTAAGGGCCACATACGGGAGAGCCTCAGTCCTTATACGGTTCCAACACTATTAATATAAAAGAAAGATAGCTCAATAAGGATGTGTGTGGATAGCCGAGCTATCAACAAGATCACAGTCAGGTATCAGTTTCTTATTCTCTGGCTTGATGACTTATTAAATCAATTGGGTGGTTCCACAGTGTTTACGAAACTAGATTTGAAGAGCGGGTATCATCAGATTCGTATTCGAATGTGAGATTAGTGGAAAACTGCCTTTATGACTCTCGAAGGTCTATTTGAGTGGATGGTGATGTCATTCGGCCTTTCCAATGCTCCTAACACATTTATGAGAGTTATGAATCATGTATTTTGTCCCTTCATTGGAAAGTTATTAATTGTGTATTATAATGATATTTTGATATATAGTATAATGGAGGAGCTGCACCTCCAGCATTTATAGGAAGTATTAGTTGTTTTGAGGTGAGAGAAGTTTTATCATGGCTTCTATTACAGATTGTATGAAGGATAAAACGTTTTGTTGGACCCCTGAAGTAACTATTGTGTTTGAAGAGATTAAGGTAAAACTGACCACTCTACCTATTCAGGTTCTACTTGTTGTTTCTAAAGGGTTTGAACTACATTATGATGCGTCCGCATTGGGCATTGGAGTTGTACTCAACCAACGAGGACGACATGTGGCCTACTTCAGTGAGAAGTTAAGTGGATCTAAACGCAACTACAACACCTATGACAAAGAGTTTTATGCAGTTGTGCGGGCTTTGAAGCACTGGAGTTCCTACTTGGCCTATAACGAATTTGTATTGTACACCAATCATGATGCTTTAAAGCATCCACAGATTCAGGAGAAGCTCTCTTCACGCCACATGCGATGGGCGGTGTTTATCCAATAATTTACATTTTCTCTCAAACACACTTTGAGGGCAGTTAACCACGTAACTAATGTACTGAGCGATGCAGTATAATATTTTGGTCATATTCTAGAGGACGTCAGGGTAGGGTTGAAAAAAGATTTTACAGTGAGCAACATTTACCTCTTCAAAGAAATTACTTTGTATTCTTAAGGGAAGTTTGAGACTGCTAATTTTACAAGAAAGACACAATGAGGGGAATGGTGGTAGAGATCAAACCCTCCACTCTATATCCAGCTAGGTTTTCTATCAGTATTTGAGGAGTGATTTTATCCATTTTATGGATAGTTTTTAGGTTTTCCTGATGGTGAAAGGCACGTCATCCAATGCATATCTATACTTACCAATCCCACTTACGGATGGTGAAGCATCAATGTGGATTTTATCTTTGGACTGACCCGAACATAGAGACGTAACGATTCTAATTTTTGGTGGCTGATAGGTTTTCTAAGATGTCACACTTTATTGCCTGCAAGAAAACCACAAATGTCGTGAATGTTGCTAATTTATACTTCCAATAATTCTATTGCTTACATGGCCTACCCCTAAACATCATTTCTGATCGCAATACGCGGGTTGTCTGACATTTTTGGAGGAGTTTGTGGCGCCTTACAAACATACAGAGCTGAGTTTTAGCAGTGCATACCACCGGCAGACAGATGGAAAAAAAAGGTAATTAATCAAACGTTAGGCAACAGGTTGAATACAGAGGTCTACGGGAACTTGAAAGCATAGGATTTCCACCTTTATCATGTTGATTTCGCCTATAACAGGCACCACAAGAGAAGTATTGGGCACAGTTCCTTTATGGTAGTTTACGGTTACAGCCCACAGAGTCTGATGAATTTCGTTTTCCCTAATCTTAACAAGGTTCCATCCAGGGTCGAAACCGTCATCGCCGATCTATGGAAGATCCCTAAGAACACTACAAAACACCTTGAGGAAAAAAGTCAGTTGTACAAGGTTGTCACAGATAAGAAGTACCGACTGGTGAAGTTTGTAGTAGAGGACTTTGTATAGGAAGTTTTGATTAGAGATCGTTATCTTACACATGAATACTGATAGTTCTAGATTTATCCGGGGATGATTATCGAATATCTTATATAGTGGAATTGTGTCAGGAGAATAAGTACAAAGTTTTAGAGAGAGAAAGTAGTCAAAATAAAGTACCAATGATTAGAAAGTACCATTTTCCCAAAAATGGATCTTTCCTTATATAGTGTCAGTGGTGGGCTCCACTGTCGCATGCTACGTTTACACTAATTATATAGTGGCCCTCCTATTTACACTCGTTTCTTATATCTCCTAATTTAAAAATAGGTCATTATATTCCTTTATATAATCAATTAAGCCCCCTAATAATCTTGACATTTTACGCCTTTATTAAATACAACAAACTAACTGCAAGGAAGGTGGGTTTGTTTGAAATCATTGAGAAGATTAATCCCAATACATATAGGTTAAAGCTACCCAGCCACATGAAGACCCACAACGTCTTCAACGTAAAGCACCTGGTGTCGTTTACCAATATCGTTGATGATGATTAAGCTGATAATTCGTGGGTGAATTCTTTCCAAGAAGGATATGATGATGTAGTAGCACAGGCCCACGACTATATGGACCTTTTGGACAAACGGAGACGGGATTTATTTGGGACTCTGGTATCAGAATTAGGCGCTGCAAACACTTAAATCGAACGCGTCGAGAAGTCCAATGAATTTTGGAAGCATCATAGGGCAAATCTGAGTGATGAAGTTCAGGCAAAAAAATCGAGTGTTTATGGCCTCATTTATCTATTTTGGTGTTTTTCAATATTTTTCTACTTTTGCTTTATTTATTTAAAATACTTAAACAGCTCCAATCGCTTTTAAATTAGAATAGAATTTATTTTATTACGCTAAGAATGATCAGTAATGTTTGTGTAAGGTTTCGAGAACTTCTATAAAAGGCTCTAAAACGTTATTTGTTTGTCAAACTTTGATGAATTAAATTTGAGATTATTTTCTCTGAGTATCTTTTTCTCTCTAACTTAAGATTAGGGTTTATACCTATTGCTTTCGCTTCTCTTATTATGTTTTTGCAGCCATCGATTCCATTTTGACTATCCACCTTCATCAAATAGCTTCTAATTCTGTTTCATGGAAATAAACATAGGAGATTTTATCGAGAGCTAGAAAGTACTTTACGCTTACCTTGGTAACGTTAGGTCTGACACGTCCGATCCAAGAGGGTGTAAGCGCTTCGATTTCTATTTCAAGTGTTTTACCTTTGCCATTTCCATTCTTACAATCTTTGTTCTTTGAATATTTTATTTACTAGCCTCAATGTCTCCCCGGTTTGATAAGATATATCAAGAGGAGAGTTTTCACTAAAATCTTTCATGTTCTCTTCTATTACCCTCAGACTAGATCTTGAAGGTTCATTGGTCTGAGTGTTAACGTTCTCATCTTCTTTTAATGGCTGAGGAAGACTTGGTCAGGTTGAGAGGACTCAGCTGGTTGAGATGCATGGTTTTCTTCCATGTTCAAATTTTGTGGGGAAGGATTGTTGGAAGTGGTCTATTGTAATGTTGGCCCTGTTTCCCAGATGGTCTAGTTTTATTTTTCAGTTATCTTGTTAGTTTGTGTGGAGTGTTCAATTCAAAACCCAAACCCATAGCTTTAAAGGTTGAAGTAACCCGATTACTAGTGGCCCATTGAGATCGAGATGGCTTTGGTGAGCGGCTGTGTGAGGTGAATGATTTGGCGGTTGAAGAAGGCTCAGAAGTAATATTATATATGTTGTAAGGATAAACGCCTATGTAGTCGGTTCATTGAGTTACTACTGATGAGTCCGGATATTTTCACCACTCACTGTAGAAACCGGACAGGGGCAATCCGGACAAAGGCCACCCACTGAACCATCCGAACTGGACTAAAGTATTAAAAGCTAATCACATTATGACTAAGCTAATTGCTAATCTGCTTAATAAGTTAATGAGTTTTTGAACTCGACCCGGTTTCATAATTATAACCCGAAAGCCCATGTGGCCCATAATTATGGGTATAAATACTCAAACACTTTCATTAATGAGGGTAATGAACATTTAATACAACCAGGCAGCTCAAATCTCTCACTACAAACCACTTAAACATTAAATACCTTTGAAACACTACAAAAAACATGACCAAATTACCCTCAGACTAAAATAATCCACACCAACTACAACTGTGCCTATGGAGGCAGGTAACCCAGCAGCAGCCATTGCCCTTTTCTTCTCATCTTCTAGTTTAGACAAGTTCAACCAACCGTCTTCGGTTAATGCATTTTCTCCGATCAAACATATAAACCCTGAAATGCTACCAGAAAGAAGATTCGTGGTGGTTAAGAGGTGGAGGAAGCTAAATCGTCGGTAATAAATTAGATATCCATAGAAAATAACAATCCTTATCTTTAGGGCACATACTTTCTCTCTCTAAAAAACTCTAGAATGGGAAAGTGAAAGAAGATCTTATAAAAAAACTCTTGAGTACCCTCTTAGAGAAGTGGAAACGATACTAACAGCAATAACCTCTGAAGAAGTGGAAACGTCTTCAATCGATTGGCTTGCCTCACTTAGGGCGAAATAAGTTTGTGGCTCCAATCAAGAAATGACACCTGTCATAAGTTACCTTTGCGTAAAACTATAACTTTTGAGCAATAATTGTCTTCGAATTGCACCATCGGATACGGTTCGAATATGTTCAACCCCAAAGTTAACGAGTATTGAAAATCATACTTGGAGAAATAAACAAGTGTAATTCAGATATATGTCAATTAGACCTCCCAAAATACATTTGAGAGGGCTAAGGGGGTTTTATGATGGGGTTGGAAACATTCAGAGGTGACTACTTTGAGAGGGTCGGATTTCTTTGAAGGTCAATTTAGACCTAAGGCAAACACTACACTTGTACAACACTTTTACCTTTTGACTCAACTATGTACTTACTAATTTTTTTACATATTATGTTTTACCAAAATTCATAAATAAAAAATGGTTAATGGGCTTTTTTCGTCTTTGGGCTTGGCCATGTCCAATGACCTGACCCGTTTGGCCCATTAACCCAAAATCATTATATAAAGGCTCTAAAGAACTGTACTTAAGAAGGTTAAATTTTATCTATAAACGTTTAATATAACATCTCAATTATCTCTATGCTTCCTATCCTTCACTTATTACACCACCATCAAATTACCCAAATACCCTCCAACTTAATTTATACCATATTAGTGTCAACAAAGTTCTCATACACATTCAACACAAAAATCAAGAGGATTATTATTTGACATTTTTCTTCTACCTTGACTTGATTTTTTTTTTCAGATCTAGAATAATTATACTGAAATCATTAAAGTGTCTTCGGATCTTTTTGTTATCATCGATTGTCAGCCTATACAATTGTTCCCTAATATCATAAGCTCTTCAGACACCTCTCGAATTGACTCATCCCCAAGCTCAACAATAGAATATTATGGGTTTTGCACCATACTTCGACAACAAAAAATTCTTTAAATCTCTCATCAATGGTACAAAACAACCTTTTTATACTAGTAAAGCTCTAATCTTAATTTACTAGAGGTTAAATTATTCTCTCCAATCAATTTATCAAGATCAAACTTCAGACTCAACTTCTAATTTATGCTTGATTTTCTGGTAAGATTTAAATCTCCACGCTCAAGATCTCAGATGATCTTTGTTCTTCTACCCTGTGTTTATAGCGTAGAAACCATTATTATTAGGTATTATCCACACTCATTGCATAAATGTTTTTTGGAAAATGACACACAACAATAATATTTAGTGTGATAGTTAGTGAATATCTCAATATTAAGTCATTCATCTGTGGCCAAGACTTCGGGCTAAGTGGGTGCAACTTTCGACAGTTAGTCGAAACTTAACCAATGGGCGATTTAAACTTTTACAAGTATGGTAGAAAGAAATTAGAGTTTCAGCTCTCAAACAATCTAACATGATTGTTTTTCTTATGTTCCAAAACTTCTCAAGTTTAGCGAATGAACTATGATTATTCAATATTCTTCTTTCTGTTTTTTATCTAACTTGTTTTAGCTCTAGCGACTCATGTGCACTAGCTTCATACTTCTCATTCACTATTCATGGAACCAAAGATGAGTGAGATAATACCACAGTCTCACAATAGCAGCTGGCAACTTGTTGGGCTAAAAAACATGGTAAGTCTCCCATGTTTGTGACTTGTCACACGTTAGTCATCATCCTTCATTTGGATAATAAATAGGTCCACAACGTTATAAAAATACAACAAACCAGTCAGTTTTTATCCCAATCCTTTTTTCTATACATTTTTTAGGATGCTCACGTGGACACGGTAAATAATTAAAAATATAAATTTTATTATTTAGATAATTTAATTATCCAACTCGTCCATTTAATAACTCAGTCCACCCTATAAACTAATCCAAACTCGTCCATTTAATAACTCAATCCACTCAATAAACTAATCCAGACTATTTAATAACTCAGTTCATTCAATAATCTGATCCTGTAAACCTAACAACTTAGTCCATTTTAATTAAAAAATTAAATTAAGTTTAGTAAATTACAGTCCAACATTATTAAGCTCATGTTATTATGGGTATTATAGGCATATATAATATCATATTATTTACTTTTTAACCGATATGGGATTATTGATCCTCTTGGCGGAGAATGTCGGGACCAATTCTAAATACGTACCTTGTATTTAGCTTGTTTCTTTTAATTATTTCCTGAATTTATTTAACGAAGTAAAGAAAATATTAAAAATAGAATTGTTTCCTTAAACAATGAGAAATATTTTAAGAAACATAGGCTTCATGTCCTCGGGCTAAGGGTCTTTTTCTCCGCACAACTTATCTATAGTTTTCAATCACAAAACGGATAAACATTTCCACATCTTATTTGAGTTTAGTAGGTGGCCTTTCATCTTAGGCTTATTGTGCACCAACATGTAACTGTATAGATTCTATGGTATATGTTCAAAAGTGGTGACTCATAGAAGCTGTTATATAGAAGATGAATGGGATGCTAGTTTGGAACCATATATTATCATCGACAGCAATTTTCATGCATTTGAGTTAGTTGGTTTGGGTACAAGTTAGAAATTTGGAAGAACATAAGTAACCAAGTATGTAAAGGGAGTCTAAACCTACATCAAAGCTATAGATAAAGAAAACATTATTGGTATCTAACGTATCAGGTGGTGTCTCACGTACCTTGAGGTTAAGCACTCTAATGGGCAGCAGTGTGAGAAGAAGCACAACCTCCATCGTCTCCGCTTGGTCTTTTTCGTTTCTATTATTTTTTTTAAAAACTACCTTAGTACTTGTTAAGGATAGGGCTTCTCACACATGTAGGGTCTGCTCACTTCTCTCTCACATTTATTAGTATAGGCCCTACTTTTTGGTTTCTTACAAGAAACAACTAACTATTAAACGAAGAGTGACTTACAAGCAACCTCCTTTCATTTAATGCTAGTGGATTTCTTGCAAGTAACCATTAACTTCATTTGGAAGCTTAAGTGGCTTATTTTGTAAGCCACTTTGCTATAAATAGGACCATGAGTTGGCCTTGGAGAGCATCACTTGAAACACTTGAAAGAAATATTCTAGAGTGCAATATTGTGTGTGACACATTTTAGAGAGAAATACTTTGAGTGAGAGAAAAATACGGGTAGTGTTTAAGAGGATTTGTTTGAGTGATCTGTGAGATTATTCTCTTTGGGGTATAATATTTGGGGTGAGAAAAGTGAGTGTATAACTATTGAGTGTATGGAGTGAGACTCCAATCTTTGTTATATTTTGAGTTATAGTGGCACTTATTTTTCTCCCGTGGGCGTAGGCAAATTAGCTGAACCACGTTAAATTATTTTCCCTTGTTTATCCTATTACCCCATTTGTGGGATTAATTTTCCCTACAACTACTATCAGAGCCAGGTTGCAGTTCCATATCCTCCTTCGACGTACAAAAATAGAGAAACGTACGAACATTGGTGGCAATTCCATGATCATACTCACGGAAATAAATTATTCCATTTCGAAAACCATGATGGAAGATTTGTTGTACTGTAAAGACTTGTTTGATCCTATTGAACTAAAAGGAGTCAAACAAGGTGCCATAAGTGAAGAAAATTGGAAGAAACTCAGCCATAAAGCTGTTAGTGTGATTCGAAAGTGGGTTGAAACAAGGGCGATTCGTGACACCGCAAAAAAAACATATGCTTTCAAATTATGGAAGCATCTACAAGAAATGTATGAGCCCAAAAATTCTCGAAATAAATCTTTTATCATAAGGAGACTTGTGAACTTGAAACTTTATTATGGGCAAAGTGTATCTGACCACTTGGCAAAATTTGACGAGATTCTCGACAATTTGACGAACATGGAGTTGGCCCTAGTTAAAGAAATTCAAGCGTTGAATTTTTTAAGTTCTTTAACGGATAGTTGGGAAACACTTGTGGTAGCTATTAGCAATTCAGCACCACAATGAAAGGTGACGTTAAGCATGGTAAATGAAATTATCAACAGTGAAGGCAAAAGAAGAGCGGAGCAAAGCACTTTCAGTCGCCCTCAAGGACAAGCACTAGTCACTGAAAGAGGAAGAACTAGAGGCAAACATTTCTCCAGAGACAAGAGAAACAAAAGCAAGTTCAGAGGCAAATCAAAGTCAAGAGGCGACTTCACTTGCAACTACTGTCATAAACCTGGATATTTCAAGAAAGACTGTTAGAAATTGAGAGAAAATAAGGCTAAGGAAAATAATTAAGACAATAGAGGAAATGCAGGTGTCATATCGAATGATGGTGAAAATACCTAATTTTTTACGATGGACGTGTCAACCTCGCATGCCAAGACACATGGATGATTGATTTTGGAGCATCATTCCATATAATTTTCGATAAAAGTATTTTGACCACTTACACAAGTGGTGAGTTTGGTTTTGTCAAGATGGGAAATGAAGCAAGATGTGAAATTGTTGGTCGAGCTGATGCAATACTGGAAACTAGCAGCGATTGCAAGCTGTTATTAAAAGATGTTCGACATGTTCCAGATATTCGTATCAATTTGATCTCTACTCGTCAGCTTGATGACATGGGATATGAAAACACATTTGGAAATGGATTTTCGAAGCTTAAGAAAGGAAATTTGGTCGTGGCCAGAGGTAAGAAGATTGATCGTTTGTATTATATGCAAACAAAACAATCAATTGGAGTAGAAGCGAATGCGATCAAGCATGAAGACTCGACGAATTTGTGGCACGCCAGACTTGGTCATATGAGTGAGAAGGGTCTTAAATTTCTCACGAAATAAAATATTCTACCGAATCCTCCAAATATTCTTTTTAAACAATGCACTCATTGTTTGGCAGGAAAACAACACAGAGTCACATTTCGAGCAGGACGACCACACAGAAAGAATAATATTCTTGATCTAATACATACAGAAGTATCGGTGGATCGTTATACTTTGTTACATTTATTGACGATCAGTCCAGAAAGGTGTGGGCTTATCCTTTGAAGACCAAAGATCAAGTGTTAGAAATATTCAAGAAGTTTCATGCCAACGTTGAAAGGAAAACTGGAATACTTTTGAAATGTATTCGATCCGACAATGGTGGTGAATACATTGGACCATTTGAATAATATTGCAGATTTCATGGTATCGGGCTTGAGAGATCGGTACCCAAGACCCCGCAGCATAATGGTGCTTTAGAAAGAATTAATAGAACTATTTGTAACAAGA